>JARQOC010000011.1:99789873-101195580 GCA_033576535.1 Allobates femoralis | reverse complement strand
CCTGAATGTTCCTGTGTCTACCATGCCAGTGTCATCAAGAAGTTTAAATCCCGTGGGCACTGTGGCTAACCTCCCTAGATGTGGACGGAAAAGAAAAATTGACGGGAGATTTCAACGCAAGGTTGTGCGGATGGTGGAAAAAGAACCTCAACTAACATCCAAACAAGTTCAAGCTGCCCTGCAGTCCAAGGGTACTACAGTGTCAACCCGTAATATCCGTCGGCGTCTGAATGAAAAGGGACTGTATGGTAGGATACCCAGGAAGACCCCACTTCTTACCCCGAAAACATAAAAAAGCCAGGCTGGAGTTTGCCAAAACTTACCTGAGAAAGCCTAAAACGTTTTGGAAGAATGTTCTCTGGTCAGATGAGACAAAAGTAGAGCTTTTCGGGCAAAGGCATCAACATAGAGTGTACAGGAGAAAAAAAGAGGCAATGAAAGAAAAGAACACGGTCCCTACAGTTAAACATGGCGGAGGTTCCCTGATGTTTTGGGGTTGCTGCCTCTGGCACTGGACTGCTTGACCGTGTGCATGGCATTATGAAGTCTGAAGACTACCAACAAATTTTGCAGCTTAATGTAGGGCCCAGTGTGAGAAAGCTGGGTCTCCCTCAGAGGTCATGGGTCTTCAAGCAGGACAATGACCCAAAACACACTTCAAAAAGCACTAGAAAATGGTTTGAGAGAAAGCAGTGGAGACTTCTAAGGTGGCCAGCAATGAGTCCAGACCTGACTGGACACTTGTGGAGAGATCTAAAAATGGTAGTTTGGAGAAGGCACCCTTCATATATCAGGGACCTGGAGCATTTGCCAAAGAAGAATGGTCTAAAATTCCAGCAGAGCATTGTAAGAAATTCATTGATGGTTACCGGAAGCGGTTGATCGCAGTTATTTTGGCTAAAGGTTGTGCAAAAAAGTATTAGGTTGAGAATACAATACTTTTGTCTGGCCCATTTTTGGAGTTTTGTGTGAAATGATCAATGTTTTGCTTTTTGCTTCATTCTCTTTTGTGTTTTTTCATTGAAGACAAATTAAATGAAGATAATAATACCAAAGAATTTGTGATTGCAATCATTTTCAGGAAGAAACTGAGTATTATCTGACAGAATTGCAGGGGTGTCAATACTTTTGGCCACAACTGTATATGTTGAAAGAATAAAGGTGTCCTTGGCACGCAGCACACACAGGTTTTGAATGTTGCCAAACTACGTTGTTGTGACACACAATTGGGTCATGAAGGTTTGTCCCCAGCTCTTTTGGACATTCCCTTTACTATACACTATGGGCCGACAAGCACAGCCCCACACTGACAAAATGTTTGCCAACATGGGAATCCATAATTTCTTAGAGGACCACAACATATGAACAACATGACATTACAGTGAGTGTGTGTTTGGTTGGGCCAAAGGCACACAACCGAGGAGTTATGGGGCGTAGACTTATGTGTCCAATAACCAGAAGGGTATGTGCTGCGATATGTAGGGGTTGTGGGACAATGTGACATTTTGTGTGCTGTGGTCCATGACATCACTGACAATGTGCACATGCTGACTTCAAGGTTTGAGTCACACCTATGTGTGTTGTTAGTGAATTGGCCACAACAATCTTGAGTGTATGCCATGCTACACACATTACTGTGTAATGGCCCTTGTGCATGTATCTACAGGGCCAACACATGAACACCCATCATGCATCAGCATCAGCAGTTCTTCCACACTGACAGGGTGGACTTCCATGTAGCCAAAATCATGTATATTGTGGTGTGAGTAAACGTGTGTATGTGTTATGACATCATACTCACCATGCAGAGTCTGGATGTGGGCACGGATGGCGGCCATGCTGTCCCTCGCCTTATACTTCATGTCCGCCACCTTTTTTATGATCTGCTTAGGCGTCCGCACCACTTGCAGTCTCCTAAGCAGGGCCCTCTGTACTTTGCGCACAATGCAGCCGTGGGTGCTGATGCGGGAACTCGTCACCAGTAGTCCAGCCTGTCTAGGTAGTCAAACAGCAGGAGTAGCTTGGGCTCTCCCCATGCTGCAGAGCGCTGTGCGGCAGCCATCTTTAGGCAGGGGAATGTAAAGCACCCAGAAGGCAGGACCTGCCACAAAACGACATAATGAAGTCATGGCACAGAATATTGACGCTGTGTAAACTTCTCCATCCGCAACGGAGTCGCCCACATATAGTGGATGACCACAGTGAATGCCATGGCGTCACAGACATTTAAACCGCAACGCTCAGGCGTTGCACATGGCTACACATATTTGGGTTATTATTGCAATGAGTGCCTAGACTTGTGTTAACATTTGAATATATGTGCGACATGTGGGATGGGAGATTGTAGCTAGCATCAATGAGGGCTTCACATACTGACATGGCACTTTTGGCCATTAATTTTTGTATTTGGCGACGCTATGTTTTTAGCGTCGTCAATAGGTGCCTAAAGGCCACGTCACACGTTTCAATTTTATGAACGATATTGTTAGCGATCACGTGCACGCGTGATCGCTAACAATATCGTTCAGATCACTGGTGAGCTGTCACACAGGCAGACTCCCCAGCGATCAATTGACCAGAAACATCGTGGAAAGGATTTAAATATCGTTTCCACGATTTTCTTGACGACTGATAAGCCAGCTCCCAGCGCCTCTCACAAGCGCTGGGAGCTGGTATCCAAGGTAAACTGCGGGTATCTAGGCAGCGCGCGCTGCCTAGATACCCGACATGTACCTTAGTTACCAGCCTCCTCCGCTCACCGGCTGGTATCTAAGGTACACAGCGGGTAACTAGGGTCCCTAGTTACCCGCTGTGTACCTTAGATACCAGCCGGTGAGCGGAGGAGGCTGGTAACTAAGGTACACGTCGGGTATCTAGGCAGCGCGCGCTGCCTAGATACCCGCAATTTACCTTGGATACCAGCTCCCAGCGCTTGTGAGAGGCGCTGGGAGCTGTGTTATCGGTCGTCTGCCGGTGTCACACGCAGCGATGCTGCGTATCCACCAGCCGACCAGCGACAGATTTGTGAACATGTTCACAAATCTGCGATCAAACAATCAAGCGATTTTACATTGTAAAATCGCTTGATTACACGCAGCGACGCACAAACGATATCGCTTAAGCGATCAAAAAAGCAGATCACTCAAGCGATATCGTTCATAAAATTGAAGCGTGTGACGTGGCCTTTAAAAGTCATCATGAATAGTAAAGGAGATGTTTGACAATGATTCGCCTTAGATACATGCATTTTCGCAACATTGAGGAGATGCAGAAGTCAATGAATGAAGTGGTGTACGCACAGATAATCCAATATGGCTCCTTTGCCAGCGTCATCCAATTGGCATACAATACTAGCCACCAATCGACGTAGATGGGGCGCAGAAAACACAACCCACAGGCACGCCTATGGGCTTGCTTGAGTCCGACCACTTGCCGTCTCCTAAGCAGAGCCCTCTGTACCTTGCGCACAATGCGCATCTTATGCAGCGTGGGTGCTGATGCGGGAACTCGCACCAGTAGTCCAGCCTGTCCAGGTAGTCAAACAGCATGAGTAGCTCGTGCTCTCCCTATGCTGCAGAGTGCTGTGCAGCAGCCATCTTTAGGCAGGGGACTGTAAAGCACCTAGAAGGCAGGGCCTGCCGCAAAACAACGTAATGATGTCATGGCGCAGAATATTGACGCTGTGTAAACTTCTCCGTCCGCAAAGGAGTCGCCCACACATAGTGGATGACCACAGTGAATGCCACGGCGTCACAGACATTTAAACCGCAACGTTCAGGCGTCGGACATGGCCACACATATCTGGGCTATTATTGCAAGGAGTGCCTAGACTTGTGTTAACATTTTAATATATGTGCGACATGTGGGATGGGAGATTGTAGCTAGCATCAATGAGGGCTTCACATACTGACATGGCACTTTTGGCCAGTAATTGTTGTATTTGGCGACGCTATGTTTGTAGCGTCGTCAATAGGCGCCTTAAACGTCATCATGAATAAAAAAGGAGGTGTTTGACAATGATTCGCCTTAGATACATGCATTTTCGCAACATTGAGGAGATGCAGAAGTCAATGAATGAAGTGGTGTACGCACAGATAATCCAATATGGCTCCTTTACCAGGGCCATCCAATCGGCATACAATACTAGCCACCAATCGACGTAGATGGGGCGCAGAAAACACAACCCAAAGGCACGCCTACGGGCTTGCTTGTGCAACTTGTGAAATTGCAAACAAAATCGTAGTTGCGCCATCACACAGCATGATCATGCCAGATCGCATATGCAACATTGTACGGTTGAAGGGCTTGCACAATCTTCTTGCAATATCGTACCTGCGATTTATTGCAGTCGCATTGTCCTGTTACACGACACAACGCACCAACGATATCAACTGCAACAACCACACCACGTGACTTTTTGTTGATGTTGCATTGCGATATTGCGAGTGTAATGGTACCCTTAGACTCGGGTGATGTTCTATTTTCATCATTTTGTCGATCATTAATGTCTATGGGCATCTGGTAAACATGGATGAGAACAAAATCGTTCTTACTTCAGTGTTCCATCTATTTTTCATCTCTTTTTCACTGATCTATTTTGTTAACCAGAAAATAAATGCTGTATAACGTCTTCCGTTTTAAAAAATAAGTGGATAAAACATGCAATATGGGTGCAAAATGGAACAAAAATGGATGACACGAGAGAAAAAGGGGATGTTTTACATGGATCATTGAAATCTTTAAGTCTCAATAGATGTGTATACAAGTGCATCTCAATGAATTAGAATATTATCAAAAAGTTAATTTATTTCAGTAAATCAATACAAAAAGTGAAACACATATATTATACCAGATGGTGGCCCGATTCTAACACATCGGGTATTCTAGAATATAAAAATAGGGATTGCATGGGGAAGGCGGTGAGGGCTAAATTAGGAGTGACTTTGAGGACGAGCGGCGGGGAGAGGACGTCGTGGCAGGGGGGAGGAGGATGGAGGGGCACAGGTAGGGGAGGATGGAGTGGCGGGGGGAAGGACAGAGGACAGAGGAGGTAGCGGCGGAAGGGGGAAGATGGAGCAGCACAGTCGGGAGGACAGAGGATGGAGTGGCAGAGGGGAGGAGGACAAAGGAAAAAGGAGGAAGCGGTGGGGTGGGGGAGATGGAGCGCACAGGCAGGGGGAGGACTGAGCACAGAGCGGTCGGGGAAAGGAGGATGGAGAACGAAAGTGGCGGGGTGGGGGAGGCCAGAGCAGCACAGGCAGGGGGAGGATGGAGGATGGAGTGACAGAGGGGAGGAGAACAAAGGAAAAAGGAGGAAGCGGTGGGGTGGGGGAGGATGGAGCAGCAGGGGGAGGACGGAGCACAGAGCAGCGGGGGGGAGGAGGACGAGGACGAAGCGGCGGGGTGGGGGAGGACAGGCAGCACAGGCAGGGGGAGGACAGAGGATGGAATGGAGGAGGACAAAGGAAGGAGGAGGAAGCAGTGGGGTGGGGGAGGATGGAGCAGCACAGGCAGGGGGAGGACAGAGGATGGAGGGGAGGAGGACAAAGGAAGGAGGAGGAAGCAGTGGGGTGGGGGAGGATGAAGTGGCACAGGCAGGGGGAGGACTGAGCACAGAGCGGCGGGGGGGAGGAGGACGGAGGATGAAGCAGCAGGTGGGGGAGGACAGAGCAGCACAGGCAGGGGGAGGACAGAGGATGGAATGGCGGAGGGGAGGAGGACAAAGGAAGGAGGAGGAAGCGGTGGGGTGGGGGAGGATGGGCAGCACAGGCAGGTGGAGGACGCAGCGGCAGGGGAGGATGGAGAACAGAGCGGTGGAGGGAGGAGCACGGGGGTACGAAGCGGCGGGGTGGGGGAGGAGAGAGCAGCACAGGCAGGGGGAGGACAGAGAATGGAATGGCGGAGGGGAGGAGGACCAAGGAAGGAGGAGGAAGGGTGGGGTGGGGGAGGATGGGGCGCACAGGCAGGGGGAAGACGAGCGGCAGGCGGAGGACAGAGCACAGAGCGGCAGGGGAGGAAGGATGGAGGACAAAGTGGTGGGGTGGGGGAGAAGGAGCAGCACAGGCAGGGGGAGGATAGGAGATGGAGTGGCGGAGGAGAGGAGGAAAAAGGAAGGAGGAGAAAGCGGTGGAGTGGGGGAGGATGGAGCGCACAGGCGGGTGAAGACGAGGAGTGGCAGGGGGAGGAGGAGAACAGAGCGGCTGGGGGAGAGAGACGGAGGACAAAGCGGGGGGTGGGGGAGGACAGAGCAGAACAATTTGTTCATTGTATTTTTAACTTGTCTGTATGTAACCCTTTCTCATGTACAGCACCATGAAATGAATGGTGCTCTATAAATAAATTAATAATAATAATAAATAGAGTCATTACAAACAGAATGATCTTTTTCAAGTGTTTATTTCTGTAAATGTTGATGATTATGGCTTACAGCGAAAGAAAACCCAAAGGTCATTATCTCTGAAAATTAAATTAGGGATGATGAAGGGTTAAAAAACCATGCTGCTATGTTCCACGACACATCAAATGGTGAATATAATATTGAATTATTAGTCAATGTGTTTCAGGCCTCCCTGAAACGCCCTGAAACATGGCAATATTACCATTGATTATGAAGACGTTCTAATTCATTGAGATGCACTAGTACATACCACTTCAACATAGCATTATTTTAAATACAATCCATGAAAATATTTATATACAACTTGCTGTAGCGGTCTTTTGGAGCGCTGGGGTGAGAGATGATTAATAAAGAAAGCTTTGAAAAAACAATAACAAACCTTAACAAACCCGCCACTACAGTAGGTATTTCACATTGCGCTCATCTCTTCTTTTAATTCACATGAATGTATGTATTCATGGAATAACGAAGAGATATGGTGCATGCCAAAAATATATTTAATATACTAAAAACTCATCTTTTATTGAAATACCGTAGTTAAAAACATTTTAAAAAGGATTAATTTTTAATATTTTATTGGCATATATCTCATCTTTGTTCCATGAATATTTTCATGGATTGCGTTTAAAATTGTTACATGGATGTAGCCTAAGGCTGCGTTCACACACTGCGCATTTTTGAGCGCTTTTTACGAGTGCTTTTCAAAAATGCGCAGGTTCGTATTGTCTGACAGCAAAGTGAATGTAAAATTCACTTTGCCGTTAAGACAGCGCGTATTTTCGCGCCGCGCCATTCTGGGAGAAAGAGGCGGCGTAAAAAGAATTGACTTGTCAATTCTTTACGCAGCAGCACCGGCGCTTTTTCCTACAAGGACGGGCGCTGCCGCATCTGACGTCACAGAGGGGAGGAAGAATCCTGCTTCCTCCTTCCCTGTGTGACATCTGTGTTCGCCCATTTGATTTTGTAGTGTATTAATATACCGTATATACTCGAGTATAAGCCGACCCGAGTATAAGCTGAGGCCCCTAATTTTACCCTCCAAAACTAGGAAACTTATTCACTCGAGTATAAGCCTAGGGGGGAAAATGAAGCAGACTCTCATCACGGTATACAGCCCCTCTCATCATGATAAATGGCCCCCCATTACTGGTATATAATCCCCCATCACTGGTATATAGGACCTCCATCACTGGTATACAGTTCCCCACAACCCCCATCAGTGGAATAAAGGCTCCCCCTCAGTGGTATATACAGGACCCCCCTCAGTGGTATACACAGGCCCCCCTCAGTGGTATATACAGACCCCCCATCAGTGGTATATACAGGCCTCCCATAGTGGTATATACAGCCCACCCTCAGTGGTATATACAGGCCCCTCCATCAGTGGTATATACAGGCCTCCCACAGTGGTATATACAGGCCCCCCATCAGTGGTTTATACAGGCCCCACATCAGATTACAGCCCCTCAGTGGTATATACAGGCCCCCATTAGGGTATACAGCCCCCCAGTGGTATATACAAGCCCCCTAGTGGTATATACAGGCCCCCCAGTGGGTATATACAGGCTCCCCGGTGGTATATACAGGCTCCCCCCAGTTGTATATACAGGCGCCCCCCCAGTGGTATATACATGCCCCCCAGTGGTATATACAGGCCCCCCAGTGGTATATACAGGCGCTCCCCCAGTGGTATATACAGGCCCCCCCGTTGCTGCCGCACACCTGTAAAAGAATAGCTTTCATACTTATCCTCCTCGCTGTCACCGCGCGTCCTCCACTCTCCTTCCTGCTTCTACCCAGCGTCATGTGACCGGCGCAGAAGCAATGACTTCATTGCGGCTGCGCCGGCCGGGTAGAAGCAAGAAGGAGACCGGAGGACCGCGAGTGACAGCGAGGAGATAAGTATGAAAACTATTCTTTTACAGGTGTGCGGCAGCAATGTGGGGCCTGTATATACCACTGGGGGGCGCCTGTAAATACCACTGGGGGGCGAGCGCTGACAGTGCAATGTAATATGCACCGCTCCCCCGCCGCTGATGGACAGGGGGATGCAGTGCATATTGCATTGCACTAATGAGCGGGGGCACGTTCCCGCCCACTGCTATTACAGCCAGCCTCCGGACACGCCGCCCCCCCCACTCTGAGCCGTCACTGACTCGAGTATAAGCCGAGGGGGGCGCTTTTCAGCACAATTTTTGTGCTGAAAAACTCGGCTTATACTGGAGTTTATACGGTACACTGCAAAATCAAAGTTAACAAACACAAATGATTAAAAATAATAAAGAATGAAATACTTACCTCTCCGACGGGTGTTCCGGTGTCCGGGAGCCAGGAGCCGTCACTGGAATGGTCCTGCTAGGACCTGTGGTGATGTTAGAGGGCATTCCAGTCATGTGATATGCATCACATGACTGCGAGCGGCCAATCAGCGCCCCCTCTGACATCACGGCTGGTCTTTTTCCATTAGTACATGGCCTTCGCACAGCTCTGGATGGAGCGAACAAGCCTGCGGAGAGGTAAGTATGAAATCTGTATTATTTTTAATACTTCTGGCTTTGCTTAATGTTGATTTTGCAGTGTATATTAATACACTGCGAAATCAAATGGGGGCTGGCAGACATGGCACAGAGGGGAGGAGAAAGCAGGATTCTTCCTCTCCTCTGTGCCTTCACTCCTTCCCCGGGCCATAAAAAAGTGTGCTGTCTGAACAGCACTGCTTCTTTTTTTGCAGTTTTTTTTGCGCAGGGTTAAAAGCGCCACGCCAAAAAAAACGCAAAAAAAGTGCTATGTGTGAATGTAGCCTAACACTGATACTCTATATTTTGGAATACTAAAATGGAACATGAGCTCTCATTCACTGTTTAATGTCACTTAAAAGGACAAAGGAAAAATTAATTTTAATAAAGTTTGAAGAAACAACCTAGAAATTTACTTTGTGCACATATAATTTTTACACACCATCAATATTTTATTGTCAATAGTTTATTTTCTCCCACCTCAGGTTAATCTCTCTACATTCCTTCCTCCATGTTACAGAATGGAGGGTTGTGTGATTCCTTGTCTGACAGCCAAATCAGTAGATGTGCTAATATGTCACAGATAGTCTCTGAATTTCTGTGCACTATAAGGCCACGTGCACACGTTCAGTATTTGATGAGTTTTTTACCTCAGGATTTGTAGACAAAACCAGGAGTGGAGCAATGAGAGAAAAAGTCTAATAGAAACACCTGCACCACTTCTCTGTTTAATTATCCACTCCTGGTTTTGCCTTAATGCAGCAGGAGTCTGGTAAGATATATATGCTTTTGAGTGATTCAAAAAGATTTTATTCAGACGTGGCACAAATGGCGAAGTTTCGGGTACAAGCACCTTTTGTCTAGCAAGGAATATCTCACAAATGCCAGGTATGTATGCACATATTGCAATTATATCATGAGACAAGTAATCAAGCCAGAACCACAATAAATACAGAATGTCTGTCTATAACAGGTTCAATATCAGCTCAGTGACAGTGTTAATTAATCATATAGAAGGTAAAAACCTTATGTGAACAATTGATGATATAGAACAGTAGAGAAATAGTTAATTGGAGGACCCAGGTCGCACCAGTCACCTTGTTATTGTAATCAGAAGATCAAAATAGTAAACCATGGCTGTGTGCCGTCCCTTCCAGATCCCCCACTCGTTGTCACCGGCCAGCATACCGGATGTGACATCAGCGGAAATGACGTCATAGCATCACCTGTTGCTGTGGCAACCGGGGGCCGAGCCACAATGCCACTCAGAAGGTCGGATAGTGAGCAGCAAATGCACAAGCGCCCGGTTTCCACAGCTGCCAGCTCAGTGTAAAGCGGCCGTCACACGTTAAGATATAGATAACGATGTCGTAAACGATGTCAGATTTGCACATCGTCCGAACGACGTGTGAGATCATTCATCACAATGCTACACCCACAGACATCGCTCAGACGATTCTCCGATGCAGCGATCCAGCAGTCGTATGAGCGATGCACTTATCATCTGTGGACATCGTTCAGCAAACAGTCACACAGAAACCTCCTAACGATGTTGTGGCAAATGTGGGCGTGTTCCAGTGTTTAATTGGAGCACATAGGCGTGGTACATGGTCTCCAAGCTGCGCCCCTCACTACACCATTGGTGGTCAGTACTGCGTCCTCATTGGTCAGATGTCCTTTGAAACATGGCGGCCTCATCTCCAGAATGTCCTGTGATGTTGGTCGCAATGTACATGTGTAAACACGATGTGCTGTACCCCAAAAATAAATTTGATTGGTGAAAAGGTAGAAAACACTATCCCCTTGGTGCGGCGTGCAGAATACGATCACTTATGCGTTGCTCAATTCTTGTATTTTTGGCGATCCGTTAATGAATCACCCTGTAGCGAGCTGTGTGTGCGGCATGAGTGTTTTTTTTTCCAAACGCCTGTGAAACGCATGTGTGTTTGCTGTGTGCTGTTGCTGATGTTTGATTTAAAGTGTGTGACAAAGCGCATGTGTTGTCAAGCGGGATTGTGGGGAAAATGCATGCCAACGCAAAGGAGGCAAAGCGCCTCTCAACATTCATTGTTCCAGGTGCCCTAATGTTTGTGTACTCTGTACTGTGCTTTGCAACACTTGTGTTGGGACCACCATATATGTGGTCCAACATATGCGTGTGTGTATGTAATCCGGTTTCCTACAAAAACAATGTAGCAAATAACAAGTTCTGTGACAAAAATCAGGCCTTTTGGTTTATACGTTTTTGCCAAAAAACGCACATTAAGCTGCCTCACCAACGTCACGGTAGGCCCTGGTCGAGACAGTCCTAACTCTGTCCCTAGGTGCTACAAAACAAAAATGTGACCACTGTCACAAGGGCCTTTGGGGAGGTATGTGGGTCCTGGTCCCACCCGTCTCTCACAGGACCCATAAGCCGGGCCCTTCAACACAAATAACAAAAATAGTGCCAACATGCACCAAGAAGCCAAATCCCTGGCTCATGTCACAGACAAGAGGTATGTCTGCAACACATAGCTCCCCTGAAATGGGCAAGGCCTGGCCCTCTTCAAAACATTAACTAAAATTTCCCTAAATCTGGGTATTTTAAAACAAATTCACACCTCTTCACCAAAAAAAAAAAGGGACACATGTCCTGCCTCCAACCCTGAGCTGCAGGACACAGTGAAACTGTGCAATGCAAAAGTCCCCATGGCACACTACTAATTAGGGGAGGTTGTGTTGCCAGCTCACAGCCCCTGGCCCATTAAAGTACTGGCAGTACCGGTCCCTCATCTCCTGTGCCTCCTGGCGGCTGCTTCCACCCCCTAATGGCTGTAGTCCTGCCATCTGTGGGGCATCAGCACGCCAGCCCCCCAACACCACCTCACCATTGATGGAGTCAATGCGGTCCTCAAAGTTTGGTGGTGTGTAGGCATGGTGATCCCGGCGTCTTAGAAAATTGCGGAGCACACAACAGGCCATAACTACAAGGTCAATAGATTCGAGTTTCATATTAATGGCCGTGTGGAAAATGCGGAAACGGCTAGCCATAATGCCAAAGGCATTCTCCACCACTCGCCGTGCCCGGGAAAGCCGATAGTTGAAAATTCGTTGGTTGCCAGTGAGATGCCTCTGGGGATATGGCTTCATCAAATTTGGATGTAGTGGGAAGGCCTCATCCGCCAGGAACACAAAGTTCAGGTTTTCACAGGTGCGATTTGTGGGCGGCAAATTGAGACGGCCAGTTTTCAGTTTTTGACCAAACGACGATTGGTCAAAAACCCCCCCATCAGACACCCTCCCATTTGTGCCCACTGACACCGACACAAATTCATAATTCGCGTTCACCACTGCCATCAAAACAATACTAAAATAGGATTTATAATTATAAAAAAATGAGCCACTGTTGTGTGGTTGGGTGATCCTAACATGTTTGCCATCTATGGCACCACCACAGTTTGGAAATTGCCACTTCTGGCTGAATTCTGCAGCAGTGGCCAGCCATTCTTCAGGGTTTTGCGGCAAACGCATGTAAGTAGGAGCTAGAGCCCGCAGTATCGCCTCACATGTCTCCGGGATGAGTTGGCTAAGGAGGGGACGTGATATAGCAGACGAGTAGACCAAGTCCTGCATGGTGCGACCTGTTGCGAGAAAGCGCAGTGTGGCGGCCAACCTCTCCTCCGCAGGCACTGCTGGACGCATTACAGTATCCTGCCGTCTGATGAGCGGGCACACTGCTGCCAACAACATCTGAAAGGTCTCATCTGTCATCCGGAGGAAATTTTGGAAGTCACGTGGGAAGTCGTCCCGAAGTTGGTGCAGAAGGCGAATGTGGGAATGCTGATTGCGCTGCTGCAGCCACTCCCTGGCCCAGATGCGTCGTGGTCTCCTCCTGCGTCTCTCCACCCTCTCATCCTCCACACGTGCTGCCTGCACCAGTAAAGCAGCCCCCACCACGGCACGTTGATCTGGATTCATGCTGTTTAGAGGCAAAACTATGTTTACTATGCTGCCTACGCACAAAGGTGGTTTTACTACAATGTGAACATCAAAAAAGGAACCACTAAGGAGCATTACATTGGCGAAATATGTACAGGTGCAGTACACATGTGGAAATGATGGACTAAAACCCCACAACACATACAGTATCAATGAAGGTGTTGAGGAAGGCCACATGTTTTTACACGGCTAAATGCCTTGCACAACAAAATACAATACACAAAAAGCCCTACACACATTTAGATCACAACCAACATCACACTTCCTACATCATGAACAACGCAAAGACCATGAACATCAGACACATGGAGGACCATATGTATAGAAAAAGCAACACTACAGACACACAATAATAACTCACATGCAGTGGTCGCTGAGATGGGTGTCACTCCAATGTCAAGCCACCGAAAATAAGAACTTTGTCCGGATGACTTCAATGCCACAAGGCAATGCTTCAGTCCTTGTATTTTGCTATATAACGATAAATTTAAACCAAAACAAAAAAAACAAACATCATGGAAACAGCAGAGGGGGGTCAAGAACACAAACCCCGTCATATCTCTTTGGACAACGCTATAGTGACCCCCATTCACAAGGTTTCACATGCGGACTCTCCAAGTACATACCGGCAGCAACTCCGCAGCAAAGACATTGTGCATCTCCAGGAAACTCTATATATACCAGCCCTAGCCAATGACAAGGCGACACGTCCCCCTACCAGGCGTGTCTCCTCAACGCTAAACCACACACCCACACGATGTTACGCCCTCCAAACAGGCGTGGTGAACCATTGTGCCACACACAACGCGGGGCTATGTTCCACGGCAGGCGTGGCTGAAACCGCACGAACACACCCAGCGCAGCTGTTACGTCCTATACCGGGCGTGGTAATTGCGATGTCTATGCATATCGCACCTGTCATGTCCAACAGCTGTCGGATCAATTCGGATAAATAGTGCATTGTGAACATGTGTGTTGGACCTGCTCTTTTGTGTGTCCCTTGACACAAGTGTGAGTGACAGCAGCCAGGCGGGCAGCATATTTTTTGCTTGGCAAACTCTTAACAGTCTACACACTGTGTTTGATTAAGTCAAGGTATGTTCACATCATTTGATGAGACTGAGCCATCTAAACTTCAGGTTATTATATGGGACTCCAGGCACAAAGTTTGGATTGTCACTGTCACAACAGCACACACCCCAGTGACTTGACCAACATTGTTGGTCTAAGCAAGTGTGGTGTTGTGTTATTGAGCTGGGGCTTTTCACATTGATCATGCCAGGTGACTTATCATCCTGTGGATGTTAGTTTACACATGTTTTGGACCATGTGCCACAGTGATTTTTACTGATTGCATTTATTATTTGTTTTGCAGATGCCCCGGCCAAATAGGGATTATATAAGTGCCCTGATTGAGGCCTACAGGGAGAACCCCTGCCTGTGGCAAACTAGAGCGGTTGGGTACACCAACAGGGCCCTCCGCAATGCGGCCTATGAGAGGCTCCTGGTGGTCGCCCGGCAATATCTGCCAGGCCAAGAACTCGACATTGAGTACATTAAAAGGAAGATCCAGCACCTAAAGACAGTGTTTGGCCGGGAACACAAAAAAGTCAGCCAGTCACGGCGGTCGGGCATGGCAGCGGGGGATGTGTACACCCCAACTTTATGGTACTACGACCAGCTTCTCTTCACCCTGGAGCAGCAGGAGCCACGGCCACCCCTCGATAGCGACGATTTAGGCCAGCCACAACAGGCCAATGTTGTTGATGCCGTGGAGGGGGAAAATGTAAGTCGGTCACCTAGGCCAATCTTTAAAAATGCTCACAGCATACACATTATTGCCAACAATCATAGCCAAGTTTAAAATGTAGAGAAGGCAACAATAGACCCAATGGGCCTCCCATCTTGCTTAAGGCTTTTCAAACCACCTACAATTTTAGAAATCAATCGATTAGCACACAAGTAGTGAGTGTTGATTTATTGCCACAAGCTGTAAGGCCCTTTCAGGCAATTTGCAACTACATCAGTCACAATGTGGGTTAGTGACATACATGTAACTTGATCATTTATGTCAAAATTATCACCAAAAGTGTAATGGCATGTGTGCTCATGTGTTCTTCCTTTCAACATGTAGGATCCGCTTGAAGGTCCCTCTTCAGGGTCTGTGTTGGACTCTCCGGAGCAGCCACCATCTCTGCCGAATGAAGAGGGTGCGTCAGCGGCCAGCCGTCCCCCTATGCCATTTTCACGCCCCCAGGGCCGCCCACGCAATGCACCACCGAGCTCAGGGCCTGACCTGGTCGCACTGGCAGAGCAGGTGTTGACCCAGCAGGTGCGTGAGCCACAATGCCCCTTTGCTGCGGTGGTGGGTGAGCGTCTCCCCACGTTTTCCATGGAGCAAAGGGAGCATTGTGAGCGAGTGATCCTGCTGGTAATGGACCAGGCCCGTTTGGGTAATCTGACGGCAGATTCAACCTTCCCTGCTCCCCTTCCCCAGCCACCAGCCAACCCACCCGCCTGGCAGTACATGGGCCCTCCTCCCCAGGTTATGCAACCACCACCACCTGGCCAAGGCCAGCACATGCCTCGCCGAGGGCCTTTGAACCCACCTCAGCGGCCGGACAACCGCTTCTACCCGGAAGGGGATCATTATTTTCAGCTCCATTATCAGAACTTATAGTTTTATGGTTTCATGTCTACTTTCCCGGTGTTTGGTATTTTTTATTTTGCTGTTAATTTGCCATTAACCACTCTGGCCGTTTTATTTTTTGGGCCCTTAGTGCAACAATGGAACTTTTGTTTATGTTGACCAAATAGTCTTACTATTTTATTTTTGACATTGTTGTGAACGGAGATTCCGGCTTTTGCTTTAAATTAAATATACTTTATGTTCACACACCTTAAATATGTTGTCCCTGATTTTGCTATGGTGTTTGCAAAGTTGACAAAAAAACTGTTTGCCGCTGACCATGTATAGTAGGCCACATGCTGGATCTAGCAACACGTACATATGTCGAGGGCAATTATACTTAAACCTTTTGTATGCAGCATTAGCCTTCACTACTTATTGGTGTACCCACAAGGCCGCAGAGGTGTCCTTACCATCATTGTATGTGGTATAAAACATGGGACAATATTAATGGTGGCAGGATTAAAAAGCTGGCAGATCTGAAAGTCTACATCCACATTTATGGTTGATGGTGTAACAGCATTGCCAAAATTGTAATATCACTTTCCTAATAAAGGTTGGGTGGTTGGTTGACAGACGGCATGCTCACAATGTGCACCTTGTGTTACAACATGTGTTATGGATCCCTTCCTCTGCCTCAACCGGTTGAGGCAATGATTTGGCCATGATGCCCTTAAAGACCAGCAGAAACCTCCCATAACATGGAAATAATTGTGTCCGTTCAGAAACGCACTGACTTACAGATTGGGTTTAGACATTTAATAGGTTGTTTAAAAGGGGCAATACCAAGCACAACAAGTACGCATTTGTGTTTCAGTGTAGGAAGAACCACAACTTGCTTGTGAGTCTCCAAATGTTGGAGACTATAAGAAAAGAGCCCAACATGGTAGCCACAACACATTCCATATGGTCCAAATGTTGGACACTATAAGAAAAGAGCCCAACAGGGGCAAAAAAAAACAAACAAAGAATGCCAACATGGCAGAACACAATTTTTTTGGTATCCAACATGGACAACACTCCGTCATGTCCGCATGGAGCGTTAGAGGGTCCCATTCCCTCACCCTTATGGGAGCCCACCATCTTGTTGCTGGCGCCCACCCAGCATGTAAAGTAGGCGGCCCAGCTCTCGCAGATGCTGTTCAATGGTTGACTGAAGCTGTTGTAGGAAGTGGAACTGTGCCTCCAAATCTTCCACGACAGTAGGGACACCTGTATGTTGATGAAGAACACTTTTACTGTGGGAATGTACATGGTTTTGTGTACAAAGTCCAAATCAATGTATGGTACTTACGCTCTTGCTCCTCACCCTCACCACTATCAGGGGTGGATGGGGATGGACTCAGACTCCAACCAGCTGACCCTGCACGTTCACCATCTGCACAAACATTTATGAAAACATATCAGTTAGACCCTTGCCAACAAAACTCTGTCGATTAACACAATAATAACTCCAGTATGCAGGGTGTATACCTCATCAATACACACCACCATAGTCTGTTAAGTCTGGGGCCCTATCCTCCTCAGCCCTCGCCTCCTCCACAGGGCCTGTTGGGGCCCGCACATCATCCCCGGCTGGCTCTGGGGACATGTCCACCCCTGGGCTGGGCACAGAGCTGGAAATGCTTGGAGGTGGTGTAACGGGCGGGCTGGGGCTCTGTGGCCAGATAATGTGGCCTGTTGGCAAAAGAGGGCCCGGGCTGGACGGTGGCCCATCATCCCTCCCAGCCAATTCCTCTTCCTCCGCAGCCTCCTGTGTTGAGGGTGGTGATGGCAGGTCGCTATCTGAGTGCAGCCAGTCCTCCCATGATGCTGCATCAGCCTCCTCCTCCTCCTCATTGCTGGTGGCCGAGGGTGTCCCTGGTGGCTGCTGTAGGGGTGGGTTCTGGGGGGCAACTCCAGATGGGCCAGGGTGTTGATCATCCTCTGAAGAAGATTCCTCGGCATCTGGTTTTGAAAGCACAAGGTCAACGTTTGTAACAGACAGGTTTTCCACATAGTGTTTGGAACTTTTCATTGTGTGCCTCTTGTCTTTAGCCCATTTTAATGAATGCCTCAACCTCAGGTTGGATGCATAGACTAATGTTGTATGCATGTAATGTGTGTGGGACACAAAATTATTGTTTACACGAGGGACACTACACTGGCAAGATATGTGGCCATGGTTAATAAAATACAACACATGTTCAATGTATGTTTTTGGTATGCATAGTGGACACATTAGCCAATGTGGCTTGCTGCATGGCTGCATTGACCTACATTTAAAGTAATATTGTAGTTAGGGGTGCAAACGCAGGCTGGGTGTTCATTTTCCCCTGTGTAGGGTGCAATATCTGTGGGCCATTGTGGCATGTGTGGCCTTTAGATGGTACCTATTTAGTGTATGATGTTCGGTAATATGTTGGGTTGTCTTTTCAATTTTCACACACGCATGTTGCGAAGCCAATTTGTCCCCAGAAACATAAAAATGCAGGGCTTTGATATAGCGACCCATCCAGCCCTATTGCAATAGTGCCAAATTGGATGGGCACTAAATGTCATACAAGTTTACACAATCCAAATGTCTATTAGTTTAAAATGCAGGCTAGAATAGGAGGATGGACAATACTTTGCCACACCTTAAACCAGCATGACACATTTCCGGATTCCAAATGGCTGCCATTTATTGCCTGTCAATATGGTAGTTTGGCCATACGCCAGCATGTGGCCATATTTGGAGACAAGGCTGTTGGATTTCTAGGGCACACCATCGCCTTGGCCATAATTTGTATTCAAATAATGCATGACATGGGGCCCTATGGACCAGCTTCTGAGTAGACATTGGCGGTGTCCTTGGCCCCAATTTGTAGAAACAGACCATGGTCAGTACGTTAACACTTGGCCAAACTGGAAGGTCAGTGTTTTTTAAATTAGCCAAAGGTTGGCAGAACTGTGACCGAGCAACCGCCATTTGGCAGGGCCTCACGGTTTGAGAAGAGGTCTGCACTGCAGTACAGCACCTGTGCTGCCGTCACAGTCACGTGACCACAGTTTACCATCGTTTCAACAGCGGATATGTGACTGTGACATCAACGCAGGTCCTGGCCACAGGATCCACACCTACGGCAAATACATGATGCCCAAGCAACCGGAAGGGGTTTCGTGAACACCTGAGAACCCACATATTTAATTTAGCAAAGCAGGACAACAGGAAAAAAGGCTGACAAGTAATGGGGGACATGAGGTGCCCCACACGGAAGAAGAGGGCTGAACACAGGGGACTTGAGGGTATCACACACAGGGTTGAACATGGGTGGCCAAGAGGTGTCAGGAGGGGGCAACATAGGGTGTTGAGGGGATGCACCAGGGGAGAACAGCTGGGACAGTCACATCAACTGATCCTGGGGAATGTCGGATGTGATGGATGTTTTGGATCCAACTGCAGGGATCAGTTTGATCCAATGCAGGCTGTTTAATATTGGTCAGCCTCATTGATTGTGGTATTGAACTGTGAAAGTAGCGTTATCCAATAATATAGTGAGTTACGCCGGAGTCCAGCGTCCCAATTTGTGCTGGCAGGAGTTTGGCCTATTCGTGTTAGTGGGCACACCACCAGGTGACACATTGTTGGCACATCCACATGGTGGGTCCAAACACAGTTTACAAATGTTGTTTGAGGAGCATTCTTTAGGGATTGGTCCTTGGACAAATGTATGTGAATTCCCAGTGTGGCCAACACTTTCTTATACTGCCAGGTTTTATGCAGCATGGCGAGGGAAGGAGTGTACAGTCCCCTGGACTATATGTCACCTGTACTCCCCAGTCCATCCCCTTGCCATGCTGCCTGTGACCTGCATTGAATGTCTTTACAACTGCACAATGAAGCTTGCCACGAATTTTAGGTCATGAGTTACATTTAGATGGACAGCTGTTATGAGGTTGGACAACCAGGCCGTAGTGTTGGCCCTGCATCCAAATTAGGCAGAATATATGCTACAACATTGGTGGGGACAGGCCGGGGACCACACTATCCTTTGAATCTGTTGTGAGACAGTGCTGTGTATTTTGATACATGTACATGTGCAGGTGTGTGTTGGGCCCCAACATTTACTCACCACGCAGCCTGGCAATTCGGGCACGGATGTCCACAATGCGGCCCGGGCATTTATATTTAAGATCAGCGATCTTGTGCTGGATCGCCTTCACAGCCCTCTCCACACACAGCTGGCGCCGCAGGGCCCGCTGAATCTTCAGCACAGTGCTGCGGTTGCGCAGCCTCGGATGCCGGTGGGGGTGGTGGCCCCAATAATCTAATCGATCGCAATGATCGATTAAGATCATGAGTTCCGCCATCCCCCACGTGGCAGCGCGGCGTGTTGCGGCCATGACTGAGCTGCAATGTGCATGGGAGGAGCTAGCACCTTGCAGGCGGAATGAAACTGAAACCAACTTCATTCCGTGAGGACCGCCCCTTGCGTGACGTAACAAGACTTAAAGGCGACCTACGCGGCGTTAACAGGGCAATAACCACTTCTTGTGTCACTTACGGGACAATATCCCATGGGCGTGACATAGCGCCGCGTTGTGTGTGCCGCGTCTGCCAACATTGTTTGGGTGTATGACAAGGTGGACACTATAGCAGGGTCATGTACCACGCAGGTTCTATTATCAGGTTGACGCACTTGTGGGTGCACAGTTCTACATGAGAAATTGTGCAGCCGACGCCTATGTGTGGTGCTGAAGACAGCTCTTCAAAAATGGTGCCCTGTGAGGACAGCCAATGGCAACGCATCATCCTCCACCAATGCGAGCTAGTGTCGAAGCAGCCAATCCGAAACCATTACGGTTCACGAATCACAACTGAGGAGGCGAGACAATGGGAAATTCCTGCCACGCCTACGTGCTAGATTTAGGCATCGCGCAGTTCCTACACGTGTATACGATCTCGGTTGTTTAGACACGTCGATTCAGTTTATCTTATGAGTCGACATCGTCAGATCTGAGGTCCGGGGCTCAGATCGCGATCTTGCGATTTGATCAGGTATCGTTCATCGTATCCTGCCGTCACACGCACAGACATCGTTCAGGCGATGTTTAATCTGGCGCGTTCAAGCGATATCTTTCAAGATATCTTAACGTGTGACGGCCGCTTAAGGGCCATGTCACACACACAGATAATTGTGCAGATATTGTTCACAGATCTCTGGTTGCAGTGAAATTATGGACACATAGTTCCATTTTGTTGCTGTGTACAAATGAAGCAATGGGTCCATGATTTCACTGCAACCAGAGATCTGTGAACAATATCTGCTCAATTATCTGTGTGTGTGACGTGGCCCTAAAGGATATAGCAACAACATCCTGACGCTTTGCCAACATAGAATTTAGTTATAAGGGCATCATTGTTATACATACAGGAGGTATTTTAGTGCTGTAGGGATATATTATGAGCTAAATAATATATAAGGAATAAGGTACTTAAGCTTTAATGTTAAAGTGCATTAGTGCAAAAATTATAACTCACTATATAACGTTCCATAAAACAGTGGTCTCCTTTTCCATCATGAGTCATTCATATATGGTCCAAGCAAAGGGTACACCGTCAAAATGGTCCTATCCCTGGGATTGCTTCAAATCCTCAAAACTGGGTATCAGCCGTTACCACACCAAAATTAGGGGGTTATCCAGTGCAACTCCAGATCCCCCGATACTGGACAGGGGTCAATAGACCACGACCCTGAAGAGGTCTGTTTTACTGTTTAATAAAATAAAATAAATATTAATATATTTCACTTCCTCATTTTTATGTGTACCGTATATACTCGTGTATAAGCCGACCCGTGTATAAGCCGACCCCCCTACTTTTGCCCCCAAAATCTGGGAAAACCTATTGACTCGTGTATAAGCCGAGGGTGGACCCCAGCACAGGTATACAGCCCCAGTGGTAGTATCCAGCCCCAGTGGCAGTATCCAGCAGCCCCAGAAGTATATACAGCCCCAGTGGTAGTATCCAGTAGCCCCAGAGGTATATACAGCCCCAGTGGTAGTATACAGTAGCCATAGAGGTATATACAGCCCCAGTGGTAGTATCCAGTAGCCCCAGAGGTATATACAGCCCCAGTGGTAGTATCCAGCAGCCCCAGAGGTATATACAGCCCCAGTGGTAGTATCCAGTAGCCCCAGAGGTATATACAGCCCCAGTGGTAGTATACAGTAGCCATAGAGGTATATACAGCCCCAGTGGTAGTATCCAGCAGCCCCAGAAGTATATACAGCCCCAGTGGTAGTATACAGTAGCCATAGAGGTATATACAGCCCCAGTGGTAGTATCCAGTAGCCCCAGAGGTATATACAGCCCCAGTGGTAGTATCCAGCAGCCCCAGAGGTATATACAGCCCCAGTGGTAGTATCCAGCAGCCCCACAGGTATATACAGCCCCAGTGGTAGTATCCAGTAGCCCCAGAGGTATATACAGCCCCAGTGGTAGTATACAGTAGCCATAGAGGTATATACAGCCCCAGCGGAAGTATCCAGCAGCCCCAGAAGTATATACAGCAGCCCCACAGGTATGGCTTATATTGGCAGCCAGCCTACTTACATACACATACCCATACATACACACATATATACACACACACACACACACACACACACACATACACATATATACACATACACACACACATACACAGCTTCCTACCTTGTCCCCCGTTCTGCAGTGCTTTCCGGTGTCCTCCGTGCTCCGTTCCCGGTCTGCTGGGCCTTGTGGTTCCTCCTGGTTCCTCATCCTTCGGTTCTATCATGGGGGCTGCCATCTTGGTGTCTTCTCTCCGCCCCCGGCCAGTGATGTCAGAGCAGGCCGCGCTGTGATTGGCTAGCACCCGTGATCACATGTCACGGGTGCTAGCCAATCACAGCGCGGCCTGCTCTGACATCACTGGCCGGGGGCGGAGAGAAGACACCAAGATGGCAGCCCCCATGATAGAACCGAAGGATGAGGAACCAGGAGGAACCACAAGGCCCAGCAGACCGGGAACGGAGCACGGAGGACACCGGAAAGCACTGCAGAATGGGGGACAAGGTAAGAAATACTGCGCAGCGCCCCCCCACCCCCCCGCGCCCCCTCCCACCATAGGATTACCGTATTGACCCGTGTATAAGCCGAGGGGGGGACTTTTCAGCCCATTTTTTGGGCTGAAAAACTCGGCTTATACACGAGTATATACGGTATATATATTTGTTCTACCTTGTTGAGCCCCATTAGGTCTGTTATGGGTTAAAACACTGCTGTATGGTCCATTGACCCCTCTCCATTAGAGGGGCACCCTGGGTTGCACTGGATAACCTTTATATATCCTTTACAGCACTAAAACCCCTCTTTTATGCATAACAATGATGCCCTTATAACTAAATTCTATTTTTGGTCTATTATGGGTTAAAACACTGCTGTATGGTCCGTTGACCCCTCTCCATTAGAGGGTAACCCGGGGTTGCACTGGATAACCTTTATATATCCTATACAGCACTAAAATCCCTCCTGTATGTATAACAATGATGCACTTCTAACTAAATTCTATTTTGGCAAAGCGTCAGGATGTTGTTGCTATATCCTTTACACTGAGCTGGCAGCTATGGAAATCGGGTGTTTGTGCATTTGCTGCTCATATGCCAGCCTCCTGAGTGACATTGTGGCTCCGCCCCCTGTTACCACAGCAACGGGTGATTGCTATGACGTCACTTCCGCTGATGTCACTTCCGGTATGCGGGCCAGTGACCATGAGAGGGGGATCTGGAAGCCATGGATTACTGTTTTGATCTTCTGATTACAATAAAAAGATACTGGTGCGACCTGGGTCCTCCAATTAACTATTTATCTACTGTACTTTATCACCAATTTTTTACATAAGGTTTTTACCTTCTATATGATTGATTAACACTGTCACTGAGTTGATATTGAATCTGTTATAGACAGACATGCTGTATTTATTGTGGTTCTGGCTTGATTAGTTGTCTCATGTTATAATTGGTATATGTGTATAAATACCTGGCATTTGTGAGATATTCCTTGCTAGACAAAGGGTGCTTGGACCCGAAATGTCGCCATTTATGCCATGTCTGAATAAAATCCCTTTCAATCACTCAAAAGCATCGGAGTGCTGCAACATTTTTGTACCTGTATACACTGGACACTTGCTGAAGGAAGGTTTGGTCTGCTTGCACCCTCTCACTTTTTCTGTGATGCTTTTGTCTCTGTTTTTTGTATCTATCTATATCTATCTATCTATCTATCTATCTATCTATCTATGTACCTATCTTTTAGTGAGACCCATATACTCAGTAGGCATACCGGATCTGGTTTTACTGGATCCAGCATGATCCAGCCAGATCTGGCGCCCACTGACTTCCATTATAATTTTTAAATGGTCTAAAAAGCGTTACATGAAACTTTTTGGCACTAATTAAAAAATCCTCTCAACGCCTGCACTTGGCGCTGCGAGGATTTTCTAAACCAGGAACAGACCACACTTATGCAACAACACAACTAGTGGGCGAAGTCTCGCTCCATACAAGTGTATGGAGCTGGCGTGTCTGACTAGTCTGCACAGTCATCTAGGGGGCGCGGCCTTGCTCCATATACTTGTATTAAGTGAGGCTGCGCCCACTGTTTGGAGGTTCCGGCCGAGTGGCTGGGAACATACATGCCACATAACTGTGGTCCATTCCCAGTTTAGACATTTTGAATCTTTGCAGCGCACAGCGCAGGCGCTGCGAGGAATGAAAAGTCTGCAGTCTCATAGAGTGATTATCGTTTTAGATTGGACAACCTATTTAACAATAAATGACTTGGGTATTAAGATATTCCCATTATCTAGTCACAAAATACCACATTACATGACATAGGATTTATGGTATATCCAACTAAACGCAGTCTATACTGTACATGGGAATAGAAAACCAACTTTAAAATTTCTCATTATATATCATTGTAGATGTTCCTTTTGCCTTCTATCTTTCGAATTCAACACACAGATTTTTATTGTATGTATCAGTGAAATCACCTTAAAAAAGAAATGTCAAAGTGCTTTCATTGACTTGATTTGCAGCTCAAATAAAACTGATATGTGTCAGACGATACCTTAGATACTATGCAATTTGCTGCAATGCAAGTGTATTTCAAACATGGGTTTTTTGATGTATACTGAATATTTTAACTAATCTGTCAGTATAAAGGCTGTATGTGAGATTGTCTCCTAGTTACTGATACAATATAGATAGGGACACCTTCAGAACACTATAGTGCTAGCTCATCAAAATGAGAGGTATTTTGCTTTATATTACATGCTACTCGGGAGGGCAAAGGGTTAAATGGCTCAGGGTGCAAGCAGTATAGGATGTGACCCATTGGTCAAGAAAAGGTTTATATTGTTAACAATAAATGTCATTTTGTAAGTAATGACTGCAGATTCAGTAAGGGAATATCAGCTGAAATTGGATATGTTTCTTGATGAAAAAGCACATTGGATTTACAGGAATTTGAAGGTTATGTCTTCTACTCTTCTCAATGAAGGAGCTTTCTTCACAGAAAGAATAGATTTTTTTTTTACTAGAACCCTCCTTGAGATTGCTTATCTTAATCTATCCAAAAAGATAACATGCCTTGGGTGAGAAATAATGAAATTAAGCTAAGAAATTAATTATTATTATTAAACATAGGTGCTTCATCATGGATAGTGTTATTGCCACATCAGATTGTACAAGCGACAAATAATCATCTCAATTCCCTAAGACTGGTGATTTGTATGCCTTAGAGTATGCATCTAATTCATTAAGAGGTGCACATAATTTAAAGAGAACCAACCACCAGGATTTAGTGCTATGCAGCAGATGATTGACATGTGCAGTATGACATCACTATTTGTTTTTTTTTATATTACTCCCCTGTTGGCTTGTCTGTTGGCTGTAAGCCAAACAGCCCCCGTTCCCTGTTGTCAAATTAAAATGAAAGTCTGGATGAGAGGGAACGGTGTTTGGCTTACAGTCAAAACACAAGTTCCCTTTAAAGGAGTTATGAAAATAGCAAGCCTGCAGTCACTCTGTGTCACTATATGCAGGCTTGTGAATCCTCACATTGTACGCACTGTACACTGTGAAGATTCTTCATTGTCAGAGTCAAGAACAGCATCACGTGACCTCAGTTATGAGATATACATGTGTCTGGACAAAATCTGACTAAATGGACAAGGCATCACTCAATGTAAGGGACATCTAGTCTGATTCTTGCCGGGAACATGCATATCAAATACTTACTGTTCTCTGCTTTGCACCGGAGAATCCTCACATCACACAGTACGTACAATGTGAGAATTCTATGTGATTGCATACTTGTCATTTTAGGTTCGATGACCTTTTTAATGAATTAGGTGCATTTAATAAATTCCAAGCGCCTTCCTATGTCTCCCCATAGATGTGCATTTTTGGCATGTTATGCCACTTAAATGGTATAATTTTTGAGGAATTTGTTGGGTGCGCCAAACCCTGCCAAGTGCATGCTCCACCCCTTATGGCAGTTCTGGCTGAGACTGAAATTAAAATGTAAAGTCTCAAAAGTTTTTAGCAACTTAAAGTTAAACTTTAGACTTTTTTCGTGTTTTAGCCAAAACAATCTTGATGAATCGTGACCTTTAATAGGAAAAGCATATCCATATATATATAAATATTGTGTGTTTATATATAGCAGTGAAATTAGTATTGAACACGTCACAACATTTCTAAGTAAGTATATATTTAAGCATGGTACTGACATAACTTTCTCACCAAGTGTCGGTAACAAACCATTCAATTCACATAGGTAAAAAATCCAATCATAGATGTCAATAGATGAAGTTATGTTCAATAATTAGAAATGAAAAAGAGAAAAAGTATTGGACACATGAAGGAAGAGAGGTGCAAATAGCCATGGAAAATCATGACATCAGCTGAAATCTGTCTGTAATCAGAAAGCAATCCTGCCACTCACTGAAAAATAATATCTATGCTGTCCTCATAGATGTTAACATAGTGTGTCATCTAACACATAGCTAAACCCCTTGCCTTAAGAAAACAGGCTCTGATGTAGTAACTTTTTCTTTATTGGTAGTAGATTTTGACAGGAAAGCTAAAATGGCTATGCTTAGAGCAGGGTGTTTCAACAGAGCACCAGTTTCAAATTGAGTGCTTAGTCGACTTCTTGATAAGGAGTGAAAAAGATGAAGGCCACTGCCGAAACTGTGACAAGAACAGGACCACAATGCAAAGAAAACTGAATCTAGAGAAAATACATTATATCACCAGTAGACGGTGCTGTTACCAAACAATATAAAATAGAAAGGATTAAAATACAGGAATATAATTTCAGAACTAATATACACAAAAAGTGACTGGATACCTTGATAGCTAAATTTCTAGCTGAGACCAGAAAAATATCAGCGAGTTCAACTGATGATCAATGAAAATGTGTCTCATTACTGAGGTGCCACCAAGAAACATCGCCTGATGGGTAAAACCAGTGAGCTGTATCAAAACCTTATTGCTGCAAAACATATGATAGCATTGGTTACAGAAGAGTTTCTGAACTACTAAATGTTCCAGTAAGCATTGTTAGGAAGATAATCCGGAAGTGGAAAGAACATCATGTCACCATCAACCAGCCACGACTGACTGCTCCCAGCAAGATTACAGACAGAAAATGTGAAAATTATTATCAGCAGAACTGTCCAAGAGCCAAGGCCCACTGTGAAGAGCTACAGAAAGACCTGGAATCAGCAGGTACAAAAAAGGAATAAGTTATGCACTCAACCTCCATGGCCTGTAAACATTGCTCACTATGCAAGACTCCATTGCTGAACAAAAAGCATGTTCAATTGTGTTTAAAGTTTGCTCAACAGCATTTAGACAACCCTGGGAAATACTGGTTAAATATAGTCTGGTTAGATAAGACCAAAATTGAACTCTTTGAATGCCATAATACACAACTTGTTTGAATGCCAAAAGGCACTTCATATCACCTCAAACACACTATACTAACAGAGACTATGGAGGTGGGAACATCATGGTGTGAAGCTCTTTTTCAGCATACCATACTGACAAACATCATATGACTGAAGGAAGGATGAATGAACAAATGAACCAAGACATTCTTGATAAAAATCTGCTGCCGTCTACCATTATTATAAAGCTAAAATGAGGACGGACATTTCAGCAAGACAGTGATCCCAAACACACAAACAAGGAAACTCTCAATTGGTTTCAGAGAAAAAAAATAAAGCTGCTAGAATAGCCCAGCCAATCATCTGAGCTAATCCAATAGAAAATGTGTGGAAGGAACTAGAGTTCATAGAAAGAGGCCACAGAACTTTCAAGATTTGAAGAGTATTTGTTTGGAAAAAAAGGGCCAAAATCACTCCTGAGTAGGGATGGGCAACAGCTTTTCTTCCCCCTTGTTTGCACACCATGCCAGGCTTCCAGAGTCAATGGTCATGTGTTGACAAATCTTCCTGGTTTGACACGTTGCTGCGTCACCTCCCAGCGACCCCTTAGCTTATCGCTGAATGTGATTAGCTATTGCAGCCGGTCACATGATGATTGACCCCAGAAGCCCAGCGTGGCGTAGCGGCACACCTGGGGGAGATGATTCAAACCCGGCAGGTATACTAACTGAAGATTAGATTAATCCTATCCTTCCTTTGGCACAGCATACCCGTTCTCGAATACGGGGAAAAAAAAGCTGTTCACCTATCCCTACTTCTCAGCAATACATGTGATTAGTTTCTCCATACAAGAAACATCTTGAAGCTGTCAACACCAACAAAGGCATTTACACTATGTTCCAAATTATTATGCAAATGTTCTTTTTCTCTGAATTTCCTAAATGGTCGGTGCAAATGACAGTACGTGTAATAAAAGTCATCACCCGTCAGAGTATACATCGAATTTATTGAAGAAACCTCCCAATGATAACAGTATAATCTTCAAAATTTTAAAAAACTCTAAATGCACTGTTCCAAATTATTAGGGACAGTAGAATTTCTAAACATTTGATATGTTTGAAATAACTGAAAATGCTCATTTGTTCAATTTGCAGCATTAGGAGGTCACATTCACTGAAATGAAAAGCTATTTAACTCCAAAACATCCTAACAGGCCAAGTTACATGATAACATAGGAACCCTTCTTTGATATCACCTTCACAATTCTTACATCCATTGAACTTGTGAGTTTCTGGAGAGTTTCTGATTATATTTCTTTGCATGATGTCAGAATAGCCTCCCAGAGCTGCTGTTTTAATGTGAACTGCCTCCCACCCTCATAGATCCTTTGCTTGATTATACTCCAAAGGTTCTCTATAGGGTTAAGGTCAGAAGAAGATGGTGGCCACACCATGAGTTTATCTCCTTTGATGCCCATAGCAGCCAATGACACAGAGGTATTCTTTGCAGCATGAGATGGTGCATTGTCATGCATGAAGATGATTTTGCTCCTGAAGGCACGTTTTTGCTTTTTGTACCATGGAACAAAGTTCTCAGTCAGAAACTCTATATACTTTGCAGAGGTCATTTCACACCTCCAGGAACCTTACAGGGGCCTATCAACTGTTTCCCAATAATTCCGGCCCAAAACATGACTCCTCCACCTCCTTGCTGTCGTCGCAGCCTTGTTGGGACATGGTGGCCATCCACCAACCATCCACTACTCCATCCATCTGTACTATCAAGGGTTGCTCGGCACTCATCAGTAAACAAGACTGCTTGAAAATTAGTCTTCATGTATGTCTGGGCCCACTGCAACCGTTTCTGCTTGTGAGCACTGTTTAGGGGTGGCCGAATAGTAGGTTTATGCACCACAGCAAGCCTTTGAAGGATCCTATACCTTGAGGTTCGAAGGACTCCAGAGGCACCAGCAGCTTCAAATATCTGTTTGCTGGTTTGTAAGGCCTTTTTAGCAACTGCTCTCTTAATCCAATAAACTTACCTGGCAGAAACCTTCCTCATTCTGCCTTTATCTGCACAAACACGTCTGTGCTCAGAATCAGCCACAAATCTCTTCAAAGTACAATGATCACGCTTACGTTTTCATGTAATATCTAATGTTCTCATCCCTTGTCCAAGGCATTGCACTAATTGTTGCTTTTCGGCAGCAAAGAGATCCTTTTTCTTTCCCATGTTACTTGAAAACTGTGGCCTGCTTAATATTATGGAACACCCAGTTTTCTTTTTATTGGGCTCACCTGCCAAACTAATTATCACAGGTATCTGAGATTGATTTCAGTGATCCAAAGAAACCCTGAGACACAATACATCAATGGGTTTCATTGACAAAAGAAAAACAAAAACCCTATGACACTCAAAACCAATTTGCATAATAATTTGGAACATGGTGTACATGCAGTATTTACTAAATTTCAGTAAGCCTGTTCAGTACTTTTTTCCTGTGTCATTTCTCATTATTACACATCACTAAATTTATGATCTCCCCATCTGCATCCCAGTTCCTATCTCTAACCACATCTCTTGGCCTCTCACAGCTCTCAACCTCTAAGGCACACAAAGATGGTAACACCCTTGACCTGACCATTACACGGCTCTGCTCAACCTCCTCCTTAGATAATTAATCTCTTCCCTCCTCTGACCACAACATTCTCTCCTTCACACTCACTAACCCTTGCAAAACACAGCCCACCCCTACCTATCACACATTAAGAAATCTACAGGCCATTAACACTCTTGCACTCACAGACTCTCTCATCTCATCACTGTCCCCAATCTCCTCATTCTCCTGTCCAGATCTGGCAGTAAATCACTAGAATGACACTCTCAGAAGCACCCTGGACCAAGTAGCGCCCCTCACTGTTACGTATTGACTGCCTTGCTGTATGGAAGTGCTGCTGCTGTGGTTTAAATGAAGCCTTTTTTCCATGCTCTCAGTGTGGAGAGAGGAACCTAATGAGCGAGAGCTGAGAGTGCAGGTATGTGTGATGAATATGACTCATGCTTAGGTGAGCTGAGGGGCGTGCCTGGGCTGGTTGCTCCCCACACCTCAGCCATAAGTGGGTCAGCTCACATCACCTGCTGTCGCTGATTCAGTTCATTTCTGGACTGTGACATGTGAGCAGACGCTGATCTGAAGCTGCTGTTTCTCTCTCCATTGGAAGCTGCTGGGTTCCGTGGTCCGTGGGTGGAGGTAGGGGCTTATGCCTAGGGTTTCTCAGGAGTTTTAGGGTCTTAGGCTGGTGGCTCGGACCTCCTCACCTTCAGAGGTACCTCCGAATACAGGACAAGTCAGGGACCCAAGTATCAGGGCCAGAGCAGGATCCCCTGACTCCCTACGCCCAGTTCCGTCCTACTTTTGGGTACCCTGGCCCCCAGCGTGACAATCAATGACCCATTATTTTTTCTCCAAAGCTGCTATGTCAACACGAGCTTTTGCGCACATGGTGGAGGAACTCTCCCAGGAGGTTTCTAACTTGCAGAACCAGGTGGTGCATCAGCTTCAAGAAGTGGTTGGGTATCAAAACCTAATATCTCCCTTCCTGACCGATTTTCAGGAGGGAGAGATAATTTTTTTGTCTTTAGAGAAGCCTGCAAATTATATTTCAGGCTGCGTCCTCGTTCTTCGGGGAGTGAGGAATGGCGTGTGGGGATTATACTCTTTCTTCTTAAAGGGGATCTCCAGGCCTGGGCCTTCTCTCTGCAGACCGATTCTGCATCCATGCAGTTGGTGGACGAGTTTTTTGCAGCGCTTGCCCTGGTGTATGGCGACCCTGATGCCGTCTTCCTTGCTGAGTCTAAAGTACGTAAGCTCAGGCAGGGAGCACGACAGGTCGAGGAGTATTGCTCTGAGTTCAGGAGGTGGACCACTGACACTCAATGGAATGACCCTGCTCTGATGAGTCAGTTCTGTCTATGGTTGTCAGATCGGTTACAGGACACCATGACTCAGTACGCTACTCCAGACGCTGGAGGCTGGAATGGCGCTCGCTATTAAGTTGGACAGACGCCTAAGAGAAAGACCAGATACGACTCTGCCCCCAGTGACTATCCCTGCTGTGGAGGGCACACATGTGGGTTCTGATGTTCCTAAGCAGTTGGGGACTGCGTAGTCTTGTACTAACCCATTTGCAGGTCATCAAGTTGGGCGGTCTTGTTTTTTTTGCGGTCAACCTGATCACTTCATTAAGGTCTGTCCATACCGTGCTAACCCTGCTTCTCAGCTGCAGACGTCCCATGTGGATAAAAGCGCGAGTGCTTCTGTGTCTGCCTTGTTGGTCAGGCTGCTTCTATGTCTCCACTGGTGGTGGTTAATCACTCACCGAAGGATAGGAGTAACACCCTGCGGCACCTCAGATCAATGCTGGACTCAGAGGTTATCCGAAGAAGCGTGTTAGGGGGAAGGAGGTTACCCCCACTAAGCCCTTGTGAGAATGGTCCCCGAAACATAAACGGGAACCATCTCTGCCGTTTGCCCCCCTGAGAGTGAACCTTCGGTCTGTGACCGCGTGCATGGCAATAAATGTTCAGGTCCAGACCTGAGTGTGGATCACTATGTGTGGGTGCTGTCAAAACACGTAAGGTGGGAGTGTTTGGCTGGAGCTCCTACTACTGGAGTGATTGGTCCGTTTAAAATTGTGGCCGTTTGCAACCCCGTGTTGTTCCAGCTAGCCATCCCCCCAGTGCTTTGTACCTGTAATATCTTCCATAGATCATCACTCAGGAGGTTCAGACTATTGCCGCACATGTCCTGGTTTTGAGTCCAGAGGCCTCTCATAAAGAGAGGGGTACTGTTGCGTATTGACTGCCTTGCTATATGGAAGTGCTGCTGCTGTGGTTTAAATGAAGCCTTTTTTTCCCTGCTCTCAGTGTGGAGAGAGGAACCTAATGACAGGAGCTGAGAGTGCAGGCGTGTGATGAATATGACTCATGCTTAGGTGAGCTGAGGAATGTGCCTGGGCTGGTTGCTCCCCACCCCTCGGTCATAAGTGGGTCAGCTCACATCACCTGCTGTCGCTGATTCAGTTCATTTCTGGACTGTGACCTGTTGTGAGCAGACGCTGATCTTAAACTGCTGTTTCTCTCTCCATTGGAAGCTGCTGGGTTCCGTGGTCCGTGGGTGGAGGTGGGGCTTATGCCTAGAGCTTCTCAGGAGTTATAGGGTCTTAGGCTGGCAGCTTGGACCTCCTCACCTTCAGAGGTACCTCCAAGTACAGGGCGAGTCAGCGACCCCAGTATCAGGGCCAGAGCAGGCTCCCCTGACTCCCTACTCCCAGCTCCATCCTACTTCTGGGTACCCCGGCCCCCCCAGCATGACACTCAACCTCGGAACCTCCAAACATAGAACAAAACAGCCTTGGCTCACATCACAAACTCGATTCCTCCAGCGATGCTCTAGGAGTGCTGAACGCCTATGGAGGAAAACTCGCACACCAGAAAACTTTATCCATTATAAATTCATGCTAAAAACCTACAACTCGCCCTCACCTTGCGAAACAAACCTACTTCACCACCCTGATCTCCTCACTATCCAACAATCCAAAAATAACTCTTTGAAACCTTTTAACTCTCTCCTCAGTCCTAAAGTGCAGGTCCCTATCACTGCCCTCTGTGCTGATGATCTGGCCTCTTACTTTATGGAGAAAATAGACAACAACCGCCAGGAAATCAGCTCCCAGCCTCCAAGCGCTGTTACTCCCATTCTTTCCCACATCTCCTCTGTCTCACTCTCCACATTTGATCCAGTTACAGAAGAAGAAGTCGCCAGGCTCCTCTCTTCCTCTCGTCCCACTACATGCACCACTGACCCCATTCCCTTACACCTACTCCAGTCTCTCTCTCCGGTCGTCACTTCTCACCTAACCAAAATCTTCAACCTCTCCCTCTCTTCTGGCATCTACCCCTCCTCCCTCAAACACTCTATCATTACTCCATTATTAAAGAAAAATTATCTTGGACCATCCTGCACAAATAACTGAAGACCAGTCTCTAATCTCCCCTTCATCTCTAAACTCTTGGAGCGCCTGGTCTACTCCCGCCTCACCCATTACCTCTCCACTCACTCTCTTCTAGATCCATTACAGTCTGGTTTCTGCTCCCTTCACTCTTCAGAAACTGCCCTCATCAAAGTGACCAATGACCTTCTGATGGCAAAACGTAATGGTGACCACTCCCTGCTTATTCTTCTTGACGACTCTGCTGCTTTTGACACTGTTGACCGCCATCTCCTATTCTTTATGCTGCATGCCATTGGTATAAAGGACACTGCTCTCACCTGGCTCTTTTCCTATCTTTATGACCGTTCTTTCAGTGTATCATTCACTGGCTCCACTTACTTCCCTCTTCCTCTCACTATTGGGGTCCCTCAGGGTTCAGTCCTCGGACCTCTTCTCTTCTCTCTCTACACAGCCCCCGATTAGACAACCATCAGCAGATTTGGCTTCCAGTACCATCTCTGAGCTGATGACACACAATTATACACTTCAGCCCCTGACCTTACCCTGCGTTTTAAAGAACACCAATGACTGTCTGGCTGCAGTTTCCAACATCATGTCTGCTCTCTATTTGAAACTCAACCTTTCCAAAACTGAACTTCTTTTGCTACCGCTCTCCACTAACCTCCTAAATCTGACATTTCTCTCTCAGTATGCGCACCACGATAGCACCTAGGCAGCAGGCTCATTGTCTGGGTGTTATGTTTGACACTGATCTCTCCTTCACCTCCTATACACAATCTCTCGTCCAACCTTGTTGCTTACACCTGAAGAACATCTCTAATGTCTCACCATGTAAACAACAAAAACCCTCACTGTGCCCTGATTCACTCCCGCCTTGATTACTGCAATTCTCTATTAATTGGCCTCCCCCTCTCTAAACTTTCCCCTCTTCAGTCCATCCTTAATGCAGCAGGCAGGATCATCCATCTGGCCAACCGTTACTTAGATGCCTCAGCTCTGTGCCAGTCATTTCACTGCTGTCTGTACACTACAGGATCAAATTCAAATTGCTTGTTCTCACCCACAAAGATCTTCACAGTGCAGCACCTCCCTGCATCTGCTCCCTCATCTCTGTCTATCACTCCACCCGTTCTCTACGTTCTACAAATGACCTTCGACTAGCATCTGCAATAATCCGATCCTCCCACTCCCGGCTCCAAGACTTCTCCCGAGCTGCACCGATTCTCTGGAATGCTCTACCCCAAGAAATTAGGACTATCCACAACTTGCATGGCTTCAGACGCTCCCTAAAAACACATCTTTTTAAGGCGGCCTATCATGCTCCCTAATAAAATTCCTTTGTACTGTATATACTGTAACCCATTCACTATCTCTCTGGACATAACTCTTCTTCAAACTCCACCAAACCCAAAGCTATACACTGATTGTCTGATGACCATTCATGCAACTTTATTTCTATCCCCCATTTCCTCAAGATGCCTGGACCATCAGTGGAATAAGCTCCTGTACTTTGTGTAACCCCTATCACGTTGTAGATTGTAAGCTCTCTTGAGCAGGGTCATCTTTATTTTTGTTTTATTTATTGTAATGTATTTTTTACATTGATTCTATGCTTATTGTATTGTATCCAATTATTGGCTGTATTCTTTCTCTACTGGAATTACTATATTTATTGTATATTTTTCTTTTATGAACCACTATATTGTAAAGCGCTGTGGAATATGTTGGCACTATATAAATTAAGATTTATTATTATTATATTATTTGATTTCCATCACGATGCATTGTACTCAGTAATATCACAGATTTTTCTTTTTTGTTTTTATAAGATACCATTGTCGCTTGATTGCAGAAGCTTGGGATTGTGCTTCATGATTGGAGGGAATTTCGTGGCGGTTTGGCCTCATAGTACCAACAAGTGTGAGTTTTTTCTGAAGCAAAAATTTGCCCAGTTCCAGATTGGTTAAGTAGTTGTCCATTGTTATATTTTTTCCAGAATTGAAAATTGGTACTACAAGTGTTTTTACTATGTCTGAACATAGGTCTTTCTGGACTGGAGCATCAGCTTCTTTGCCACAGTAAATCAGACCATTCATGCCATAATAGCTTGAAGAATCACACATCCAGAAAATTTTTATGCCATACTTGGCAGGTTTACTGGGCATTTACTGAATGAATTTGCAATGTCCCCTAAAGGCAAGAAGTTGCTCATCCACTGTCACATTGTCATTAGAATGGTAAAGCTTTGTACAGTTTTTGATGAAAAGATTTCAGATGTAGCTAATAGGGGCTAATTTATCTGTTTCCAACCTCTAAGGATGAGTTCTCTTATCATTAAAACGAAGGCTTCTCCGAATATTCTCAAATCTATTGACTGACATTGTAGCTTTGTAGTGTGGATCTGAAAAAGGGTTAAGAAATAATTCTCTGATTGGAACATCGTACGATTTTGTACACCCTGCCAGAAGAGTAAGGGCAATATAACCATATAGTTCCTCTTTTGTTATATTTTTCCATGTTTGTTTTTCTTCATGAAGTGATATATTTTCCTTCTAAGTACACAAAACTTCCCCATCTGCAATATCATCTGAAAAAAATTACAGAAAACATCTCTTGGACAAGAATTGGGAAATTCCTACAGCGCCTTCAGCAACTTTCATAATATTATGTGATGGGTGCGTCCAAGAACCCCAGTAGTACTGTTCCAAAAAACATTAGTTTTGGATGTTCTATTTGTACGTTCTGCTGGATCCACTACTTCTTCATCATCTGAAGAATCACTGGACGATGAAGTACACACATTAGCTGGTGGCATGTACTCTTCATTTCATCGGACAAAGAAAGTTCACTGTCTTCATCACTATCAAAAATGATTGCCTCGATTTCTTGGTCAGTCAAACCCCTGGATGTAGACTGTGCCATTGTAACCTTCGATGTCAGTAAACTAAAATGAAAAAAAAAAAAATGATTTCAATCAGGGTTGTGCCCTCTTTGTTAGTGTGTGTGCTAAAGGTAAAGTGAAGCCCCCTCCTCTTACCTTCAGCAGGTCACCACTTTCTTTTCAGTGCAGTAGAAGCCTCTGGATTTTTGAGCTCTGAAAGTTTATTTTTTCAGAAACAAGAAAGCTGACTCCTTCCTCCAAAGTCTCTTCAGCAAGTAGCACACAATGAACAGGATGTTGTCTGTCCTCCTGTTCCTGTGTGTTCATGACCTGCAATGATGTCAGAGACGCATGACTTTGTGAGGGAGCCTCCCTCCCAAGATCACATGACCATGTAGTCAGGCAGAATCCACACTCTTCCCAGCAACAGCAGAGTCATAAATGACTGAGTAATAAAGACAAAGTTTACCAGCAACAGTACAGACAAAAAGACTGAGATCACATGTAAACCAAGTACAGGCCTAAAAGGCCTCAGGTATGTGAATATGGGGTAGTCCCAAAAAAGAGTTGTTTTATCGAAATGCCTATAACATAAAAATATATGAACAACTGGAAATTACTAACAACTATATACCTGAGGAATACCTAGAGTTTCAAAATTCTAACTACAGTAATCTTGCAGAAAATAGAAAACAAGTAACCTAGCAGGCCTGCGAGGCCCCAGGTATGTGTTCTAGGTTAATACTGCTTGATAACAGTGAGGAGACATTTAGTCGCAATGTTGATCTGGAAAATATGCAAATTGTCTCTTCAGTGAGGAAGTAGACGAAGTCTAGTGCCACCTACAGGAAGTAGCAATCCTAAAAGTTAAAACTAATCCTTTAACAAGCCTTTCAATATGATTTAGGATTTATGTCATATCAGAACCCCAATCTGCAGACGCTGCGTTTCAAGGTGATTGCTCCTTATGAGTGTAAAGTATGATATCTGATCTGGCTGTATGAGAGGTTAAGATTATGGAAATATGAAATATGTACTTTGTTTATTTTTACATATACATACATATTTATTGGCAAACTTTTTTGGGGAGACCTAAGTTTTATTCTGTTTTTTTTTTTGTTTTTCTATATCTACTATTTTTTATCGTTTTTTACTTAACCTTATATTTAACTGTTCACTGGTCTATATTCTTCAATTCTTATTTATTGCACGATGGTATGTACTCATGTATTGCCGGATATTAGACTTGTCAGTTTTAAACTAAGAGGTGACCTGTTAGACCATGGTTGTGGAGCCTCACATGTTACCATACTTGAAAGGAACATCCCTGGAAACTACAGTAGCTTGGCTGTTAGTTAAGATAAGCTGTCGTGATTAAAACAGATGGCACAATTTTGAGTGCCCACAAAATCACCAGGATGTAATGGTTTGTACACTTGTACAAAATGTTCCTGTAAAATAAGACATACTATTTCAATGCTTGGAAGCAGTTAAGAGAGGATTTTTTTTGTTTGCAATGTGCATTATGATAAATATGTCAATCCTTCTGTAGCGCCTCCCAAAAAATGCAATCAAAAGACATCAAAAGATCGATTGTACATCAAAATTGTGTCGAGAAAGATGTCAGTCACCACACAAAAATCAAGCCATCACAAAGTCCCATCAATGGGAAAATAAAAGAAAGCTACACGTCTTAAAATATGGAAACAGATTTCACTTTTTTTTTCTTTTTTATTATTTTTTTTTTACAAATTTCCAATTTTTTTTTTTCACTACTTAAATTAGATAAATATAATACAAGCTTGTACCACCACAGTCATAGTAACCTGGCTTAAATTTGCAAGAGCATCGTGTTCAGGCCAGCAGACCCATCATGTTACCATACTAGTTTTAAAATAAGGCTGGATTACACATACCGATGTTCCAGCGACCAGATCAACGATCCGACCTGACGGGGATCACTGGAACATCAGTACCTGAGCCAGGCAGGCAGATCTCACCAGCGATCACCCAGCGATGTGCCGACACCCGACGGTTGCTGGGATCGGTCAGGGTGTCGAGCGCACACTGGGTGTCGCTGGTCGTTGCCCCTGTCAACATGCCGATGCATGCGTGACAGCGGCAGACCAATGATTGAAAAATGGTCCCGGCCATTCCGCAATGATCAGCGAGCTTGTCACATGCAACGATGTTGTTGGCGACATCTCTGCAATGTCACAAAACCTGTGGCGTTGCAGCGACATCAGTAGCGATGTCGCTGCGTGTAACCCGGCCTTTACCTATATGTTCTACATTTTTTTAATATGTTAAAAGAAATACTATACTCTTTTGTGAATAACATGAAAGAGGACCTGTCACTTGCTAGAAAAAATTTTTTCAGAGTTTTAACACTGCTAGACTGCCAGGTCAATGTTTACTAAAGAGGGGTGAAAACACATGGTCCTGGAGAAGACTCGGAAGAAATGCCCAGTTGAACTACAAGTAGATATTTCACATAGGGCTCTCCAAAAGAAACAAATGTGATTATCTGTACAATGAAGTGACGCAGCGGACAATGTGCCATATGTAGTCAAAAACTGTTGTTTGGCTGCATGGCAGCATCTGGAATGGAAAGCGCTCTATTTGATATCTGCAATGAAAATTTGTGTGAATTGTGGATGAGAAGTTTCATTTTAGAGTCCCTGACATGTCAAAACAGTGGAAACCCCAAAATATGACCCCAGTTTGGAAACTCTTAATCTTAATCCCTTAAGGAATTTATTTAGCAGTTTAAACTCATAGGTGTATCCAAGACGTTTTTACATTTTGGATGTGAAAACTAAAATTACATTTTTTTTTCCTGAAATGTTGTTTTAGCCTCAAATTTGGAATTTTCTCAAGGGATAATATGAGAAAATGGACTCTCATATTGTGTTTTGCAATTTCTCCCTATGCTATGTGGTGAAAAAACTGTTGTTTGGGCACATTGTCGAGCTTGGAATGGGAAGAGCACTATTTGACTTTTGGAGTGTTAATTTGGCTGAAATATATTGGGAATGGCATGACGCAATTGTAATTGTAGAGACCCCTACAGGAGATCCCATTTTGGAAAATGCACCCTTCAAGAAATTCATTTTTAACCAGCAGGTGATTCATAAATAACATCTAAATGTGAAAACAAAAGATTATATTTTTTCACAAAAGTACTGTTTAGCACCAAATTTATAATTGCCACAAGGAATAATAGGAGGTAGACCCTATAATTTGATATGCAATTTCTCTAGAATGACATGACACCCCATAGTGAGGTCAAAAACTAATGTTTGGGCATATGGCAAAACTTAAAAAGCAAAGAGCGCTATAAAATTTTTGAAAGGCAAATTTGGACACCATGTAGCATTTACAGAGCCCTTGAGGTGCCAAAAAAAGCAAAAAGCCCCCCAAGTGGCCCCATATTGGAAACTTTACAGTTTAAGGAATTCATCTATATGAATATTTTGAATCCACATGTGCCTCTTAGAATTTTATAACATGGGACGTGTAATTATAGTATTGAAGGGGTAAAAATGTAATTGTTTCATTAGCTGGAAAATTTTCAGTTACACGAGGGTTAATATGTGAAACTGGACCCCATAACGTTTGTGCAATATCTCTCAAATGCGATGATACCCCATATGTCTACAGAAACTACTCTTTGGCCCCATAGCAGGCTTAGTAGGAAGGAGCTCTATTTTGCTTTTGAAGAACAGATTTTGCTGGAATAGTTTGTGGGTGATATTTTCGGAGCTCACAAGTGACCCCATTTTAGAAATCAAATTAAACTCATCTATTATTGCAATGGTTATTTTGTCTCCACAGGTGTTTTTCATTTTTTTTTTAACATCCACAACCATGTTTTTTTTCTTGAGAATTGCAAATTGCAAATATGCCACCTTGGTGCCCATACATTGTTCCCAGCTAATAGTTAATTGGGCTCTCCCAACTACAGTAATGCCAAACATGTGGTCACTTACTGTGGTTTAGGCATATTGGGGTCTCAGAACGAGGGGCTCATTTGGATTTGGGGGTGCTGATTTCACTAGATTTTATTCTGAGAGGGTGAGGAGACATGTCGCTTTTCAAGAACCTTTGTTCTACCTTAAAGGGATCCTGTCACCTACAAAACGCCTCCTAAGCTATCAAAACATGTCCCTACAGCATCCTATCACTAATCTCACACTTCTTTTGTCTTCTAAAAGCATCCTGTGAAAGTGCATAAAAACGTTTTATTACTTACTCATTAGCGATGTTAATTTGCAGGGACTATATTCTTTAGTCACCAGGGCATTTTGTTTTGCAGCCCTGAATGATCCACCCTCTCTCTGTCTGTGCTGCTGTGATGTGGAGCTGAAGGCAGGACTAATGATTTGCATTCTGTGAGTGATAGAGAGGGGGGAGGGTAAAGCCTGAACAAGCAGAGCACACAGACAGAGAGAGGGAGGATCCTGGAGCCTGCAAAACAGCCCGCCCTGGTGACTAAAGAATATAGCCCCTGCTCATTATAATCACTAATGAGTAAGTATTAAAACGTTTTTATGCCCTTTCACAGGATGCTTTTAGGAGACAAAAAGAGTGTGAGATTAGTGATGGGATGCTGCAGGGACATGTTTTGCTAGCTTAGGAGGCGTTCTGGAGGTGACAGGATCCCTTTAACATTTAAACTCTCTGTTTCCAATGACACGGGATAAGTTTATTTATTGGTAACACTTTGAAGTATATAACATTTTTGATCACTTTCAGTATAAGGCTGGGTTCACATTCTTGTATTATATTCTGAGCCCTTTTATCTGAGTTTTCATTTAATCTCACAAAAATGGGATTCAGATGACACTCCTGATGGAACCAGCCACTGGAATGAGGCAGATCAAGTCACTTTAGTCTCAGTTGTCTCTTTCGGTGATCTCCATCTTTGTAGGTATGCACACAATAGTGGTTACCCACACTAGTGCGTTCAAAACAATGCTTAAAAACATGGGACACCACTAGAACTGAGACCAGACATAGTCCAAAGTAGCTTCATTTGTGCCATTATAGTGAGTGGTTTCATCAAGAATTTTGTATGAATTGTGTTTTGGGGAATTTACACAGAAACCCCCCGATGTAAGCATTAAGTGGACAGCAAAAACTAAATGCGAACTGAGCCTTATTAAAATTTTTGTGAGGCAGAATGAACAAATAAACAGTAGGACAATAATAGTTAATTTTATTGTTACACAGTTTTTTTGCGGTGTGATAAGAGGGCTTTAAGGCCCTGTCTCACACAACGAGATCGCTAACGAAATCGTTGTAACGTCACAGATTTCGTGACGCAACAGTGATCCCGCTAACGATCTCATTCTGTGTGAAATGTACCAACGATCTGGCCCCTGCTGTGAGATCGTTGATCGTTACACACTGCTCTGGGTCATTCCTGCTTTGTTGCGCTCCCGCTGGGAGCACTACATCATTGTGTTTGACAGAGATAATGAGCAACGATCTCAATGCAACGCTATGGAGAGAAAATTCACAACGACCTCGGTATATTCTGGATCATTGCTAAAGTCGTTTTTCACATCGCTGGTGAGATGCCTGTTTGACATCTTACCAGCGATGTGTAAACGATGCACCAGTGATCTCTACACATCGTTATTGTTATCGGGATCGCTGATGCGTCGTTACATGGGACAGGGCCTTAGTTCTTTGAGTCAGTGTGATTACCATTGTGTGGCACACAACATTTTTTGATCACCATTTATTTAGAATTTTTAGAAGCAGAATGAACAAAATTAGGCAATTACTTTATTGTTGTTATATATTTTTTTGCACTGTTTACCATGTGATAAGAGATTTATTCTTGCAGTCTGCATGATTACAAAGATACCAGATTCAAAACTTTTTGGTATGCTTTGCTATTTTAGCACACTAAAAGCAATATTTCACAAAAATTAATTTGTTGTTACATCGCTATAATCTGAAAGCAGTGACTTTTTTTTTGCCATACAAGCCTTTTTGAGGCTTATTTTTGCAGGATGACTTGGAGTTTTTTTACACCATTTATTTTTAAATATGACTTTTTGGCTAGATTTTTATTAAATATTTTAGTTTCCTCAGTGTGATGAAAAAGCTACATTTTTGACTTTTTTTAACAGTGTTCATCATACACAATAGCAATAAATAACATTACAGTTTTATAACTCAGGTTGTTGCAGACACGGCAATACCAATTATCCTTATGTTTTGTTTAATTTTGTTTTTGTACAAAAGCTGTAGTTTTAGTGGTGAAACTGTTTTTTGTGATTTTTGTGCTCGTTTTCATTTTTTTTACTTTATTATACATTTTACCACTTTTTACTTAGTCCCACTGTGGGCCAAGAATATTTTTACTTTGATTGATGGTCTCATACACTGCAGTACTCGTGAGTACACTGCAGTGCAAAAGACCTGTGAGTTCTGCAATGACTCAGCCTGTGAGACTTTGCTTATAGTAGAATGTAACCAGCCACCATACCCTGAAGTCAGTAGATGGTCTCAGGGTGCCATGGCAACTTTTGACACCCACGATTACGATCACAGGGTGTAGATAGTTAAAAAGGGGGTCCGCACCCCGTTTTTAACCACTTAAATGCTGCTCTCACAATTGACAGCAGAATTTAACAGGTTAATAAGCCACGGTTGATTCCAAAACCAGTTGATACCAACGCAGGATTTTATCCCACTGGGGGTCGCTACACTTAGTACTCAGTGCTGTGAAAAAGCAGCGCTAAGCAATAAAGTCTCTTAACAGCTCTAATGAAAAGGTATATCACAGCCTCATTATGTCTACTATGCGGCACTACAGTATCTCAGTTTACCTTCATTTCAAGGCAACCCGTGGGGAAAAATGTGTAATGTTCCATTACATACTGATGGATAAATATAGGAGACTCGTTGAGACCCTATATGGATGAACATGAATTTTCTTATGATTTTGTAATATGATTTTTAGCCAAAAGTGGAAATCCCATACAATGGTCAGCCATCAGATGCATTCGAGCAATAAAAAAAAAACTGGTTGTGGACTTGTGAAGGTAATCCAACCCTTTAAAAATTTTGATCCACTCTTAAAATTGAACTGAAAAAAGAAACTGTATAAAAAAACAATGTAAAGTTTATGGATTTTTTAAAATAAATATATGTCACATGATTAGTAAAAATCATAAATAATGATTAATGACCATATATTTTAATGTGAATAAGCCTTGGTGCATGAAGCATGTAGCGAGACTTAACTAATGTATTATATTTGTAATTATTGACACTTTTATTAAAGCATGATTCAAGCTTTTTTGAAATAAATTATCATAGTAACATTTATATACGGTCATTTTCTTGTCATTTGTGGGTCTAATAAGAAACATTAATGAGAAAAATGTACAATGACAAAATGTATAAGAAGACACATTATGTCCTGCAATATTTACCTTGAGCACATATTTGTCTTACACAGAATTGTTACTGGCTTATTTTTCCAGCTAATTTAAGATAACGTATAGTTGTAATTTTATTTTGATGGATGGCACTAAATTCTGATGCAATAAGATTTGATGTAATTATTGCTTTACAACTACTGTACTACAATCACAGAGGAGGTTACATGAATGGATTAAAATACGTCCCCTCAGATTTAATGATAAGACAGGGCTAAATCTGGAGTTTTAATTACGGTTCACAAGGACAGATATCACGGCTCATTGACTCACCCTTGCACATTATTCTCTAGCATAGTTTGCTGTAACCCTTAAAAGCATAGCTATTTTGGGCCTTGACGACTAAGCAATAATTTTTGCTTCTTTATTACTCTTTTCTAGAATCCATAGGGATTTCAATTTTTAATTAATGTAACCATATTAAGGCTTGTTCCTTGCACCACAAATTGTGTTGTTTTTTTTGGTGACGGGGGACAAGACTTGTATGAGGATATTTTTGCAGAATAAGTTAGTCATTACTACTGATTTGGGGGTACATGTCATTTTTTTTATCTCTTTTTTCAGACTTTGGTAAGTGAGTGAATCAAAAAACAGAAATTTCTACAATTTATGCATTTTTTTCAATGGCATTTACCATACATATATAAACATTGTGACATTTTTTAAAGCTTGGGATTGTACAAATCATATGCACTTTTGTGTATTAAGTGACTTATTTAACCCCTTCACCACCCAGCCTGTTTTTCACCTTGATGACCAGGCCAATTTTTTCAATTCTGACCAGTGTCCCTTCATGATGTAATGGAACGCTTCAAGGGACCCAATGATTCTGAGATTGTTTTTTCGTGACATATTGTACTTCATGTTAGTGGTAAGTTTAGGACAATATTTTTTGGGTTTATTTTTGAAAAATGTCGGAGATTTGGCGAAAATGTAGCAATTTTCAAACTTTGAGGTTTTATGCCCTTAAACCAGAGAGTTACCATATATACTCGAATATAAGCCGACCCGAGTATAAGCCAAGGCCCCTAATTTTACCCCAAAAAACTGGGGAAACTTATTGACTTAAGTATAAGCCTAGGGTGGGAAATGCAGCAGACCCCATCCTGGAATGTAACTTCTCATCACTGGTATATAGCGCCACCATCACTCATATATAGAACCCTCCATCACTGCTACACAGCACCTCATCACTGGTATATAGCGCCCCATCACTGGTATATACCGTATATACTCGTGTATAAGCCGACCCGTGTATAAGCCGACCCCCCTACTTTTGCCCCCAAAACCTGGGAAAACCTATTGACTCGTGTATAAGCCGAGGGTGGACCCCAGCACAGGTATACAGTCCCCCCCAGTGGTATATAGCAGCCTCCCCAGTGGTAGTATACAGCAGCCACAGAGGTATATACAGCAGCCCCAGTAGTAGTATACAGCAGCCTCCCCAGTGGTAGTATACAGCAGCCTCCACAGTGGTAGTATACAGCAGTCTCCCCCAGTAGTAGTATACAGCAGTCTCCCCCTGTGGTAGTATACAGCAGTCTCCTCCTGTGGTAGTATACAGCAGTCTCCCCCTGTGGTAGTGTACAGCAGCCTCCCCCTGTGGTAGTATACAGCAGCCACAGAGGTATATACAGCAGACCCAGTAGTAGTATACAGCAGCCTCCCCAGTTGTAGTATACAGCAGCCTCCCCAGTGGTAGTATACAGCAGTCTCCCCAGTAGTAGTATACAGCAGTCTCCCCCTGTGGTAGTATACAGCAGTCTCCCCCTGTGGTAGTATACAGCAGTCTCCCCCTGTGGTAGTATACAGCAGTCTCCCCCTGTGGTAGTGTACAGCAGCCTCCCCCTGTGGTAGTATACAGCAGTCTCCCCCTGTGGTAGTGTACAGCAGCCTCCCCCTGTGGTAGTATACAGCAGCCACAGAGGTATATACAGCAGCCCCAGTAGTAGTATACAGCAGCCTCCCCAGTGGTAGTATACAGCAGCCTCCCCAGTGGTAGTATACAGCAGCCTCCCCAGTGGTAGTATACAGCAGTCTCCCCCTGTGGTAGTATACAGCAGTCTCCCCCTGTGGTAGTATACAGCAGTCTCCCCCTGTGGTAGTGTACAGCAGCCTCCCCCTGTGGTAGTATACAGCAGCCACAGAGGTATATACAGCAGCCTCTCCCCTGTGGTAGTATACAGCAGCCCCCCCTGTGGGTATACAGCAGTGCCTCCCCATGTGGTATATACTGCAGCCCCTCCCCTGTGGTAGTATACAGCAGCCCCCCCCCTGTGGGTATACAGCAGTGCCCCCCCCTGTGGTAGTATACAGCAGCCCCCCCCCCCTCTGAGTATACAGCAGCCCCCCCGTGGTAGTATACAGCAGCCCCCCCGTAGTATATACAGCAGCCCCCACCTGTGAGAATACAGCAGCCCCCCCGTGGTAGTATACAGCAGCCCCCCCGTAGTATATACAGCAGCCCCCCCGTGGTAGTATACAGCAGCCCTCCCCTGTGAGAATACAGCAGCCCCCCCGTGGTAGTATACAGCAGCCCCCCCCCGTAGTATATACAGCAGCCCCCCCGTGGTAGTATACAGCAGCCCCCCTGTGGGTATATACAGCCCCCCCCCCCGTTGCTGCCGCACCCCTGTAAAAAGAAGATCTTTCATACTTTTCCTCCTGCTGTCACCGCGCGCGCATCCTCCGCTCTCCTTCTTGCTTGCACCTGGGCCCCGGCGTCCATCCATATGACCGCGCACAAATAATGACGTCATTATTTGTGCGCGGTCACGTGGATGGACGCCGGGTGCAAGCAAGAAGAGCGGAGGATGCGCGCGGTGACAGCAGGAGGATAAGTATGAAAGATCTTCTTTTTACAGGTGTGCGGCAGCAACGGGGGGGGCTCTATATACCCACAGGGGGGCTGCTGTATACTACCACGGGGGGCTGCTGTATATACTACGGGGGGGGGCTGCTGTATACTACCACGGGGGGGCTGCTGTATTCTCACAGGGGAGGGCTGCTGTATATACTACGGGGGGGCTGCTGTATACTACCACGGGGGGGCTGCTGTATACTCACAGGGGGGGGCTGCTGTATACTACCACAGGGGGGCGGGAGAGCACTGACATTGCTATGTAATATGCACGGCTCCCCCTGCCGCTGATGGACAGGGGGATGCCGTGCATATTGCATTGCACTAATGAGCGGCCCCACGTGACCGGCCGCTCACTATACAGCCTCCCCTGCCTCCTCCATCCCCCGGACACCGGCCCCACACAGTCAGCCGTCACTGACTCGTGTATAAGCCAAGGGGGGCACTTTTCAGCACAATTTCTGTGCTGAAAAACTCGGCTTATACACGAGTATATACGGTAGCTCCTCATTCCTGTATATAGCCCCCATCACTGGTATTTGTCCCCATCACTGGTATAAAGCTTGCCCATCACTGGCACATGGCCCCCCTATCACTGGCACATGGCACCCCTATCACTGGCACATGGCCCCCATATCACTGGCACATGGCACCCATTACAGGTACATGGCCCCCATCACTCATACATGGCCCCCATCACTCATCCATGGCCCCCATCACTCATGCATGGCCCCCATCACTCATGCATGGCCCCCATCACAGGTGTATGGGCCCCATCACTCATACTTGACCCCCATCACTCATACATGGCCCCCATCACAGGTGTATGGGCCCCATCACTCATACATGGCCCCCATCACAAGTGTATGGGCCCCATCAATGATACTTGACCCCCCCTACTGGCGCTACAATAAAATAACAAACATTTAATTCACCCTCCGATGGTTTCTCTGCAGGCTCCGTTGCGTCCTCTCTCTGCTCTTCCTGGTTGTCCTCACCTTCTAATCATGTGACCGGCGCAGCAGCGATGACGTCACGGCAACCAGGATGAGCGGAAGACGTCACGGAGCCCACAGAGAAACCGTCGGAGGGTGAGTTAAACGTTTGTTATTTTATTGTAGCACCAGCAGAGGGGTCAAGTATCATTGATGGGGGGCATATTCTGTGATGGGGGGACAGTAATGTAATATGCGCTGCTCCCCCCGCTGCTTATGGATGGGGGGATGCAGTGCATATTCATTACACTAATGAGCGGGGTCACGTGACTGCCCACTCATTCTGCAGCCTCCCCCCGCCTTTTCCAGCCCCGGCCTCTGCCCCCATCACACTGTCACTGACACTGACTTGAGTATAAGCTGAGGGGACATTTTTCAGCACTAAAATTGTGCTGAAAAACTCGACTTATACTCGAGTATATACGGTATGTGACAAAAGTTATTTAATAAATAACATTTCCCAAATGTCTACTTTTCATCAGCATAATTTTTTAAACAATTTTTTTTTTTTTTGTTAGGAAGTTGGAAGGGTTGAATGTTTATCAGCAAGTTCTCAGTTTTCCAACAAAATTTACAAATCTTTTTTTTTAGGGACCACATAACATTTAAAGTGACTTTGAGGGGCCTATATGATAGAAAATACTCAAAAGTTACACCGTTCTAAAAACTGCTCCCCTCAAACTACTCAAAACCACATTCAGCAAATGTATTAACCTTTCAGGTGGTTCAAAGGAACTAAAGCAATGTGGAAGGAAAAAATTAAAATGTTACTTTTTCCAACAAAAATGTAACTTTAGCCCCAAAAATTGCATTTTCACAAGAGTATCAAGAAAAATGTAACCATACAGTTTGTTGTGCAAGTTCTTCTGAATATGCTGATGCCCCATATGTGGTAAAAAACCATTGTTTGGGCGCATGGCAGGGTAGGAAATGAGTATCATTCGACTTTTGGAATGGAAAATTGTCTGGAATCGTTGGTGGACTCCATGTTGTGTTTGGAGAGTAGCTGGTATGTCTAAACATTGGATTTCCCCACAAGTCACCATATTTTGTAATCTAGACTCCACATGGAATTTATCTAATTGTGTGGTAGGCACTTTGAACTCCTGGTGCTTCACAGAATTTTATAAAGAGCCGTGAAAATTAAAAATAACATTTTTTTTTCCACAAAAATCTTCTTTTAGTTCCAAATTTTGTAGTTTCACAAGGGTAACAGAAAAACTGCACCATACAATTGTTGTGCAACTTCTCCTGAGTGTGTTGATACCTCATATGTGGTGGAAAACTACAGTTTGGGCGCATGACAGGGTTCAGAAAGGTAGTCTTTTGACTGTTTGACTTTTGAAATGCAAAATTAGCATTGGAAACCCCTCACTTAAGTAAGTCCATTTTGGAAACTGGACCTTTCAAGGAACTTATCTAGATGTGTGGTGAGCACCCCCAGGTGCGCTGCAGGGTTTTAGAATGTCGAACTGTGAAAATAAAAAAATAACATTTTTCCCAGAAAAATGTTGTTTTAGCTCCAAAATTTGTATTTTCACAATGGTAACAGGAGATAATGCACCATAAAATTTGTTGTGCAATTTCTCTTGAGTGCACTGATACCTCATATGTGAATGAAAACTACTGAAAACTACTGAAATGGTTTGGGGATGCCATGTTGCATTGACAGAGCAATGAGTTTAACTCACCAATGGCCAATCTGATCCTATAATGCACAAGCAGGGTGCAGAGAACTTATCCAAGTAGATATAGGGGCAGCAGTGGTGCATCATGCAGATGAACCAACTACTCACAACCTTTTAAAGGAGGCGATCAGCTGCTTGCATAAGGCACTCTAATGATGCTGCATAGAGAGTCTGTCATATAGATAGGTGAGATACACAAAGTGTCTGACCAGGAGCCCGATAGTTATGCCAGGTGCGGTGGGCTAGTAAACACTGCATGACTATATGAACAGTAGCCAATTAGTAATGCCCAGTGTGGCAGGATAGTTAAACACTATATGAGTGTACCCCACCTGACAGACTCACCAGTTTACTTCTAAACTCAGAGAGAAAGCCCTACTACACCCTGCAGAAGTATATATAAAATATCATAAAAAATGTGAGGTATTAGTTGGTATTTTGGCCAAGACACAGAAGCTTGCAATCAATATGTCAAGGGTCTTCACGTTTTTAAGTCCCTAATCTCAATTGCTAAACCATAGAAAAAAAGTTTCTCTCTTTTTTCATAAAAAATCAAACATAGCTCACTGTTATGAATATCAATATATCCAAAGATTTAGCAATGTGCTTGTATCCTGTATTCTGTATTGTACTGCATATCTAGCATACATGTATCCCTTTAAATACTTGCCTTTAAGAACAGAAAGTAGTGAGTGTTTTCATATCAAGTGTTGTTTACAGCAAGTTATAGACTGTATGTAGAGGAATGGTGAAGGCCACATGGTCTGGGAGTGTAGCCAATGCATAGCATGTTTTGGTTAAGAAGGGAAGATGTTCCAAAACACACCAGATAATGAAGGAGTGTGATGGGTTAATAATGTCAATAACACCAAATGATGGAAAAAATACAGCAATACATATGTATTTAAAATAGATTTGCATAATCCAATCAGGTCTCAGCTATTAGTGACCAATGATTTGTTATGTTTAATATTCTGCAACCAATTAATGAATGATCCTGTCCTGGGGCCTACCCCCAGTATAAATGTATGTGCTTCTGTAATAAACTTTAACTTAAAATTCTCCCATACTTGCACTCGAGTCAAGTGTGGTTATTGTCCATGGATACCTTATATTATTAATAATTTGGAAAGCAGATAGTGAAGGAGAGGGATATTTTGATGTCTCAACCAACCCATCCATAACATTTGGCGCCCGAACGTAAACTTAAGATGAAACGGCAACAGAACCTACAGCTGCAGTAGAACCGCTTTCCTAGGACAGATTGACAAAATGGGAAGAACGCTAGCACTCTCTACCAGGTAAGTTAATTAATCATCTTGCCTACAAACTTTGCAGTCCATCTGACCGGGGGGATGAGGTCATCAGCTGTGTGTTCCTGCCATAACTGACCAGCAACTGCAAAGTCTTAAGTCAAGAACGTACTCTGGTCAGTAGAATACTCTTAACTGTTGTTAAGGAGAGCCTTAAGATCAAAATACTTAATTAACCTTAAGATATAAAAGCATGGGAGAAATGATCTATAGAGTGTATTATTTTCACCTTACATAAGCTTGTTTCAGGCAAAGATGGCTCCCATTTCCAGCCACATCACCACATGTTCTGAGACAAGACAAAGACTGATCAATCACACAGAATGACACCTCATCTGATGTCTTCGTGGATCAATCTAACCTGGAGACCTGATGGACTAATCTACCTTGATGACCTCATGAATCCCCCCATGGACTAGCCCATGTCCCAGTTCGTTAACCAATGAACACATTCCATTTGTCCCCATTCTTTGTGTAACCGAGCCCCTTAAAGAGCTTTGTTAAAACCCATGTGTGATCAAATAAAACTCACTTTGGAGCTGTGCCTTGTACAGGGCTGAGGAGAGCTTACACCTGATTGTGTTATCGGTGTATTTCTTTCATGCATGCATCAGTCCATAGTAATTTGGACAGGAGCAGGCAACTTATTAATATTATAAAATATTAATCCATATCAATTGGCACCCAACGTGGGGCCAACAGAGGAGAATCCCCAAACCTTGAATGACCGGTGAAGGAGACAGCAGGACGCACTGAGTACCCCGAGCCAGGAGACTGATCACCTCCCTAACAAAAACGGTAAGTCAGCTGATTTTATTATAATCTGTTGGCTTTACCTGTTTTTCGGGGTACCCTGTGCAGATTGCCTGACAGGATCCGGTCTTTCAGGGTGTCTGAGACGGCAGAGGGGTTTTCTCCGCTGCTGGCCATTTGATTTCGGAAGGACCCGCCATAAGCTAAAGTTGCCTGCTGCCTGCAATATGTTGTATGTAGGGGAGATGACTGTAGGAAAGAATAAGGGGGACTTTTGAGCAGTGTCTGGAGAAGTAAAGGATATTGTCTGTCATAAGTGGTCCCCTGTGAGATGATTTTCAGTTCTGGAGAGAAAATAGACATTGAGTGAAGACTCTGTCTAAGAGAAGCATTGAGTGAAGACTCTGTCTAAGATAAGCATTGAGTGAAGACTCTGTCTAAGATAAGCACTGAGTGAAGACTCTGTCTAAGATAAGCATTGAGTGAGAATCTGTCTATAAATACTAATTATTATTATTATTATTATTATTATTATTATTATTATTATTATTAATAAATAGGCATTGATTGAGACTCTGCATGAATAGGTTGAGTGTTGACTCCCATAGGGGCATGTAACTTTAGAGTGAAGTACTCAGTACATGGCTTGATAATTGGATAATTAGTCTACAGAACACGGAAATCAGACAGGGACAGATAGCAAGTGTAGACGGCTGTGAAGGTCTTGTGCTCAGGTTTGTCATCTCCCCAGTCTTAAGTGTTTGTTTTGTGTCTATTGTTTTAGCCTATATAGAGAAAGATGGAGAAGTTTATGCAATTGTGTCGCATAGGCCCTAAGCCTAATTCATTTGGCAAGGTAGATCCGTGTACATTAGTTGCAATTCGTGAAGGGAAAAATTATGTTAAACAGTGCAAAAAGTTTATGATGTTATGTGGAATGGTAGAAGGTGGAAGGCTGCAACCCCTGGAGTGGAATTCAGTCTTAAGGTGTTCTAGAAGATAATGGGTTGTTGTCTACTGCCAGGGCATGGGAGAGAGTTTTCTCAAAGTTTGTATAGAGAAAATTGGATAGAAGAGGAAAGGAGAAAGAAAGACAAAAATTTGTTATGTGTATTATAGAAATGTACAATGTGAATTCCCACCACCGTATAATGGAGACACAATGCCATGTGCTTCCTCTGCTGGAGCACGTTTCCTCTGGTGGGGGCCATTTTGTTGGTGGACCACATGTTTTTTCTGGCGGGGGCCATCTTGTTGGTGGATCTCAGACTTCCTCTGGTGGCGGCAATACCTCTGGCAGCCATTTTGCGGAGGGCAAATGTGTTACAGTTGGTGGCCATTTTGCACCATTGCCCCAGATCATACAAACTGAACCAAATCATGTGACTGACATAAATTTGTCTAAACCAGACTCTATTTACCCAGTGATGACCACAAATGACCAATACTACGGCCAACCACCACAAGCTCGAAAATCCACCACAAGCTCGAAAATCGCACCGCTCTCTGATGGATCAGAATTACCGTATATACTCGCGTATAAGCCGAGGTTTTCAGCCCAAAAATTGGGCTGAAAAGTACCCCCTCGGCTTATACGCGAGTCAATACGGCAGCCCCGGCAGCCCCAGAAGCCCCAGCAGCCTCAGTAATCCAGGGCCCCCCCGCCGTGCTCCGGTAACCTGTAAAGTAAAATTTTCTTATCACTGTCCCGCTGCCGTCCGCGCCCGCATCTGCCGACATGCGATCCTCCATCTTCATGCGTCCTTTTCCGGTTTTCTCTGTTCGTCGCAGGCAATGATGTCGTTGCCGGTGCCGAACACAGGAAGTCGGAAGAAGACGCATGAAGATGGAGGATCGCATGTCGGCAGATGCGGGCGCGGACGGCAGCGGGACAGTGATAAGTATATTTTACTTTACAGGTTACCGGAGCAAGGCTGGGGGGGCCCTGGATTACTGGGGCTGCTGTATACTACCGCTGGGGCTGCCGGGGCTGCTGTATACTACCGCTGGGGCTGCTGTATACTACCACTGGGGCTGCTGTATACTACCACTGGGGCTGCTGGGGATGCTATATACTACCACTGGGGCTGCTGGGGATGCTGTATACTACCACTGGGGCTGCTGGGGCTGCTGTATACTACCACTGGGGCTGCTGTATACTACCACTGGGGCTGCTGGGGCTGCTGTATACTACCACTGGGGCTGCTGTATACTACCACTAGGACTGCTGGGGCTGCTATATACTACCACTGGGGCTGCTGGGGATGCTGTATACTACGACTGGGGCTGCTGTATACTACCACTGGGGCTGCTATATACTACCACTGGGGCTGCTGAGGATGCTATATACTACCACTGGGGCTGCTGGGGCTGCTGTATACTACCACTGGGGCTGCTGGGGCTGCTATATACTACCACTGGGGCTGCTGGGGATGCTATATACTACCACTGGGGCTGCTGGGGATGCTATATACTACCACTGGGGCTGCTGTATACTACCACTGGGGCTGCTGTATACTACCACTGGGGAGGCCTGTATACCACTGGGGGGGCCTGTATACCACACTGCTGGGGGCCGTATACCTGTGCTGGGGTTCAACCTCGGCTTATACACGAGTCAATAGGTTTTTCCAGATTTTTGGGGCAAAAGTAGGGGGTTCGGCTTATACACGGGTCAGCTTATACATGAGTATATACGGTATTCATGATACAGTAGAGACTGCAGCAAAAAGTCTGTGTTTCTGTAATTAGCCTCTTACCCGGAGAGTGTGAACAGGGGGGTTGGAAAGAACAGTCACAGAATGGCGTTTTTACTTAGGAGTTTTACACAAAATATTCAGGCTGTGCACACAGATAGTGAGTTCTAAATTAATGTACTTTTTGTTGTATAATCACAAATCTGGACGCCTCTTCTGAAGGTTGCGCACATTATCTAGCTTTCTTTATTTTTCTTTCAGATTTTATTCTTGTGCAGATTACATACAGAAAATATACACACTGCATGCTTCCTATGTGCACACAGCATTATTGTATCCAGTTAAGTATCATGTAGAGAATGAAATTTATTTTTTTTTGTAACCCCGGTGACAACGTAGCTTTAGAATCCATATATGCTTTATGTATATATAGAATTCTAAAGGGGGGGAATGGACAGGTGATATGAAAAGTTGCTTGTTTTTAAAAAAAGTTTTCAATAGTTTAATTTGTAAGTCGTCGTTAAAATGTAAGTGTTTTCTATATATATTTTGTCTTAAATAGAGGACAGAGCAGACACAGTACACACACCTCGTGATTGCACTGCTCTGATGTGTGAACATGTTTCAAATGAGCTCATTACTAATGCAGATCTTGAGTTATTTTACAGATGTTCGTGGATTCTACCACTGGATGTGCTGTGATTATACAACAGGAGGTAATAAAGCAAAACCACTCCCTCTTCACATATCGCCATGAGGAGGTAGATGGGGATCTGCAATCACTGGAATGGGTAGCTTGCAAAGGGTAAGATGATCTGCAGATCTTTCCTAGGCGACCGTCACACGGTTCAATATCGCTAGCGATATTGTTAGCGATCACGTGCACGCGCGATCGCTAACAATATCGCTCACATCGCTGGTGAGCTGTCACACAGACAGACTCACCAGCGATGTGGAGCAGCGAGATCGCTGGTAACTATGGTACACATCGGGTTACTAGGCACCGCGCGGCGCTTAGTAACCCGACGTTTACCATAGATACCATCTCCCAGCATAGGCTCTGCCGCTGGGAGATGGATCATCGTGGTGTCACACACCACAATGAGGCAGATTGATCAAGTGTTTATCGCTTGATATGAGCTCCGGCTCACCAATCTGCACGCAGCGATGCACAAACGATATCGCTTAAGCGATCAAAAAGCAGATCACTTAAGCGATATCGTGCATTAAATTGAAGCGTGTGACAGCCGCCCTAGAGTCACATAAAGACCTATGGAGACCGCAGAGTGTATGAGCCTGTATGGAGGCTCTCCTGTGATCAGATAAGTCTGGTAGAGTGCAGGTACTCACACCTGAGCTGGTGCTCAAGCCAGAGGTAATGCTCGCACAGGTGCAGCTGACAGCTGTGAACGGGCCTAGGGTTGAGAGACCCTGATACCAGTGTAGACCTGGGCACAAGTGCAGACCCTGATACCAGTGCAGACCTGGGCACAAGTGCAGACCCTGACACCAGGGGCCCCTGTCGCTCCTGATGTTCTTATTCCCGCAGAAACAGGTGATCGAATGGAAAGGAGTGCAACACGCAGGGAGCCAGCTGAGGAAGGTCTGTAGACACCAGGCGGTAAGCTTTTTCTGCCACGACTCTCTTCTCAATGATGGCTCAGGTAACCCAAGAACTAACTCATTTATTAACTGCTACGTGTGTTTTAGTGGACAAGGTTTGGGTGGCACCAAGGTTCAGTACCCAGGTGGCCAGTTACACCCAGTCTTGTTTGATGTGTGACTGATATAATGGAAGAGAATCTGTAGTGACCCCGCAGAACCACAAATGCACCCCTTGTCCACTCTACCATTACAGTGCTTGCAGATAGATGATAAAGACAGCTGCACATTAGGTGTATGCGGGTGTGCCTGTTGCGGTAATCTCTTTTCCGGATCCGGTGCAGACACTACGTTACTTCTGAGAAACTCACGATGAAGGTGGTATGTAGAAATTAGGCTCCTGATGAGGTAAAGCTGCATATGTTATAGTGGAGGTCATTAAGGGTATTTTACAATATCTGGGAGTAGGTAGCTATCTACAATACGTATCATGCATAAGACAGTGGACAATAGGAATGGGAGATTAACATTAAAGGTGCAAGGTAGAGGAGACGGGCAAGACATAGATGAAATGTTTGCTTTTGTTTAATTTTCCTCCTCAGTAAATAAGTCGATATAAGATAATTCTCGACTCAACGCCTAGAACAGGATTGTATTTTCTATAAAATACAGTTAGGGCCAGAAATATTTGGACAATGACACAAGTTTTGTTATTTTAGCTGTTTACAAAAACATGTTCAGAAATACAATTATATATATAATATGGGCTGAAAGTGCACACTCCCAGCTGCAATATGAGAGTTTCCACATCCAAATCGGAGAAAGGGTTTAGGAATTATAGCTCTGTAATGCATAGCCTCCTCTTTTTCAAGGGACCAAAAGTAATTGGACAATGGACTCTAAGGGCTGCAATTAACTCTGAAGGCGTCTCCCTCGTTAACCTGTAATCAATGAAGTAGTTAAAAGGTCTGGGGTGAATTCCAGGTGTGTGGTTTTGCATTTGGAAGCTGTTGCTGTGACCAGACAACATGCGGTCAAAGGAACTCTCAATTGAGGTGAAGCAGAACATCCTGAGGCTGAAAAAAAAGAAAAAATCCATCAGAGAGATAGCAGACATGCTTGGAGTAGCAAAATCAACAGTTGGGTACATTCTGAGAAAAAAGGAATTGACTGGTGAGCTTGGGAACTCTAAATGGCCTGGGCGTCCACGGATGACAACAGTGGTGGATGATCGCCGCATACTTTATTTGGTGAAGAAGAACCCGTTTACAACATCAACTGAAGTCCAGAACACTCTCAGTGAAGTAGGTGTATCTGTCTCTAAGTCAACAGTAAAGAGAAGACTCCATGACAGTAAATACAAAGGGTTCACATCTAGATGCAAACCATTCATCAATTCCAAAAATAGACAGGCCAGAGTTAAATTTGCTGAAAAACACCTCAAGAAGCCAGCTCAGTTCTGGAAAAGTATTCTATGGACACATGAGACAAAGATCAACCTGTACCAGAATGATGGGAAGAAAAAAGTTTGGAGAAGAAAGGGAACGGCACATGATCCAAGGCACACCACATGCTCTGTAAAACATGGTGGAGGCAACGTGATGGCATGGGCGTGCATGGCTTTCAATGGCACTGGGTCACTTGTGTTTATTGATGACATAACAGCAGACAAGAGTAGCCGGATGAATTCTGAAGTGTACCGGGATATACTTTCAGCCCAGATTCAGCCAAATGCTGCAAAGTTGATTGGACGGCGCTTCATAGTACAGATGGACAATGACCCCAAGCATACAGCCAAAGCTACCCAGGAGTTCATGAGTGCAAAAAAGTGGAACATTCTGCAATGGCCAAGTCAATCACCAGATCTTAACCCAATTGAGCATGCATTTCACTTGCTGAAATCCAGACTTAAGACGGAAAGACCCACAAACAAGCAAGACCTCAAGGCTGCGGCTGTAAAGGCCTGGCAAAGCATTAAGAAGGAGGAAACCCAGCGTTCGGTGATGTCCATGGGTTCCAGACTTAAGGTAGTGATTGCCTCCAAAGGATTCGCAACAAAATATTGAAAATAAAAATATTTTGTTTGGGTTATGTTTATGTGTCCAATTACTTTTGACCTCCTAAAATGTGGAGTGTTTGTAAAGAAATGTGTACAATTCCTACATTTTCTATCAGATATTTTTGTTCAACCCTTCAAATTAAACGTTACAATCTGCACTTGAATTCTGTTGTAGAGGTTTCATTTCAAATCCAATGTGGTGGCATGCAGAGCCCAACTCGCGAAAATTGTGTCACTGTCCAAATATTTCTGGCCCTAAGGGTTTAATATGACATTAATAGATAGGACACGATGAGCCTCTCACCTAGTGAGATTGTGGAGGACACAAGCACCATTAATGCTGCAGGTCAATAGATAGGTGCTGCAGTATCGGCATCAGTGAGATGAGTATCCAGTCAGGAAAGGGTTAAACACTGCATTGCTATCTCCAAATAAGAGAATTAAAATCAATATTCATCAGAGCTTGTGACTTATTTCTAACAGATACTTTAGGTATGGCATGAAGTCTTGACCAGCAATGTATAAGCCTTATATAATTGACTGTAAACAAATGTGTTCTTCGATTCCAGATCCTAAATCAGTTTCAGGAGTGCATGGTCTCATGTCAGGAGACCGGGTGATCCTGAAAAGATGCGAGAAAGAGCCGTGAGCCGAGATTAGATGGCCAATCCAGCTTCTTTGAATTACAGCAACTCCAGTGAGGATTTAGGGAAAACCCATCTGGACGCGGCAGCTGTTGAAGACTCCACCAGCAGAATGATGGTCTCCGATAATGATAATCACTGACCTACACCCCATAGTGATAGACTGTCCCGTATATGGCCTTCTAACTCTCCAGATTATGTTTGATATATATGGGAAATATAGCAAATCATTAGTTCAAGGGTAGATAACACTGTGTATAACTGACATTACTCTAATAACTTGTATATGTAGCCGTAAAAGCGCTATTTTACGTTATTTTATGTTATTTATAAGGTAATCGGGTTAATGTGTAAAGGGAAATGTTACCAAATAATCTCTGGTGGTAGAATATGGCCCTGAGACAGAAATGTCCATCCATGAGTGTTGTGATACAATTCTGGGTATCCAGGTAGGGAACTGAGGTGAAGCAGGTAGGAAAGACCCGAGGACGCGGATAGCGCGATCCTATATACCTCCTAGTGTACCCAGAATTGTTCATAAGAATTGTTCATAAGAATTGTTCATACCGCATGAAGTTAAAGCCAGAGATCAAGTCAAAGTAGGTTTTTGATCCTTTATCTCACCCTTAGTGGCCATAAGTAAGAATATAGTCTAGATCAATTACATCTATTATGATTAACAGAGATTCGTCAATTATACTACAGAAGACCTTATAGGTTTAGCAGAGCAACTAGGCCCTACATCGATAATAGTGCACCAAAATAGAATGGACCTGGACATGTTAATAACAAAGTGAGGAGGTGTTTGCAAAATTGTATGTATATTCCAGATAATACAGGTCCCACCAGGAAGGTTACAGCAGTTATAAAGAAAATGAATTCTCTACAATAAGAATTAAGAAGGAATTCAGGTGTAGAAGATTCCTGGGACCAAAACTGTCCATAGATGAAGGGATGGTAGACATGGCTGGTTTAGATAAGTGTTGTTATCCTTGTCTTAAATTATTGTAGATATTATTGTTTGTTGTGTCTTTCCTATGCAAGGAACATGATTGAGAAAGGAGTAGACCTCAATGTCCGTTTTTCCTGGCACACAAGGTTGGTCTTTCTGTAGACACAGAACAGCAAGTACCCAATTATGCTGTCCCCCATTCCTCTGAGTTATGGTAGGTAAGATCAGCGGTGTAACTAGGTTTCATGGCGCCCAGGGCAAAGACCAATTTTGGCGCCCCCCCCCCAGAGGAGGTGAGAGGCGGGGTGCTGTCAGCTTCCAACCCCGCCGCCCCTGGTTGGGGGGGGATGGGCCGTCAGATTTCAGCCCCGCCGCCCCTGTAGCCTGGGTTGGGGGGAGGGGTGCCGCTGGCGCCCCCCTCTGAGTTGCGCCCGGGGCAAAGGATCCGGCTGCACCCCCCTAGATACGCCCCTGGGTAAGATACACACATCAAATGGTTCATGTATGCAGAGGCTGTACCTAGTGATGGGCGAGTCCTAAATTACTCGGAATCGCTTGACTCTAGCGAGTCCGAGCCCGGGACTCGCTACTCGTTGCGAGTCTAGCGAATCCAATGTTAATGAATGGGGAAGCGAGTAATAGCGAGTAATGTGCGATTTACAAATTGCAGATGTGTCTCGGAAGCTTCAGGCTCTATCTGCTACTCTGCGAGTTTCCCAGCGTTTACTCCACAGTAACCAGCCCAATGCAAATCAACTTGCATTGGATTCCCTACTGTGCCAGTGATAGCAGGGAAACTCGCAGAGTAAGAGCTGTCTGCTCTGTGCAGCTCCAGGGTCCTAGAGCCCGCCTGCTGCCTGATGTAGCAGAGCTGAGATTGTTCTCAGTCTGCTCATTCCCTGTGCATAGACATCTATATCTATGCACAGGGGATGTAGCAGAGAGGAGATCGCGTTTTGGACTACGTCGGACGGAAGAGGATTTTTTTAATTAAAGATGGAGTCCCTAATGGCTTTTTTTTTTTTATTTCTAATAAAAAATTTTCTCTGTGTGGTGTTTTTTTTAACCCTTTATTGGAGATTCTTAGTGGCTGGGTCAAACCTGGCCTGAAATTAAGAATCTCGGGCTTAATACCAGCTTGTATAACAAAGCTGGTATTAACCCCTTTATTACCCAGCGTGCCACCGCCACCAGGGCCGCTGGAAGAGCGGGGTTCAGCGCCAGAAGATGGCGCTTCAATGAACGCGCCATCTTCTGGGGCGGCTGTGGGCTGCAATTTGCAGCTGGGGGTGCCCAGAAAGCTTGGGCCTCCCTGCGCTGCGGATTCCAGCCCCCAGCTGCATAGCTGTACCTGGCTAGACATAGAAATTGCGCGGAGCCCCATGCATTTTTTTTTATTATTTCATGAAATTCATGAAATAATAAAAAAAGAGGGCTCGCCTATATTCTTGTGTCCGGCCAGGTACAAATAGGCACCTGGGGGTTGGGGGCAGCCCGTCGCTGCCTGCTGGATCTGGCTGGTTCCAGAAATACGGCGAAGCCCACATCAAATTTTTTTCTGACAAATCCATAAAACAATGTAAATAAAAGGGACTGCATCTTAATTAACCCCTGGACCATGGGCGAGGGGTTAATAAAGAGGCAGTCCCTTTTTTAGGATTGGTTTATTGATTTTTCAGAAAAAAAATGAGGTAGGCTTCGCCGTATTTCTGGAACCAGCCAGATCCAGCAGGCAGCGACGGGCTGCCCCCAACCCCCAGGTGCCTATTTGTACCTGGCTGGACACAAGTATATAGGCGAGCCCTCTTTTTTTATTATTTCATGAATTTCCTGGTGCTTCACAGAATTTTATAAAGAGCCGTGAAAATTAAAAATAACATTTTTTTTTCCACAAAAATCTTCTTTTAGTTCCAAATTTTGTAGTTTCACAAGGGTAACAGAAAAATTGCACCATACAATTGTTGTGCAACTTCTCCTGAGTGTGTTGATACCTCATATGTGGTGGAAAACTACAGTTTGGGCGCATGACAGGGTTCAGAAAGGTATTCTTTTGACTGTTTGACTTTTGAAATGCAAAATTAGCATTGGAAACCCCTCACTTAAGTAAGCCCATTTTGGAAACTGGACCTTTCAAGGAACTTATCTAGATGTGTGGTGAGCACCTTGAACCCCCAGGTGCGCTGCAGGGTTTTAGAATGTCGAACTGTGAAAATAAAAAAATAACATTTTTCCCAGAAAAATGTTGTTTTAGCTCCAAAATTTGTATTTTCACAATGGTAACAGGAGATAATGCACCATAAAATTTGTTGTGCAATTTCTCTTGAGTGCACTGATACCTCATATGTGAATGAAAACTACTGAAATGGTTTGGGGATGCCATGTTGCATTGACAGAGCAATGAGTTTAACTCACCAATGGCCAATCTGATCCTATAATGCACAAGCTGGGTGCAGAGAACTTATCCAAGTAGAGATAGGGGCAGCAGTGGTGCATCATGCAGATGAACCAACTACTCACAACCTTTTAAAGGAGGCGATCAGCTGCTTGCATAAGGCACTCTAATGATGCTGCATAGAGAGTCTGTCATATAGATAGGTGAGATACACAAAGTGTCTGACCAGGAGCCCGATAGTTATGCCAGGTGCGGTGGGCTAGTAAACACTGCATGACTATATGAACAGTAGCCAATTAGTAATGCCCAGTGTGGCAGGATAGTTAAACACTATATGAGTGTACACCACCTGACAGACTCACCAGTTTACTTCTAAACTCAGAGAGAAAGCCCTACTACACCCTGCAGAAGTATATATAAAATATCATAAAAAATGTAAGGTATTAGTTGGTATTTTGGCCAAGACACAGAAGCTTGCAATCAATATGTCAAGGGTCTTCACGTTTTTAAGTCCCTAATCTCAATTGCTAAACCATAGAAAAAAAGTTTCTCTCTTTTTTCATAAAAAATCAAACATAGCTCACTGTTATGAATATCAATATATCCAAAGATTTAGCAATGTGCTTGTATCCTGTATTCTGTATTGTACTGCATATCTAGCATACATGTATCCCTTTAAATACTTGCCTTTAAGAACAGAAAGTAGTGAGTGTTTTCATATCAAGTGTTGTTTACAGCAAGTTATAGACTGTATGTAGAGGAATGGTGAAGGCCACATGGTCTGGGAGTGTAGCCAATGCATAGCATGTTTTGGTTAAGAAGGGAAGATGTTCCAAAACACACCAGATAATGAAGGAGTGTGATGGGTTAATAATGTCAATAACACCAAATGATGGAAAAAATACAGCAATACATATGTATTTAAAATAGATTTGCATAATCCAATCAGGTCTCAGCTATTAGTGACCAATGATTTGTTATGTTTAATATTCTGCAACCAATTAATGAATGATCCTGTCCTGGGGCCTACCCCCAGTATAAATGTATGTGCTTCTGTAATAAACTTTAACTTAAAATTCTCTCATACTTGCACTCGAGTCAAGTGTGGTTATTGTCCATGGATACCTTATATTATTAATAATTTGGAAAGCAGATAGTGAAGGAGAGGGATATTTTGATGTCTCAACCAACCCATCCATAACATTTGGCGCCCGAACGTAAACTTAAGATGAAACGGCAACAGAACCTACAGCTGCAGTAGAACCGCTTTCCTAGGACAGATTGACAAAATGGGAAGAACGCTAGCACTCTCTACCAGGTAAGTTAATTAATCATCTTGCCTACAAACTTTGCAGTCCATCTGACCGGGGGGATGAGGTCATCAGCTGTGTGTTCCTGCCATAACTGACCAGCAACTGCAAAGTCTTAAGTCAAGAACGTACTCTGGTCAGTAGAATACTCTTAACTGTTGTTAAGGAGAGCCTTAAGATCAAAATACTTAATTAACCTTAAGATATAAAAGCATGGGAGAAATGATCTATAGAGTGTATTATTTTCACCTTACATAAGCTTGTTTCAGGCAAAGATGGCTCCCATTTCCAGCCACATCACCACATGTTCTGAGACAAGACAAAGACTGATCAATCACACAGAATGACACCTCATCTGATGTCTTCGTGGATCAATCTAACCTGGAGACCTGATGGACTAATCTACCTTGATGACCTCATGAATCCCCCATGGACTAGCCCATGTCCCAGTTCGTTAACCAATGAACACATTCCATTTGTCCCCATTCTTTGTGTAACCGAGCCCCTTAAAGAGCTTTGTTAAAACCCATGTGTGATCAAATAAAACTCACTTTGGAGCTGTGCCTTGTACAGGGCTGAGGAGAGCTTACACCTGATTGTGTTATCGGTGTATTTCTTTCATGCATGCATCAGTCCATAGTAATTAGGACAGGAGCAGGCAACTTATTAATATTATAAAATATTAATCCATATCAATTGGCACCCAACGTGGGGCCAACAGAGGAGAATCCCCAAACCTTGAATGACCGGTGAAGGAGACAGCAGGACGCACTGAGTACCCCGAGCCAGGAGACTGATCACCTCCCTAACAAAAACGGTAAGTCAGCTGATTTTATTATAATCTGTTGGCTTTACCTGTTTTTCGGGGTACCCTGTGCAGATTGCCTGACCGGATCCGGTCTTTCAGGGTGTCTGAGACGGCAGAGGGGTTTTCTCCGCTGCTGGCCATTTGATTTCGGAAGGACCCGTCATAAGCTAAAGTTGCCTGCTGCCTGCAATATGTTGTATGTAGGGGAGATGACTGTAGGAAAGAATAAGGGGGACTTTTGAGCAGTGTCTGGAGAAGTAAAGGATATTGTCTGTCATAAGTGGTCCCCTGTGAGATGATTTTCAGTTCTGGAGAGAAAAATAGACATTGAGTGAAGACTCTGTCTAAGAGAAGCATTGAGTGAAGACTCTGTCTAAGATAAGCATTGAGTGAAGACTCTGTCTAAGATAAGCACTGAGTGAAGACTCTGTCTAAGATAAGCATTGAGTGAGAATCTGTCTATAAATACTAATTATTATTATTATTATTATTATTATTAATAAATAGGCATTGATTGAGACTCTGCATGAATAGGTTGAGTGTTGACTCCCATAGGGGCATGTAACTTTAGAGTGAAGTACTCAGTACATGGCTTGATAATTGGATAATTAGTCTACAGAACACGGAAATCAGACAGGGACAGATAGCAAGTGTAGACGGCTGTGAAGGTCTTGTGCTCAGGTTTGTCATCTCCCCAGTCTTAAGTGTTTGTTTTGTGTCTATTGTTTTAGCCTATATAGAGAAAGATGGAGAAGTTTATGCAATTGTGTCGCATAGGCCCTAAGCCTAATTCAGATGGCAAGGTAGATCCGTGTACATTAGTTGCAATTCGTGAAGGGAAAAATTATGTTAAACAGTGCAAAAAGTTTATGATGTTATGTGGAATGGTAGAAGGTGGAAGGCTGCAACCCCTGGAGTGGAATTCAGTCTTAAGGTGTTCTAGAAGATAATGGGTTGTTGTCTACTGCCAGGGCATGGGAGAGAGTTTTCTCAAAGTTTGTATAGAGAAAATTGGATAGAAGAGGAAAGGAGAAAGAAAGACAAAAATTTGTTATGTGTATTATAGAAATGTACAATGTGAATTCCCACCACCGTATAATGGAGACACAATGCCATGTGCTTCCTCTGCTGGAGCACGTTTCCTCTGGTGGGGGCCATTTTGTTGGTGGACCACATGTTTTTTCTGGCGGGGGCCATCTTGTTGGTGGATCTCAGACTTCCTCTGGTGGCGGCAATACCTCTGGCAGCCATTTTGCGGAGGGCAAATGCGTTACAGTTGGTGGCCATTTTGCAACATTGCCCCAGATCATACAAACTGAACCAAATCATGTGACTGACATAAATTTGTCTAAACCAGACTCTATTTACCCAGTGATGACCACAAATGACCAATACTACGGCCAACCACCACAAGCTCGAAAATCCACCACAAGCTCGAAAATCGCACCGCTCTCTGATGGATCAGAATTACCGTATATACTCGCGTATAAGCCGAGGTTTTCAGCCCAAAAATTGGGCTGAAAAGTACCCCCTCGGCTTATACGCGAGTCAATACGGCAGCCCCAGAAGCCCCAGCAGCCTCAGTAATCCAGGGCCCCCCCGCCGTGCTCCGGTAACCTGTAAAGTAAAATTTTCTTATCACTGTCCCGCTGCCGTCCGCCCGCATCTGCCGACATGCGATCCTCCATCTTCATGCGTCCTTTTCCGTTTTTCTCTGTTCGTCGCAGGCAATGATGTCGTTGCCGGTGCCGAACACAGGAAGTCGGAAGAAGACGCATGAAGATGGAGGATCGCATGTCGGCAGATGCGGGCGCGGACGGCAGCGGGACAGTGATAAGTATATTTTACTTTACAGGTTACCGGAGCAAGGCTGGGGGGGCCCTGGATTACTGGGGCTGCTGTATACTACCGCTGGGGCTGCCGGGGCTGCTGTATACTACCGCTGGGGCTGCTGTATACTACCACTGGGGCTGCTGTATACTACCACTGGGGCTGCTGGGGATGCTATATACTACCACTGGGGCTGCTGGGGATGCTGTATACTACCACTGGGCTGCTGGGCTGCTGTATACTACCACTGGGGCTGCTGTATACTACCACTGGGGCTGCTGGGGCTGCTGTATACTACCACTGGGGCTGCTGTATACTACCACTAGGACTGCTGGGGCTGCTATATACTACCACTGGGGCTGCTGGGGATGCTGTATACTACGACTGGGGCTGCTGTATACTACCACTGGGGCTGCTATATACTACCACTGGGGCTGCTGAGGATGCTATATACTACCACTGGGGCTGCTGGGGCTGCTGTATACTACCACTGGGGCTGCTGGGGCTGCTATATACTACCACTGGGGCTGCTGGGGATGCTATATACTACCACTGGGGCTGCTGGGGATGCTATATACTACCACTGGGGCTGCTGTTAACTACCACTGGGGCTGCTGTATACTACCACTGGGGAGGCCTGTATACCACTGGGGGGGCCTGTATACCACACTGCTGGGGGCCGTATACCTGTGCTGGGGTTCAACCTCGGCTTATACACGAGTCAATAGGTTTTTCCAGATTTTTGGGGCAAAAGTAGGGGGGTCGGCTTATACACGGGTCAGCTTATACATGAGTATATACGGTATTCATGATACAGTAGAGACTGGAGCAAAAAGTCTGTGTTTCTGTAATTAGCCTCTTACCCGTAGAGTGTGAACAGGGGGGTTGGAAAGAACAGTCACAGAATGGCGTTTTTACTTAGGAGTTTTACACAAAATATTCAGGCTGTGCACACAGATAGTGAGTTCTAAATTAATGTACTTTTTGTTGTATAATCACAAATCTGGACGCCTCTTCTGAAGGTTGCGCACATTATCTAGCTTTCTTTATTTTTCTTTCAGATTTTATTCTTGTGCAGATTACATACAGAAAATATACACACTGCATGCTTCCTATGTGCACACAGCATTATTGTATCCAGTTAAGTATCATGTAGAGAATGAAATTTATTTTTTTTTGTAACCCCGGTGACAACGTAGCTTTAGAATCCATATATGCTTTATGTATATATAGAATTCTAAAGGGGGGGAATGGACAGGTGATATGAAAAGTTGCTTGTTTTTAAAAAAGTTTTCAATAGTTTAATTTGTAAGTCGTCGTTAAAATGTAAGTGTTTTCTATATATATTTTGTCTTAAATAGAGGACAGAGCAGACACAGTACACACACCTCGTGATTGCACTGCTCTGATGTGTGAACATGTTTCAAATGAGCTCATTACTAATGCAGATCTTGAGTTATTTTACAGATGTTCGTGGATTCTACCACTGGATGTGCTGTGATTATACAACAGGAGGTAATAAAGCAAAACCACTCCCTCTTCACATATCGCCATGAGGAGGTAGATGGGGATCTGCAATCACTGGAATGGGTAGCTTGCAAAGGGTAAGATGATCTGCAGATCTTTCCTAGGCGACCGTCACACGGTTCAATATCGCTAGCGATATTGTTAGCGATCACGTGCACGCGCGATCGCTAACAATATCGCTCACATCGCTGGTGAGCTGTCACACAGACAGACTCACCAGCGATGTGGAGCAGCGAGATCGCTGGTAACTATGGTACACATCGGGTTACTAGGCATCGCGCGGCGCTTAGTAACCCGACGTTTACCATAGATACCATCTCCCAGCATAGGCTCTGCCGCTGGGAGATGGATCATCGTGGTGTCACACACCACAATGAGGCAGATTGATCAAGTGTTTATCGCTTGATATGAGCTCCGGCTCACCAATCTGCACGCAGCGATGCACAAACGATATCGCTTAAGCGATCAAAAAGCAGATCACTTAAGCGATATCGTGCATTAAATTGAAGCGTGTGACAGCCGCCCTAGAGTCACATAAAGACCTATGGAGACCGCAGAGTGTATGAGCCTGTATGGAGGCTCTCCTGTGATCAGATAAGTCTGGTAGAGTGCAGGTACTCACACCTGAGCTGGTGCTCAAGCCAGAGGTAATGCTCGCACAGGTGCAGCTGACAGCTGTGAACGGGCCTAGGGTTGAGAGACCCTGATACCAGTGTAGACCTGGGCACAAGTGCAGACCCTGATACCAGTGCAGACCTGGGCACAAGTGCAGACCCTGACACCAGGGGCCCCTGTCGCTCCTGATGTTCTTATTCCCGCAGAAACAGGTGATCGAATGGAAAGGAGTGCAACAGCAGGAGCAGCTGAGGAAGGTCTGTAGACACCAGGCGGTAAGCTTTTTCTGCCACGACTCTCTTCTCAATGATGGCTCAGGTAACCCAAGAACTAACTCATTTATTAACTGCTACGTGTGTTTTAGTGGACAAGGTTTGGGTGGCACCAAGGTTCAGTACCCAGGTGGCCAGTTACACCCAGTCTTGTTTGATGTGTGACTGATATAATGGAAGAGAATCTGTAGTGACCCCGCAGAACCACAAATGCACCCCTTGTCCACTCTACCATTACAGTGCTTGCAGATAGATGATAAAGACAGCTGCACATTAGGTGTATGCGGGTGTGCCTGTTGCGGTAATCTCTTTTCCGGATCCGGTGCAGACACTACGTTACTTCTGAGAAACTCACGATGAAGGTGGTATGTAGAAATTAGGCTCCTGATGAGGTAAAGCTGCATATGTTATAGTGGAGGTCATTAAGGGTATTTTACAATATCTGGGAGTAGGTAGCTTCTACAATACGTATCATGCATAAGACAGTGGACAATAGGAATGGGAGATTAACATTAAAGGTGCAAGGTAGAGGAGACGGGCAAGACATAGATGAAATGTTTGCTTTTGTTTAATTTTCCTCCTCAGTAAATAAGTCGATATAAGATAATTCTCGACTCAACGCCTAGAACAGGATTGTATTTTCTATAAAATACAGTTAGGGCCAGAAATATTTGGACAATGACACAAGTTTTGTTATTTTAGCTGTTTACAAAAACATGTTCAGAAATACAATTATATATATAATATGGGCTGAAAGTGCACACTCCCAGCTGCAATATGAGAGTTTCCACATCCAAATCGGAGAAAGGGTTTAGGAATTATAGCTCTGTAATGCATAGCCTCCTCTTTTTCAAGGGACCAAAAGTAATTGGACAATGGACTCTAAGGGCTGCAATTAACTCTGAAGGCGTCTCCCTCGTTAACCTGTAATCAATGAAGTAGTTAAAAGGTCTGGGGTGAATTCCAGGTGTGTGGTTTTGCATTTGGAAGCTGTTGCTGTGACCAGACAACATGCGGTCAAAGGAACTCTCAATTGAGGTGAAGCAGAACATCCTGAGGCTGAAAAAAAAGAAAAAATCCATCAGAGAGATAGCAGACATGCTTGGAGTAGCAAAATCAACAGTTGGGTACATTCTGAGAAAAAAGGAATTGACTGGTGAGCTTGGGAACTCTAAATGGCCTGGGCGTCCACGGATGACAACAGTGGTGGATGATCGCCGCATACTTTATTTGGTGAAGAAGAACCCGTTTACAACATCAACTGAAGTCCAGAACACTCTCAGTGAAGTAGGTGTATCTGTCTCTAAGTCAACAGTAAAGAGAAGACTCCATGACAGTAAATACAAAGGGTTCACATCTAGATGCAAACCATTCATCAATTCCAAAAATAGACAGGCCAGAGTTAAATTTGCTGAAAAACACCTCAAGAAGCCAGCTCAGTTCTGGAAAAGTATTCTATGGACACATGAGACAAAGATCAACCTGTACCAGAATGATGGGAAGAAAAAAGTTTGGAGAAGAAAGGGAACGGCACATGATCCAAGGCACACCACATGCTCTGTAAAACATGGTGGAGGCAACGTGATGGCATGGGCGTGCATGGCTTTCAATGGCACTGGGTCACTTGTGTTTATTGATGACATAACAGCAGACAAGAGTAGCCGGATGAATTCTGAAGTGTACCGGGATATACTTTCAGCCCAGATTCAGCCAAATGCTGCAAAGTTGATTGGACGGCGCTTCATAGTACAGATGGACAATGACCCCAAGCATACAGCCAAAGCTACCCAGGAGTTCATGAGTGCAAAAAAGTGGAACATTCTGCAATGGCCAAGTCAATCACCAGATCTTAACCCAATTGAGCATGCATTTCACTTGCTGAAATCCAGACTTAAGACGGAAAGACCCACAAACAAGCAAGACCTCAAGGCTGCGGCTGTAAAGGCCTGGCAAAGCATTAAGAAGGAGGAAACCCAGCGTTCGGTGATGTCCATGGGTTCCAGACTTAAGGTAGTGATTGCCTCCAAAGGATTCGCAACAAAATATTGAAAATAAAAATATTTTGTTTGGGTTATGTTTATGTGTCCAATTACTTTTGACCTCCTAAAATGTGGAGTGTTTGTAAAGAAATGTGTACAATTCCTACATTTTCTATCAGATATTTTTGTTCAACCCTTCAAATTAAACGTTACAATCTGCACTTGAATTCTGTTGTAGAGGTTTCATTTCAAATCCAATGTGGTGGCATGCAGAGCCCAACTCGCGAAAATTGTGTCACTGTCCAAATATTTCTGGCCCTAAGGGTTTAATATGACATTAATAGATAGGACACGATGAGCCTCTCACCTAGTGAGATTGTGGAGGACACAAGCACCATTAATGCTGCAGGTCAATAGATAGGTGCTGCAGTATCGGCATCAGTGAGATGAGTATCCAGTCAGGAAAGGGTTAAACACTGCATTGCTATCTCCAAATAAGAGAATTAAAATCAATATTCATCAGAGCTTGTGACTTATTTCTAACAGATACTTTAGGTATGGCATGAAGTCTTGACCAGCAATGTATAAGCCTTATATAATTGACTGTAAACAAATGTGTTCTTCGATTCCAGATCCTAAATCAGTTTCAGGAGTGCATGGTCTCATGTCAGGAGACCGGGTGATCCTGAAAAGATGCGAGAAAGAGCCGTGAGCCGAGATTAGATGGCCAATCCAGCTTCTTTGAATTACAGCAACTCCAGTGAGGATTTAGGGAAAAACCCATCTGGACGCGGCAGCTGTTGAAGACTCCACCAGCAGAATGATGGTCTCCGATAATGATAATCACTGACCTACACCCCATAGTGATAGACTGTCCCGTATATGGCCTTCTAACTCTCCAGATTATGTTTGATATATATATGGGAAATATAGCAAATCATTAGTTCAAGGGTAGATAACACTGTGTATAACTGACATTACTCTAATAACTTGTATATGTAGCCGTAAAAGCGCTATTTTACGTTATTTTATGTTATTTATAAGGTAATCGGGTTAATGTGTAAAGGGAAATGTTACCAAATAATCTCTGGTGGTAGAATATGGCCCTGAGACAGAAATGTCCATCCATGAGTGTTGTGATACAATTCTGGGTATCCAGGTAGGGAACTGAGGTGAAGCAGGTAGGAAAGACCCGAGGACGCGGATAGCGCGATCCTATATACCTCCTAGTGTACCCAGAATTGTTCATAAGAATTGTTCATAAGAATTGTTCATACCGCATGAAGTTAAAGCCAGAGATCAAGTCAAAGTAGGTTTTTGATCCTTTATCTCACCCTTAGTGGCCATAAGTAAGAATATAGTCTAGATCAATTACATCTATTATGATTAACAGAGATTCGTCAATTATACTACAGAAGACCTTATAGGTTTAGCAGAGCAACTAGGCCTACATCGATAATAGTGCACCAAAATAGAATGGACCTGGACATGTTAATAACAAAGTGAGGAGGTGTTTGCAAAATTGTATGTATATTCAGATAATACAGGTCCACCAGGAAGGTTACAGCAGTTATAAAGAAAATGAATTCTCTACAATAAGAATTAAGAAGGAATTCAGGTGTAGAAGATTCCTGGGACCAAAACTGTCCATAGATGAAGGGATGGTAGACATGGCTGGTTTAGATAAGTGTTGTTATCCTTGTCTTAAATTATTGTAGATATTATTGTTTGTTGTGTCTTTCCTATGCAAGGAACATGATTGAGAAAGGAGTAGACCTCAATGTCCGTTTTTCCTGGCACACAAGGTTGGTCTTTCTGTAGACACAGAACAGCAAGTACCCAATTATGCTGTCCCCCATTCCTCTGAGTTATGGTAGGTAAGATCAGCGGTGTAACTAGGTTTCATGGCGCCCAGGGCAAGACCAATTTTGGCGCCCCCCCCCCAGAGGAGGTGAGAGGCGGGTGCTGTCAGCTTCCAACCCCGCGCCCTGGTTGGGGGGGGATTGGGCCGTCAGATTTCAGCCCCGCCGCCCCTGTAGCCTGGGTTGGGGGGAGGGGTGCCGCTGGCGCCCCCCTCTGAGTTGCGCCCGGGGCAAAGGATCGGCTGCACCCCCTAGATACGCCCCTGGGTAAGATACACACATCAAATGGTTCATGTATGCAGAGGCTGTACCTAGTGATGGGCGAGTCCTAAATTACTCGGAATCGCTTGACTCTAGCGAGTCCGAGCCCGGGACTCGCTACTCGTTGCGAGTCTAGCGAATCCAATGTTAATGAATGGGGAAGCGAGTAATAGCGAGTAATGTGCGATTTACAAATTGCAGATGTGTCTCGGAAGCTTCAGGCTCTATCTGCTACTCTGCGAGTTTCCCAGCGTTTACTCCACAGTAACCAGCCCAATGCAAATCAACTTGCATTGGATTCCCTACTGTGCCAGTGATAGCAGGGAAACTCGCAGAGTAAGAGCTGTCTGCTCTGTGCAGCTCCAGGGTCCTAGAGCCCGCCTGCTGCCTGATGTAGCAGAGCTGAGATTGTTCTCAGTCTGCTCATTCCCTGTGCATAGACATCTATATCTATGCACAGGGGATGTAGCAGAGAGGAGATCGCGTTTTGGACTACGTCGGACGGAAGAGGATTTTTTTAATTAAAGATGGAGTCCCTAATGGCTTTTTTTTTTTTATTTCTAATAAAAAATTTTCTCTGTGTGGTGTTTTTTTTAACCCTTTATTGGAGATTCTTAGTGGCTGGGTCAAACCTGGCCTGAAATTAAGAATCTCGGGCTTAATACCAGCTTGTATAACAAAGCTGGTATTAACCCCTTTATTACCCAGCGTGCCACCGCCACCAGGGCCGCTGGAAGAGCGGGGTTCAGCGCCAGAAGATGGCGCTTCAATGAACGCGCCATCTTCTGGGGCGGCTGTGGGCTGCAATTTGCAGCTGGGGGTGCCCAGAAAGCTTGGGCCTCCCTGCGCTGCGGATTCCAGCCCCCAGCTGCATAGCTGTACCTGGCTAGACATAGAAATTGCGCGGAGCCCCATGCATTTTTTTTTATTATTTCATGAAATTCATGAAATAATAAAAAAAGAGGGCTCGCCTATATTCTTGTGTCCGGCCAGGTACAAATAGGCACCTGGGGGTTGGGGGCAGCCCGTCGCTGCCTGCTGGATCTGGCTGGTTCCAGAAATACGGCGAAGCCCACATCAAATTTTTTTCTGACAAATCCATAAAACAATGTAAATAAAAGGGACTGCATCTTAATTAACCCCTGGACCATGGGTGAGGGGTTAATAAAGAGGCAGTCCCTTTTTTAGGATTGGTTTATTGATTTTTCAGAAAAAAAATGAGGTAGGCTTCGCCGTATTTCTGGAACCAGCCAGATCCAGCAGGCAGCGACGGGCTGCCCCCAACCCCCAGGTGCCTATTTGTACCTGGCTGGACACAAGAATATAGGCGAGCCCTCTTTTTTTATTATTTCATGAATTTCATGAAATAATAAAAAAAAATGCGTGGGGCTCCGCGCAATTTCTATGTCTAGCCAGGTACAGCTAAGCAGCTGGGGGCTGGAATCCGCAGCGCAGGGAGGCCCAAGCTTTCTGGGCACCCTCCGCTGCAAATTGCAGCCCGCAGCCGCCCCAGAAGATGGCGCGTTCATTGAAGCGCCATCCTCTGGCGCTGAACCCGCTCTTCCAGCGGCCCTGGTGGCGGTGGCACGCTGGGTAATAAAGGGGTGAATACCAGCTTTGTTATACAAGCTGGTATTAATCCCGAGATTCTTAATGTCAGGCCAGGTTTGACCCAGCCACTAAGAATCTCCAATAAAGGGTTAAGATAAACACCACACAGAGAAAATTTTTTATTAGAAATATAAAAAAAAAAGCCATTAGGGACTCCATCTTTAATTAAAAAAATCCTCTTCCGTCCGACATAGTCCAAAACGCGATGTCCTCTCTGCTACATCCCCTGTGCATAGATATAGATGTCTATGCACAGGGAATGAGCAGACTGAGAACAATCTCAGCTCTGCTACATCATCTCTGTGCACAGACATTCATGTCTGTACACAGGGAGAGCAGGCGGGCTCTAGGACCCTGGAGTTGCGGCAGCCTGCACAGATCAGACAGCCTGACTCAGCTCGCAAAGTAACAGCAGTTACTTTGCGAGTTTCCCAGCGATTACTTTAAAGTCTCTGACAAAACTGGGATTGTCATTGATTTGCATTGGACTCGTTGCTGTGCGAGTAATCGCTGGGAAACTCGCAGAGTACCGAGTCCTGCGAGTCCCTTACTACTCGCCGAGTAACGAGTCCTAGCAAGTAGATTCGCCCATCCCTAGCTGTACCTAGGGGGGTCTATTGGTTGGTATTTCTCATCTAACGAGCAGCACAAAAAGAGTTGCGAGGCACATTGGACAATTGTGATAGGCTCTAGTAGGGACAGGTTAATAAAGTATTTAGGGGTGACTGTTAATCAGAGCCTTAAGATCAAAATACTTAATTAACCTTAAGATATTAAGGCATGGGAGAAATGATCTATAGAGTGTATTATTTTCACCTTACATAAGCTTGTTTCAGACAAAGATGGCTCGCATTTCCTGCCACATCACCACATGTTCTGAGACAAGACAAAGACTGATCATTCACACAGAATGGCACCTCATCTGATGGCTTCGTGGATCAATTTAACCTGGAGACCTGATGGACTAATCTACCTTGATGACCTCATGAATCCCCCCATGGACTAGCCCATGTCCCAGTTCGTTAACCAATGAATACATTCCATTTGTCCCCATTCTTTGTGTAACCGAGCCCCTTAAAGAGCTTTGTTAAAACCCATGTGTGATCAAATAAAACTCACTTTGGAGCTGTGCCTTGTACAGGGCTGAGGAGAGCTTACACCTGATTGTGTTATCGGTGTATTTCATGCATCAGTCCATAGCAATTAGGACAGGAGCAGGCAACTCATTAATATTATAAAATATTAATCCATATCACTGTCTTGCTTTGATTGTCTCTGTTTGTTTGGCTGAGTGTCTCAGGGCTACATAGATTTTTATTGGCTCCGATAATCTATTGGTATGTTCTCTTGGAAACATTTACAACTCTTCCTAAAGACACAAGGGGTGATAGTGATTGACAAGGGTCATTTGCAGTATGCATATTCCTGTACAACTGCTGGAATGCATAGGGAACTGAGCTGTGAGACTATGTGTTTTTAAGGTTGCTTTGAGTCGGGCCCCTGATCAAGGTCCATGAGTGAGCCACTCCCACTGGCTGGTGGAGGGGTGGAAGAGATTTAGCTTTGCTTACCTTTTTGGGACATTCCACAGACGGGTCACATAGTAGAATACTTCAGGCAGTCTTAGGGTACGTTTTCTTTTTGTTTTTGAACTCTCACAGACATTGTGGAGTGGAGTTTTCTTTTTGTTTTCTTTGACCAATGTAGAATTTAGGCAAAGGCCTCTGAGGTGTGCACTGGCAGAAAAATTCTAAATTGTGGTGAGAAGCAGCAGGGTAGATCCACAGTATCGGGGTGTCTGTGGTACAAATTGAACAACAGGATTGGCAGGAAAAGTATGACTATGACGTGTCCTCTGTGTAAACAAGGTCTAGAGCTCACCATCTCAGCCAAAGGCTGGCGTGTTAGTAGTATAAGTAGTAGTGGGGTGGTAGAAGACAATTATCCTATCAAAAGAACAGGCTACACTTTTCTTCTCACCTCCTCCCAGAACGTAGAGTGTTCAGAATGAACATACTGTACATACTACAGGGTGGGTCATTTATATGGATGCACCTAAATAAACTGGGAATGGTTGGAGATATCAACTTCCTGTTTGTGGCACACTCTTATACGGGAGGGTAGAAACGTTTCCAGATGGGTGGTGACCATGGTGGCCATTTTAAAATCAGCCTTTTTGCTACTTATTTATTTTTTTCAATGGGAAGAGTTTAATGTGACACATCAAACTTATTGATAATTTTATAAGAAAAACAATGGTGTGCTTGGGGTTAACGTAACTTTATCCTCTCATGAGTTATTTACAAGTTTATGGCCACTTATAAAATGTGTTCAAAGTTCTGCCCATTGTGTTAGATTGTCAATGCAACCTCTTCTCTCACTCTTGACACACTGATAGCAACACCGCAAAAGAAATGCTAGCACAGGCTTGCAGTATCCATTGTTTCAGATGCTGCACATCTCGTATCTTCACAGCATACTGTAGACAATTGCCTTTAGATGAGTGATGAGGCAAACTTTTTTGTGAATGGTGAAGTTAACAAACAAAACCACCGTTATTGGTCTGACACTAACCCACAGTGGACAGATCCCTCCAAGACTGTTGGAACACAAAAATTGATGGTATGGTGTGGTATATGGGGTACAAAGATAGTGGGGCCACTACACATTTTTGGAACCGCTATTTAATTTAGGCCTTGGCTTTGGCCTAGCACGGAGCAGCTCACCCATTCCCGCCCACCGCATGCCCCCAGGATGACATCACGGCAGGCTGGAACACGCCCCAGCCGCATCATTGAGGGGGGCAGTATGGCTCCTTTGGTGCTTCTCGCTCAGGGCGAGAACTCCTACGCTCTTTGAACTCAACCCCACCCTTCACCTTAAACACAGCGATCAACATTACAGCTGGTCTGGAGCACCAGGATTACATTGCCCCTCATCGCAGGAGCAGATCATCAGGGCACACAGGATCGCTGAGGGCCCCTCCAGGTGCAAGCACAGGATGACAGTAAGGAGCTCAGCAGTTTCTCCCTGCTGCAGCTCCCTCTCTCCCCCTCTTCTCTATCCCAGAACAGGAGGTGCATTGGGCAGCACATAAGTGAAAGTTGGATTGGGCACAGCTCGCCCTTAGTTACCAACACAGGCAGCAGTTCTCAGGATGACATTATAAACACATTAGTATGTCTCTTATCTAGCATGCGAGACTACTCTGCTTAGTGGATCTACTACCCCAAGTTACCAGGAATTGCACTCCTGCCACTGCATCACAGTCTTCTAGTGTCTGCAACACACCGGAATGGCCAGTTTTTTCCTATCCCAATCCAGGTCACAGTGCAAGAAGACAGTTTCCCCCACATGGACCCAAGTCCTGCAGAGTTGCCACTCACCCTGCACCTATGGTTAGCTGAGCTACAGGAGAACACCACGGAACACGATAACATACACTCAGAATCCTCTACCATCGGTAGGATATAAAGAATCGGTAGTACTCCTTCACCGTTGTACTCTCAATCTCTTTGCTTCTCCCGCCAAGACGGACAAGGTTCCCCCATTGCCTGATAGATTTTATGATTCAGTCTCAGACCCTAAAATATATGCGTCCCTTGAGCTACACTCTTCGGACACTCTGGCCATGGTCGAGACCCTACTCAAGTCTGTTAACTATACACCGGACGCAGCTGACTCTCTTTCTGAAACCCTAATCACGGTTCCTTCAAGAGAGCTAAGCGTTCACAGCAAAGGCCTGACGGGTTTCTCGATGTTCTTCAGAAACATAGGTTTCACCCAGTCAAGCGATTTTTTTTGAAACCGCAAAGTGATAGAAGCTCGCTATCTTTTTTCGACTACGTTGACCAGAGAATGGTCAGATTACCCACAGGTAGGCCCTCCGGTGTCCCTTTTTTGAATAGCTAAGGCAATTATGAACTCAGCAGGCAATCTGCGCACCGCCCTGCGCAAGCGAGATCCTGACCCAGAACTTCTGGATCTAGAGGCGCAAAAGTCCATAGCAGGGAATATCTCACTCATGCATACCTAGTAGCTAGATGCGTCCATTTGCACGGCCATGACAGCATCTGCCGCCGTTACGATTAGACGAGCACTCTGGCTACTCTAGTAACCGGCAGATGCTGCCCCTAAGGAGTCCCTCACAAGCTTTCCTTAGATTAGGTATTCGGTGGAAACACTGACACCTCGGGATGAAGGAGCACCTCTCTTCCCACAACACAACACTGCCACAGCGGCGGTTTGTTTGCTTTAACCAAACGCTTTTTGTCGTTCATGCCAGAACTTATTTGGCTGGCCAGATTCACCCCCAGCGCAGACTAATAATCACTTTCCACATAGGAACAGGGCGTCCCGTATCTCCAAGGGATAAGATCCCATAGGTTTCATCCCCCTGACTCGCCGCTCCAGGAAGTTACCTCTCTGGTAGATGGCCGACTTCCCGCTTTCAAGAAGTCTGGTTTGCCATTACAGTAGACAGGGGTTCCACTCATCTTTTTTTGTAACCCACACTGAAAGTACAGCATCCAATCAAGTTGTTTAAGTCCGTCATTTCAGCATGGACCCTCTCCGTTCCATCATCTCATCCATGCATGGAGGGGAATACCTGGCCCACACAGGTATTCCAGGTGCAAGTCTACACATTCCTATATTTCAAGTACATCAGAGATTTTCCCGCCTCCCATTTCAAGTTTTTCAGCGGCCAGGGTATTCACCCACGTCATGATGGTGTGAGAACCATTCTGCACTCATGAAGAGTAGTCATTTTCCCATTCCTGGACGATCTACTCATCACGGATCCTTCCCTCAGAGGCTACGAAAAGAGCGTTCACATTACAGTGGACAATCTGGTCCATCTAGGATGGTTGGTCAATCTGTCCAACTCCTCTTCAGTAACGAACAAACCGCTCAAATCTCTAGTGATGTTCTTTTTCACTACTTCCCACGGGTTAGTACCTCTTCCTCCAGACAGCTTCCGCGCCCTTCGTCAACATGCCCGGGCGCTCACTCGGTTAGCACCACTCTCTCCGATTCGCGATAAGAGTTCTGGGCAGGATGGTTCCGTCATTGGATGCTGTTCCCCTTACCCAACTGCACCTCAAGCCTCTCGAGCTAGTTCTCCGCACGGCCTGAGATGGTAGCTCTTCTTTGCTCTGGAGAGGATATTCAGTCTGACGCCGGCCACTCAATGTTTTCTCCAATGTGGAGGCACCCCGCCTCCCTCTCGGAAAGGAGACCCTTCCTTCTGGCTCTCTGGAGGTGCTAACTACTGGCAGAAGTCTATAAGGCTGGAAAGCATGTCCCATCCCCACACGATTCTGGACAGAAGATGTCCCTGGACTCCACTACTCATCAATCCCGTAGAGATTTGTGCCATCTTCCGGCATTACTATCTTTTCATCGTTTGATGGTGCGTCGTCATATCCGAATACAGTCGCTCATTCCCACTGCAATGACACATGTCAATCTCCAGGAAGGGACCCGCAACAGACAAGCGATGCGTGGAGTGGAATCCTTTCTCCGTTGGGCCAACCAACCCAGTCTGGCAGTTCGCATTCCAAAGGTCATCATGGCTCGATCTCACGATGCACAATCCTGGAAGTGAATAAACTAACCCACTCCTGAACGCAGTATAATATCCCTACATCCTTCCCCCCTGCCTCTCATACCCAGAGTGGTGCGAAAGATCAAATCAGAAGGCGTTTCAGCTGTCCTTGTGACCCCGGATTTACCCAGGTGCGCCTGGTATGCCAACCTAGTTCAGCACGTCGCCGACGTTCCCGGGCGTCTTGTAGACATAGTAACATAGTAACATAGCTTTTAAGGTTGAAGGAAGACTTTAAGTTCATCTAGTTCAACCCATAGCCTAACATGTTGATCCAGAGGAAGGCAAAAAAAAAACCATGTGGCAACACTAAGCTCCACATTGGGGAAAAAAAATTCCTTCCTGACTCCAGATATGGCAATCAGACTAGTTCCCTGGATCAACGCCCTATCAAAGAATCTAGTATATATAACTGGTAATATTATAATTTTCAAGAAAGGCATCCAGGCCCTTCTTAAATGTTAGTAGTGACTCACTCATTACAACATCATGTGGCAGAGAGTTCCATAGTCTCACTGCTCTTACAGTAAAGAATCCGCGTCTGTGATTATGATTAAACCTTCTTTCCTCCAGACGTAGAGGATGCCCCCTTGTCCCAGTCTCAGGCTAAGAGTAAAGAGATCATTAGAAAGTTCTCTGTACTGTCCCCTCATATATTTATACATTATTATAAGATCACCCCTAAGCCTTCGTTTTTCCAAGCTAAATAACCCCAAGTTTAATAACCTGTCTTGGTATTGTAGACCACTCAGTCCTCTAATGACTTTTGTCGCTCTTCTCTGGACCCGCTCTAGTTCAGCTATGTCTTTCTTATACACCGGAGACCAGAATTGTACACAGTATTCTAAGTGTGGTCGCACTAGTGACTTGTATAGAGGTAAAATTATGTTCTCCTCATGAGCATCTATGCCTCTTTTAATGCATCCCATTATTTTATTTGCCTTTGCAGCAGCTGCCTGACACTGGCCACTAAATGTGAGATTGTCATCTACCCATACACCCAGGTCTTTTTCAGTGACAGTTTTGCCCAGTGTTTTACAATTAAGCACATAATTATACCTTTTGTTTCCTCTGCCCAAGTGCATGACTTTACATTATCCCCATTAAAGCTCATTTGCCATTTAGCAGCCCAAGCTTCTAGTTTACATAAATCCTCCTGTAATATAAAATTGTCCTCCTCTGTATGCCCCCAACAAGGTCATTAATAAATATATTAAATAGAAGCGGGCCCAACACTGACCCCTGTGGTACCCCACTGTTAACTGTGACCCATTCTGAGATTGTTCCATAAAAACCACCCTTTGTTTCCTATCACTAAGCCAGTTCTTAACCCACTTACACATATTTTCCCCTATCCCCATTGCCCTCTTTTTATGTATCAACCTTTTGTGAGGCACCGTATCAAAAGCTTTTGAAAAGTCCATATACACCACATCCACTGCATTTCTTTGGTCCAGTCCAGAACTTACTTCTTCATAGAAACTTATCAGATTAGTTTGACAGGAACGGTCCCTCGTAAAACCATGTTGATAATGGGTCATGAGGTTATTTTTCTTCAGATACTCCAGTATAGCATCTCTTAGAAAACCCTCTAGGATTTTACCCACAGTAGAGGTTAAGCTTACTGGCCTATAATTTCCAAGTTCAGTTTTTGTCTCCTTTTTGAATATTGGCACCACATTTGCTAAACGCCAGTCCTGTGGTACAGACCCTGTTATTATGGAATCTTTAAATATTAAAAATAATGGTCTATCTATGACAGTACTTAATTCCTGCAGCACTCTGGGGTGTATCCAGATATTCTTCCCATGTTCAATTTACCGCCAGAATTCGAGATTCTGAATTTGACGGCGTGGCCCTTGCGACCTGGGGTTTTACACCCAGGGGGTTTTCCTCCTCGAATATCATCCATACCTGCATGGTACAAGAAAGCCTGTTTCCCGCTCATACTTTTTTTCCATGCATGGAAGTTTTTTTCCGTGCATGGTGCGGCTCTTGGATTCAGCCGCCTTTACCTGTTTTGTTGCACGCATTTTAGGCTTCCTTCACTCTGGTCCTGACACTGGTCTTTTTCTCGGTTTCCATAGAAGGTCACATCTCCACATTATCTGCACTGTTTCTGCACCGCCTTATGGCTGAGCCTTAGATAATCCTTTTATCCAGGGATTCCTCCCTGGTTCCCCCTTACAATAGAGGCATGGGACCTCAACCTGGTCTGGACGCGTTGCCGAAGATCACTCCTTGAGCCCCTCAAAGAGATTTCTTATGCTTCTTTCCCAGGATGTTGCATTTCTGGTAGCACTTACCCCTATCCATAGAGTTTCTGGTAGCACTTATCCATAGAGTCTCTGAAATCGCAGTGCTCTCCCGCAGGGGTACCCTTATTGGTGTTATTTCATCAAGTTAGACAGTGCTTCGGCCAGTGCTTGCATTCCTTCTGAAGGCGGTGTCCTCATCACATCTGAATGAGATTTCCTTAACATCCTTGTGCTCTGCACTGGTGCATTGAGTCAGGAATGCTCTGCACGCACTGTCTCTGGTTCAAACCTTTAGTATCTATGTGTCCAGTATGGAACATTGCAGGAGACCGTACTCTCTGTTCACCTCCTCGGAAGGACAACGAAAGGGCATGCCAGCATACAAAGGTCACTCTGGCCTGATGGATCAGAACCGCAATTCAGGAATTGTAACAGTTGCAATCACTGCATAACTGCGTACTCTACTTGTGCGGAAGGGGCATCCTGGGCCATTCGGCACCAGGCATATGCACAACAGGTGTACTAGACAGCCTCCTGGTCCAGTCTTCACTTTTTTGTGAGACTTAACAGTATCCATACCCAAGCTTCACCAGAGGCGGCAGTAGTCCACCTCTAGGGTGCATGTCTTATAAGAGTTTATGACATTATTCTCTTCCCACGGTCTGTGTCCCCCAATGAGATGAAGGAGAAAAGGAGATTTTTGTGTACTCATCGTAAAATCCTTTTCTCTTAGCCTCTAATAGGGGGACACAGCTCCCTCCCTGTTGCCCGTACCGGGCCTTTTAGTATTATTTCTAGCTCTTTAAGTTTCATATATAGTTGCCTTTTACAGGCTTCTGTTTTGTTTCCTTTTTCATCTTCTCTTACTGCTTTAAGCACAAAACTGGTTAGGCAAGCTTCAGCCAGAGGGGTGTATACTGCAGAGGAGGAGCCACTTAATTATTTTCAGATCTTGCTTAGTGTCGCCTCCTAGTGGACAGCAGCATAACACCCACGGTGTGTGTCCCCCAATTAGAGGCTAAGAGAAAAGGATTTTACGGTGAGTACACAAAAATCTCCTTTTTTTATTTACTAGCGCATATTTACCATTTTAATTATTTATCCCAATAAATGGACAGTGAACTAAATAATAATAAATAAACCTGTGTGTATATACAAAAATTGTTTTCCAAAGTGTTTCTGATATGTGCTTTTCTTTTTATTTTAGTGCTATTCGTGAATATATCTGTGAATATTTATCATGTATAAAAGACTGTATTCAACTGGATCGCTCAGTACTGTTTCGTAGAAGAACCCATTTCATTTTGAACACTATAATCTATATCTAGATTTTTTATCATAAACTTTGATCTATTACCATATATCAGCATTCCATTCACTATATCAATGTTCAACCAATAATAGTATCCCAAATAAATGACCAGTTGTTCAATAAGAATTATTTTTTCATTAAAAATTATTACAAATTAATGAATTGTATGTGTCAAATTCCTTTGTATATATATCATATAATATAGCAATTATATATTGCTGTTGCGTTAGTTGTTTGTCCACATATTCAGTATGATAATAAAATCCTCACAGAGGAAAGAGTTGGTTCAAATACATTGAACACTGACTTTTTATAAGATTTTTAATTTTATTCAAAATACTTATTATTAAAATGTTTTAATATTTTTATGTATATTGGTTATAAAAATTTTTGTAATGTATAGGTTTTATGTGTAATTGATACTCAATGTGTCCCAATATACTTAACAGAGCCTGAGATGCAGTAGATTGAATTTCATTCTGACATAACAGTACACTCTAACTGACGTCATAATCATGTGATTAAGCTGTTTCCATCTAGGAAAGTATATATATATATACGGTATAATGTCTCTGTAATCCCATGCATTCCCTGATGAAGGAGCATAGCAAGCTCTGAAACGCATTGGATGGATCCAATAAACTTCACGTAACTGAAAAGTTGGGCTTTGTGTCTTTTGTAGCAGCTCGAACCAACAACACACCGTCCCCTTTTTAATAAACTTGTAAATAACTTATGAAAGAATAAAGTTAAGTTAAAACCAAGCAAACCATTGTTTTTTTGGAAATTCTCAATACGTTTGATGTGTCACATAACCCTCTTCCCATTGGAAAAAATATAGTTGGATTCAAAATGGACGACTTCAAAATGGCCACCATAGTCACCACCCATCTGGAAAGGTTTTCCCCCTCCCATATACTAATGTGCCACAAACAGGAAGGTGATATCACCAACCATTCCCATTTTATTTAGGTGTATGCATATAAATGGCACAATCTGTAGAATAACTGTGACTGAACCAAGGGGAACATTGTTGAAAGTCATAGAATCCAGACGTTTGTACAACTCAAAGGGCACTGCCTTGACGTCTGCAGAAAATTGGGACAACCCAGAGTTGTGAATAAGTAAAGCAAAAAGAGACATCTGAAGGAATGGGAGTACCGTATATACTCGTGTATAAGCCGACCCGTGTATAAGCCGACCCCCCTACTTTTGCCCCCAAAACCTGGGAAAATCTATTGACTCGTGTATAAGCCGAGGGTGGGCCCTAGCACAAGTATACAGCCCCCAGCAGTGTGGTATACACCAGTCCCAGAGGTAGATACAGCAGCCCCAGTGGTAGTATACACGCAGCCCCAGTAGTATATACAGCCCCAGTGGTATATACAGCCCCAGTGGTAGTATAGACGCAGCCCTAGTAGTATATACAGCCCCAGTGGTAGTATATACAGCCCCAGTGGTAGTATACAGGGCCCCAGCAGTATATACAGCCCCAGTGGTTTATACAGCCCCAGTGGTAGTATACAGGGCCCCAGAGGTATATACAGCCCCAGTGGTAGTATATACAGGGCCCCAGCAGTATATACAGCCCCAGAGGTTTATACAGCCCCAGTGGTAGTATACAGGGCCCCAGAGGTATATACAGCCCCAGTGGTAGTATATACAGCCCCAGTGGTAGTATATACAGCCCCAGTGGTAGTATACAGGGCCCCAGCAGTATATACAGCCCCAGTGGTTTATACAGCCCCAGTGGTAGTATATACAGCCCCAGTGGTAGTATACAGGGCCCCAGAGGTATATAGCAGCCCCAGCGGTAGTATACAGGCAGCCCCAGTAATGCAGGGCCCCCCCAGCGTCTCTCCGGTCACCTGTAAAGGAAGCTATACTTATCACAGTGCTCTGTCCGCGCCCGCTCGCACCCGCTCTCAGCAGCCGACCGCGATCCTCCATCTTGCGTCTTCTTTCTTCCTGTTTCCTGTGCTCGTCGCAGGGAATGACGTCATTGCCCGCGACGAGCACAGAAACAGGAAGAAAGAAGACGCAAGATGGAGGATCGCGGTCGGCTGCTGAGAGCGGGTGCGAGCGGGCGCGGACAGAGCACTGTGATAAGTATAGCTTCCTTTACAGGTGACCGGAGAGACGCTGGGGGGGGCCCTGCATTACTGGGGATGCGGGGGCTGCTGTATACCGATGTATACATCGGTATGTACCGATGTATACATCGGTATACAGCACTGACTCGCGTATAAGCCGAGGGGGGTACTTTTCAGCCCAATCTTTGGGCTGAAAAACTCGGCTTATACGCGAGTATATACGGTAAATTTCAATTGTGAAGCCAACAGTAGGAGCCTCATTTGAGTGACATAAGAAACCGCACAGTTGTGTAGCCCAGCAAACAATACTACCCATAAGGTGTCCGGATTTTTGCTAGTCCAAGAAAGTATCAGGAAGTAAGTCTCTCTGGAGGAGTGAAGGTTAATTTGGAAAGTTAATAGAAGGTTTGAGTTTGGGTTTGTAGAAATGGAAACTGATTACTCAAGAACTGCTCAGTTCACAGCAAAGGCAATGGCAGAGGAGAGGCAAAGAAAAAGGTATGTGAAAAACATGAGCGTTGTTGGACCTAGCAGGTTTATCATTCTCTAGGTTGGATGAAAAGGAATGGAAAGATGTTTTGGAGAGGAAAAAGCCATTTTTAAAGCACTGTAAAGTTCTGAGAGATGCAGAGGCATGGTACAGAACTGCACAATAGGTTAAGGAAAATTTGGGGATTGAAATGCTTAATTTCATCAGGTAAATTTACATACATACCACCACCCAATAAAATGGCATTGGTAGCAGCTACCACGCCCATAATAACAATAGCACACAAAAAAACACTCCCCTGTGTAAATCATATCACACACGTCAGGCCTTGGATGCAGTACAGACTGTACAAAATTCCTTCACTGCAACACAGGGTGAGTCAGCCACCATTTTGATACTTCATTTGAGGTTTCACCTTCTTACTTGTCATCCATTTTAGCCCCTGTGATTATCCCTTCATCCACTATTTTAAGGGGAAAAAAAATCATGCGACTCAAGAATGTAAAGTTTAGAAAGTGTTCCTTGCTGGAGTCTCCAGAGTTTTGATTCTGCTTGGGAGACGCCATAAGGGTCCCCCATAGACGAGGTCCAAAGTCGCAAAAAACCTGTGTACCGATCGAGAATTTTTCGGTAGAGAGAAGGTCCAAGACTTTGGATCCCTTTAAGAGGGGAGACAATGATCCCCACACGTTGTTCCTTGCTCCATGAGGAACGAGTTCGAAGCCTAAAATACAATTTACAAGCCACCTGAAAGACCCAAAATTTATCTTTCAAACCCTCAAACCGCTCAGGGAGAGATATTTCAGGCTACGGTTGCATAAAAGCCTAAATTGAAGTACAAACCCCAAAGTTTGCTGGCAGCTGATGCCCTAACTGAGATTGCAGACCTGAGACCTGATCCATAAGGGTCTGGATCAAGGCCACTAATGCTGCAGCCTGAGACATGCGAACTCAAAAATGAAAATGAGTATGGTTGGTGATAATGTCATGGGGAGTAACAGGGTTAAATGCTAATTACAGGGGAAGAGCTACCTGACCTGCCCTTTGACTGCTGGGACCGTACACTTTTCCTTATCCCAGAGGAACGCCTTAAAGGTGGCGAGATGTGAGCACCAGCTTAACCCTATCTCTTGAGAAAACCATGAAATAAAACCCCCTCTCCCCATCCAATGGAAAAACATAAAAGAACAACTACTAGAATCTGATGCTTAGCTACAGACAGCCGCAGAGGGAATGGCACCAGGCTGGCTGATCTTCAAATAGTAGCTCCAACACCTCCACACTCCTGGCTGGTTAGGGCAAGAATGAGATATCACTGACAACAGCTGATGGATCAAAAGACTACTTAAGGAGAGTTGGGAGTGGACACACACTGCAGCATGCCATCATAGCACTACCAGCGAAGAAACTTTCACTGGTACTGAAGAGAATTAAACCCAAATTAAAAACAACACAAAAAGCTGTCACAGACTTGTATCAGGTGACTTATTTTTTTCTGGGTCTAGTTGAATGCTATTGGAGGAAACTAGGGTATAGAACATCTTGGATCTATGCTGAGCACTTACATTCGGGTTTCCAGCTACACCTCCAAAAAACGTGATTTAGGTGAACCTCCTGATGGATAAATTCACGAATCAAGCAACAGCAGTATTACTTTGGATTTTGTTTGCCCTCTGTTCAGCTGTGTAATTCTCTTCAAAGGTGCCTAAAACTATAGATAACTTCCCTTTTGTGCATATCTAAAAAAACACGTAAAATGATAGACACCATTGGACCACAGGTTAAATGGGAGTTCAAGGTGTCCCATCTGCCTCATTACAGTGAATTTTGTCTAAATCATGGTTTACAGAGAATTACACATTATCCCTGGGGTAAGTGCTCAAGATAGAGCACAAGATAAATTTGAGCTGAGCTTAAGAGCGATCTTTGGAAGGCAGAATAAACAAAAACAGCAGCCAACGAATTGCATTATTACTATTTTTACGTTGTTCATGTCAGTACGATCAAAGCGACACCAGATCTATGTAGATTTTTTTAGGTTTGGTTACTAACACACTAAAAATGCCTTTTTTTTTACAAAATAAAGGTTTGTTAATCACTTTCTATTCCACTTTTTCGGGGGGCAGAATCAAGAAGAAAGATAAATTCAGTAATTGTATTTTCTTTTTCTGCAGTTCACCGTGTTGTAAAAGTTTGTAGATTAGACCTCTAGACCCTATGGTGTGGATGTATATAAATTGATATCTGAGTTAGCTCTGTAAATGATGAAGTGGCCATCTGGCTACGAAACGCGTCGGCTCCATTTCTGATGTGGGTGTGTGGTGAACAAAGAATAAATTGTATCAGTCTCTTGTGGTCAGCGCGGAGGATATCCCGGTAATACAAAACCTAACGCTATATTTGTCCTGACGGGATCTGCAGCAACCAGTTGATTCAAGGTGGTTGTGACTTTCTCACAACCTAAATAGGTGAGTGGACCACTGCGGCAATCACCCTGGTATCCACATTTACCGCTCTATTTTGTGCTCCCCCTCCCTTTATAATTTACAGCATAAAATACAACGCATTTCGGCTAAAATGTTTAAACAGATAACCTTCCTTAGGTATAATAAATGACATTTCAACATAGATATATATATCTATATTGAAATGTCATTTATTATACCTGAGGAAGGTTATCTTTTTAAACATTTTAGCCAAAACGCGTTGTATTTTATGCTGTAAATTAGAAATAAACTCTGAAACACAACAGAGGAATTGCTCCCATTTCTGGAATGCTAAACTGCATGTTTTCCTTCTTTGACCGTGTTGTAAAAGTGATAAGAAAACTTTATTCATCAGGTCAGTATAATTAAAGTGATACCACATTTATATTTTTTTAAGCTTTTACACCATAAAAACAATTTTAGACAAAAAAAATTGTTTTTGCATTGCTGTATTTTTAGAGCTATAGCTTTATTTTTTCACTAACGGCAGATGTGTGGTGGATTGTTTTTTGCAGGTCAAGATGACGTGTTAATAATAATAATCTTTATTTATATAGCACCAACATATTCCGCAGCGCTTTACAAATCAGAATCATATACAAACAAACAGTCATAAGAAACTGTTTTGGAAAACACAATAATTAAAATTAAAACATAATGATGACCCTGCTCGCAAGAGCTTACAATTACAATAAGGTGGAGGTGACACAAAGCACAGGGGCTTATTTACAATCATCGTCCAGCTATTTTGAGGAAGTGTGGAATAGATGAGAGCAGAATAAGTGGCCACCAGCCAATCTGTGTAGTGCTTTTGGGTCTGATGGAGTTAGACAGTTATGTTCAAGGAAGGAGTGGATAACCTATGTCTGAATGACTCTGATTAGGGAGAATGATAGGCCGTCCTAAAAAGATGTGTTTTTAGTGAGTGTCTGAAGCTAAATATGTTGTGGGTAGTCCTAATTTCTTGGGGTAGAGCATTCCAGAGAATCAGTGTAGCTCGGGTAAAGTCTTGGAGCAGGGAATTCGAGGTTCAGATTAGTGCAGATGTTAGTCTAAAGTCACTCCCAGAGCGAAGAGAACATGTGGGGTGATAGACAGAGATGAGGGTAAAGAGGTAGGGAGGTGCTGCGCCATGAAGAGCTTTGTGGGTGAGAACAAGCAATTTGAATTTGACCCTATAGTTTTCAGAGTTACCAAATATGAGTACAATTTTTGTTTATTTTTTACATAAAAATAAATATCTATTCTTTTCATATTTGCATCCTGAACATTTTTCTTGGTAGTTGTAGATGGAATTATTGTTTGTGTACCTGATAGTGGTTTGGATTCTATAAAGCCTCTGATTTTCCATTTGTTAATCATAGTTTGAACACTGCTGACTGGCATTAACAATTCCATGGATATTTTTTTTGTATCCCTTTCCTGTTTTAAACAGTTCAACTATCTTTTCCATTGATCTGTTGACAATTCTTTTGCTTTCTCCATGACTCACAATGCAGAAACATCAGTGGATGGATAAAAAAAAGATTAGCCATTCAAACCCATTTTGTGTCAACTTCTGTCCATGTTATCAGACATAAATCACCAGGGTATGTGAACTTTTGATCAGGGTTAAGGCCCAGTTACACACAGAGATAATTATGTAGAGATTGTTTGCAGATCTCTGGTTGCAGTGAAATCATGGACACATTGTTACATTTGTACACGGCCACAAAATGGAACAATGTGTCCATTATTTCACTGCAATCAGACATCTGCGAACAATATCTGCACAGATATCTGTGTGTGTGACATGGCCCTAACTGGGCCTTTATTCGGATGTTTTTGGTTGTCATTACTGAGCATCCCAAGATACTTGAGTACTCGACCCGAGCACCGCGCCCAATGTTATCCTATGGGAGACCCGAGAATTTTTCTGACATGACCACCGGCAGCATGGAAAAACCCTAAAAATGTCACAAAAGTATCCAGAACTGTGCTGAAATGATATGGGAACAGCATGGGGAAGACCCCTAGAAGCATTTCAGACCCCAAGGTCACTGATGTCAACAATGTTGTCAGACAATTACGCCACTTTTACGGACTGTCAAGAAAACTTTACAAAATGAAACCAAAACGGATTTTAATGGAAAAAATATTAAGGGCTCATACACCAACTCTGTCTCACAAATGGGTATGTTAGTTTTGTAGGAAAGATTTTTTTTTTTTTAAATTGTGTGGCAATACCATGCCCCTGGGAAGAGACGTCAATGAAGGCCTCTTTAAATAATGTGCCCATTGTAAGGAAGTGGGTCTTTTGTAGTAATGCCCTAGGCAAGGAAGCCAAAAATTGTGTTGCACTGTGATGCCCTTGGATAGAGACGTGCATGAGGGCCTCTTTAAATGATGTGCCCATTTTAAGCAAGTGGGTCTTTTGAAGGATTGTCATAGACAGGGAAGCCAAAGGTTTGGAGGCACTTCAATGCCCCTGGATAGAGACAAGCCTTAGAGCCTTTTTAAATAATATGCCCATTTAAAGCAAGTGGGTCTTTTGTAAGATTGCCATAGGCAGGGAAGCCAAAAATTGGGTTGCACTTCAATGCCCCTGAATAGAGACAAGTATGAAAGCCTTTTTAAATAATGTGCCCATTTTAAGTAAGTGGGTCTTTTGAAGGATTGCAATAGGCAGGGAAGCCAAATGTTTGGCGGCACTTCAATGACCCTGGATAGAGACGTGCATGAGAGCCTTCTTAAATAATGTGCCCATTTTAAGCAGGTGGGTCTTTTGCAGGATTGCCATAGGCAGGGAAGACAAAAATTGTGTTGCATTTAAATGCCCCTGGATAGAGACGTGCATGAAAGACTTTTTAAATATTGTGCCTATTTTAGGCAAGTGGGTCTTTTGAAGGATTGCCATAGGCAGGGAAGCCAAAGGTTTGTAGGCACTTCAATGCCCCTGGATAGAGACGTGCTTGAGAGCCTTTTTAAATAATGTGCCCATTTTAAGCAGGTGGGTCTTTTGTAGGATTGCCATAGGCAGGGAAGCAAAAAAATGTGTTGCACTTCAATGCCCCTGGATAGAGACGTGCATGAAACCCTTTTAAATAAAGTGCCCATTTTAAGCATCTGGGTCTTTCGAAGGATTGCCATAGGCAGGGAAGCCAAAGGATTGGAGGCACTTCAATGCCCCTGGATAGAGACAGGCATGAGAGCCTTTTTAAATAATGTGCCCATTTTAAGCAAGTGGGTCTTTTGAAGGATTGCCATAGGCAGGGAAGCCAAAGGTTTGGAGGCACTTCAATGCCCCTGGATAGAGTTGTGCATGAGAGCCTTTTTAAATAATGTGCCCATTTTAAGCAGGTGGGTCTTTTGTAGGATTGCCATAGGCAGGGAAGCCAAGAATTGTGTTGCATTTCAATGCCCCTGGATAGAGACGTGCATGAGAGCCTTTTTAAATAATGTGCCCATTTTTAACAAGTGGGTCTTTTGAAGGATTGCAATAGGCAGGGAAGCCAAAGGTTTGGAGGCACTTTAATGCCCCTGATTAGAGACATGCATGAAAGCTTTTTTAAATTAAGTGCCCATTTTAAGTAGATGGGTCATTTGTAGGATTGCCATAGGCAGGGAAGCCAAATATTGTGTTGCACTTCAATGCCCTTGGATAGAGACTTGCATGAAAGCATTTATAAATAATGTGCCCATTTTAAGCAGGTGGGTCTTTTGTAGGATTGCCATAGGCAGGGAAGCCAAAAATTGTGTTGCATTTCAATGCCCTGGATAGAGACGTGCATGAAAGCCTTTTTAAAACATGTGCCCATTTTAAGCAAGTGCGTCTTTTGAAGGATTGCCATAGGCAGGGAAGCCAAAAATTGTGTTGCACTTCAATGCCCCTGGATAGAGACGTGCATGAAAGACTTTTTAAATAATCTGCCCATTTTAAGCAAGTGGGTCTTTTGAAGGATTGCATTAGGCAGGGAAGCCAAATGTTTGGCGGCACTTCAATGACCCTGGATAGAGACGTGCATGAGAGCCTTCTTAAATAATGTGCCCATTTTAAGCAGGTGGGTCTTTTGCAGGATTGCCATAGGCAGGGAAGACAAAAATTGTGTTGCATTTAAATGCCCCTGGATAGAGACGTGCATGAAAGACTTTTTAAATATTGTGCCTATTTTAGGCAAGTGGGTCTTTTGAAGGATTGCCATAGGCAGGGAAGCCAAAGGTTTGTAGGCACTTCAATGCCCTGGATAGAGACGTGCATGAGAGCCTTTTTAAATAATGTGCCCATTTTAAGCAGGTGGGTCTTTTGTAGGATTGCCATAGGCAGGGAAGCAAAAAAATGTGTTGCACTTCAATGCCCCTGGATAGAGACGTGCATGAAACCCTTTTAAATAAAGTGCCCATTTTAAGCATCTGGGTCTTTCGAAGGATTGCCATAGGCAGGGAAGCCAAAGGTTTGGAGGCACTTCAATGCCCCTGGATAGAGTTGTGCATGAGAGCCTTTCTAAATAATGTGCCCATTTTAAGCAGGTGGGTCTTTTGTAGGATTGCCATAGGCAGGGAAGCCAAGAATTGTGTTGCATTTCAATGCCCTGGATAGAGACGTGCATGAGAGCCTTTTAAATAATGTGCCCATTTTTAACAAGTGGGTCTTTTGAAGGATTGCAATAGGCAGGGAAGCCAAAGGTTTGGAGGCACTTTAATGCCCCTGATTAGAGACATGCATGAAAGCTTTTTTAAATTAAGTGCCCATTTTAAGTAGATGGGTCATTTGTAGGATTGCCATAGGCAGGGAAGCCAAATATTGTGTTGCACTTCTATGCCCTTGGATAGAGACTTGCATGAAAGCATTTATAAATAAATGTGCCCATTTTAAGCAGGTGGGTCTTTTGTAGGATTGCCATAGGCAGGGAAGCCAAGAATTGTGTTGCATTTCAATGCCCCTGGATAGAGACGTGCATGAGAGCCTTTTTAAATAATGTGCCCATTTTTAACAAGTGGGTCTTTTGAAGGATTGCAATAGGCAGGGAAGCCAAAGGTTTGGAGGCACTTTAATGCCCCTGATTAGAGACATGCATGAAAGCTTTTTTAAATTAAGTGCCCATTTTAAGTAGATGGGTCATTTGTAGGATTGCCATAGGCAGGGAAGCCAAATATTGTGTTGCACTTCAATGCCCTTGGATAGAGACTTGCATGAAAGCATTTATAAATAATGTGCCCATTTTAAGCAGGTGGGTCTTTTGTAGGATTGCCATAGGCAGGGAAGCCAAAAATTGTGTTGCATTTCAATGCCCCTGGATAGAGACGTGCATGAAAGCCTTTTAAAACATGTGCCCATTTTAAGCAAGTGCGTCTTTTGAAGGATTGCCATAGGCAGGGAAGCCAAAAATTGTGTTGCACTTCAATGCCCCTGGATAGAGACGTGCATGAAAGACTTTTTAAATAATCTGCCCATTTTAAGCAAGTGGGTCTTTTGAAGGATTGCAATAGGCAGGGAAGCCAAATGTTTGGCGGCACTTCAATGACCCTGGATAGAGACGTGCATGAGAGCCTTCTTAAATAATGTGCCCATTTGAAGCAGGTGGGTCTTTTGTAGGATTGCCATAGGCAGGGAAGCCAAAAATTGTGTTGCATTTCAATGCCCCTGGAAAGAGACGTGCATGAAAGCCTTTTTAAAAAATGTGCCCATTTGTGCGTCTTTGAAGGATTGCCATAGGCAGGGAAGCCAAAACTTGTGTTGCACTTCAATGCCCCTGGATAGAGACGTGCATGAAAGACTTTTTAAATAATGTGTCTATTTTAGGCAAGTGGGTCTTTTGAAGGATTGCCATAGGCAGGGAAGCCAAAGGTTTGGAGGCACTTCAATGCCCCTGGATAGAGACGTTCATGAGAGCCTTTTTAAATAATGTGCCCATTTTAAGCAGGTGGGTCTTTTGTAGGATTGCCATAGGCAGGGAAGCCAAAAATTGTGTTGCATTTCAATGCCCCTGGATAGAGACGTGCATGAGAGCCTTTTTAAATAATGTGCCCATTTTTAACAAGTGGGTCTTTTGAAGGATTGCAATAGGCAGGGAAGCCAAAGGTTTGGAGGCACTTTAATGCCCCTGATTAGAGACATGCATGAAAGCCTTTTTAAATTAAGTGCCCATTTTAGGTAGATGGGTCATTTGTAGGATTGCCATAGGCAGGGAAGCCAAATATTGTGTTGCACTTCAATGCCCTTGGATAGAGACTTGCATGAAAGCATTTATAAATAATGTGCCCATTTTAAGCAGGTGGGTCTTTTGTAGGATTGCCATAGGCAGGGAAGCCAAAAATTGTGTTGCATTTCAATGCCCCTGGATAGAGACGTGCATGAAAGCCTTTTTAAAACATGTGCCCATTTTAAGCAAGTGCGTCTTTTGAAGGATTGCCATAGGCAGGGAAGCCAAAAATTGTGTTGCACTTCAATGCCCCTGGATAGAGACGTGCATGAAAGACTTTTTAAATAATCTGCCCATTTTAAGCAAGTGGGTCTTTTGAAGGATTGCAATAGGCAGGGAAGCCAAATGTTTGGCGGCACTTCAATGACCCTGGATAGAGACGTGCATGAGAGCCTTTTTAAATAATGCGCCCATTTTAAGCAAGTGGGTCTTTTGAAGGATTGCCATAGGCAGGGAACCCAATGGTTTGGAGGCATTTGAATGCCCCTGGATAGAGACGTGCATGAGAGCCTTTTTAAATTAAGTGCCCATTTTAAGTAGGTGGGTCATTTGTAGGATTGCCATAGGCAGGGAAGCCAAAAATTGTGTTGCACTTCAATGCCCTTGGATAGAGACTTGCATGAAAGCATTTATAAATAATGTGCCCATTTTAAGCAGGTGGGTCTTTTGTAGGATTGCCATAGGCAGGGAAGCCAAAAATTGTGTTGCATTTCAATGCCCCTGGATAGAGACGTGCATGAAAGCCTTTTTAAAAAATGTGCCCATTTTAAGCAAGTGCGTCTTTTGAAGGATTGCCATAGGCAGGGAAGCCAAAAATTGTGTTGCACTTCAATGCCCCTGGATAGAGACGTGCATGAAAGACTTTTTAAATAATCTGCCCATTTTAAGCAAGTGGGTCTTTTGAAGGATTGCAATAGGCAGGGGAAGCCAAAGGTTTGGAGGCACTTCAATGCCCTTGGATAGAGACGTGCATGAGAGCCTTTTTAAATAATGTGCCCATTTTAAGCAAGTGGGTCTTTTGTAGATTGCCCTAGGAAGTGCTGCCAAAAATTGGGAGGCATTGCGATACCCCTTGGAAGAAACATGGAGGAGAGCCTCTAAAAATTGTTCCCATTACAAAGGAGCGGGTCTCCTGTACTTGTAATCCTCATTCTGCAAGCATGGACTAAAACATTTACCCCTGAGGGTACCTTTACACGCCGCTACTGGAGGATGGATACAACCAGCTACACGCTACAAATGTAGCTTGTAGCGGCAAAATACCCCGTAGTAGCGGCGTGTAAAGACGATAGTAGACACCCGGCAACAGATACATCTGTTTCCAAGCACTGCCCGGAAACAGGTGGCTACACAGGCGATTGTAGAGAGCTGTATCGGCGTGTAAAGAAGCAACAGAAGGGATGTGTCAACACCAGGCAATGTACCTGGTATGTAGCTGGGGCGTGACACAGGCTCCGGGATACCGCCCCCCTTCAGCGATCATTGGTGGAAGCTCCTGCGTTACGATTGGTAGTCGCTGCATAGGGCGGCATATTTAAGAAGCTGACCAGTCACACTACACAATTGCTCGAGCGTCATGTATTAAACAGCCTCCTGCGATGCCTGGCCAATCATGGGTTTCTTGCTTTGTCCTATCAGCGTACGGACGTCTCGTAATCCACAATTGTGGCACGCCTATGTGCTGTCCGTGCTGCAGCAGGTCCGCCCATATTAGCTTGTTGTAGCGGTGTGTAAATGAGGTACAGTGAGCTACAGAGGTGACTTATGGCACCCGGCGGTGTATCCAGAGATAGATGTAACGTAGCATAGCGTAGCTTGTGGCGGTGTGTAAAGATGGTGCGTTGACCGTTTGTAACCGTTTGTGCGTGCTCGTGCACGTGAAGTAGCTGGTTGTATCCATCCTCCAGTAGCGGCGTGTAAAGGTACCCTGAGGGGTATACATGAAACTTATGCCTAACTTTTGAAAATTTAGGGTCATCATCATCATAAATATGATGCAAAAAAATTATGGTTTTGTAGCATCATGAACCACGGTCACAATGATCATATGATGGTGGCGGATGAGGAGGAGGAGCAGTACATCAAGTAGCCAAACACATGAAGTGTGTATCGATGTGTGGATGTGCCGAGGTGCATGGGAATCTATCGACACAAAATTTAAATTCTGCTATCATTTGGTGGTGTTGTGGTGAAGTCAGGCCAAATCCAACCCTTGTTCATCTTGATCAAAGTCAGCCTGTCAGCATTTTCAGTTGACAGGCAGGTGCGTTTATCTGTAATGAGTCCACCTGCGGCACGAAAAACACGCTCTAACAAAACGCTAGCGGCAGGGCAGGACTTCCAAGGTGTAGAGAGCCAATTCCTTCCACGTGTTCAGCCTGGATACCCATTAATTACAAGGCACAGAGGAGTCTAGGAGCACTTTAGTACGATCGGCAAGGTACTCACTCAGCATTTTTGCAAACTTTGCATTCCTTGTGACTAGAGATGAACGAGCACTAAAATGCTCGGGTGCTCAATGCTCTGGCCGAGCATCCCAAGATACTCGTGTACTCGGCCAGAGCACCGAGACCAATGTAAGTCAATTAGTGACAGGCTCTGCCCACAGACTTCCGGTTATAAAACAAGTATTTCACGAAAAAAGCGGGAGGGTGGGCTTTTTCAAATCGCCGCAGCATGCAACACCTTGCTGTGACCCCTAGAGAGATCCTAACAATCAATCTGCTCTCTGTGAGGTGCCAGATCACTGTGTGCACTGAAGGGAGCAGTGTATTTGTGTCAGATCGATAATTATTAGCGAGGAGTACGAGCATCTTGGCGGTACTCGCCGAGCATCCAGAGTACCGAGATACTTGTGCGAGTAACAAGTAGCACTGAGCATACTCGCTCATCCCTACTTGTGACACTACCCCGCACCTCAGGGCATGTGGTACGGGAGATGCTGACAAAAGTGTCCCAGATCTTTGAGAGCATAAATATGATGTAAATAAATTATGTTTTTGTGGCATCATGAACCACGGTCGCACTGATCATATGATGGTGGCGGATGAGGAGAAGGAGGAGCAGTACAGCAAGTAGCCAAAGTCATGAAGTGTGTACCCATGTGTGGGTGTGTGTGCATGGCAATTTACCACACAAAATTTAAATATCGCTTTTATTTGGTGGTGGTGTGGTGAAGTCAGGCCCAATCCAACCCTTGTTCATCTTGATCAGAGTCAGCCTGTCAGCATTTTCAGTTGACAAGCTGGTACGTATATCAGTAATGATTCCACCTGCGGCACTAAAAATACGCTCTGACAAAACACTAGCGGCAGGGCAGGCCAGGACTTCCAAGGCGTAGAGCCAATTCCTGCCACGTGTCCAGCTTGGATACCCAATAATTATAAAGGCAGAGAGGAATCTAGGAGCACTTTTGTATGATCGGCAAGGTACTCCCTCAGCATCTTGGCAAACTTTGCAGTCCTTGTGACACTACCCCGCACCTCAGGGCCTGTGCCACGGGAGGTGCTGAGAAAACTGTCCCAGATCTTTGAGAGTGTTCCCCTACCTCTGCTGGATTGGACTTGTGCCTCTCTACCTCTGCCGCTACCGTTTTCAGAAGGGAATTTTTTTAATAATTCTGCGATTATGGCCTTCTGATACTGCAGCATTTTTGTAGACCTCTTCGTCTCGGGAATAAGAGAACTAAAGTTCTCTTTGTAGCGTGGGTCTAAAAGTGTCACCAACCAGTAATGATTGTCTGCCAAGATCTTGATAACGCGAGGGTCACGATACAGGCAGCGAAACATAAAGTGCGCCAGACTGTTAAAAGGCAAGGCTTCAGGGTCCTCACCAACAGCATGACTGGCCATCCTGACCTCATCCTCCTCCTCTCCCCTGTCCATCCACGCTCAACCGAAGGTCTGAAGGATGTGCATGTATTACCGTTGATTCCGAATGAAAGTAGCTTCATTTCTTCATCCTCCTCATCATAGTCCTCCAATGCACTTTGGGATGAGATGAGGCTGTGCTGTTTGTAATCACTCAGTACGGTTTCTTGTTGCAACTCATCCTGCTCCGCCTGCAATGCATCGTCTTTGATTTTGAGCAGTGAGCATTTTAGAACACAGAGATGTGGGATGGAGACACTAATGATGGCGTTATCGCCGCTCACCATCTTGGTGGAGTCCTCAAAGTTTTGGAGGATGGTACATATGTCGGACATCCATGTCCACTCCTGACGTCTTATGTGTGGAGTTTGAACCATACACCGACAGCCTAGTTGATGCTGGTACTCAACAACTGCCCTCTGCTGCTCACAAATCCTGATCAACATGTGCAGTGTGGAATTCCAACGCTTAGGGACATCACAGACCAGTCTGTGAGCCGGAAGCTGCAAACGCCGCTGAAAGCCGGCAAGGCCGGCAGAAGCAGTAGGTGACTTTCTGAAATGGGCACACAGGCGGCGTACTTTGACGAGCAGATCAGACAACTCCGGGTATAATTTAATAAACTGCTGAACCACGAGGTTGAGCACAAGGGCCACGCATGGAACATGTGTCAGCTCGCCTCGCCTCAGAGCCGCCACAAGGTTCCGGCCATTGTCACACATGACCATGCCTGGCTGTAGGTTCAGCGGTGTGAGCCAGTGATCTGCCTGCTGTTTCAGAGCTGTCCACAACTCTTTAGCGTTGTGGGGTTTGTCACCTATGCATATTACCTTCAGCACAGCCTGTTGCCGTTTAACGGAGGAAGTGCTGCAGTGCTTCCAGCTTGGGACTGGTGTGGAGGGTGAAGTGGAGAAAGAGGAGGCTGAGGAGTATGACGTGCCAGAGCTGTACACTGTGGGTGAAACCCTGACTGAGTTAAGGCCTGCAATCCTTGGTGTCGGAAGGACGTGTTCCGTCCCAAGGTCAGACTGGGTCCAGGCTTCCAGAATATTAACCCAGTGTGCAGTCAGTGAGATGTACCGGCCCTGCCCACAAGCACTTGTCCACGTGTCCGTGGTTAGGTGGACTTTACTGGAAACTGCGTTAAGGGCACGTATGATGTTTTGTGACACGTGCTTATGAAATGCGGGGATGGCACACCGGGAAAAATAGTGGCGGCTGGGGACCAAGTAACGTGGGACAGCCGCCGCCATCAGGTTGTGGAATGCTTCTGTTTCCACTAGCCTAAAAGGCAACATTTCTAGCGCAAGCAGTCGCGAAATGTGTGCATTTAGAACTGTGGCATGTGGGGCGTTGGCAGCGTATTTGCGCCTGCGTTCCAAAGATTGGGTTATGGATATGCTGGAACAAGGACGTGGCTGATGATGGTGCTAGTTCTGTTTGTGCAAGTACAGGTGAAGGACAGGAGGCATCGTCGCCTGCAGTATGGACAGGGATTGGCTTGCATGCACAACAGTGGAAGACGCAGCTGTGTCACCCGCAGACAATGCTCCTGTACTCTGCTGTACATCCACAAAGTTGGGTGCTTTGCTGCCATGTGCCTGATCATGCTGGTGGTGGTCAGGCTGCTAGTTTTGCTACCCCTGCTGATGCTGGCATGGCAGGTGTTGCAAATGGCCTTTTTCGAATTATCTGCAGACACCTTAAAAAACAGCCAGACTCGGGAAGACCTACCAGTTGTACTGGCAACATCACTCGTGTTGTTGATCCGGGGAACGTTTGCCTGCTTTCTGCCTGCGGACACCACCCTGCTTCTTCCGGCCTGTTGTGATGCTACGCCTAATTCCCCTGTGCACTGATGTCCTCGCTCTGCATGTCCTCCTGCCAGGTTGGGTCAGTTACTGGATCATCCACCACGTCGTCTTCCTCTTCAGCACCCTGGTCCTCCTTCTGACTTTCTGGCAATTGTGTCTTATCATCGTCCACCTCTTGTTGAGACACGTTCCCACCGTTGCCTTCGTGAGACCGTGGCTGCTCAAATATTTGGGCATCGGTACATATGATCTTCTCATGACCCACTTCAACTGGAGCTGGTGAGAGGCCAGAATCTACGAATGTATAGGTGAACAGCTCTTCAGAGTGTCCAAGCGTGGGATCAGTTATGTTCGGGGCCGGGCACTTGGCATGGTGAGAGGAAGGAGGATCAGGGTGTGGAATGTGCGGTCAAGTCTCACGGCTACTGACACTTGACCGTGTAGAAGACAGGGTATTTGTGGTGGTGCCAAACTGACTGGAACAATTATCCGCTATCCAACTAACAACCTGTTGACACTGGTCTTGGTTTAATAGTGGAGTACTGCTGCGTTCACCTAGAAATTGGGACAAGAAAGTCGAGCAAGATGATGTGGGCATTCGTCGTGGCGCAATTCGAGCGTGCACATGGGCTCGGCCTCTGCCTGCACCACCATCACGTCCAGTTCCTTGTCCCTTGCCACCGGACTTATGCATTTTCAATGTTGTGCTGACTGTATACAGCTAAATGAGTGCAGACAAGATTTGGTTTTTAGCACGACCCAAAGATTGGAGATTAAGGCCCTGCAGGTGGACTAGTCAGACACAAACGCTGACTACAATAGCGAGTCTTTTGTCGTATTCTAATTTACACTGCAACCTACAGTAGCAGCACTAAAATGCTAAATTAGTGAAGACAAAAGTTGGTTTTTAGCACGAGTCATTTGGTGTATCTTAATTTACGCTGCAACCTACATTAGCAGCACTAAGATGCTAAATTGGTGCAGAACAGTGTTGGTTTTTAGCACGACCCCAAGATGTGAAATTAAGGCCCTGCAGGTAGACTAGTCAGACACAAACGCTGACTACAATAGCGAGTCTTTTGGCGTATCCTAATTTACGCTGCAAACTACAGTAGCATCACTAAGATGATAAATTAGTGCAGACAAGAGTTGGTTTTTAGCATGACCCTGAGATTTGAAATTAAGGCCCTGCAGGTGGACTAGTCAGACACAAACGCTGACTACAATAGCGAGTCTTTTGGCGTATCCTAATTTACGCTGCAACCAACAGTAGCAGCACTAAGATGCTAAATTAGTGAAGAAAAAAGTTGGTTTTTAGCATGACCCTGAGATTTGAAATTAAGGCCCTGCAGGTGAACTAGTCAGACACAAACGCTGACTACAATAGCGAGTCTTTTGGCGTATCCTAATTTACGCTACAACCTACAGTACCAGCACTAACATGCTAAATTAATGTAGACAAGAGTTGGTTTTTAGCACGAGTCTTTTGGCATATCCTAATTTACGCTGCAACCTACAGTAGCAGCACTAAGATGCTAAATTAGTGCAGACAAGAGTTGGTTTTTAGCACGAGTCTTTTGGCGTATCCTAATTTACGCTGCAACCTACAGGAGCTGCATTAAGATGCTAAATTAGTGCAGACAAGAGTTGGTTTTTAGCACGACCCTGAGATTTGAAATTAAGGCCCTGCAGGTGAACTAGTCAGACACAAAAGCTGACTACAATAGCGAGTCTTTTGGCATATCCTAATTTACGCTGCAACCTACAGTAGCAGCACTAAGATGCTAAATTAGTGCAGACAAGAGTTTGTTTTTAGCAAGAGTCTTTTGGTGCATCCTAATTTACGCTGCAATCTACAGTAGCAGCACTAAGATGCTAAATTAGTGCAGACAAGAGTTGCTTTTTAGCACGAGTCTTTTGGCGTATCCTAATTTACGCTGCAACCTACAGGAGCTGCATTAAGATGCTAAATTAGTGCATAAAAAAACTGAATTAGTCCTTACCGGTAATTCCTTTTCTTGGAGCCTTCCACGACAGCATTGGAGGATGTCGTCCACGCCCTATTGGGGGACAGGAACACAGAGAGGTTAAAAGCCCCTCCCCTTCCTCCGCACTCCAGTGTATTATCAAGATCACCTGAAGACATGGATTACCTGATACACCTGAATCCAAAATCGACAATAAGGGGGGGAACTGATGCTGTCGTGGAAGGCTCCAAGAAAAGGAATTACCGGTAAGGACTAATTCAGTTTTCTCCCATCGCCTTCCACGACAGCATTGGAGGAATACCACCGATACTCCTCAGGGTGGGACAACTGCCTGTAGGACTTTCCTACCAAAGGACAGATCCCGACTAGAGGACAGATCTAACCTATAGTGGTGAGAAAAGGTGTGGAGGGACGACCACGTAGCCGCTCTGCATATCTGCTCAGATGAAGCTCCAGCCCGCTCCGCCCAGGATGTAGCAGCAGCCCGAGTGGAATGAGCCTTCAACCCCACCGGAGGAGCAAGGTCTTGAGCGACGTAGGTCGAACAGATCGCCTTCTTGATCCAGGAAGCGATGGTAGCCTTGGAAGCCTTCTTCCCTTTGTTTTTCCCAAAATGCTGAACAAACAGGTTCTGATCTAATCTCCAGGAAGCGGTCACTTGGAGATAGTGGAGGACGGACCGACGGACATCCAAGGTGTGAAACACTGCCTCAGCTGCATTAGCAGGAGAATGACAAAAGGACGGGAGCACCACTTACTGGGACCGATGAAAATCCGACACAACTTTAGGAAGGAAGGACGGATCCAACCGAAGCATAATGCGATCATCGGAAACCACGAGGGAAGGCGCCTGGATCGAGAGCGCCTGCAGTTCCCCAACTCGCCTGGCCGAAGTAATGGCTACCAAAAACGCCGTCTTGTGAGAGAGAGATGGAAGGGAAGCAGCAGACAAGGGCTCAAAGGGATCCCGAGAAAGCCCATGAAGAACAATGTTCAAATCCCAAGTAGGGACGGAAGGCCGAAGCCTGGGACGCAGTCTACAAGCAGAGGTAAAAAATCGTTTGATCCATCGATGGCCAGCAAGATCCTGATCAAACACGGCACCGAGAGCTGAAACCTGGACCTTAAGGGTGCTCGGCTGAAGGCCCAAATCCAAGCCTCGCTGCAAAAAATCCAAAATGAGAGCCACATTAGGATGATGGATATCCGGAATGGAAGGAGCACACCAGGACAGAAAGTGTTTCCAAACCTTCCCGTAAATGGCGTTCGTCACGGGCTTCCTGCTCTGCTGAAGCGTGCGGATTACAGCTTGGGAGAGGCCCTTGGCCGTCAGGATCTCGGCCTCAACAGCCAGGCCGCCAGATTGAGCCACTGCGGGTCCGGGTGAAACAGAGGACCCTGGGATAGCAGGTCGAGGTTGTGGGGCAACCGAATCGGACCCTCCAGGCATAGGGCGTGGATAGCGCCGTACCATGCCCTTTTGGGCCACAGGGGAGCCACCAGGATAGCCGTCACCCCCTCCGCCCGAATCTTCTGCAACGTCTTGGGGAGCAGCGGGAACCGGAGGAAACGCATACACCAACCGGAAGTCCCAGCGATGGGCGAAGGCGTCCAGCCCCAGAGGATGGTCCGACTGACTCAGGGAAAAATACGTCGGCACCTTGGCATTGGCTCCCGATGCAAACAGGTCGATTGAAGGGACTCCCCACCTGTCCGTGAGAGAGCGAAACACGTCCGGATGGAGGCTCCATTCACCAGGGTGGACCTCCGTGCGGCTCAAGAAATCTGCCTGTACATTGGCCATTCCCTTCAGAAGTACTGTCGAGGAGGAGAGAAGATGGAGTACTGCCCACAAAAAGAACAGTCTTGCCAGCCCCTGCAAGTGTAAGCCACGAGTACCGCCTTGGTACCGCAAGAAAGCAACCGTAGTCACATTGTCTGACAGGACCTTGACATGATGACCCCGGAGAACGTGAGCTGCAGCAAGAAGCGCTTCCTCCACTGCCAGAAGTTTGAAGACTGGCGACTGACCGAGCGACTCCAAATCCCCTGGAACGGTGTGCGAACTACCATCGTGCCCCAACCGGAACCGCTGGCATCAGTGGGAATGGAGGTCACAGGAAGGTGTCTGGGATTCATCCCCAGGAAAGCGAGATTACCACCCGCCCCGGGGTCCGGACCCGCGAGTTTAAGGAATCCTGACGTCTGACCCAGGAACTCAGTATGTGTTCCTGGAGCAGTCGGGAAGGAGCCTGAGCCCATGTTACTGACTGAATGCAGGCCATCATGGCCCCTAACAGGGACATTGCTTCCCGCAAAGAGGGCGACCCCCCTGCCCGGAGGCGGGTCAGATTCACGCGGCGCAAAAGCTGATATTCCGCAGGAAGGAACGAGGTCTGTCTGGAGGAGGCCAGCAAGACTCCCAAAAATTGACGTCGGGTTGCAGGCACCCGTTCCGATTCCCAAAGATTGGGTACCCATCCTAGGGACTGAAGAATCTCCAATGTGTTGGAGACCTTTGTGCGCAGAAGCGCTGCTGAAGGAGCCACCACCAACATGTCGTCTAAATAGGGAAGCATACATATCCCCTGGGTCTGGATGAATGTGATCGCTTCCCCCATGAGTTTAGTAACCTCTGGGGCCGACGAAATCCCAAAGGGCAGCACATTAAGCCGAGAATGGACCGTCCCGCCTGCCCCGGAGATCGTGAATCGCAGAAAGCGCTTGTGGGACGGGTGAATGGGGACATGAGAATACGTGTTCTGGAGGTCCACAACAACCTGGAGTAGCGCCCCTGGCCCTCCTCTCCAGGAGGAACCGGGGACCCCACACCCGAATCCAACATGTGTCGCAGACCCGACAAGAAAAACCGTGCGAGAGTCCCCCTGAGGAAGGGAGAGGACTCGAAGACACGGAGGGGCTGGCTCTCGAATTCCAAGCGTAGACCCTCCCAAATGGTCGAGAGGATCCAAGGGCACAAGGAGATTGCTTGCCACTGTGGCAGAAACCGCAGGAGCCGCCCCGCAATGGGGAAGGCGACCTTGTTTAGGAGCGGCTGGCGATGCCGCTGCTGGGGGAGCAAGATATTACGGGTCTTGTTCCCATACTGGAATGCCCAGCGACCAGACTTACCCTTCCCTTTAGACTGGGAGGGTTGGCTGCGCTCAGGCCAAAGGGACTGCCTCCGAAAGGGCTCCTGTTCCGGGAGACACCTTTTCCAGGATGTCATCCAATGCCCTTTGCAAGGGGAGGCCACACAGCTGGAGCTTAGACGTGAACTCCTCATTCCACTTTGTAAGCCACACTGCCCTGCGAGCTGTGTTAGCCAACACTGCGCACCTGGCGCCAACACGGAACGACTCAGCAGAGGCATCGGCCAGGAAGCCCATAGCCCGTCTCAGAAGTGGAATGGAGTCCAAAGCTCCTTCCTGGGAGTACCCTGCAGGATAAATTCTCCCAGCTGGGTGAGCCACTTAAAGAGAGACCTGCTCACATGTAGAGGAAATGTACACCGTTAAAGACATAGCTGCCGCCTCCCAGGATCTGTTGAGGAAACTCTCCATTTTACGAACGAGGGGGTCCTTCAACCGGGAGGAATTTTCAAAGGCAACGTGGTCTTATATGCTAAGCTTCCCAAATGGAATACTGCCATAGACCTTCATGTTAGAAGTCCCATTGACTTTATAGAGACTTCCATAGAGATTCCCATTGGGTCTCTCATGAGGTCTCCCATCCAGCCCGTGACTGAGGCTCCTGCTGCTTAGCCTCAACAGTGTGTCAAGGGCATGCACAATGGGTTTACAATAGCAGCTGATTGCTACCCTGGCCACCTGGATGTCCACCTTCGGGACCTCCCAGACAAAGTCATCACCCTCCAATCCACTCGGATGGGGTGAGCCGCTTAGCCTTCAGGCCTCTGAACATTTAGTCCTGCACAGAAGAAGGGGATTCCACCACCTCTACTCCCATGGTACAATGGACAGTGTCCACCAATGCACCCATGGACTCTGTGGAAAAATAGTAGTGTCCAGATTCTCGTGTCTGGACAGAGGCAACAGCGGCAATATCCTCGCCGTCCTCTAACGCTGAGCTCTGGCCAGCCTCCATGAGATCCACAGAGTCACAATCCTGGAGCTTCCTCTCTTACGGAGGGGAAGGCCCGGAAGCTGCAGCAAAACCCCGCAGTGCCGAGATAGAAGCCTGCACCTCTTCCCTAATGGATTGGAGCTCCTCAAGCAAGGATGGGGAGTCCATCCTGACAACCCTGTCAGTCATGGCCGACACCTTGTTGTAGGAAGGGGGACATTTTGTGCCGCAGCCACATTATTGCTCCCTTTCACAGACGGCCCTCGTCTCCCTATAGACAAAAAGGGAAGAGAAGGGGGTCCCAGTGTGAGTGCAGGGCTTAAATAACTCTACCCCTTGTGACCACCCCCAGAAACACTTACATGAGCTGGGGGAACGCTGGGCTCTGCAGAAGCAGAGGTGGAAGCCTATCACCTTCCATGTTTTAGGGATCAGCCTTACCTGGGTGTAGCTTCCGGCGGGTACTTATCCAGAAGTACCGTGCCCCCAACGAGGAACACTTGTTCCCTCCCTCCTCCTGGTCACCGGCCGCGGGCAGTAGCGCGCGAAAGTCCTGCTGGGTTCCCTGGAGCCGCGCCCAGCCCGCCACAGCCCTTACAGGAGCCGCCGCCCGAAACCGGAAGTGCCATCCCGGAACCGGAAGTGACATTCCCGAAACCGGAAGTGCCTCCGCGGCACCTCTGATGCATGCCCCAGGGACCGCAGCTGGAGGAGGGAGACGCCGGAGAGCTGAACAGGCCTCCGGCGTTGCAATACACGGCCTGCTTTGCCCCGTAGGACGCAGGAAGGCCGGATGGTCCCACCACGGGAGCCCCGAGAAGGAGGAGGAGGCCGCCCCCGACGTCCATCCCTGGCCCGGCTGTAAGTACACCTCAATGCTGCCTCTGCCGGCCTGACAGCACTGTAACCTCTCCATGCCCCAAGGGGGACAGGAAGACACTGGAGTGCGGAGGAAGGGGAGGGGCTTTTAACCTCTCTGTGTTCCTGTCCCCCAATAGGGCGTGGACGACATCCTCCAATGCTGTCGTGGAAGGCGATGGGAGAAAGTTGGTTTTTAGCACGACCGAGATTTGAAATTAAAGCCCTGCAGGTGGACTAGTCAGACACAAACGCTGACTACAATAGCGAGTCTTTTGGCGTATCCTAATTTACGCTACAACCTACAGTACCAGCACTAAGATGCTAAATTAATGCAGACAAGAGTTGATTTTTAGCACGAGTCTTTTGGCATATCCTAATTTACGTTGCAACCTACAGTAGCAGCACTAAGATGCTAAATTAGTGCAGACAAGAGTTGTTTTTTAGCACGAGTCTTTTGGCGTATCCTAATTTACGCTGCAACCTACAGGAGCTGCATTAAGATGCTAAATTAATGCAGACAAGAGTTGGTTTTTAAGCACGACCCTGAGATTTGAAATTAAGGCCCTGCAGGTGAACTAGTCAGACACAAACGCTGATTACAATAGCGAGTCTTTTGGCATATCCTAATTTACGCTGCAACCTACAGTAGCAGCACTAAGATGCTAAATTAGTGCAGACAAGAGTTGGTTTTTAGCACGAGTCTTTTGGCGTATCCTAATTTACGCTGCAATCTACAGTAGCAGCACTAAGATGCTAAATTAGTGCATAAAAAAGTTGGTTTTTAGCACGACCCTGAGATTTGAAATTAAAGCCCTGCAGGTGGACTAGTCAGACACAAACGCTGACTACAATAGCGAGTCTTTTGGCGTATCCTAATTTACGCTACAACCTACAGTACCTGCACTAAGATGCTAAATTAGTGCAGACAAGAGTTGGTTTTTAGCATGAGTCTTTTGGCGTATCCTAATTTACGCTGCAACCTACAGTAGCAGCACTAAGATGCTAAATTGGTGCAGACAAGAGTTGGTTTTTAGCATGACCCTGAGATTTGAAATTAAGGCCCTATAGGTGGACTAGTCAGACACAAACGCTGACTACAATAGCGAGTCTTTTGGCGTATCCTAATTTACGCTGCAACCAACAGTAGCAGCACTAAGATGCTAAATTAGTGAAGAAAAGAGTTGGTTTTTAGCACGAGTCTTGGCGTATCCTAATTTACGCTGCAATCTACAGTAGCAGCACTAAGATGCTAAATTAATGCAGACAAGAGTTGGTTTTAGCACAAGTCTTTTGGCATATCCTAATTTACGCTGCAACCTACAGTAGCAGCACTAAGATGCTAAATTAGTGCAGACAAGAGTTGGTTTTAGCACGAGTCTTTTGGCGTATCCTAATTTACGCTGCAACCTACAGGAGCTGCATTAAGATGCTAAATTAATGCAGACAAGAGTTGGTTTTTAAGCACGACCCTGAGATTTGAAATTAAGGCCCTGCAGGTGAACTAGTCAGACACAAACGCTGACTACAATAGCGAGCCTTTTGGCGTATCCTAATTTACGCTACAACCTACAGTAGCAGCACTAAGTTGCTAAATTAGTGCAGACAAGAGTTGGTTTTTAGCATGACCCTGAGATTTGAAATTAAGGCCCTGCAGGTGGACTGGTCAGACACAAACGCTGACTACAATAGCGAGTCTTTTGGCGTATCCTAATTTACGCTGCAACCAACAGTAGCAGCACTAAGATGCTAAATTTGTGCAGACAAGAGTTGGTTTTTAGCACGAGTCTTTTGACGTATCCTAATTTACGCTGCAACCTACAGTAGCAGCACCACGATGCTAAATTAGTGCAGACAAGAGTTGGGTTTTAGCATGACCCTGAGATTTGAAATTAAGGCCCTGCAGGTGGACTACTCACACACAAACGCTGACTACAATAGCGAGTCTTTTGGTGTATCCTAATTTACGCTGCAACCTACAATAGCAGCACTAAGATGCTAAATTAGTGAAGACAAGAGTTGGTTTCTAGCACGAGGCTTTTGGTGTACCCTAATTTGAGCTAAAACTTACACCTGCCTATACTGAGCTAAATAAATCCCTAAAAGCACTGTTTTTGGGATGGATGAGCCTGGAAACCAGCCCCAGATGCGATGCAGGCTGGTATACTAGCACAGCGAAGTTTGTTATATACCCTGCCTCCCTGTATACAGCCGTATTAGTCCTCAGGACTGTTGTGGTAAATAGACTGGCATTATGGGGAAAATAATATGTGTGGGGGGTTAAGGGATGTCTGTAGCTAGCTGAGGGACACTGGGACTTCATGTCGTACAGCAACTGTAATAGAGACTTGTTGCAGCCGTCACCTCCGAGGACAGGTTACTTCCGAGGACAGTGCTCCACACAACAGCAGAGCTACTCCATTAGTCCCTAAGTAGCAGCCATCACCCACATATACGACCTCACACACCATGGACACTGTCACCCAGAGGTACCCCACATCTGTGCGGAGGAGACACCCGGCACAGCGAGCACCGTGCGGAGGAGACACCCGGCACAGCGAGCACCGTGCGGAGGAGACACCCGGCACAGCGAGCACCGTGCGGAGGAGACACCCGGCACAGCGAGCACCGTGCGGAGGAGACACCCGGCACAGCGAGCACCGTGCGGAGGAGACACCCGGCACAGCGAGCACCGTGCGGAGGAGACACCCGGCACAGCGAGCACCGTGCGGAGGAGACACCCGGCACAGCGAGCACCGTGTGGAGGAGACACCCGGCACAGCGAGCACCGTGTGGAGGAGACACCCGGCACAGCGAGCACCGTGTGGAGGAGACCAGGGCCTGCGAGCACCGTGTGGAGGAGACACCCGGCCCACCGAGCACCGTGTGGAGGAGACACCCGGCCCACCGAGCACCGTGTGGAGGAGACACCCGGCCCAGCGAGCACCGTGCGGAGGAGACACCCGGCACAGCGAGCACCGTGTGGAGGAGACACCCGGCACAGCGAGCACCGTGTGGAGGAGACCAGGGCCTGCGAGCACCGTGTGGAGGAGACACCCGGCCCACCGAGCACCGTGTGGAGGAGACACCCGGCCCACCGAGCACCGTGTGGAGGAGACACCCGGCCCAGCGAGCACCGTGCGGAGGAGACACCCGGCACAGCGAGCACCGTGCGGAGGAGACACCCGGCACAGCGAGCACCGTGTGGAGGAGACACCCGGCACAGCGAGCACCGTGTGGAGGAGACACCCGGCACAGCGAGCACCGTGTGGAGGAGACACCCGGCACAGCGAGCACCGTGTGGAGGAGACCAGGGCCTGCGAGCACCGTGTGGAGGAGACACCCGGCCCACCGAGCACCGTGTGGAGGAGACACCCGGCCCAGCGAGCACCGTGTGGAGGAGACACCCGGCACAGCGAGCACCGTGTGGAGGAGACCAGGGCCTGCGAGCACCGTGCGGAGGAGACACCCGGCCCAGCGAGCACCGTGCGGAGGAGACACCCGGCACAGCGAGCACCGTGTAGACGAGACACCCGGCACAGCGAGCACCGTGTGGAGGAGACACCCGGGCGCCCTGTGGTGGAGTCAACTAGAGCAGCTCCCGGCCTCCGGCCTCCGGCCCCGCGTCCGCACCGTGCCGCACTCCGCACACTCCTGCCTCTCACAGACACAGACAGCACTTCTGCTCGGACCGGCCGGCTGCCGCTTATATAGCCGTCTAAAAATAGATCTCCTCACAGTGCCTTGTAAGGTAGCAGAGAGCTTTCCTGTCAACCAATCCAAGCGTCTTTTTCTCATGACACCCCGCCCACTACTGAAACTCTGGTGTGTAATTGGTGTTCCGGCCTGTCACATCCCGATGTGCCGCCAGGACACGCCCCCTCCCTCCCTGTTCTCCTTACATGGTCACAGGCTCTCCTGAGTGGCAGATTTTTCCAATAAATGTTTCGCACATGCGCATTGTGGCGATGAAGGGGCGGAGGCAGAGGAAGGAAAAGGGGAGGAGTTTTACTCATCTGCCAGATCTGGAGGAGGTAGAAAGTCTCCTAAGCAGCAAGGAGGGGGGGCTAGAAGAGAGGAGGAAAACTGAGGCACTTCTATCCCCCCCACCTCCTAAAATAGAGAGCAAAGCGTGACCATGAGCAGGCAGCAGTAGGCACAACACATAGGGCCGGTCCATGTCACTGACTTACATCTTTCTTCCTGGTCCAAGCTCTGGCCGGAGTCAGCACAGCCCAGGCAGGACTCCTCATCCTCAGCTCTGGAGTCAGCACAGCCCAGGCAGGACTCCTCATCCTCAGCTGTGGAGTCAGCACAGCCCAGTCAGCACTCCTCATCCTCAGCTCTGGAGTCAGCACAGCCCAGGCAGGACTCCTCATCCTCAGCTGTGGAGTCAGCACAGCCCAGTCAGCACTCCTCATCCTCAGCTCTGGAGTCAGCACAGCCCAGCACTCCTCATCCTCAGCTCTGGAGTCAGCACAGCCCAGCACTCCTCATCCTCAGCTCTGGAGTCAGCCCAGGACTCCTCATCCTCTCCTCACACCTTGGAGCTGACTGATCTCCTGATGTCTCCTTGCTGTGATTGAGCTCCTTCCTTGTGTCTGGGCTTCCCCTGACTGTAGTTGTAGGATCAGGACTGTGGATCTATCTTTCTCATCACAGGAGCCTCGTGGATTATACAGCAGCTCTCCCTGTGATCTTTCCCTGTGATCGTGCAATCATGGATGTTTTGGCTAGTTATAGCATATTCCAGGAGCTGCAGATTGTACACGACACGGGCTACTTCTCAGCAATGCCATCTCTGGAGGAAAACTGGCAGCAGGTGAATGATTTGTACTAATCCTGTAGATCTGTGCCACACTGCTCACTTTCACATTCATTTCTGGAGATTCCCTGGCATCCTGCACCATCATAGTAACCAAATGTCACTGATCAGGGAGCAGCAGGGTTATTCTCCATGTGCCACTGAATGCAGGGAATTAAGTTGTTTTATCAGTACAGAAAGTCATGTGTTAGTAGTATAGGACCCTGACACAGGTGATATTCTGGGTCAGCACACAACACTGATTGTATTCTTATACATGATGCTTAATCAGCAGAAGCTGCTGCTGCCTTATATCAGCACAAATCCCATGACACTTAATCATATTATTTCCTTACAATGGCATGATCTCATTCACACATGTGATCAACAGTGCTGAGTATACTGTCCATGCAAATTTACTGTACATGCATACACACACCAAATCTACTCATATAGTATGTATATATATTGACATATACATACACTACATTATGTATATAGACGTACTCAAACACACACTATATATATATATATATATGCACATCACACACTGTGCAGCATGTATAATGATACACAGGCTATGCATCATGGTTATAGTGGGCATAGGCGTACACAGTATACAACATGTACAAAGTTATACAATCATGAACATAGATATACACACTATATACCATAGGTATAGACATACCATACATCATGTATATAGACACACATACTATATATCTTGCATATAGACACATGCACTTTACATCTCATATGGCCATACACATGCTATGTGTTTTATATATATATATATATATATATATATATATATATATATAAATATACAGTCATCCACACTCTGCCTTGTTGCACTTGTACCATTTGCCTGTCTCCATGTGCTTGCTTTTTATATACTGTGGTACAATGGGAGCTGGGAAGACACAGTAATAGACAAAAGATTTCCCTTGAATGTATGTTCTATTTCCCAATGTTCTGGTTAATGTCTACCTATACTTCACAATAAAATGGTAATAGCCTTGTGAAATGTCCTGTATGACAGTCTCTGATGTTGGACAGCTCTAAAAACAGATAACCCCATGTACAATAATACTAGATAGTAATAGAATGGCTGCCTGGTTAAGGGTTACCGGTTTCATGATATAGGCACATGGACCCTATTAGTAAATCTGTGGTACCAGCGCTTTGGAGAAAACTTTGTGAGCTGACATGTTTATGGCTGTAGAAGAATAACATGTTGGATGACCCTGATCTCCAATGCTGAGGTTTCCTGTGCTGGATACATTGTCAGGATGACAATGAATAAATATCATTGCTTTTCATTGTTTGTTCTCATACAGTGTATAGTTGTGCACAATAAAGATTACATATGCTAACTTGTGGACTCTACTAATTAAAGGAAATTTAACAGGTTTTCACTTTCCCTTTCAAAGAAAAAAAGCCACAACTTAGTAGGTCAGTACTTTGAATCAGTTGCATATTAATAACAGTCTAGACAGCTCAATGCAAGATAATCTGTTGACATAGCCAGCAAGCCCAAGGCACACTGTATGTGATACTTTAGCTGCAGCTGTTGCCTGCCCCAGTAGGAAGCCAGAAGAGTGATTGCACTTTAGAACAATAGATCAAAGTACAGTAGAATCCCCATGTAAGTTTGAGGAGTCATAATAAATGGAAATGCATGTATGTGTGTCAGGTCATTTGCTCCAGCCTCAGCTGGTTAATAATAGAGAAGAAAGCTTGGGAGATGCCTTATTCCAAGCCTGTCTTGAATATAAGAGAAAAAATCCCTAACCAGTACATGGCAGTCGCAGTGTTTGATGCTGTTCTCCTTTCCATTGACTTTTCCACAGTAATGGTTGCCATGCAGCCATTCTAGAGAGCCATGTTCCCTCTTGCAGATGTTACTTTTATGTGTGTTTTGTGTCATACTTAATTCTTCTACAAGGATAGTAGGCTGTGTATGTGCTTCGTTTGGATATTTTCTATACAGCCTCGCATTGACTTTTGCCTGATGTCCTCACTAAATAGAGGAAATTCCTGGAATTCCAGAACAAACAGATTCATGAGTTGCATGGCTTACATCCATAGTCTACACAGCCTCCTCTACATCCATAGTCTACCAAGCTTCTCTCTTACATCTCTTTCACCAGTTTGTCTTATGATCCATTTTTCAAATGTCTAAGGAATGAATTATTATTTGTGAATCCTTTTAAATTTTGAACCATGTCTGATGCACTCTATTATTTACGCTTAAAAAATGATCAGTTAAGATAACCTTCCATTCTCCCTCTGAACACCAATATGAATAATTAAAATAAGGCCCAAAGAGCATTGCCCTAATGTTTAATAATTCAGCACAAAATCATTTGCGGAACCATTAGTTTTTGAAGCCTGGGTATGGATTGGAGGGAGGCATTGTTTCATCATTAACCTCGTTTCCTTCTTATTACCTATGAGAAAATAACATTAAAGAAATGGCGACTTAGCAATGAGGGCTCAGATGAGCACATGGTGTACTCGTAGGGTTGGTTAGCTCTGTCTCTGAAGTACTGGCTGACATTTTTATACCAGGGCACATGGTGGCCAGCTTGAATACCTAATCACATTGTTTAAAGGAGGTTGCTTTTCTCCTTTTGGTTGGAATGAAGAAAAAGAACCTTATAAAGGACTGGCATGAGAGCATCCAAAAAATAACTCCAGCCATTCATATTTTTGTAAAATTACTAGTAAAATGTAGACAATTTCTGTAATATAAGTGGGAAAAATATGGTAAAGTGGCACACTTAGTGAATGCTATGACATACCGGCATGTGCCAGTTGCACGCCATTTTCTTAACAGACTGGTGTCCAGATATGCAGGAGATTGCATCTGAAACTGTTGGTGGCTCTGTGTTGTGACGTGCATAGTGATAGCAATATTGTACATCACTCTTTATAATAGGAAATGAATATGTCACTTCGTCATCAAAACCTGTCCATGTTGCTGCCCATGTAGTCTCAGACCTCCAGGTACAAAATCTTCAATCGTTAGAATTCAGCAATTAGAAAGATTATTAAGAATGGGGAAAATATCTCGGCACATCCACTCCAGAATTGTAGTTAAAAAATAAGATTTTAATTCAACTCATGATAAAAAAAACACATAGTCAGACACTGACGCGTTTCTGGTGTTACATAAATGCCCTTAGTCATAGAGAAAGGCTTTTCCCTAAGAGCATCTGTGTAATGCCAGAAATGTGTTAGGTTTGGTTATGATAAAATTTTATGTGTTTTTTTTGCCATGAGTTGAATTAAAATCTTATTTTTAAGTACAATTCTGGAGTGGATGTGCCGAGATATTTTTCTCTTTGTCTTGTATCGGCTGATTCACAAAAAAGCATCCACAGCATCCACCTGAACAAAGTGGACATGAGCCGTTAAATTTTGCAGGGTCTGAGCCTCCTTCTCTCTCTGCCTTTCTATTTTTAGGAAGATTATTAGATTTGTCTTAATTAAGAAATCAAAAAATTGAGATCACATTTTATTACTAAAGTTACTTTAAAGTTAGGCATTTTACTCAAAACATCTGTGTGTAACTATACCCCACAAGTTAGTTCAATGACTGAGGTATGTTTGGAGGAATCACAGAATTGGGCCTCATCCATAGGGCAGAGCTGTAAGCAGAATGCTGTATGACGCACATGGAAACCTCATGGCTCTGTACCTTGTGTTCTGTTAGTAGCTATGTACAGAACTAGAATATGGGGTGTTCTGTTGGGTTCATTTAAAATCTAGAAATAAAAGTAGTATGACATTGGAGCTATACCGACATACAGTAGGGCCTTATAGATGGGCGCCATATTAAGCCACTGTATCATCCTACTGACCGCAGAGCTTGTAGAGTTTAGGTGTAAATAAAGTGCTTTGGATATTTTAAGACTTAAAAAAAATGGCAGTCTAGATGCCATCACCATAAAGTCCTTTAGCATTTCTTGTAGTATTTTGAATCAATTCATCAGATATTTTACCTGAAGTTTGTGAATTGAAGTCTAGGGGTTTCCAGGATTTCTTCAATGTTGTTAGTCTTGATCTGCTGAATAATCATTTATACATTGCTTTGTCATTTCTGCAGTTTTGGTAAATTCATGTTTTAATTATCAAAAATATGAGAACAGTCTGTTTTTTCCTGTCCTTGATGTTACTCTTGATTTTTTAGAAAGGAAATTATTAAAGGAGCTGTCTCAAGTTCTCAAATGGATAAAATTGCAAACTTCTTGTAAAAACAAGCTTTATGGTACCTTTAATTACAAATCCTCCCTGTTTTTAAGTATAGAGAGATTTTGATTTTATAGTTTACTGCTTGATGCCTAGCCTACCGACCACCACTGCAGTCTAGCAGAAGGGGCCAGTTTCCTAGGAAGGTGTGAACACAAGGTCGGAAGCTGGTTACAAAACAGCTGGGAAGCACAGTTCTGAAGCTGTCTGGATTGCTGGATGTGGCCCACTTCAGTAGCCTTGTGCTAAAAGATGATCCAGAGGCAATATGGCCTCTCCTGACGGTATCAGAGAGTGCAGAGTTCAAACCACTGATGCAATCATGACGCTTGTCCCGGTTGTCAGTTTTGAGGTGTGAACTTCCCCCATAAAGCTGCAAGATGGGAGACTGGGGATCAAAGAAGACTGAAAAGCACTTTTAGCTTCACTTTATAAAAAGTCCACTTTTAAATACAAGAAGTGGATACAAAAAGATGACATATTAGTCTTTTCTTTCTTCCTGTCTTTCCTTTTTGATTTACTAATGACTTTGACTAGATAGAGTAAAAGACTTCACTATGGAGGCCTGGAAAAATAGGTCTCCACTATGCTTTGTCTTTGTGGGATGAAAACCTCAATATGTATTGGATGTATCACATCATATGAAATAACATGCATTTTTTTGACAGTGTCAGCTATACTTCTCAATGTGAAAACTCTTTTTCTTGAGTGTTATGAAAAGAAGAAATATGATGTTTCTAATGTAATGTGATGTTCTTTTGGGTATAACGCATACAATTAATGGTGATTTGTGTATACTATACTATAAATAGTGACTCCATGGTTCCCTTACAACACAAATATAATAATAGCTTGTCTCCTACTGGAGTTAGAAGACATGTTGGTTTTCCATGGCTGATGTCAGAGATTGTTTTGTCACACATTACACTAATTGTATTCAGCATTGTATTGTAGATATCACTTATGATCTTTGCTTGAATCTCAGTGATATTGTGTAAATACTTTGTATGAATGTGGCCAGTATAGGGGTATGTTTTAGGTTATTTATGATTATTTAAAAAATGTAGTTTCTATAGCAGACTTCTCATTTTATCTTATGATTTAATCTGCTACAGACTTAATACTACTGCAGAGCTGACAAAGGGATAGTACATGCTGAAGATTTCCCTGATACTTTCTCAGCAGAATGCAGAGCTAGTAATGACATTAGTCTGTCGTCTGAATCCGCCTGTAGTTTCATGACAGATCAGAAGTAAAAAGCCGATCAGATCATTTCAGATCCTTCCAGTAGCCGTGCCGCCAGTGGTAGCAAGTCACTCAAAATTACTGGATTGCTTCAAGCAATATGTTCCTATTACCATTGAAAACAGGATGTCCTCTCTTTATTAAAGGCATGGGATTTCCATCTGGCATACTTATCGCTTAATTGCAATTTTCTGCTTTTCTGCACTGCCCTTGCATATGTGACCCTTACTAATTCCTTAGCATTGCTCTACCATGAAATAAGAGGAAACCCCTTGTGGCCATGTTTATTTGTATCACGTAAACACAAAAATAGGATGTTACATTTACATTACAGAACTATTTCCAATGAGTGATTTTTTAGTCCTGCTATTTTGTTACATTTCCTGTAATATTATTTTTTCTGCTGTGTAATATTGACAGGTAAACTTAGTTTCCAAGCTATGTAAATTGTGTTGTGTTCCTACAAGGAAGTGGTTTATGAGATTTGTGAACCTCAAGTCTATTGAAATGTAAAACATCTACCAGAAATTCTGATTACTGTATATCCAAATATGATACTAAAAAAGAAAGGAGAACTCTGGTATGTTTTTAACAAACTATAGTCGATGATTGACAGCTTGGAAGGTCTGTCTTTTTGCACCAACTGCGTATATGGTTAGTCCATGTAGAGGAAAAAGGTCACAGCAGATAAAATGTCTATTCTGCCTTGTTGACATGCATTAAAGCTTATCAAAACACAGATATGTTCAGTTATCTTTTCTAGAAGGAGATGTCATATTATAGCATTATCCAGTAATCCATTGGGGTACGAAGCACTCTTTTTATTATGGTGTCCAATAGAATTTACAATACAGAATTTGATATACCGTATATCAGGGGTTTCAAACTCCATGCCTCGAGGGCCGCACACAGTCCAGGTTTTCAGGATTTCCTTAGAATTTGACAGTTGGTAATTTGATTATCAACTGTCAAATGCTATGGAAAAACTGAAAACCTGGACTGTGTGCGGCCCTCGAGGCCTGGAGTTTGAGACCCCTGCCGTATATACTCGTGTATAAGCCGACCCGTGTATAAACCGACCCCCCTACTTTTGCCCCCAAAAACTGGGAAAACTTATTGACTCACGTATAAGCCGAGGGTGGACCCCAGCACAGGTATACAACCCCCAGCAGTGAGTATACAGCCCCCAAACGTGTCGTATACAGGCCCTCCCAGTGGTATACAGGCCCCAGTAGTATGGTATACAGCCACCAGGGCAGGTATACAGACCCCAGCAGGAAGGTATACAGGTCCCCCAGTGGTATACAGCCCCCAGAAGTATTGTATACAGCCAACAGCAGTGAGGTATACAGGCCCCCCCCCAGTGGTATACAGGCCCCAGCAGTATGGTATACAGCAGGCCCCCAGTGGTATACAGCAGGCCCCCAGTAGTATACAGCAGGCCCCCATAGTATACAGCAGGTCCCCAGTAGTATACAGCAGGCCCCCAGTAGTATACAGCAGGCCCCAGTAGTATACAGCAGCCCCAGTAGTATACAGCAGGCCCCCAGTAGTGTGCAGCAGGCGAGTGCCGGCAGGAGGGGGCTGTATCAGATAGTGCACTGCTCCCCCAGCCGCGGGATGCAGTGCACTATGTGATGCAGCCCTCCTCCTGCTGGCACTTCCCCCCACACTGTGCAGAGCCCCCCACACTGTGCAGAGCCCCCCCGCTACATTAACTTACCATCCAGCGTCTTCATCACCACAGGCCCTCGCGTCCATCCTCGCGCGCTGTGTTCCACGGTCTCATGTGACAGTGGGATGACGTCATCGCGCGGGTCACGTGAGACCCGAACACAGCGAGCGAGCAAGGACTGGAGGACCCGCGGTGATGAAGACGCTGGAGGTAAGATAATGTAGCGGGGGGGGCTCTGCACAGTGTGGGGGGCTCTGCACAGTATGGGGGCGAGTGCCAGCAGGAGGGGGGCTGCCTGTATACTACCACTGGGGGCTGTATGCAATGCTCCCCCTGCCGCAGTGATAGGCGGGGAGCCGTGCATATCTAAGAGCGGCACCACGTGATGGGCCGCTCAGTCAGCACCCTCCCCCCGTCTCCTCCAGCCTCCCCTGCACCCGGACACAGCCCCCACACACCACATACCGTATTGACCTGTATATAAGCCGAGGGGGGGACTTTTCAGCCCAATTTTTGGGCTGAAAAACTCGGCTTATACACGAGTATATACGGTATAATTTGATACATAGGAAAATATAGTAGTGGCCATAGAAATCAATGTGCACCATAAAGTTGGAAGTTGTGTAGAGTTGTAATACACTAATGTGCATACGACCTTAAAGAGGACCTTTTCACAAGACTTTAATTTAGAGGGGTTGTCCAGTACTTGGACAAATAATAATAGCTATACGCATTTCCAGTTCAGGTGCCAGTTCTAGCTGTGTTGACACTGGCTCTCCCAGGCTCGGAGACATAACAATAGGCGGTTGCTTCCCTATCTCCTCCTTTGTATAAATCAGACATTCAAAGAATGTCAGAGAGCGGCTGCAGCTCTCACTTCCTCCTGATGTCAATTACATCAGAATAAGAGGAGCGTGAAGCGGCCTCTTATAGGTGGTGTTGGTTCTCCTTCCACAGGGCTTGAAGCCAGCGCCGACATAGCTGGAATCAGAGGGGAGTATAGCTGCTATTGTTCTACTTGCGGGAAACATAGTGATTGAGAAGGGGTTGTCCAAGTAGTCTTCACCCCCTCTAAATTAAAGTCCAGTGAAAGGACAACCTCTTTAAATTCCAATTGGTGCTCGTTCACTGATTCTGGACATGTTATTTTTTTTTTTTTGTGGGGGATTTACTGCTTCTCTATGACAGATGTTCTGGGGTATACACCCACTTGGTTGAATGGAAAATTTGCATCTTTGTCACAAATGGGCACAAAAAAAGAGAAACTTGCAGAATCTTTGGAGCAGCAACATTCAGAGAAGGTGTTCCATTAAAATAAAAATATATAGTCAAAGGTCCTCTTTATGATCCCCAGACACATTAAACTAAAATCAGTCAAACCCTCTGATATTGGTGGAATTAGATGACAGTCTAAAGGTTCCTTCAGATTCTCCACCAACATCTGCTATATTTCAGCATCTGATCCTTGCAGATATGCCACTGTCAAGAGGAGCCTGGCAGCGCTCTCCATAAAGAACATGGGAGCGCTCGGTTGAGACTGGTATTCCTGTGTATGAGGGAGCCAGAGGAGATACCTCTTAGCTATATAATGTGTATGGGTGACTTTAGATAGTTCATCACTCTTATTTTATTTTGTAAAATTGGCCCTGAATCTAACATTTGCATTTGGTATCTTAAACTATTATCTTGTTGTTCATCTTTACGGTAATATTTGGAGATACATCAGATTTCCTTGCAGAATACTTAGATTACTAGACACAGCTTTGCTCAGTTAGGCTGCCTTCACACTGCATAATTTCAGATCCGTGTTCATCCGTTTTAAAATGGATAGCCATGAATTAGTTTTGGACTCCCATGTACCCTTTTGGGCACAGATTGGTCCTATATGGCCATCCGTGTTTGTCAGTTTTGTCTCTGATCCGTTTGTGCCAGGGATTTTTCATGCACCCAGAATCGGAGACTGTTGCGAATTTTGGGCTGCCTTGAAAATCACTGACATGAACGGACAGACACGGATCCGTAGCTGCCCGCGTCAAATAACATGGAGCTCTATGGAGATGTATCTGTAGGATCCGTGAAAAACCGGATCCATGAAACATCCGTTTTTGCTGTACTGAGCATGCTTATAAGCAAGGTACAGCTCCTCCCAGTCCAATCTCTGCTAACTGATGACGGATACATTAAAAAAACAGTCTGTGGACATCAGTTGGCATCAATTGGCACAGATCTGTGTCTGTCTGTGTGATCCTTGAAATTCAAGGAACCACACAGATGTGAAAATTATGCAGTGTGAAGGCAGCTTTACTGTCATATTATGGTTAAAATAAATTATCCTATTTGCAGTCCATAGAATCTGAAATTGGCACTTAGTCTGCATATTCCACTAATATCCGTAAAGGGGATTCCTTCTGTAATCCTAGGCTTTATTCCCATCCTTATAAATCCTCTTAAATAATTCTTGGCAGACTAGAGAGTGGACTATTGGATATAATGTCCAGTATTCTCCTATAGTAATGCAATAAACTTGATGGACCTTTTAGTTTTTTCTTGAACAAGATAACTCTGAACCTTATATTTCTTTTTGTTCGAGAACTGCAGGTTGCTTAAATGTTTGCATTGCAATATGAAATATTAATGTGATTGTCTGATCCACTTGGAGGATTTAAACTTAATATTCAAAATAGGCTTGGACAGATATTGGAGCTCGTGAGGGCCCTGTTAGCACCATTTTCAAAGCTGATTGATGAGCCAGAAAACTGTGATTTACACCTATTAACCTTCTTAGGCTGCCTTCACACTTGCAGATGGATCTGCAGCGTTTTGCAGATGCATCTGCAAGTGTGAGCATGCTGACCGCGGCCCCTATGTTTATAATAGGGCGCACGCGGTGTGAAAGCTCTCATTCACTCCTGTATGTGTACTGTCAGCAGGCGTATGCCTGCTTACAGATCACACTCTCCCGCCCGCAGCATGGACGCTACATCTCGCGTCCACAGTGCGGACGGGAGTGTGTGATCTGTAAGCAGGCATACGCCTGCTGACAGTACACATACAGGAGTGAATGAGACCTTTCACACCGCGTGCGCCCTATTATAAACATAGGGGCCGCGGTCAGCATGCTCACACTTGCAGATGCATCTGCAAAACGCTGCAGATCCATCTGCAAGTGTGAAGCCAGCCTTAACTAAGTCTCTCCCATCCATGTTCAATACTTCTCCCATGCTTTACCCACTCTGTGGATCAAACTACGACAGACTTTTAGATTTGATCCTAACTATCTCAGTTGTATACATGCTGTGAAAACAAATTTCTTCAATCTGGCATCTTTAATCTCACCATAGTCCATCCAAAACACATAAAAAACTCTATTGTTTATAGCCAGCCAGGCTATCAGGTACAATCAGATATGTTCCAACCCTACAGATAAAGACAGTCACCTTGAGGACCTCAGAAAGACCTTTTTGAACCAGGGCTACCATCCAAGAACAATTGAAAACCAGATTACAAGAGCCACCAGAATATCAAGGAATCATCTACATTATAAAACTAGAGAAGAAAACAACAGAGTTCCTCTTGTAGTCACCTGCAATCCAACTGTGGAAGTGCTAAGAGGAGCTGCATGGAAACTGCAACCACTCCTACAAAAAGATGCCTGACTAAAATCAATATTTCCGGATCCCCCACTGTTGTGTTTTAGACAACATGCGAATCTAAAAAGCATCATTGTCAGAAGCGCCCTGTCCTCTCCAGCAGCTACAGGAACCTTTCCCTGCAACCAGAGCAGGTGCAAAACCTGTCCATCTATAATGACAACAGACAAGATAAAGATTCCTGGTACAGATCAGGACTACAAGATCCCAGGTAACTTCAGTTGCATCACAAGCAATGTGGTGTATTTAATTATGTGTATCAAATGTCCAACAGGTGGAATGTACATAGGGGAGACCGGGCAAAAATTCAGAACAAGAATGAATTCTCATCGCCACTCAATAAAAGAAAAGCGTATGGCTCTACCTGTAGCAAAACATTTTTCCAGCCCTGACCACAACAGTGAAACCGCGACATGAGGCTGCTCATTTTAAAAAGCAACTTCAAATCAGTGAGAGAGAAGAATTTGGGAATACAAATTGATAACGACCTTTGACACATTCAAAACAGGATTAAATATTTCACATGGATTCATGGGTTTTTATATAAAATGAATGGGCATTTGGGCACATCCCAGATTCATGTGTTTTTATATAAATTGAAAGGACACTTGGGGATATCTCATCTCCATATTGAGAGCTATGAACTTTTGACTTTTCTTATGTGAACTCTGCTATCCACAACTCACTTAAGTATTTTCAGGTCTCCACAGGCTACTAACAATATAACAATAATACAATTTGTTCCGCTTATCTTAGAAATTTGGTTTCTCTTTTCCCAGCTCCTCCACCCCTCCCTACCTTGATTCTGCTTTACTTCACCTGTCTTATTTACCACAGCATATATAACACTGTTTTCTTTTCTCTTTTGCTTATATACATATGTATGTGTCTTCAGAATTGGTGTTATTGCCAGCCTGACGGAGGGACCTTAGTGTCCCAAAAGCTTGCTATGTTTGCTAGCTTTTCAGTTGGCCATTGAAAGATATCAACTACTCAGGAGTCTCAGATTCCAATATTTTCATAGTCCTTTGCAAATCTACAATATGACGTGATTGCAGATGTCTCAACTCCTTGCTGTCTATAAATAGATGCCTGTATAGCATTATTCTCCATTTGTTGTATGTGTCTGCTTAAATGTTGACTGGTGTACTGGTTCATGCATATGTTTTTTATAGGCCTCAAAAAAAATCAAAACAATCTCTCTGTTACAATCTCTAACCACTGTTACCTTTTATTTATCTTCAGCCCTCCTCCTAAGCCATATTTTGTGGTCTTTAATTTTGTTTAGAATCTAAACTTCCTGCCAGCCAGCTCCCCTGTGTCTCTGCACTACATTTACTAAGATGTAGAATCAGGGGCGGAACTACCGTGGTGCAACTGTTCAGCTGTACCAGGGCCCCAACCGGCTAGGGGGCCCCTCAAGCACCTGTAGGGGGCCCTGCACCTCCCTGCAGGGGGGCCTCCAGCCGCCTCCCGTGACCTTGTGTCAGAGGAGAGGAGGTTAACTGAGGGAAGCTTCCTGCTTCCCTTGGCTGATCCCGCCCCTCCTCTCCTCTGCCGCCCCGGCTCCCAGACCTGCAATGCGCGGCTCGGCGCAGGTAGGAGCTGCATCACCTATAACTGCTAGCACAGATCCCCCCCCCCCACCATCCTCACCGACATCTGGCAGCACACCCCCTCCGGCCCCGATCCTCAACTACAACTCTCCAGCACTTGCCCCCGCCCCTTTCCTCAACTACACCTGCTAGCACAAACCCCCACTCCTCACTAGCAACTGCTGCACCAGGGCCCACCAGGCTCAAGTTCCGCCACTGTGTAGAATTGTATCTGTCCTACAGCTGCCGCACTTCTGCTCTTACTGCCCACCCATTCCATCCACAGGGCACCATCCTGAGATACGGTCTCAAGATGGATATATTGCTGGCCACATAATTTTCTTCTTAAGATTTCTCCCACTTCACTTAGTATGTGTTTATACTGAGACTCACTTGTGATCAGTAATATTACAAGTGGTGACACTGGCATCTCACCGGATCGGTCTACTGTAGAGGACCAATGAGTCTACAATATACATTTTTATTCAAATGCAATCTAGTATTCTAATGATTAGTATGAAAGTCACTAATTGAAACAATTACATATTCTATGTAAAGCCTTCCTCCTTCACACCACTGAACTACTGTGACAGACTTTTTAGTCTTGATACTTATTTTCACTATCATATATATTCCTTGAAAACCAAATCCCCCTTTTCTCCCTTTATAAATTGCAAAGTCACTGACAACTTCACGAGGATGATTAACCATGGCGACATTACCATTCGGAGCTCAATACACATAGCAGTAGTGGCTAAGTCCGGCTTTCTTCATGCAGGGCTGTGCCTCTGATGTGCTATAATTCCATTCGACGCAAAGACAGGAGATCTCTGTACTGTGTGCTTTAAATGTGACAGCTCAGAAACAGAGCAGAATTTTAGCAGCAAGTAAATGATGAGGTTTCATCATTTTTTCATAGGCTTTACAATGCTTTAATAATCTATAGTCCTAAAATAGCCCTGTAATATTTATTCTGCTTACCAACATATTGGCTGGTCCTGGACAGTCACTATGACCCAAATTTATCAAAGTCATTTCGGACGTAAATTGCTTTGAAAAATTCCAAAATTTTGATACTATTCAGAGTTGCTAAAAAATGTTGCGACTTTTGGTGTTTTCTACCAAAATGGGCAAAGCTGAGGCAAGATGGGGGCATTACACCACAGCTCATCTAATTCATGATGAACCGTGACATTCCCTCTGCCAGAAATCTCACTTCTGTCCTGTGGCACACGGAGGCACTTACCACTCTCGAGCGCCTCTTCGTGAAACAGGAATGTCTGACTTAATCATGTCCCCTCATCAAGACCAGTGAGAATATCCTGATGAGAATATCCTATATCAGGAGTAATTTGTCTTTTGTCACATTCCCCCGGTTGAATTAGAGTGCTGCAGAATAGAACTATAGAAATACAAATTATCATAAAAATAATAAAGTTCTAGGCAGGGCTTTCTGTGGTTTTTCTCTTACTTTTACTTGTTGGTTATTCCTTAATTTGTAAAGTGCAAGCCAAATAATGGCATTCAAAATTGGGATGGAAAATTCTACAAATAACTCCGTATACAATAATTTAAAAAAATAGTCACCATGCATCTAATGTGTAGGAGCGGTGACTACAAGCCTGAAATTGCCCAAATCTAATTAATCTAAGTTTCACTAATAAAGTATTGTGTATGTATCTGAAAAGACGATTGAATAGACATGCTATTCAGAAATGTTTTTGTTTCCTGTCATCGTGTCATTCCTGTAGTTTTTGACAAATGATGAATGCACTAAATTATAAGTAATGGACGACCACTGATGGTAATTGGATAAAGAGTACTATAATACATCCTTGTCTGACAGCTGTTTGGGATTTTATTTATTTCACTATGTCCACCCACCTCTTCTGCCATTCAATCTAACTTTTTTACCTACCTCATTAATCTTTTTTTTAATAGGTTTTTAAATGAGAAGTTGAATTTTCTCTATTGCTAGGTCTGTGGCCATAGAGCGTGATAAGCACACTATAAGAAAAGATAATGCTTATAAATCTTGTCTCAAGTCTCCTCACACTTTCCTGTAGGCGTAAAATTTAAATTAGGTAAAACAGGGAAAATAAAACCTGCCTTTTTCTATTAAGATCAAAGAATAAGATTGAAAGGAAATTGATCACAGACTCTCCTACCACATCCACGGCAATCCGTGGTGTGCAGGTACGCTAATAGAGCTCATTGATTTGCTTTGCTTACCATACTGCTAAATCAGGTGTTTCTAACAGGGCATCACAATGGGCATTGGTTGGCTGTTGATCAAAGACAACAATTTACAAACATCTACATGACTAGAATTAATGGAAGCTTTCAAGGAAGACATGCATTGTTCACACAGAAACAGATTCAAATTGACCAAAACGCAAGGTGGGGACAAAATAGAAAAATAAAGGCACTACACAGATTGGTTCATTATTTCTCACCATCTTTTACATTTTTAAGTTACCTACAAGGGGTTGTCCCCTGTCAATTATTTTCAACTCAGAGCTGGGCTGTTGCTAGGGTCTTAAAAGATCAGGATCTCAAGCCTCAAATTTTATGTCTCCCCATATGGCCCCCAGCCACTTAACATAACATATATATAGAATTATCATACACCACTGTTAATGCTGTAACAGGACACACTATACAAAGACTATACTTACCAAATTTACCACTATACAAGGCCCAAATAATACTGCTTTACAATGATCACTACCATCACCACTATATTGTGAGGAAATTATATTACTACAGAAGAACAAACACTACATCTCCTATCACTAAATAACAACTGAACTGCACTAATCTGTTACTAATAAAACAGAAAATCACCACTACAAATACCAATATTACCCCCATACAATAACCTTATAGTAGTAGATTCCAATTTGGCCAACCATTTAATAAATTACAGTACAGTTATATACACTATAGCTATATACTTACATCTAATGTTCACCTTTTTTATCTGGCCCAGACCGATATGATGACTTCTCCCAGCAACATCTCGCCTCCAGAGTTTGCAAGAAAGACACATTTGACTTTTCACATTTCCAGCAGGTTCCCCAACTATTCCAAGCCTACAAAAACTCCCTAGTCTGTCAAAACAGTCACCCAGATACTTAAAATTATGTCATTACTATGATTACTCCCTTTCCACCCAAAACAATGCTGCACAGACATTGTACCAGATAGAAACTGCCCCTAAAAATAATTCTGTCCAATATAAGTTAGTAATGCGCTACCAAGAAAGTAATAAAGTCATTTTTTTTGTCACTCAGGCAGTAGTTATGCTGTGTGCTCCTTTGAAGGCTATGATGCCCTATTTGGCTCCTTTAATAATGTCCCCTGACGGTCCCCTTAAGTTATTAATGCCCTGGGTCCTCCCCTTAAAAATTACAGCACCCAAATCAAATTTAATAAAGTCCCTTATCAGTGATCTCTTCAAACTAATAATATCCCTGAGTGCCTCTAAATATAATATATTAAAATTGAGTTTACGCTAAGCCTAATTTTGATTCCTCATCCACTGCAACCTCTTCTGACTGCAGATCTACGACAGCCTGGGGTCTACAAGAAGAAGAGTGATGGATCAAGGAGCTTGTATCGTCTTGTTCTAAGCAGGAACTTTGTCGCACGTCTTATTTTAAATGCAATTAGTTTTATTTCAAAACCGCGTGTTGGACAACAGAGATATGTGCAGAAAAGTTTTTTCCTTGAAAGGTGCAAGGTTTAAAATGACAAGGGTAGAAGCAACATAGGCACAATTTTGGCTCAATCTTAGGTCTTATTCATACAGTTGCTCTGGAGAAAGGAAGCGAACTTGGAGTCAGTAATGACAAATGGGAAAACAATACAATTCATATATATATACATATTTACAAAACACTCTAAAGTAAGAATGACAGTATGGGAACAAGAATAAATAGGAATAAATATTGGTAACTGCACAATAGGTGTCTGATCAATGCCAGGATATGCAGTGCTTAGAAGGCGATTCCAAAGCACCAAAAAACAGCCATGAAAAGTGGCCTAGGCAGCGGCATGTATTGATGAAACAAAAGGTTCAATAAAATTAAAGAGGACCTGTCACAAACCAGGCATGGTGATCTAATTACAGCACTGGATGCAGCATGTCTGCAGCATGCAGACAAGGGGTCCCCGCACGTGAGCAGCCCTGTACCCCGAGATAATACAGTCAGAAAACTTACATGCTCCAGCCATTAAGGAGGTGGCTAGGGCTGCAGCCAAGGGCAGATTCACACCCCCTGCATGTGTAATCTGCCCACCATGCCAATCATTCTCTCCCTGTCTGCAGCATTTAAACAGAGGTTTTTTTCTCTCCTGTGTAGCCCCCCCTCACGGGGGCGGGGCTAACAGACTTTCTGGGAGAGAGAAAAAAAACCTCGGTTTAAATGCTGCAGACAGGGAGAGAATGATTGGCAGCGGTGGGCAGATCACACAGGCAGGGGGTGTGAATCTGCCCTTGGCTGCAGCCCCTAGCCACCTCCTTAGTGGCTGGACCATGTAAGTTTTCTAAGTGTATTATCTCGGGGTACAGGGCTGCTCAAGTGCTGGGGACCCCTTGTCTGCATGCTGCAGACATGCTGCATCCAGTGCTGTAATTAGATCACCATGCCTGGTTTGTGACAAGTCCTCTTTAAATTAAAGTTCTGTTTTCAAAACTGAAAAATAGCAGCAGCTTAATGCCGCATATGAATTATGTATAATTTTACATTTTCTGTCATTTATTGTTTATTTTTAGGATCTGTTCCGCATGTCCCTCCTTTTAGGGTTTTTTTACCAAAGGTTTCCGCTTTGATTTCAGTGGAAAAACTAACACAAGATACGATAGCGTTTGTGTGTGTTACCAGTATATCAGCAGCCAAATTTACTGGTCTGTAGGAAAAGGTACCTTTACACGTCGCAACTTTGCATGCAATTTCACTTGCAACTTACTGGTTCCAGTGAAATCATGGACACATTGTTCTATTTGTACACGGCAACAAAATAGAACAATGTGTCCATGATTTCACTGCAACAGTGAGTTGCAAGTGATATTGCATGCAATGTTGCGACGTGTAAAGGTACCCAAAGAGTTCATTTTATTTTTCCTAAAAAATGAAAATCAACAAATTGCACATAAATGATGCATTAATTAGGTGGGTGCAGGATTTCGTGCATATCTTCCACGTGTTAACACAATTTGTCACTTGATCACCTCGTTACAACCAACCTAGATTTGTCTTTAAAAAGTGAAGCCTTCTGTATGTTGCATTAGTGCACCCGTCAATGGCGGCCCGTGTGCTGATGTGGCCTCTCTACATTAGGCTGATGCGCCCCTTTGAGTCGTTGAAGACATAATGTGACATTTACCAGGATGCATTGTGGGGCAAGATATATAATTATGCAAGTGCATCTCTAAATCATCACTAAATAAGTTGAATGTAATGCAGTTTTGGCAAATAGCTTACGGTAGATGATTTTCTATCCATCTTGTGGAATTGTGAAAAGGAGAGATTTATGGTAATTGCCCCCAAATTGCTCTTTAGTAAACGTAGCCCACAAAGGCTCATTATAAAGTCCCATATGTCAAGAGGATCACTGAAATGGTTTTTCTATGTCAAAAAAGGGGATTTCCATTTTGCAAAGGAATTGCCGGTATTATTATTACATTTGAATCTTTGCTGGCTCCAAATAATTGTGTTTTATCAGCAGAAGCCAGCCCTGCTGCAGAAGAATCAGCTACTTATTACTCCTCACTTTTATTATCTAGTGAAACTGCACAGACAATTAGTAAATGCATTTTTTATGGTTGGGTCTCGTGAAAGTAAAATGGATCACAAAGAATGTGTCCTTCCATTGATTTAATTAACGGAGAATTTTATAGTAAATCTAAACCTTAAATTTGCTAAATACCCCTATTTATGTATGAATGGCCTTGTCCAGGATTTTTAATAGACCAGTAATGATAAAGGTGACTTATTTACAGTCTGTGACATGGGCTAATTAATCACCCTGCTCATTTTCTCTATGCTTCGTTTGCTAAATATACATGCTTTTTTCATAGAAAAAAAATGGATTAACTTTTTTTTTTTTAGAGTATTTTCTCCTGAAATGGAAGGAACTCCTCAACCCTTGAATCGCCCTCACCTGTCAAGTTGTTGTGTATTGTAATCAGCCATTTTGTGGTATAAGTGGGGCATCCGGGCGGAGGCGTTCAGACACCTCGGGGCAGACATCACCCAGCTTTATAAACTACTGACGAGCAAATCTCTCCAATTTTAGAACCTGCTTTGCACATTTACTGTTCAGCACTCTAGGAAATTGCAGCAGTTGTGACTTCACCATAGGAAATAAATAAAGCCGCATTGTGACTATCAATTATCAGTGATTTACGCCAGTCTTTATGTCACCCTGGAGACAGAGCCCTGCATATGATAAATGATTACATAAAAGCAGCACATCGCTACTGCGGATTTGTAAAACTGTCTAGAAATAAAACTCTGTTGCTAATAGCAACCAATTACAGCACAGCTTTAATATTTAAGAGTACTTCTTTTCCTTCATTCATTTCCATCCTTCCCTCCCTCCTTCCCTACCCTCTTTTCCTTCCTTCCTCCTTCCTTCCTTCCTTCCTTCCTTCCTTCCTTCCTTCCTTCCTGCCTACCTCCCTTCCTTCCCTGTCTTCTTTCTCTTTCTTCCTTCCTTTCTGCTCTTTTCCTTTATTATCTTTTGTTTCTCATTATTTAATTCTTGAATATAACTAAATAAACATGCAGTAAAGATAACTAACACATTGAGGCTGGTTTGAGACTTGCGTTCGCCGCCGCTGTGTATTGCTGCGGGTGAACGCAAGCCGACCGCATACCCCGCCCATCCCTATGTTTAACATGGGTACGCACGGTGCCTGCGCTCAGATGTGGATGGCCGTGCGTCCCCATTGCCTTTCATGGTGATTTGTATGCATGCAGATGCTTGCGTACAAATCATACATTCCCGTCCGAACCGAATCTGCAACTTGTTGCGTGTTGGGTGCGGACAGGAATGTATGATTTGTACGCAAGCATCTGCATGCATACAAATCACACATGAAAGGCAATGGGGACGCACGGCCATCCACATCCGAGCGCAAGCACCGTGCGTACCCATGTTAAACAATATGCAATGCAGCGGCGGCGAACACAAGTCTGAAGCCGCCCTTAGAACTTGATTGTAAAACGTCTGATCAATTACCATTGCAGACATTTTTAGATACTTTTTTTATATTTTGGCTCTATAACCTAGGCATTTCATTTCATGCAAAAAATGAATGTTTCTACATAGCAGTTTTGACCCAATTCTTACTTTATTAAACGTTTTGAATGACTCCTAAACACAAAGTTATTCTTTACTTTAGGAGCAGACATATTGTTGGTGCAACTCGTACGGGCCCACACAAGGGCCCTAGAGTTCAGGGGGCCCATTTCTACCTCAAAACCAGGTAGAATTGTGAATTTTGATAAATTCTTGAACTGCAAGGGGCCCATATATTGTTTTTGCAGGGGCCCTTTTCTGTCTGTGTCCACTTATGCTCTAGTTAATTCATCTATGAAATTCTGTCTAATATAAATATTATTAAAATCAGTACCATAGTAATGCCATATAAACTTCATTTTCAACTAAGGAATATATACATAATACACAGCAGAAAAAAACACCAAATAGTTATAGTAGGAACTTAGCCTTAGTAAAATGCATGCATGAATGGAATCCATCAGTGTTTTATATAACATGTTTGTTATAATATATACATGTGTGTCTATACATACAGTATATAACAGTCAGTCAGTCTATCTATCTATCTATCTATCTATCTATCTATCTATCTATCTATCTATGTGTGCGTGTAACAATGCAGGTGGGTTCCCATGGTGAGTACCGTATATACTCGTGTAGAAGCCGACCCGTGTATAAGCCGACCCCCCTAATTCTGCCTCCAAAACCTGGGAAAACCTATTGACTCGTGTATAAGCCAAAGGTGGACCCCAGCACAGGTATACATCCCCCTGCAGTGTGGTATACAGCAGCTTCCCCAGTGGTAGTATACAGCAGCAGCCCCAGTGGTATATACAGCAGCAGCCCCAGTGGTATATACAGCAGCAGCCCCAGTGGTAGTATACAGCAGCCCCAGAGGTATGTACAGTAGCCCCAGTGGTAGTATACAGCAGCCCCAGAGGTATATACAGCAGCCCCAGTGGTAGTATACAGCAGCAGCCCCAGTGGTATATACAGCAGCAGCCCCAGTGGTATATACAGCAGCAGCCCCAGTGGTAGTATACAGCAGCCCCAGATGGTAGTATACAGCAGCCCCAGTGGTAGTATACAGCAGCCCCAGGGTAGTATACAGCAGCCCCAGAGGTAGTATACAGCCCAGAGTAGTAACAGCACCCAGAGGAATATACAGATGCTCCCCCCATATCAGTATACAGCCCCCCCCCCCTGTGCAGCAATCCTGAAAAGGAAAACATTATCAACTTATCCCTGCCGCTGTCCCGCTTGCCGCCGCCGTCATCGCGCTCCTCCGTCTTCATCCAGCGTCATTGCCTGCGCCGACCAGAGAGCGAAGAACGGATGAAGCCAGAGGAGCGCGATGACGGTGGCGGGACAGCGGCAGGGATAACTATGATAATGTTTTCCTTTTCAGGATTTCTGTACAAGGGGGGGGCCTGTATACTGATATGGGGGGGCTGCTGTATCTATATACACTGTATACAGTGTATACAGTATACAGTGACTCGCGTATAAGCCAAGGGGGGGACTTTTCAGCCCAATTTTTGGGCTGAAAAACTCAGCTTATACGCGAGTATATACGGTATTTGATGCATTTGTTTTTGTAGTATATTACATTTCCAGCAAGTGAATGAGATGTATGTAAGACTCCTTCCCATTGTACTGTATTTTTACCCTACAGAAATTGACCTGTGGTTCATGTTTAAAATCAGTAGCCTGGTAGTTTCTTTTGTGGTAAAATAGGCCACAGAATGTGTATACAGAGCTGTTGGGACGTCATACTGTTAAAGGGAATCTGTCAACAGGTTTTTGCTATGTAAGCTAATGACTGCATGCTGTAGGGGTTGAAATATAAATGATCAACTATGCCTTCTCTATCAGGCTGGGTGGTATTGTTTATGTAAACTAAAGGCTTTATCACCAGATGACTACCATTACTGGACTATATTGTCACGTGCAGGGCAGTCTGACACACCCCCTACTTCGATTGACCCCTCACTGTCAATGCACAATCTCTATAGAGAGCCTGGTGTAGGCAGGGGCAGCTCTCTCAGCTCAGCTGCATAGACAAAATGATATGCTTTGATTGTGTCATAACCACTGCAGCCAGTATTCTAAGTGATAAATTGTTGGATTCTGGATCTCTTTGTCTACAATACGCTGTTCTCAAATGAGGTAGCCAAAACCTGACAGATTCCCTTTTAAAAAGCAGTCTTTTACAGAACCAGCAAACCCGAGATTTCTGAAATCTTGTGCACATGTTTTTCTAGTGGATTTAAACCATGAAAGTATTTTTTTTTTAAATCTGCAGCATATCAATTCTTTCAGAATTTTTTGCCACATTTTTCTTCCATTCAACTGAATGGGGGAAAAAGCAAGGAAAAATCCATCAAATATGATGCAAGTACGTGTCACAAACACGCATATTTTACACAGTGTTTTTTTGCCAACACTCTGGTTTTTGCTGCAGAACAATCCCATGCACATACCCATGTGTGCACCTACCTTATTGGTGCAGAATGCTGCAGAGTCAAAAAAACACAAAAAATATTCATCATGGGAACTTAGCCCGACAAGCCCCCAAACAATTATCTGTTCTTCATGCTTACGGTAATTACAGTGTATAGCTGACCGTAGCACAGTGCTCCAAATTTGAGTGAATGAATATATCACCAGTATAGTGTAATTGAATTCTTAGAAAGCATGACTGATCATGATTCTGAAGTGACATTACCTTACAAGAAACATTCATTTAACTTATGCATAGCTTCTAACTGTCCCGGATTCAGCCTGATTGTCCCAATTTGAGGGCTCAGTTCTGTTGTCCCAATTTCCTCTCACCTCTTCTTGCTAACTCTGTAGCTCCTCCTCCTCAGGGGCAAGGTCCGCATCTCTCTGCATACAAATAAATTAAAGAATACATCCAGGACTTTTAAAAAATAATGTGCCTTAGCACTAACAGCAGGTAGTTGCTACCCCACCTGCCTATTGTGCCCTGTGCTGTCCTTCATCAGCACAGAGCAGTGACAGACCGCTCCTGCCAGTAAAACATAGGTTTGGTCAACACAGCGGGACACCCGACGTCATGCTGATTGACAGCTGGCTTCCTGCTGCCTCACTGGGGGGATCCAGCTGTCAATCAGCATGACATTGCCTGTCCTGCCTCATCTGCAAAACAGAGTAAATGAGAAGCCGCCACTCTGCTGACACAACATCAGTAGAAGCTACTGGACCGCAGGAGTGGTCTGTGACCTTTCTGTGCTGATGAAGAATGGCATCGTGCACAACAAGCAGGTAGGTAGCAACTACTTGCTTGTTTTGCTTGGGCACATTTTTTGTAGAATAACAGATATACCCCTTACAGAAATAATTCTCTTCTCTGGTCTCCACCGAAATTTGTATTCATGAACTCCTTGTCTCTAGACAGCAGCTCTACCAAGAAGGCATTGCCTTGACTGACAGACATAAAAGGATTTAGCTGTATAGCAGGTAATGAACCCACAAGCAGATTAGGCTGGCTTCACACCACGGTTTTTGCCTGTCCGTCTGTATCCTGTAATTTGCAGGATCAGACGGACCGGCAGGGATGTGTGAAAAGGGTTGGAAACGGATGGCAATTGTGCCTCCGGATTCAGTTTTTCACAGGATTCTTTTTCCTCAAACAAAGCTGCAGCAAGATCTGCAGCCATAGGAAATAGTACTAATGTCAGTCCGGAGAGATAGAGAGAGAGGAAAATGGGCTGGAAGGAGCTATGGATTTCTTCTGAGCATGCTCAGTACCAAAAAACGGATGTGGGAAACGATCCTGGTTTTTCCCGGATCTGGCTCCATAGCCCCCCATGTTGACTGCTCTGGACCAGACCGGATTCATTTCTGTCCGCTCTAGTCTAGTGCACCCAAAAATGGTGCAGTCTGCAATTTTAGGTACGGTAAAAAACAGGACAAAAATGAATCCTGAACTGAATACACTAAAACAGATGGCCATATATGACCAATCCAGCACAGTAGGCATGCATGGGAGGCAAAACAGGATCCTCTTCTGTCCTTTTCAAAATGGACAGAACAGGATGTCAAAAAACGGGTGTGAAGCCAGCCTTATACAGGTACATGAAGATGCTTTTGTAAACAGCAGTGTATTTCTATATACCTGTATTCTAGCTTTGAATAAATAATCAGATTGTTACTAAAAAATAATAAATTAAATCAAACTATTTATGGCAATTGGAAAATGACAGAAAAACATGATGTGATTATTTTTCTTTATTAAACCCATAAAAAATGTGATAAAAAATATAAAACTAATGCCATGTTCACTTAAAAATTGCCATTTATTTTTAACCTTCATTTTTTTCGGGCTCCTCATTGAGAGCTGTATAAAAAAAGCAACAAAACCCCACAGTTCAGCAACATCTTTAGATGCACAGTGGGTGGACTTTTAATGCAGTCACATCCACTTTGCTTGGATATTCAGGCCATGCTCACATGTAGTGTAAATGTTGCATATTTTCTGCTTCTTCTTTCATAGAAATTCTGCTGTGTTTTAACTGTCCAAGTAAAGTGGATGTGATTTCATGAAAACATCACCCACCTCACACCCCGACATTTACTGACAGCCGGCTCTGTACTGATGCAATGCTTAGCTGGCTGTCAGTCAGTGTCGGGGGTATGGTTACTGCTTCTAGTCACTATGCACTGAATGGGGACTGAAGCTGCAAGCTTATGACCAAAAGCCCAGCCCAAATAAAGGAATAAAGTTCATTTCCTTCCGACAGCAGACCTCTTAGTGCCGCAGCTGCACAACGTCAGAAAGCTAGTAAACTGCAGATTAACCCCATATTTGCAGGTTTACAGCATTTTTATTACATGACAAGTTCCCTCTAACCTACAGGAGCCTTTATTGTGATTCAGATGATGCCCATCATTGGCGGAAAATGGATCGAATGGGTTTGTGCTCAATACTTAAAGAGTAACCATTGTGTACATTTTCTTAATTCAATAGTATGCATACAAATAAACTTTGTAATATACATTATCAAAGAAATCTGCCTCTTTGTCATCCTGGTTTGATCTTGCACTCTCATTAGATTTGTGAAATTTGTATTCTCTACAGACAGATTTTCCCATTACTGAGAAAGGAAACAAGAGAGTTGTTTTTATAAAATACTATGTAGTGGGGAAGGGAAAGAAGGAGCTAAGGGCAGACACGGACATTCTGCTGCAAGTTCTCCTAAGGGTATGTGCAGATGATCCAGGGGCACTGCATGTTGGACACAGCGCCTCCCGACCTGTGGGAAGCTGCGGGTGAACGCAGGGAGATTACAGCTGCCTTGTCCCATGATCTGCGTTTGGTGCAGCTCTGCTTCTCCCTTTATTTACCCACTGGGGCTCGCTTCCAACTCCGCAATATGAAATTAACATGCTGCGGACATGCGGAAGCGCGGCAAACCTGCTCTGCAGCTGAAAACATTCTGCGGTGGGGCAAAGCATAGTGGGCATGGGATTTCTAGAAAAACCCAGCAATACGCTGCGTTCAAAATGTTGCAATTCCTGATCGTGGCACACACCCTAAAACGACAGCAATAGTTCTGCATAGACTTTAATGACCACCAACTGCCTTCTCCTATCTCAGTAATGAGAATGTCTGTTGTCACTGAATACAGATTTTACTCATGATTTATAAATATTGAGAATAAATGACCAGTCCAGGAGGAGAAAGAAGAAGATTTCTCTGATAAGATATAGATTACAAAGTTTCTTATTTTCTGGTATACTATTGATTTAGGAAATGTATAAATAAATAACACAATGTCTACTGTTTAAATTAATATTCAGACACATTGATATTTAAGATTTCTCATATGGAGGAAAAATGAATATTTTCCTTCCCTATGGGAGGCTCTTCTTGTTGTCTCGGTTTTTACAGACTGTAAAATATCTATATGTTTCCTTTAAAGCCAGTGTGACTAGCAGTTTAACATCTGCTATGGAATAAAAATATTTCTTATTTTGAAATCTTTGGCTTGTACAGATTAAAGTGCTGGAAAAATTGTCAACCCTGCTGTGTCATTCTCTAATGGATTATACAATTGTGGCCTCTCTAGAGCTCTTAAAATTCCACCGAGCAAGAAAGATAGTTTAATAAAGCAAGTCAGGTGCTGGCACAAATAGTGTGGAAGATATCCAACATATCAGGCTATACGTCAAGCTCTGATGGCTGTCTAGTCACTCGTCAGATGTTTCTTCAAGTGGCCTAATCCCTCTTCTTAGGCTTTTTCACTGGAATTTAATTTTTTTTGTTTAGTTTTTACCAAGCAGCTTTTTGTTTCTATTTCATAGCTGTTATAGAAATAGCCCGGACTTTAGTCCAATGTTATTGTTGTGTGTTTTAAACCTTAAAGTAGGAATGTATCTATGTCTGTCTGCGTTATAAATAGAAAGAACCGATTTATTTTTCTTCTAAGACCTACATTGGCCGTAACCCACTTTACTGCTATAGGAGGTTCTGCTTTCTTGTTCTTTATCATAGAGAGAGTGTAATGTAGAGCAATGAAACATACATTTGCCATACCTTATAATATTCATGTTATAGTATATAGTTTTACCGCAGATGAAGAATACCATCAGTCTTGTGATTGATGATGGATTCACCATCAGTAGGAACAAATGAGTATGTGCTTGAGAGTGGGCAATTATTTGTTGAATGTTCCCCTCTTTTTGACTTTCATGAGCTATTCTAGGAGGCGCTAATGGTAAAACCCCTCTGGGATAGGGAGTCTTACAGGCCAGGGGTTTGGCTGATATGATATCCTTAGTCATGTAACAAGGCTTGTTATAGTCAGACTTTGATTTATAGGCTCTCTACCCCCATAGATGGCAGTAGAGATGGCCTTCTTTCTTCAGGTGGAGAGTTAATTTGTATACCTTACATATGCTAAGTATGCTAGGCTGTAGAGCTCTTACCATGCCTACTTTATCATAGAATGGTAGAATTGGAAGGGACTTCCTAGATCATCTGATCCATCCCCCTGTCCAAAGCAGCATTCACTAAATCCTCCCAGACAGATGTCTGTCCAGTCTCTTCATGAAGGTTTCCATTGAAGGGGGGGACTCACCACCTCTGGTGGCCGCCTGTTCCACACTTTCATGACTCTCACTGTCAAAAAAAATAGTTTCTAATAGCTAATCTTTATCTTCTCCCTTTCAGTTTCATTCCATTGCTTCTCATGTAAACTTTGGTTTATATTCTGCATAAGACAAAATTTTGGCTATCACTATTTCTTAAAACTTTACATTGCGCCACACCACTGTTATTCATTTTAGAAATATATAAATATATTGATAGCTAGCTGTTGTCACTCCCTTGTCAATGGGGTGTGTCTCTATACAGTAAGAACTATAGACAAGATTGTGGCTTCCGGACAAATGCCCTGTGACCCACAACTAGGAAGCAGTACACAGGGTTCTTGGCTAGCAGCCATGGTCTGCCAATGTTACACGCCCGGATCTATGGCTCCCAGTGCATGGCGCAACACAAGGGGTACAATGGAGGATGGAACAAGGTAGGAGGCTCGTAACAGTATGGAGAGGGGAGACAGGTCAACACTTGACACTAACTTTTGTCTGCATCCTGCACTCCTTATCATCCCTAAGCGGGTCAGTCTCCCTGCCACTGTCATGTTCCTAATCCCTTGGTTAGGAAGACAGGGGAACTTAAGCAAAAAGGATATAAGACTACTTTAAAGGTACCGTCATACTTGGCAATTTTGCTAGCAATTTCACTGGAAATTTGCTGTTTGCAGTGAAATCATGGACACATTGTTCTATTTTGTTGCCGTGTACAAACGGAACAATGTGTCCATGATTTCACTGCAACTAGGAAATTGCCAGTGAAATTGCTAGCAAAACTGCCGCATGTGACGGTACCTTAAGAGTTGCATTCAGACACCAGGGCTGAAGGCAACACATGTTCAGCAGCTACACCGAGCTTTCTTCCTCTGAAGATGCCATAACAGAATTAATCTATAACTGGCATTAGGTGATGGAATATATGACTATTTAAAAGCAAGGGGAGTGGTCACAAACTGGCATCACCTAACATAGAAACTTCCAGTAAAGGAAGATTCTTTAACCCTAGCTGCACCAAAACAAAGCAACTGCATTTAAAATCCAGAATCTCACAAGACAATGTGACACTCGCATCCCAAACCTGCCACAAGTCTCCCAAGCACAGGAGACCCTCATGACACAATATGGCCACTGGAACAGGATGATTTCTAGTCAGCATGATTGGACAATTTCAGTTTAGATATACAGTCCTAACTAGTGTCCAGTCGTCATATTATTCTCCCTCATGTTTCACATTTCTGGTTGTATTATTGGCTCAATGTATTTTACGCATTTGTTATTGGAACCTTTCTTGTCTAAGCTGCATGGTAATGTAGAACAATGCACAATATGGGTCTGCTATTGTAGGTAACCAATGAAATGACTATTCTACTTGGTATAAGCAGCTGGCGCTAAGCTATTTTTCAAGTACATTTTTTGCAGGTGACTCTCGCTACAGACCCAAATGGAAGTGATTTGTCTGCATTTACTTTTTCTGTTGATTGATCGGTCATATGCAAATGGTTTTCCGTAGTGGAAATAAATGTTTATCTCATTTGTTAAATGGGAAGTATGGTATTTTCTTTTGCTTAAACACCTGGAAAGAGATTTGTGATTGTCTGGTTGGAGGAATTCCAGTTTAATGTGCACACTCATTCATCCATATGACTTTTTGGTATTACATACTATATACAAATGTAGGAATGCTTCACACATGATATAATAGTTTCATGCAGAGATGTGTTATAGCTGGAGCTGTCTTTGCATTGTTTTAAACACATTATAAAATCTAGATCCATTTTGAGGTTCTCTATGGCTTTAGTTATTTAGTATTACCGTAGATGTTGTACTCTAGTGTGCAATGTTGGTGGATAAAATAGGCGGACAGTAAGAGGTTTTAGAATATTTTGAAATGACAAGCAATTTTAGTTGAAAAAGGAACAGAAAATGATTTATGAAAGTCAAAAATGTTCTCTAAACTCAGAATACGATGGTGGTGTATTGGTCACAATTTTATTTTTTGTTTGAATTTGTTTTGTTTCTAGCTATTACTAATAGTGATGGGCGAACCTGAACTATAAAGTTTGAGGTCTGTGCCCAACACCTAGTGTTCAGGTGAACCCCGAATACAAACTTCCCTGAGCAGTCTGTATTACTGTTCAGGTTCGGCTGGGGGGATGTAAAAAGAAATAAAACTGTTATTAAATATCAGTATCACACCCACCTACTTATGACTTATCTTTAATTAATTAATCCATGCTTGTTGTCAGCTATTACATTATTCTCTGCAATATATTTCTGTAGATCATCACTTATAATAACCCCAAAAACCTTGCACACCACTGATGTAAGACTTACTGAATGGTAAGGATCCACCTTCTTACTTTTTAAATATCGGACCATGTCAGCCATCCTCCAATCCTGAGGCACCAACCCTGTACAAGAGAGTCTAAGAAGATGAGATACAGTGGTGTGTCAGAGACTGTGCTCAACTCCCTCAATATCCATGGATGAATGCCATCTAACCTAGGGGATTTGTCAATATTTACCGTATATACTCGTGTATAAGCCGAGTTTTTCAGCCCAAAATTTGGGCTGAAAAGTCCCCCCCTCGGCTTATACACGGGTCTATACGGTAGACCCGTGTGGTGGGGGCTGTGTGGTGGGGGCTGTGGAGGCTGGAGGAGGCGGGGGGGGGCTGCTGTATGAGCGGCCCCGTCACGTGGGGCCGCTCATTATATATGCACTGCTTCCCCCTGTCAATCAGCGCAGGGGGAAGCAGTGCATATGGCCCCCCCAAAAGCTGGCACTGTCCCCCCTTGTAAGGGCCCCCCCCCAATGCTTATACATTACCATCCCGGTGTTCTGATCGGCGCCGCTCCTCGGTGCTGCGTCGCCGTCTTCATCCTCCCGTCCGCGCTCGCTGCATCCATCCGGGTTCTCCAGCGGTCGCAGCGATATGACGTCATCGCGCGACCGCCGGAGATCCTGGATGCAGCCAGCGCGGGAGGATGAAGACGGCGACGCAGCACCGAGGAGCAGCGCCGATCAGAACACCGGGATGGTAATGTATAAGTAGCGGGAGGGGGAGGCCTTACAAGGGGGGACAGTGCCAGCTTTTGGGGGCTGTTGGTACCCCCAGGGGGCTGCTGGGTACCCCCTGGGGGCTGTTGGTACCCCCTGGGGGCTGTTGGTCCCCCCTGGGGGCTGTTGGTCCCCCCTGGGGGCTGTTGGTCCCCCCTGGGGGCTGTTGGTACCCCCAGGGGGCTGCTGGGTACCCCCTGGGGGCTGTTGGTCCCCCCTGGGGGCTGTTGGTCCCCCCAGGGGGCTGCTGGGTACCCCCTGGGGGCTGTTGGTACCCCCTGGGGGCTGTTGGTACCCCCAGGGGGCTGCTGGTACCCCCAGGGGGCTGCTTGGTCCCCCCTGGGGGCTGTTGGTCCCCCCTGGGGGCTGCTGGGTACCCCCTGGGGCTGTTGGTACCCCCAGGGGGCTGCTGGGTACCCCCTGGGGGCTGCTATATGTACCCCTGGGGGCCTGCTGTATACCACTGGGGCTGCTGTATACTACCACTGGGGCTGCTGGGGCTCCTGTATACTACCACTGGGGCTGCTGGGGCTCCTGTATACTACCACTGGGGCTGCTGGGGCTCCTGTATACTACCACTGGGGCTGCTGGGGCTCCTGTATACTACCACTGGGGCTGCTGTATACTACCACTGGGGCTGCTGGGGCTCCTGTATACTACCACTGGGGCTGCTGGGGAATCTGTATACTACCACTGGGGCTGCTGGGGCTCCTGTATACTACCACTGGGGCTGCTGGGGAATCTGTATACTACCACTGGGGCTGCTGGGAATCTGTATACTACCACTGGGGCTGCTGTATACTACCACTGGGGGGCCTGTATACCACACTGCTGGGGGCTGTATAACTGTGCTGGGGTCCACCCTTGGCTTATACACGAGTCAATAGGTTTTTCCAGATTTTTGGTGCAAAAGTAGGGGGGTCGGCTTATACACGGGTCGGCTTATACACGAGTATATACGGTATTTGCTGAAATACAGCCACACTAATACCTGGCACAGAGAGTTAATTTGTCAAACAATGATGGTGAATTCTGACACCCTGATCGGCTCTATTAGGCTGGCTTCACACCAGAACCTGAGAGGACAGGGTGTGCAGAAAGTGTGGGCAAATATGCTGTTGTCCACGGTCCTGAAGTCTGCCTGTGTCTGCTCTGCCGCTGTCCTTGGTGCTGAATTTACAGCCTATGCATGAAATACTGCTGTCCATGGCGCTGAAGTTAGAACGGCAGGATTTCTGAGCATGCTCTGTGCAAAAAATCGTATCCGGGAAATTATCCAATTTTTTCACGGATCCGACGCCATGTTATGGGCGCCGGATTGCCCCGGATCCGTTTCTGTCCGATTTTGTCAGATTTTTTCACCAGAGCCCAGAAATGCTGCAGGCTCTGATTTTGGGGACAGTGAAAACCGGACAAAAACAAATTCATCACAGAAAACACAAAATCAAATGGCCAAATAGGACCAATCCGGCACCATAGGGATACATGGGAGGCAAAACCGGATCAGGTTCTGTCCGATTCAAACCGGTCAGATCCTGATACACTAAACCATGGTGTAAAGCTAGCTTTACACACTCTTGTCACTTGTACTATTTTTTGCATGTCCGAATGAGGCCTAACTCTGAATGAATCAGAGGTGTCCATAGACGTGTACAGTGTATAATAGGTGGTACGAGCCGCGACAAAATAGTGTGGATGATCCCTAAATGGAATAAATGATTAAATGTCCTTAGTGTAATTCTTTTTATTGGTTTTAGCTCTAATTCTCTATATAATTTTATGGCAAGATGTGAGTGCAGCATGAAGTCTTTGTGCAGCACATCCCCATTCCTAGTCTGAACGTACTTTGTTGTAATTGTAATGCTCCTTAATGGAGAAATTCTAGTGACCCCACCAGATATGGAAATGTTTAGGTGCAGACTGTGACGTTCCAATTAATATATGTACCGTATATACTCGTGTATAAGCCGAGTTTTTCAGCCCAAAATTTGGGCTGAAAAGTCTCCCCCTCGGCTTATACACGAGTCAATACGGGGGGGGGCTGTGTCCGGGGCTGTGTCCGGGGGCTGTGGAGGCTTCAGGAGGCGGGGGGGGGAGGCTGCTGTATGAGCGGCCCCGTCGCGTGGGGCCGCTCATTAAATATGCACTGCTTTCCCCTGTCTATCACCGGCAGGGGAAAGCAGTGCATAACTAATTAAATCCCCCCCCAAGTGCTGGCACCTGCCCCCCCTTGTAAGGGCCCCCCCCCCCGATGGTTATATTACCATTCCGGACTTCTGATCCGCGCCGCTCCTCGCTCCTCCTCGCTGCTCCGTCCGTCTTCTACATCTCGGATCTCCGGCCGTCGCAGGCATGTGACGTCATCGCGCGGCCGGGGATCCCGGATGTAGAAGACGGACAGAGCAGCGCGGAGGAGCGAGGAGCGGCGCGGATCAGAAGTCCGGAATGGTAAGAGAAGCGGGGGGGGGCCCTTGCAAGGGGGGGCGAGGGCCGCTGTGTACCCCCAGGGGCCTGTTGGTACCCCCTGGGGGCTATTGGTACCCCCAGGGGGCTGTTGGTACCCCCAGGGGGCTGTTGGTACCCCCTGGGGGCTGCTGGGGTACCTGCTGGGGACCCCCAGGGGGCTGTTGGTACCCCCAGGGGGCTGTTGGTACCCCCTGGGGGCTGTTGGTACCCCCTGGGGGCTATTGGTACCCCCAGGGGGCTGTTGGTACCCCCTGGGGGCTGTTGGTACCCCCAGGGGGCTGTTGGTACCCCCTGGGGGCTGCTGGTACCCCCTGGGGGCTGTTGGTACCCCCAGGGGGCTGTTGGTACCCCCAGGGGGCTGTTGGTACCCCCAGGGGGCTGCTGGGTACCCCCAGGGGGCTGCTGGGTACCCCCTGGGGGCTGCTATATGTACCCCTGGGGGCCTGCTGTATACCACTGGGGCTGCTGTATACTACCACTGGGGCTGCTGGGGCTCCTGTATACTACCACTGGGGCTGCTGGGGCTCCTGTATACTACCACTGGGGCTGCTGGGGAATCTGTATACTACCACTGGGGCTCCTGTATACTACCACTGGGGCTGCTGGGGCTCCTGTATACTACCACTGGGGCTGCTGGGGCTCCTGTATACTACCACTGGGGCTGCTGGGGCTCCTGTATACTACCACTGGGGCTGCTGGGGAATCTGTATACTACCACTGGGGCTGCTGGGGAATCTGTATACTACCACTGGGGCTCCTGTATACTACCACTGGGGCTGCTGGGGCTCCTGTATACTACCACTGGGGCTGCTGGGGCTCCTGTATACTACCACTGGGGCTGCTGGGGCTCCTGTATACTACCACTGGGGCTGCTGGGGCTCCTGTATACTACCACTGGGGCTGCTGGGGCTCCTGTATACTACCACTGGGGCTGCTGGGGCTCCTGTATACTACCACTGGGGCTGCTGGGGCTCCTGTATACTACCACTGGGGCTGCTGGGGAATCTGTATACTACCACTGGGGCTGCTGGGGAATCTGTATACTACCACTGGGGCTGCTGTATACTACCACTGGGGAGGCCTGTATACCACACTGCTGGGGTCTGTATACCTGTGCTGGGGTCCACCCTCGGCTTATACACGAGTCAATAGGTTTTTCCAGATTTTTGGGGCAAAAGTAGGGGGGTCGGCTTATACACGGGTCGGCTTATACACGAGTATATACGGTAATATTCCTACATTAAACTGATTTGTTCATGTTTTCATATACTAGAAATACATAATGCTCAACTCATTCCAGACAAGCCATCATGACTAAGGCCGAGATGCTCTGCCAGGGCCTCAAGCTCAAAGAAGTGTTTCTGCCAAGGCTTATCTTGTTGGCTGAGAATGCCATTTCCCTAAGGGTTTTAACACAATTAACATCATCTCCTCAAGCCCATTCTTATTTTCCTTGCTATTTGACATTCAATTTGGAAAGAAATAGCTCAGAATTAGACCATGTCTTCTGCAATTACTAAAATTCACTAAAAACCCATCAGTCTCAAGTGCCTTGTATCTTCGAAAACCAGACGATAGACTATACAATAACTGGGGCAAGTCTTCACGAGAGAAGGCGCCAAGTAGCAATATTCTGGAGTGATATAGAGACATGGAAACATTAGGGCCAATGTTCTGTAAAACCATTATAAACCAGCAAGCAGAAGATGCCCCAAATCTATCACAGAGGTGCAGGCAGTGTGACCCATCTGATGCATCTTGCAGCAAATTGTTTTTTGTTCTTTCCTACACCAGCTCTTGACTGGATCACTTTATTTACCAGTAATGGCGCACACCAATAGTAAATCAATCAGTAAATCTACAATATTTTATTTTGCACCTTAGCACCGCTTCATTTTGTGCATGGCAAGGGGCAAAAAGTATCTAAAACAAATATGGGCATGGCATGTACACCCATTATTTGGTTTAAAACGGTTGTCCACCACTCAGAACATATTATTTTTACTGAAATGCATGTATTTAATGCTGAAAATAATTTTTGCAATTAGATTTTAATAAAATGTTATCACTGTTTAGCTTTTACAGGCCCTGTGTTTCTCTGCTCATTCAACTTTAATGTGAGCTCTAGTCATAAGTCAGATAAGACAGATAAGATAGTGAAAAATACTATTGGACCATCAAAATGAGCTCACTGACAGATTCTCAGTTAACTCATTCTCCAGCCAGCAATACACACTGCAGCATGGAAGCTATAGAAAGCAAACTGTGCCAAATGTCTAGTGGAACCCAATAACAAAAATAACGTTTAACCAAAAATGCATGTATTTAATTAGTATAAAAAAAGTATCCCAAAAAGAGGGTGAACCCTTTAAGATAAGCAAAAATTCTGGAACATTTTCATTAGTGACTCTGTACCATTGTTTCAAGATGTTGTCTTATATCACTGCCTACAATGGTAATTACTGGGTACAGCTAACCATCTATTACCTACTCATTTATATTTTTTAAAGCCAGGTTCACATGTATACATTTTCTGCTTTCGCTTGTGTTTATTTAAAGTTCACTTTTTGGAGAGGAGCTAAACGTTCTTGAGTACCTTGTCTCCTCTGTGATCTGCTTTTGCTTTTACTTATGTAACATCATTAAAGGGAATCTGTCAGCAGGTATTTGCTATGTAAGCTGAGGATAGCATGCTGTAAGGGTTACAAAACAAAAATCAACTGTGTCTCATAAGGCCGTATGCTATTGTTTAAGGAATCTCAAGGCATTAAGAACCGGTGATTATCATTACTGGACTACTTTGCCTTGCCCATAGCAGTTGGACATGCCCCCTGCTATGATTGACACCTCACTGTCACTGTATAATCTCTATGGAGAGCCTGGTGTAGGCGAAGGCAGCTCTCCCAGCTCTGCTACATTGCTAAAACTAAATGCTTTGATTGTGTCAGAACATCTGCTTCAAGTAAAACATAGTTGAATTCAGAATCTCTTTGCCAACATAATACTACTCTAAGATAAGGTTCCAAAAACCTGGAGACAGATTCCCTTTCCTCATCCTGTCTGCTACTGGGCAATAAACACTTAGCTTGTCTTCAGTTTCAATTTGAATTTGTGGGGAAACATTTATGATGTTTATGATGTTCCATTACATATACTGTATCATGATGAGTAAATATAGATACTCATGGGGGCCTCGTATGGAGGAATGTGGTGTTTCTTATATAAATTTGAAGGAACTTATTCCCCAATCCATTAAAATTTTAAGAAAACCAGTTTAAAATAGCTGGAAATGTTGCAAATTTTTTACACAACTTTTGTTGTTTTTATACCATTTTTGGCAGCTCCACCAAAATGGGTGGAGCTAGGGAAGAGCCAGGTCCAGCCGTATCCATGTCCGCCCTTCATTTTCTTCAAAAGTGTGCAGTATTCCGGAGCGGTGCACACCACTGATAACAATAAGTGGTGTGTCTTTTCATGGATTTGGTGCCTTCCCCTCATTAAGGCATATGAAAGCAAATCTTAGTGAATCCGGGCCCAGTGTACCACCGTACTCGACATATGTGCATGATTTTAATGTATGCTTGATGTTATAGGCCACCATGGTACTCTAGACTCTAGACTAGTACAGCAAATGCAGAGACCACTAATGGAGGGCTCCTCCCTTATGCACTGTTTTCACCATCTGCATGTATATGTAGATATATAGACTTGATATTTCTCATACTTTGTCCCTTTTTTATCTCATCTATTGTATTTGTATTAATTTTTAGGAAAAGATGGTTGTGGCAACAGATAATCAAGCTCTATGGCTATGTGCCCACTGGACATATTTTTTTGTGTTGCGTTTTTGCTGTCTTTCTGAAGTGAAGAAACAAGACGGCACTCACCAGTCTTCAGAGGTGCAGGCTTTATTCAGTGGAAAGGGTTACATAAGGGAGGGGGAGCAGAGTGGCCACCCTTTCCACTGAATAAAGCCTGCACGTCTGAAGACTGGTGAGTGCCGTCTTGTTTCTTCACTGCAGTATGCTTCTGTTACTTTTGCTGAAGACCTGCGACCCTTACTGAGTGTGTCCTGCTGGGCTGTCTGAGAAGTTGACCCGTGTGGGTCATTTATTTGGTGCAGTAATGTTAGCTGGGTATAGGGCTTACTACACCAGTAGTGTGAAGCAATAGCCCATCAATATAATGTAATTAAAGGGTGAAAGGTTGAAGGGGTTAAAACTTAACCTTTATTTGTCATCTAATAAAATGACTATAGAGTCAAAAAAATAAAAACTACAATAGTGCAAGATAGCACTGTGACTGTCACCAGTGTCAGTGATATAAAACTATCCCTGTATAATCACAGGGTCATAGCGTCTGGGGTTAACAACCTCACACCATTTTTTATTAGTACCAGAAGTATACCCCTATATCTCTCACTACCTTGATCAAGGTCTCACTATCTCTTGTGGTCCTTAGGTGAAAGAGATATATGTAACAAGAGCACAGCAAACCCACACTTCTTTCATTAACTGCAAGACAAGGGGAGTAATCTAGAAAGCAGTGTGCCCGTGTGGGAAGGAGTACGTGGGTAAAACGATCAGGGAGTTCAAGAAAAGGATTGGAGAACATAGAGGGGTTATAAGACACAAACGAGATACTCCCATTGGCCGCCATATGAACGCAGTGCATGGAGGTGACGAGACATGTATGCGTTTTACTGGGATTGATCATATACCCCCCCCCCCCGGTACGAGGCGGGGACTGAGACAGAAAAATCCTAAGAAAAGAATGCTTTTGGATCTTTACCCTGGGGACAGTAGTCCCAAGAGGCTTGAATGAAGCTCTGTCCTATACTCCGTTCCTGGGGGCACATTAGAGCAGGGAAAGTATAGGAGGGAAAGATGACGTCGAGTGGGGGCGCCGACTCTGTACATTGGGTGCCAACCTCCATGGCTAGGCAGGGATAGCTCTAATGGATATAGGACACCTGTAGTGGGGAGGGAACGGGCACCTTGGTGCGGTTTCTGGGTCCTGTCTTCCTTCACTGTACCCCATCATGAACACTCTCTCTCCACTATGCCAAAAATGGGAGATGATGATCACTGCAAGTATATATCATGCACCATAATCTCAATAATGTGAGCCTTTAAACCTCTACCCCCCCTGCCTGGTCTGCAGCCGCTGGGGAATGTACAATTGGAATGTGAATATGGAATCTGAAGTGGGCAATCTCTAGTAGGAGCACTCCACAAAACGCAAGTATAAAATAATTGGGAAGTGTAATATGGTATATTGATGCGACAGGAATCCTTTATATACCCTTTTGGGAAACACAGAGAAACCTCTCTTTGGATAGGAGATCTCTGATGTAAAGGAATGTGTGTGAGGAGATGATCCCCGCATTCCTGAGAGGCTCCGCCCCCTGGAGGGAGTGACTACACCTCACACTCACTCCCAACCAATGAGTTAGAACCAGGAAGGAGCGTGGAACGCATATGCGTTCCACATCGCTGGAGCGACGTAAAGTGGAACACACATGCGTTCCACATCGCCGGAGCGACTTAAGGTGGAACGCACGTGCGTTCCACATCGCCGGAGCGACGTAATGCGGTGACGCATCTCCGCTGCGTCACTTCCGGCGACACGGAACAACACGTGACTGCTATGGAAGCAGTCATAAATAGCGGGAAATGACCGCGGCGGGTTGTTCAAACCACAGATGCCATGCACAGCTAGGCTGGGTAAGTGTTACCAGTGGTGAGGGCATGGAGGGTGGTATAACTACAATTGGGAAACAGGATTGAGCATTGTTGCAGTGTAACCGGTGTACTAATGTAAACTTTTTGCACTGCTTCAGGCATCAAAACTTTGCCATAGACCACAAGGGGGATCTGCTGCGGTGTAGCGGTCCCTGCTTCCAGAAAACCATGACTCCCCTGATGAGAGTTTGACACGAAACGCGTCGGGAGGAAGGACGTGGTGGCATACATAAATTGAACAACTATTGAGTCGGCAACCTGTTGGTGAAAAAAGCCATAGGACCATATGGAGTTGGGAAGACTCAAGTGGTAACGATAAGAGACAACCCGGTGAGATCTTTCTAATTTGGGAAGTGTGGGTTTGCTGTGCTCTTGTTACATATATCTCTTTCACCTAAGGACCACAAGAGATAGTGGGACCTTGATCAAGGTAGTGAGAGATATAGGGGTATACTTCTGGTACTAATAAAAAATGGTGCGAGGTTGGTAACCCCAGACGCTATGACCCTGTGATTATACAGAGATAGTTTTATATCACTGACACTGGTGACAGTCACAGTGCTATCTTGCACTATTGTAGTTTTTATTTTATTGACCCTATAGTCATTTTATTAGATGACAAATAAAGGTTAAGTTTTAACCCCTTCAACCTTTCACCCTTTAATTTCATTTATTTGGTGCTCAGGTTGCTTGTGCTTGGATTCATTCTGCCACTATTTATGCTGCCTTTGTCAGCTGCACAAATGCAGCTGTGTAAAAACAATAGCAGCACAAATGTATTGCATTTGTACACAGTAAAAGTGCTGCACAAAAAAGCAGCACAAATAAAGGGACACACACAGACAGACATACACACACTTCCTCACCCTCCCTGGAGAACTAACGGTGATCCTTGGTGATGTCTTCCTCTCTGGCACTGGCAGAACATGTGTACATTGTCCTCCCAGGACCGTGAAGGTCACATGGCTGAGTCACATTGTGTGCAGGACCTGTAACTCACTTCCTGCAGCTTCTGCCTATGCCCGGGAGCAGGAAATCTTCGGGGATCGCTGGGAAGGGTGAGTATTGGAGCGTTTTTGTTTTGGAAATCGCTGTAAAAAAGCACCTCAAACCGACTGTGGGAATACCAATCCATTTGTGATGCTTTTTTTAGAGGGTTTATAATCGAGCCAATGGGGAACACCCTGCTCCCCAGACGTGCATGATAATTGTCAGGGACTTTAAAAACATAGGCGATTTCTGCAGCAAAACCGCAGCACCAACAAACGCACATATGGGCACAGCTTTAGAAAAACACATTGACATTAATGATAAAGCTGTGGGTAGCTTTTTTGCTACAGAAATGCAACAAAATAGCAGTCAAACGCACAGTGGGCACATAGCCTAACACTGCGAGCGTTCCCACACAATAATTTCGGCTCGTGCTCATTGAGGCTAGGCATCTCTGCTTCAATACAGTGCAGCAGAATAATGGTTTTCTAATGGAGCGCACTATAATTAGCAGGATATTTATGGCATCACTGCCTGACGCTGCACCTAATGGTATTATTGCCCTTTCTTCCTTAGGGCTCCGCATAGCAATAATCCTGCAGATTTACATCAGGTGTTTCATTTCATGTCATCATCAGTAATTACTATTCAGATTGGCTGCTTTCATAGGCGTTTTGCAGTGTTTTAGGGTTTCGATTCTCAGGTCTGAACTTATTCTTCTGGATCCCTGTGAACATCACCTGAGTGTTTTCTCATAGTAGTGAATAGAGGTTTTCTCATGAGCCTACACAAGGCTTTGTCCCAGGCATACGCTGTACACTCTTAATTCTTGCTTCAGGGGTTAAGCGTGTAGGAGGCAGCTCCAGGGAATGACTACAATTTTGTTATTGTTGTTTTCTATGTTATTGTTGCTGTTACAAAGGAATGTGCTGTGATAGAGGAGAAGCCTTTCCATCCTTACTGCTTTACTCCTTTGTTCTTCAGTATTCCTTTCTCTTCGTTCACATTTTACGGCACTTTTCTTACGTTTTTATTACTTATCATTTTTTGTGTATTTCTTTTCCTTATGTGAGAATAAACTTTAATCTTCAAATCACGGCATGTATATGAGAATCACGATTACCAGATATTTTCTGTTTACATATTCCAAAATCATTTTCCTTTGAGATTGATCTTTCTGCTTTCCCTTTCTTTGGTGAAGCAATATTCTTCTCCGCTGTGTCTTCAATTCCCTTCTTCATTACTTTTGATTACTGGTGATAAAACTGCATGTTTATTGCAGCCTTTATTATTTCACCTTTGCACTGCCCTAAACCCCTCCTTTATCTTGCTGCCTGAAAATGATGATATCACGTAATGCCGCTTTATCTTTTGGCAGAAAGGTGAAGCAAAACGGGATGTTTTATTTGTGTGCCATGATGTTTGGAAGCACATGGTGATTTGTCAGATTAGCCCCGTCTAGGCTGGGCTATGTTTCTTGCTTTTCGATGTCTATATACATCTCAACGATCATGCGGCAATGTGGTGGTGGCAGTCCTGTGAAATAGAGGGACTTCTCTGCAAAATATACAGCCATCCAAAAGACTTCACTAATTTTCGGTTTCTCTAAGAGTAAGGGTATATGAGTATTTGGTTACAGAAATTTCTGCATCATTTTTGAATCTCTTATGGTACCTTTACACGCCGCTACTGGATGGTGGCAACAACCGGGTACTTCACATGCACGAGCACGCACAAACGGTTGCAAACGGTAATCGCACCACCTTTACACGCCGCAACAAGGTGCGCTACAGTAGGTTACATCTATTTCGGGATACACCGCCGGGTGTCTCAAGTTACCTTCTGCAGAGCACCTTACCTCATTTACACACCGCTACAACAAGCTAATATGGGCGGACCTGGTGCAGCAGGGACAACACATAGGCGTGCCAGAATTGTGGATTACGAGAATTCCATACGCTGATAGGACAAAGCAATAACATCATGATTGGCCAGCCAGCGCAGGAGGCTGACTAATACATGATGCTCGAGCAGTTGTGTAGTGTGAGTGGTCAGCTCCTTAAATATGCCTCCCTATGCAGCGACAACCAATCGCAACGCAGGAGCTTCCTCCAATGATCGCTGATGGGGCGCGGTAACCCGGAGGCTGTGTCACGCCCCAGCTACATACCAGGTACATAGCATGGTGTAGAAACAACCCTTCTGTTCCTTCTTTACACGCCGATACAGGTCGCTACCATCGGCTGGGTAACCACCTGTGTTTTAGGGCAGTGCTCAGAAACAGGTGCTGCTACTGGCGGGTGGCTACAACCGTCTTCACACGCCGCTACCACGGGTTGAATTGGCGGTGCAAGATACATTTCTCTCATGTACCCGGTTGTTGCAACCATCCAGTAGCGGCGTGTAAAGGTACCATTAGGCTGGCGTCACACCACAGTCTCTGTGAACTGGACAGCCCCGGATCCGATTTTTGGTCCCATAGTATTCTTATGGGGCCTGATGGGGGAGGATAGCATTGTTTTGCTATCCAGTTTCCATCTGTCCGGGAGGATCAGGGAGAATTTGGGTCTTTGTCCCAGACACAAAATCGCAGCTTGCTGCGATTTTCTGTCCGGGAAAATAATCTGAACAAATCAGATCCTCCCGGTTCCGGTGACTCCTAACATGGGAGTCTATGGCGCCGCATCCAACAGAAAATTGGCTAGCAGCAATTTTTTTGACTTACCACAAGTTCTGGATCCAGCAAAACTGCACTTGCCATACCTGATCACAAGTCCATTAGAGATTGAATGGGGCTTGCCGCAAGTCGGCCGTTACACAGCAGATGCGGTAGATGTGGTTGCATCTCCCGGATCTGCCGCAAATGTACAAAATTGCTGATGTGAAAGCAGCCTAAGGCTACTATACCTTCAAACCATTTAAGAAAGGCCATATGATGATGTGACGCCCCTATGGCAAGGCACCACAGGGAGGTACTGCACCCCAAACAGAAGGTGTAGTGCCTCTGTAGCAGTGGATATGGAGGACCCTACAGAGTTTGCACCCTGCACCCATAAAGTAGGGCACTTTAGGACAGGGGACTGTATATCTAATAGGCCGCAGGGGTTGGAGCCTAGAGAGCGGGAGACGGGCAGTGACCGTATTGTCAGGCAGACGGTGTGAGACAGCGAGGAAGACGGATGCAGGGGACACTGCGGCTGTAACTGAAGGGCACTTCTTAGGAGAGGGATGACCCAGACATGGAAGGGGGATTATTCCAGGACTGGTTGGAGCCAGCTGGATACCCAGGTCACCACCAGGAAACCAGAGCCGAGGTGGTTAGTCAAAGGTCTATCCCTAACTGCAGACCGACAAGCTGAGGGCCCAACATAAGGGAGCCACAGCACCCCTAAAGAAGTCCAACATCATGGGTATTTCCGCAGTTAGTGCGCCACTCTCTCCACCGCTTCCATTCAGAGAGTGCTATGATACTGGGCTGTGACTGCAGTAGAGCTCTTCCCATAGCCCAGTCACTCAGAGACTGGGTCCTGCCTCTCTGATGCCGGGCCAACATTAGTTGATGTGACCTCACTGGATAGCACAAGTCACTCCAGCAGGGGTCATGTGACCAAGATGAGCAGACAGCGATAGCGCCACTCACAGACAGAATGCACAACACAAGTTATTTTGAAAAAGCTCAGCAGAGTGAACTCACCAGACATCAGAGGTCACTCCAGCCGAGGGTCACATGATCGGGATGAGTGGACCACGATAGCACTGCTAACAGGCAAAATGCATGACACAAGGTATTTTGGAAAAGCATGTTTAACTGATTTAAATTGATGTAGTCACTATACATTGTAATGAAGCACCTCTTTAATGAAAAATGAAACAACAGGTGTCTATGATAGCATTGCTGGATTGATGTGGCTTACATATTATAACTGGAATCTTCTGCATTAAATATGATAGTTAACTATTCTATTAATGACAGAAACTCTTTGACATCTTTCACTCTCTCCTCAGTCCTAAATTGCAGGCTCCCATCACTGACCTCTGTGCGGATAATCTGGCTTCTTCAGAGAGAAAATAGAAAACATCCGTCATGAAATCAGCTCTTGGCCCCGAAGAGATGCTACCCCCTTTCCACTCCACATCTCCTTTGGCTCACTCTTCACATTTTATCCATTCACAGAAAAAGAAGTCTCTAGGCTTCTCTCTTCCTGTCGCCCCACTACATGCACCACTGACCCCATCCCCTCACTCCTACTCCAGTCTCTCTCAGGTGGTCATCACTTACCTAACCAAAATCTTCAATCTTTCTCTTTCTTCTAGCATCTTCCCTTCCTCCTTCAAACCCTCTATCATTACTCCATTATTAAGAAAAACTTCTCTTGACCCATCCTGCACAAATAACTACAGACAGGTCTCCAATCTCCCTTTCATCTCTAAACTCTTGGAGCGCCTGGTCTACTCCCGCCTTACACGTTACCTCTCCACTCACTCTCTTCTAGATCCATTCCAGTCTGGTTTCCGCCTCCTTCACTCTACAGAAACTGCCCTCACCAAAGTGACCAATGACCTTCTGACAGCAAAACGTAATGGTGAACACTCTCTGCTTATTCTTCTTGATCTCTCTGCAGCTTTTGCCACTGTTGACCACCATCTCCTACTCTCTATGCTGCACTCCATCGGCATAAAGGACACTGCTCTCTCCTCATTCTCTCATCCAGCTCTCTGACCGTTCTTTCAGTGTATCATTTGCTGGCTCCACTTCTCCTCTTCCTCTCACTATTTGAGTCCCTCAGGGATCAGTACTTGGACCTCTTCTCTCTCTACACAGACCCGATTGGAAGACCATCACAGATTAGGCTATTCAGTACCATCTTATGTGATGCAACACTTACACTTCTTCTCCTGACCTTACCTCCGCTGTATTACAGAACACCAATGACTGGTAACTGCAGTTTCCAAATCATGTCGCTCTTACTGAAACTCAACTTTCCAAAAACTGAGACTTCTCTGCTCCACCTTCATAAACTCTAAATGTGATGATCTTCTCAGTTTATGAAAAAAGCCTAGCAGACGGCCAGTTGTTGGTGTTATGTTTAAGCTGAAACTTTCCTTCACCCCATATATACAATATCTCACCCGCTCTTGCGGCTTGCATCAGAAGAACAATCTCGAGAATCCACCCCTTCTCACTTTGAAACAACAATAACCCTACACTGCCTGATTCACGTCCCACCTTGACTATTGTAATCTCTGATTAATTCCCCTCCCTTGCACTAACTTTCCCCTCTCAATCCATCTTAATGCAGCAGCCGGTCACCTATCTGCTAACCGTTACTCTGAGTTTCTGCTCTATGCCAGTCATTGCATTGCTGTCTATTGTATACACTTAGGATCCAATTCAAAACTGCATGTTCACACACAATTTTGACAGTGCAGCACTCCTACCTCTCTACCATCTCTGTCACCTCACATTTTCTCTTCGCTCTGAAGTGACTTTAGACTCACTTCTGCATTAATCCGACCTTCCACGCCCGCTCCAAGACTTTCTAGCTGAACCAATCCTCGGAATGCTCTACCAAGATTTAAGTCATCCACAACTTTCTAGTTTACAGTGCGCCCTAAAAACATTCTTTATCTTTTTAGGCGCGCCTATCATGATCCCTAGTCAGTCATTTAGACATAGCCTATACACTCACCAGTCTCAAATGCATCACAAATAATGGTTGGTGGCCACTTATGCTGCTCCTATCTGTTCCTATCTCCTCAAGTTGAGTTTCCATATTTAAATAAGCCTCTGTGCTTTGTGTCACCCCCTCATTGTTAGATTGGGAACTCTTATGAGCAGGGCTTAATTTTGCTTTAACTATTGTATTGTCTGTAAGTACTTACGATGTTTGAATATGAACCTCTGAATGTGAAGCGCTGTGGAATAGTTGGCACTATATAAATAAAGATCATTATATTATATTAATTATTAGCTTTATTAAACTGCTTTAAATCTATGTGTCAGTATGCATTGTATGAACACTTTAAGTCCAAACTGGCGCTTTGAAAGGAAAGTATTTCCCACATATGGGAACCACTTGAGCCATGCATAGATTTAATTAGGATGCATGATATAAATGAAGGTATGGTTCATAAAGTCAACAAGTGTTATTCTCATGTAAGAATGATCATGCAAATGACATCGTTCAAGCCTGCTTGAGTTTGTCAGTGTCACTTAGTATAGTTTCATACCATGGTTTTTGTATATCAGGTTGTCTGTTGAACCAGACTGAACCTGATCCGTTTTGCCCCCATGTATCCTTTGGTGCTGGATTGTGTTTTAGTGCCGATAAGGTATGTCAGTTTCCACACCGGAACAAACCGCAGGGCCCGCAGCGATTTGGCTCATGAATAAAAAAACGCACAAAATAAACAAACTGGGCCATCTGTGCATAACGTGAGAGTATGGGCGCCGGATCCTGAAAAAATGATTGTTACCGGATGCGATTTTATGCACAGTGCAGGCTCTGAAATAGCACATGGCGCAGCATTTCAGAACATGGTGAAGTACAGACCATTGGAGAGCAGCACTGCACACACAGGCTGACAGATCGCACCTGGAAGCAGCACTGCACACACAAGCTGATAGATCAGCACCGTGGAGAGCAGCACTGCACACACAAGCTGATAGATCAGCACTGTGGACAGCAGCAGAAATGAATCCTGTTAAAAGCAGAATCGGAGGACATATTTGGCCACACTTTGCGCTCATCCTGTGCTGTCAGGTTCTGTCTGGTGGATCCTGCAAAAAATAGGATCCACCCTGACAGCCTGAAACCGTGGTGTGAAGCCTGCCCTAGTCTGATCTGATTCTCTTGCAGCACAGGTGAGCAGAAGATGGAGAACAAAATATCTCCATAGAGTCTCTGTTATCAGACATCATCTGAGTGGAGTCTGATGATTTCCACGCCCTATAGACTTGTATAGGTGGGCGCCATCTTATTTATGCCGACACTTGCCGCATGCTGTGCTTTTTTTCTCATAATAACTCAGCATGAGGAAAAAGACACTGATCACCACTGTCCCATAGTATAACAGTGGAAGGAGTGCTGTCCAATAAAACATCAGCCAGCTCTCGTCAGAGTTCTACAATGGTGTGAGCGAGCCCTTATAGAGAAATCAATGAGCTGGGCATCACTTGGCAGGCATTGTTCTGAAGCCCTTTGCCTAGTCAGATACATCTTTGTGCAAACTGTGTGCAAGAAAAGAATATTTAGTATAAAGTAGTGATTAGTTCTATTCCGCTCTAGACGTCTTTATGTTTTCAATTATTTTGCCGCTTTGAGACTTTTTTTGTCTGGTTTCGACAGTATTGGATGCAGATACTGGAAACATACATGGTCATTCGCTGAGTAATCTCTTCTCTGTCTGTGCCAAAGATGCTGATGTCTCCACTGGAAAAAGCAATTCCAGGAAGACAGATGAAAAGCTCTTGCATAAGGAAGCAAAATGCTATATTCTGCGAAGAAAGGAATATCTCCAGGCAGTGGAAGAATATATTGTCTGCTAGCATAGTCTTCTTCAATTTATTTTTCATGTGGTTGCCTGCATATCTAGTAACTATGGCCACATGTTATTAAAATACTACGAGCAGAGCTGTAGATAAGTAAAGGGGTAGCTTGTTTGCATGTTCATAGCCTGATAGGCGATAGTTGTAGATGTAGATCTGCTCTTGCAGCGTAGCTAATCCTCCAGTTTAGTGGAGTCCTAAGGGCGATAATCATTTGCCTTTTCCATCTAAGTTTTATTTTAGATGAAACTGTGCAAAGAGCATCTTTTCTGAAATTGAATTGCAGTTTTTTCCCCTTGGCTGTGGCACAGATGCACAAAGGGATGGAGATCTTTCTGCTGGCTTATCTGAAAGCATGTTTGGTGTGAACGGTACATTGAGGGACATAGCCAGTGGCGAAACCTGAAGCTCATGGGCCCTGATGTGAAATCTCCAATGGGGCCCCCAATTATTGCAAACCTTTCATAGCATTAGTCGTTTTCTATAAGCCAAAGTGACTTCTGGGGCCCCCCTAGGCTCCAGGGCCCAGGTGCAATCACAACCCCTGCACCTATTGTAGTTATGCCCCAGGATACAGCCACCAACAAGATGCCCACATGGTGAGAAATACTGCGAAGGGCCACCTAGCAATGATGTGCGGGTGCACTGAAACTTCTGGATTTTTCTATGAAAGTGTGTAAAAGTTTTTATCATGACGTTACTAAACTCTACCGAGCTCCTGGAGTGGTGGACAGCGTCTGCAGATACTTGTCAGCTCCTGTTCATATCATAGATGTGGGAATTGTGCAGTCTCCGGACTGACAGCTTCACTCAGAGCCTTAGCTGTGTATTACATTCTGGATACAATTGCTCAATCATCTGCTCTATCTTGTGCATTAAAATTCTCATGATAGAAACCTGTGATAAATCCTTGTTATAGTCTGTGATGTCTGTGCAGCTCCACTGGTGTCTGTCATGAGAGGGCACCACACTCCTGGCTGGTATCACGGTGCTCGTTCTACTGCTGCTGAGGGAGGCAGCTATCCTGTGGCAGGAGATGTGTTCCAGCTGCCAGAAGTACTTTGGGCACTGTGAGTTAGGAAATCTGTCATATGTTGTGGTGTGGTGTCCGTACAATGAGGACTCATAAATGGACATTGTACTTTGTACTTTGCTGCCATCTAATGGTCAATGTGTGTATGAAAGTTAGATAATTCTCATAACTAGCATCCATAGCGACAGTGGGAGAAGCCTCTACCTGAGGCCTCTCACACATAGCAACAGTGGGAGAAGCCTCTACCCCAGGCCACTCACACATAGCAACAGTGGGAGGAGCCTCTACCTCAGGCCTCTCACACATAGCAACAGTGGGAGGAGCCTCTACCTCAGGCCTCTCACACATAGCAACAGTGGGTGGAGCCTCTACCTCAGGCCTCTCACATATAGCAACAGTGGGAGGAGCCTCTACTTCAGGCCTCACACATAACCACAATGGGAGGAGCCTCTACCTCAGGCCTATAACACATAGCAACAGTGGGAGGATCCTCTACTTCAGGTGTCTCACACATAGTAATGAAGGGAGGAGCCTCTACCTCAGGCCTCTAACACAGCCACAGTGGGAGGAGCCTCTGCCTCAGGCATCTCACACTTAACCACAGTGGGAGGAGCCTCTACCTTCAGGTCTCTCACATATAGCCATAGTGGGAGGAGCCTCTACCTAAGTCCTCTCACACATAGCCACAGTGGGAGGAGCCACTACCTCAGGCCTCTCACACATAGCAACAGTGGGAGGAGTCTCTACTGCAGGTGTCTCACACATAGTAATGAAGGGAGGAGCCTCTACCTCAGGCCTCTAACACAACCACAGTGGGAGGAGCCTCTACCTCAGGCCTCTCACACTTACTGGAACAGGTTTCTAGTCAGTCTTAGGAGAGATGGAGGAAGCACTACTGCTCCCAGCATCTCTATCCCAGTCCATGCTGAGGAGACATCATTCTTTCCATGTAATTGTCTCCACAAAGGAGTGAAGCATTTTATAGCCAGGAGTGATAAGGCTGAACAGTTGTCTCCTCCATGCTGGTTTATATTACTACCAGCCAGAACCACTACTATGTGACTTCCAGGCTTTGTCTGCCTGACCCCAGACATCACCACTACAGGAGTGCCCCCGGGGGTCATATACAACACCTGCACCCAGACATCACCACTACAGGAGTGCCCCCAGAGAGTCATATACAACACCTGCACCCAAACATCACCACTACAGGAGCGCCCCTGGGGGTCATATACAACACCTGCACTCAGACATCATCACAACAGATGCACCCCGGGTGGTTATATACAACTCCTGCACCCAAACATCACCACTACAGGAGCGCCCCTGGGGGTCATATACAACACCTGCACCCAGACATCACCACAACAGGTGCACCCCCGGGTGGTTATATACAACACCTGCACCCAGACATCACAACTACAGGAGCACCCCCGGGGGTTATATACACTCCTGCACCCAGACATTACCACTACAAGAGCGCCCCAGGGGGTCATATACAACACCTGCACCCAGACATCACTACTACAGAAGCGCCCCTGGGGGTCATATACAACACCTGCACCCAGACATCACCACTACAGGAGCACCCCCCGGGGTTATATACAACTCCTGCACCCAGACATTACCACCACAGGAGCACCCACAGGGGGTTATATACAACTCCTGCACCAGACATTACCACCACAGGAGCAACCACAGGGGGTTATATACAACTCCTGCACCCAGACATTATCACTACAGGAGCGCTTCCAGAGGATTATATACCATCTTTATTAGTTCAACCTCCCACTACTGACAATTGTTGTGGGCACGTGACATTACCATCTACTGCCATTGGAACTACATATCCCATCTGGGCCCTTGGCAACATCTGGCGCCTCCCCCGTGGCTCACCACACAAATATTTCCCTATTTCTATTACTATAAGAGTAAGGGCCGACACATGATCTTGAGGGTGAACGCAGCCTCCCTGTGCCCACGATCTGCATTCGGGGCAGGGCAGCTTTTCCCTGCATTCACACGCCAAGATAGTCTCTGGCTCGCAGCACTAAATTGACATGCTGTGGAGAAGTGGCGGCACAGAGAGCCACCTGGCATGTTAGCTTATGCTGCAGAGTAAAGCACAGTGGATGGGATCTCTGTAAAACTTATCCACTGTGCTTGTACTGCACAACACAGTGTGCAAAAACACCATGCAATGTTTGTCGTGGTGTTTTTTTCCACCATTCGCACTAACCTTCTCTTGTAAATTTTCCTCTTTCCCCCACATCCAGGGTGGTTCTTGATGGTTCCATGCTTAGCACATTTCTAAATAACATTACACACTGCTAAAACGGGGATACAAAGGTCTTTGGAGATGGCCTTATACCCTTTGAAAGTCTTGTGTTTGCTAATATTAGAAGTTCTGATGTCCTCAGACAGCTCTTTTGTCTTCATCATTGTGACAAAGCAACAGGGCCTAACATGTGGCTTTTTAAGACACTGAAGTCAACATTCATTGGCTAATTCATGTCACATGGTCACCAAGAATTTATCACAGGTAATTCTCATTTGTGATTTACAACAAGCAAGTCAAAATGTGATTCCATACTAATTTAATAAAGGGTGCCAATACCAGTGTCATAGCGAGGTTTAGGCTGCGCTCACACGCCGCACTTTTGCCGCTTTTTTTTGTGCATGTGTTTTTCCCACGTTTTGCGGCTGCTATTTTAGTGCCGGTAAAAAAATTGCGTTGCGTTCAGATGCCTCATTTTAAATGGCCGTGTTTTTCCCCCAATGGCGCAGTAGAGAGTGATGTCACACGGGGGCAGGAATAATCTTGTTCCCGTGTGATATGTGTACTTTTACTTTAGCAGTGTATGTACATAGGATCTGGAATGCAGCATTGTCTAAACAACAATGCGTATTCCAGCTCCTTATAAAGGGGCCTATGGAGGAAAGCGCGCACATTTTTGCACAAACAATTAAGATGTTCATTCTTTTTACACTCGCGCTTTCAAACCCAAAAGCGCATTGTAAAGTACATACCGTCTGAACGGCAAAAGGGAAAGTCCATTCACTTTGCTGGGAACACTGACGCCGATGCACTTTTGGAGGAAAAGCATGGTGTAAAAGAATGCAGCAAAAGAGCGACGTGTGAACGCAGCCTTAGATTCTTCTATTTTCGCCTCCCATTGTTTTTTGTTATAAATTGATGTTTATCGTTTGGTCTTTTGTATTTAACACAAGTCTCTATTCAAAGGAGCTGATTTACTTGATTCCTTTTTTTCAGGAGATGTTTCACATTATGTACTTATTATGGATGCTAATAACGAAGAGCAGGACTGTAACTAAGAAAACACTTTTAATCATTACTCATGTTGTATGTTACTAACTGTTCCAGGCATGTGGTCAGTCACACTGCTGCTGTTTGAGTAATGGGCTGCACTGCTCTGTCATCACACCGCTCAGTCTTTGATGACATCCCATGCCAGTGCTCTGTCAGGCAATATCCCTGGCATAACCATTGAAGCTGGATGTATGCGGCTAGCTTTGTTTCCGATCTGTGCATGCTCTAGAATCTCTATTGTCTGGAAACTTCCTGCGCGCTGTTCTTGAAGCCATCAAAGGGAATGAGGCAGCAGCTCTATTGGTCAGGGTTACCACCCTTAATTGTGCACCAGTGAGAGGTATTTCAATCGTCTTAACACATCAGACATTAAGTGAGGACCCCATCGTTTGCACTTTTGTTCCAGGGTGCCAACCTATGTAGTCAGGCAGGTGATCCCTGGGGCTTTTTCATTTAGGTGAGCTGAGGATTCACCCAATATAATACATATACATGTACGATCCCTTCCCTGGACTCTTAACATTTATCATCATTTTATTATTATTGGGTTGGGTCTTTTTTTAGATTTATCATATTTTAATTCCTGTCCAATAAAATTATAAGTTTATTTTTTTTTTTTTAGCTGATATTGAAGCTGAATATATTGACAGGTTAGGAAAGGTTTTCAAGGATCATATTATTCTATCTTGGTTTGATGGCCTTTATGTCTGACATATTCGCAGATCAATGTAATTCTGTATTAGATATTGGGTTCCCCGTCTACATGTATTCTGAATTTGATATATGGGATTGTAGCATGGCAGTATGCCTTCTTTGTACTAATAGCATCATTCCACTACTAGAAGCAGTAATACGAATTTACGCTTGTACTCGGGTCGTGTCAATGTTCAGTATTCAGTGGATAACTCTATTGTCCTTCCAAAACTTATCATGACCTCTGCCTGCTTGCTACAGGGAAATTCTTTTCACACCATATAATATAGGTCTGTACCGTGCGCTGTATATATTACTGCTGCATGGGAAGAAGAAACCCTGCCTGTAATAGCTTCCTACAAACTGCAGACCTTGCTGAATCGGTTGACTTATCCATCAGAAGACATTTTGTTCTACTATATCCTAGCATCTTCTTGCACATTTCTCTTTCACATTTGGAAGGAATATCGGTTTTTAAGTGACAGCTTGAGAACATCCAGGAGAGTCGGCTATTAGTATTTTTGTATCATATAGACTCACTTCTGCATAAATGTATGTAGCTCATTGAAAATGCAAGGGAATGATAATGTATTGAATAAAAGTGCTCCGGGCAAATAAGTCTTAGGACGAGAGTAACAATACACTGAAGTCACTATAATGCAAATGGAGCATGTAATGAGAGAATATCACTGCAAGCTATATGTTCTAGTCCTTACTGCAAAGAACATCAAGTTGTATTATTTGTAAGAATATACGGAAATCTTTCTATATAATCATTTCTGAGTGGATTTAATATTTATTTGAAAATAATGGCTTTGCTGATCTTAATGGCTTTGACGTTGCGCTTCAGAGGAAGGTTGTGGTTGGTATAGCAATATTCCTATGGATAGTCCTGGATTGTCCTGATTGTTATATTAGGAGTCAGGAAGGATTTTTACCCCTAAGAAATGAAACTGAGCTACTGAATTATTAAATTTGTTTTTGTCTTTGCAAAAGCCTGCTGACAGATTCCCTTTATAATAGGGCTTATTTTTACTGTCCATGTGCCTTTATTTCATAATGAAGCACAAATATATTTATGCAATAATCCCACCAGTTTGTGGAATAAATCTACATCATATTTTACAATTTGGGGTTTATAATAAAGGAGTTTACCACTTTCAGGAAGGTGGACCCCAAGCATGCTAACTTTTATAAAAAACAAAGAGGGCAGGTAACTCAGTCTCCCTCAGGTCCTGCGCTGGCTTCCTCGTCACTGCTTGGAACCAGGTGTTTTGGTTGCAGCAGTGACATCAGGTTGACAGCTTGCACCATCGCTGTGAATCACTGAGTTCAACGACTTGTACTGCCAACTGGGCATAGCTCAGTGATTAGCTACAGCAGTGATCATGATGCATACTATCAACATTATATCACTGCTGCAGCCAGAGCACAGACACCTGAGTATCGGCAGAGAGCCTGTTATTTTAGATATTGTAGAGTGTTTGGGGACCACTTTCATGAAAAGTGTAAAACCCCTTTAAATTTGTTTGATGACGGATGACCCTGCACCCTTTTCTTTTGAAAAGACAGTTGTAAAAAGTTGCAAGAAAGGTAGAAAATAAATAGAAAAGTATTTTCAAAAAGAGGTGCACCATAAAAGTCATGTAAAGCCTTTGATGCACCAATATCTTATCTGTATTCAGTAAGTGTTTCTGTGGCACCCCTCTGGCTAGGCCCACAGAGATGTATTACACCTTATGAATATATGTGGTATCTCTGTAAGTTGTGGTTTGGGGTTAACTTGTGGAGTCTCAGTTTACGCACAACACTAGGCCACTTTACAGTAAAGGGACTGATTATTCAGTAAGTCCAAAAGGGGGTGGAGCCTAGGTTAGAGCAAAAAGAGTTGAGTGACAGTTAGTTAGTTGCTGGGAAGGCAGCCAGATAGGACGTGCCTGGCAGGTTGCTGAAAGGGGGATCCCCATCTCTAAGAGGGGGCCCAGGACAGAAGGGGACGGACCAGAACCGGTTGGAGCCGGCTGGTAACGTCTGGGGGCAACACTGGCAACACGGGAAACCGAGGCGGTCAGCAGTTTATCTCTGGCCGCAAACTGACGTGCTGCAGGCCCATAATCACCAGGTAGCCGTAGGCACCACAAGAAGTTACCTCGCCCCTCAGTACCGAAACAGGTTCAGGACACTATAGGTAACGGGTCGAATTCCGGTGGCAGGAGAAGAACAGGTTAACTCCTGTCCGTACCGGTAAGGAACAAACCTTACCTATTAGCAGCAGACTGGGGGACTGGCGGGAGAACTCTGCAAGGGTGGTAAAGACAGAGAAGAGCAGATTAGAACTCTGAAAGACTAAAGAAGGGAACATCTAGAGACTCCATAAGGAAACCCTGAACCGGCAACAATCACCCGTTAAACCAGACTGTACCGTGTTTCTCCTTAACATCTGCCGTTACCCAGTAAAGTGGAGTTCAAGTTGAACTGGTCTCTGTCATTCTTCTGCCAGTGCCAGGAGGGCTTCTGCATCACAGGCATCACAGCGGAGGGGTGAGAACAACTACTACTCCCCCCTCATCATCCTCCATCACCGCTGCCCTGAGGTAAAAGCTCCACGGTGGGGAGCGGACCACACTGAGCTGCACCCATCATCACCTCAGCGGCCGGCCTGCAGCACCGGTACCCAAATTACCGGGATCCACAGGTGGTGTCACGTACTCTTTATCCCCTGTAAATATTTTCCCCCTTCTAACAAATGACAGGGCACGGAATCGGGAACCCGACCACCCGTGACTCCCCCAGTTTATTTATCAAATCCAGGCCTGGTGTCCCTTGCCCTGGGCTCATCATTTCTCTTCAAATATTTCCTATATTTTAATTTTTTGTAACTCTACTGATGGATTGCCATAATTTAGGGAACCTGTCAGCTGGTGTAATTTTTGCATCTGTACGAGCAGTTAGACTATAGGATGCTTCTACCGTATGATGATAATTAGTAATTCACTACTAAAATTTAAGAAGGGCCTAGATGCCTGTCTTGAAAAATATAATATTACAGGATATATATACTAGATTCTGTTGATCTAGGGAACTAGTCTGATTGCCATATGTGAAGTCGGTAAGGAGTTTTTTCCCCAATGTAGAGCTTAGTGTCTGCCCATGTTTTTTTGCGTTTCTCTGGATCAACATGTTAGTAAAATATTGGAGATGAACGAAAACATTCAAATTACCATGGACTGGCATCCAGTTTGGTCCTCCATGTCAGCCGTACCAGTGTTCACTTCTGTCCCGACAGAAAAGTGCTGGTGCCGAAGTGGACATTACCCTCATTCACTACCCAACTAGAAGACTGACTAGAATAGTTCACATCTTTAATAGTGCTAAGAAAATTGGGGGTATAAAAATGGCAGATGCCAGGATGCCTTTTGCCTTGAGAGAAAAAAAAGACTATGTCTGACAGCTATGGGCTCACAATGTCTGATTACAGTGATTTAATACACATCTTTCTTTCTCCCACTGTATAAGTAGGACAAGAACTAATGTTACTCATCGGTAGATTGGACCCCCGGTTGTATGGAGAGGTTATTAAAAGGGCAGTAGGATGATAGATGAGGTTTTTTCATTCATGCTGATCTGATTCTGGGACTCTTCGGCTGCTCAGGACCCTTTCCGAGCCGTATGAAGGAGGTGCGGGTCTGGAGAACATTTTTCACTCATAATGATTTGTGCATTAAGTGTCTGCATATTCACCTTGGGTATCACTGGTGTTTTTATGACACATAGAAGGAATCTGTTCTTTCATGGCTGTCAGGTGAGTTATTCTTCAGCTGTCAAGAGCTTTAGTTGGCTGTTTGTTCTTTTAATCGGTAATTTAGGCTCAATGGATTAATTTTGTTACAGCAGAACAGATAATAATTAGATACAAGAAGGACAATTATGTTTAGCCAATTAATCGAATAAACGTATTTAACTGTGCTGTGCAATTACATGACAAATATTTGTTGCCTGTGTGTACATCTAGAAACCATTTGTAATGTTTATTTGTTTTTACTCTTGTAGTTATGTAGTTATCGAGAGGAAATCTGCAAATGAGACTTGATGCTTTAATTTGTACCCAGTGTTCACAGTTCTACAGATAGTAGAGTATGGCCTGTGATCCTTAATTTAAAGATTGCTTTCTTTATCAATAAGGCCAACCTTTAAGTTCCTTCTATAATACCCTCCTCTCTGGATCTATGTGAGGATGCTGCTATTTGTTAGCTACCACCAGTCAGAGGAAGGCCTTAATATAGATCCAAATCAGGAGTTACATTAGTGTCCATATCCTAAGTGACTAATTGCCGGTGAATCTGACTCACATCAATCTTCTCACATTGATTATTAGGTGGACTTCCGGACCGGAAGTACTGTCATTGTGATCAGAAAAAAATAGGCCTGAGGAAGAATAGCAATTTAAGTAATAGATTATAATACACTAATTCACATTTGGGATTTATATGTATATTTAAACTTCTCATTCAAGTTGCTGTGCGTCTTAACAAAGTAATTAAATTCAGGAGGGGGATAGTTCTTGTGATACTCCAGATGGGTATCCACAACAGTTTTATCTCACCCATTAACAGTTCATCTACATTCTAAAATTTAAAGGTTTGCTTAAAGGGTTGTCTACTACTAGGAAAACAACTTCTGTTTCCTTATGTTTTCCCCAGGTAATATAAAAATGTCTGTACTCACCTCCCATGCTCGTGTTGCTGCAGCAGTGTCGGTAATTGTGGTCCGAGGGATCACGTGACATTGTGAGGTCCAAATCTCCACCGGCTTCTCTCTCCCTTCCTTCAGAAAAAGGAACGATCAACAGGAAGTGGGTGCAGCTGCAGCATCACTTCCTATAGATTAACACATTTGTCAGACGTTGGGGTGAGAGAAGCTGGTGGTTATTGGATGCGGAACTCACAGGACTTTGCAACATCACTTGATTATGGGAACATGAGTATTGACACTGCGGCAATAGTGCCAGCATGGGAGGTGAGTACAGGCTTTTTAATATTACCTGGGGGAAACAAGTGGAATCAGAAGGGGCTGTCCTAGTAGTGGACAACCCCTTTAATCTTTAGTACATAATGCAGCTATGTAATGGAAAGATTTTCAACTTTCTAATATAGTTTTTCTTTCGATTTCTTACTTTTTTTAAGAACTTGCTTTTTTTACCTTTTTATTTCACTTCAAAAGCTTTAATCTTAAACTGGTGAATGGACTCCAGTGGTCACATATATGAGATGCCGTTAATGTGCATATCTAATCTACCGAGTTTCACTGATCGCTTACTGTTGGGATTTTCTGCACTTTAAGATGTTGTTTTTGGTTTCCCAATAGGTTTTGTATAACTGTGAGAGTATCCGTGTAGTATTTATTTTACTCTTTGTCATTCTTTATGTGTCAGCTGTTTACGGCTCCTTTACATCTGATGTGGTAAAACTGTACAATTGTTCCTGCATGAATCGTCTGCAAGTAGCTTTGGCAGCATAATTCCTGAGGCACGAATACAGGACCCTGTGACCTCACCACTAATTTACTTAGGAGTGGAAAATCAGTACAAACATGTTTTTAGTTGCCTGTGCATATCAGTCAAGGCAAAATTGCTATCAAATGAAGCAGCTATGTCTGATAACTACATTAACGCTATTGTAACTTATTCCCTGTTCTGTCTGATCCTGTTCAGCAGGCTGTATATTACATCCTGACCGTAGCTCACCAGCTGTATTCTGCTTTTTTTATACTTCACTTGGAAGAAAAGATAATGTCACATTACATTAGTAACTTAATTTCATCTACTTTCTAGTCTTGTATATACTGTGTGCAGAATTATTAGGTAAGTTGTATTTTAGGCTGCATTCACACATTGCGTATTTTGCAGCGTTTTTTTACGCGCGCTTTTCAAAATACGCAATGTGCCTTATGTCTGCCAGCAAAGTGAATGGGAAATTCACTTTGCAGTGCAGACATTGCGTAAAAATACGCAGTGCGTTTTCCGGGAGAAAACGCAGCTCCGTAAACAAATGATATGTCAATTGTTTACGCAGCTACTTCTGCCTATTCTCCCAGAGGGGAGGAAGAATCCTGCTTCCTCCTCCCCTCTGGGGCAGCTGTGGCCGCCCATTAGACTTCACAGTGTATTAATACACACTGTGAAATCTAAATTAAACAAAAGCAAGTGTGTGAAAAATAAAAAAGAATGAATACATCACCTTCCGACGCCTTCTGCCGCTGTGCGATCCCCGGTTCAAGTCAGATCTCTTCTGACAAGACCTGTGGTGACGTCAGAGGGGGGCGTTCCCGGGCACTCGCGGTCATGTGACCGCGAGCGGCCAATCAGCGATGGGGCCACCCCGGTAACGCCCCCCCTCTGACGTCATCACAGGTCCTGTCAGAAGAGATCTGACTTGAACCGGGGATCGCACAGCGGCAGAAGGCGTCGGAAGGTAAGTATTGATTCTTTTTATTTTTCACACACTTGCTTTTGTTTAATTTAGATTTCACAGTGTATATTAATACACTGTGAAGTCTAATGGGGCGGTCACACATGTCACAGAGGGGAGGAGGAGGCAGGATTCTTCCTCTCCTCTGTGACATGACTGCGCTTTCTGGGGGAAAGAAAGCGCAGTGTGTGAAAGCCCCTGCGTATTTTGCTGCGCTTTTTTGCGCGGCCGAAATACGCGGCAAAAAGCGCGCGCAAAAAAGCGCAGCAAAATACGCAAATGTGTGAACGTAGCCTTAGAGGATTATTATTTTTATTATTGATCAACAACTATGTTCTCAATCAACCCAAAAGACTCATAAATATCAAAGCTTAATATTTTTGGAAGTTGGAGTGTTTTTTTTTTACATTTGGCTATCTTAGGAGGATATCTGTTTGTGCAGGTAACTATTAATGTGCAGAATTATTAGGCAACTTACGGTAATAAAAACCAAATATATTCCCATCTCACTTGTTTATTTTCACCAGAAAAACTAATATAGCTGCACAAATTTAGAAAAAAACCATTTCTGACATGTAAAAACAAAACACAAAAAAATGAGTGACCAATATAGCCACCTTTCTTTATGATGACACTCAACAGACTTCCATCCATAGAATCTGTAAGTTTACGATCAATATTACGTGCAGCAGCCACCACAGCCTCCCAGACACTGTTCGAGAGGTGTACAGTTTTCCTTCCCTGTAGATCTCACATTTTAGGAGGGACTATAGGTTCTCTATGGGGTTTATTTTTTCTTCTTTTAGACCTTTACTGGCCAGCAACGCTGTGGAGTAGTTGGATGCATGTGATGGAGCATTGTCCTACATGAAAATCATGTTTTTCTTGAACGATACCGACTTCTCCTGTACCACTGCTTGCAGAAGTTGTCTTCCAGAAACTGGCAGTAGGTCCGGGAGTTGAGCTTGACTCCATCCTCAACCCGAAAAGGTCCCACAAGTTCATCTTTGACGATACCAGCCCATACCAGTACCCCACCTCCACCTTGCTGGCGTCTGAGTTGGAGTGGAGCTCTCTGCCCTTTACTGATCCAGCCTCTGGCCCATCCATCTAACGCATCAAAGAGTCGCTCTCATTTCATCAGTCTATAAAACCTTTGAAAAATCAGTCTTAAGATTTGGCCCAGTCTTGACGTTTTATCTTATGTTTCTTGTTCAAAGGTGGTTGTTTTTCAGCCTTCCTTACCTTGGCCATGTCCCTGAGTATAGCACACCTTGTGCTTTTTGATTCTCCAGTAACGTTGCAGCTCTGAAATATGGCAAAACTGGTGGCAAATGGCATCTTGGCAGCTTCATGCTTGATTTTCCTCAATTCATGGGCAGTTATTTTGCACCTTTTTTGCCCAGCATGCTTCTTGCGACCCTGTTGGCTATTTGCCATGAAATGCTTGACTGTTCGGTGATCACGCTTCAAAAGTTTGTCAATTTCAAGACTGCTACATCCCTTTGCAAGACATCTCACAATTTTGGACTTTTCAGAGCCCGTCAAATCTCTCCTCTGACCCATTTTTCCTAAGGAAAGCCATTTGCCTAATAATTAAGCACACCTTATATAGGGTGTTGATGTCATTCCACCACACCCCTCCTCATTACAGAGATGCTTATCACCTGCTTTACTTAATTGGTAGTTGGCTCTCAAGCCTATGCAGTTTGGAGTAGGACAACATGTATAAAAAGTATTGTAATCAAAATACTCATTTGACTAATAATTCTGCACACAGTGTAGGTGGTGCACACATTCAACAACAAATAACTTTCATTCTTAAAAGCTAAAATAAATGCAAAAAAATGAATATTTCACATAAGATGAACGATAAATATCTACTGTAGTAAATACCAGATTGAGCTGAAGAGTCACATATATGAAAAAAGAAAGAAACAGATGGGCGTACATGAGAAGTATCCGAAGGACTATAGGGGTTAGATTATGATGTGGGGAAGTTACGCCCCTCATCTTTTCGGGTTGTGCAAGCCCTGCACAAACCTGGAATGCGGCATCGTATGTCTCGCTGCGGAGCGGTGAAGCAAGAGGCTTCGGCGTACACTTCCTGCTTTGATCACGTGGTACTGGGAAGACGGTCAGCATCAGCAGATACATGTCACGCCAGGTCTTGGTTATATTAATGTCGGCTCTCTAGGCTAAGCACCTCTACCACAGTCTCCCCGGAGGGGAGGAGAGATCAAGGAGAAAAATTGGGTGTATGTGGTTAACTGGAGCACCACAATCAGAGACACCGCAACAGGGGAATAATTCTTCAAACCTGTTTATTAGTTAGTATTAGTTAGTCCACAATGAGTTTTGACGGCGAATGGCCGTGTTCCTTAGATGGGAGTCATATATGGCTTGGAGAGCCACAATACTCAATGCACTGTATTTATGTCATGCGCTTAGATGGCGCTGACATTTTTGGATGCTGCTGTGTATGTGGTTTGTCTTTAAGAGCTGCATGGTTAATGGTTGTGAAGGTCCTTGCCTCCTGTGGTGTGCTCCAGAACTGCAGTCACTTTTATGTTCAATTGCTGATTCAGGAGTTAATGTGTGACTCACCTGGAATCCCTTTCCCTTGACTTTAAATAGCTTTCCCTCTCCTCAGTCAGGTGCTGCTGATAGCTATGTGCTCTAGGTCTTGGTGCTGTGCTGATGCTTAGCTGCTGGGCTGAGGTCTTTCCTTGGGAGAAGCTGTGATTCCTGACCCGGGGGTGGAGGTAGGGGCCCTCAGCCAGGGCTAATCAGGAGTTTTAAGGTACAGGGTGCTTGGAGCGCCTCACCATCAGAGGTACCTCCGAGATCAGGGCGAGCTAGGGACCCCAGCATTAGGGTCATATTAGGCTCTCGTGACCCCCTTTTGCCCAATTCAACTACCTCTTACCTGATTCCCTTACCTCCCAAGTGTGACATTTTACCAGCTAATTCTGTAATACTCATGTAACCATTTCTCAGTTTATATTAAAGCAGTGCCACTCTTTCTCAAAAGCAGGATAGGTAAAAAATGGAAACCGCTCACTGGAAGGCTGGAATCAGATGGTTGTGCAAAACATATGCCAGTCACAATCACAAATTCTGGAAATGACTGGCTCTGAGTGCATTTCCATGTCTAAAGGTTGTACGAGTACAAGGTCTGTCTGCAATTTACAGACACTATTCTGCTCCAGAAATTGATCCATACTAGTGCATGCTGCAATCTTTTCATATGGACAGGTAAAAAATCGGTCATCTGAACAGCTCTAATTACTAACCAGGGTTGGTATGCTGTCCTTATTCTGTCAGATGTAAAATTATATAGCACATATGCCATTTATACACTCATCTTAACGAATCCGAACAATAGTTTGAAGTAGAAATGTAAGTAGAAAACTCTGCTAGCCATAAGAGCTTACGCTGTACAGGAGAGAGAAACAGAGAGAGAACAGAGAGGACCCCGCTGATCATAAGGGCTTACACTCTACATGAGAGAGAGAAAGAGTGAAAGAGAGGATCTCACTTACTCTGCTGACCATAAGAGCTTATATTCTATAGAAAAGAGAGAGAGAAAAAAGATCCGCTGATCATAAGAACTTACACGCTACAGAACAGAAGACCCGCTGATCATAAAATTCTACAGGAGAGAGAAAGAGAGAACCTTGCTGAGCAAAATACCTTACACTTTACAGGAGAGAGAGTGAAAGAGGATCCGCTGATCATAAAAGCTAACAATGTACAGGAGAGAGAGAGAGTGAAAAAAGGATCCGCTATTCATAAAAGCTAACAATCTACAGGAGAGAGAGAACCTTGTTGACCATTAGAGCTAAGATTAGCTGATATTCTAATGAAGAGGGAAAGAAAGATCCACGCTGACAATAAAGGGCCTGTCACACGCGTCAATGTCGTCAGTGAGATGATCGCTGACGACATTGACGACTGATCGCTGGTGAGCTGTCACACAGACAGACTCACCAGCGATCAATTGACCAGAAACATCGTGGAAACGATTTAAATATTGTTTCCACGATGTCTTGCTCCCGCTGCCAGGCTGCTGGAAGCGGGAGCAGGCTGGTCTCCAAGGTAAACTGCGGGTATCTAGGCAGCGCGCGCTGCCTAGATACCCGACGTGTACCTTAGTTACCAGCCTCCTCCGCTCACCGGCTGGTATCTAAGGTACACAGCGGGTAACTAGGGACCCTAGTTACCCGCTGTGTACCTTAGATACCAGCCGGTGAGCAGAGGAGGCTGGTAACTAAGGTACACGTCGGGTATCTAGGCAGCGCGCGCTGCCTAGATACCCGCAGTTTGCCTTAGTTACCAGCTCCCAGCGCTTGTGAGAGGTGCTGGGAGCTGGAATATCGCTACTCCCGGTGTCACACGCAGCGATGCTGCGTGTACACCGGGCAACAATCGCCAGGTTTTAGAGCAGGTTCTAAAACCTGGCGATCATCAACCAGCGATTTATCGCTGGTTGATTCAGTATGTCACACGCGTCAATATCGCTGCAACGTCACGTGCAGCCGATATCGTGCAGGCGATATTGACGCGTGTGACACCCCCTTTTGAGCCTAAACTCTTCAGGAGAGGGAGGAGGTTGCTGACCATAACAGATTAGGCCGGGTTCACACCACGGCACAATCAGGTCTGGGGCTATCCGATGTGAATTGGACAGCCCCAGACCTGATCTGGACACAGAACTGGAGGGCCAAATATGCCCTCCGGTCCGGTGTCCAGCCGGATTCTTCATATAGCAGCCGCAGCTGCTGATAATTCAAGATCGCGGCTAGCGATTCAAGTTCGCTAATTCAAGATCGCGCCAGTGTGAAAGCACCCTTATACATTGAAGTCAATGAGGGAAATCTACAACAAGTCCATACCCGCAATTGACAGACTGCAGATTTATAACATTTGTGACACAGAACAGTTTTTACGATAACAATTTCTATAGCATTTGTTCAGATTTCATTCACTTTGCTTCTGTTATAATCCACTGTGGATTTTCTGTGTGGAATAACAATTAACCACAATTTTGGGACATGTGACAGCCCAGATCGGGGCAACTTCATATTTTGTATCATTATGCCTCTGTTTTTTATTCTGCTACAGTTTATTAAACCAGAAATGACATAAGTAAATACCATCAGAAGTGTAACTATCATCCAAAACTGCTGAATATCTACCGGTGCCAGGAAGAAGAGGAGAGTGATCGACTGCAGCATCAGAGCTCTATAATATAGCTTTGTGCAGCTGGTTCTTGCTCTTGTGTACACTGTGAATAGCATTAGAGCTATTTACTGTATAATTTCATGAGGATTCACAAAAGCGCAGCTCTAATTTATGTTCAATTACCTTACTGAGTACAGGCATGGATCAGTGGCTATGTCAGGATAATAAAGAGGAAAATGGATGCAAGAGAGAAGCTGATGGTAAACGCCACATGTCAGACTGATGCAGAATTATAAAAATTCACAAGCATTTGAGGCTCCAAATGATCCAAAATTGGCCAAGAATGGAAGTATAGCGTCGTAGCAGTGTGAAGTTGTAGACATGGCCGTGAATGAGCACTTCATCTCTAAGCACTCATTCTATCTGTTTATCAGGCTTAGTTTAACTGGATAGTTTTTCATGTTAAGCTTGTTATCTGCTTGGACCAGTTTAACCAGCTTACTTATGTCCGTTGATTTGTCGTTCTGAGCAAAGTTCAATTTTCTGAGCTATTTCCAAAATGCTCTTGTGTTCTTCTGCAGCCCAGCTGTCAATAAATCTACGATATGAAGGATCGCTGCTAGACATCTGTAACCTGCTGAATTACCAGATCTAAACTTTCCACACCTCCTCACCAGATTACATGTACAGTATGTGCTGGAGCTCCATCCATATCTTTAGCTAGTCAGTCCTTCAATTACTAAGAAATCTGTTTATAAATCAATATTCAAATGAGACTAAAGTGCTTTCAGAGTGTGGTAACTCTTCCGAGCCTCTGTCACTCCGGTTCTATTCCCCACCTAGTGCTGCCTTCTTCTTGACTGATATGGCTATTTGAACACCTACCATTTTAGTGCTTTTTTGATGCAGTTTTACTTGCAGTGATGTGCTCACCTGCAGCTTTTGATGCAGAAAAAATACTCATTTGTGCATTTTTCCCTGTGTTTGTCTCATAGCCTATATGATAGGAACACATAAGAAAAAATGCACCAAAAAACGCTTCTAAAATTCTAAAAACGCAGCATTTTTTCCCTGCAGTGTTTTGCCTGCAAGGAGATGTGTTTCTTTGATGCAGAAATGAACCTGCTAAGTGGGCACATAGCTTACAGTGTAACAGCCATTTACATTTTTATTTAAAGGGAACCAACCACCTCAGATCACCCTAATACACAGTTAGTACATGTCCCTGCACCCTAAGGATACCTTTCCAGCACTGTTTTTGTGTAAAATCTTGCATTAGTATAACTCATATAAAGAGTTTATAAACTTACTAGCCTGGAGACATCTGGGCGTATCCCTCCTTCTGTTATACTTCAGGGCTGTGCATTGCATGTCTGTGCTCCCCCTCCCTCCTAAGTTTATAAACTCTTTATATGAGTTATACTAATGCAAGATTTTACACAAAAACAGTGCTGGAAAGGTATCCTTAGGGTGCAGGGACATGTACTAACTGTGTATTAGGGTGATCTGAGGTGGTTGGTTCCCTTTAATAAAAATGTAGAGCAAGTGATTATAATAAACTTTTAAATATACTGCATTAATAAATTCTAAATGAAAACAATTCATAAACCTTCCACAAGGTATCCCCACTAGGCTGAGTGTGAAGCTCATTTTCTGTGAGATCCGTCTTCACACTGAGCACGGCCACATAAGTGAGGGGCGTAGCCTACACTATGTTCACAGCTGATGAATATATCACACTTACCTCAGGCACAGGGAGCTCATCCTGTCAGCTAACAGCTGCTGAGATGTTATCTCCTTCATTTACATGGCTCTGCTCCATGTGAGAAGCTGCTACTTTATCAGTGAGTGTTAAATGGAATCGTCAGCGGAAGGGCTGGATGCAGATCTTACCCTAGCCTTTCTTATTGATTTCAACACAGATTCTTGGTAATGGAGGATCTGACTAATTGACTAAAGGTATGGATGGATATGTCTTTGCTACATCCATATATAAATAGTTTGGGGAGATGAAATCCTGGAGCCGGATTCCTTCTAAGATCTTTAACGCATTGAAGTAAAGGTGGGCCGATGAGTCAAATGCCTGCATTATCTAGTAATTCCATTATCCAATATTTAATTGCACTTTAATTTTCATCACTGTATAGACTGTTCTTTTATACATGGCTCTTATGTACTGAATCTCTTCTCCGTTAGTACAGTAACTTGCATATCCTTTCATGGTTTTAATAGTCTAATTGCTTTCATTAGCATAGCAATTTACTATGCATTTTTAACAGACTGTTAATCAATTGTAATCCATTTTTGATAAAACTGCATTACAAAGCTGCACAAAGGCAGTCTGGAAATATGCAGTTCTGTCGTAACAATCCAATGTGCCCCTGGGCTTGTGTAATGAGTTATGGGAAGGTGATTATCTGCTAATGCCTTGTTATGCAGAAAGCATCCCATAAAGATGCCAGCCCACCATTACCAACTGTACATGCCTTGGAAAGATTCTTCACTGCATGTATGTATAGGTGCCATATATCCTATATATAAATGTATTGGAACTGCTGCTTATAGACAGCACTATAACAATTATATGTATACATGTAACGAAACCTTGAATCAAAGGCTTTTATCGTTTTAGGAATAGTAACCATCTCCCCTCCTTAGATAATGAGCATAATGATTAGAGAGACAAACATTACTCTTCAGGAAGTCGGTAATGCCAATATCATTGAGACATAACCCAACAAGCAATCTTTGTATACTCTGCTTTGAATTTGTTCTTTGATTTGCCTAAATGCAAAATCTGAACCCTAAAGAATACCCTGTGAAAGCAAAAAGGATGAAACAAGATATTAGTATTATATTCACTGATAGTACTTGTGTGCTTCATTACTCTACCAAAGATCTCAAAGAGGTTTTTCAGAGCCACTTTCAAACCCTGACCTTAATAAATATAAAGTACAGTGAGTGAAAAAAGTATTGAACGCGTCACCAATTTTCAAAGCCTATATCTAAAGGTGCTATTGACATGACTTTATCACCAGATGTCAGTAACAACCCAACCAATCCACACAGGCAAAGAAATCAAACCATAGATGCCCATAAAGTTCTGTATAATAATGAGAAATTATACAGGAAAAAAGTGTAGAACACATGAAGAAAGAAATTTGCCAAAGGCCATAGAAAATGATGACACTACCTGAAATACATCAATAATTAGAAAGTAATTCTGCCAATTATTGAAAAAGTATAATTAGCTGGTTCAACTAATGATCAATAAAAAAGTGTCTCATTGCCAAGGTGCCACACAAGAAAGATCTCATGATGGGTTAAACCAGTCAGTGGTCTCAAGATCTTCGTAACGTTATTGTTGCAAAACATATTGATGGCATTGATTACAGAAGAATTTCTAAACTACTGAAGGTACCAGTGAGTACTGTTGGGGCCATAAATAATATGACAGTGGAAAGAACATGATTTCACCATAACTGGCAACAAAAAGGTGATTCCATAAGACTTCAGACCGAAGTGTAGGAAGAATTATCAAAAGAGTTTCCAAGAGCGAAGGATCACATGTGGAGAGCTACAGAACGAGCTGGAGTCAGTAGGTACAAGTGTTTCAAAGAAACCTTCACGGCCTGTATGCACACTACTATGCAAGACTCCATTGCTGAACAAATAGCATGTTTCAAGCGTATTGAAAGTTTCCTCGACAACATTTAGACAAGCTTCTGAAATACTGGGAGAACATAGTCTAGTCAGATGAGACCAGAATTGAACTCTTTGGAGGCCATAATACACAACATGTTTAGAGGCCAAAGGCACTGCATATCACCCACAAAACACCATATAAACAGTAAAGTTTGGTTGTAGGAACATCATGGTGCGGGCTGCTTTCACCATACACCACATGCAAAGTTCATGTAATTGAAGGAAGGATGAAAAGACAAATTTAGGCTAGGGTCACACATTAGCCCCTGGTCCGTTTTTGGCTTCATTTTTGTAATTTTTTTTTTCTAAGTCCAAAAACTGACAGAAAAACGGATTGGATGTCATAAACACCCTGTCCGTTTTTTTCTGGACCTCAAAACATTGCTCTGTCCGTTTTTGAGCCAAAAACGTTGCTAGCAACGTTTTTGGCATCAGTTAAAAAACGCATGCGTTTTTTTAACATGGGGCCCTATGGGAAACGCATGCGTTAACGCATGGCACATATAGGCACCTGCGTTAACGCACATGCGTTTTTAATGAAAAAATGACTAAGTCCAAAAACGTTCAGGGGTGCAGGAGGCTCAAAAAGCACCCTATAAAAAACGGATTGGTGATGAAAATCACTTCCAAAAACGGACTTCTATGTGTGACCCCAGCCTTACAGAGACATTCTTGTTAAAAATCTGCTGTCATCTACCAGGATGGGTTGTTACCAACATCTGGTGAGGAACTCATATCAATAGCACCTTCAGAATTATATTTATTAGAAATTTGGTGACCTGTTTAATACTTTATTGTTGCTATGCTTGCTTTGTCTTGTTTTGTGTGTTTTGGGACTTTTATATATTTGTACCTAATTCATTATTCTGTATAACTCTTTTTTATGTATAAGTGCAGTCTTGGTTTTTTTTTCCTGCTTTGTGGGCAGAGATTAGCTGTTTAAAATGTTTAAGGCTGTGTTCACACTGGGCGTTTTTGGGCTGTTTTTGCTCAACAGTTTTTGTAGCCAAAACCAGCAGTGGGTGATTAAATCCAGAAGTGGTGACGTGTTTCTATTAGACTTTTCCTCTGATTGCTCTACTCCTGGTTTTGGCTACAAAAACTGATGAGCAAAAACAGCCAAAAACGCCCAGTGTGAACACAGCCTTAGGCTGATTCATCAATTGTGACTTTAAAAAGTCACAAATTTAATGCAATTTCATTCTAGTCACCCCTCCGGTGTAGTTTTTAGAACACCAAATCTCTAGCACAATTTTTTGCTACTTTGCAAAAGTTATAAAAACAATTCAATGCCAGAAGAAGGCCCACTTTTGCCTTTGCACCAAATTCAAGAATCATCATTTTGATCTAATCTGATACCAAAAATCCATGATTCACCTTTTTCATTAATCTGCCACCAAAAAACTTAAACTAATACCACTGTTAAAGCATAACCACCGTTTAAATTTTTATTTAACCCCTTAAGGACCGAGTCACTTTGCAGCTTAATGACTAGGCCATTTTTTGTCATTCTGACCAGTGTCCCTTATGAGGTAATAACTCTGGAACGCTTCAATGGATCCAAGCGATTCTGAGACGTTTTTTTTGTGACATATTGAGCTTCATGAAGTGGTAAATGTAGGATGATATTTTTTGCGTTTATTTGTGAAAAAATCATAAATTTGGCAAAAATTTGGAAAATTTTGCAATTTTCAAGTTTTTAGTTTTTATTCCGTCAAACCAGAGAGTAATGTGACACATAATAGTTAATAAATAATATTTCCCACGTGTCTACTTTACATCAGCGCAATTCTGGAAACAAAATTTTTGTTTGTTAGGAAGTTATAAGGGTTCACAGTTGAGCAATTTCTCATTTTTCCAACAAAATTTACAAAGCCACTTTTTTTCGTGACCACATCACATTTGAAGGCACTTTGAGGGGCGTACATGACAGAAACTACTAAAAGAAAAAATATAATAGTGTGCAACTTTATGTGCATACAGGGATATTACCCTCAATTGAGATGCCCGTCCATCCAGGGAGTCTGTCCCAGAAAATGTACAGCATAAATCACTTAGAAATGACAGCGTCTCACAAGGTGGGGATATTATCTTCCATATACCTTTTTATTCCGTCCTCATGCGACGTTTCGAGCAAACATGTTCTTTATCAAGCACAAATCACCATTACACACATTGTCTTAAATAGTATAAACACCTCCCCCTTGTTAATTACAACCAATCAACAAACAGTGTTATCAATAATCACCATAAATTAAATTTTAATATATTTAAAATGCCCCAGGGGTCTCATACCTTACGATCTTACTATCCTCCTCCCCTTCATGTAAACCGATCCCCCATCTGAGTTTTCCAGTCCATAATCCTCTGCATATTCTCATCTACCTCCCTCCTTCCCAAAACAAATGCTGTGACCAATAGGGATCTTTGTTGTCCGGTCTCCATAGCAATATCCCTCCGTCATCGGTATCGGGGGTCTGCCCCCATGGTCTCTCATCCAATTGGGTCCATCTTTCACTGCGCACACGCTGGTCCTTCCATTACAATTGGTTAACCGTCGGTAGTGCAATGCGCAGGCGCCGACGTCCTCCATTCATTGGTTAGCATTGATCATGTGACCGCAACATCACATCCTCCATTTTCTCTGCGCAAATGGCATAAACATATATGCAGAGTGGACACGATCCTAGCTGTGGAATTAACATAATCACAGCAAACCCTATTTTAGATACAGGCTAAACCTGTTAAAAGAAATATAGTCATGACATGGCATAGTGGTGTCAATCCTCCATACATATAGTCAGGAAATTGTTCTGCCATATATACCTTCCTTATACATCATCATATTATCACATTCAGGGGATATACACGTGTGTCTTCGTTTGTACATTATACCATATACAGGAAATTATTCTGCCATGTGTACTCTATCATATACTATCATATAGTAATTATTGCTTCAATACATGAATATCACTTGATTATACAAAAGAGAGGGGGGGGAACTTCCGGGAAGGAAAAAGGGGGAAATACTACAAGAGGAAAAAATTTGTATAAATGGACTACATATTACCTTTATGTTTCGGCATTATATACATATTGAAATGGGAAACAGAATGATAGTAAATAGATACAAATCACTTTCCGTATAGGGTCCTCGGATGTCAATCTGGGTAAATTAAAAACACCAATTAAAAAAATACAAAAAAGAGAATTAGCGGCAAGTAATCATCAAATCTGTTAAGGTCATATAAATTCATCTCAAAAGACATCCACTTAGGTCATATTCGATGTTCAGCCCTTTCAGGCTCAGTGTCTCTAACTCAAAAATCCATTTGAGTTCTCTCATCTTGAGCAATGCCACCCTATCACCTCCTCGTCTAATGGGGGGACGTCATCAATGATCCTGTATCTCAGCTTATTTTCAGTATGTCCTGCTTCCTTAAAATGCTTCGGTACCGGGAGCTCCACCCTCTCCATGCGGATTGTGTTCCTATGCTTACTGATCCTCGCTCGTGCCTCCATAGTTGTCTCCCCTCCAAAGAGGAGACCACACGGACAGCAAATTGTGTATATCACAAAGCTGCTAGTACAGGTATATCTTTTACGGATCTTATACTACTTTCCGGAACGGGGGTGATGGAACTCCCGGCCCTTAATCCATGTTACCACAACTAGCACACCGCAAGCATGGGAAACTCCCCAAACTTGGTTGCCTAAATGTCTGTTGTATGTCTATTTTTGAGCTTCCCACATCTGACTTTACAAGACCATCATTAAAATTTCATCCCCTGCTGAATGAGAAAATAGGTGGCTTCCCAAACTCACCAACATTTGCGTGTCCTTTATTTAGAATTGACCAATACCTTCTAATAATTACAGTTATTTTATGGCTCATACCGTTATATGTGGTGACCAATGGTATACGTTTTTCTGGTATGATCTTATTTGGCCACTTAATAAATCATCACGATCCAGATCCAAAGCCTGTTCCTTATGCTCCAACAGTTTATCTCTCGGATAACCTCTTTTAAGAAATTTATCACACATTTCTTGTAGTCTCTGATCAATCTTCCTTTCATCAAAGACCATTCGTCTCACCCTGAGGAGTGTACTATTGTGATCCGTAGCTTTCACAAAAAGATCAGTACTCAAGGTCCCATTGCACTTATTGACAAGTGTGTCCAAAAATTGCATCTTCTCCAGCGAGCAATCCATAGTGAATTTCAATTCTGGATAGATATTGTTCAATGACTCAAAAAACAAATCAAGTTCCTCCTTATTTTCGTACCAAATAAAGAAAATCAAAACAGAAAGTCCCTAAGAAGTGATACAACCTCAATTATATGTTTATCAATATTAATAAATGTATTTAATGAAAAAACTCACACTAAGGGCCCTTTCACATCAGCGTTTTTTTCAAATCGCGGCAGATGCGGTGAAAAAACCGCATCTGCCGCGATTACCGCATACCGGCTGCACTTGCGGCACGGTTGCGGCGCGGTTGCGGTAAACGCCATACAAGGTATAGGCGGACGTGCGGCAAGTGCGGTTTTGGCACTTGTGGCAGGTGCGGCCGCGAAAAAAAACCGCGGCTGACAGCATTTTTTTTCGCGGCCGCACCTGCCGCAAGTGCCAAAACCGCACTTGCCGCACCTGCCGCAAGTCCGCCTATACCTTGTATAGCGTTTACCGCAACCGTGACGCAAGTGCAGCCGGTATGCGGTAATCGCGGCAGATGCGTTTTTTTCACCGCATCTGCCGCGATTTGAAAAAAACGCTGATGTGAAAGGGCCCTAAGATGTACACACAAAAGTAAAAACACTTAAAAAAGCTACATACAGCTTATAACAATTCATATGAAAATGGTGTTTCATAGGAAACTTCAACACGCTTTGCAAAAACTGGTTACAGTACAGTACACTTCATTAGAGATTATACATAGTATTTAACCATGGAGCCCACAAAAAAATCATATATATAAATAAACAAATATATGCATACATAAAACATATATTGCATAAACCGGCTCCTTATATGTAAACCAATTATAGAAGTGTAAGTTTAAGATTTAGAGAAACCCCCTATACATATAAGATTTAATCTGGATACCTCACTGTGATAGTATATGCAGTCAATTGCACCTGGTAGCAATTATCATGCCCAGCAGCACAGCACATAACCTTTCAGTATAACACAAAGATTTGTCAGCATAATATCAAGGATTATTGGTACCTAGTAGAAACAGCAATTTGACCCATACAAAGGTAAGGTATATCCAGTGGAAATCAAGAGGAGTTCCTATAAGACCAGTGTAAACAAACACATGGAAGAGGGGGAGGAAGGGGTTACAAAGTCAAGTAACCAGTTTACCAGTTCCAGAAGGCATGAGGGTGTGAGGAATGGCGCTCCCCACGCGTATCGATGCCTGCGCCTGGCAGCTTCATCAGGGGAAGGTGTCAGTCTCAGTCAGAAGTCATTTTTATAAGGCACCAGCCTCAAATCATAGGAACCATCCCCAGCTGGGTGTAGGAGGAGATCGGATGGCCAGTGTGTCCCTCCTACATCCAGAGTGTGCAAGCGCGAAGGCGCTATTGTGCATGTTAGACTCCTGAAACATGGCCGCCCGCATAGAGGCGACATGTCAAAGTGCGCATGCGCCAGAAGCGTAGTGCACATGCCCGGGAGTCCGCAGTGATATCTCTCCAGACAGAAAGTCTTGCTTGTTATGGGAACAGGATCGCCCAGTTAGTAATCAGCAGAGGGCATAATTAACCCATATACAGAGTGATAATCAATTGTGAAATACATTAGTTAAACCTTTTAAGAAAATTTACAAAGAGGAAAAAGAATCTGATCCTTCTATAGTACATTTGAATACTGCATGAGATATATGAGGAGGAGAATGAGAGAATCAGATGACCAGCGCAGCAGTGTGGTATCTGTAGGATATAAACCGTAGAGCAGGCAATGCACACAGTGGTGTGGAATAACACAAAGATAAATCTATGTAGGTATAGGAGAATATTACCCATAGTAGGTACAAATATATACCTCTCAAAGAACAACAACTGTGGACAATAAAAATCGGAGCAAAACAAAACAAAATAGGAGCTGAGTTAATTAAGCTAATAGAGGAGAAAAGAGGTAAGGGGATAAGAGGGGATAGGGGAAGAAAGTGCAGGAGAGCATCCAGGGAGGTACTCAATCAAAGGGAACCCCAATAACAAAAGTATCAGGAACCTAAGTCCAGAAAAGGAACAACCAAAGCAGAAGGGAAGCCTGGTCCACAAGCTCTGGTGGTCCAAACCGGATCCAATCAGAGCTTGTGGACCAGGTAAGATCTGAGATGATTGGCATGGTATATATTATTTTCTTGCCTGATAACCCCTTTAAGTTGGCGACAGTTATTCAAATGATTAATCATAACCCAAATTATGTATATTTCAATTGTTAATGGGTTAAGTCTAACAGCAGACACGATCAGTGCCAGTGACTATCAGGACTTTCTGAGTTATTGGAGCTGGGGAGTGTCATGTTGGAGATCACTAGAGAAATTCAAAGATACAGTATTTTATACCAATATGGTCATTATCAGTCAATATACCCATTGTCAGTGATGAAAATATTGTCCTTCCCTCACCCCTAATAATATTAGAATGCTCATTGGAATATTCAAGATTATATAAAGCACCAATGCAGTGCTTTGTTTTGTCTCATTGCGCGAGTGTTGCATTTATTTTAAGGTCCCTGCTACTACCCTTATATGCTACTCTGGTCCTGCGGTGCCATCTTGTGACCATGTAAGTAGGTGTATGAGCTATACATTTCAGTTGGAATTATGAATGTGGGTCACACCTGTAATGATAACATCTGGACACTAGATGTCAGTAACACTTGCTATTGTTCTGAATTTATTAAGTATTGTAATCAAAACTTGAATAATTTTATATATGTTCTGATGCATTTAATAAATGAACTGTGCGGTGAAATTTTGTTACTTGATGGGTAAAATACATTTAGTGTATGATCGCTGTGCCAGTCAAGCTGAGGAGAGAAACGAATCTTGGGTGGTGAGGGCAGTCAGTCCCCATGGAGACAGAGCAGAAACTGGAAAAGTGTTACAGCTGAAGAAAATGGAAAGGACCTAAAAGAGCAAACCTAGTCCGCTGTGGAGTGTTACCATTTCGTGCTCCTGTGAACGGCGACACCTGGGACAGTCAAACCTCCCCCTGTGAGGTGGAGAGAGCTGAGGACTCGTTAGTGGGTTGGCAGCAGAAGAAGGTGGCATCTGAGGAGGGTGGGGTAACCTGTGTTACAACCAAAGATTAGGTACTTTTTCATCCATCTATATTGAATGTTATTTAATGGGTCTAACAAGCTAATTAGGGTCAGCCAGATAATTGAGAATCTGAATAACTTTTCTTTAACTGAACTGCGCCAGTACAACATGAACTGTGTTTAAATTATCAACAACCGCAGATAGCATAGTGCGAAGATCCAGAAGGCCACAGCCCATGGTGAAGCTCCCAAGGCACCCATCTATCTGGATTGAATTTTATGCAGAGACTGCAGATTAAATGGAATTGCTAACAAAAAGATTCCTGTGATTGGGAATGAAATACGGTTGTTTTAAATGTTATAGTTGTTATTTGTACTTGATATTAAATTGCCCTAGCTGCGCAGCTGAGATAAGTTACACTGGGCTCCCATAGAGTTAATTGGTTGGGATAGCGTTAAGATTGTGAACCAGGAGAAAGGTCACATATCACATCTTCTCTGTAGGAAAGACCACTGTTTAGGTCCAGTCACACTTAGGGGAGGGAGTGGCATTGTTGGCCCAAGGGTAGACACCCTTTCACTGGGACTGGAGATATATCGGCCTTCTGGTAGGGAAAGAGAAAAACAGATTTTTTTTTTTGTATAAGAGTTGTTACGGTTAAGTCTTACTGTGTATTCCATTTTCTTTTCCTCCCCATAAAAACATGGGGCGAGTTTGGATCTTCTGGACAAAGTACCTTAGGTCCGCACTGCTGCAGGATAGATGTAAATGACACCAGGAACACCGGCATGTCTGGTTAAAAGTGATGAATAGCACATGGGGCGAGTTTGTCACAATAAATCTTTTTATTATTTTACCACCGGTTTGGGAGCTCCTCTTTCCTGTCAGTGGTACCACTGTATTGAAACAGAATCGGAAACGCTGTTGCCGGAGGTCTTAACAACCACAACTCCTGACAGACCAGAAGACAGAAATTATGTCACAAGCTCCCAATGCATTCCTATGGGAGCCAGACCGAGGCCAGGACGAGGCAACCATAGACTTACATTGAATTGTGACCTCAGGCATGCTCCAATTTGAGAACCCTTAATGGCTGCTATAATAGTGTTCATAGTTGTAAAACAAAAAGAAAAAGGGGCGCTGTGTAGGATCTCTGGACACTAGTTCATAGTGTTCATAGTTGTTTACACCTTTCTTTGTCAAACATGTCATTCTTTATATAGTAATGTAAGAGCAGAAAATGTATTGCTTCATTCAATAGAGAAATACACAGTTTTGTCAAGAATACAAAATGTGTTTCTAGTAATCATTTAGAAGATAAAAGATCTTTATGGTTCGATACTGAGCTGAAGAATTGGACTATGTAAAGTGAAACCTACTACCAGTCAAAATAAAGGCCCCGTTACACAGCACGACATCGTTAACGACATCACTGATACGTCACAAGTTTTGAGACGTTCCAGCGACATCATTACAACCTTGTTGCGTGTGGCTCTGGCAAGTTGGAACAATAAATCATTGGATCGCTGATTGCAGGTTTGACAACGTGTTCTAAAACCAGATGATCAATGATCAGCCAACCTGGTATAGGGGCGGGGCTCCGGCATGCAGCGATTTAGCCCCGCCCCCTTCATGACGCGGCCAGGCTCTTAGGTGCAGAGATGGGCGTGCATAATTTATCAGGCAGCAGTAGACAGGCGGGGCATTTTCGGCTTGCACAGAACGGCTTCACTGAAGGGAGGAGGGGAGGACGCTGACAGGCACGGAGGACAAAGCTAGGTAACACCCATTCGGCTGAAGTTATTAAACTTCATAAAGCTATATCTTAGCTTCTACTAAACAGTTTTTTTAGCAAAAAGGATTGCCCCAAATGTGTGTGCTGGGTGTAGGGTTCCCTTTAATGCACAAAAATCTAATCTTTGGCTAGGCAAATGTAACAATGCTTCACAATTCCTAATCATACACAAAGTGGTGAAATTAGAGTTATGCAAAATTATTGATTATCTCTACACACTGGATATAGGAATAACCCTGGGGTGTAAATGTATAATGTAACTTTGTGGGTCATTTTAGACTTTAGTGAATGTGCACATCATCTGCCACTCGGTATGAACATTTTATACATGTTGTACCATTTTTAGTTTTTTTTTCTTCTCTCTGTATTTTCACCAGAATGAAAGGTAACACATTACCCAGCAGAATAGGTTATAATGGAGAGTATAGAGTTTTTATACACTGCGTATTTTCCTCCTCTGTTTTTCTGATTGGCTTATACAATTTATTAAATCACTCAATTTGCCCTTAATTTCAGCAGGTACGTGAGAGCATTTAATTTATGCAGATGTGCCCATTCCAGGGTTATCTGCTATGCATCATTTGCTACAAAGTGGAGTGGGATTCAGGATACTGACTGTGCTGGTTACTTACCAATTAACCATAAGCTGCTCCATTCGGACACCTGGCATCCTATCCATCTGTCGCAGAGTTCCTTCACCCCCTCTCCCTGTCTTTATAGCTAATGTCGACATGACAAGTCAATTTCACCTTGATGACAATGCATACAATCTTTTGTTAGCCATAACGAAGACCTTTTCTTGTAGTTCTTCCTACAGGTAATTTAGAAGTAACCTTTGCCTCCTGGCTGGCAGTTCACCAGTTAATCTTGCATATGAAAATATCAAGTGAAACCTATGTCTTTCTGCAAAAAATGTTCGTGTGGTACTTAACCTTTTATATTGCAAGAAAAAAACATTTTTTACCTCTTTCCTTCTTTAGAAACGGCCTGATTCCAGCTGTGCATGGCTCACTGCCAAGACTCTGCCAAAATGCAGGTGGAGTGCTAATAGACTCCTAATTCTTGATCTCTTTCCTATGTCAAAAAAATATGTTGGCTTTGCAAAACCCTCAGAATTTTCGCATCCCTGATTCATAATAGTCTTCTTTTTCCTATAACCAGTGAAAGGTTATTTAGGACAATTCAAGATATCAAGGAACTGTATTATGTCCGATATACAGTAGGTGAAATAAGTATTGAACACGTCACCAATTTTTTTAAACAAATATATTTTTAAAGGTGCTATTGACGTGATTTTTCCACTAGATATCAGTAACAACATATTCAGTCCACACTGGCAACAAAATCAAACCATAGATTTCTATAAATTAAGTAATGTGTAATAATGAGAAATGACATAAGGAATAGTATTGAACGCATGAAGAAAGAGAGGTTCAAAAAAGCCATGAAAATCATGACACCAGCTGAAATATATCAGTAGTTAGAAAGTAATCCTGCCACTTAGTGAAAAATAATGTCAGCTGGTTCAACTGCGGGCCTATATTGAGGTGTGTCATTACAAAGGTGTCACACAAGAAGCATCTCATGACAGGTTAAACCAGTGAGCTGTCTCAAGACCTTCGTAATCTTGTTGTTGCAAAATATACTGATTTCATTGGTTACAGAAGAATTTCTAAAGTACTAAAGGATCCAGTGAGCATTGTTGGGGCCATAATCAGGAAGTGGAAAGAACAACATTTCACCATAAACGGCCATGACCAGGTGTAATCCTCACAAGATTTCAGACAGAGGAGTGAAAATTAGTGATGGGCGAATCCTAAATTACTCGGAATCGCTTGACTCTAGCGAGTCCGAGCCCAGGACTCGCTACTCGTTGCGAGTCTAGCGAGTCCAATGTTAATGAATGGGGAAGCGAGTAATAGCGAGTAGTGTGAGATTTACAAATCGCAGATGTGTCTCGGAAGCTTCAGCCTGAAGCAATCCTAGTTTTGTCATTTATTTGCATTGGACTCGTTTACTTTGTAAGTAATCCCTGGGAAACTCGCACAGATAAGAGAAGAGTCCTGTCTGCTCTGTGCAGCTCCAGGGTCCTAGAGCCCGCCTGCTGCCTGATGTAGCAGTGCTGAGATTGTTCTCAGTCTGCTCATTCCCTGTGTACAGACATGAATGTCTGTGCACAGAGATGATGTAGCAGAGCTGAGATTGTTCTCAGTCTGCTCATTCCCTGTGCATAGACATCTATATCTATACACAGGGGATGTAGCAGAGAGGACATCGCGTTTTGGACTGCGTCGGACGGAAGAGGATTTTTTTAATTAAAGATGGAGTCCCTAATGGCTTTTATTTTTATTTCTAATAAAAAAATTTCTCTGTGTTGTGTTTTTTTTAAAACAATTTAATAGAAATTCATGGCGGTCATGTCTAATATTGGCGTGACCGCCATAAATTTCGGGCTTAGGGCCAGCTGATAATACAAAGCTGGCCCTAACCTCTATTACCCAGCGTGCCACCGCCACCAGGGCCGCTGGAAGAGCGGGGTTCAGCGCCAGAGGATGGCGCTTCAATGAACGCGCCATCTTCTGGGGCGGCTGCGGGCTGCAATTTGCAGCGGGGGGTGCCCAGAAAGCTTGGGCATCCCTGCGCTGCGGATTCCAGCCCCCAGCTGCTTAGCTGTACCTGGCTAGACATAGAAATTGCGCGGAGCCCCACGCATTTTTTTGACTCCAACTCCGAGACGACTCCGACTCCGAGACGACTCCGACTCGACTCCGAGACGACTCCGACTCCGAGACGACTCCAACTCCGACTCCGAGACGACTCCGACTCCGACTCCGAGATGACTCCGACTCCAAGACGACTCCGAGACGACTCCGACTCCGACGACTCCGAGACGACTCCGACTCCGACTCGATGACTCCGACTCCAAGACGACTCCGACTCCGAGACGACTCCGACTCCGAGACGACTCCGACTCCGAGACGACTCCGACGACTCCGAGACGACTCCGACTCCGAGACGACTCCGACTCCGACGACTCGAACGACTCCGACTCCGAGACGACTCCGACTCCGAGACGACTCCGACTCCGACTCGACTCCGAGCGACTACGACTCCGAGACGCTCCGACTCCGAGACGACTCCGAGACGACTCCGACTCCGACTCGACTCCGAGACGACTCCGACTCCGAGACGACTCCGACTCCGAGGCGACTCCGACTCCGAGATGACTCCGAGACGACGATGACGACTCCGACTCGACTCCGAGACGACTCCGACTCCGACTCGACTCCGAGACGACTCCGACTCCGAGACGACTCCGACTCCGAGACGACTCCGACTCCGAGACGACGACGACTCCGAGACGACTCCGACTCCGAGACGACTCCGACTCCGACTCGACTCCGAGACGACTCCGACTCCGAGACGACTCCGAGACGACGACGACTCCGACTCGACTCCGACTCGACTCCGAGACGACTCCGACTCCGAGGCGACTCCGACTCTGAGGCGACTCCGACTCTGAGGCGACTCCGACTCTGAGACTCCGACTCTGAGACTCCGACTCTGAGACTCGACTCTGAGGAACTCCGACTCCGAGACTCTGACTCTGAGCCTCTGACTCTGAAATTCATTAAATAATAAAAAAAAAATGCGTGGGGCTCCGCGCAATTTCTATGTCTAGCCAGGTACAGCTAAGCAGCTGGGGGCTGGAATCCGCAGCGCAGGGATGCCCAAGCTTTCTGGGCACCCGCCGCTGTAAATTGCAGCCCGCAGCCGCCCCAGAGGATGGCGCGTTCATTGAAGCGCCATCCTCTGGTGCTGAACCCCGCTCTTCCAGCGGCCCTGGTGGCAGTGGCACGCTGGGTAATAAAGGGGTTAATACCAGCTTTGTTATACAAGCTGGTATTAAGCCCGAGATTCTTAATGTCAGGCCACGTTTGACCCGGCCACTAAGAATCTCCAATAAAGGGTTAAAAAAAACACAACACAGAGAAAAATTTTTATTTGAAATAAAAAAAAAAGCCATTAGGGACTCCATCTTTAATTAAAAAAATCCTCTTTCCGTCCGTCGCAGTCCAAAACGCGATGTCCTCTCTGCTACATCCCCTGTGTATAAATATAGATGTCTATGCACAGGGAATGAGCAGACTGAGAGCAATCTCAGCACTGCTACATCAGGCAGCAGGCGGGCTCTAGGACCCTGGAGCTGCACAGAGAAGACAGCTGGACTCGGCTCGCAAAGAAACAGCAGTTACTTTGCGAGTTTCCCTGCTATCACTGGCACAGTAGCCAGTGATTACTCGCACGAGTCTAATGCAAACAATGGCAATCCTAGTTTTGTCAGCGTTTCTGACAAAACTAGGATTGATATTGATTTGCATTGGACTCGTGCGAGTAATCACTGGGAAACTCGCAGAATACCGAGTCCTGCGAGTCCCTTACTACTCGCCGAGTAACGAGTCCTAGCGAGTAGATTCGCCCATCCCTAGTGAAAATAATTATCAGAAGAGTTGTCCAAGAGCCAAGAATCACCTGTAGGGAGCTACAGAAAGACCTGAAATCAGCAGTTTTTTTTTTTGTTTTTCTTTAAAGAAAACAATAATTAACCCCTTAACGACCTAGGACGTAGTACAACGTCCTGTGTTTCGGCCCGTTAGCGACCCAGGACGTTGCACAACGTCCTGGCGTGTTTGCGCTGGTACAGCTCCTGTGTTTTGTTTAGAATAAAAACACCGGAGCTGCACGTAGCCAGGGACCTGTAGATGACCCCTGGGAGGGTGCCTCCCCGCTCACCGGCCCCCCCCCCCTCCGATCTCATTGGTGCAAGCGTCCATGTGACGCTTGCTGTCCAATGACATCTGGAGGGGCGATGTGACCTGTCTATGCCCTCCCTCCTCAGCCTCATCTTGTCCGAGGAGGCTGAAGAGGGAAGAGCACTTGCTACTGCCACCCCTGACTGCCCGCCGCCGGTAAGAATAAAGATTTAACCCCCTGTTCGCCGCCGCCACTACCGCCGCCCCTGCCACCGCCGATTGTTCTGCGGCAGCAGCACTACCGCAGCTGCTGTTGCAGACCCCCTTCCCCCCCAGTAACCCTCTCACCCCGCCGATCGCTGTACTGCAGCAATAGCTGCTGCAGAACCTCACCTCCCACCGCTGTCCCCCCCCCTGACCACTTGTTCTGCAGCAGCACCACCGCTTGTTCTGTGCAGCTGCTGCAGAACCGCTCCACCCCATCTCTACCCCCCCCAACCACTTGTTCTGCAGCAGCACCACCACTTGTTCTGTGCAGCTGCTGCAGAACCTCTCCACCCCATCTCTGCCCCCCCCCCAATCACTTGTTCTGCAGCAGCACCACCACTTGTTCTGTGCAGCTGCTGCAGAACCTCTCCACCCCATCTCTGCCCCCCCCAACCACTTGTTCTGCAGCAGCACCACCGCTTGTTCTGTGCAGCTGCTGCAGAACCTCTCCACCCCATCTCTGTCCCCCCCAACCACTTGTTCTGCAGCAGCACCACCACTTGTTCTGTGCAGCTGCTGCAGAACCTCACCAACCTATCTCTGTCCCCTGCCTGATTCTCAGCCCCCATCTACTGCCCAGACCCCCCCAACCACTTGTTCTGCAGCAGCAGCACTGCTGCTGCTGCTGCTGCAGAACCTCACCGCTCCTACTGCCCCCATCTCTGTCCCCTACCTGCGTCTCTCCCTCTACTGCCCGCTGACCCCCCACCGCTTGTTCTGAGCAGCAGCACCACTGCTGCTGCTGTAGAACCTCACCACCCCATCTCTGTTCCCTACCTGCGGCTCCCCCTCTACTGCCGGTTACCCCCCACCGCTTGCTCTGCAGAACATCGCCGCCGTCCCCGCTTCTTCTGCTGCAGCACCGCTGCCGCTGCAGGATCTAGCCACCCCCGCTCCTTTTACTGCAGCGCCGTTGCTGCAGAACCTTCTCTGCCGTCGTCGCCCCTGCTCCTGCCGTAGCACCGCCGCTGCAGGATCTAGCCGCCCCCGCTCCTTTTACTGCAGCACCGTTGCAGCAGAACCTCCTTCCCCGCTCTTTGCCGCTGTCGCCCCTGCCGTAGCACCGCCGCCGCAGGATCTAGCCGCCCCTGCTCCTTTCACTGCAGCGCCGTTGCAGCAGAACCTCCTCCTCCGCTCTCTGCCACCGTCGCCCCTGCTCCTGCCGTAGCACCGCCGCCGCAGGATCTAGCCGCCCCCGCTCCTTTTACTGCAGCACCGTTGCAGCAGAACCTCCTTCCCTGCTCTCTGCCGCCGTTGCCCCTGCTCCTGCTGTAGCACCGCCGCCGCAGGATCTAGCCGCCCCCGCTCCTTTTACTGCAGCACCGTTGCAGCAGAACCTCCTTCCCCGCTCTGTGCCGCCGTCGCCCCTGCTCCTGCCATAGCACCGCCGCCGCAGGATCTAGCCGCCCCCGCTCCTTTTACTGCAGCACCGTTGCAGCAGAACCTCCTTTCCCGCTCTCTGCCGCCGTCGCCCCTGCTCCTGCCGTAGCACCGCCGCCGCAGGATCTAGCCGCCCCCGCTCCTTTTACTGCAGCGCCGTTGCTGCAGAACCTCCTCCCCTGCTCTCTGCCGCCGTTGCCCCCGCTCCTGCTGTAGACAGCCCCCGCACCAGGCAGCCCCCACCTTATACCGCCCGCACCAGACAGCTCCCGCACCAGACAGCCCCTGCCATAATTCCCTTGCACGTGACAGCCCCCGCTTGAAAGTTACACCAATCACTTGCACATACACACGTACACACACACTATAATAAAATTTAATTTTTTGTACACGCGCACAAAGCACACAAAATGTCCCGCCGATCCCGCTCAACACGGTCAGAAAGGGTGTACACAGCTGAGGAGGCATATGATTTTGTTGCCTCCGAAGCCGATTGTGAGGAAGAGGACCCCACGTTCCTCTATTCCTCCGAATCTTTCTCCAGTGACACCGAGTCGTCACCAAGAAGACGTCGGAGGACAAGACCTTGTCCGGAGCCAGAGGGAGAAGAGCCCTGGGAAGAGGAACCAGAGCATGGGGAAGAGGAGCCGGAGCATAGAGAAGAGGAGCCGGAGCATAGAGAAGAGGAGCCGGAGCATAGAGAAGAGGAGCCGAAGGCCATGGAGGAAGACCCACAGCCATCTGTGAGTAACCCCCAACCTGGTACTAGTCACTCCCAACCTAGCACTAGTGCCCCCGTTTGGACGCCCGTCCCTGAACACTACACTCCACAGATTCCTGATTTCATTCCCCAATCAGGAATCCAAATTGAGACGGCAAACTTCAGGGAAATAGACTTTTTCAAAATCTATTTCTCTGAGGCCATTGTCCGTCTCATGGTGGAGCAGACAAACATCTACGCCGAACAGTTTTTGGCCGCCAACCCAAATTCATCATTTTCATCTTGGAGTCCCGTGGACTCAGTAGAAATGATGAAATATTGGGGCCTGGTACTTCACATGGGGATTGTGAAGAAACCAAAAATCCGCCAATACTGGAGTACAGATATTTTATATCACACTCCAGTGTTTGCAATGGTGATGACCAGAAAGCGATTCGAGGTCATCCACAAGTTTCTGCATTTCAGGAACAACGCGGACAGCCTTCCCCGCGATGACCCGAATTTTGATAGGCTATTCAAAATTCGGCCAGTCATCGAACACTTCAGCAACAAGTTTGCTGAAGTGTACGTTCCCCAAAGGGAAATTTGTGTGGATGAATCCCTCGTCCACTACAAAGGTAGGCTTCTATTCCGGCAATACCTGCCCAGCAAGAGGGCGAGGTACGGAATAAAACTCTACAAGCTGTGCGAGAGTACCTCAGGGTACACTTACAGCTTTAGAGTGTACCAAGGAAAGGATTCGAGGATCCAGCCCCCAGATTGTCCACCTGCTCTGGGGGTTAGTGGAAAAATAGTGTGGGATCTGATCCACCCACTACTTGATAAAGGTTACCATCTATACGTTGATAACTTTTATACAAGTATCCCACTATTTCAGTTCCTTTCTGCCAGAACTACCGCCGCTTGCGGTACTGTGCGCAGAAACCAGAGGGGTCTCCCTGTGACGCTAGTTGGGCAGCTGCTTCCAAAGGGTGAAAGCAGAGCCCAATGTAGCAGCAACATGGTTGTGATCAAGTTCAAGGACAAAAGGGATGTCCTTTTCTTGACCACAATCCATGGTCCCACCACCATGGCCACCACCGTTAGAGGTACCCCCGCACAGGTCTACAAACCGGACTGTGCCCGGGGGTACAACAAGCACATGGGAGGAGTTGATCTTTCTGATCAAGTCCTCCAGCCCTACAGTGCCATGAGGAAGACCAGGGTGTGGTACAAAAAACTGGCCGTGCATATTGTTCAAACGGCACTGTATAATGCATACGTGCTATCACGTGCAGGCCAGACCACCAACACCTTCCTTCAGTTTCAGGAGGCGGTGATAAGGGCCCTCCTGTTTGGAGAAGACGAAGCGGGCCCCAGCACCCCTGGAACTCAAGGTTCATGCATAGTACCAGGGCAACATTTTCCTGGTGAGGTGCCGCAAACAGCTAAGATAGCAAGATCACAAAAAAAGTGCCGGGTCTGCTACAAAAGGGGGATAAGAAAGGACACCCGTTTCCAATGTGAAACCTGTCCTGACAAACCTGGACTGTGCATGAAAGACTGCTTCAAAGTCTATCACACATCCATGGACTGAACACATCCTACATAACCCACACACTCCCGCCTGACATACACTACACCACACACACCCAACCTGACCTACACTACACTAGTCTTGTAATGAGTGATGCCTTTTATGAAAAGTATAACATTACCGTTATACATACTAGATTGTTGATGGGGGGTTGATCCAGGGAACTAGTCTGATTGCCATATGTGGAGTCGGGAAGGAATTTTTCCCCCAATGTGGAGCTTATGTTGCCACATGGGGGTTTTTTGCCTTCCTCTGGATCAACATGTTAGGCTGTATGAGGAAAAGGACCCCACGTTCCTCTATTCCTTATACGTTCCACACACCAACCTGACTCACACTACACCAGACCAACCTGACGTACACTACATACTCTTCATATGCAACATGGTGTCCGCTAACAATTGGAATTGTTAGCGACACCATGTCGCGTATGGAGAGCCCCTGTGTGCCTCAACATTGGAGCTCCCCCACAAGTGACCCCATTTTGGAAACGAGACCACCCAAGGAACAAATTTAGATGCCTAATGAGTACTTTGAACCCCCAGGTGCTTCACAAATTGATCCGTAACAATAAAAAAATAAGATTTTTGTGGAAGAAAAATAATGTTTTCATTTTTACGGATCAATTTGTGAAGCAACCTGGGGGTTCAGAGTCCTCATGATGCATCTAGATTTGTCCCTTGGGGTGTCTAGTTTCCAAAATGGGGTCACTTGTGGGGGAGCTCTAATGTTTCGGCACACAGTGGCTCTCCATACGCGACATGGTGTCCGCTAACAATTGGAATTGTTAGCGGACACCATGTCGCGTATGGAGAGCCCCTGTGTGCCTCAACATTGGAGCTCCCCCACAAGTGACCCCATTTTGGAAACTAGACCCCCCCAAGGAACAAATGTAGATGCATAGTGAGCACGTTGATCCCCCAGGTGCTTCACAAATCAATCCGTAATGATGAAAAAAAAAAGTTTTTGTGGAAAAAAAAGTACTTTTTCATTTTTACGGATCAATTTGTGAAGCACCTGGGGGTTCAAAGTGCTCACTCTGCTCTAGATTTGTTCCTTGGGGGGTCTAGTTTCCAAAATGGGGTCACTTGTGGTGGAGCTCCAATGTTTAGGCACATAGGGGCTCTCCAAACGCAACATGGTGTCTACTAACAATTTGAATAGAAAAAGAGCTCAAATTGTTAGCGGACACCATGTCATGTTTGGAGAGCCCCTGTGTGCCTAAACATTGGAGCTCCCCCACAAGTGACCCCATTTTGGAAACTAGACCCCCCAAGGAACAAATGTAGATGCATAGTGAGCATGTTGATCCCCCAGGTGCTTCACAAATCAATCCGTAATGATGAAAAAAAAAAGTTTTTGTGGAAAAAAAAGTACTTTTTCATTTTTACGGATCAATTTGTGAAGCACCTGGGGGTTCAAAGTGCTCATTCTGCTCTAGATTTGTTCCTTGGGGGGTCTAGTTTCCAAAATGGGGTCACTTGTGGTGGAGCTCCAATGTTTAGGCACATAGGGGCTCTCCAAACGCAACATGGTGTCTATTAACAATTTGAATAGAAAAAGAGCTCAAATTGTTAGCGGACACCATGTCATGTTTGGAGAGCCCCTGTGTGCCTAAACATTGGAGCTCCCCCACAAGTGACCCCATTTTGGAAACTAGACCCCCCAAGGAACAAATGTAGATGCATAGTGAGCAGTTTGAACCCCAGGTGCTTTACAAATTGATCCGTAAAAATGAAAAAGTACTTTTTTTTTCCACAAAAATATTTTTTTTCATAATTACGGATTGATTTGTGAAGTACCTGGGGGTTCAAAGTGCTCACTATGCATCTAGATTTGTTCCTTGGGGGGTCTAGTTTCCAAAATGGGGTCACTTGTGGGGGAGCTCCAATCTTTAGGCACACAGGAGCTCTCCAAACGCAACATGGTGTCTGCTAACAATTTGAATAGAAAAAGAGCTCAAATTGTTAGCGGACACCATGTTATGTTTGGAGAGCCCCTGTGTGCCTAAACATTGGAGCTTCCCCACAAGTGACCCCATTTTGGAAACTAGACTCCCCAAGGAACAAATCTATATGCATAGTGAGCACTTTGAACCCCCAGGTACTTCACAAATCAATCTGTAATGATGAAAAAAAATATTTTTGTGGAAAAAAAAAGTAATTTTTCATTTTTACGGATCAATTTGTGAAGCACCTGGGGGTTCAAAGTGCTCACTATGCATATAGATTGGTTCCTTGGGGGGTTTAGTTTCCAAAATGGGGTCACTTGTGGGGGAGCTCCAATGTTTAGGCACACAGGGGCTCTCCAAACGCAACATGGTGTCTACTAACAATTTGAATAGAAAAAGCTCAAATTGTTAGTGGACACCATGTCATGTTTGGAGAGCCCCTGTACGCCTAAACATTGGAGTTCCCCACAAGTGACCCCATTTTGGAAACTAGACCCCCAAGGAACAAATCTAGATGCATAGTGAGCACTTTGAACTCCCAGGTCTTTCAAAAATTGATCCGCAAGTATGAAACAATAGGTTTTTTTCCACCAAAAAATTATTTTAGCTTAATTTTTTTAATTTTCAAATGGACAACAGGATAAATTGTTTCCTAAAATTTGTTGGGCAATTTCTCCTGAGCACCCTGATACCTCATATGTGGTCATAAACCACTGTTTGGGCGCACGGCAGGACTCAGAAGGGAAGGAGCACCATTTCACTTTTGAATGGAAAATTAGCTTCAAAAGTCAGATTGCGCTCCTTCCCTTCTGAGCCTTGCCGTGCGCCCAAACAGTGTTTATGATCACATATGAGGTATCGGTGTACTCAGGAGAAATTGCTCAACAAATTTTAGGATCCATTTTATCCTATTCTCCATGTGAAAATGAAAGAATTGTGGCAAAAAGAACATTTTTGTTAGAAAAATTAAAATGTCCATTTTTTCCTTCCACTTTGCTTTAGATCCTGTGAAGCACCTGAAGGGTTAATAATCTTCTTGAATGTAGTTTTGAGTAGCTTGAGGGGTGCAGTTTTTGGAATGGTGTCACTTTTGGGTGTTTTCTGTCATGTACACCCCTCAAAGGGACTTCAAATGTGATGTGGTCACAAAAAAAATGGTTTTGTAAATTTTGCTGGAAAAATGAGAAATTGCTGATGAACTTTGAACCCTTATAACGTCCTACCCCAAAATTTTTTTTTTTCCAAAATTGCACTAATGTAAAGAAAACATGTGGGAAATGTTATTTATTAACTATTTTGTGTCACATAACTCTCTGGTTTAGCAGAATAAAAATTCAAAATATGAAAATTGCTAAATTTTCTAAATGTTTGCCAAATTTTCAATTTTTTCATAAATAAACGCAAAAATTATCGACCTAAATTTCATACTAACATGAAGCCCAATATGTCACGAAAAAACAATCTCAGAATCACTCGGATCCAATGAAGCGTTCCAGAGTTATAACCTCATAAAGGGACACTGGTCAGAATTGACAAAAATGGCCTGGTCATTAGGGTCAAAATAGGCTGGGTCCTGAAGGGGTTAATGCACTCAATCTCCATGGCTGTATGCACACTCCCTATGCAAGACTTCATTGCTGGACAAAAAGCAAGTTCAAGACTTCATTGCTGAACAGCATGTAGACAAGCCTGTGAAATAGAGGAAAACTTTAGTCTGGTCAGATGAGATCAAAATGTAACTCTTTGAATGCCATAATGCGCTACATGTTTGGAGGACAAAAGGGAAATCACACCAAAACACCATACCAACAATGAGGTTTGGAGGTATGAACATTATGGTGTGGGGCAAACTTCATATAACTAAAGAAAGGATGAGTGGACAAATATACAGAAACATTGTTGATAAAAATCTACTGACACATACTAGGATGCTGAAGATGAAATAACAATAGACATTCCAGCAAGACAATAATCCCAGACGCACAGCCAAGAAAACTCCCAATTGGTTTAACAGAAATCAAATAAAGCTGCCAGAATAATAATAATGATAATCTTTATTTATATAGTGCCAACATATTCTGCAGCGCTTCACAATTCAGAAGTTCATATACTGACAGTTAAAAAAAATTACAATAATTACAGCAAAATTAAAAATGAATAATGACCCTGCTCGTGAGAGTTTACAATCTTACAATGAGGTGGGGTGAAACAAAGCTCAAGTGCTTATTTACAATGATGGTCCAGCCATCTTGAGGAAATGGGAGAGAAAAGCTGCATGAGCTGTCACCAGCCAATCTTTGTGGAGCTTTTGGGTCTGGTGGTCTTTGACAGAGAGCTATGTAAAGAAAAATAGTGCCTAGGCTATATATAAAGGACTTTGATTAGGGAATGTGATAGGCCGCCATGAAAAGATGTGTTTTTTGGGAGCGCTGAAAACTATGATGTATGTACTATGTAATCACCAACCTGAATCTAATAGAAAATTTATAGAAGGAACTAAAGCTTGGAATTCATAGAAGGATCCACAGGACCTTCCAGATACGAAGAGTGTTTATGTGGAAGAAAGGGCCAAAATCACACCTGAGCAATGCATGTGACTAGTTTATATAGGAGGCATCTTGAAGCTTCATCACTCACAAAGCCTTTGTACGAAGTAGAAAATAATTTCAATACACATGTTCAATAATTTTTCCCTGTTATTCTTTACTGTAAGAGCAGTGAGACTATGGAACTCTCTGCCACATGATGTTGTAATGAGTGAGTCACTACTAACATTTAAGAAGGGCCTGGATGCCTTTCTTGAAAACTATAATATTACCAGTTATATATACTAGATTCTTTGATAGGGCGTTGTTCCAGGGAACATGTTTTTTTTTTGCCTTCCTCTGGATCAACATGTTAGGCTATGGGTTGAACTAGATGGACTTAAAGTCTTCCTTCAACCTTAAATACTATGTTACTATGTTACTATGTTATTTCTCATTATTAGACTGCAATTTGCCTAAAAAGGGTACTAAACCCCTAAACTAAAGACTTAAATTAAAAATGATAAGAGCCCCCTGATGATAAGGTTCATTAATCGGCTGGTGATATCTAGATACTTATATATCTGTACTGAAGTTTAGGTCCTAAACAGCTACACTTGTCATTTATTTTATCAAATTGACTTTTAATGACTCTGCACTGAGTGTTCTTAACTTTTCTGCTATGCACATAAATATTATTATAATTTAATTAAAAGTTATGTTTTGATTAGATTTTTTAGTTTGGGGTTTAGTTGCATCTTTAGGCAAATTGTACTCTGTTATTACCCCTATGTTGACTTGAGAACTATTTTTTGTTCATTTCTCATTATTATACATAACTAAATTTATGGAAATTATGGTTTGATTTCTTTGCCTGTATGGATTGGATGGGTTGTTACCGACATGTGTTGAGAAATTCATGTCAATAACACCTTTACAAATATTACTTAGAAAATTGGTGATGTGTCCAATACTTATATCACCCGCTGTGTGTAGAAAACATTGAAGTAAGTCAAGAATAGTAATACATTTTAGTATCTGCTAGTACAGGTATATTCATTATCTGTGGAACGCTGGATTATATCATGCATGCATGGGCAGACACAGACAGAAGAGGAGCTTTCTGTAAGAACCCTTTATGTGTCTATGACAGAAGCTATGGTAATTGCAGTTTTGGAGGTAGATGTGGGCAATATTATACTCTGGGCCTTAAGTAGCTGCACAAGTTGCACCAATTATATACCCACCCTGCATACAAGCTGCGGAAAGCCCCATGTACTGTTATGGAGTTTGGGGTAAGTGTGTGTCAGGTGCGGCAAGTGCGGTTTCGGCACTTGCGACAGATGCGGCCGCAGAAAAAAACGCGGACAGCGTTTTTTTTTCATGGCCACATCTGCCGCAAGTGCGAGACCGCAACTATACCGCACCTGCCGCAAGCCCCATACACATAGCATGGGGCTTGCCACAAGTAAACCGCAAGTGCACCCGTTATGCGATAACCGTGGCAGTTGTGGTTTTTTTCACCGCAACTGCCACGATCAGCAATTACCGCTGATGTGAAAGGGGTCTTAGTTCCATAGGTGTGCGGTACATTCTGGTATCTTCCATTTCATATGAAGAAAAAGGTTTGGTACCGTGTTTCTCACACTGAGAGCTCAACTGGCTAACACGATATCAAACCTTTTTCTTCTGGAAGATACCAGAATATACCGCACACCTATGGAACTAAAACATGTTATTTTTGTTAGCCATTAAAAGGTATCACAACCACAAGATTTTTATCTTGTTTCTCACACTGAGAGCTCAACTGGCTAACACGGTACCGAACATTTTTTGCACTGACATGGACCTATGAGGGCTTGGTCTTTGAACGACCGACTCTGCTTTTGAATTACACCATTAATTTACCATATAGAGTAAAGGAAAATGTCAAAATTGGCCAAGTTTAGTGAAATGGTGAAAAGAAAAAAAGCACAAATTCATGACTTGACAACTGTGAACACCAATTGAGCTGCATGGGGCTTGTTTTGTGCATAGTGAACTGCTGGTATTTCTACAGTTTTGCGGTACATACTGTGTCTGGATTACTTATTATTGGTGGCATGGTGGCTCAGTGGTTAGCACTGCAGCCTTGCAGCACAGAGGCCCTGAGGTCCTGGGTTTATTTCCCACCAAGGACATCATCTGCAAGAGGAGTTTGTGTGTTCTCCTTGTGTTTACATGGGTTTCCCCCAGGGACTCCAGTTTCCTCCCACATTGCAAAGACATACTGATAGGATGTTTAGATTGCAAGCCTCAATGGGGACAGCATTAACTGATCTGTGTAAAGTGGTATGGAACTAATAGCACTATATAAAGGAATATATATTATATTATTATTATTGCATTTTTTTATGTTACTGCAGCAACTAAAAAAACACAATTGTGATGTTTTGATATTTTCCTGATTTCAGAATTTACTGTTAAGCTTACCCAATGTTATATTTTGAAAGCTCGTTCTTTTCTGGGTGCAGCGATACCAACCAAATATGTGTTTACTTTAACATTTTTGTTACATTTCTTTATTGCTAACTGGAGAAGAGTGGGGTGGTCAAATTTTAATATTTTTTCATTCTTTATATTTTTAAAACTATTTCTGACTTTATGTGCTCGTCTTCTTAGGAGGCTTGAACCTGTGGGGCTTTGCTAATTTCTAGTATATACAGCAATACTACAGATTCAGCATGAGAAAAAAATCACAGCATGCTGTGGCTGGCATTGTATATTGGAGGGCTCACACACATTTAAATTGGATGTCATCCGAGTGCAGGAGGTGTGCACTGCGGCTGTCACTCACTTCCTGTTGAATAACTTGTTGGTCCGTAGACAGGGAAAGAGAAGCTGATGGTGCTTAGACATGTGATATCACATGATCCCTGGGAGCACGATTACCGACACCACTGGATCAGCACAAGCATGGAGGGGTTGGGGTGGGATAGGCTTTGTTGTCCATGGAGGAGACATTTGGAATCAGAAGGGGTTATCCTAGCAGTGGACAACACCTTTAAGGTGTAGTGTGGGGATGTTATGCATATTGGCAGCGTAAGAATTATTGAGGAATATTTATTTTATCTGCTTATTTTGTCCTATTACCTCCACAGTACTTTAGAGACGTCATCATCACTGTCTCCATTCACAATCTGTCTTCCATGTCATAAAAACTGTCATGAAAAATCATACATTTCCAAGATATTTCTACAGCAGTAAGTCATAGATGTCTATACACATTTACCATGAGCATCTTGTGATTTTTCCTCAAGAAGGGGCATTCAGACCCTGAATCGCGTAGAAATAAAGATCACACAACCATAATTATTTATGAATTTCTTGTGTATTCAAATTCATTTTTTTACTACGAACAGCAGCACGGCGATACACTCTATTCCTGCTCTCAATTTTACTTGAATCCTGTCAAGGTTGTGAGCAAGTGTAGTGTCATACCGGAGGTTGCGTGAATCACCCTCTCTCGCTCCCCGTTCCTACATTTGCCCCTTTGGAGAGGGGGTGTCAATGTAAAACAGTGCCAAGTTGACCTTGCGTACCCCCTGAGGGTGCGAAACATCATGTGTTGGCGAAGTGAATGTTACCGTATCATGTGACTACAATGTATGAGACTTTGGAGTGAGGCTGCAAGGAGCAGTTAGTCCCAGAACGTTAGAGACATCATTGTCACTGACCCCATTGGGGTTCACTATCTATATTCCCTATCAGTGTGTTTGGAGTGTGAAAGAAAACTGGTTGCGCTAACCACGAGCCAACGTGCTGCCAATATAAGACATTGCAGGGAAGTGATCTTATCTAATGTACTGTTTCCAGTAGTTACTTTTTAAACCTATAGCTAAAATATATATAATGTAGGTTGATAACAAATACATTGTGTAGGTGTGACTGTGAATTTGTATTTACATTTAGATTTTAAAACCATTTGTAAAAAATCACCCTGATTGTCTCTGTATAGTTTCAGAACCAATGAACTGTAAGCACTCATCACTTCTATTACACTGATTAACTCATCTACTAATAAACTATTAATTCAATCACAATCATTGGCTCAAAAGCTGCAAAATGAATATTTCTAATTATCTTCTCAAGATAATTATCCAGACAAATGTACATGACAGTATACACAATAGATGTTCACACGCTCTGATAGTGCTGTCAGTATAAGTCCCAGCACTTATATGCTACAATATTGTTTCATATTTGATATGTGAACCTCATGTATACTCCAGAAGAGTTGACATTATGGAGGAATATTACGGAAAATATTTTCTTTGTGTGCCAAACAAAAGTGGAGGAGGTGACGATAACGACCTTCAGATTGCTGCATTCATTTCCTTTTCAAAGGCCTTTAAAAAAATATGAGAGGAATTGGTTGCTATAAACATTGTTTCAACATTTTTTATATACTTATCTTAAAATTGCACCAGCATATTCCACGGAGCTGTACAGGGATTGTCATCACTGACATCAGTTCTTGACCTCAATCTAAATTATAAATTTACTTAATATTTAACAATTGTTTTTTAATTTCAGTTTCTCTTTTCCATTGTAGGAACAAGGAAATTAAATTAATTTTTAATGCTTCTCCTTTTGTTCCTTGCAAGAAATATCAATTCCCTGACTTTTGCATCTATTACTTAATGAATCTGAATTACACACAGATTCCATTACTTTGTTAAAGAGGTTGTCCAGGACCTTAACAGTGATGGTCTACCCTTAGGATAGGTCATTAATGTCTGATCAGTGGGGGAGTGACCTCCGGCACCCCACCAATCAGCTGTTACTTGCTCCGGAGCTCTTCGGTCATGAAACAGAGTAGTGGCCACGACCAGAAATTGCACACCTGCCCTATATTGATTTGTGTAGGGGACAGATATTCAGTACAAAGATGCTGCAAAAATACAGTTGATGGAGCTGAGATATATAGGTCCGCAACTGAGCATTTCCGGCAGACACCTTGAACAGCTGATTGGTTGTGGTGTGAGGTGCCACATCCTCATCAATCAGGCATTAATGGTTTATCCATGGACAGGCCATCACTCTAAAGGGCCTATTACATGCTTCAATGTGTCAGCGAACCACCAACTATCCAACTTGGCCTACATCGCTGGAACGACGTTCAATGATCAATAGTGAGGTGTCACACGTACTGATATCGAGAACTACACAGCAATTATTCCGCGACAAGTGAACAATACTTGCAGTCATTTGGTTGCCTATGTCTTTAAGTTCTGAATAGGCGAAGTCGTAAACGACATTGTTAACAAGGTGTCACACACACCGATGCTGCAGGTTGGACGGACGATCAACGACTGATTTATGGTCCGATTCATAAACCTCTGATCAACCATCAGCCGACTTATCGTTGGTTGATTCTATGTGTCACACACAATGACGTTGTTACTACGTCGTTGCCCCGCCCCAAAACCCATGACGTACCAAGGATATCGTGTTAACGATATCGTAGCGTGTAATGGACCCTTTAAAGTTCTGACAACCCATTAATGCAATGGAACTCAGGTGTGAATAGAGCCTTATTTTGGTTTTAAATTGTGGGAGGAAAATGAATGTAAATATGGGGAGAATATAAAAATTCCTCAAAGGTGTTGGCATTGGTCATATTTAAACCTTGGACCAAAATACTTTAAGGTATAAACCACTGAGCCATTACCATGCTTCACAGCACAAATAATAGTTGTTACCCTGATTTTTTATCACAAATCTCCATATGAAACCTTTAGAAGCTGTTTCTTCAAAGGAACTACTTGTATGTACACCATGGAGTAAGTAGCTGCCAGTATTTCTTCGCTGGAGAGTACCTACTTTTTTCAGCAGCTTGAAATTGTCAGTAGTAATTGATTATAGTCCAGAACTGGATTTGCTGTAACGTCCAATTCCAACTTTACTTGAGTTGAAAATGACCTGTATATATTTGTACTTTGTCTCTGGAAGCCTTGAACTTACCTTCAGCATAACTTACTTAGGCCCCTTTCACATCAGCGTTATTTTTAAATCGCGGCAGATGCGGTGAAAAAAACGCATCTGCCGCGAATAACGCATAACCGCGACACCTGCGGCACAGTTGCGGCAAGCCCCATGCAATGTCTATGGGGCTTGCGGTAAGGGTGCGGCAGGTGCGGTATCGGCACTTGCGGCATGTGCGGCCGCAAAAGAAACACGGCTGACCGCGGTTTTTTTCACGGCCGCACCTGCCGCAAGTGCCGAAACCGCACTTGCCGCCCTGCCGCACCCTTACCGCAAGCCCCATAGACATTGCATGGGTCTTGCCGCAACTGTGCCGCAGGTGTCACGGTTATGCGTTAATCGCGGCAGATGCAGATTTTTCACCGCATCTGCCGCGATTTAAAAATAACGCTGATGTGAAAGGGGCCTTATACTTGTTTTGGTAAAGTTGCCACAATGAGTTTTTAGTAAGTTTTTATTTTTATAAATAACAAATGACTACTGCACATCTATAAAATATTACGCTTTTGACTAAAAACTGGTGAAAAGACACTTGCCTAATCAAGGGCGTGTAATGATGCACAACTGTTTAAAGATGGTGGGTCATAGTTGCTCAAATATATGAACGAAAATAATATAACAAATGGTTATGAATAATACGGAGGATATTTAATGTAAAAAATAAGATAGCTTGCCTGAGATAGAGTGTTGGCTTAGGTAACTTTGAGGGCCGAGGTAAATAGCGTACAGTACTTTTTATAATTGATAAACAGGAATATGATCATTTTTCCTGAGAGAAAAAAAAAATTACAATAAGAGATAACAGGCATGGAAAGAATGAAAGAATAAAATATAAAAATAAAGTAAACTAGATGAATAGAATACTAGATATAAATGTGAAATAAGATAAACTAACTGACCACAAACAAAAAATGCTAAAAGCGTCTGAAAAGCATATAATGGCTGCAATGTGCACTGGAAGTAGCTAATATAGTATACAGTAGGTACTGTGGGCTGTTAATAGCGAATACTATAAAGTACCAGTGAGGATATCAATAGCTCAGTGTGCAAATAAATAACTGTGTTCAATGAAGTTGATTGTGAAAATGCTGGAATGAGAAAAAATATGCTGCATTAAAGTGGCTAGATTATCTAAAACAGTAAATAAGTAGATGGGTATTAGCCTGTTGTCTTCCAGCGCTGGTATAAAAAGTGTTTGCGGTGAACATTCAGCATGAAGAGGAGGCAGAGAGATATTTATGCGCAGTGCTATGGAGTGGGTGGAGTATCCCGGCGTCTGATGGAGACCTCAAGGAGAACTAAGCGTGCCTGGATGCTAATTGCCCATGGCCAGAAGGCGGACCCATCAAACCAAGTGCGCGGCATGGAAATCAGCAGGTGACATCACTGAGCTCAGGGGGAGTTCGAGTCTGTAGGTTACAGGGGCTGTATTCTCATTTCCAACATATTTAAAGGGAACCTGTCACCCCAAATAACCTTTCTAACCTATTAATACCTGTCCCTGCAGCCTTACAATACATTCTAACACATCCCTGTCTCACCTTTTTTAGTAATCTACAAGTACAATAATTACGAAATTCTCGTCAGAGGGCCATTTTTACCGGTAGGCAGGTCTACTGTGCCGCGCTACCCCTTCCTCGTTGCCCTAATACACCCTAATGGGCATCATTATGCAAACGCAGAGTTCGGGCATGATTTCAATATCGTGCCAGCAACGTCACTGCTGCGACACGGTCATGTGACGCCGGGATTACCGCGTCACTTTAACATGCAACCTGCGCATGCGCGAAGTCTGCCTGTGAGACCTGCGACCGGAAGTGACGCGTCCCAGCATCACGTGACCGCATCGCAGCGGTGACGCTGCGGGTGCGATATAGAAATCGTGTCCGAACTTTGCATTTGTATAATGACGCCCATTAGGGCATATTAGAGCAATGAGGCAGGGGTAGCGTGACACAGGGGACCCACCTACCGGTCAAAATGGCTTGGAGGAACGCCCCTCTGACAAGAATTTCGGAAGTTTGCTAACTACATTATTGTACTTGTAGATTACTCGAAAAGGTAAGACAGGGATGTGTTAGAATGTATTGTAAGGCTGCAGGGACAGGTATTAATAGGTTAGAAAGGTTATTTGGGGTGACAGGTTCCCTTTAAGTGTACAGACTTCCTTAATCAGTAAGTCTTTAATTTCACTGCTTGAAAAAAACAGCACCCTTACAAGTTCCAGCAAAGTGGATGAGATTTATAGAAACATGCCCACTGGGCTTTTTTTTTTTTCCACAAAGTGTAAATTGACCTGCAGTTTCGGTGCAATTTTCAAATATGCAAAATGTCAATTTCTCTTGCAAAGTTGCTGAGTTTTATGTGTGGATTTTTCTTGTAGAATTTGTATTGATATTCTGCCTTCAATCTCCAGAAATGGCAACTTGATGAATGAACGCTCTGTAGGAAGATCGATCTTCTGCCACCTAGATAGGTCCACCAGGGTCTTCTGCTGTTATTAAGACAGTATCAAGCCATCACTTTGCTGGTCTTCCACTTTGCCTTGTTCCTTCTATTCTTCCTACCATTGTATCCTTCTCCAGTGATCGCTCTCTTCGTATGATGTGTCCAATATAGGCAAGTCGTACCTTGGTGATCCTTTCTTTGAGTGACTTATCTGGCTTCGTTTTTTCCAAAATTCTAATTCCAAAGAATTGCATTACATTTGGAAAATCTACATGTAATCTGCATGACTGCATCAATAAAATTTTGTGAAAGCAAAATACCAGAATATCTTGAAAACAAAGCAGCTTAATTTAAAATATGGCGTGCCAATCATGGGCAAACATCCTAAATCCACCAATACTTACATTTTAATCGGGACTGGAACTCCCAGTACCAACTACAATAATGTGTAATGCAACCAGCAGTACCTACCCACCTCCTTACTGAAGCCATCATTATGTACTTCTGCAGAATTGAAGCTATGGATATTATTCACTGAAATGCTCTGGTTATTAAGAGAAATTATACTTTGACGATCCGGCCAGGGGCTGCTGCAGGTGACTGAAAGGTGAGCTCCTATGTGAGCATGATAAATAATTATAATCTGTTTAAGCGCACTATGACCATTATTTTTTTTTTTAAGTAAAACTTTTTCACCCTATTGAATACTCATTGTTTACCTCCTCTTGCTGCTTATAATGGACATCACTTTTTAATTGGCTTCCATAATTCAATTGCAGTACAGTCACTCAGTCCTCAGTGTATTGCTCTCCTCCTTAGCCTCTAATTAGCCTGGCACTGTTATCTTTAAATTAGGGTCCAATTATACTGAACAATGTTCAGCATTAAGTGACTGCATCTAGCAATATGTTTTCCAATTGGCGATCTTTTAAAGGGGCTCCTGTGTCATAACATTGTCACGTGAGCCCAGGGAATGTGAGTTCCAACACCAATGGAGCTGTACTGGTACAAAGGTAGGTATAAGCTTTCTTATTTTTAAAGGAGAACATGGAGAATGAGAAGAGGCTGTCCAAGTAGTGGACAACCCCTTTAATAGTCTGATTACACAGGCAAATGTGCACGGAACAATCGGTAATAGATCGTTCAGTGCACATAGGCTAACATTGTTTACACAGGACAATATGCTGCTGAGAACGATGAGCTTTTGTGATTAGTAGCCTGTTTAGACAAACAATTATTATGATTGAGCCTGGAAACCTTATTCACAATAATCCTTCAGTCTACGTGCACATTTAGCTCTGACCAAAAATGGCTTTTTTCATTTGATGATATGGCACTGAGTAAAAATAACTCTGGAGACTCAAACAAGACTATAAGAGGGGAAAACTTGTGCTGGACTGAGATTGAGGTGGAGAGTTTTTAGAGGTGGAAAATGTTATTTTCATCTCTTAAACTAGGAGCAAAAAATATTAAGATTGCCCATATACTGATATCAACACTGGCAGCCTGCATACAAAGACTTTCCTAAAAAAAAATGCAATTGATGTACAGAACATGAATATTGCGACAAAAACATTATTGTCAAAGCACACGAGACTGGCACCATGATAAATGGAGACACATTATAAACATTAGGTGTTTGAAAATATTACTAAAATCAATGAACATGGAAGACTTGTAAAAACATAACTAGGAAACCACATTTGGAGGAATAGTAGGCCTGGAAATAGGTAAGAAATTGGTGAGAAAAAAACAAGTAAAAAACCGTTGGAAGACCTTATACAATCCTTTGAGATAGTATTGTACAAATCTGAAAAGTAATACAACCCTTATAATTCCCTTCATGTTTGGCTGGGAAAGAGTAAGGACTACAATGTATTGCATGACAATGAAATTGGGGTGACATATTGCAGCATTGAATGTCAGAATTTCCTGTGGTGTTGTGTTGTGACTTGTGGCATGCTATGACTGCGACACAGTTGTAAATGTTTCCAGATGTGTTGGCTTGTCTGTCGCATGTCACACGCCACAAGCGACACATTTGCCATAGACTTCAAGTTAAGTTGCACGCAAAATGCGACGTGTCTTCAACTTGATTGTTTTATATATAACTAAAAAAGATCTCTAAAACAGTCACGAGAAAATTGCTGCTTGTCCCAACATCACAATGTAGCTCTATCCTGATGGGTATAACTGTGTCAAAGAAGTACATCTACGGCCTCCTTCACAGAGTCATCATTGGCTTTCTTCAGTGTTTTCCATGGGTATGCCATCTGTATTTTTCCAAAAGGAAAGCGAGAGGTTCTCCAATGGGTAAACCTGTGCTGTTAAGATGACCGTAGGCAGAGCTTGTGGAAAGGCTCACCCGGTTTGTGCTGTTTAGGCACAACTCTGGAAATAGCTGTGGGATTCTGGCTACAGCTTAAATCACAAGTCCCAACAAGGGGCCAGTGACTGATAAAAATAGTTAACAGTGCGATCGTCACAAGCGTTGTTGTAGGACCATGGAGAGTCAGTGACAAAACTATTTGATATAAATATAAAAAAATGTTTTGATACCTGATGAAGAGGACGGAACATCCTTGAAACACATTGTATGTTTACATCAAATGAAACGCTTTTTAACCATCCTCTGTGGTCCTGCAAGAGCGCTTGTGACGATCACACTGCAAACTTTTGCATCTGTGTTTTTCTGATATTGATAAAGAAGGAATGGAATTACAAACGTTTCTCCTATACTTTGCAGTGTTAAAAACATACAGCACATGGACATCACATTGATGGCACACAGACAACACACGGTCATCACACTGATGACACACAGATGCCATATGTGTGCTGTATGTGTTTTTTCACTGACCAATAGACTTGTTACCCTTATAATCCATGCCACTGGAAAAAAAACAGATGTCTCTGTGTGCTTCACACAGCCACTTGGCCTATGTGAAAATATGCTCAGATATTGGGAAGATGGTGTACCACGGTCCGCGCTGCTGCCTCAATGGAATCACAAGGAATGTATGGTTCCAAGAAGTCACAAGGAATGCAAGGTTCCAAAAGTAACAATCTCCTTTATTCCACCAACGCGTTTCGGCGCCTCTCCTGGCACCTTCATCAGGGTATCAAAATGTGAAAATATGGACATGTCAAGATATATTATCATGAATGTGCTATCCATGAAAAAAACAGATGCCACACATACCAGAAACACATAGATGTGAAGGGGGCCTTAGCTTGCCTTTCAAGAACAGAGTTCAGGGGGGTCCATACTTGGTGCAGTAGCCTACTTCCCATACAGAGATTCTGCTCATTTTATGGTGTGTGAAAATGATAGAGAGATACAGAAGATGAAGACTCAAGAAAATGATTACCTTTTCTTCCTACTTCATGGAGAAAATAGACAACATCCGCCAGGAAATCAGCTCTCAGCCTCCAAGCACTGCCACCCCCATTCTTCCCACATCTCCTCCGGCTCACTCTCCACATTTGACCCAGTCACAGAAGAAGAAGTCTCCAGGCTCCTTTCTTCCTCTCGTCCCACCACATGCACTACTGACCCCATTCCCTCTCTCCTGTCGTCACCACCCACTTAACCACAATCTTCAATCTCTCCCTCTCTTCTGGCATCTTCCCCTCCTCCTTCAAACACTCGATCATTACTCCATTATTAAAGAAAACCACTCTCGATCCAACCTGCACAAATAACTACAGACCAGTCTCCAATCTCCCCTTCATCTCTAAACTCTTGGAGCGCCTGGTCTATTCCCGCCTCACCCGTTACCTCTCCACTCACTCTCTTCTAGATCCATTACAGTCTGGTTTCCGCCCCCTTCACTCTACAGAAACCGCCCTCATCAAAGTGACCAATGACTTTCTGACAGCAAAACGTAATGGTGACCACTCTCTGCTTATTCTCCTTGATCTCTCTGCAGCTTTTGACACTGTCGACCATCAGCTCCTACTCTCTATGCTGCACTCCATTGGCATAAAGGACACTGCTCTCTCCTGGCTCTCCTCCTATCTTTCTGACCGCTCTTTCAGTGTATCTTTTGCTGGCTCCACCTCTTCCCCTCTTCCCCTCACTATTGGAGTCCCTCAGGGTTCAGTCCTTGGCCCTCTCCTCTTCTCTCTCTACACAGCCCCGATTGGACAGACCATCAGCAGATTTGGTTTTCAGTACCATCTTTATGCTGATGACACACAATTATACACTTCAGCCCCTGACCTTACCCCTGCGGTATTAAAGAACACCAATGACTGTCTAGCTGCAGTTTCCAACATCATGTCCACTCTCTATTTGAAACTAAACCTTTCCAAAACTGAACTTCTTCTGCTCCCCCCATCCACTAACCTTCCTAAATTGGACATCTCTCTCTCAGTTTGTGGCACCACGATAACTCCTAGGCAGCAGGCTTGCTGTCTGGGTGTTATGTTTGACACCGATCTCTCCTTCTCCTCCCACACACAATGTCTCGTCCGCTCCTGTCGCTTACACCTGAAGAATATCTCTACAGTCCGCCCCTTTCTCACCCTGTTAACAACAAAAACCCTCACCGTGGCCCTAATCCTTTCACGCCTTGACTATTGCAATTCTCTATTAAGCGGCCTCCCCCTCACCAGACATTCTCTTCTCCAGTCTATCCTTAATGCAGCAGCAAGGATCACCCATCTGGCCAATCATTACTCAGATGCCACTGCTCTTTGCCAGTCATTACACTGGCTGCCCGTATACTACAGGATCAAATTCAAATTGCTTCTTCTCACCCACAAAGCTCTTCACAGTGCAGCACCCCCCTACATCTCCTCCCTCATCTCTGTCTATCACCCCACCCGTTCTCTACGTTCCTCAAATGACCTTCGACTGACATCTGTACTAATCCGATCCTCCCACTCCCGGCTCCAAGACTTCTCCAGAGCTGCACCAAACCTCTGGAATGCTTTACCCCAAGAAATCAGGACTATCCACAACTTGCATGGCTTCAGACGATCCCTAAAAACGCATCTTTTTAAGGCGGCCTATCATACTCCCTAATAGAAGTCCTTTGTACTGTAGACAGTGAATGGGCTATCCCTCTGGACATTACTCTTCTATAAACTCCACCAAACCAAAAAAGGTCTACACAGATTGTATAATGACCATCCATGTAAGCTTAGTTCTATACCCCATTTCCTCAAGATGCCTGGACCATCAGTGCAATAAGCCCCTGCACCTTGTGCAACCCCTATCCCGTTGTAGATTGTAAGCTCTTTTGAGCAGGGTCACCTTCATTTCTTGCTTTATTCATTGTATTTTCTTTTTTACATTGATTCTATGCCTATTGTTTTATATCCAATTATTGTACTGTATTTGTTTTCTACTGTAATTACTTACTGTATTATATTTTCTGTACTCTAACCCTACATTGTAAAGCACTGCGGAATATGTTAGCGCTATATAAATAAAGCTTTATTATTATTATTATTATACACTATATAAAAAGACACATATGCATGTTTTCTCACCATCTGACAGGAAATCAGAATAAACCTTTCTCTGTTTTGTCTTAATAAGGTATATGGTTTCGAACTACATTTAGAAACATTTTAAAATTGACACAAATGCTAGTTCTATATATAAGGTAATCATTTTACATGACTCGTGGAAGCTAAGGACCTTTTATAGGTATTGTTTGTCAAGGAGTATAATATTTCCTTTAATCAATAACAGGCATGTATTTACCATATGTCTACAGCAGGTAGTGCCATAAAAACATGTCAAATAAATCGTGCTAATCCCACATGACATCAGTAAGATGTGTTGAAATGCACATTACTCATTTACCAGGTTCCCACTTCCATCTGTGTTGCTGCTTCAGCACTTTAAACCATTCATAATAAGTGCTAATTCAGAGATCTTGTGGTCAGGGCCAGAGGGCTGAAAGCAGTCATCTGAGGCCAAATATAAGTCATAGCCAGCTGCAATTGTATGGTCTGATGAAGATCACAACTAAGGGAGATAATACTTAGTGAATCTACATGTATTTTAAGAAACTATCCAGCATCGCTTTCAAAATGAGGTGAAATGAGCTCAGTAACCTTTAAGAAGGACCTGCTTCACTCTCAACATATCTGTTTTATTAAATACTTGTAGTCCTATGTAATAACGGGTGGTCCATGTTACCCTGTAGTGATATTCTAAAATATAAAATAAAAATATAAAATACTCCTCATGCAGAAGGCAGAGACGGTTTATTATCGTCTTTGCCTTCCCAGTTGCTGTATAAACAGCACTTAACAAAAGTATATTGCCAAGTGATTTATTGAGTTTTTGTACCTACAATCATGTGTAATATGTACGTTTTTGCACATCTAAGCTTAATTGTCATTTAAATAGTATAAAAAAGACAATACTAACAATTGAGCAGAAAACATTGACTTATTTACTTTCAAATAATTAATCAAACAAAAACCTCTCAGGTTTGTAACTTACCTCTTAAAAAAGGTTGTCTAGTAGCTAAAAATTATTTATTAAAGGGATCAGACTGGTGTAAAAAAATGAAGTACTCACCCTCACTCTATCAGCTGTTCCTAGGCTGAGTTTTGGCCCAGTCATAGCTGGTCTCTAATTTTTGACCTTGTCGTGACGCATTCAAAATGGCAGGTAATGTCCTTACAGCCAATCACAAGCGAAGGCAGCCGTTTCTGTTGTGTGGAGATGGAAACAGAAAGAAGAGATGACCAGTGAATAAGTTTGAATTAGATTATGCAGTTGAAGTTTATGCTTAATGTATTGGTAGCATAGTACTGGTACTTAGGACTTTTATTGCATCTTATTCCTAAGATGATGACAATTATTTTACCCAGAAAATTATTGCAATTACACCTATTTTATTATGGACGTTTATTTCCTTCGAGAGTAGTTGAACACCATAAAAAAACAGAGAAAAAAGGCAAATTAGAAATATACACTAAACTACACAAATGGGCCGGTCAAAATTGTTGCTACCCTCAACTTAATATTTTGGTTGTACCCCCTGGAATGAATAACTGCAATCAATTACTTCCTATAACCATTGCCAAGGTTCTTAAAACTCTCAACTGGTATTTTGGATTACTCTTCTTTTCCAAACTGCTCCAGGTCTTTCATATTTAAAGCTTAGTACAAGAAAGAAAAAATATCAGCTTACCATTGATATCCTTCTCCGAGAATCCCCTTCATAGCACGAGTCGCAGCTTGACAACCGCCGATTATGGAAACCAGAAAGCAGAGATTGACCCAGCGATGGGGTAAAAAGGCAGCACGTAGAGGAAAATTGTATAAAACTTCACTTTATTGCAGATCCATAAAAAAAGTATATAAAAATAATGCACAAGGTGCGGCAGTCTGGCACATTGTGCATTATTTTTATATACATTTTTTATGGATCTGCAATAAAGTGCAGTGTTATACAATTTTCCCCTACGTGCTGCTGTTTTTCCTCATCACTGGGTCAATCTCTGCTTTCTGGTCTCATATTTGAAGGTGCCTTCTAACAAGGTGTTCAATGGGATTTACATGTGGACTAATTTCTGGACACTTCAGAACTCTGCAGTCCTTTGTTTTCATTCATTTCTTGGGGCTTCTTGAAGTATGTTTGGGGTCATTGTTCTTCTGAAGACTCATGACCTAGGTTACAAACCCAGCTTTCTGATCACTGGGCACTATATTACGACCCACAATCATTTCTTAATCTTCTGATTTCATGATGTCTGGGACTCACTTAACACCAGAAGTCCCAGAGAGGGGTCATTTAATATTTCTACCTTTGGAACCTAGAGACGGGTGGAATTACCTGAAAAGTTTTAGGCCACATTTACAAATGAAAGGATGCTAATTGTAGCCATCAGAGTTGTCAGTTTGGACTAACGGTCATTTGACCCTCTTTCAGGACTTCAGGGGGAGCTCGCAATTTCTGGGACTTCTAGTGTTCATGCACCCAGTGCCAGAGGCAGCAAAACAACCCCAAAACATCTTTAAACCTCCACCATATTTGACTGTAGGTCCTGTGTTCTTTGCCTTGTAGGCATCAATCCATTTTCAGTAAATAGAATGATATGCTTTTTCAAAAAAGCTCTATTTTGGTCTTATCTGTCTACAAGACGCTTTTCCAGATGGACTCTGGCTTATGTATGTATTGGCAAACTGCAGTCTAGCATGTTTATGTCTTTGTATCAGCAGTGGGGTCCTACTTGGTCTCCTTCCATAGTGTTTAATTTCATTCAAATGTTAACAGTTTGCGCTGACAATGATGCTTCTAGTGCCTGCAGAACAGCTTGAATTTATTTGCAACTTGATTGGGGCTGCTTATCCTCCATCTGGAATATCCTGTGTTGCAACCTTTCATCAATTTTTCTCTGCCACCCACATCCAAGGAGATTCGATACAGTGCTATGGGTTGTAAACTTCTTGGTTATGTTGTGCACTGTGAACAAAGGAGCATCAAGATCTCTGGAGATGGACTTGTAACCTTGAGACTGTTGATATAGTTCAATAATTTTGGTTCTCAAGTTCTTAGACCGTTTTCTGCTTATCTTTGTATTCTCCATGCTTAGTGTGACTCACGCAGACATGCAATGCAAAGATTGAGTCAACATTTCCCTTTTTTTCTATTTTCAGGTGCAATTTTCAAATTGCCCACACCTATTACTTGCATCGGGTGAGTGTGAATGAGCATCACATACTTAAAACAAAGTTGTTTACCCACAATTTTGATGAGGTTCCAACAATTTTGTCTGGGCCATTTTTGGGGTTTGCGTGAAGTTATGTTAAGTTTGCCTTTTTTTTTTCTTTTTTTTTTGTGCTGTTCCAACACACAAATGACAACCATCTGTATAGCAAAGCATCAGTAGTTAGTTGCAATAATATTTTAAGAGAAGTACTTCATGTTCTGGAACAATTTCAAGGGTGTCAACACTTTTGGCCATGACTATGCATGTTCTTCCTTCACCTATGTTTTATACTTTAGAAGAAAACTAAGTGCTACTTCTTTTTAATACACCCTGATTTTATGTAATCTGATCCATGTGTTTATACTGCTAATATTTGTAAATTAAATTTACTTCAAATTCAAGTTCAATTTCCAAATCTGTAAAATTTTATGTCAAAATCAGGAAAAGCCAAACAATTAGAATCTGAGTATCTGCAGGAATTCAGCCAATGGAAATATAGCGCCCTTTAGGTGAAATCCTTCAGTCACCTCATATATTTCCTCTGTAGAGGCAGCGTTGTGGGTAGATTTTGGTGTGTATGTTCAGATATTAAAGGGAACCAACCACCTCAGATCACCCTAATACACAGTTAGTACATGTCCCTGCACCCTAAGGATACCTTTCCAGCACTGTTTTTGTGTAAAATCTTGCATTAGTATAACTCATATAAAGAGTTTATAAACTTACTAGCCTGGTGACTTCTGGGCGTATCCCTCCTTCTGTTATACTTCAGGGCTGTGCATTGCATGTCTGTGCTCCCCCTCCCTCCTTGCCTGCTGCCCTGCCCTGATGGGCGTGATCGTTATCTCCTCTGCACAGAGGGAGGGGGAGCACAGACATGCAATGCACAGCCCTGAAGTATAACAGAAGGAGGGATACGCCCAGAAGTCACCAGGCTAGTAAGTTTATAAACTCTTTATATGAGTTATACTAATGCAAGATTTTACACAAAAACAGTGCTGGAAAGGTATCCTTAGGGTGCAGGGATATGTACTAACTGTGTATTAGGGTGATCTGAGGTGGTTGGTTCCCTTTAAGAGCCTCCTGTACATCTCTCTTCTCTTCACATCAGTGTTATTATAATTCCATTGTTCTGCTCAGTTTTAGGAGCAGAACAGCAAAATTAACAGCAGTGCTGGACTTTAACATTCCCGAAACCTGCAACCTCATTGATCCTATTGACTATGATGGCATATAGTGGGTTTTCGGCATGAGGTCTGTTTACTGGCATAATAGCAATGAATGATGCGATATTTTGGCTGCCATTCTATATTTGCAATAGAGCCTCCTTTGCAGATGTGAAGTGAATAGAGCATAAACTGTTCTATTTATGGTTTAGATCCAAAAGCTGATATTCTGAGGGGTGACAGTGGAAAGCTACAGGTGGGAATCTACAACAGGCGGGAGAGCAATGTCTACAGTTTTCACTCAGATAATATAATTAAAGGGGTTTTCTCAGCTTATCAAACAACAGATAAGTATCCGTAGGTGTCTGTATGCTAACCAACTGATGTCACAATGGATTAAAAATGGGTATTTTTCATTTTTGCCTAGCTCTGTGTTGCCTCTTGTTTTGATTGCTGTTGCTAGAATAAGGCTGCGGTCACACATGCCAAAACGTTTTTCATAGTGTTAATTTTATGAAATCTGTTTTTTTTTGGGTGCTTTTGGAGGCTCTTGTGCTCCCAAACGTTTTTTGGATTTTTTTTTTCTTGTGCCAAAAACGGACCGTTAACGGATGGTGCCAAAATATGCCATTTAAAAAACGAACCGTTTTTCCATAGGGCCCCATGTTATCAAACGGTCCGTTTTTTTCCAGCACCCAAAAAGCAGCGTTTTTTGGACCCTGGGAAGAAGTCTTCAAAAACGGAATGACGCAGAAAGTGCCCCACCCGTTTTTTGTACTTAGAAAAAAAATTACAAAATTTTTCTCAAAAACATTCCCAAAGCAAAAAACGGATTGGCATGTGTGACCACAGCCTAACCAATGTGAAAATGACGGCTGCCACGATTTCTCTCCTCTCTCACAAACAGCGCATCTAAATACATCGGCCGACTTGCCCCTGTATTACAAGGTCAATTGAACATTAAAAATGGAGATGGGGCTCCCAGAATGATGTTAGTTAAAGTCCAATGAGATAAAGATATCAGCTGTAAGGGGGATGTCCTAGATCACTGGGCCAGGTTAGTTTATATCAGTTGGACACTTTGCTATAACTATATTTAGGGAACATCCAGACTGAAGATTACTGGTATATGCCCAATTTCAAAGGTTTCTTGATTGGGGTGAGTGCTTGAAAGCATGAAAAAGAAATTATCCAGCATTAAGAAGCAAAAATAATAAGGATGAGTTATTCCACTCTAGAGGGTAGAATATACACATCAATTTACCAACCTCAACGTCAAATAGTTTTGCCATATGTAAATAAAGATGATTGTCCAAACATGAATCCTCCATTGCAGTAATGCAGTGCTGTAATCACGCGGCCTATTCGGTTGGTCACTGGATCTGCATAATCTGCTACCCAGCATGTGAAACATGATCCCTACTGAAACAGAAAAGGCCCTGTTACATATAGTGATATCGCTAACAATATCGCCACAACGTCACAGGTTTTGTGATGTTGTGGCGACCTCGCCAGCGATCTCTCTGCGTGTGACACGTAGCAGCGATCGGCCCCCCACTGAGAGATCGCTGATCGTTAACGAATGGCCTAGACCATTTTTTGATCGGCGATCTCCCGCTGGGCATGCTGGATTGCTGTGTGTGACAGGGCCAACGATCAGCGAGCTCCATTCTTTGCCCGAGAATCAAACAGATCCCAACAACCGTCGGGTGTCGCCGCATCGGTGGGTAATCGCTGGTAAGTCTGCCTGTGTAGCATCTCACCAGCGATCACATATCGACGCACCAGCGATCCCTGCCAGGTTGTATCGTTGTCTGGATCACTGGCGCATCGCTATATTTAACAGGGCCTAAAGAAGGAGGAGAGCCAGGAACCAAGAGAAAAGAGGAGGATAACTATGTACTACAAGATTCTTCCAATGTTTAGACTTTATAATGTACCAATGGGATAGGTGATAACTTGCCAATAGTGGGGCTTTAGAGTGTCACACAGGCAGGATATATGCAAGGGAATAGATGCCAATCTGCTAGTTTAGGCTCATGTTTTGTTTATAACCTTTATACCAAAGGTCTTCCTCTCAAAAAGTAAAGTAATGGAGTGATTACATGTAAATAGAATTTATTGGAATTATTTCCCAACATAATATAACATTTCATTCATTGAAAAACCCTTCTTCAGGTTATAATACATGCATAGGTACTGTGAGGCACCGCCGGCATGATCCTCATGGCCGGGGTACATCACATGTAGGATCAGAGGATGATCCTGTGCACACTGGCCGGTTTTCCTGTGATGGTAATACTGTGTGAACCAACCTGAACACAATGAGTTCATGAGCCTAATGAGCGGCAGTGAGAGTGAGAGGAGTCCATGAGGAATAGGATGTGATGAGTGAGTGCTGACAACCCGGAACACAGGGAGTTAACCTGAGCTGTGTGGAAGCTGATGATTAGCAGCTGAGGGGGTGTGTCCAGGTGGGAGTGGCTGGCACGATAAGAGCCGGCCACTTGAGTGATTGTGAGATAGATTCATTCATGCTGGAGGCTGAGATTCATTCATTCTGGAGGCTGAGCTTGATCCTGGAAGCTGAGAGTGATTGAGATGGAAGCTGAGACCAGCCTGAGTGCAGAGCAGTCCAAGGCTCTGTGTGCATGACATGATGGGAGCATGCTAGCTCCATGCCGGTGCCGAGGTCCGTGGTCGTGTCCGCACCTAGAGGGGGAAGCCATGGTTGACCCGTGGACGCTAGACCGGGCGTGGGGTGAAACACGCCCGGGAAAGGAGCCTGTGGGGATGCCTGGTGGAACCTGTGACCCAGGTAGCGAGACCCGGATCCGTGCCCGGTAAGAAAGCAGTTCCCGAGCGATAGTGTGAACTGTGCACCTGGTGTGCGTAAATCATGTTAGGCGAGTATAGACCGCCCTTGGGACCGACTCAGTGGAGTCCGTTAAAGGTCCTGATAAACCGGAATGTATGTAGCCCGTGGAGGCAATTGTATGTAGTGTGCCAGGCGGGCATAGACCACCTTTGGGTCCGAGTCAGAATACTCAGTTAAGGGACCCGATGAACTATGTGTATGAGGGCGTAAGTAATGGCCCTGAATGAGAGATGATGACCTATGTAAGACCCATGTATAATAATGTGGAGAGACAGTGACCCAGCTGGTATGGATGATGTTGGAGGCGTTCCGTCCTTGGGACGAGAGGGAGGCTTGCCCTGCTGCTTGCAGAGGGTACCCGTCCCTCAACCACGACCTCTAAGGGGGTGAGTGTGCCTGTGGTGCCAGAGACAGGGGTAAGAGGGCTCCAGTAGGTAACGGATGTAGAGGTTCCCGTGACCTATGGTTTGCCAATCCCTGTAATGGGCCATGGAGGGGCCACAGTCCATGGATGTGGGCTGTGAGCAGGTGTGTGATCCATGGACGTTTGATTGATGGATCACATACGGTATGTAAGGTCCCGGTCAGGCAGGATTCCTGACTAGGGGTGAATGTATATCATCATGCTGGGGGACTAAAGCCAGGCGGCAGGTACCGCCATTGGGACCCACAGGGCCCGTTGAGGCGTATGTAACGAAGGTCAGAAGCAGGGGTTAGAAGGGCTCCCGTATTGGGTAACGCGGGGTTAGGCCTGAGGCCGCAGCCACGGGTTACTAGGGTTTGCCAATCCCTGTTATGAACCCGGAAGGGTCATCATCGAAGTATATCAAATGTATTTATTATAAAGGTACTGTAAGATGTGTAAGTAGGCCGGAGGCCGTAGCCACCACGGGAGCTGTTAGTAGAGCTCCAATGGGGACAGAGAGTCGTGGTTACAGGTCCCGGGTTACTATAAATCGTTATGTGCAATATAAGTGTTGTGATGTTAAATGTAAATGTATGGTGTTTATGTAAAGTGTTGTTAATCAATGTGATATGTGTCAAACATGCTACCCGGGTTATGTTGTTAATATGTGAAAATAAACGGGTAGACATTGGTTAACCTTATAAACACGTGTTCTTGTCGTTTTGCAAGCGGGTTCCCCGGTTGCTACCTCACAGTACATATCCATTATACTGCTAAATATTGTATTATATAAAAACTAAACAAAACTACCGTATATAAATTACATGATACATGATACTTAAGCAGAAGATAAACACCAGGAGAACTGTAATGTGACTTGAGGTTAGACTGGCCTCCGAAGCACAGAGCTGACACTGATGCTTTTTCTCTTGAACAGCCATTTATTATGTATATTAACTCAAGTAACGCTAAAAGGTCATCTAATAAGAGAATACCTGCAAGTATTGAAAATCCCAGATCGTTTGTCTTTTACTCTCACCTTGCGTAAGCCAAGTGCATATGGATACTTGTCCAAATGTTGTTTGTCAGCATTGCATTTAATACGACTTTATCAGACTATTTTCTCCGTCCGTAAAAATAAACCTGTCATTCTAGTCTAAGATCTTCAAACAAGGGATTAGCAGCCCTGTTGGTATTACTACAACAATGTATAAAGTTGTTGCATCCCTTTTGATGTCTCTTTTTGTTCATTGTGATCTCCTGCCTATCAGAAACCTGCTGCATGTTACATGTTCACATCTAAGCGCTCATACACAAGGGCATCAGTCATCCTTTGAAGATCCTTCTTTTTTAGTATATCACAGATAAACAGACATCGGTGGAGGTGCATTAGAATAAAATAGAGAAATGTATACTGGACTGACTGTATTTTCCATGAGCATGGGAATTTTGTGTGCTGAAACTGTAAAGGGGTTTTCCAGGCTGGGAAGAAAGGTCTGTGGTCATGCTACGTGACGTCACACTGACAAATTATGTCATATTGTGCTGTACACACTGTCAGAATTCCCCAGTATTTCCAGTGCCAGTGGGCAGCCATATACACTTGTGTTCAAAATAATAGAAAAATCTTTATAATAAGCATTGGGAACACTGCACACTGTATTCTAAGTCAAAACATGAAGAGAAATGTACTTTACAGAAAATAACAAAAAATGAACATTGTTAAAAAAAATAGCAATGTGTGCATTTGTCTTTATAAACTTAAAAAATTTACTCTTTCTTTTTTTAGGATTTAGCATTCCTGTGAATCACTAACTAGTGAGGATTGAGTGTAATCGTTACTATTCACTACTCACACTGATATAGTACAGTATTACTCGTTACTCGGCGAGTATTGCAGGTGCTCATGAGTGTTGTGTTGATCCTGAACAACCTGACAAATATTGGCAGCTCCCATCACTACACAAAGGCAGTTGGCACCTCAGTGAGTGCAGAATGAATGGTAGGCTGTCTCTGGGGACACTGCAAAGTGTTGTATGCAGTGAAAACTCAAAAAAACTCGCCCTTCCACCTTGTCTCAGAAAGACTTGTTTTATAGCCTGATGTGTGTGGGCAGAGCCCATCACTCATTGTCTAACATTAGACTCACTATTCGGACGAATATGCGAGTTAAAAACTATATAGCAACTATATAGTATAGCAAATTTGAAAATTTCACTAATCGCTCATCACTATCACTAACCTATTATTTAGTTGTGTAACCACAGTTTTTTAGAACTGCTTCACATCTATATTGCATAGAGTCAACCAACATTTGGCTCCTGTCAACTGTTATTCCAGCCCAGGATGCTTTGACTACATGCCACAATGTATATGCATTTGTTGGCTTTGCCTCGGAAATGGCATATTTGATGTCACGCCACAAGTGTTCTATCAGATTAAGGTCCAGGGATTGGGCTGGCCACAGTTTTGTTCAACTGGATCCAAGATTTTGCTTGTTTACTGGTGTGTTGTTGCCCTGTTGAAATGCCCACTTCTAGGGCTTTTCCATTTCAGATTAAGGGAACATGACCTTCTCAAGTATTTTGATATATGCAAACTGGACCATAATCCCTGGTATGTAGGCCTGGCACCATAGTAGGAGAACATGCCCACCATGCTTTACTGTCTTCAGAGTGTACTGTGGCATGAAATCAGAGTTTGGGGGTAGTCTGACAAACTGTCATATATATATATATATATATATATATATATATAAAATATATATATATATATATATATATATATATATATAGAACATGTTTCCTTTCATAAATGTTTTTTTTTCCATTGAAAAGAAGCGTGCCAAACTGGTTGTCCTTAAGGGGGTAAAGAAAGCAGAGCAAAGCTCCGATTTCAGGAGTCAAAGTTATGGGAACTGCACTGTATGATTATATACTGCATATACGTCCTGGTCCATAACTATACTAGACTATATGTAAGTGGACAGGGTATATATTGAAGCCATGATCTGGAGACCAGAGCTTCACCAGATGATTTATTATATAATATACTGGATTACTAATGGATTACTAATGTGAGTGTATTATGTGCCTCATTCAATAAACCTTATATACTCTTTATAGGTGTTCATGCTTCTTCTCAGCAGTTCCTCCGACATTTTTCCTTTGAGCACTGACAGTTTCCAATGGTTGTTAACTAATGCATCGATTGGGGAAGGACTAGAAGGCCATTAGATTATGGAAGAACTACTAATATTTGGCTTTCTTGTGATTTCCTTTCTTCCATCCACTCAATCAAACCACAAGCTCTAAAGATACCATCACATGCCGCGATATCGCCGGCGAGATTACTGGCAATTCCCGAATTCGGGAATGTGCGTAGTGGCGTGTGACTGGGCGATTCTACGGTGACAAATTGCTGGTGGAGCGTTGCCCGATTGCCCTGCACTACAGTGAAATCAGGCGATATTCACCAGGCAATTTCAGCACATCGTGGCGTGTGACAGGGCGATAGCGATGTAGAAAGCGAGCTCAGACATTCTGGAATCAATCCCGTAGGTGTGCCTGAGCATGCTGTTTTCCGCGCCCCGTCTGCGATGATTGGTGGCTTGATGGTAATGCAGTTGTGTAGGCCAATCGGAGTGGTAGGGGCGCGGTGTAACACACTCTGGCACGCCTGTCTCCTCGCCATGGTCAAACTCTACGCCCACATCGCTGATGTGGTTGTGGCGTGTGATGTGGCGATGTGGGAAGGGAAGATAGCTTCCGGTCTTCTGCAGGTGATTTCCGGAATGCAGGATCACGGAGATCGCACGCAAGATCGCTATGTGTGACAACTCCACAGCAATCTGAAAAAAGTGCCCGAAACACACGCGCTCACATCAGATTGCCAGCGATATGGAAGCCACATCGCGGCGTGTGACAGTACCTAGACTGTTCTTCAAAGAATGAATACTATTCCTTCACAGTGCTTTGAACCCCTGAAGTTCAGTGATTAATGTCTGGGGTCTAATTCGGTTATCCCCAAAGTTATTTTTACAGCATTGTCAGCATTTCATTGGAGTGAAATACCTTTCTCTGATTGTTTCCTTTTCGTTGTCCTGTTCCCGGTGGTGACTTTGTTGGCGATATATAAATGAAGGTTAATACTATTTATTACAATGTGAGAACCTATTGACGTGTATTTGTAATGGTTCCAAGAAATGTCCTAGAATTTCACTTGTTTTTTGTAATAAATTAATGTAACATAAGTAAGCAGGAAGCCTATCCTCTTCCTCCATACACGTGTGTATCCGCATAGAGTTTATTGTATCTTCAATGAGTGTCCCAGTAGAGCCATTCTCACGGAAGTGAGTATTTCACATGCACAATGACTTACAGGCATAGTAAAAAACATCAATGGCAAGTTGTCATTCTTATTTTTTGAATGGCAAAAAAATGTTTCAAGTACAAGGCACATTTCAAATATTACTGTTTAATAGAACTTAAAGGCAGTAATAAAAGTAAATCTGTTACACCTTAATTAGCGATTTCTTGCCAGAATAATTATATATACAACTATAGGGGGTGTAGAGGTAAGGCTGCCTTCACATCACGATTTTGCTGAATCCATGTGTATCTGTGTCAAAACGAATACACACGGATCCGATTTTGCCTCCCATGTATCCCTATAGGCAACAGATCGAATCGGATCGGATGTGTCACTATTGGCATCTGATTTTAGCACCATCCGTTGCTGTCCGATTTAGTCACGGAGCCAAAATCGTAGCCAGCTATGATTTTGGTCTCCGTGACTCAAATCGGACACCATGGATCCGTAACTGATCCATTGCGGCCCTCGTTACATAACATGGGAGTCTATGTATCTCGGATCCATCAAAAAATCAGATCCGTAAAACAGATCAGATTTGCTGTACTGCTCATACTCAGAAGCAAGGTACAGCCCTATCCCCGCTAACTGATGACGGATCCCTGGGCATCAGTGGCATCTGTTGGCACAGATCCGTGCCTGTCCGTATGATCCTTGAAATTTAAGGATCACCACGGATGTGCAAAAATTGTGATGTGAAGGCAGCCTAACAGATTCTCTGAGGCATTGGTGCTTGAGCTGTCCTATTGCGCTTCTGAAACGTAATAAGGCCTATATTAGCTAGCGCACTATATTAGCTAGCAATGTTATGATTTTTCCAAGTTACACCTTGGTTTATAGAGATTTGGTCCAAGAAAGAAATACCGTATATACTCGTGTATAAGCCGACTTTTTCAGCCCAAAAATTGGGCTGAAAAGTCCCCCCTCGGCTTATACACGAGTATATACATGTGTGTGACGGGGACGGGGGCTCTGACTGGGGGCAGGAGGAGGCAGGAGGGGGCTACAGTGACACCGCGCGGTCACGTGGGCCCGGCTCATTAATATGCACGCATCCCCCTGTCCATCCCCGGCAAGGGGATGCAGTGCATATTGCCCCACACAGCCCCTGGCGGCCCCCGGCAGTGGTATACAGCCCCCCCCCGCCTAGTACCGGGCCCCCATGCTGCGGATACAGTAGTTCATACATTACCATCTCTCCCTGCAGCGCGCGGCTCCTCCAGTCCCAGCCGGCATCTTCCTGTAGTGTCATGTGACTGGCGCGTCACATGACACTACAGCAACAAGCCGGGCGGGAGATGGAGGAGCCGCGCGCTGCAGGAGATGGTAATGTATGAACTACTGTATGCTGTGCCGCAGCATGGGGGCCCGGTACTAGGCGGGGGGGCTGTATACCACTGCCGGGGGCGCTGTATAAACCCCCGGGGGCCTGCTGTATAAACCCCCGGGGGCCTGCTGTATAAACCCCCGGGGGCCTGCTGTATAAACCCCGGGGGCCTGCTGTATAAACCCCCGGGGGCCTGCTGTATAAACCCCCGGGGCCTGCTGATACCCCCGGGGGCCTGCTGATACCCCCGGGGGCCTGCTGATACCCCTGGGGCCTGCTGAATACCCCTGGGGGCCTGCTGTATACCCCTGGGGGCCTGCTGATACCCCTGGGGCCTGCTGTATACCCATGGGGGCCTGCTGTATACCCCTGGGGGCCTGTTGATACCCCCTGGGGGCCTGTTGATACCCCTGGGGCCTGCTGATACCCCTGGGGCCTGCTGTATACCCCTGGGGGCCTGCTGTATACCCCTGGGGGCCTGCTGATACCCCTGGGGGCCTGCTGTATACCCATGGGGGCCTGCTGTATACCCCTGGGGGCCTGTTGATACCCCTGGGGGCCTGTTGATACCCCTGGGGCCTGCTGATACCCCTGGGGCCTGCTGAATACCCCTGGGGGCCTGCTTATACCCCTGGGGGCCTGCTGTATACCCCTGGGGGCCTGCTGATACCCATGGGGCCTGCTGTATACCCATGGGGGTCTGCTGTATACCCCTGGGGCCTGCTGAATACCCCTGGGGGCCTGCTTATACCCCTGGGGGCCTGCTTATATGCCTGGGGGCCTGCTGTATACCACTGGGGGGGCCTGTATACCTTACTGCTGGGGGTTGTATACCTGTGCTGGAGTCCACCCTCGGCTTATACGCGAGTCAATAAGTTTTCCCAGTTTTTGGGGGCAAAAGTAGGGGGGTCGGCTTATACACGGGTCGGCTTATACACGAGTATATACGGTATACAGTATTACAGTTGTGGCCAAAAGTATTGACACCCCAGCAATTCTGTCAGATACTACTCAGTTTCTTCCTGAAAATGATTGCAATCACAGATTCTTTGGTACTATTATCTTCATTTAATTTGTCTTCAATGAAAAAACACAAAAGAGAATGAAGCAAAAAGCAAAACATTGATCATTTCACACAAAACTCCAAAAATGGGCCAGACAAAAGTATTGGCACCCTCAGCCTAATACTTGGTTGCACAACCTTTAGCCAAAATAACTGCGATCAACCGCTTCCGGTAGCCATCAATGAGTTTCTTACAATGCTCTGCTGGAATTTTAGACCATTCTTCTTTGGCAAACTGCTCCAGGTCCCTGATATTTGAAGGGTGCCTTCTCCATACTGCCATTTTTAGATCTCTCCATAGGTGTTCTATGGGATTCAGGTCTGGACTCATTGCTGGCCACCTTAGAAGTCTCCAGTGCTTTCTCTCAAACCATTTTCTAGTGCTTTTTGAAGAGTGTTTTGGGTCATTGTCCTGCTGGAAGACCCATAACCTCTGAGGGAGACCCAGCTTTCTCACACTGGGCCCTACATTATGCTGCAAAATTTGTTGGAAGTCTTCAGAATTCATAATGCCATGCACACGGTCAAGCAGTTCAGTGCCAGAGGCAGCAAAGCAACCCCAAAACATCAGGGAACCTTCGCCATGTTTGACTGTAGGGACCATGTTCTTTTCTTTGAATGCCTCTTTTTTTCTCCTGTACACTCTATGTTGATGCCTTTGCCCAAAAAGCTCTACTTTTGTCTCATCTGACCAGAGAACATTCTTCCAAAACGTTTTAGGCTTTCTCAGGTAAGTTTTGGCAAACTCCAGCCTGGTTTTTTTATGTCTCGGGGTAAGAAGTAGGGTCTTCCTGGGTATCCTACCATACAGTCCCTTTTCATTCAGACGCCAACGGATAGTACGGGTTGACACTGTTGTACCCTCGGATTGCAGAGCAGCTTGAACTTGTTTGGATGTTAGTCGAGGTTCTTTATCCACCATCCGCACAATCTTGTGTTGAAATCTCTCGTCAATTTTTCTTTTCCGTCCACATCTAGGGAGGTTAGCCACTGTGCCATGGGCTTTAAACTTCTTGATGACACTGCGCACGGTAGACACAGGAACATTCAGGTCTTTGGAGATGGACTTGTAGCTTTGAGATTGCTCATGTTTCCTCACAATTTGGTTTCTCAAGTCCTCAGACAGTTCTTTGGTCTTCATTCTTTTCTCCATGCTCAATGTGGTACACACAAGGACACAGGACAGAGGTTGAGTCAACTTTAATCCATGTCAACTGGCTGCAAGTGTGATTTAGTTATTGCCAACACCTGTTAGGTGCCACAGGTAAGTTACAGGTGCTGTTAATTACACAAATTAGAGAAGCATCACATGATTTTTCTAACAGTGGCAATACTTTTGTCCACCCCCTTTTTTATGTTTGGTGTGGAATTATATCCAATTTGGCTTTAGGACAATTCTTTTTGTGTTTTTTTTCATTGATGACAAATTAAATGAAGATAATAATACCAAAGAATTTGTGATTGCAATCATTTTCAGGAAGAAACTGAGTATTATCTGACAAAAGTGCAGGGGTGTCAATACTTTTGGCAAACCCTGTATGTCTCCAAATACATACTGATAGGGAAACTAGATCGGGAGCCTCATTGGAAACAGTGATTATGATGATGATGATGATGTCTGGAAAGTGCTGTAGAAATGAATGGCTTTGTTTCCAGAAGATACTACTGAATTAATGATGCATATAAACCAGCACATAGTCATTGAGAGTATTCCCAGGACTGATTATTCCATATTATCTATTGGTGTAATAATGCCTGCAATCACCAAACAAGTGTGTGAAACATTTATTCTTTATTATTATCTATTCATAGGGTAATCAGGTCACTCAATTATTATTGGCAGCACATAAAAAAAGGAATCCGGCATACCCAAATGTTGATTTAGAACATTTTTTAATTATATGGCCCACAGACACACACACATACTAGCTGTAGAGCTCGGCGTTGCCTGGGCATATTAACTAACTTTTCTTAGTTATGGAACAAAACAGCAATGTCACAATAGAATGTTAGCCTATAACATTCTGAGTCTTGTCACTGTGATTGTGCGGCATGTGTGTCTCTTGAGCTCTACTTGTATATTTGCATTGTGGATTTGCATTTGATTAATTCTTTTGTGAGATACACACATACATACATATACTCACCTTTATATATTATATATGGAAGGATATGAGGCTGTATTTTGATATATGGAGGGCTATGAGGCTCCATTCAGCTACTTGGAGGGTTATGAGGCTGCATTATGCTGTATGGAGGACTATAAGGCTGCATTATGTTGTATGAAGGACTATAAGTCTGCATGATACTATATGGAGTGGGTGTGGCTATATGGAGTGGACAGGTCTTGATACACACACACACAGCTTTATATATTAGATATAAATAAGGTAGGCAAAAATATCTTAAATTTCCTCTGACTCACCACATATAGTATGTAAGTGCCACCTGATGTAAGAAGGAAGTAGGGGCTGACACACCATTGGCTATATGCTGAGCATGCATAGTAATACCAGGAAGACGCCAACTACGATTGCAGATGGCACTTATATACTATATGTGATAGGTGAGTCAGAGCAAATTAAGAATATTTTATACATGTTTGGAATGTATAACACATGAGACAATTAAGCACAGGAGCACTTTGTTATACAGTAAGCACTTTATTAATAATGTAATGGCATTATGTATTATGAAGTAATCACGATTGTACACTGGACATTGTAATTTGAAATGTTTAATGTAATGTAATGACAAGCTGTATTATGAAATGAATTGTAATTATCAATTGATGATCACTTATGTACGGACACTTTATATACTTCTCACCATTGTATTTTTGCACTGCTTGAGAAAAGTTCACTTTGAACCGAAACATCATGGTCACTATGGGCCAATCAAGAAAAGTATTTTTGAACTTTTTGCTAGGAGGACTGCCTACCTTATTTGTATTATCCTACAGAATTTTGCAATTGGAAACTGGGAGGATTTTGCACACAATATTTTGTTTTTACTACCTTTTTGTTTCTGTGCTGCTCTCACTATATATATATATATATATATATATATATATGGAAAACAAAGAGAGAAGGGAGCGCACATAGGGTCTTATCTATGATGATAATTCAATGCCCCCCGATTAGTGTGATTCACCTTTTTGGGTTGTGTGAGTCATAACAAACTGCAAGAGCCTTGTTATCCTGGTCGCTGCAGACACCTGGTGAGGGAGAAATCCGGTTGTGTAGAAAAAAAGCCCAAGTTTAGATTCCGCACAGCCCACGAAGCAGGAAGGGTATGTTTGATGTCCGTTTATTGAGCCAACGCGTTTCACAGAAGGACCTGCTGCTTCCTCAGGGCAAAACCTGGGCTTTTTTTCTACACAAACGGACACAGACTGACACAGGGCCCCTGTGCAAGAATAGTAAATGGAGCCCTTTTGCAGTCCCATAGCCCATCATATTGCACACATCCCATCTGCTTTGTAGATAGATATGAGCCCTCTTACCTCTTGGGCCTCTGCACTGCAACTTCACAGGCTGCAGCAATGATATGTCCATATATATATATATACATATATATATATATATAATTGTTATACACTGAAGCTAATCAGTTTAGGCTAGTATACAACCTAGTCTAAGTGTTTTTTTTTTATTTCTTGAGTTATAGCTGCTAGAAGACCTTGGGGGGATTACCGTGATATTCCCTCCTAGTATGTACTCTATGTAAATGGATTGAAGTAGATCCAGCGCTAAAACTTTAACCCCTTATCGAGGGTGGACCCCAGCACAGGTATACAGCCCCCAGCAGTGTGGTATACAGGCCCCCCCCCAGTGGTAGTATACAGCAGCCCCAGTGGTAGTATACAGCAGCCCCAGTGGTAGTATACAGCAGCCCCAGCAGCCCCAGTGGTAGTATACAGCAGCCCCAGTGGTAGTATACAGCAGCCCCATTGGTAGTATACAGCAGCCCCAGTGGTAGTATACAGCAGCCCCAGCAGCCCCATTTGTAGTATACAGCAGCCCCAGCAGCCTCAGTAATCCAGGGCCCCCACCCCCTCGCACTCCGGAAACCTGTAAAGTAAAATCTTTGTACTTATCACTGTCCCCGCCGCCCTCCGCTGCCGACATCACGATCCCCGGCTTCATCCGTCCGTCTTCTTCCAGCTTCCTGTTCGTCGCAGCCAATGACGTCATTGCCTGCGACGAACAGGAAGCCAGAAGAAAACGGACGGATGAAGCCGGGGATCGTGATGTCGGCAGCGGCGGGCGGCGGGGACAGTGATAAGTATAAAGATTTTACTTTACAGGTTTCCAGAGCGCGAGGGGGGGGCCCTGGATTACTGAGTCTGCTGGGGCTGCTGTATACGCAAGCCGTCACTGACTCGCGTATAAGCCGAGGGGGGTACTTTTCAGCCCAATTTTTGGGCTGAAAAACTCGGCTTATACGCAAGTATATACGGTAAAAGTATTTAGAACATGTGACCATATTCATTAGCGTGTGGGTATAATGCAATGTCCATTAAGAGTCCTGGGTGCTTTCAATTATCTGTCTTGCCCTGAAAAATCTATAATATATCTGTTGGTTTCTTACTTCTTGGGGTAGGCTTATAGTGTTTTATGTGTTCAATGATATCTTAGCCTCCAGACTACCTTTCCAATATACGGGATTTGGATCTTATGGGCTTGTCCCCAAATATCTTCTGGCTATTAAAAGATTAAAGATACTTGTTTTTAGTATCGCTATGATGTGAAGTGACATATTGTGGAAAAAAGACTTATTACTTTTAAATACTTTTAATTCAAATTTTCATTTGATTTTTAAGATTGATAATCTTTTTACAAATAAACATCCAAAAAATCGGTTAGAGGGGACCTGTCATCCCAAATAAGCTTTCTAACCTATTAATACCTGTCCCTGCAGCCTTTGAATACATTCTAACACATCCCTGTCTCACCTTTTGTAGTAATCTACAAGTACTATAATGTAGTTTGCAAACTTACGAATATCTTCTCAGAGGGGCGTTCCTGAAAGGCATTTTGACTGGTAGGCGGGTTCCCTTTTGATGCACTACCCCTGCCTCGTTGCTGTAATACGCCCTAATGGGCATGATTATACAAAAGCAGAGCACGGGCACGATTTCCATATCGCGCCTGCAACGTCACAGCTACAACGCGGTCATGTGACGCCGGGTTCGCGCGTCACTTCCGGTCGCACACAGGCAGGCTTCAGCATGCTATCTGCACATATGCGAAGTCTGCCTGTGAACCCTGCGACCGGAAGTGACGCATCCTGGCGTCACATGACCACATCGCAGCTGTGACGTTGCGGGCGCGATAGAGAAATCATGCTCGCACTCTGCTTTTGTACAATGACGCCCATTAGGGCGTATTACAGCAACGAGGCAGGGGTAGCGCGGCACAAGGGGACCCGCCTACCGGTCAAAATGCCTTTCAGGAACGCCCCTCTGACAAGTTTTTCGTAAGTTTGCAAACTACATTATAGTACTTGTAGATTACTACAAAAGGTGAGACAGGGATGTGTTAGAATGTATTTTAAGGCTGCAGGGACAGGTAGTAATAGGATAGAAAGCTTATTTGGGGTGACAGGTTCCCTTTAAACAACAAATCTGTGACATAATTATTTCAGGTTCTCATATAGCCATTGATAAGGGGTTAAAGTTTTAGCGCTGGGCCTACTTAAATTCATATCTACTATATAATTGCCTAATCGTGTTTGTCTGAGGCCGAAATCCTGCGCCAGCGCTTATTGGTCGCCGCCAGCCGCGGCAACCAATGAGCGCAGCATATGCAAAACACGCCGCGCACATTCAAAACTCGCGCCAAACTGAAATCTGGCGACAGTGATTCCATCCTGCCCTGCTCACTCCATCCTGCCCCACTCGCTCCATCTTGCCCTGCTCACTGCATTCTGCCCCCCGCCACCTTCCTTTCCCCCCGCCACCATCCTGCCCCCCGCCACCATCCTGCCCCCCACCTCCATCCTGCCCTCTCGCCACCATCCTGCCCCCCGACTCCATCCTGCCTCCCGGCTCCTCCCTGCCCCCTGCCTCCATCCAGCTCCCCCGCCACCATCCTGCCCCCCTGCTCCATCCTGCTCCCCCTGCTCCATCTTGCCCCGCTTGCTCCATCCTGCCCCACTCGCTCCATCCTGCCCAGCTCACTCCTTCCTGCCCCGCTCGCTCCATCCTGCACCACTCGCTCCATCCTGCCCTGCTTGCTCCATCCTGCCCCGCTCGCTCCATCCTGCCCCGCTCGCTCCATTGTGCTCCCCCACCGCCTCCATAATGCCCCCTGCCTCCATCCTGCCCCCCCCCCCCGCCACCATCCAGCCCCCTCAGCTCCTACCCCCCTGTTTACATGGTATTCTAGAATACCCGATGCGTTTGAATCGGGCCACCATCTAGTGTATATATATATATATATATATATATATATACATATGAAAGTAGAAGAAAATTAATGGAATAGTACAAAAATAGTTTTTCACTTCCAAGGTGCACGCTTCCTCTACACATTTTTATAGTGGACCCTTATTGCCAGTGGTGTAGTGATGTTTCGGATATCTTATCCTTTCTCAAGGCTTGAGAAAGCATAAGATATTGGAAACATCGCCACTGCACTGGTAATATAGGTCCATTTTTTTATGGTGCTGTGTTTTCATTTTTTGCATTGTGTATATATATATATATATATATATATATATATATATATATATATATAACACAATGCAAAACATGAAAAAACAGCACCATATATATGAGATGTCTTTCATCCTTTTAAACATACACTGTGAGAAACAATAACATAACTTACAGGGGTTGTCCAGTGTAAAATGATAATTCACAGTGACTCTATGTGACTTATCTTCCCGGGGCTCGCATCAGGGACTTGAAGGGCTCGCGGTTTCTAAACTGGGAACAGACAGCAATTATGCAGTATGCATACAGAACCTGACACCATGTGACCGAGTCTCATAGTGCCCCAGGTCCTGGAAGTACTGTATGTATAGACTACCCACAGGTCCTGCCGATGCCACATCACTTGGGCTCACCATAGGATCACAGGCAGGGTAAGAAATCGGATGTTAGAGGTACAGAAAGTGCACCAGAAAAGTGTAGCAGAAATTGACACACTCATTATTTTCTGAATGCGCTTTCTGCACCACTAACGCAACAGTCAAAAATGCAGTGTCTGAACAGCCAATTGAAAATCACATTCACTTTGCATCAGATGTTTTGAGTGATTTGTTTTTGGTGCACCAAAAATGGATCAGAAATGTCCAGTGTGAACTTAGCCTTGCTCTCTGTGTTTTCTTGGTTCAGCTTTCTCCCAAGCCCATATTACAGTTAGTTTTTGCTTGTATTCTTTTACAAATTCATCATGCAAAGTGTTGAATGTATGTGGCTTATGTCATGCAGAAAACAGGCTAAGAATAAAATGCAGCCATCAGACTAATAGATCCCTATACAGATGTAAGGAACTTATCTGGTGAACCAAAAGGTGATCTGAACTACGTGACATTCTTCCCTTTTATAACACCTTGTTTCTGGGGATCATCGTATTAATAGGTAAACAGCATTTCAATCAAGCTTTAAAAATGAAAAACTGTTTTCATTTACATCTGTGATGGCATAAGTACAGTTCTATATGTAATGTTTGACTTCTGAAGCTGAGTTTCTATCTTAGCCTGCAACGGTTTGTGCTCCACTACTTATGGCTGTTCTAAGCAAAATGTTTGTAATATATACGATTTGTCGCTTTCATCTATTTACACAGCTCTGGTTACGACCCTAGGGCACAATTCACTACCTTTTCATACCATGAAAGAGCCTTTTCAGAAACCAACGCTGGCTTTCGACAGCACTAAGAAAAGTTTATTACGCGAACAAATCATCCACAATAGAAAAACTGAACGCTTCAACGCTCGGGGAAATCTTAAAGCATATTTTGTTGAAAGCTTGTGTAACATTTTCTTGGCAGACTCTCGCTTTCATTCTATGTGGATTTGTTGAGGTCAAGAAGGCCAGACACCTTGCTTTTAGTGGACCTTTGCCTCATGTGTGATTGGGGATTTAATTATTATTATTATTATTATTATTTATTTATATAGCGCCATTGGTTCCATGGCGCTTTACATGAGATGAGGAGACAAGAACAAGTACACTAAATCTAGGCGATCAGGACTACAGGTACGGAGGGCAGGGACCCTGTCACGAGGGCTCACAGTCTATGAGGGTGGAAGGATACAGTAGGATGGCTTATGATGCCAAATTGGGTTATTTCTTGTTTGTTTGAGTGACAGCGATAATGCAGGTTTTTCATTGATGACAGATCAGGAACCACAGTCTAAACTTATTGAATTCGATGCAGGTTACAATAGACCTAAATTCCTTTGGTAAATGGAGGATACTCCATTTGATTGCTTTGATGGTGTAGGGTTATAATAGCTGAACTATAGGGAGTCTTGTTACTTTACGTATGTACCAGTTTTGAGTAGACCGAATACAGTCTCATCAGCAGGTTCCCCTCAAATTGTACAATATGGTTGTTGACCATCATTTTTGGGGACAGGCAATCATTGCAATGCGCTCAAGTGCATAGTGCAAATGCAAGTGTTATCGTTTACCTATTAATTCTCTTCTGAACATATTCATAGCTTTTTTTTTTGCTTAAACAGGTTCTGTCATATGAAGCTATGTAAAAATGTGTAGAAATGTTATATTATTTGTTCATCCATGAAGAAGGACTTCAAGACACAACCACCAATAATATTGTCCCTGAGAGAAAAATCTTTATTTTTTTTTTTGCATAGAGACCTCCTTACATGACTGACATAATTTGTCATTGCTTAGTGTCTAAATTCCATGGATCTAGATAGTAATAATGACAGGCAAGGTTTCCAACCATTGAGAAATTTCAGGATAATCTGTAAAAGTAGGCCAATTTATTACCTGTCCATAAAAGAACTTACGCATCGATGATTTTTTGAATTTAAAGAAATGTATATAAATAATTTTGACTGTTATTATTATTTTATAGTTTATATTGTGTTCGCAGACACCAAACATGTATACTTTTACTCTCATCTAAGTGGTGAAAAAAATTCTGAAGTTTTTAAAGAAAAAGAATTGCGCTTTTGTTCAATTTTCCGTGACCCGTAGTTTTCATTTTCCGGTATCTGGGGCTTATTTTTTTATGGCATGAGCCGACGCTTCTAACGATACCATATTGGGTAGATACACTGTTTTGATCGCCTGTTATTGCATTTCATTGCAATATTGCGGTGACCAATAAATCGTAATTTTGATACATTGGGCATTTCTGAACGCGGCGATACCAAATGTGTCTATATTTTTTTATTTTTTTAATAGTTTTATTTTCAGTGGAGCAAAAGGGGGGTGATTTGAAATTTTAGTTTTTTTTTTTATTACCTTACTTTGCTCACTAAAGGACCTCAGTGCTCCATAGTCTGATCGCTTCTCTTATGTTTGGATGGGCTACAGCCCATCTGAAAATAAGGGAAATGATTACTCCCCCGCTGATGACATCACTGGATCATCACTGGCAGGAAATGATTTAGGACAGCTTCTGAGGTCATCAGATGACTCTGGGGTGTCTAGGTAACAGCAAAGGTCCCGCAATCGCTTTGCAGGTCCTCCGATACCAGCAGAGAACAGTGCAATCCCCTCTGCGGTGCCATGGATCATGCTTTCAGTGGCATCCTATCACAGTACAATGCTTGCATTTTCATTAGTTCTTTAGAAAGAGCGATTCTTTCACTGTTTTTAACAGAAGATTGCATAGCTCTGGCTAGGTTTCATTAATGAAATGATTAAATGAGATCTGTTTCGCCCCCAAAATCAAGTTAAACCACTCATATATTTGTAAAAGGGAAAAAACCCTTTTACAAATGGTAGATTTAGTGTAGATTTCCCTCTACTCTCTTTATAAGGCGGCCGTCACACACTTCAATATCGATAGCGATATTGTTAGCGATCACGTGCACGCGCGATCGCTAACAATATCGTTCACATCGCTGGTGAGCTGTCACACAGGCAGACTCACCAGCGATGTGGAGCAGCGAGATCGCTGGTAACTATGGTACACATCGGGTTACTAGGCGCCGCGCGGCGCTTAGTAACCCGACGTTTACCATAGATACCATCTCCCAGCATAGGCTCTGCCGCTGGGAGATCGTTCATCGTGGTGTCAACACCACGATGAGGCAGATTGATCAAGCGTTTATCGCTTGATATGAGCTCCGGCTCACAAATCTGCGATCTAACGATCAAGCGATGCACAAACGATATCGCTTAAGCGATCAAAAAGCAGATCGCTTAAGCGATATCGTGCATTAAATTGAAGCGTGTGACGGCCGCCTAAGAGATATTTTATTAAATATGTAAGGGAGAGGTCCTCAGTTGACATTTGGAGTAGCCAAAGGCTCAGAGCACCATTTTGCCCCCGCCCTAGTTGACATAACTTGCATGTCTTACCATTTTGATTGACAGTGCTCCCTTTGGAACACTGCCTGAATTGATTCCCAGCCCAGCATGCATTGACATTGCAGAGAGTACACATGATGTCACTGCAGACGTGATCTCATCCTCTTCTCTTGTCAGTATCAGCTGCTTACTAATGATGTAATCTTGCGTGCAGTGAGCGACTTCTGCAGACACAAGATGTGGATGAGAGTGCAACCACGCTGTCAGTGTGTGAGCTGTCGGCACCTGCATTATCAGTGAATGCAAGGCTAAGGAGTCAATTCAAGAAGCACTTGAAAGGGAGTGCTGTCAATCAATATAAGGAGAGGTGGAGAGGATGTAACTGAGTGGGAGCAACGCTGCAAGGCACCTAAAGCAGGCATTGAGGACCCCTCAGTTGCATATATAATACAATTTTTTTTATATACACCAAGTTCCAAATTATTATGCAAATGTTCTTTTTCTCTGAATTTCCCAAATTGTTGGTGCAAATGACAGTCAGTGTAATAAAAGTCATCACCCGTTAGAGTATACATCGAATTTTATTGAAGAAACCTCCCAATGATAACATAATCTTCAAAATCAAAAAAGGATGTCCAAGCGTTTAAAGTATTCACGTTTTTAGATCCTGATAGTCTGATTTTCTCATATTTGCCAATTTGGTTGGATTCTCTTATCCATTCCTTCCAAGAAGGGGGTTTCTACATCTTTCCAATGTCTAGCGATGGTTATTTTTTGCTGCGTTAAGCAGATGTGCTATCAATGAGCTTCTATTGAAGTGGAGTTTGAGGGATCGATATTGAGTAAAATGAAACTTGATGTTAATGGGATATCTATGTTTAGGTTTTTCTTTATATGGTCTCTAATTTCCTTCCAGACGTTTTTAATTCTTGTGCAATCCAGCCAAATATGGGACCGGGTGCCTTTCTCATAGCTGCTTAATACATATTTTTTTATATAAAATGAGAATAGTGCAATCTAAACTACGAGTATGATATTTATAGTGGCTAAGTCCCCTATATTAATGAATAAGTAATGTAATGAGAATTTTTGGGGATTACTGACTTCCTTTAACCTCTTCGCGTCAAAGCCTGTTTTCACCTTCATGACCAGGCCAATTATTTCCATTCTGGCCAGTGTCAGTTTAAGATGTTATAACTCTGGAACGCTTCAACAGATCAGTGTTTCTGTGATAGTTTTTTTGTGACTACATGTTATTGGTAAATTTAGGATGTATGTTTTGCATTTATTTGTGAAAATATCATACATTTGTTGAATATTTTTAAAATTTAGCGGTTTTCAAACTTTTTATGCTCTTTAACACTAGAAGTCCCAGAGACGGGTCATTTGACCTTTTTACCATTGAAACCCAAGGATCCTTTAAATTCCCGGGACTTCTAGTGTTAACCAGAGGTTATGTCAAACAAAATATTAAACAAACATCATTTCCGACATGTCTACATTACAGCAGCATCATTTTCTAGACATAATTTTTTTGTTAGGTGATTAGAAGGGTTAGCATTTTCAGCAATTTCTCATTTTTTCAACAAAACTTACAAAATACATTTTTTTAGGGACTTCCAAAAAGAAGCAGCATGGTATGCTGTTCAGTGAAAATTGCTAATCTGCCATTATAATGCCCAGTATTGTAGTGTCCTCTACATTTCGTACTTGTACATTTTGACCTGTTTGTGCCTCTGTACACTCACACCTTGCGGTAAGCTCACTAAAGTAATAATAAGCATGTGGACACTAAAAGTGGTTTAGGCACGCTATAGGCCTCAGGGGTGGGGGTGGGGCATTTGGATATGGGAGCACAGATTTTGCTGAATTTCTTTTTTTTTTTTAGGGGGACGCCATAGCACTTTTCCAGAGCATTTCTAGTAACATGAAAGCCTCATATATTTCCATTTACAGATGACGGACCATAGTGGGGGTTGTTTTTTTGTGAATTAAGTTGAAGCTTTTATTGGCCACGTTTTTCATAAAATTTTGGATCACATTTATCTCGTGCTCTACGCTGAGCACTTAAATTAAGATTTAAATCTAAATCTCAGATGATGTAATTCAGATGACCCCCTCAAAGAATCCATTTGTTGTAATGAGGCTGCAGAGTTACTCTAGACTCTCTATGGCCTCTGTTCTGCAGTTGCCTTTTCTAAAGTGCACTGAACTGTGATCAACCATGCTTTTATGCACGCCTAAAAAGATAGACACAGCTGGATCATAGCACAGACTTAATCCAACGTGATTTCCTCTGCCTCATTATAGGCAATCTTTTGTTGGAAGTTCAGCCTGAATCATGCATTTTAAAAACTTCCATAAAAACCCAGTGTAAGTGCTCAGCGTAGAACGCAGGATAAATATGAGTCAAACCTTGAGAGGAAGAATGAATAAATCAACAGCAGGTCATGAATTGCTCTTATGTATCGTTTAACCCATTTACCTTGCTGTATAGGTGATAAAGGGGCTTTATTCTTCGAATCCATGTGAATAAATCATTGCCAGATGTAACAAAACACTTTGTGTTTGCATCGCCCTATTTTGTGTGGTATAATTCTTCTGGATTTCTGCTGACAGAGTCATGTAAGGGCTTGTTTTTTGCGGGATGAATTGACATTTTTATTGGTACCATTCTCAGGCACATAACATTTTTTGATTGCTTTCTATTCCGGTGTTTGGGAGGCAGAATGAAGATAAAACAGCAATTTAGGAATGTGTTTTTTTTGTGTTTTTTTATGCTTTTCACTGTGTGGTAAAATTAATAAGACAGATTTATTCTTCAGGTCAACATGATTACAGAGAGAGCACATTTATGTAGCTTTTAATGTTTTGTTGCTTTTACCCATTAAAAACTATTTTATCGAAAAAAATAATTGTTTTTTTCATCATTATTTTCTGAGAGATATAGCTTTTTTTATTTTTCCATGGATGTCGCCAAGTGGGGGTTTGTTTCTTAAGGGACAAAATGAGGTTTCAGCAATACCATTTTTTTTTACATGCAACTTTCTTATCACATTTTATTCCTCTTTTTTTAGCAGTATGATAAAAAAGCATCATTTTTTGCCACATTTCTTATTTATTTTATTTCTATCTTGTTAACTTAAGGGGTTAACTTGTGTGACAGTTTGATAGAGTGGGTCTATAAAAAGGTGGCTATACCAAATATGTGTACTTTTTTGTTTATTTTTGTTTCACACAAAAAATAGGTATTTATTGGTATATTTTCTTCTTTTTTTTGTACATTATTTTGTGATTTTTAATTTTTTTAGCTTTTTTTTCACTTGTTTACTTAGTCCCAGGATGGAAAATCACCTTTCCTGGTCAAATCACTGATCTAATGGTTTGCAATGTTTTGCAGGGCACTAGATCAGTGATTGGCACAGGTAGGAGGTGTGTCAGGTCCTGCTCCAGGCAGAACCCTACAAACCTTTGTACCTTGATGACCCTGTGCGGCCATTATTCGCCTGAGATCACCCCGGAGACCATTGGCAAAACTTACCTTTGGTAAGTAGATCAATGCCGCTGTCGCTATGGATGGCAGCATTGGAAGGGTTAAACTACCATGATCAGTGCTAGCACCAGTCATGGCCATTACAGAAGGGTGATCCTTTTGTTGACTCTTTTTGTGAACTGGATCAATTGTAGCACCGCACAGGTACAGCAGATTGCAGGAACGCACTTCTCACTGGACCATACATGTATGGCAGATGTTGTGAAGAGGTTAAGATAAGTCCCAATACTTTGTACATATAGTGTATTATTTACAGCTCATATTTTGCCTTATGAATCTAAGAACAAATTCTTAAGTGTTTCAAAATGAATATAAAGTGCTATGGAATTAATAGCACTATATATAAATGAATATTAAGTGTGGAGTAGTCACTTAAACTATGAATTTCTGCTTTTTATAAATGAGTACCGTATATACTCGTGTATAAGCCGAGTTTTTCAGCCCAAAACTTGGGCTGAAAAGTCTCCCCCTCGGCTTATACACGAGTCAATACGGGGGGGGCTGTGTCCGGGGCTGTGTCCGGGGCTGTGGAGGCTTCAGGAGGCGGGGGGGGGGGAGGCTGCTGTATGAGCGGCCCCGTCACGTGAGGCCGCTCATTAAATATGCACTGCTTTCCCCTGTCAATCACCGGCAGGGGGAAGCAGTGCATAACTAAATAAATCCCCCCCAAGTGCTGGCACCTGCCCCCCCTTGTAAGGGCCCCCCCCCCCCCCCGATGGTTATATTACCATTCCGGACTTCTGATCCGCGCCGCTCCTCGCTCCTCCTCGCTGCTCCGTCCGTCTTCTACATCCCGGATCTCCGGCCGTCGCAGGCATGTGACGTCATCGCGCGGCCGGGGATCCCGGATGTAGAAGATGGACGGACGGAGCAGCGAGGAGGAGCGAGGAGCGGCGCGGATCAGAAGTCCGGAATGGTAAGAGAAGCGGGGGGGGCCCTTGCAAGGAGGGGCGAGTGACAGCATTTGGGGGCTGCTGGAGATCCCCAGGGGGCTGCTGGGGACCCCCTGGGGGCCGCTGTGTACCCCCAGGGGCTGCTGGGGACCCCCAGGGGGCTGCTGGGTACCCCCTGGGGGCTGCTGGGGTACCTGCTGGGGACCCCCTGGGGGCTGTTGGTACCCCCAGGGGGCTGTTGGTACCCCCAGGGGGCTATTGGTACCCCCAGGGGGCTGTTGGTACCCCCTGGGGGCTGTTGGTACCCCAAGGGGGCTGTTGGTACCCACAGGGGGCTGCTGGTACCCCCTGGGGGCTGTTGGTACCCCCTGGGGGCTGTTGGTACCCCCAGGGGGCTGTTGGTACCCCCAGGGGCTGTTGGTACCCCCAGGGGGCTGCTGGTACCCCCTGGGGGCTATTGGTACCCCCAGGGGCTGTTGGTATCCCCTGGGGGCTATTGGTACCCCCAGGGGGCTGTTGGTACCCCCTGGGGGCTGTTGGTACCCCCAGGGGGCTGCTGGTACCCCCTGGGGGCTGTTGGTACCCCCAGGGGGCTGTTGGTACCCCCAGGGGGCTGCTGGTACCCCCAGGGGGCTGTTGGTACCCCCAGGGGGCTGTTGGTACCCCCTGGGGGCTGTTGGTACCCCCAGGGGGCTGTTGGTACCCCCAGGGGGCTGTTGGTACCCCCAGGGGGCTGCTGGTACCCCCTGGGGGCTGCTGGCACCCCCTGGGGGCTATTGGTACCCCCAGGGGGCTGTTGGTACCCCCAGGGGGCTGTTGGTACCCCCTGGGGGCTGTTGGTACCCCCAGGGGGCTGTTGGTACCCCCAGGGGGCTGTTGGTACCCCCTGGGGGCTGCTGGTACCCCCAGGGGCTGCTGGTACCCCCAGGGGGCTGTTGGTACCCCCAGGGGGCTGCTGGGTACCCCCTGGGGGCTGCTATATGTACCCCTGGGGGCCTGCTGTATACCACTGGGGCTGCTGTATACTACCACTGGGGCTGCTGGGGCTCCTGTATACTACCACTGGGGCTGCTGGGGCTCCTGTATACTACCACTGGGGCTGCTGGGGCTCCTGTATACTACCACTGGGGATGCTGGGGAATCTGTATACTACCACTGGGGCTGCTGGGGAATCTGTATACTACCACTGGGGCTCCTGTATACTACCACTGGGGCTGCTGGGGCTCCTGTATACTACCACTGGGGCTGCTGGGGCTCCTGTATACTACCACTGGGACTGCTGGGGCTCCTGTATACTACCACTGGGGCTGCTGGGGCTCCTGTATACTACCACTGGGGCTGCTGGGGAATCTGTATACTACCACTGGGGCTGCTGGGGAATCTGTATACTACCACTGGGGCTCCTGTATACTACCACTGGGGCTGCTGGGGCTCCTGTATACTACCACTGGGGCTGCTGGGACTCCTGTATACTACCACTGGGGCTGCTGGGGCTCCTGTATACTACCACTGGGGCTGCTGGGGCTCCTGTATACTACCACTGGGGCTGCTGGGGCTCCTGTATACTACCACTGGGGCTGCTGGGGAATCTGTATACTACCACTGGGGCTGCTGGGGAATCTGTATACTACCACTGGGGAGGCCTGTATACCACACTGCTGGGGTCTGTATACCTGTGCTGGGGTCCACCCTCGGCTTATACACGAGTCAATAGGTTTTTCCAGATTTTTGGGGCAAAAGTAGGGGGGTCGGCTTATACACGGGTCGACTTATACACGAGTATATACGGTATTTATTATATATGGAGATTTCTATGGTATTGCAGAACCCAAGTAAGATATTTTAGATTACTGCTATCTCTTTTAACAGAAATGAAACATCTTTACAATTTTCATGGGATTCCAGATCCATCAGTGATGAACAAATAAACAGAAGTGGTACTGAAGGCTTAGAAAAAAGTCTCTGTAGAGCAGCTGTAGCTGGATATGTTAGTCGCGTTACCTTGGTAGTGCTTTCCGAGAAGTAGGCAGGCTTAGCTGACTCTAATTAATGAGGGAAGAGATTCCCAGGAGAAGCGTTCTCTGTGTGATACAGGCTGACCAAGTTCATGCAAGCAGATTACTCATAGATGAACCCCTTAAACATATCTGAATGCATTACAGTGTAAATGGTTGACCCGATTCTTTTGATTAGATTATATATGTATATACAGCCATATTTTGAAGGCTTAGACAACTAGTGATTTCTCATTTGTTGAGCACTCCCAGTCTTCTTCATTCTGCGGCCCTTCTCAGTGACTGCTCCGCTCTGCAGACTCTCCGGGTCACACCGTGTTCGGTATGATCAGGACGTGGCTTTTACAACGTGAGTCTGAGGAACGTCAGTACAAGGCCATAGACTTAGGCTAAGTGCACTCTGTGCATATTTCTTTGTGCTGCTTTTTTCCAGTCTCAAAAACTCAGCTGTTTCAAAAACACATGCATGCTTTTTTTTTACTATCTGCACACTGTGCTTTTCTGCTGTGTTTTTCATCTCATAATGGATCGCAACCGGAAAACGCAGCCCAAAAAAAGCACAAGATAATTGACAGGCACTTTTATAATCGTATGCATTTTTAGCACCACTGAAAAACACACAAATTGGGCACAGCTTTATGAAAATCACATTGACCGTCATTACAAAAATGTGGGTCAAGCTTTGTGGTGCAGAAAACGCAGCACAAAAACGCAGCAGAAAAGCACAGTGTGCACATAGCCTTACAATGTAAAATAGACTTCCGGTTCATGCATAGAGTGAGAGGCAGAATGGACCGGCGCTGGTTACTGAAGAAGGCATCTGTGGGTGACCATAACCACGGCTGTGGAGTCAGTAAATCAAACATCCAACTCCTCAATTTCCCTGAATCCGACTCCAACTCCACCAAAATAGACACCGACTCCACGTCTCTAACTCTACAACCATGCCTGCAAAGTAAGTAAGCCAAACATCCGTCTCTGACTCCTCAATTTCCCTGAATCCAATTCCACCAAAATAAACACCGACTCCATGACTCTGATTCTGACTCCACAGCCCTGAGTACTTCAATACATTTACACTACACTACATGCATACACACATTTATTGAAACAAATATTAATGGGAGTGCTTCTTTCAGCTTGAAGGTAGAAGTTACACATTCTCCATGATATACCGCCAGTGCCCACAATCTCAATATTTCACACATTTCTTACAGCAGATCTGAAACCTCACTGCAGTATGTTTCTTTGGAAAGATTATTTGATGGAAATACCCTGAAGACCAAATAAACAAGCCTAAAATCACTTGTAATGATTGAAAACAAATCCTACAGGGACATTAAACCTTTCTCCATAGCCATGCCACAGAAATGACAACCTTGAACAGGCTCCAAGAATCATTCTCTGTTGATGTATCCTTTCAAAGGCTCTAATTCTGACATCAACCATGAGCCATTCTTCTTTTTGCCAATTTTTATCTGAAACTGGAAATTAATTGAGTTCATGTTACAATCAGCTTGTAATCAACATTTTCCTACTCCTGTCCTTTTATGTCCGCTCATGTCTTGGCTAGTTACTCTCGATATAACCTTACACTTGTGATTGGCCTGCTGGTATATGCAGATATACAATGTACAAATGTTTAAGCAAGTAATATCACAATTTATCATGGCCTAGTTTATAATTAGATGAATTGGTTTATGTGAAGAGTTTCAATCAAAAGTGAATTTTCACTTTCTTCCTTCGGGACTTCTTTTTATATGCACTGTTTTTCTTAAAATTTACACCTTTCTCTCTCGTTCTCTCTCACTTTCTCTCTTTTTCTCTGTCTACATATATTTGTCATTGAAAGACTGTGACCCTTATGAATTTTGTATATTTCTGCATAAGTTTAACCTAAAAGTTCATCAGATTTTCATTCAAGTACCTTGGAAGCTATGTGAGGGCTCACATTGTATCTAGGGAGCTATGTGGGATTTTTTTTATGTTATTATTGAGGTAAATGATCCAGTATCACATGTCTGTGAATGGCAAAAGTACACAAACCTTTAGGCTTAGAAGGTGAAATTAGAATTCTTAGGACTCATACTACCGTGTTTCCCCGAAAGTAAGACCCTGTCTTATATTTTTTTGGGGGCCAAAAGTGGCCCCCTGTCTTACTTTCGGGGGGGTCTTATATTGGCAGCCCCAGCCACTCCAGCCTCCCATCCACACACACCCACCCACCCATACACTTACAAACACATACACATACACACACACGCACACACTTACAAACATACACACACACATACACACACGCACACACTGACAAACACACACACATACACACACACTTACAAATATACACACACACATACACTTACATACTTACAAACACACATACACTTACACACAAACATACACTTACAAACACACACATACACATACACTTACACACAAACATACACTTACAAACACACACATACACATACACTTACATACAAACATACACTTACAAACACACACATACACATACACTTACATACAAACATACACTTACAAACACACACATACACATACACTTACACACAAACACACACTTACAAACACACATACACATACACTTACATACAAACATACACTTACAAACACACACATACACATACACTTACACACAAACATACACTTACAAACACACACATACACATACACACTGCTTCTTACCAGCTCCCCTGGCCTTCAGTGTGGCTCCTTGCTGTCCCCCAGAGTGTCCAGGCTCCTCCAGTGTCCTTGCAGCTGCAGCCGCGCTGGTGCAGATAGGGTTAATCACAGCCTAACATGCTTTGTGCCCTTGCTGAATTCTGCCCAGCCTGACATCACAACAGCCCGGCTCGAGCTCTGATTGGCTCCCAGGAACCAGTGGGCGCGGCTAGATGACGAGCCCACGACGTCATCTGGCCGCGCCCACTGCTTCCTAGGAGCCAATCAGAGCTGGAGCCGGGCTGCTGTGACTTAAGGCTGGGCACACAGCATGTTCGGCTGTGATTAACCCTATCTGCACCAGCGCGGCTGCAGCTGCAAGGACACTGGAAGAGCCTGGACACACAGGGGGACAGGTACTGGCCTTACATTCCCCAGCGCCCCCCCCCGGCGGCCTTACTTTCGGGGGGGGGGCCTTATATTAACAGACCCCCCCGTTCCCCGTACCCTGCCTTACTTTCGGGGGGGGTCTTAGTTTCGGGGAAACACGGTATATTCAGGGAGCTATATGAGGGTTTGTGTTGTATTTAGGAAGCTATGTGAGGACTCCTGCTGTATCTAGGGAGCTATGTTAGGGTTCATACTGTAACTAGAGAGCTATGTAAGGGCTCATACTGTATTCAGAGAGCTATGTGAGGGCTTATATTGCATTTTGGGAGCTATGTGAGGGCTCATACTGTAGCTAGGAAGCTATATGGGAGCTCATAATGTTTATATGGAGCTTTGTGAAGGCTCATACTATTTATAAGGGGCTATGTGAGGGCTCATACTGTATATAGGGAGCTATGGGAGGGCTTATACTGTGTCTATGGAGCTATGTGAAGGCCCATATTGTATATAGGGAGCTATATGGGAGCTCATACTGTTTACAGGGGACTATGTGTGGTGCCCCAGGTAGTCAGGTGTCACAGTGGGGTATTGCACCCGTAAAAGAGGTGTAATTTTCCCCAGCTGCAAGTGGATCCTAGGCTGGTGGGTGGAACCCATTCCTGCACTCCCACATTAGGATAATGGTGGGAGGTTACCCAGGAGGGAGATATATTCACCTATAGGGGGAACAAAGAGCGGCTAGTCTGTGGAGGAGAGGAGTCGGGACAGTTGGAAAAGAGTGTGGAGCAAGGCGGAAGGTTTACCCAGACAGCTCTACACTGATCCGGAGGGAAGAAGAGAGAGGATCCTGAGGGGATCCTGAGAGAGGGCGCCTGACGTGCGGAGTCTGGGCCCTAGAGCGAAAAGGGGGAACCCCAGCGTTGAGCGACCATACTCCAGGGAATTCCCCAGTCCACCACAGAAACACCAGACCCAAGGAAATGGCCAAAGTCTACTTCTGCAGTCGTCAACCAGCTGCTGCGGTTTGTTTATCAGCTGCGGCACCCTGCCAGATGGAGCGGTCTGCCTGCTTCCTCACCACGAGGAAGGGGAGCTCTAAGTCTACCTACAAGGAGCCATTGGGTATAGATCCATCCTAGGTGGTGAAGAAAGGACACGGGTTCGTCAACTAAGGTTTACCACGGGTTCCACCATACCACCTGGCATCCACTTGCAGCCACCCGTAGAGCTACATGTTTGCTTATCATCTTGCTGAACTGTGGACTCTGTATTTTGCTGCTGAACGTTTACAGTAAAGTACCCAGGAGACAGTGACTTTGCCTTTGTGTGGTTATCTTCATCAACCTGTTTGCTTTCAGGAAAGCTGCACTGGAGGACCACCTCCACCTGTAGGGAGCTTTGCCATCTCAGCCGCATTACCATCGACCTCTGGAGGACTGTGGCGCCGCTGGTGACCCATCACCAGGTACTACAGGTGGCGTCACATGACAACCTCTAATCCCCTGTACATACACCCCTTATTGAAGTGTCAAGCAGGCCACGGGCTCAGGCGCTGCCACCCGTGACGTCCCCCGTGAAAACACCCACCGAGCCTGATACCCGAGTACCCCAGGGCCTGGTTCCTCGACATATATATGGGCTCATAATTTAACTAGGAGCTATTTGGGGGCTCATGATGTATAGGGGCTATGTGGGGGTCTCATAATGTATATAGAAGGGCTATGCTGGCACTTATACTGTATGTTGGGACCTGCTTGGGGCTCATACTGTATATGAAGGGGTCTGTGTGTGGGTCATACTGTATATAGAAGAGGCTATGTTGAGGCTCATACAGTATATAAGACAAGTGTCAGCATACTTAATTCAACTCAATATTAACTGATACAATTAATATAAAATAATAATTACAGTGTAACTAATATGTTAATATTAATGTTGAGCAAGATTAATTTCAGCCTTTTGGTTTGGTCTCCTCAACAGTCACGGTCTCTCATGTGGACCCATGGGAAAGTAAATTTCCCACCACTGGTCAACTCTTTTTAGCACTATGTAACATCTAGCACTGTACATAAGGACAAAAAAGTTGCATGGCTCACAATATTGCGCCACCACCTCTATTGTTTTGTATCTGCAGATATGCATCAGAGCACCTGTGTATTAATCACATGATCTGTCACATGACCTATTTAAAAGGGGATCATATGACATGTCAAGTGATACATCAAGGCTGTGGGGGACCCACACCCTCTAACCTGTCTGAGGCATTGGCTACTTTTAATTCGCCTGTGGTAGTAAACAGGACCCTGGTAAAGGTTCAGATACTTTTGCCACTCACAGAGATGTGATATTGGATTGTTTTCCTCATTTAAGAAATGTCAAAGTTTGATATATTTCCCTCATTTGTTTTATTTTGTTCTCTTTATCTACTTTTAACTTTGTGTGCAAAGCTGATGTATGTCAAATTTATGCAGAAATTTGTAAAGTTCAGAAATTTTGAAAATCACAACCTTTCAAGCATCACTCTTTTTATACATAAAGGAGCTCACAATCTAAATTCCCTATCAGTGTGTTCTTGGAGTGTGAGAGGAAACCATTGAACGCACAAATATATGGAGAAAACATACAAACTCTTGCAGATAGACCACAGAAAAAACAGTATAGCGTAGAAGTACTCTGCTATAATAGATAAAAATAAAAAGCAAGTGCTAGTAAAAAAACAGGGTAGTTAGTTAATACTTTTTTGCAAAAAATGTACAAAGCCATTCTATCAACTCCAAGGTGTCCCATATCAGGACAGTCCCTATCTAACTAATTTAAAATCTGATCCTGTATAAATATACCTCATGGATGCAGGATGAAGATGAGCCAGAGTTCAATATGGACACAGTGCAGCAGACAGAACCGTATATGCCTGGCTCATAATGGAAGGGTTGGGGCACTCCCTGTCTTGCATAACAAGAGACTAAATGAAAAGTTACAACTGAGCCAAAGCACAAAGTGAACAGGTCTGTAAGACCATGTTCACACCACCAAATAACTAGACCACAGAAAAAACAGTATAACAAACGTGTAGAAGTACTCTGCTATAGTAGGTAATAATAAAAAGCAAGTGCTAGTAAAAAACTGTGTAAAAACAGTACTTAGTTAATAGGTTTTTTTGCAAAAAATATACAGATACAAAGCCGTTCTACTAACGCCAAGGTGACCCATATCAGAACGGTTCCTATCTAATTAATTTAAAACCTGATCCTGTATAAATATACCTCTTGGATGCAGGATAAAGATGGTTCAGAGTCCAATATGGATACAGTTCAGCAGACAGCACCTTATGTGCCTGACTCAGAATGGAAGAGGTGGGGCACTCCCTGTCTTGTAGTACTCCTACTAGTTTGTTATACTGTTTTTTCTGTGGTCTATTCGGTGGTGTGAACATGGTCCTACAGACCTGTTCACTTTATGCTTTGACTCAGATGTAAGTTTTCAAACTTTTGCAGATGTCCTTTGTTGGGTTTGAACCCAGGATCCCATCACCGTAAAGGTACCGTCACACAGGGAGATATCTCCGGCGATATTGCCGGCAACTGAGAGGCGAGGCCAGGTTGCGGCGACATCGCCGGAGAGTTTTCCTCGTGTGACAGGGCGATAATCAGGCTAAAAATCGCCTGAGTCACATCGCCAGGTTTCCCAACAATGTTGGGAAACCTGGCGATGTTGGTCAGGCGATCATGCCTAATCGCCCTGTATAACGCGGCAACCTGCAATGTTGCGGGCGATTCCGCCTATCTCCAACATTGCGAGTTATCATCGCCGGTAAGTTGCTCAGTCTGACATCTCACCGGCGATGTTGTCAGGGATGCGCGCTCCCGCGATCGCCGGCAACATCGCCGGCGATATCTCCCTGTGTGACGGTACCTTAAGATTTCAGTGCTGATCACTGAGCCACAGTACACATACGGTGGTTGAAACAACTATTTAACACGTCACCAATTTTTTAAAATAATTTATTTCTAAAGGTGCTATTAACATGAATTTCTCCATTGATGCCAGTAACAGCCTATTCAATCCACAGACGCAAAGAAATCAAACCATAGATGTCCATAAATTAAGTTCTGTGTAGTAATGAAAAATAACACAGAAAAAGTGTTGAACACACTTACTGAAAATATATTTAACACTTCATACAAAAGCCTTTGTTAATGACAGCTTCAAAACACTTCTTGTATGGCGAAAGTAGTCACATATATTGCTCAGTTGTGAATTTGGATCCCATTCTTCCACACAAATACACTTCAAAGTCTATATGTTCTGTGGGCTGCATCTGTGCACTCTGAGCTTTAGTTCTTTCCATAAATTTTCTATTGTATTCCGGTCAGGTGATTGGTTCAGTCATTCTAGCAGCATTTTTTTCTTTTTTGAAACAAGTTGTGAGTTTCCTTGGCTGTCTGTATGGGATCATGGCTTTGCTTAAATGTCCACCCTCATTTCATTATCTTGGTAGACGTTAGCAGATTTCTATCAAGAATGTCTCTGTACATTTGTCCATTCATCCTTCCTTCAATCAAATGAAGTTTGCCAGTGCCATATGCTGAAAAACAGCCCGACACCATGATATACCCACTTCCAAACTTCACTGTTGGTATGGTGTTAAAGGGAACCTGTCACCACCTTTGGGCATTTTAAACTGTGCCCACCAGCTTAAACATGATGTAAATGGGGTTCTAGTAATCACTCTATGTGCCCAGGTGTGCCCCTTATACCTGAGAAAATAACTTTCATTCTGTCCAGCGTTGACCTTCTAAAAGGTCCTAGAAGCTTTAATATGGTCTTGGTGGACTATGCCTTTGCCGCTCCCTGGCTGCAAAACCCGCACTGCATTTTTTTAAATTGCCGCACCCATCTCTGACCAGTGCATGAGTGACAGCTCCACTCATGCCTGCGCAGTGGAGGGGGTGTCCTTGCTCCATTGATTTGTGACATATTGCGAGACATCGGCACTATGTTCAATGGAGCACGAACACCCGCTCTACTGTGCAGGCACGAGTACGGCTGTCACTCAAGCGCCTGTCACAGATGGTGGTGGCAATTTAAAAAAATTCAGGGTGGGTTTTACAGTTAGAGGGACAGCGAGGACATAATCCATCTGGACCATATAGCAGCTTTCCCGCACCTTTTGGAAGACAAGTGCTGGACAGAATGAAAGTTATATTCTCAGGTATGAGGGGCACGTCTGGGCACGTACAGGGGTTACTAGAACCCCATTTACATTATGTGTAATCTGATGGGCACAGTTTAAAATATCCAAAGGGGGTGACAGGTACCCTTAAAAGGCATCCAAGCATGGTGTGTATTATGGCTTCCAAAGTTTAAGTTCAAGTTTGGTCTCATCTGACTAGACTTTATTCTCTCAGTTTTTCACAAGGCTGTCTAAATGTTGTTGAGCCAACTTTAAGCGCACTTGAATATGTTTGTTCAGCAATGGAGTCTTGTGTGGTGAGCGTACATACAGGCCATGGAGATTGAGTTCATTACTTATTGTTTTCTTTGAAACAATTGTACCTGCTGATTCCATGTCTTTCTGCAGATCTCCACGGGTGATTCTTGGCTCTTAAGGCCCTGTCACACTGAACGACCGCTCCAGCGATCTCAACAGCAATAACGACCTGCCGGGTTTGCTGGAGCGTCATTACCTGGTTGCTGGGGAGCTGTCAAACAGGCAGATCTCCCCAGCGATCAGGCGTGCTGCCTGGATACCTGCTATTTATCATAGTTACCAGCGTTCTCCCTGCTTAGCGCTGCCTGTAAACAGGGAGAACGCTGGTAACTATGATAAACACCGGGTATCCAGGCAGGGTGCGCTGCCTGGATACCCGGTGTTTACCATAGTAACCAGCCCTGTGAGGTCACTGTTCGCTGGTTTCTCGCAGTCACACGCAGCAATGCGTGCTGACCAGCGGGAAACTAACGATCAAAAAATGACCCGCAGCACTTTGCAACAATCAGCGACCTCACAGCAGGGGCCTGATCGCTGCAAAGTGTCACACAGAACGACATCGCTGGAGAGATCGTTGTAACGTCACAGTTACAACGATCTCTCTAACGATATCGTTATGTGTGACTGGGGCTTTAGACAACTTCTTTTCACTCTTCTATGTGAAATCTTGCAGGTAGCACCTAGTTAGGACTGTTTTATGATGAAATGATGTTCTTTCACTTCTGCATTATGGCCCCAACAGTGTTCACTTGATCCTGCAGTGGTTTAGAAATTTTGTAACCAATGCCATCAGTATGTTTTGCAATAATAAGGTTGTGAAGGTCTTGAGACATATCACTGGTTTTACCTATCATGAGATAATAATATAATATGAGACGTTTCTTGTGTCATACCTTGGTAAGGAGACACATTTTTATATGCCATCCATTGAACCAGCTGATATTATTTTTCACTTAGTGGCAGGATTGCTTTGTAATTGCTGATAAATTTCAGCCAAAGAGTATACAGGGTGGGCCATTTATAGGGTGGGCAATTTATATGGATACACCTAAATTAAATGGGAACGGTTGGTGATATAAACTTCCTGTTTGTGGCACATTAGTACCCCATCCCATATACTAATGTGCCACACATAGAAAATTGATATCACCAGCCTTTCTCATTTTATTTAGGTGTATCCATATAAATGGCCCAACCTGTATTATGCCCATATATGACAGTTGGGTTAGTAGAAATTCCTTATCATTCCGGCATTCTTGTTACTCTTAAATTAGAAGGAGCTGAAGCACACAAGGCATATGGAATGTCAAATTCTCCTCCATTGTGCGGAGTATTGGCTGTTATTTTTATGAATTGACTCTACAATTATGGCTGTCATATAGTATTTTTTGTGTCAATTGGCAGAAACTAGGGGATTCTCAGATTGCTGCTGAAGTAATTCCATTGCATAATTTATTAGGATTACCTTTTTTATTACTTTTATTGATGGCCTATGTTCAGTAATGTTAACGAGACCATCTATCTATGTGTATTGTCTAGTCTTCTGTTAAAAGGTACAGTGCTCTGCAGAAGCTCTATTTCTGGAACACATTGTTAAGTATTCATAATATGCGCACCCTGCTGCCACCAAAGGGCATCATACCAGACACTGTACAGACAGCAGTACTGCAGGACGCTTTACCAGCTGCCTCCTCAAACTGGCACAGGTGCAAAGACAGTAGGAAGAGTCTGGGGAAACTGAGGATAATTACAGGTTGCTGGAGCGCCAGACCAGTCTGGAAGGGACTTAGGGAGATGGACTTGTTAATGGAATAAGATGCAAAATATGTCTTTTGGTATGTTAGATCTCTATCATATAGGTAAAGGAAGAAAAATAATATTCTACTGATTAATATTTTTGAAATTTTTCTCGTTGCCATCTTCTAAATTGTTACGATTGGGCAACAGACTGATATATTGTCTGCCTCCAATAATCGTAAGGGGCAGAGATTTTCTGATGATGACCATCCTATCACTTTCTTACAGAAGAGATAGTTAAGCACTGACAGATGTCTCATTGATCAGTGGTGTCAGTGAGACATCTGGCCCTTTTTACCACACTTACCCTTATAGAAAATATTATATAAAGACAGATAGACATTTATATATCATGTTCAGAAATCTGTGATATAATTGTTATTGTATGTGTGGAACATTTGCAATGCCCTGCCACCATAGGTCATTTTTAATCCTTCAATCCAATTGAGTAAACTGCTGAAAATATGCGGTATATAAGGAGCTTGATATAAGATATAGGTATTTTAGATAAAGTGATATTTGGAGTAAAAATGTGCAACTCTGTGCACCTCGACCTACTCATAACTTGTCTGCAGTCTCCAAGATGTCTCCTGCCTGCTTGCGGTTTCTGATATCTCAATACCTGCCTTCGCCTTCAGTATGTCTCCTGTTTGCCAGCAGTTTCTAGTACGTCTCTGACCTGTCTCCAGTCTACAGAACATCTCCTGGCTGCCTGCGGCTTTCAGTTCCTCAACTACCCTTCTGCCTTTGGCTTTCAATACGTTGTTAATGGTCTCCTGTCTGCTCACCCACGCCCTTGGCCTGTGTGCTCACCCGAACCATCTACCTGACCTAGTGAGCACCTTAACACATACTAAAGTTGCATTTGCTATAGTATACTATTGGAGAAGTAGTGAGACAGATATTCCTAGTGGTTAAGGTCATATTAGTGAGGACACTACACTACCAGCATGTCTTTATGCAGCTAGGGGTTAGTGCTCCAACCATGCCAAAATACAACAATACTGGTCATCGTGACAAGAAGAAGATGGTACTCATTTCTTTGCTTAGTGTTTGCAGGGAATTGAGCTGTTTGGTACTTGGCCTTATCTTGCCAATGCGCATATGCCTACTTCTATACTGTATAAATCTGTTAAAGAGTTTTATCACTACTAATGTTACTCTATTCCATTTGTCCTAAGTATTCCTAACTAACTTTTTCGTAATATGCTTCTACTACCTACCCTGCTCCTTTAATTGTATCGCTCTGTGGCATGTATATACTTTTATTGTTGTCCTAGCTTTGATCCTTTCAGTCTTGGGACTGGATTTGGATGTACTGGGCAGGGCCTGTCACTGATGGGGTGGGGCTACCTCTCTCTGAGTGACAGCTGTCTGGACACATCACTGGTGTGGCTACCTCTCTGAGTGACAGCAGTATGGGCACATCACTGGTGGGAGCATGGTTAACTCTCTGTGAGTGACAGTAGTCTGGGGACATCAGTGGGAGCGGGGCTAACTCTGTGACTGACAGCAATCTGGACACATCAATTGTGTGGCTACCTCTCTGTGAGTGCAGCAGTCTGGGCACCTCACTGATGGGGACAGGGCTAACTCTCTGTGAGTGACAGCAGTCTGGGCACGCATGCCCAGATTACACTTCACTCTCCTCTGAGCCTATTTTACAGTGTGGTGCTTTCACCTCACAAATGCTGCAATGTGACTATCATTAGATAGTATAGTATAGGCTGTATTATATACTATCTAATAATCGGCATGCCTAAGCATTTGTCAGATCAAAGCTAGAACAACAATAAAGGTATTTACGAGCCTCACAGAGATAAGCTTACAGAAGCAGGGTAGGTCTCAGAAGTATATTGGGAAAAAGTTAGGAAGAGTTTGGACAAATGAAAGAGGGTAAAATTAGTAGTGGAAAACCTCTTTAACTATTCAATGACAAAATGGGCGTATTGACAGAGGAGTGTTTGAACGACAGGCCTGGTGATATAGAGACCCAAAACCTAGTGTCAGGTTCCCTTTAAAGGGACCCTGTCACCTCCAAAACGCCTCATAAGCTAGCAAAACATGTCCCTGCAGCATCCTATCACTAATCCCACACTCCTTTTGTCTCAAAAAAGCATGCTGTGAAAGTGCATAAAAACGTTTTAATACTTACTCATTAGCGATGTTAATTAGCTGTGGCATGCGGTGCTTGAAGCAGTACAGAGCGACGTGGGTGTACTGACGTCACCCGATGCTGGAAATGACGCGATTTGCGTCATTACAGCCTTTACAGCGCCGTGGAGAGCAGAGAGGCACTGAATACAATATGAATAGAAGATCTCACCTATTAGGGCGTGATCTCATGATGAAGAGGGCCCGCCCAAGGGACTAAAGAATATAGTCACTGCTAATTAACATCACTAATGAGTAAGTTATAAAACGTTTTTATGCACTTTCACAGGATGCTGTTTTGAGACAAAAGGAGTGTGGGATTAGTGATAATATGCTGCAGGGACATGATTTGCTAGCTTATGAGGCGTTTTGGAGGTGACAGGATCCCTTTAAGCAGAGATCTTGTAGGTCCTGATGAATTGCTGCAAAGACGTTGTACTCTACAATAAATATGCTTCTAACAATGCAGTTATTTGCTGTGCTGTAGAAATCAGACCATACTGTATCATAGGGGGAATCTACAGATTTTTCCTTGTGTTTATTTCTTAATCTTCAGAAATAACCTTTGGATTTGCAGTAAAATTAATGGGGTAGGAGATGGTGCATAAAAGGGCAGAAGCAAGCATGGTGCGCCATTACTAATTGATGGTGTAGTCACTTACAGAGCACATGGCTGTAAATATAGCGCTGTGTTGATGTCTCATTTCCTATGCGATTTACAGAGCTTGACCACGACCTGCATTTTATAGCTTTATATTACAAGCACTTTTAATGTAATGTCTCCTGAGTGGTTCTTCCAGTAATCTCTATTTCTAATGCTGAGTAGCAGTGCTTGGTATCATCCCCTATCTTAGATCAATGCCTTGTGAATGCCATCCATCTGCAGCTTGTGAGGCTTGTGTAAAGGTCATAATTAACGGTTTGTATTCGTTACTGGAGTCAACACTGACCTGATTGACAGGATCCCACATCTGAGCCGGTCTTATTTTATTAATTGTAGCAGATATTCGTAGGCAGTCGCCATCATCACATGAATGGCACTTACGGGAAACACCATTAAACCCAGGAGCTTAACAGCCTGCTGTTATCCTCAAGTAGCATCAATTCACATTCTAATTGCACTTAGGTTACTGTTGATCTGCTGCAAACGTTCACCATGAACATAATAGTAGCCATTCATAATGGATTAGAGAGAAAAAGAGGAATTAAGGAAGCCGGCATGCTATATTTATATACAATGCAACAGGACACTTGTGCGATCTGCTGTTTTATGATTATTTCCTTCACTTCACTTCGCGAGGGCACTGAAAAGTTTCAAAGTTCATTTAAGGGACAACATACACATCGTGGAGCCGGCGGGAGCGTTGGTGCTGATCTAAGGCTATGAAATCTGTCATTTAATTTCAGCGTCATCTTGTCGTCCCAGGCATTAGACAATTCTCCCTTTTTGGTCCATTGAGATGTAATCCTACGTTTGGGTATTTCATGTAATTTTTCATTGTTTTTTTCTGGTTCCGCAATTATTTTGTTTTTTGTTTTTGCACCACGGATCCTTTCTTATTTGTGGGTATATGGATTAGACTCTTATATATTTGTGGCTTTATCATGTGTCATGATCTGTATTTATTCATTCACCAAAGTTGTTTTAAAGGGAATCAGTAAGATCCACCCTCCTAAACCATGTATATGGGCATGTAGGCCCTAGGAAGCAGAATACGATGATGCCTTGATATCTGTGAATCAATGCCTCATTCCAGAGAGGTGTTCAGAAGGTTGATTCCAATGATAGATTCTCTTTAAGGGTTTTTAACCTTAAGAAACAAAATCAGGGCTGGAACTAAAGTGAAACTCTGCAGTGGTGCAAGTTCATATTGGCCTCATAATGGAAAAAAACAACAAAAAAACAACAAATGGGCAAATACTCTAAAAGATAAAAGTAAAAATGCTAAAGTGCAAAAAAATAAATTAGGGTAATTGGTGACATACATATGATCATATAAATGTGTAAGCTGCCCCACCAGCGACAAGGTAATCCTATCGGGACAGTCCCTGCCTAAGAATAGTGCTAATACTTTGCCATCCGTCAGTGAAGTGATAAAGACAGGATTAAGCAGACCCGAGCCCCAACAGAGCACACCATGCCGTTGGACGCCACACATTATATCATGTCCAGCTCAAAGGTAGGCCACACCTATGACTGCATGACTGCAACAAAACAAAGAAATAAAACCAGGGCTGGAACTAAAGTGAAACTCTGCAGTGGTTCAAATTCACATTGGCCTCATAATGGAAAAAAACTACAAAAAAACAACAAATGAGCAAATACCCTAAAATGATAAAAGTAAAAATTATAAAAGTGCAGAAAAATAAATTAGGGTACTTGGGGACATAGATATGATCATATAAATGTGTAAGCTGTCCCACCAGCAACAAGGTGACCCTATCGGGGTTTTAACTTTGTGGTGTTATCTTTATGTATATTTGCTACTAATAAAAATTGATATTTTTATGTTTGATGTGCCAGAATTTATTTTTTGAGGGGTGTACATTTCTTTTCTTGATTTTTCCATGCATTACAGAGCAAAAATTTGGAGGTATCTTATTTAAAGAAAAACAAACTCTGGCAGGGTAAATCATAGTTCCTTGCTTGCTGTTATCTCTACCAAAAATGCATTACATACAAAGTAAAGATAAATGGATCATGGATATAAGATACTGGATCCATTGTTTTATACCCGCTGTTCCCCTCCTAGCAGCTGGGTCTGTGAGTGATGGAGACGGTGCCTGGTGTCTGTGCTGTTATTCCCTGTGTATCATTCTTGTATATGGTCTGTGTCTGTATTACAGTAGTCACCTCAATAGGGCTGGTATATGAGGCACGACGTAGACTTGATAAGAGCAGTGCTGCTTCTGGATGAAAACAGATGTTTTTTGAAATGCGTTTGCATTCATCACTGTACTGATCCCTCTCATAGAAGGACTTCAGGATATTTTGCGATAACCTTAAACTGATTATCCTGGACTTATATTATTTTTGAGCATGAGACTAATACCTAATAGGCAGGTAGTTGCTAACTAGTTGCCTGTTGTGCCCGGCGCTGATCTCTGCTGGCTCAGAGCTGCCACAGACCTCTACAGCCAACAACTCAGTGGCTTTCGCTGACATCATCTAACAGGGCAGCATCTTCTCTTCAGCTTTGCTCTGTTGACGGGGCGTCTCTGCCTAAGTCATTCTGATTGCTAAAAGCAACTGGAAAAGAAAATAGTGCACATAGGGTTTACCTGTTATAAACAGTAATTCAATTGTGAGATACTATAGCTCACCTTATGTGGTTGTGAGTGTCACAACTTACTTTTACTTTGGTACACTTTGGTACATCTGTGATTTGTCCTGAGGAAGGGGGTCTTGTGCCCTGAAATGCATAGAAATAAAAATCACAAGAATCAACAGTTATTATAATATCTTTTATTGGACGGGAGTGTGGTCCAAGTCCCATTTCTATTTATTGAAATCTATTGTAAGTCATTCTGATTGAAAGGCAGCTTCCTACTACCTAACTTCAAGGAGCAGGCTGTCAATCAGCATGATATTCGCAATGATGCCCCACCGACAAAAGCTGAGCAGAAGAGGAAAAGCTGCTCTTTTGACAAGAGGTGAAGTGAAGCAGGTAAAGTACCAGCTGACCTGGCAGAGATCATCCCGTGCAGAACAGGGAGATTAGCAGACAACTACCTGGTTGTTAGTACTTATCCCTTTACATAAAAATAATAAAAGTCTTGGATAACCCATTAAAAGCAAATCTGTCAGTTGGAGCAACCATTCTAGGCCATCAATATAGGTATGCAGGTAATAGAGAGTTGAATAAAGCGATACCTTGATATCTGTGATCCAATGTCTCATTCCTTAGAAATCAACGCTTCACTTATATGTAAATGAGCTGTTAAGATCAATGGGCCGGAGAGAGCCTATTTTAAATAAAAGTGGTGTTACTAGTGTGAGACATGTAACGACTGACACTGCAGTGAGATCAGAACTATTTTTCAGTGTAAAGTATATAACAACTGGCTTGTTTTATCATTGAGTTCTTTAAAGGGCAATTTGGAGGATAGAGGATAACTTGCTGATCACTGGGGTCTGAATGTTGAGATTGTTATCAATCCCACAATCAGGGCTCTGGAACTCACAGAATGTAGCGCTGCACACATATCTTAAAAGGAGCAGAGGTGTTCATGCTACACCTCTTCTCCAGTCAATGTCTATGGGACTCCCTGAGGGAGCAGAGCACGGTAGTCAGGTTTTTCTGGGGTCCCAGCAATCGGAGCCCCAATGATCACCAAGTTATCCCTAACCTTGTGGATGTTCATGACCATAACAAGTTTGGTGTCTCATGCCTGTTGAAAAGCTTCTAGCTCTTGGAGCTTTAAGCCTCCCCTCTGTTACTGTTGGTTGCTGCTGATTCACCAATATACATATGGCACTGATACAATTTTATAACATATAATTCAGATATCTCAATAATGCAAATTACCTTCAATTCTAGGTTTAATTTAGCTATGGCTCCAAAATATAAAAGTAGGAAACAGGATAATTCTAATCTGACTAAATGTATTGTCCTCAACAAAAAATAATCCTAAATAATGGTAATTGGAAACAGGGCTGTGGAGTCAGTAAACCAAACGTCAGAAACTGAATCCTCAATTTCCCTGAATACGATTCCAACTCCTTCATACATGGCTCATGTTTGAGTGATAAATTTATTGTAGTATTGACGCGCCCCATTGGGGCCTTGGGGTACTCGGAGCTGGGTCTCTCCTCTCTGCCAATATCGTCTGGGGGGATCGGGATGTCACAGTGGCATGACCCTGTCCGTGGCCCTAGAGTAGTCAATAAAAAAGGGGAAGAGTTTGTTGGTAAGGGGGTACCGGGTTTTAGGGATTAGTTGTCATGACGCCACCCATGGTATGCGGCTATTAATAGCTGCCGCTGCCATCCGGGACCTCTGGGGATGATGGAATGGTAGTTATGATGGTGTCGCTCACCATGGTTGGAGCGGGTCCCCAGGGCATCCGGTTAGAGGTATTGGGTTTTGGTGGGCCAGCGGGGCTGATCTGGCTGTGGGGAGGGCTCGGGGCATCTCTCAGGCAGACTCCTGAGACCTGCGCGGCTTATCAGTCTACCGCTCCTCAGGCAGGAAATGAGCAGTCTCACACACAGTTCTGAGTTCCAAACCCGGTTTACTTAGCTTTTGTCTGCTCATACCACAGGTAACAGTCAGGTTTAATCACAGTCCGGTTAGTCCTTAGTAACCAGGCTTGTCCAGTACACCCCTTTCATGTTCCTTCCTTCTTGGGATGCTCTTGCTCAGCCCTGCCTGCTCGCCTCACTCCTGCACGTGCCTCCTCACACAGTGCCCCAGTCTAGCAGCCAGAGGCCTTCTCGGGTGGCCGGCCAAGTACCCTGACCCTAGTACGGCTGCCTTCTCGGTGGATGTGTCGGGAGTTGGCCACAGGTCCTATAGATCTTGTGGCGTCTGGTTCTGTGGTTGGAGCGTAGAGAGATTGCTCACTGCCCATGCCCCTAGGGCTCCCTCTGTCTCTCTGCAGTCCGTTGTTCCGGGACCCTTGACGAGCCGCATCTCGTTCAAATCCTCCGGGTCCTTCTCTCCTACTTACTCCGCCAGCTTTCTCTCTGACTGACCTCCCACTTCCTGTTCTGTTTCCCTCTTCTACTTCCTGACTGCTCTTCTAACTTTGCACCCTCCACCTTTCTCTCCCCGCTGTCCCACTGACTACCTGGGCTGTTCTACTATTGGGTTCACCCGCCGTCCCTGAGACCGGGTGAGTTGGTTGTGTTTGTGGGTGCCTGGACTAACCATCCTGTTTACTGCAGACAGGAATGCCACACCCGTGGATTGGGTGCAGTACCCCTCTGTGGCGACCAGACTGCAGGGGCGCTACAGTACAATGGTAACATCAGACTTTAATCATTATTATGATACATAATATTCAGCACATTCTGCATTGAACTACTGTACCCAATTTATTATATATTTTAGGAGTTGGAGTAGGTCCATTTAATACCAACTCTGACTTCACCAAAATTGGTACCGACTTCGACTCAACAGCCCTGGTTGGAAATTTCCAGGTGACTGTATATCCTGCCTATTTATCAATCTCTGCATTATATTACATGGCTCAACTTTAAACTTAAAATTCCATACATTAAATCTTCTAGATTGTAATTACTACCAGAGCAATCTTTACAACCTTACAGAGAAATGAGCTGTCCAAGGTAGGAAATCCTAGTGTACAACAGAGCCTGACTGTGTGTAGACCCCAGATAAGGCTCAGTAAGGCACAATCATCGTACATTAGTCAGCGGCTTATCTGCTGCACAATAGGCTGGAAAATGTGTATGTCGTTTATAAGGTCAGCCTTGTGTGAGGTAGCGCCCCGGGGTACTCGCTTGGCAACGGGGAAATGACATTAGCGACTACATTTTTAACGGGTAACATAACACAGTAGTTTATTTTTCACACCATAAACCACTGGTAACACACAACACCCTTTACATTTCCACATTACATTGCATTATATGACATTCATATGACATTACACCATGTTTACAGTCACATTAGAATTATGTTTTCCACAGAACTTCAAGGCGTCACCCACAGACCCTTGCAGACCTCAGTCTGGTTCTAAAGACGGCTATCACCGTCTATCACCCTGACAGGGATCCTTCCCCATCCTACGGTAGGGATCCACAACCTACACCTAGGGAGTCTCAAGCCACACTGCATCATACACTTTCAACGGGTCCTTTCACGACTACCCAGTCGGACCCAATGGCGGTTACGGCCGACTGACCTTCCTTCACACCTGGATACATCATATGGTACTTTTTCATACACCACTATGAGTCACCCAGTCACAGATCACACAGGGCAATTATACATACTCCCTTGTGATTACACATACACCTTCACACATAGTCAACGGGACCACATCCCGACTAGCACAGTCAGTCCCAAAGTCAGCTATACTTATGACCACCTGGCCCTTGAGCCCTCCTCAGTCTCTCTTGCTATCCATATGACCACCTGGCCCTTGAGCCATACTCGGTCTCTCATATCACACATATGACCGCCTGGCCCTTGAGCTGTCCTCGGTCCTCATCAATCATATGACCGCCTGGCCCTTAAGCCGTCCTCAGTCCTGGACACTTGCTGGCATGCACACATCAGATGCCACTGGCATGGAGCTGGCAGGCTACGTTCACTTCCCCAACGGGGACGGATCACTTCCAGCACGTCCTCACATGCCAATGGTCTGGACTGCTCTGTTCCCATTGTCCTCCTCTCACTCAGACACCTGACAGGCTCTTATCGTAGCTGCCACACCCACCAGACACACCCACCTGGGCTGCTAGTAATCGGCACACATTGCTCTCAGCCACTCATTAGGCTCATCTGCTACTTTTAGGTGTTACAGCACAAAAACTCAGCTGTTCACTCAGCTCATGAAAACCCTTCAGCTGTTAACCCCTTGTGCACTGGACAGGTTTCACAAAGCACACACACACACAGGAAAACCGGCCAATGTGAACAGAGACCTGCACTGATAACCTGTGTGATGCACCCAGCCAGGGGTCACATCACCACACTTGATGTAAGATAGAAATTAAATTACAGGCTAAGGAAGTAGGTGATTCACATACTTTGTCCCACACTTACTAATGATATTTAATAGACAGGGTAACATGGTGCAGGAGGATTGATGATGCTCCAAATTTACCTTGGTGGGGCACTGTGTCATAGACTATGGAGTATCCTGTTACACTTTAGAGAGCTTCCCTTGCCTCAACATTCACTTGACTTTCTGTGACCAAATGTTCTGTTTTGTTTTATTTATCTTATTAAATCCTTTATATGGTTCCAAAAGTACAGAACTTTTTAATTAGTGTAAATTTTTATTGTCTTAATCAAGGACGCATTAATTACAGGATTTTCCTAGGGAAGTGTCTTTAGGCTGTTCTATGTTATTACCCTGTAATGCCCCCGTGGAAAATACCACAAAAATTAGCAGTAAATTAAAAGGTCCATATGTTTGGAACTACATGATGGATTAAAAGAAAAAAACAAAGAACAAAAACTGGCCACCACTTTAAAACCAATAGAACATTTACATTTTTATATGATGTGGCCATTCTTTCTTCATGTTCTTTCTCATGCATGTCAAATCACCTATTGAAATCAGCAGTATGTATTGGCAAACCTGCAATAAAGATGTTACATTTTTAAAATTTCCTTCCAATTCTACTTCTCCTTTATAACTGTTTACATTAAAGGGAATTGGTAATATGGGCATGCAGGTCATAGAAAGTTACCGTAATTAATATAGCTTGATATCGATCTTATGTCTTATTCCAGTGAAGTCCATATTTTTCTTATATTCAAATGAGATGTTCCGGACGTAGATATCCCTGAGAATCTGCCTCTAGAGCTTATTTGAAATGAAAGGAGCATTACTGGTGTGAGACATGTAATGACTGACTCTTTCATCTCACACACAGCTCTGCAGTGAGATCAGAACTGATACAGTACAGCAAAGCTAACACAATACAGCAGATATTGAACTCTGTCTCACAACATTTGCAGCTGCACTTATCCTCTCATTGTGCTATCAGCTCTGTTGCAGAGTTGTGTCTGATTAAAACTAACACAGTACAGCAGATGTCAAACTTTCCTCTTCACAAACACATTTGCAGTGATGTCAGCTCTGTTAAACTGCCCCTCTCCCCACACTGGCTTCCTGTGTGATGGAAGATGAAACACCATGAGAGGTTCACTTGAAGTGCAATTGTCTTTGAACAATAGTAATCAGCTTTGTGTTATTATAGCGTTACCTCTGCTGTACTATATTCACTCTACTGTACTGTGTTAGCTCTTGTATACTATGTTAGTTCTGCTGTACCATGTTAGCTCTGCTGTACTATATTCACTCTACTGTACTGTTAGCTCTTGTATACTATGCTAGTTCTGCTGTACTTACTGTTAGCTCTGCTGTAATGTTAGCTATAATGTACTGTCTTAGTTCTACTGTACTGTGTTAGCTCTTCTGTACTGTGTTAGCTCTTCTGTATTGTGTTAGCTCTGCTATACTGAGTTAGGCCCCCTTCACATCACGATTTTTTCAGACAGGTCCGGATGTGTACCTCCGGATGCCATTTCTGTGTCTGGATCTGTGTTTTTGACGGATTCGAACACAGAAAAGAGCTGGGAGGAATCCGAGCCTGTAAATCGGGGTTGTACTTTCACTATGTATATACATACATTGCAAAAGTAAAATTAAATAGAGCAAGTATTAAAAATAAAATAAAAATTCTCACCTCTCCGGCAAGTGTCCTCCGATGTGCGGCATCCACCTCCGATGGCTGCAAGGGCCTTCATCAGCTGACAGGGCGGGGCAACCCTATCAGCTGATTGGTCACATGACTGCATCAGCTGAGCAGTTTAAATAGCCCGCCCACCAATCGCGCATCGCGGGACACTCGCCGGGGAGGTGAGGATTTTTTTTTATTTTTAACCATTCCTTTCTTTCATTTCACTTTAGCAGTGTATGTAGATACACTACTAAAGTGAAATTACTCTGAACAGAGCAGAGCATGCTCAGTACACTAAATCAGATCCGTGAAATGATCCTGTTTTTCCCTGGATCTGAGCTCCATAGACCCCTATGTTATTTGAATCGGACAGTGTCAGATCTGATGCTGTCTGATTCTGTCCGATTCTGTCCGCTGTACCCAAAATTGGTTTCAGAAAAACCCTTTTTGAAAGGTAAAAGGCCCTCCAATCACAACCAATTCCTATATAAACAACCCTGGAGTCAGGCCAAAATCATAATCAAAAGTGCTCTTTATTAAAAGTTAATACATAAATGCAGCAATTAAAAGTAATGCCCAGGCAGCACACATGACAGGAGACCACATGAAAAACAGGATGCAAGTATGGCAGTAAACAAAGAAATCCTATGTCTGGCACCAAAAATTAGTGCTCAGTTTCCAAATACAAACCATACAATCACTCAGTAATTGCACCTAAATTTCAGTTCATGGGTCAAGGATTTTACCTGTCCGTGGCCACCACCCCCTAACGCGTTTCGCTTAGGCTTCTTCCGAGGGGGGAAGCCTAAGCGAAACGCGTTAGGGGGTGGTGGCCACGGACAGGTAAAATTCTTGACCCATGAACTGAAATTTAGGTGCAATTACTGAGTGATTGTATGGTTTGTATTTGGAAACTGAGCACTAATTTTTGGTGCCAGACATAGGATTTCTTTGTTTACTGCCATACTTGCATCCTGTTTTTCATGTGGTCTCCTGTCATGTGTGCTGCCTGGGCATTACTTTTAATTGCTGCATTTATGTATTAACTTTTAATAAAGAGCACTTTTGATTATGATTTTGGCCTGACTCCAGGGTTGTTTATATAGGAATTGGGTGTACCCAAAATTGGTGCAGTCTCCGATTTTGGGGACGCAAAAAAAGCAGACACAATCGTATCCCTGCACACACAAATCGCTATTGAGCACCAATCCGTGCCCATATGTGCCCATATAGATATGAGATAATGCGCAATAGGGTCTTATCTCCAAAATAAAGAGATGAGGTGGATAGTAAGTGTGAACTGCTCACCTGGTGCAGTTGTGTCACCCACAACCGGTATGATCGCCTATAAGGCAGCTGCTGCAGGGCCGCACTTTCACGGATAACCGTGGAGAGAAGATCACTTCTGTTGGACAAATGCGTAGTGCCTGCGCTGCCGTCAAGGACCACCAGGAAGAATAAAGATCTTTTTGCCCAGATGATCCATTGTTCTGGTGGTCCTTGACCGCAGCGCGGGCACTACGGCATTTGTCCAACAGAAGAAAATACGTGCCCATAGGGATACATGGGGGCCAAATTGGGTCCATGGCTATCCGTTTTACAACGGATAGCCACGGATCCCAAAAAATCTTGATGTGAAGGGGGCCTTACTGTACTGTGTTAACTCTATTATACTGTGTTAACTGTTCTGTTTTGTGTTAGCTCTACTGTACTGTGTTCTGCTATACTTTAGATTTACTGTACTGTGTTAGCTCTTCTGTATGTTTTTAGCTCTACTGTATTGTGTTAGCTCTACTGTACTGTGTTCTGCTGTACTGTTAACTTTACTGTGTTAGCTCTTCTGTATTGTGTTAGCTTAGCTCTGGTGTACTGTATTAAGGTGGCTTCACACCTGGCGACGTCACTAGCGACATCGCCGAAAAAGTGACGTATCAGCGATGTCGCTAGCGACGTCGCGCTGTGTAAACGCGCGGCGCGACCGCGTTTTATCGCCGGTCGCAGGTTGACAGGTTTACGGGAAGAACCGTAAACCTGTCAACCTGCGACCTGCGATAAGGCTGGATCGCGGCGTGTGACATCGCCAGAGCGATGTCGGCGGCGATCCAGCCCATACCGCAGCGTTGCTGCGGATCGTTCGCTGGGCTAAGCCCAGCCCAGCGAGCGATGTCACTGCCCGCATCGCTGCGGTGTCGCCGGCCGCAGCGATGCTGTGTGACAGCTGGCCAGCGATGTCGGAGCCGAGCGGGCACCCGCGCATCGCTTCCGACATTGCTGGCCAGATCGTGCCGTGTGACGGGACCTTAAGTCTACTGTACTGAGTTATCTCTGCTGTACTGTGTTAGCTCTTCTGTATTGTTTCATTAAAATAAAAATAAGAAAGAGAATATTGACTGCGCTACCATATATGACAATCAACAAATTTGTGGATTGATTGTGATTTTTATTTTCTACGCGTTTCTACCCTCTCTGGCCCCTTCATCAGGAAAAAAAATCAGATATTTGATTTTTCCTAGAATCGTGTAGAAAATAAAAATCACAATCAATCCACAAATGTGTTGATTGTCATATATGGTGGTGTGGTCAATATTCCCTTTTTTATTTTTATTTTAATGAAGCAATTTTATTGGGAAGACTGCAGCAAACCTTCTAATATGCCTTTGTAGTGGTTGTGGCTTACACAACCATGCCAGGTGAGTGTATACCTATCAAACTTTCCAATTGCTATACTGGTAACACCTTAGATTTGCGCCTTGTTTCCATTCCAGCTTTCCTTCTCTTCTGTATTGTGTTAGCTCTACTGTACTGCTCTTCTGTACTGTGTTAGCTCTACTGTAAAGTGTTAGCTCTTCTGTTCTGAGTTAGCTCTGCTGTAGTGTTAACTCTACTGTACTGTGTTTGCTCTGCTGTACTGTATTAGCTCTTCTGTACTGTTATCTCTGCTGTACTGTATTAGCTCTACAGTACTGTTAGTTCTACTGTGCTGTGTGAGTTCTGCTGTATTATGTTAGCTCTACTGTACTGTTTGCTTTGCTGTACTGTATTAGCTGTTCTTTACTGTGCTAGCTCTGCTGTACTATATTAGCTCTTCTGTACTATTAGCTCTGCTGTACTGTTATTAGCTCTACAGTACTGTGTTAGCTCTGCTGTACTGTGTTAGCTCTACTGTACTGTGTTAGCTCTGCTGTACTGTATTAGCTCTTCTGTACTGTTAACTCTGCTGCACTTTATTAGCTTTACAGTACTGTTAGTTCTACTGTACTGTGTGAGATCTGCTGTACTGTGTTAGCTCTACTGTACTGTGTTAGCTCTGCTGTACTGAATTAGCTCTTCTGTATTGTTAGCTCTGCTGTACTTTACTAGCTCTACAGTACTGTTAGTTCTACTGTACTGTGTGAGCTCTGCTGTACTGTATTAGCTCTTCGGACCTGTTAGCTCTGCTATACTGTATTAGCTTTACAGTACTGTATTAGTTCTATTGTACAGTGTGAGCTCTACTGTACTGTGTTAGCTCTACTGTACTGTTTGCTTTGCTGTACTGTATTAGCTCTTCTGTACTGTTAGCTCTGCTGTAATGTATTAGCTCTTCTATACTGTTAGCTCTGCTGTACTGTGTTAGCTCTGCTGTACTGTATTAGCTCTACAGTACTATGTTAGCTCTACAGTACTGTTAGCTATACTGTACTGTGTGAGCTCTGCTGTACTGTTAGCTCTACTGTACTCATTGCTTTGCTGTACTGTATTAGCTCTGCTGTACTGTGTTAGCTCTGCTGTACTGTATTAGCTCTACAGTACTGTTAGCTCTACTGTACTGTGTGAGCTCTGCTGTACTGTTAGCTCTACTGTACTGATTGCTTTGCTGTACTGTATTAGCTCTTCTGTACTGTTAGCTCTGCTGTACTGTGTTAGCTCTACTGTACTGTGTGAGTTCTGCTGTACTATATCAGTTCTGAACTCATAGTAGAGCTGTATAGGATTAACAAAGTGTCAGTCATTACATGTCTCACACTGGAAATCATTTACAATAACTTCTGGAGGCAGAATATCAGGGAGATTTGTGTCCAGCACATAGATCTTAACAGCTCATTTACATTTTAAGAGAAATGTGGATTCCTCTAAAATAAGATATCAGATCTCAGATGTCAGGGTATCATTGTATCAGTTTCCTATGTCCCACATACCCATATGGACGGCTTAGGAGGGTTGCTCTTACTGACAGCTGCCCTTTAAACACGGCCCTGAGGACCTGATAGTTTTTACTAGAACTTTACATTTCCCTCATCTTTTCTCATGAAAGTAGCCAAAGATGTTTAAAGGTGCGCATTCCCTTTAAATAGAAAAGTGCCTTGTATTCAAATCAATTCAAAACATTATACAATATGTTGAGTGCGTATCATTTTATATTCTCCCCCCTCGCTCCTGTCTTTTAAAGAAAATGTCCAATATTTGTGTTCCACTACCTTTGCAACAATAGCTGTAGAAAATCCATTTGAGCAGCTGAACCTACTGTATTCCTCCTAAAATAAGCTCTATTCATAATAATGGCGCGTTCAGACATCAATAAAACAACTGTGAAGAAAGCTAATGGCAGGCTGTGCTTTATGACTAGATTTGCTATTGTGTAGCGGCCTTTTTTCTATTTGCTGTGCTTTTTGTAATGGTGTGTGTCAAAATAATCCATCCTGACACCTTTTTTTCAGTCTGAATTTCAGTTACATGAAATATTATGGAGTAGGTTTCTCATAGCAATTCATTAAAATTTCAACTCTCTCACTATGTCAGCCTCTAAATCTCCATCATATTACACTGGCCCTGGGCAACCATTTTAATAACCACAAAATAGCTTATTTTCCAAAGCGCTTAAACTCCGAGGAAATCTATCCATGTTCCCCATTGTCTCTAGGCATCCATTATGTTTTATAAAAGCTGCTATTGTCAGGCTGCTAACCATTACCTAAAGTTAATAACATGTTAATTTCTCACGGTATAACTCCATGCAAAACCCTAATCCAGCTCCGATTGTCAGAGAAAGTAGCGTAAAGTAGCTTTTTTATATGGTGTATTTAGAAGGTGGTTTAGATAAATTGGTATTCATGGCGCTGTTTCCTGAATTCCACTGAGAAGTTGTTACAGGCTAGTAAAAAGAAAAGGAAGCAGAATGAATGTTATCGCAGCCTTTCAGATATTCCTGGAACGCTTTGCAGACGTTTTTTTTATCATTTATTGTGCACTAGCAAACAGATGCTGTGAGCTCTTTACATCTCAGGGCTAGAGAATGACAGGAGCATCCTAAACCTTGGAAACTTATTTACCAGTGTACTAGCGGTGTTACCAGGACAAAATCACTTTTGCTTTAAACGTATCAGGAGTTCTCATAAACCTGGTACAAACAGCGCACATTGCGTTTTATGCATCCCCAGCTTTATACCTTATGGAAGCACTGCTCTGTTAAAGAGAACCTGTCATCTAGAATAATCCCAATCTATGGGCAGCATAGAGCAAAGTGATATATAGGTGTGTGGGGAAAGATCCAGCATTAGGCCTTGTTCACACACACCAATCCGTTTTTTAAGCCCTTAGAAAAACGAATTTATTTTTCTAAGGGTGCCAAGAGTGTCCCCTGAGGTCCTGGACGTTTTTTGGAACTTTTGGGACTTAGTAATTTTTTCACCAAAAACGCATGCGTTAACGCATGGTGCCTATAATGTGCCATGCAAAAACACATGCTTTTTTTACAGCACCCAAAAACGCTGCATGCAGTGTTTTTGGGATGCTGAACAAAAACGCATGTGTTGTTAAAAAACGCAGTTACACTTAAGTGCACCATGCGTTAACGCATATGCGTTTTTGGACTTAGAAAAAAAAAACCTAAAATGATCCCAAAAACTGATTTAAGGCAAAAACGGATTGTATGTGTGAACAAGGCCTTAAAGGTGCTTTCTCAACTACTTGTAGGCTTCCTGTTTCCCTGGGGTGTTACACTCCTGCTTGATTGACAGTTCAACACAGCTGTTTAGCTGCAGCAAACTCTGTGCTGCAAGCAGAGGCAGCTTTGCATTAGTTGGGGAGCACAGGGGCACTGAAGGGATCTGACCAAAGGCTGAGCACAGGGGCACTGAAGGGATCTGACCAGAGGCTGAGCACAAGGGCACTAAAAGGTTCTGACCAGAGGCTGGGCACAAGGGGCCACTGAAGGGATCTGACCAGAGGCTGAGCACTGGAGAACTGAAGGGATCTGACCAGAGGCTGAGCACTGGAGAACTGAAGGGATCTGACCAGAGGCTGAGCACAGGGGCACTGAAGGGATCTGACCAGAGGCTGAGCACAGGGGCACTGAAGGGATCTGACCAGAGGCTGAGCACAGGAGCACAGAAGCAATCTGACCAGAGGCTGGGCACAAGGGGCCACTGAAGGGATCTGACCAGAGGCTGAGCACAGGGGCACTGAAGGGATCTGACCAGAGGCTGGGCACAAGGGGCCACTGAAGGGATCTGACCAGAGGCTGAGCACAAGGGCACTAAAAGGTTCTGACCAGAGGCTGGGCACAAGGGGCCACTGAAGGGATCTGACCAGAGGCTGAGCACTGGAGAACTGAAGGGATCTGACCAGAGGCTGAGCACTGGAGAACTGAAGGGATCTGACCAGAGGCTGAGCACAGGGGCACTGAAGGGATCTGACCAGAGGCTGAGCACAGGGGCACTGAAGGGATCTGACCAGAGGCTGAGCACAGGAGCACAGAAGCAATCTGACCAGAGGCTGGGCACAAGGGGCCACTGAAGGGATCTGACCAGAGGCTGAGCACTGGAGAACTGAAGGGATCTGACCAGAGGCTGAGCACAGGGGCACTGAAGGGATCTGACCAGAGGCTGAGCACAGGAGCACAGAAGCAATCTGACCAGAGGCTGGGCACAAGGGGCCACTGAAGGGATCTGACCAGAGGCTGAGCACAGGGGCACTGAAGGGATCAGACCAGAGGCTGAGCACAGGAGCACAGAAGCAATCTGACCAGAGACTGGGCACAAGGGGCCACTGAAGGGATCTGACCAGAGGCTGATCAAGGGGCACTGAATGGATCTGACCAGAGGCTGAGTACAGGGGCACTGAAGGGATCTGACCAGAGGCTGAGCACAGGAGCACTGAAGGGATCTGACCAGAGGCTGGGCACAGGAGCATGAAGGGATCTGACCAGAGGCTGAGCACAGGGCACTGAAGGGATATGACCAGAGGCTGAGCACAGGAGCACTGAAGGGATCTGACCAGAGGCTGAGCACAGGAGCACTGAAGGGATCTGACCAGAGGCTGTGCACAGGGGCAGTGAGGAGATCTGACCAGGGGACTGAGCACAAGGGCACTAAAAGGTTCTGACCAGAGGCTGAGCACAGGGGCACTGAAAGGATTTGACCAGAGGCTGAGCACATGGGCACTGAAGGGATCTGACCAGAGGCTGAGCACAAGAGCAGTGGAGAGATCTGACCAGAGGCTGATCACAGGGGCACTGAAGGGATGTGGCCAGAGGCTGGGCACATGGACATTGAAGCGATCTGACGAGAGGCCGAGCACTGGGGCAGTGGAGAGTTCTGATCAGAGGCTGAGTGCCGGAGCACTAAAGCAATCTGACCAGAGGCTGAGCATAGGGGCAGTGGAAAGATCTGGCCAGAGGATGAGCACAGGGGCACTGAATGGCTCTTACCAGAGGCTGATCAAGAGGCACTGAATGGATCTGACCAGAGGCTGATCACAGGGGCACTGAAGCGATGTGACCAGAGGCTGAGCACAGGAGCACTGAAGGGATCTGACCAGAGGCTGAGCACAGGAGCACTGAAGGAATCTGACCAGAGGCTGAGCACAGGGGCAGTGGAGAGATCTGACCAGAGGCTGAGCACAAGGGCACTAAAAGGTTCTGGCCAGAGGCTGAGCACAGGGGCACTGAAAGGATTTGACCAGAGGCTGAGCACATGGGTACTGAAGGGATCTGACCAGAGGCTGAGCACAGGATCAGTGGAGAGATCTGACCAGAGGCTGATCACAGGGGCACTGAAGGGACGTGGCCAGAGGCTGGGCAGAGGGACATTGAAGTTATCTGACCAGAGGCCGAGCACTGGGGCAGTGGAGAGTTCTGACCAGAGGCTGAGTGCCGGAGCACTAAAGCGATCTGACCAGAGGCTGAGTGACGCACCGCTCGCCCAGGGCATGGGGTACTCGGCTCTCGGGACCTCTCTCTCTCTCTCAGTCCGGGAAATCACGGGTGGCCATCCCGAGGCCGTGGCCCTGGGGGTCAACTGAAAAGGGGAGTATTTACAGGGGATTATTTACAAGTTGTCTTGTCGTGACGCCACCTGCTGAGTCTGGTGATGATCACCAGCACAGCCACAGTCCTCCGGTGGTCGATGGTATTGCGGCTTGGATGGAATAGTCCCCGCAGGTGGGACTGGACCACCGGGGCAGTAAGGCTGTAAAAGCAAACAGTTTGTATTTGAAAGGATGCAGCAGAGTCGAAGCTTCACTTCACCGGGTAACTTTACTGGAACACTCTCATTCGGCTTTACAGTGCAACAGTTCATTAGATGGTAAATGGTGAATGCTTTGTGCTGCAATTGGGATTCTGGCTTGAGATGGAACCCTCCTTTAAGTTTCTTTCCTTTCCTTCTATTCTGTTCCCGTGTGAAGCCTAATCTCCTGTAGATGATCTGGCCTCCTGCTGTTACTTATTCTGTCTCCTCTCCCTTTTGTACCCGTCGCGTTAACCTTCTAGTGAATGCCGCAGTGGCTCCTGCACTTCTGGCTTCCCTCTTGTGGGACCTTGGGAGTCAGGACCGTATTTGTAATATCCCTGTTTTGCGGATTTTCTGTGAGACTTGGAATACTCACAGGTGCGGGCTCCGGTACCCGAGTTTCTTTCTATGAGGCAAACTCTATCCGTTACTCACTTCCCCACTCAAGTTAACTCTGCAAATCTGAGCTTCCTTGCTTTCTTAGTCACTGGTCGGGATCTGTGCTCTGTCAGGGTCTCTCAGCCGAGATGGCCCTCTTTGTTCCTGCAGGCTGTCTTCCTGCTCCTTCCACCTCCTCCGACTTCTTCTACTAACTAACTAATACTAACTATCTGAGCTCTCCAGTTCCCTCTAGAGGTCGCTAAGACCTGCCCTGGGTTCCTCCAACCACTATCTCTAGGGTGTAAGTGCAGCTCTAGGGCTCCATCTTGTGACCATTGTCCCAATTGCAGTGGAGTACTACACCGCTTTTCTGGGTGCAGACCCCTTTTGTGGCACCTACGTAGTGGGGCGCCACACAGAGCATAGGTTCAGTGGAAAGATCTGACCAGGGGATGAGCACAGGGGTACTGAAGGGATTTGACAGAGGCTGAGCACAGGGCACTGAAGGATCTGGCCAGAGGCTGAGCACAGGGGCACTGAAGTGATTGGCCAGAGGATGAGCACAGGGGTACTGAAGTGATCTGGCCAGAGGATGAGCACAGGGGTACTGAAGGGATCTGACCAGAGGCTAAGCACAGGGGCACTGAATGGATCTGGCCAGAGGCTGAGCACAGGAGTACTGAAGGGATCTGACCAGTAGACTTTAAAAGGCAAGTCTCATTCAAAATACAGAAGAAGGTAGTGCACTGACATTATTTTCACATGAACATTTGATTTGTGCGAAATAACGGGGCATCTGGTCAGATCCTTTTAGTGCTCCTGTGCTCAGCTTGTGGCGAAAACCTTTTTTTTCCTGGATAAACATTGGACGATTTTATATAGTGTTGTGAAAATGTAGCCTTATACTGAATATTTTTCCCACAAACCTATCAGTCTGTGCAATGTCTGCGCAGTAGTCTTCTTTTGACAGATAATATCATGCTCAATGTGATAGGTCCCCTATTTGTATAAAACATGATGAAAGATCTGAAGAATAGGCGCTATCTACTTAATGCTTCTTCTATTACATCTTTATATTGTTATCAGTCATAAAGTTCTAGAATAAAACTCTTTCTATGAGTTTATCTAATGGAAGAAAAAGGTAACAACTGCAACTACACTTGGGCTTATTATGGGTTTATGATTTGCGTCCGCAATGTTGTATTTTCTTTCTAAACTCATTTCCATTCCACTGTATCATATCATAGAAAATGTTATCCAATGATAATAAATATGTCAAATATACATTTACTATGCAATGCCATAAAAGACTCATTTTTGGAATGGCTCCTCGGCAATAAATTTATAGGACATCGAATCCCTTGTGGCGCTCCTTACATTTATGGTAGTCTGAAGTCTTTGTATAGACCAGTAGATGCAAGCTGTCACTCTTTATTGGATAACTGACTTCTAAAGGGAGCAGTCTTACTAATGAATTACCGTAGTACATATATATGTTAGAGGATTATTCCTACACTGTTTGTTAGTGTAGGTTCACTTTATAGAGTTTCCAGAGATGAAACAAGTCCTTGGCAGCACAGTGACTCAGTTGTTAGCACTGTTGCCTTAAAGGGTTTGAGTTTAAATCAATCTATAGTTGTTCCTAGAATTGTAGGTAAACCTGCTTCATGTAAAGGAATCTATCAGAAGGATGTCACAATCCATATTATTTATATATGCCTGTAGCTCTTTCAGAGCAAATCCAGAAATACCGTTACATTGCCAGTTGGTTGCTCAGAAATCAATGTATGAATTGATATACAAATGAGGTTGAAGAACTATTTGTAGATCTGAATCTTCTGTCACTCCACCTTTATTTTTCCCCACCAGCGCTGCCTCCTCCTGCTTTATTGACGACTCCTTTGCCAGAAGTCACACAGCGTAGAAGTGTCAGTTAAGCTTGAGGAGCTGGCGCTGGGTGAAGGATAGAGCTGGAGTGACAGATGTCACAGTGTAGAGGTATCATTGAGGCTGGAAGAGGTGGCACTGGGTGGGGATAGAGCTGGAATGATGGAGGTTTCAGATTTACAATAATGTCAGCCTCATTTGCATGTATTTTAAACTTTGATTTCTCAGGAACAGGGAGACAGACTGGTCATGTAAAGATATTACTTGATTTCTCTTGAAAACCTACATGCACAGATACAGTAAATAGTTGAAGGGGTGAAATGCTGTTAACAAATTCCCTTTCAGTTAGATACATAGTTCTAGTGGCTGGTCTAGTGAGTGCCAAGTCGCATATCTTTAATTTTGGAATTTCATCAGTGTAAATCAACTACGTGAATATTTTTAACGTTTTATAACAAATATTCTTTTACTTATGACATTTGTTTTTGGTTACTTCATAGACTTGTCTGGAGTTGGAACGATATTTGCAGACTGAACCAAAGAAGATGTCAGAGACATTTGGAGAAGATTTAGATTCTTTCTTGAGCAGCTCTATTTCTCAAGATGGATGTGCCCGTAAGCTGGATCCAATTGTAATTCCCTTAGACATCAGTTCATATGAGAAGCGTCCTAGTATGGACCTGTTACTTTCACAAGACAAACTGCTGTCAGAAACATGTGTCAGCTTACTGCCCGCCAGCTCCTCTACAGACTGTTATACATCTGTAAATCAGGCACAGCTTAATGCAGTGACATCACTAACGCCGCCATCTTCACCAGAACTTAGCCGGCATCTTGTCAAAACACCACAGTCTCTGTCTGCTTTGGATGGAACGGTAACGTTAAAACTGGTTGCAAAGAAAGCCTCTGTTAGCTCTGGAAAGGCCACAGAATCCTCATCTGCCATAACATCGAAATGTGGCCTAAGTGACAGTGAGCAGCCCGGAAATCCAGGAGAAGCCTCACCTGAGAACAAGAAGAGGGTTCATAGATGCCAGTTCAATGGTTGCAGAAAGGTCTACACAAAGAGCTCACATCTGAAGGCCCACCAGAGAACGCATACAGGTAAGAGACTTTACTAAAGACTGGAAACTGGGAATTTGTCTGCATTGAAGGATTTTATTTTAGTTGAATTCTTGTTTTTATTAAGATCTGTTAATCCATGCATTATTCAGTCTGAAAAAGAAAAGGGACACCAGACTCATTATAACTCAATGGCATTACTAAGCATCCATTACAAAATGGATCCAACATTACCATCACTCCGTAAAAATAGAAGAGATGTTTCCAGTCTTTAAAGAGTTTTAAGACATATTTTATTACAGCAGGGAAGTCCACATATATAGGTGCCCTCAAAGAGGGAGTCAAATAGTCAGAAATAGGTTAAAAGGGCTTCAGGACAATAGTATTAAACCAACTCAGTGAGGTGTGTCACATTAATGGTTAAAGGCGAACTCCGAGGAAATAAAAAATGTTTCTACTGTTCCTGAACTCCTACCTGATGAAGTAGAGCTGGCACTACAGTTCCAGGATTTATAGATCGCTGATAATTCTATAAAATTATATCTGCTCCTCAGCTCTCACCCCTCTCTTAGGGACAGAGTTCATCATGCTTCTGTGGCTATACCCCCTGCCCATACAGAAGTGTGAAGGGCCTTAAATGTAAGATGATCCTGGAACCCCCAGGGTCCAACTCACGTCACATCTCCTGCCCTGTGCTGCAGCATCACTGAAATTCTCTGTCTCCTAAGAGAGGGTGAGAGCTGAAGAGCAGATATCATTTTATTGATTTATAAGCGATCTGCAGATCCTATAACTGCAGTGCCCAGCTCTGCTTCATCATGTAGGAAGGCCGGGACAGTACACATTTTTTTTTATCTCCATGGAGTTCCCTTTTCAGTAAAAGAATTAGTAGGATGTATTCTCCATTCAGGCATCTGGCACACCATTACATTTGGTATTCTGCTCTTATAACAGAACAGAATACTGTGTAATGCAGATGGAAACCTAGTCTGAAATTAAGGGCACACTCTTCCTTGTGTATAAATACCTCGAGTGCAATTCAAGAAATAAAATCAGATTTCACTCAGACCCATGTTATTCAATATTGCAATGTGGATCTCCGAGTTTATCCTCGCTGTAATGAGCCTGTGAAAAAAATCGCAGCATGAGGCATATAGTCACATAAAACGTCCGAGACTTGTAAATGAGTGTGAGAACAAAAACGAACAGCACATGGTTCATCCGTATGGCATCTGTTTGTTACAGATACATTACCATTCTGTAGCATAGAACACTGGAAATAGTTCTGTACATGATTGTAGAATAATAGCTGTTGAGAAAAAATATTGCATTACATATGGATGTCGTACGCATGTCATACGGATGATAGGGGAGAGACTCACAGCACAGCACTCGCTTCATATATGGAATACCAAACGGATTTCAGTCGTCCAACTTTTCTGAAGGAGAATGGGACATGATATATGCAAGTAGGAGTGAACACTAAAGGAGTTTTTTGGTCTGAAATAAAAAATTCTACAGTCACTTAATGTGACTACAGACTGGCAGATTAGTGACAATGTACCATGCTTGCACTGTCACAATTTCCCTTTAGCCCAAGTGTGTATGCAACCTCATGCTGACCATCTCATCAGACTTCTCTCAATCTCCTTTATCAAGAAATACTTATTAATGGGAATCTGTCACCAGATTCGTACTATCTAACCTGAGGACAGCATGCCGTAGGAGTTGAAAAAAAAATCAACTATGCTTCTCCTACAGGTTCTGAGCTATTGTGTAAATAAACTAAAGGCTTTATCACCTGGTGATTACCATTACTGGACTACATTCTCAAATGCACAGCAGTCTGACACAACCCCTTCTCTGGCAGACACCTCACTGTCAATATAAATCTGCATAGAGCCTGGTGTGGGTGGAGGCAGCTCTCTCAGCTCTTCATGCTGAAACTAAATGCTTTGATTGGGTAAGAACAGCTGCACCCAGTAATGTGAGTTAAACATTGCTGAACTCAGAGTCTCTTTGCCTACAACATGCTGCTCTCAGATGAGGTAGCAAAATCCTGCTGACAGATTCCTTTTATAAAAAATCAAGACCCATGTACGTGGCCATATTAGGTCTGTATGGATTCATAAAGGAGCTGCCAAGAGCTGTATCTCATATGTCTCCAATTTAAAGATGTTGTCCAGCCCAAAGAATTGCATGGATGAGAGTTGAAAAGTAAGTCATCTAATTAGTAATATCGTTGAAGTACTTTGGTTGTTGGGAGTCTTCTCCAATCTCGGTTAGACAGCTCCTCTTCCTGTCCTATAATCAACACAGGAGAGAGTTTGGCACAAAACTAGTGGTGTCTATGAAGGGGGCTGGCTATTTCCCCGTTTCACTAGCTTTGCATCAGCTGTGACAGGGAAGGGTCTGGCTCCCAAATTATGGGAGTCGATGCTGTCGATGCAGGAAACTGTTTCCTGAATGTAGCACAAGACCTGAAGTGAAGCTGCCAAACCAAGATCGGAGTGGAAAATGAGTGGGCATTTGACCGCAGGCCTTGTGTATGGAGCCTCTGATAGAGCCTGTGGGGCAGCACTCGGGGGGATGTACGGCTGCGCACAGGACTATGTCGTATGCATAAGTTTAGGTGAATCATTGTAAGAATCAGTGAAAATAACATCTCACAGTTGGCTTTGTAGTCTCTGTACATGACGCTTATGATGGGCTCTGAATGAGCTGGTTACCATATTGAGAAGTGGTAAACAAGTCCGTCCAGCGCAGAGAGAGACAGGGACGTGCAGGAATGGAAAGATCAGACATCACATAAATATGAAAATTGAACACGAGCCAGAAATTGATTCTTTCCTCTTCTCCTGTCGTTTTTTCAGCAGACAGTTTAAGCCAATTAGTAAGGATTATCTTCTGAAATCATAAAATCTTCAGAGCATCCTAAGATATATTTAACAGTACATACAATTTGCATTAATGTTTCAGAAGGGTAAGGTTTCTGGAAAGAAAATGGTCTGCATTTACAGTAAACACAATGCACTCATCCTAAACTTTCACGCTCTGCTTAATCAGTGATAATTAACGCAGTGTTATTATATCCTTTGGAAAATCTGCAAGCCAAAATGTGGAGACTGAATAATGGCTGAGGAAGAAAAGAGAAACTGCAGAGAGGATTTGCTGAATTCTGTATAGGTCTCATCTTCTCATATGAGAGTTTGTATGTATAGCAGGAACACACATATCATTGGTGCAGCCTGTGCAGTCACACAGGGGTCCAAGAGGGCAGGGGCCCTTTTCTGCCTCCAAAACTGGTGAAATTGTGTATTTTGAGCTCTTGGACTGCAAAGGGCCCTTATATTGTTCTTTCACAGGGGTCCTTTTCTTTCTGTGTCCACCAGTGAGGTACAGATGTAATATTACATGATTACATACAAAACACTTAGATGAGACTGTGCACAGAATTCCGCAAGTCTGCCAGATGCAGATATACATTGGTGGTCAAAATTAGAGAACACACAAATTGCTTAATGTTAAGGTCATTGTGTTGCCCTATGTGAAAATATCCACATATGAGTAAAGTAGCAGTATTTTAAGCATATTTCATAATTTGTATATATTCTAAAGTACAGAATGAAAATGTAAATGAGATAAATGAAAAAGAACACTGATCAAAATTTAAGAACACTTTCGCAAGTTATTGGTGTTAATCACCACGGTTTTCAGCTGTCAGATTCTGTCCAGTGTTTTGCAGGATCCACTGGACAGAACCTGACAGCACAGGATGAGCAGCAAGTGTGGGCAAATATGCCCTCCGATCTTGTTTTTTGCAGGATTCGTTTTTCTGCTGCTGTCCATGGTGCTGAACTCCCAGCCGTGTCTCTGAAATGCTGCCATGCTCATTCAGCACCATGAACAGCAGCATTTCAGAGACAAGGCTGGGAGTTCAGCACCATAACATCAGCACTGCAACACAGGCTGACAGATCAGAGCCTGCACTGTGATTTTCATCAGATCCGGTAGCGATACGATTTTTTAATGGATCCGGCGCTTATAGACACCCATGTTATGGGCGCTGGATCGCCCCAGATCTGGGACAATCCAATTTTGTCTGATTGGTGCACAGGAAAAAAAAATGCTGCTGACTCCGATTTTGTGTCCGTTGCAAAACCGGACAAAATCGGATCAGGGACAAAAACAACAAAACCGATGGCCAAATAGGTCCAATCCGGCAATACATTGACACATGGGGTCAAAACCGGATCAGGTTCTGTCCGATTCAAACTGGGCAGAACCTGAAAGCTGAAAACTGTGGTGTGAAGCCAGCCTAACTGGCAGCCTAACTTTCCAGTTTGCGCTCACTTTGCAAAAATGGTGTGTCGTTCCAAAGTGTCCAGATGAAGGCGATATGGCCCTGTCAGCCATAGCAATAGAAGTTGGTCATTGCAAGTCTGTGATTTCTAGAATATTGCACCTTAACAACCTCACAAACTCTTTCAAGTCCCCCCAAGAAGGCTGGTCACCCTCGAAAGACAAATATAAGAGAAGATAGGATAATGCAGAAAATCTCCATGAGTAATTGTTTCAACACTGCAGCTGGAATAGCTTGTCAGTTCAGCACTGAACAGGGTAAGGATCTTTCACTTCATACAGTGTCCCAACATTTAAGAGCATTTGAACTTAAAGCACACTCTGCAGTGACCAAACCTCTCATTAGCAGAAAAAATCAAAAGGCTAGACTCACCTTTGGTGAGGAGCAATGTTGTGTGGACAGAGGAGAAGTGGTCCACAATTCATTTTAGTGATGAAAGTAAGTTTAATTTACTTGGGTCTGATGGAAAACATTATATTCATCGACAAACTGGGGAAAGACTGAATCTAAAGTGGGTAAATAAGTCAGTGAAAGTGGTGAAGGAAGTGTCTTGGTTCGGGGAATGTTTTCTGCTGCAGAGGTTGGACCTCTCACACAGCTACATGGCAGAGTGAATGGAAGTGTGTATCAGAACCTTCTTCATCAACACGTGGTTCATTACTTGCATTCAGCACTCAATCAGCCAGCAATTTTCATGCAGGACAATACTCCTGTCACATAGCAAAATGGGTAAAGCAGTTCCTTGAAACAGAAAACATTGAAGCAATGAAATGGACAACCTAGAGTTCCGATCTTACCCCAATAGAAAACCTTGGAATATCCTTGATGACAAAGTTATGGCCAAGAAACCCACAATAGTCACTGTGGAACTGTGGAAGAGACTGTAAGAAGAGTGTGCAAAATCCCACCAAAGCAGTGTGAGAGACTAGTGATGTCCTGTGGCTGCAGATGTGCTGAAGTCATTCACAGCAAAGACCTGTACAAAGCAAAGGCCTGTACACTTCCTACTGATTGGTGACTGTTGTAACCTTCACAACATTTAGTTTTAATCTTTCTCTGTCTACAGTCATTGCTGTTCTCTAATTATGATCATCACATTTTCTGTAAAATAAAGGTTTAAAGTTGATAAACTTTGGTTATATTGGAAGAACTGTTCTAGAGGCTGGTGTACCCCTTACACAAAAACCTTCAAATGTTGATCAATGTAGATTACATTCTGTCTGAAAAAATCAAGTGATCATACATTGTTCTCTAGTATTGATCGCCAGTGTATACTGTCATGTTGTTTCCGTAATGACCTCTATTCTCCATAAAGTAAAAATCCTGGAGCACTTATCCTTAAACCTGTCATGTCCTTTTTTGTTTTTAAACCACCCCCAATGTTATTTAGATCACTCACTGTGCATCACTAACCTGGTTTAAAAAATAAAAATAAAAAAATCATGTATTTATCATAAAAAAGCACTTTAGATGCTTAATCATTAGATATCAGCACAGTCATCGGGATGGATACTTTAGCTGGAAATCAGTCATGTAGGTTTTTAATCACATGTGGCATACAAGGACCTGTAGTAATGTCATGACCATGCGATCGTAATGGAGCTAATCCTATATATCCTTCACATCTGCCTGCTTAGCTCCACTAAATTATGGCACGTGATTGTGACATCACCACAGGTCCTTGTACACCACATGAGATTAAAAAACTGTATTGACTGATTTCCATCTGATGAATCTACCCTGATGAGTGAAGTGCCGATACCTACTGCAGACATGTAAGCACCTAAAATGCTTTTTTATAATAAATACCGTACATGTTTTTTTTAAACCAGGATAATGATGCACAGTGTGTGATCTAAATAACATTGGGGGTGGTTTAAAACGAAAATGGACATGACAGGTTACTTTTAAAACGTCACATTGTTACTGATAAGGGAAAGAAATTGACAACAAGTGGTTACCATACCCCCTCACCATAGGGAATATCTCCACGTGGTCCTATACTGTCTAATTAGGGCAGGTGCCATAACTTATTGATTCAGTTCAGATGTAAATTTAATGCAACATTTCCAGGAGGAATATCAGAGGAACACAATGTGAACATGTAAGAAAAAATGGTCAGCTATTTATGGAAAATGTAATTATGATTTAAAGTAATTCACTGAATTGGCCTCACTTTTAGGAAATAATATAGCCATGACAGCATTAAATACATGGTATAGAGACATAATTATTCTTAGGGATTCTGCCACTGTTGCATTTATGTTGAGCCATGCTGAAAACAATAAATGAAGCAATGTTTCCATTAATATTCATTTAAGTGGTGCTTTGTTACAATGATGCCCATGTTTGCTGCACAGGATGGCGCTTCCTTGTATGCCCACTGTGCCTGTCCATCAGCTCTGTTCTGTGGCGGATGGTGCCCTGTTCTCTATATATAGCACAGCTCCTCTTGTGCATAAGACATTGGAAGATTATATACCTCAGTTTTAGACAGCTCTATTGAAGTGCATATAGCCATGGACCCATATAGGGGTATAACGGCAAATCAGGCAGCGCAAAGTAGACGATATATGCTAAATTGACACATTTTCGGTTGAATGAGCATCTGTATGAAAAGTAGCATTTTTCACGCCTTTTTCATTTCTGTAAATCTAGAGATAGAGACACTGAGCAACATTGTCTTGATATAGAAAGGATTGTCCCTGGGGTAGGAAAGGTGAACTGAGAAATAGGATAATAATAATTGAGCAATGACCCCGCAACAACCACTGTAAGGGCTCCTCACATGAGGGTATAACTTGGACTGGCGCAAGCTGATGTCCCATCGATATCACATGATCTAATGCTATACAATTCAATTCAACTCAATTCAGATGAGCTTTATTGGCAGAACTAAGTACATTTTACCATTGCCAGAGCAAATGGTTAAAATAGGGGGACAGGGATAGGAACATGTCTAGGGTGGGATATAGAGGTCCAGGGTATATCGGGCTCCTCTTAGTGTGTGGCAGGCCCTGACATATTGCGCTGCTATGGCTGCTGCACATTCCTCTTCCCTCTGTAGTTTTAGCAGTTTCTCTTCCTCCTCCATGAAGCTGAAATCTGGGAGGAGATCAGACAGTCTCCTGAAGTGAGTGTCCCTCAATGCGAAGTGGGCCTCATCCTCCACGGCCTCCTAAGGGCACGACTGGCAGAGTCTGCTTCCTCCAGAGCTGAGATATTCTTCTTTTCCTTGTGTTGTACTCGATGCTTTTCGGATTAGTTTGGTTGCTTGGTCGGGCTTACTTTGGGTACTTTGTGTTGGGAGGCTTACTCGGGTTTCCTGGTGTAGCAAGGCTTTGTGATGGTAGGAACTGGGACTACTACTTTTGTAGATGAACCTTGAAAGATAGTGCCTTCTTCTGGATTGTAATCTGCCCAGCCCTGCTCTGCTATCCTATGGGGCAGTGCTGATCAGCACTCTTTTTTCATGCTGATTTGACAATTGGCAGCACAGATCGAACAGGCTCACCCATTCAAGCCAAAGGAGGCATGGAAATCATAATACTTCCCTAAATGACAAGACTCGCAGAATGGAGAAGATGGATATATTTTGTTCTCCTTAGGTTTTGTGCCCAGGCTGCAGATTTGGTCCACAAATTTTCTGCACCAAATCTGTCTCCTCTGGCAGAAAAACGCACCAAAATCCAGCATTGTGTTTTTACATGGGGCGTTTTTTTGCTGTGTTTTTCTGGCTTCTTTTCATGTCCAGACAGCTGTAATTGCGAAATTTTGAGAGAGAGATGCAGATTTGTCAAAATCCGCATAAAAAAAATGCAGTGTGTGCACATGGCTCTATTCTCCTGACAGTGTGCTCCAATCCACTCATCCAAGTATATCAAATCACACTAAGGCTGGCTTCACACCACGGCGCAGTCCGGTCCGGGGCTGTCCGCTGTAAACCAGACAGCCCGGACCGTTTTTTGGCCCCATAGTAGCCTATGGGGCCGGATGGAACCGGATGGCAGCTCTCTGCCGTCCGGTTTCCATCTCTCCGGATGGATCCGGGAGAATTCGGATTATTCTCACCAGACACAAAAACGTTGCTTGCAACATTTTTGTGTCTGAGGAGAAAAATCTCCCCAAAAACCCATATCCCAGATTTGGGGCAATCTTGTGCTCCCTAACATGGGAGCCTACGGGGCCGGATTGCCCCGGCCCGGGACGATCCATGAACCGGACACCGGCGGCTGCATGCTGCTGTGATTTCAGGACCGCAGCTATCTCCCTGCGAGCCGTGGTCCAGAATCATTAGCAGCTGCAGCTGAGTCCGGCTGCACACAGGACCGGAGGGCACATTTGGCCCTCCGGTTCTGTGTGCTCATCCGGTCCGGGGCTGTCTGGCTTACACGGGACAGCCCCAGACCGGACTGCGCCGTGGTGTGAAGCCAGCCCAAGCTGACACTCGGATAAAACTCTCCAACACACATGTATGTTCAGTTCATACTTTCAGATGTCTTGCCTCTATTGGCCAGCACTGGGTTAAATAATAAACCTAGTTAGTTCTTCTCATCCCAGGTCCAGGTCTGCGGCTGCTCTGGTGTTTGTTGATTATCTGCACTGCTCACATCATGACCACATCGCACATCACCGCTGCAGCCAATCAGTGAGCTCAGCTGCTTGTGTGGAAAAGCTGCCGCATTCAGTGATTGGCTGCAGTGGTGTTCTGTATGTGATGTTACCGCTCCAGCCGGGAACGAGGAAGCAACAGAGAGCCCTGGAGGGTATGCTAAAAGCCTCTTAATAGGAAGAATGAATGTGGCCATTGCCTGTTAGTTTATCTCAAGGTAGGAGAACAGAAAGATTGAGCAGAGCAGCTCAACATTATCTATCAGGATCCGCAATATCATTAGATAACTGCCTGTCTGTGTAAGGGCCCTTTCACATCAGCGTTTTTCGTAATTCGCGGCAGATGCGGTGAAAAAACCGCATCTGCCGCGTTTGCCGCATAACGGTTCCACTTGCGGCACGGTTGCGGTTTTTTCATAGGAAGTATAGGGGGACTTGCGGCAGATGCGGCAAGTGCGGTATTGCACTTGCGGCAGGTGCGGCAGAGAAAAAAACCGCGGCTTACTGCGGTTTTTTTCTCTGCCGCACCTGCCGCAAGTGCAATACCGCACTTGCCGCATCTGCCGCAAGTCCCCCTATACTTCCTATGGAAAAAACCGCAACCGTGCCGCAAGTGGAACCGTTATGCGGCAAACGCGGCAGATGCGGTTTTTTCACCGCATCTGCCGCGAATTATGAAAAACGCAGATGTGAAAGCACCCTATGGATGGCCTGTGCCAACTCTCCTATGTGCACAATAGGTTTCCCTGCAGTCCTATAGCAAACTATGGACAGCACTGTGAGGAATGACAGCTTTAGCTCCATCTAATAATCCTCCGTGTGATGCTGGGGTGTCATGTCATCACTTGCCTCTGATGCAATACACCTACAATAATTGTCTTCTTTTCGTGCTATTGTGATGGGGTTGAATTGTACATTTTGGTTTGTCTTTAGCCTCATAAATAATAACCAGAGGAGGTGAATAAAGTGTAATTAGGGCCGTCCAGAGAGCCGGAGAAAGGTGTTACAGGAGGAGAAGGGGCTGAGGAAGGAGGGGGCGCCATGGTGATGAGTGTTGCTAGGTAACCCCTGCAGCAGTGGATGCAGCCTGCTAATTGGCCATCCTGTTGGAGCTGGTGCCGGCCCTCGCTGGCTGCTCAGCTGTTTCTTCTGTTGCTAGACTACTGCCTCTCTTCTCCGGCTGCCGCGGCGTCCTGACAGCTAATTGGCTGCTGGCTGCTTGGTGTTTGTGCCGGGTACCAGTCTGAGCCTGCATCTCGGCTGTTATCCCTGGAGGCAGGAGGGGGAGGGGGCGAGCGCCACTGAGAAGGATATGTCAGCAATTAATGGAGCACAAGTGTAAATTCTACACAATGTCTGCCACCTGCGCCCCCCTGAATCAGCCCAAAAAAAAAACAAATCCTCTCTGGCTCTGAGCACATCACAAGCCTGCCTTTCCCGGATTAGCTTTGTGACTTTGTTAAAAGATGAATGTAGGGCTTCCTTTTATGTCATTTCTTGGAAAAGCTCATAACAGTCCAGGGTCTATGGCAAAAAATGGTTAATTGTAGTGAAGAACCATCCTGAAAGCCGGGCCGCAATTCTTATTTGTTGTATGTTGAAGGCCATAGAAAAGATGTTTTAACCAAGATTTGTGCTAATTTAAAAAAAAACAAACAAACATGATTAATTGTATGCATTATATATATATATATATATATATATGTCTCTTTTCATATTACACTTTGCATCAAAGAAACACCGTAAGTAAAGTAAAAATGTTGCCATAAACACCGCTTGTAAGGCGACTCTAAGGGCCCTGTCACACGGGGCAACGGGGCTGGGGATGTTGGCGGCGAATGGTGGGGGCACGCACGCTCTTGGCGCCCCCACCAGTGTCGCCGTCACCCGTTTAGACGGGGCGACACCTCCAGTCCCGCGTTGGCGATCTGTCAAGCGGCATCGCCGCCGGGGTGTCTGGAAACTCCAGCGGCGATACAGGACAATGGGAGCCTATGGCTCCCATCACCTGACAGGTCGCCAGCGCCAGGTTACATGGGGTGATGTGTGCACATCGCCCCATGATGGTCGCCTGGTTTCAGAGCACTGCTCTGAAACCAGGCGATCTCCAGGCACCAGCGACATCGCCCCTTCACATGAGATGACGTAGGGGCGATGATGCTGGCGATAGGCCACGCCTCCACGTCACCTCTGTTATGGGCGGCGATGTCGCCCCGTGTAACGGGGCCCTAAGGCGTTTTTTATCCATTTTTGTGGATCCGTTTTTGCAGCGAAAATGCAGTGAGCACATCAAATGGACTCCCAGCAAAGTCAATGGGTTTTCAAGTTTTGCTGTTCCGTCTGTGCATTTCTGACCTGATCCGTTTTTGGGTAGAAATGTGATCCTGAAAAAGAATGAGCTGCCAATTATTGCCGATAACAGCAGTGGTAGTAAGCAGGGAGTTAACTCTGCTGTGACCACGGCTGCTCAGTGTGGCGTTCATACTGCAGCCGCGGTCACAGCAGGGTTAACTCCCTGCTTAGGCTGGCTGCACACCATGACACAATCCGATCCGGGGCTGTCGGATAACATCCGAGTGCAGTGTGATGTTTCACACTCACCTATAGACATGTATGGGTGCGAGTAATCTAAGATACGCTGCCAATTACAGCATGCAGCAATTTTGGGTTATGCCGAATCGGCATGAGAAATAAATCTCTGATAAGCTCTTCCCCATAGTATAACATTGGAGCTAGTGCTATCTCATAAAACATCATCTAGCTCTCACCTGTGTTATACGCTGGCTATACTCCAGGATGAGCAAGCCCTTATACTGTATCTTCAGTTTAAATCAGCTGCAGTTAACTGTCCAAGAAATGTGAGCGCGATTTCATTAAAACCCCTGCCGCGGTTCATCTACAGACGCTGCAGAGCTGCGCTTTATGGCGAATATTTTCTTTATAAACTTCAATAAGGAGCTTCAAAAACCCACAATGCAAATAAAGTGTAAAACACAGAAAAAAATACAGAAAAAAATGCAATAAATCAATGAAGATTGTTACTGTTTATTATGGTGCATGAGGATAAAAAGCATCAGAAAAACGCAGCATTTAATCCACCAATGACACGGCCTAAGAGTGGTTTCACACTGGCGTATGCAAACGCAGCGCACCGAACGCAGCCAAACGCTTGCGCACTGTGTTCCTATGTTTAACATGGGAACGCATGTGCCTGTGTTTGGCTGCATTTGGTTGCGTTTGCGTTTGGATGTTCACAATTTGTGCACCCTCCGAGCGCCCTCCGAACGCAGCCTGTTGCATTTGTTGTGTGGTCGCGGGCGCTTGTTTTATCTGCAAGTGCCCACAAGCGCACAAACCATGCTTTGAATTCAAGGGATCCGCAGTGTCCTCCGCATGACAGCACAGGAGAACGCTGCGGATCACATTGAAATCTCTCCCGGTGGCCGCCGCTGTTCAGAGGCGGCCACCGGGAGATCAGCTAGACCGCCACTGATCTCCCGCTGGTGTCAGCGCGGGAGATTTGAAGATACAGCTGTTCTGACAGCTGTTTAAATCTCCTGCATCGACACTGAATAGGTGAGGTCAGCGCGGGAGATTTGAAGCACCATCAGCTGTTTCTTATCTCCTGCACCGATATCACCTATTCGATGTCGGCGCGGGAGATTTAAACAGCTGTCAGATCAGCTGTTTCTTCAAATCTCACTCCCCGACACTGGCGGGAAATAAGCTGTGTCCGGGATGAGGAGATCTCCACCACTGATCTCCTCCTCCCGGCCGCCTCCAAGATAGCTGATTGGCTGGCCGGGCTGATACTAATGTGAACGCATGCAGAGATTCTCCACATCAGTATGGCTGTGTTTGCACTGCGTTTGCTCTGCATGCCATACGCATGCAGACACAAACCCAGTGTGAAACCAGCCTAAAGGTTTCTGTTACAGACAAGCAAATCAACAACAGATATTTTACTCCTGCACATTTAATGTTTTATCATCACTGTTTGTATGGTATGAAAAATTACATTGAGGGCCACTTTACACACACCAACTTATCTGTCCAACTTCTGACCAACTCAGGCCGACTTCAGACTGCGTTTGAGATCCGATCCATAGCTGTCCACTTGAAGCAGACAGCCGCGGACAGGATCAGCACACAGGACTGGGGGGCTATTATGCATGTGTGACGGCCGCTTTAAGGCCACTTCACACACACAGATATCTGAGTCCAATATCTGAACAGATCTCTGGTTGCAGTGAAATCATGGATACATTGCTCCATGTTGTACACAGCCACAAAATGGAGCAATGTATCCATGATTTCACTGCAACCAGAGATCTGTTCAGATAATTGGCGACCTTCAGATATCTGGATATGTGTGTGAAAGTGAGTGAATCTGGCCTTTCATTGTGTAACCTGTCAACACTGCACGCGAGATGATCATGAGGTGGTGAAACACCTAAAGGCGATATGTCGCCCCGGAACAATCGCCGTGAAATTGCCTCACAGTTGCGGCATGTGATCGGGGAATTTCGCGGCAATAAATCGCCTCTCGCCCGTCGCCTGATTCCTGAGCACTGCTCTGAAATCAGCCTCAATCATGAATGTGATATTTCCGTGTTGTGGCGTGTGATAGGGCAATAGTGATGGAATCAGCGTCGTCTATGATTTCCAATAGGCGTGCCACAGCGTGCTGTAGTCCGCGCCTCGTCTGCGATGATTGATGATGGCTACTGTATTCCCATTGGCTGTCTGTTCACAGGGTGCCATATTTGAAGAGCTGCCCGTTCAGCAACACACACATCTTCTTCAATGGCATCATGTATTAGCCAGCCTTCCAGAGCAGGCTAACCAATCGTAATGCTGTTGCGTTGTCCAATGAGCGCGTATGGGGCACTGTGTAAACCACTGTGGCACGCCTATCTCCTCGCTGCGCTGACCATGTATGCCCACATTGCCTTTGGGATTGTAGCGTGTGAAGCGGCGAGGGAACTCGACCGGATTGGTTTCGCTGTGGGTGAGGCGATTTCCAGGGTGACACATCGCCTTTATTTCAGGGCGAGATTGCGGCATGTAAAACTGCCATCAGCGATCTGAGGCGAGCATGAAAAACGTGCACACACACGTTAGATCGCCTCATATCGCTAGCCATTAAGGTACCGTTACACACAGAGATATCTGTGCAGACATTGCTTGCAACTCACTGGTTGCAGTGAAATCATGGACACATTGTTCCATTTTGTTGCCGTGTAAAAAATGGAACAATGTGTCCATGATTTCACTGCAACCAGTGAATTGAAAGCAATGTCTGCACAGATATCTCTGTGTGTAACGGTACCTTTAAATGTCCATTTATAATTCAACCCACTAGTTGAGAGAAGAGGATACATAACCTTATAATTCTTATGGTGGGTTTACACGCTAGGATATCCTGAACGATATCCTTGAAAAATCACAGATTTGTGATCATTGAAAAGATATCGTTCGGGCGTCGTTGCATCTAAACGAACGACATAGGATGAAAAGATCGTTGGATCGTTCATCCTAGATTTCATGGTGGATTTACACACACCAATCATTGTATCCAATCTCTGAACCAATCTCTGGTTGCAGTGAAATCATGGACACAGTTCCATTTTGTGGCTATGTACAACATGGAGCAATCTGTCCATGATTTCACTGCAACCAGAGATTGGTTCAGAGATTGGATACAATGATTGGTGTGTGTAAACCCACCATCAGATCCTGACCTCAAATCTATTGTTCGTCATCCAATTAACGCTGCTTCAGGAAGCAGCATCGTTCAGTGTGACAGCTTTTTGAACGATACCTTTCGAAAAACTCCCATTCCTGCCACTTTATTACATTTCTCACTCCTTCCTCTCCTATTTAACAGTTGCACTGCTGCATAAGATATCGTTAACGATATCCTTGTGTGTGACAGTGCACTAACAATGTCGGAACGATCACGGTGACGTGATCGTTCCAAGGATATCGCTAACGATAGGTGTTGGCAATAACTTAATCACACTTGCAGCCAGTTGACATGGATTAAAGTTGACTCAACCTCTGTCCTGTGTCCTTTTGTGTACCACATTGAGCATGGAGAAAAGAAAGAAGACCAAAGAACTGTCTGAGGACTTGAGAAACCAAATTGTGAGGAAGCATGAGCAATCTCAAGGCTACAAGTCCATCTCCAAAGACCTGAATGTTCCTGTGTCTACCGTACGCAGTGTCATCAAGAAGTTTAAAGCCCATGGCACTGTGGCACATCCCTAGATGTGGACGGAAAAGAAAAATTGACGAGAGATTTCAACGCAAGATTGTATGGATGGTGGATGAAGAACCTCGACAAACATCCAAACAAGTTCAAGCTGCTCTGCAGTCTGAGGGTACAACAGTGTCAACCTGTACTATCCGTCGGCGTCTGAATGAAAAGGGACTGTATGGTAGGATACCAAGGAATACCCCACTTCTTACCCCAAGACATAAAAAAGCCAGGCTAGAGTTTGCCAAAACTTGCCTGAGAAAGCCTAAAACGTTTTAGAAGAATGTTCTCTGGTCAGATGAGACAAAAGTAGAGCTTTTTGGGCAAAGGCATCAACATAGAGTTTACAGGAGAAAAAAAGAGGCATTCAAACAAAAGAACACGGTCCCTACGGTCAAACATAGCGGAGGTTCCCTGATGTTTTGGGGTTGCTTTGCTGCCTCTGGCACTGGACTGCTTGACCGTGTGCATGGCATTATGAAGTCTGACGACTACCAACAAATTTTGCAGCTTAATGTAGGGCCCAGTGTGAGAAAGCTGGGTCTCCCTCAGAGGTCATGGGTCTTCCAGCAGGACAATGACCCAAAACACACTTCAAAAAGCACTAGAAAATGGTTTGAGAGAAAGCACTGGAGACTTCTAAGGTGGCCAGCAATGAGTCCAGACCTGAATCCCATAGAACACCTGTGGAGAGATCTAAAAATGGCAGTTTGGAGAAGGCACCCTTCAAATATCAGGGACCTGTGGCAGTTTGCCAAAGAAGAATGGTCTAAAATTCCAGCAGAGCATTGTAAGAAACTCATTGATGTTTACCAGAAGCGGTTGATCGCAGTTATTTTGGCTAAAGGTTGTGCAACCAAGTATTAGGCTGAGGGTGCCAATACTTTAATCTGGCCCATTTTTGGAGTTTTGTGTGAAATAATCATTGTTTTACTTTTTGCTTCATTCTCTTTTGTGTTTTTTCATTGAAGACGAATTAAATGAAGATAATAATACTAAAGAATTTGTGATTGCAATCATTTTCAGGAAGAAACTGAGTATTATCTGACAGAATTGCAGGGGTGTCAATACTTTTGGCCACAACTGTATATTTTTTTTAATTATTTAAATAAATCATTAAAAAAAATATGTGTGGGCTCCTGCCATACTTTGATCGCCAGCTGTTTTACCGCGTCAGAGTGACAGGGCGGATACGCCCTTACTTACGTAGCGCTCACTAATATACGAATTAGGCACACTGAATACAGTTTTATGGTAAAACAATATAACAATTTATTAAGATTACATCAGGATAATGCTCAAGTATGGAATGGCAGATACAATATTACCCTGTTTCTATAATTCAGTTCATGTAAATCATACAATTACGGTGAATCATAGTATATGGAGAAATAAGTATCAATACATACCGGAGTATTGCAACATCACCTCTCCACCGGAGGGACCACAGTGTCAACGAGAAGGAATACTCTGGTCTTGTCATCACAGAAACCGTGCGTCCACGATACGTTCTGGAATGTCCCTAACTCGTAGTACTGGGCCCTCATTTTTATATACAGCTCCCACATCCTCCCCTAACACATCTTGTGCAATATGTTTAGGCCAGATCATCAGAATCTTGCAACTGCGCAGTAGGTTGTTTGACATGGGCCCGGTGCTTACTGATAACACCACCTGGGTCTGTTCAAACAGACTCAGGGTCTGTTTGACACTCTCATGTCTTCTGACCACAGCACAATGCTTCAAGGTTACATTTTGTTTGAACTGCCTCAAGGTCTGTTTGCCACTGGCCTGTCTTTTGACAATAGCCCAGTGCTTCAAAAGTTGTCCGTTACTGATTACAAAAAACCTTAGGAATATTCTAGTATAACATTTCAAGGTTCTCCAAAATATTGCTTGTCACAAAGTTAAATCTTCATGATCATAGCATAACGCTCTAAGATGGTAGCATATGGGCATCATGACCTCCATAATCACCTATGCTGAAAACTGGATACCTATCGTAACCCAGTCACACACTCATACTTGTCTCATTTGTATCACAATCGGTCCTTGATTATTGATGTCATGCATGACCATTGCTACATGAAACCATCAAAACATCTTGGTCTCCCTTGTCTCTGAGCATCATACTATTATTGAACACAAGACTTTCTTATTTAAGCAACATAAATATTCATTACCTGTGCGGTTGTTATTTTTTCTATTGTTTGTAATTTTTCTTTTTACAGCACATGTTTAAGAATACACCACACAACTCTTACCCCTATATATTTTAGAATATTACACAGAATAAGTTGGAAAACTCCTTGTAGAATTCCCATCACCCACCCCCCCAGTTCCTTTAAACCAATTGGAGGGGTTTTGAAAAGAGAAAGTATTGAGTATATCCACTATATGGAAAATTTGCTCATCTAAATAATCTGTAGATTCTACCAATTTATCCCACATCTGCATAATCATTGGATATGCAAATAGAGTACTGACAATCATATTTGCAGTACCCATTTGCACAACATGGGGGCGTCCTGTCTCCCGAGGTCTATTATCTGCTGCTCTTTTGAATATCACGTGTTTTTAGTAATATCTTAGCATCTAACTGAGAATAGGGTACAATGAAAGTAGCAGGGGTTAACCGAGCTAATGTACATGTCCCTTGGATTCCCACAGGAAGCCATTTATATCGATTTTCCCCACATACCCAATACATGTTATGTGGAAGATCCCACAAGGCTCAATGTTGTAATACTAATCGATGAACTAAATCAATAAAAACACTGACATTAGATAATACACACCAACTAGGACTTTGTCCAATAGGACTACAATACCCCACATCTGGATTACCACAAGTTTCTTGCCCTGGCGTATATTCAGATGACTCATTACACTTCAAATTCCTTCATATATTACTATAAGATTCAGTAGTCCCATTCACAAACATCTTAGCAAATGTCCACAGATCTTTCCAGCAATATAGGTTTAAAAGCATCAACCATATCTAAGGTTGATTTGAAACTTATTTGTAGGTTGTCCGTGGGTACAGTTCCCAATTTAGTCAATCCTACTGTATTTCTTGGTACCCATGATCCTCCTTTGGACACCATGTATTGTAAGTTTTTGTTGGCTCATATTTCCTTGCCACCAAGGAAGGTTTACCCATCCTACAATAGGTATAGGTACGGTTATGTTCTGTAACCGAGAATTCCAAGTGTCATTGTTTGCTAAGGTATTAAAACATCTGCTCCATGTTAAAATATCCTCCATTGCCACAGGGATAGCTAGGAAAGGAATACTGGTGGCGGTTACCGGAGAATGGGTACATATCCAGCAATGCGTATGTTGACTGCTGTTCAATGCCTCAAAAATCACTTGATGAGGTTTTAAGAATCGATTGGCCGTTGGCTCCTCCTGGTAGAAATTCTTCATCCCTCCACGAAAGGGAATACCAGGACCCATAGCCACCACATCTCATACTTCATTTTCTAGAATGGCCAATAATTCTGCACCAACGATTCCATAAACTGATTTTCACTTCTGTAATCAAGAGACACAAACATTATTCCCGCAAATAGCATTTTTCTTGAGGAACATTCTCCCATTTCTCAACCCCAGGTCTCATTACTAATAGGGTATGATCTTTCCCTACTGCAATGACCTTAGCCTCAGAAGGCGGTCCTTGAACATTTTGCATCCAGATCTTGGCACCTACGTTCGGAGTATTTGAGGAACAAAAACCTTTGTCCCCACTAAGGGCTAATTCAGTTGGAGAGCTTCCTTCCTCAGCTTGGGCTAAAGATACAAGTATCAGCAGCATCTGTGCCATTCGCTGATGCTTTTCAATGATCAAAGGCTCTTCTCCCATATTAATCATTATTACCTTAATTTCACCTTGATAATCGGCATCAATTACATTACCTCAATTATTTTAAATATCAAACGTAAATGTTCAAGATGCACTTACAAATGGGATTTACAAACCTATTGTTTTCCTGATTGAAAATAAAAATTAAGAACATACCTAAAACTAAAACAAAACTTTTAGGCAAATACAGATTCATCACAATGGGATGATAACTACTTTAATTGTTTGCAAACAATTATTTTAACCGTTTACTTTGAGCTCATTTGTCTAACTCACAGGTCTTATATATAACTAAATACATTGAATCTGATTCCTCTGAAAAACTGGTTTGTCCAGTCTGAAAAGAAGCACAAAGAAAAAGTTAAAATACAAGTCAAATACTGCACTTTGTTCTTATCCTATCTGTTATCCATATGCTAATAAGGTAGGTTATTCACATATAGACAGACCAAAACAACAGAAGGGAGAGGAAAAAAAACCTCACTGGATACATTGTATTGTGTTAATAAATAACACAGGAATGATTACTGGTGACCAATGTAAAATGATCCAGCCCCATAGACAGAACACAGGACCGTTAGCATAGTCTTTTTGGAGTCTACAATATGACAAATTCTGCTCTTTCTCAGTCTCACCTTTATCAACATTTGGGATCTGCAGTACTTGCGACTTTTGTGCAGTTGTAACAAAGTCGGCTTTTTTACCTGTGTCTGTAAATTCAGTATTGTTAATGGCAAGTTCTTCCTCATTCTCAATACTATCAATATTCTGGTACAATGAATGGCTCTCTAGTTCAGTATTACAATAACGCTTAATGTGGCCCATCTCCCCACATTTAAAGCAATACCTAGACCTGTACACAGCAGACACATTCTCTGATACTTCATCTTGCTCTTCTGACTCATGACACCAGTCACTTAATAGTTCTACAAATCTTTCATATGAACTGGTATTTCTGAGAGACACTCTTGTGGCATAATCCACATTACAATGATTTGCCATTGAAAATAGAAAACTGGCATCATCCTGAGACATCTCTGGATGATTGTAAACATTTCTGTACAATGCAAGATAATTACTACAGAACAACATGGGATCATCAGATCGCCTGAATCTGGACATTACCAGGGCCTTGTCACCCCTAGTATTTCTCCTACTAAAGGTACGTTGCAGCTCAAATTTATTGGACACACTGCAATCTTCTACCTCATTCTGGTTTTGCTTCCCTGTAGCTGTCTCTACAACCTGAGTCTGGCAAATATGATGAACTTTTAATGGGTTAAGAAGAGGATCCATCTCTGTCTCCCCATTAAAATGATCATCCCCCTGTTCTGGGTTGGTGACAGTTTGGGAGTCAGTTGACTCCTGTGCATCACCATCCCACTGATCTGGGTTCCTCTCCATCTCTGCTCTGGCTATGGCTAAACCTTTCCTCTTGTTCACCTTCCCCCTCTTCTTTCTGCACTTATACTGTTTTACACATACAGCAGCCCGTTCTGCATCATGCTGAGTTCCAACACATTTGTCCATTGCTAACTTATTCTGACCCTGTGCTACAACCAATGCATTCTGGGCCTCACATAGCTGTATTTCTAATTCCTGCACTTTAGTTAACAATCTTTGTTTTTCCTCATGCTGTTTTCTATATGCAGGTAGCAGGATCCAGCCACTCCTACCAACAGCACATAATTCTTTCCCTTTTTCTACTTTTACTTTCTGCAAGCATTCTACCACATCAGCAGGCTCTGCATCCTGCAAACATGTGTCCCATAGTTCACTTGAACCAACACTGTGCGACCACTTAGTCGCCAAAATATGATATGGAGTTTTCTCCCACCCTGGAGTCTCAATAGACTCACTTACAACAACTTTTTGTTCCATTTCTGACAACTTTCTTTGTATATGGGTATTCTGCTCATGCATATCTCGGTATGCACTGAGTAAAATCCACATATGCCGTCCTAAAGACACTACATCACCCGCCTTTGCGGGGACACCCCTGAGTACATCAACAACATCAGTGGGTGCTGACCCTTTGAGCTTATTCTCCCAGGGTTCTGCCAATCCACAACAATGCATTTCCTGTGCTATAATATTATATGGAGCCCTGGTCCAGCCAGGGATCTCCACACAATCATCCTCTTTCTTTTTACCTTTCTTAAACATTTTGTTTTTCTGACTTTGCGCCAAAAAGCCGAACATTTTGGCCTAGTGCCAACAAATTATTCTCTAATCCAAAATAAGTTAGGATGTGAGGATGATCTCTTATACAATTTTCTTAAACACTTTTATACCTTTGGAATTATGAAGATCTGGATTGGTGCCCAACAAGAAAAAAAAAGAAGGGAAGAACAAAAACAAAAAAAAAGGAAAACTACGTAACGTTCACCTTCGTACAATATACCCCTCAAATTCACCCTTCCAGATATTCATAATCCTGCCGACTACGCCAATTTATGTTTTAACCGCGTCAGAGTGACAGGGCGGATACGCCCTTACTTACGTAGCGCTCACTAATATACGAATTAGGCACACTGAATACAGTTTTATGGTAAAACAATATAACAATTTATTAAGATTACATCAGGATAATGCTCAAGTATGGAATGGCAGATACAATATTACCCTGTTTCTATAATTCAGTTCATGTAAATCATACAATTACGGTGAATCATAGTATATGGAGAAATAAGTATCAATACATACCGGAGTATTGCAACATCACCTCTCCACCGGAGGGACCACAGTGTCAACGAGAAGGAATACTCTGGTCTTGTCATCACAGAAACCGTGCGTCCACGATACGTTCTGGAATGTCCCTAACTCGTAGTACTGGGCCCTCATTTTTATATACAGCTCCCACATCCTCCCCTAACACATCTTGTGCAATATGTTTAGGCCAGATCATCAGAATCTTGCAACTGCGCAGTAGGTTGTTTGACATGGGCCCGGTGCTTACTGATAACACCACCTGGGTCTGTTCAAACAGACTCAGGGTCTGTTTGACACTCTCATGTCTTCTGACCACAGCACAATGCTTCAAGGTTACATTTTGTTTGAACTGCCTCAAGGTCTGTTTGCCACTGGCCTGTCTTTTGACAATAGCCCAGTGCTTCAAAAGTTGTCCGTTACTGATTACAAAAAACCTTAGGAATATTCTAGTATAACATTTCAAGGTTCTCCAAAATATTGCTTGTCACAAAGTTAAATCTTCATGATCATAGCATAACGCTCTAAGATGGTAGCATATGGGCATCATGACCTCCATAATCACCTATGCTGAAAACTGGATACCTATCGTAACCCAGTCACACACTCATACTTGTCTCATTTGTATCACACCAGCCAGGTAAAACCTGGCAGTGAGGAGGCTGGGATTCTCAGCGTGGTAAGGCCCATGCATTCCAGGCCCCCCATGCTGAAAACTGCAGCCCGCAACTGCCCCTAAAATGGCACATTCATTGTAGCGCCATTTCCAGGCGCTTTACCCGGCCCTTCCAGTGGCCCTGGTGGGGGTGGCATGCTAGGTAATAATGGGGTTAGTGCTAGCTTTGTATTCTCAGCTAGTACTAAGCCCAAAATTTATGGCGTCATGGTTTCCTACCCTTGAAACAGCTAAAAACAGACAGAGCATGGATAATACAAGACTGGCCTCCGTGTTATACCATTTTCTTTGATTGATTCAGCTCATTGATTTGACTCAGCATATTTTGATCTGTGGCTTTTTTTAATGGACACTTCCATGTGAACATCTCAACAGACTATAATGTGTCTACCCATGAAAAAAAAAGAGAGCACATGTACAGGAGAACCAAGTTATTTTCGGTGACTACCTCTTGAATCTCATCAAGAGAATGCCAAGAATGTGCAAAGCAGTCATCACAGCAAAAGGTGGCTACTTTGAAGAACCTAGAATATAAGACATATTTTCAGTTGTTTCACACTTTTTGTTAAGTATATAATTCCACATGTGTTAATTCATAGTTTTGATGCCTTCAGTGTGAATCTACAATTTTCATAGTCATGAAAATAAAGAAAATTCTTTAAATGAGAAGGTGTGTCCAAACGTTTGGTCTTTACTGTAGGTGGGGTTGTTTCATGCTGCCATTTCATGGATTACTCATCATTCTTTAAGGTACTGTCACATGCTGTCATATGGCTTCCATATCGCTGGTGATTTGATGTGAGCATGCACGTTTCGGGCACTTTTTTTCTGATCGCTGTGGAACTGTCACATGTAGCTATGTAGCGAACGATCTTTGGCGATCCTGCGTCCCGGAAATCGCCTGCAGAAGACTGGAAGCGATCTTTCCTTCACACATCGCCGCATCACAAGCAACAGTCGTAGCAGTGATGTGGCCATACTGTTTAGATAGAGGCGTGCTAGAGTGTGTTTCACTGCGCCCCTATCACTGCGATTGTTGGACGGAACTGCGTTCCCATTGGTCAGCCTTGCGTAAACGCATGGGTCATCAAATAAGACGCCTCGGACACAGCCAGCCAATTGGAACGCAGTGTCACCCACCAATCGCCGCAGATGCGGCGCAAAAAAATACCATCCAAGCATGCCTACGGGATTGATTTCAGGATTGCTCTGTATGTCGCTATCGCCATGTCACACACCACGATGCGCTGAAATCGCCTGGTGCATATTGCGTGATTTCACTGCAGTGCAGGGCAATCAGGTGACGCTCCATCAGCAATTTCTCGCCGTAGAATCGCCCAGTCACACGCCACTACGCACATGTGATGTGGTTTCCGCATCGCCGAAATCGGGAATTGCCAGTGATCTCGCCAGCGATATGGCGGTGTGTGACAGTACCTTTAGTACATGAATTGCATGTTTACAGCAGTTTCAGCAACAAATCTGCTGAGCGTGAATATTCCCTTACAGATCCGAGCTCCCTATTATGTAGTAGATTATTTTGGTGATAAACAAATCTAATGTTAAATTTAAAAAGGACACAAAATATACCATTTACAACTTCTTATTTTTCCATTTTTGCTGTATTCAGAAACCTGTCAGTTCTGAACAATGTGTTCTTGTACAAAGCAAACATCACATTATCTGCTTGTAATAAGAAGATGTATTTTTCTGTTATTTAGTGTAAACAGGAATTGTCTTTCTTTAGTTCGACTTTAGCTGGGCTGTGCTATTGTGCTGCATTGTGAAGCATGTAAGAAGTGCACTGCTGGCTATATTTTAATCCTTTTCTATAATCCAAGCTAGTGGAGGGATAAAAATAAAAAATTAAAGGGTTTGAAGACTTGCAATTTGTACACCAGTCTTGCTGAAATGTGGCCTGCCGTCATTTGTACCTCATTCATTGAGAGGCGTTCTCTTGTGAATGAATTTGGCGCACCCTTCAACTGCTGAGCGTCACAGGAAGAAATCATCTCCAGTTGGGGATTGGGGCACATCTCTGGTGTCATTTTGTCTACCCTAATGGCATAAATGATCATTATTCAGTCACACATGGTCGCATCCTGTCCCACCCCAGCTCTGACCACTTTTTAAAAAAATGTTAAAAGTCACAATATTTTATGCGCAATTTTGAGTTTTTAATGAAAACAATTTGAAAAATCGGCCCCATGTACAGTGCCTTGCGAAAGTATTTGGCCCCCTTGAACTTTTCAACCTTTTGCCATATTTCAGACTTCAAACATAAAGATAGAAATTCTAATTTTTTGGTGAAGATTTAACAAATGGGACACAATCGTGAAGTGGAACGAAATTTATTGGATATTTTGAACTTTTTTAACAAATAAAAAACTGAAAAGTGGGGTGTGCAATATTATTCGGCACCCTTGAGTTAATACTTTGTAGCGCCACCTTTTGCTGCGATTACAGGTTAAAGTCGCCTGGGATATGTCTCTGTCAGTTTTGCACATCGAAAGATTGAAATTCTTGCCCATTCTTCCTTGCAAAACAGCTCGAGCTCAGTGAGGTTGGATGAAGAGCGTTTGTGAACAGCAATTTTCAGCTCTTTCCACAGATTCTCGATTGGATTCAGGTCTGGACTGTGACTTGGCCATTTTTACACCTGGATACGTTTATTTTTGAACCATTCCATTGTAGATTTTGCTTTATGTTTGGGATCATTGTCTTGTTGGAAGATAAATCTCTGTCCCAGTCTCAGGTCTTTTGCAGACTCCAACAGGTTTTCTTCCAAAATGGTCCTGTATTTGGCTCCATCCACCCCGGGCGCCACAGGCAGGAGGGGTGCACTTAGCCTCCTGGTGCAGTGCCCTAGGTCTCTGCACGCCGCCCACATGTTGATATTCCCCCCCGCAGTGTGAGCCGCCTTTCTTCTCCATCTCCACTGGCCAGCAGAGCACACTGTGCTGATAGGACCTGTGATGATGTCAATGGAGAGGAGGAGTCAGGGGTCACATGATCAGCTCCTCAGGGTTAACAGAAAGTGCTGGGTTTCACGGATCCACATGCAGGGTGGATAACATCTATTAAAAGACATATCAATAACAGTGGAGCTACCTTCATACCTGAATGGGTGGGGTCATATAACGGATATATCTTTTTTAACTCCCCAGTAGGTATGTTCTCCCTACATACACTTACTGAACTTTTCTAACTGTATGAATGGCTTAGTGATCTCATGCTGACTATAAGCTTTTAGTTTTGGAGGTGCCGGATTGAATCCCATGTGGATCTTGGTGCATTTTTATCTAATTTGTGAATTGAAGAGTGTTTTTGTAATAGATGTGGTGTTTTTAATGAATTATTGTTATTGATATGTCTTTTAATAGATGTTATCCACCCTGCATGTGTGAAGGAGGCGTTCCCACAGGAAACACCATCACAATTGAAGGGTGGAGTCATATAATGTTGTTGTGTGTATATATATCTTGTTAATACTGCTGCTCTTGATGCCCTGATGAAGTGATAACTGAAATCACGAAACCGGTAGGCAAAATACCCATTAAACAGAGTTTTATACATCACTCTGTTTGTCTTCACTGGAGGTCAGCGCGGTGGATCCATGAAACCCAGCACTTTCTGTTAACCCTTTGGATCCTTACTTTTGCTGGGCACCTGCTGCGACCATAACAGAGAGCGGAGTTAGTTGGTTGTGACTTGCACAACCAAATCAGGTGAGTCCTTCCACTAAAGGGGGGCACTGAGGATAATTGTACAAAAGGAAATTACTCTATGTGCGCTCCATTTCCCTTTTTATTATGATCATCTCCTCGGTGTATGCAGGACTGTTCTGGCCATCATGATGCTGGATGAGGTGCAGTTTATGTGTGGGGTAAGGATGGATTTACAGTGTGAATGTAGCAGAGCCGAGTGTGTACTAGGTGTATGGAGCGGGGCCGAGTGTGTACGAGGTGTATGGAGCAAGGCTGAGTGTGTATGAGGTGTATGGAGCAGTGCCGCATGTGTGCGAGGTGTATGGAGCGGAGTCGTGTATGTACGAGGTGTAGAGAGCGGAGCCGAGTGTGTACAAGGTGTGCAGAGCGGAGCCGAGTGTGTACGAGGTGTACGGAGCGGAGCCGTGAGTGTACTAGGTGTATGGAGCGGGGCTGAGTGTGTACGAGGTGTATGGAGTAAAACCAAATGTCTACAAGATGTATAGAGCGGAGCCAAGTGTGTAAGCGGTATATAGAGCAGAGCCAAGTGTGTAAGCGGTGTATAGAGAGGGGCCAAATGTGTACGTGGTGTATAGAGCAAAGCCAAGTGTGTACAAGGTGTACGGAGCGGAGCCGTGGGTGTACTAGGAGTATGGAGCAGAGCCTAGTGTGTACAGGGTGTATGGAGCAGAGCTGTGTCTATACAGGGCGTATAGAGCAGAGCTATGTGTGTACGAGGTGTACGAAGTAGAGCTGAGTGTGTACAGGTTGTACAGAGCAGAACCACATGTGTATGGGTCATGCGGAGCAGAGACAAGTGTGTACTAGGTGTACGGAGCAGAGACGCATGTGTACGAGGTGTATGAAACAGAACCGAGTGTGTATGGGATGTACAGAGCGGAGCCGCGTGTGTACTAGGTGTACGGAGCAGGGCCGCATGTGTATGAGGTGTTCGAAGCAGAGCCAAGTGTGTACGAGACGTACAGAGTGGAGCCGCGTGTGTAAAGGTGTACGGAGCAGAGTTGAGAGTGTACTAGGTGTATGGAGCAGAGCTGAGTGTGTACGAGGTGTATGAAGCAGAGCCGAGTGTGTACGAGATGTACAGAGCAGAGCCGCATGTGTACAAGGTGTACGGAGCAGAGCTGAGTGTGTACTAGGTGTACGGAGTGGAGCCGCAAGTGTATGAGGCGTACGGAGCAGAGCCGAGTGTATAAGGGGCATACAGAGCAGTATGCGTATGAGGTGTGTGTTCTAGCGGTGGCCTCCTGCGGATGCCGCTCCCACTCCTATAGTCCCGGCCGCCTCTGCCAGTAGCATTCTTCTCCCGAGTCCCGACTGCCGCTGTCCGCCATCTGCAGCTCAGCACAGCGGGGCACAATAATGTCATCACTGGGGGCCACTGTGCATAGACGTGCAGAGCGGCAGAGCAGATGCTGAGTCGACTGGAGCAGCAAGAAGAGAAGTGAGTATTTACTTTTTTTTAATCAGTGAGTACACTGATGGGAAACTATGTAATGTGCAATATAATATTGGACATTCGGGGTGCAATATACTATATGGAGGACTATGGGAGTGCATTATAATATATGGAGGTATGGAGGACTGTGAGGGTGCACCATATAATATGGAGGACTGTGGGGGTGCATCATATAATATGGAGGACTATGGGGGCCCATTATACTATATGGAGGACTATGGGGGTGCATTATAATATATGGAGTGTTATAGGGTGCATTATACTATATGGAGAATTATGGATGATGTATTATAATATATTGAGCCAATTATACTATATGGAAGTTATTATAATATATAGAGCGCTCTGTGGGGGCATAATAATAGTGAATAAAAGTACGGAGTACACTGATGGGAAACTATGTAATGTGCAATATAATATAGGACAATGGGGGTTCAATATACTATATGGCGGACTATGGGGTGTGCATTATACTATATGGAGGACTATGGGGGTGCATTATACTATATGGAGGACTATGGGGGTGCATTATACTATATGGAGGACTATGGGGGTGCATTATACTATATGGAGGACTATGGAGGTGCATTATAATATATGGAGGGTTATGGGGTGGATTATACTATATGGAGAACTATGGATGATGTATTATAATATATTGAGCCAATTATACTATATGGAAGCCATTATAATATATGGAGGGCTCTGTGGGGGCATAATAATACTTGGAGGGGTGTCAGGAGCCTTTATACCTTATGCAGGGCTGTTTGAGGATTGTGTTGGGGCCATTATACAGCGTGAAGAGGTGTAGGGGCCATTATACTGTTTGTCGGTCCATTATATTGTATGGAGGGCTGTATGGGAGTTCCAATTGGAGATTATACTGTGTCAGGGTAGTTGAGGGGCTTATAGTAGGGTTATCATACTGTGCGTATGGAGGAATTCACTGTGGGGCATCATATAGTGTTTGGGGGGCACTTTTGTTGGTATCACACTTTATAGCTGAAACGAATGGGGAATCAAGGGGCTTCACTAGGAGGAAAATTACTTTGTAAGGGCTGGAAAGTTGTGAGATATGTTGTTATGTGACTCAGACAAATATTTTTTTTGGGGGGGGGGGACAATAAGAACTTCTACTAAAGGGCCTCATGATTTGTATGTAAGCCCCTGGTGCAGGATGCATTGTCCCTCTGCTGCAGGACTGATTGTCCATAACTTACACACCAGGTCCAGTGCCGCCCCTTGGGCAGCATGTGGGGGCAGTATGTCGAGTTTGGGGAGTTTGATGAGGAAGAACAGTATAAACTATGGGCAGTATAGGAAGATACAGTGTAGAGCAGGGGTGGGCATATCCAGGCCTCAAGGGCTGCACACAGTCCAGGTTTTCATGAGAATTTGACAGTTGGTATATTACAATTATTTAAATTACCAAATGTCAAATTCTAAGGAAATCTTGAAAACCTGGACTGTGTGCGGCCCTTGAGGCCTGGACTTGCCCACCCCTAGTGTGGAGGATAGTTTGACCAGGGAGCCCAGTATGGAAAGGAGAGGGCAGTGTGATGAGGGGGCTGTGTGGAGGGCATGCGCCAGAAGAGGGACAGTGTATAAATCATATTTTGTGTAGGGAACACTGAGGAGGAGCAATTATTTATTCAGGGACATGGTGTAGGACAGATATTTTTACTCAGGAAAATGTTGATCATTATGCTATTTTTAAGGGTATTGTGCCGGGATGTGCTGAAGACCGGAGAAGATGGACTCTCCAGAGATGAGCTGTGGATGTGAAGTCATTATGGCATCTGGACAAGATGGAGAAGAAAAGAAAAAGATGACCCCGATCAGAGACAACATCATCTATAAGGTACCTGGATGTAAATAATTATTTGTGATAATGACTAATTCTCATCAGTGTTGTGGTTCCTGTATGTTTTTATTGACAGCTGGTAACAACAGCTCCAAGTATGTCCTCACCATTGCTAATGATGTAGTAGGAGTTGTAGGTTCATGTAGTACAAATGGGTATGTGTCTGACATTACAATTATTTTACCATGTACTGATGGTGGTTCTGATGATGAATTTTGTTACAGATGAGGGGTGTAATTTCTGTTCTGATGGGGGTTATATGGATGTATTTCATTTCCTCTAGTGGGTCTGGTGATGTAGTTTTGTGTTAATTGTTCTGATACTGTACACATCTAACAATCCATAACTTGTAAGAACTCTTGATACATGCCTATGTTAACAAAGTGTTGTGCATTCTAACAAGTTAAGGGTTCTATGTATTTATTTGTTAGAAGCATTAAAGGGGTTGTCCCGAGCTTGTGATGAGTCTGCAGTCACTCTATGTGTCTCTATGTGACTGCAGACTTCTGAATTCTCACAGAGTGCACACTGCCTGCTGTCAGGATTGTCTGGTGCCGGCGGTGATAGTGGAAGGTCATGAAACCATAGGTATGCAATTTATATTCATTGAGTCACGTGGTGAATAGACATGTGAAGCTTCGATCAATTAAATGAATTGAGTGAGGCCGGACACGTCTAGTCAGAATGTGGCCAGAAGTATATAAATCGCATACTTGTGTTCACATGACCGTCCAATCTTACCATTGATATGGGAGAATCCTGAAAGTGTGCAGTGCAAGCGCCATGAGAATTCAGAGGCCTGCAGTCACCTAGACTTTCATCTTAAACCTGGACAAGCCTTTTAATTATAATATTAAACACCTTAGCCCACTCCTAACAATGAGTAATATAGTCACTGCCAGAAACAGCTCTTGTTGGTTCCAGCAGTCACTGTACCTGTAAGTGTAAAAATCGCATATGGATGATTGGTCACATGACGTCTCCTGAGACCACTGTGGGGGAAGGGGGGGCACCAAATTGAACTCTTGCCCCAGGTGCCAGAAAACCTAGATACACCTCTGCCATCCATCTTCCCATCAATGTTAACCATCTGCCCTGTCCCTGCTGAAGTAAAGCAGGCCCAAACCATGATGCTGCCACCACCATGTTTGACAGTGGCGATGGGGTTTTGAGGGTGATGAGCTGTGTTGCTTTTACACCAAACATATCATTTTGCATTGTGGCCAATAAGTTCGATTTTGGTTTCATCTGACCAGAGCACCTTATTCCACATTTTTGGTGTGTAATCCAGGTGGCTTATGGTGAACTTCAAACAAGACTTTTTATGGATATCTTTGAGAAATACCGTGTTTTTTGCTTTATAAGACGCACCTGATTATAAGACGCAACCCCAAATTTGGTGAAGGAAAAGAAAAAAAATAATTTATAATGTTAAATGGGGTCTGTCTTATAATGTCAGTGTCCGTCTTACAAATCATATGGGGTATATGTCTCTTATAGCCCCCTCTTCCTGGTACATGGTCCTCATCCTGGGATATAGCTCCCCCATCCTAGATATGGCCCCCATATTCTGGTTATGGCTGGCACACGTCCCCCAGGGCTGGCACACGTCCCCCAGGGCTGGCATACGTCCCCCAGGGCTGGCACATGCCCCCCAGGGCTCTCACACATCCACTAGGGATAGCACATACCCCCAAGGGCTGGCACATTCCCCCCAGGGCTCTCAAACATCCCCCAGGGCTGGCACATGCACCCCAGGGCTGGTACACATCCCTCAGGGCTGGCACATGCCCCCAGGTCTGGCACCTCCGCCCCAGAGCTGGCACATGCCCCCCAGGGCTGGCACCACCGCCCCAGAGCTGGCACATGCCCCCCAGGGCTGGCACCTCCGCCCCAGAGCTGGCACTTGTCCCCCAGGGCTGGCACATGCCCAGGGCTGGCACATGCCCCCCAGAGCTGGAACATGCCCCCCAGGGCTGGCACCTCCGCCCCAGAGCTGGCACATGCCCCCCAGGGCTGGCACCTCCGCCCCAGAGCTGGCACTTGTCCCCCAGGGCTGGCACATGCCCAGGGCTGGCACATGCCCCCCAGGGCTGGCACATGCTCTCCAGGGCTGGCACACATCCCCCTGGGCAGGCACACTTCCCCCTGGGCTGGCACATGCCCCCCAGGGCTGGCACATGCCCCCCAGGGCTGGCACCTCTGCCCCAGAGCTGGCACATGCCCCCCAGGGCTGGCACCTCCACCCCAGAGCTGGCACATGCCCCCCAGGGCTGGCACTTGTCCCCCAGGGCAGGCACACTTCGCCCTGGGCAGGCACACTTCCCCCTGGGCAGGTACATGCCCCCCAGGGCTGGCACCTCTGCCCCAGAGCTGGCACATGCCCCCCAGGGCTGGCACCTCCGCCCCAGAGCTGGCACATGCCCCCCAGGGCTGGCACCTCTGCCCCAGAGCTGGCACATGCCCCCCAGAGCTGGCACATGCCCCCCCAGGGCTGGCACTTGTCCCCCAGGGCTGGCACATGCCCCCCAGGGCAGGCACACATCCCCCTGGGCAGGCACACTTCCCCCTGGGCAGGTACATGCCCCCCAGGGCTGGCACTTGTCCCCCAGGGCTGGCACATGCCCCCCAGGGCTGGCACCTCCACCCCAGAGCTGGCACATGCCCCCCAGGGCTGGCACCTCTGCCCCAGGGCTGGCACTTTTCCCCCAGGGCTGGCACTTGTCCCCCAGGGCTGGCACATGCCCCCCAGGGCAGGCACACATCCCCCTGGGCAGGCACACTTCCCCCTGGGCAGGTACATGCCCCCCAGGGCTGGCACTTGTCCCCCAGGGCTGGCACATGCCCCCCAGGGCTGGCACCTCCGCCCCAGAGCTGGCACATGCCCCCCAGGGCTGGCACCTCTGCCCCAGAGCTGGCACATGCCCCCCAGGGCTGGCACCTCCGCCCCAGAGCTGGCACATGCCCCCCAGGGCTGGCACTTGTCCCCCAGGGCTGGCACTTGTCCCCTAGGGCAGGCACACATCCCCCTTGGCAGGCACACATCCCCCTGGGCAGGCACATGCCCCCCAGGGCTGGCACATGCCCCCCAGGGCTGGCACCTCCGCCCCAGAGCTGGCACTTGTCCCCCTGGGCAGGCACTTGTCCCCCTGGGCAGGCACACATCCCCCTGGGCAGGCACACATCCCCCTGGGCAGGTACATGCCCCCCATGGCTGTCACATGCCCCCCAGGGCTGGCACCTCCGCCCCAGAGCTGGCACATGCCCACCAGGGCTGGCACTTGTCCCCCAGGGCTGGCACATGCCCCCCAGGGCAGGCACACATCCCCCTGGGCAGGCACACTTCCCCCTGGGCAGGCACACTTCCCCCTGGGCAGGCACATGCCCCCCAGGGCTGGCACACTTCCCCCTGGGCAGGCACATGCCCCCCAGGGCTGGCACATGCCCCCCAGGGCAGGCACACTTCCCCCTGGGCAGGCACACATCCCCCTGGGCAGGCACACTTCCCCCCAGGGCTGGCACATGCCCCCCAGGGCTGGCACATGGCCCCCCTTGCTGCCGGGCAGAAAATAACAAACATTTTATACTTACCTCTCCAGCGCTTGCCTCAGTCTTCAGTGCCTTTCTCCCTGACTGGAGAGATCTCCCTCCGAGGTCCCAGAGAAGCCGGTCATGTGATCGGGGGCTCACTGATGACTGCAGTGCGGTGATGTCATCAGTGTGCACCTGATCACATGACCGGCTTCTCTGGGACCTCGGAGGGAGATTTCTGCAGTCAGGGAGAAAGGCACTGAAGACTGAGGCAAGCGCTGGAGAGGTAAGTATAAAATGTTTGTTATTTTCTGCCCAGCAGCAAGGGGGGCCATATCCAGGATGGGGAGGACTGCAGGAACATTTAATATGCCCTGCTCCCCTGTCCATACCTCGGTGCCAGCTTCAGCACCGAGGTGATGGACAGCGGCAGTGCAGTGAATATTAAATGAGTTAATGAGCGGGGGTCACGTGACCTGCCGCTGCCTCCTACAGCCCGCAGCCAGCCCGCCCCAGCCCTGGGACACACTCCAGAGCTGCCCCCACTCTCCCCTGCACCGTATGTTCGTTTTTTAAGACGCACCCCCCACTTTCCCCCAAAATTTGGGGGAACAAAAGTGCGTCTTAAAAAGCGAAAAATACGGTAGCTTTCTTCTTGCCACTCTTCCATAAAGGCCAGATTTGTGCTGTGTACAACTGATTGTTGTTCTATGGACAGACTCTCCCACCTCAGCTGTAGATCTCTGCAGTTCATCCAGAGTGACCCTGGGCCATTTGGCTGCATCTCTGATCAGTTTTCTCCTTGTTTGAGATGAAAGTTTAGAGGGACGGCCGGGTCTTGGTAGATTTGCAGTGGTCTGATACTCCTTCCATTTCAATATGATCGCTTGCACAGTGCTCCTTGAGATGTTTAAAACTTGGGAAATCTTTTTGTATCCAAATCTGGCTTTAAACTACACCACAACAGTATCTCAGACCTGCCTGGTGTGTTCCTTGGTCTTCATGATGCTCTCTGCACTTGAAACAGAACCCTGAGACTATCACAGAGCAGGTCCATTTATATGGAGACTTGATTACACACAGGTGGATTTTATTTATCATTTCCAGTCATTTAGGACAACATTGGATCATTCAGAGATCCTCACTGAACTTCTGGAGTGAGTTTGCGGCACTGAAAGTAAAGCGGCCGAATTATATTGCACACCCCACTTTTCAGTTTTTAATTTGTTAAAAAGTTTAAAATATCCCAAAAAATTGTTGCACCACACGATTGTGTCCCACTTGTTGTTGATTCTTCACAAAAAAATTAGAATTTATATCTTTATGTTTGAAGCCTGAAATGTGGCAAAAAGGTTGAAAAATTCAAGGGGCCGAATACTTTCACAAGGCACTGTACATGTTTGAAACATTTTGTTTTTGTTACAAAAATCTTGAGAAAATAAATGTAGCCAACAACCTTTATGTACAAAGGAACTCTTGTCCCTCTCGGACCCACAATCTGTCTTGACAACAGGTTCTCCAAATCCCCATTTCTGCTGCCAAGGCAGTGTATATATGGCTCTGCATGGGAGGTTCTTTCTTTAGGGGTATTCTCCAAGATCTTATCCCAATATGTAATAGATGTAATAATAATAATAACAATATTAGCAAATACCTCCAATTAAAAATGTAGTATAGTTCTCCTGATCAGCTATATTTCTTAGGGTGCTTTCACACTAACGTTTATTTGAAATCGCGGCAGATGCGGTGAAAAAACCTGCCGCAAGTGCCAAAACCGCACTTGCCGCACCTGCCGCAAGCCCGCCTATACATTGTATGTGGCTTGCCGCAACTGTGCCGCAAGTGCAGCCGGTATGCAGTAATCGCGGCAGATGCGTTTTTTTCACCGCATTTGCCGCGATTTCAAATAAACGCTAATGTGAAAGTACCCTTACCTCATGTGCAGGGCATTGCATCTTAGGTATCCATGGTAACAACCACTAATATAGTAACAGTCAGTTGCTCCTGGGCGTAACCATGGATACCTAAGCTGCAATGTCCTGCACATGACGTAAGAGATATAGATAGGTATAGAGATAATTGGAGGTATTTGCGAATATTATTAATATTACATGACTCGCCCTGTGGGGGGCCGTAGGGTACTCGGAGCAAGGTCCTGACGATGTCGTTGCTGGAGATATCACAGTGGTGTGACCTGGTCCATGGCCCTGAAGTGATCAATCAAAAGGGGAAGGGGACTCTGCTTTGGGAATCAGTGATGACGGAAGAGCTTCTCAGGAAAGGGTTACTAGACCTGAGGATGTTTGTTCACGTAACAGCACCCGTGGTTGCGGCTAATGGTGGCTGCCGCTGCTGCACATCTTCTCTGAGGTCACTGACTAGACAGCTTGGTTGGAAATCCCACCACGTGTAGGGCTGACCCCAGGGCAGCAGATGTTACTAAGTGAGTTGGTACTGATGTTACAGCGCAGGATTGATAGCGCAGCATGAAAATCACTGACACACGGGGTCAGTCTCAAGATGTTTACTCACAGCTTTGCCATTCCCGATTACAGCAGTTGTCACCCTTGCAACAACCTGTGGAGCGCTGAGTCCTTGGAGGTGGAGAAGGGGATCCAGTTAACTCCCAAGTAACGTGATGGCACTTAACCGGTACCCCCTTTTACTGTCCTTTCACAGTCAACTCTTCTGTGCTTGCTTCTCCCTCCGGCCCTGCGCCACAAACACAGTGCCCTGAGCCAGAGGCCACGGGCCTTCGTAGGGTTATTTCAGTGCCAATCCCTTGACCCTACATGGCCACCTTTTCGGCGGGTGTGTGCAGTTTCGGCTGCGGCACTTGGAGATTCTGCAGCCTCTGGGTCACTAGCTGAGCCTGGTTGTTCTCCACTAGTCTGGGGCCCGGAACGCCTACTCTGCAGCCTCAGATTGTAGGGAAGGAAATGGTGTGTCACGGTCCGCGCTGCCAAAATCACTCACTCCAAATAAATGTACATGAAGCTGGAACTTCAGACGAACTCCTTTATTGTATCCTACGTGTTTCGGTGCCCTCCTGGCACCTTCCTCAGTATCTCCACACTGGAGTGGATGGTGGAAGTCCTGCAGCAGCTACCTAGAAACAACTATTGAATACGCCTTCAAGCCAGTTGTGGGTGACACAACTGCCCCAGGTGAGTGAATCCTTTTTCACCACTTCTGCACCCAGTGCCATAGTGATAGGGCACTATTGCGCCTCTTGTTCCCCCCCCCTTCTTTTATTTGATACTCTGCAGCCTGGTCCCTCCACACAGTTTTAGTCCCTGTTGATGCGGGCATTTCCGGGTGGATTGCTCACTTCCCAGTCACCTGGGACCCCTTTTGCCTTCTGGAGCACCCTCTTAGCTGCTCCATCCGGTCTTGCCTTTCCCAGGTCTTAGGACGAGCTCCCACTGGCTCCAGTCCACTGGATGTCTCTTTGTATATGTTGTCCCTCTCTGACAGACACTCTGACCCTCACAAACTCCCACCAACTGTCTTCTAGATGTTTCTACTGCCCTTTTATACTATCTGCCATGTGTCCTGTGTCACTAACATGTGTCCTTCCTGACTTCACTCCCTCCTGGGTGCTCCCCTAAAATCCGCTCACATCCCTTCTACCTTGGTTCCTGCCCTCCACACAGGATCAGGGACTATGTTCTCCCTTAGGAGCAATCTCGCCCTAACCCTGACCTGGAGTGGTGTAGTGTTGGGCTGGATGTCTGGATACTGGTAAGTGTCCCCTCCTTACCTGAGAGTGGGGTACTACACCTCTGGCTGGGGTGCAGTACCTCTGTGGTGACTGGATCTGCAGGGACACCACACCCCCTTCCCCTCCTTAAACTCAGCATGTCCTTGGGCTGGAACAAAACAAAAATAACTGGTATTAAGACATTGCAATTAGGGAACAGGGACAGGCTGTGGAGGTCTGCATACCCCATGTTCTAGATCTTGAATGCTGTAATGGGACAAAATGCCGAATTGCCCGCGCTGCCACCAGGAATCACCAGGAAACAAAGAGTTAACTGGGCAGATGTCTCTTTATTCTATCCTACGCGTTTCAGAGCCTCTATCCGAGCTCCTTCCTCAGGGAACATCAAGAGCACAATGGAAACAATCTTATATAAACACAAAAAAGCGCCAAAAATCAGTGACAGCCCCTGTGATGTGGCGTCAGCAACAGGGTGGATCAGAGAGTGACATCACAATGTTTGTAAACAATACATCGTAGAAACTGTCAGAAACGATGTATTGTTTACAAACATTGTGATGTCACTCTCTGATCCACCCTGTTGCTGACGCCACATCACAGGGGCTGTCACTGATTTTTGGCGCTTTTTTGTGTTTATATAAGATTGTTTCCATTGTGCTCTTGATGTTCCCTGAGGAAGGAGCTCGGATAGAGGCTCTGAAACGCGTAGGATAGAATAAAGAAACATCTGCCCAGTTAACTCTTTGTTTCCTGGTGATTCCTGGTGGCAGCGCGGGCAATTCGGCATTTTGTCCCATTACAGCATTCCTGTTTCCACGGTTATCGTGAAGGTGCGGCCCTGCAGCAGCCATTCTCTACAAGCCATCTTACAGGCGATTATACCGGTTGTGGGTGACACAACCGAGCCAGGTGAGCAGTTCCTAATATACACCGCTACAACCTTTGTTAAAAGGATAAGACCCTATGCGCATTTATCTCACGTTTACATGTTCTAGATCTTGGAATTTATGAGGAAAAAATACATTTTTATCTGCATGAAGAAATTGGGTGCTGGAAGCTCTGATTTATCTTTATGGTATTAAGACATGCAAAACTTTTTTAGAAATGCATTCCAACAGGTAACAATTAAACTTTTCATCCCTTTTTGGGAGGCACTGATACTTGAACGTTACAAAAATATAAAATAGCTACTATTTAAATACCATAAATAACTTTTCACAAGAAGCTACGAAAGGTCCAGTGCGATCCCTATCCGGGTGTCCATCACACTGTCCTAAGTGCAAAAAAGGCGGGGACCCGCTTAACAAAACCTCCAACGTAGGTCTTGGGTGGGCTACAGGACATTTATGTCTTCTTGCTGGACCACTGCTTCGGCCACACCAAACGGATTTTTGTTCTGTGGTCAAGTTCTTAGGTCGGCTGTAAAAAACAGCAAAGAGCACACCTTGGTGCTAACTATATACAATGCAGTTTGGGTTGCACATAGTCCACAGCCTCATAGTTTTTAGGTTAACTTAAAAAACTACACTTATATCATACATTCGAAATCTAAACATAAGCATGAATTCTTCAAACAGACATACTTTAACTTTTACTTATCAAGTACTAAACATACATTCTTTTTACAAGCACACACTAACTAAACAAAACTCAAATGTATGACCTATCCAGGTCAATAACCGTATCAACTATGTACAAGGCCAGCACTCTTAGCTACTACAAGTTGGAATGTGGCTTCCTCCTCTGCCAGGGTAGCACCCCATTATCTGAGCTGTCTCCGCTCTACTGGAGTCCATGGGTGCTTCCCATGCTAGCTGGTGCAGCCTCGTCTTGTGCTGCAGCCAGAGTCACTTGCAAGGGCTCTGTTTTGGCCTCTTTGGTTTTTATTACCACCATGGTAAACCCTTTTAGTAAAGTCTGCGTGGCTGCATCCCGGTTCCTGGGGGCAGCCTGGAAGGTGGCTTTAGGGCTTGGCTCCCTCAGGGGTGCAGGCTCTGGTTGCTTCTGCTGGGACTCTGGCACTGCTGGAGCTACTGGTTTCAACATCTGGGACTCTGCTTGTGTTGAGGATGGCGAGCCCTCTCTTATAATTTTGACATCGCGAGCGTACCACCCCCGCTTACTCAGGTGTCGGGTGAAGGAGACACAATCAATGGGTGCAGGTCACGTCCGGGAAGGCCCTCCGGTAGGTGGGATTCGACGTCCCGCCGGGTCACAAACAGTTCATTGGCCTTCCCTCACTCTCTCAAGAATCCCCAGCCCTTCTCCAAGTTGAACCAGACCACTATGCCCATGCATACCGGTCCTCTGTCTGCGGCCCTGGACTTGCAGACCCGCTGTTTTGCCTGCAGGTTCCACTCCTCCATGGCCAGCCATTGTGCTGTCCTGCTCTTGGGCCTCCCGCTGAGCCTCTTGCTGGCGACAGTACTCCTGCCAGCTTAAAGTTTGTACGTGGGCCTCCTCTTCTTGGGCCTCTCCTGGGATGCCCATTAGCTCTTCACCCTGGTTGCAGCATTTAAATACACCCACTCCGCGCTGAACTCCTCAGGCTTAGGGGTGAGTATGTGTTGACAATAAAGATCACCTATTCTATAGTACTTAGAGTTACGTGTTCCATGTTTAAGGTTTAACACACATTTTGATGTGTTTCACATATGTTTCTTTTCTCCTTGTTTCGATATGTGTTCATTTGTTGTTTTGCTATGTTCAGTCTGAATCTACAATGTGCATATTGCAATGAGAATATGTAAAACCATTGCATGAGCAGGTGTGTCCAAACTTTTGTCCAATATGGTATAATAAAATATATATATATAATATATAATACAGTACTTTATAGTTCAATGCTTTATTGCAAAATACAGCGGTGTGAAAAAGTGTTTGCTGCCTTTTTGATTTCTTATTCTTTTGCATGTTTGTTGCACTTAAATATTTGAGATCACAAATTTAAATATTAGACAAAGATAACACAAGTAAACACACAATGCAGTTTATAAATGAAGGTCTTTATTATTAAGGGAAAAAGAAATCCAAACCTACAGGTACTGTGTGAAAAAGTGATTCCCCCGCCCCTTAAAACATAAATTAATTGTAGTTTAACACATCTTTGGGAAGGTGAGTGCAATTTTACTAGCCACACCTACACCTTATTACTGCCATACATGTTCTCAATCAAGAAATCACTTATTAGGACTTGACGCACAAAAGTGAAGTAGACCAAAAGATCCTCAAAAGCTAAACATCGTGCCGCAAACCAAATACGTTCAATAACAAATGAGGAGCAAAGTAATTGAGATCATCAGTCTGGAAATCTTTATAAAGCCATTTCCAAAGCTTTGGGACTCCAGCAAATCACAGTAAGAGTCATTATCCACAGAAGGCAAAAATTAGTGGTGAACAGTGGGAAACCTTTCCAGGAATTGTCGGCTGACCAAAATTACCTCAAGAGTGCAGTGATGACTCATCCTAGAGGTCACAAAAGACCCCACAACAACATCTAAAAAACTGCAGGCCTCACTTACCTCAGTTAGGGTCAGTGTTCATGACTCCACCATAAGGGTATGTGCTCACGGTCCAGAGGAGCTGCGTGTTGAACACAGCTCCTCCGGACCTGAGTGGCCGCTGGCCGCTTCCGACTCCGCAGTATGAAATGAACATGCTGCAGAGATGTGGAGGAGCGGACACCTGCACAGTAGCTAAAAGAACGCTGCAGTCGGGAACAGCATAGTGAGGATGGGATGGGTACAAATCCCATCCACTATATGGATGCAGCGGCAAGACGCTGCGTCCAAAGTGATGCTTAAATTTCCCGTGAGTGTGTAGCCTAAGAAAGAGACTTTTCAAAAATGTCCACATGGCAGAGTTTCAAAACAAAAAACCCTGCTAAGCAAAAAGAAATTAAAAGCTTGTCTCAGTTTTGTAGAAAACATCTTCATGATCCCCAAGATTTTTGGAAGAATACTCTGTGGACTGAAAAAAAAAAGTTGAACTTTTTGGAAGGTGTATGTCCCATTACATCTGACATAGAAGAAATACAGCATTTCAGAAAAGAACATCATACCAACAGTAAGATATGGTGGTGGTAGTGTGATGGTCAGGGCTGTTTTGCTATTTCAGGAACTGGAAAACTTGCTGTGGTAAATAGAACCATGAATTTTGCTGTCTACCAAAGAGTGCTAAGAGTGGCCCAATCAGTTATTAGGTTTAAGGGGCAATCAATTTTTCACACAAGGCCCAGTAGTTTGGATTTTTTCCCTTAATAATAATGACTTTCATTTATAAACTGAATTTTGTGTTTACTTGTGTTATCTTTGTCTAATATATAAATTTGTTTGGTGATCTGAAACAATTTAAGTGCAAAATAACAAGAATTCTGGAAGGGGCAAACACTTCACACCACTGAATACTAAGAATCATAACCCTTTCTACATAATGGGTTTTCTTAATTACCACTCCGTGCATTGCTCAGATTAAATAAGACTTTCCCTTTTTGGTGTTCCTCTTTATGTAACATGAGGTATTTCAGGATCTGTAAAACTGAGAAGAGTATTCTCACCTCTTCTGCTATAGCGCACTGTTTCATTTTCCCACACATAAGGTGCAATGTTGCAAGATTCCTTTTACTTTTTTATAGTGTTGAATTTACAGTTTTGTGTCCTTAATTGTCTTTGATTTCTTAAATTAAACTGTAACTTTTCTTAGTGTTCAGAGGTCTAAACCTTAGCAGAATATTCACAATGGTATATCATGGGGTTGAATCTGAGTCAATGTATAAATGACTATTTGTACACTGTAAACACCAGATCTCCAACTACAACTATGACATCTGTAGACTATAGAAAGGTACTGCACTATTTGACCCAATGCAATCTACTTCACTATTTCTAGTTACTTTTTAACAGTCAGCAAACCTCAGTTTTCAGAACACAATAGGGATTACTCAATAACGTGACTTTTGTTCTTTGGTCTATTTTTCCAAAGTTAAAGTGGTTTTCCTCAAAAATATATTATCATTCCATAGGGTCCTACTGGTTAAAAATGACAAGCACAGCTTTACTCCCCCATTTTACTCAAACTTTCATCACAGCCACCGATTTCTGTTTACTGGCAGCAATGGTGGCATTACAGCTGTAGACCACATGACTGCTGCAGCCAATCAAAGGCTCAACGGTCTTCTGCCAGCTATCTGGTCATCAGAGCTGAGCCAAGTGATTGGCTGCAGTGGTCATGAGCATTGTACTTGTTCTCAGACCGGAAGCAGCAGTGAGATCCATGACCTGGGTCAGGGAAGGTGAGTTCTGTTTGTTATTTATATCCAGTGGGAACTTTTAGGGTAGAAAAAAATTCTTAAAATAAAAATCTACAAAACCCATGTGATCCAGAACAGCATCACAAGCCTTTATCTTTTTTTCCTTTTAACTAAGGCTAAGAGTGCAGTCAGCCGTCTTTACTTGTCCAGTTTTATCAACTCTTTCATGTTAACAGAGGCCCTATGTAATAGGCTGACTACACATGCTTCTACATTTAGGGTCATCAGCTCTAATCTACTGTGGAACTTGCCACTTCTATGTAAAATATAGCATTGCATGTGAATAATTAAAGGGGACTTGTCATGCCGTTTTGTGAAACCGCCCCAATTTGTTTTAAATGATGTAATGTGCATCACTACCATGGTTTTCTAAAAACAAAATTCCACATATCTATCTTATAAAACGACTTTATATGCTGAGGTGACTGCACACACACACCTGGCTTCAGTCATAGGATGGTGCTTTTGCTTACTGTCACTCAAGTTCATTCATGATGTTTTTTTAATGTTTGTCAAACCCCCTGCATTGTAATCAATTGACATCACTTTGGGACCTGCAGGACCTGTGGGAATGTCAAGAACATGTGATAATGGGAATAGCTAAGCTCAAAGAATGTTTTATTTCAGCCTGCTTAGCTCTGCCCCTTACGGACACATGGTAGTGAGATCACCACAGGTCCTTCACAACCATGACCTTCAGTGATCTGTGATCAATGTCAATATATTACACTGCAGGGGGTATTACAATGTTTGAAAAAACTGCATGACAGAAATGTATTGACGTGACTGATTCCAGCTGAAGTATCCACCCCATGACTGTTTGTGCATGTACCTAATGCAAACAACTAAGAATGTAAAGTGCTTATTTAAATACATGGAGTTTTTTTTAAACCAGGTTAGTGATGTAGGGGATTGTCCAGGCAACACAGTCTGGGTCTTGCTGAGTTTTGGATAGTTTTAGAGCTAATCTGCCACTATTTACTCATAATATTATTTAGTTTCAAGTTTTTTATTATGTAGAGGTCCATATAATGTTCAGTCATTGCTAAAAAAAAACCTTGCTAGCTAAAAAACATAATGTTTAGTGACTCTATTTGTTAGCTGACAGCTAATTGCAAGGGTTATTGCACTCTAATGGGAACCTGTCATCCGATTCATATTGCCCAAACCACAGGCAGCGTGAATCATGGCATGGCTCCATGATCGCAGCCAAGTACATTTGTCTCTACAAGATCCAGTTAGGTACTATAGGTGGAGATGAGACTAGTCCTGTACTGACCTCGAATGGCTCTTCCCAGTGGTGCTCGTGATTGACAGGTCTCTCTGAGTACATGAGGGAGAGACCCATAATAATAATAATCTTTATTTATACAGCGCCAACATATTCCGCAACGCTTCACAATTTAGAGGTTCATATTCAAACAGTCATAAGAAACAGTTATCAGAAAATACAATACAATTCAAAATACAATACAAAGCATAATACAATAATTAAAGCAAAATAATGACAGCCCTGCATAAGAGCTTACAATGTAACAATGAGGTGGGGGTGACACAAAGTACAAGTGCCTATTTACAATGATGGTATAGTCAACTTGAGGAGATGGGGAACAGATAGGAGCAGCATAAGTGGCCACCAACCATTATTTGTGATGCATGCAAGACTGGTGGAGCGGATAAGCTATGTCTAAGTGACTTTGACTAGGGATCATGATAGGCCGCCCTAAAAAGGTGTGTTTTTAGGGATCGCCTGAAACTATGTAAGTTGTGGATAGACCTAATTTCTTGGGGTAGGTATTCCAGAGAATTGGTGCAGCTCGGGAGAAGTCTTGGAGCTGGGAATGAGAGGTTCGGATTAATGCAGAAGTGAGTCTAAATTCACTTCCAGAGTGAAGAGAACAGGTGGCGTGATAGACAGAGATGAGGGTAGAGAGGTAGGGGGTGCTGCACTGTGAAGAGCTTTGTGGGTGAGAACAAGTGGTTTGAATTGGATCCTATAGTGTATAGGCAGCCAGTGCTATAACTGGCATAGAGCAGAAGCATCTGAGTAACGATTAGCTAGATAGGTGATCCTGGCTGCTGCATTAAGGATGGACTGAAGAGGGGAGAGTCTAGTGCAGGGGAGGCCAATAAAAGAGAATTACAATAGTCAAGGCGGGAGTGAATCAGGGCCACAATAAAGGTTTTTGTTGTTTCCAAGGTGAGAAAGGGGTGAATTCTAGAGATATTCTTCAGGTGCAAGTGGCAGGAGCGGCCAAGAGATTGTATATATGGGTGAAAGAAAGATCAGAGTCAAACATAACACCCAGGTTCCAGGACGAAGTGCCTTAAAAGTCTGCGCTGCTGCCCAAAAGAAACACCAGACTCGCCAGGGTATCTGGGTTGATGAAGCTTTATTCCATCTACGCGTTTCGGATCCCCTCCTGGCTTCCCTTTCCCCAGGGAGATGCATGTTGCTGTCATAAGGTCATTGGTCACTTTAGTGAGGGCAGTTTCTGTAGAATGTAGGGGTCGAAAACCAGACTGTATTTGATCTAGAAGAAAGTGAGTGGAGAGGTAACGAAAGAAGCAGGAGTAGACCAGGCGCTCGAGGAGTTTAGAGATGAAAGGGAGATTGGAGACTGGTCTGTAGTTATTTGTGCAGGATGGGTCAAGAGAAGTTTTCTTTAATAATGGAATAATGATTGAGTGTTTGAAGGAGGGGGGAAGATGCCAGAAGAGACAGAGAGATTGAAGATTTTGGTTAGGTGAGTAGGGACCACTGGAGAGAGGGACTGAGCAGGTGTGAGGGAATGGGGTCAGTGGTGCATGTGGTGGAATGAGAGGAAGAGAGGAGTCTGGAGCCTTCTTCTATGACTGGGTTGAATGTAGAGAGTGAGCCAGAGAAAATGTGGGGAGAGGTAGGGGTAACAGCGATTTGAGGTTGGGAGTTGAATTCCTGATGGATGTTTTCTATTTTCTTAGTGAAGTAAGAAGTCAGATCATCAGCACAGAGGTCAGTGATAGGGGCCTGTACTTTAGGACTGAGGAGAGAGTGAAAGGTGTCAGAGTTTTCTTTGGGTTGTTTTGGCAGCGCTGACAGAAGCCCAGATGGGGGTGGACTATTCACATATCTCCAAGATCTTCAAAGTATATGTTCTCTGAAATGCCAGCGCAATCAATAGAAAAATATACCTGGCTGCAGTAGTAGTCAGGTTTCCTGATACCCGCAGTTTGGACACCATGAATCAGATGTCAGGTTCCCTTTAATAGATAAATAGGCTCTAGCAATTCTGGGATATTCTTTATTCTGCCTGCAGGACTGCAATAAAAGTACTTATGCATGAAAGAAAGATGCTAATGCTGGATGCAAAGGAACGCTTACAATATACATTCATAGAAAATAAAGCCCATGAAAATCTGCCAGGTGATATTTGCCTAAATTCTCATGTGCAATGCATTGAATATATGCATTGCGATCATTTCGGCTTTATGGACTTAATGCATTTAAAACCTGTAATATCTTTTTGACTGTTATGGTATATAGTTCCACCAAGACCTTCTAATTGTTGAAATGCTATGATTACAGATGCCATATTTTATAAGTGGAAGGTCATCTACATATACTTTACATTGTTTCCTTTCTTCTGGGACATAGAAATATAGGAAGCCTATCAAAATCTGACATCTTAAATGATCCAAGAGAAAACTGAGCCTATAATACTCTGCAAAAAAAAAATCAATTATCTAAGAAGAAGACTAATGCACATTATAGATGACACATCCAAAAGGATAGTTCCAGTCCTCAGCATTACATAATACGATCATGCAAAATGGATTAACAATTTAGTTCTGCTTTCCTTCATATATTGCTTCAGCCTCCAGGTTTGGTAACGGGGACTGTAATAACCTTAACATGCTTTTGTTTCAGCTGCCTTCTTTCAGCTTTCATTGGTTGAAATTCCAGTTATTTAATAATCTCCTCTATACTACACTCCTGTCTATGACTGAAATTAAGTGTGACAATACGTTTTTCTCTTTCCCTTTACAGAGCATCAGCAGGTTAAATAGTGATAGTGTACTGGACTCCTAGATGGTAAAGGAAATCTTTCAGCAGGTTTTTGCTATATAATCTGAGAGCAGCATAATATAGGGATTGAGACCCTGATTCCACGGATGTGTCGCTTAGCTTCCAGGATAAAACAGTTGTGACGGATTCACAGTTATTTTGCGGCAGATTTATTAGTTCTCTGAATGCTGAGTATCCACACGACTAATTGATAGCTTTTTACGTACAATGCATATTGGCAGAAAGATGCCTATCAGTGTTCGGAGGACGTGGTTGAACTAGGAGATATGTGACAATTAGTCCTCTACTCATACTCTCCTGCTAATAAAATACTGATTTTATTAAACAGCAAAATACAGTCAAGGAAGTGACCCTTGTCTGTAATGAAGGACTCTACATCTATCGTTCTGCTTTCAAATTACATAGCAAAAACTTTCTTAACAAAGCTTCATTCTCAAGATTGATGCAATTCCCATGGTTGGGACACACATCTATTATACATTTAGGGCATATACTATGGATATGCTATGAATGTCTAAACTATTTAATGTACAGAATAATACAACACCCCAGTCTTTCTAAATAAACGTTTTCGGGAGCTACTGCTGTGCACAATATATTTAGCAGCCATTTTTACATTGTCTCTCATAAGTTGCCCTTTAAACTAATCAGAATACTTAATGAGCATCTGTGGGATATGAAATTAATCCTTCAGATGAAGGAAAGACCGTCCTAATTCACTTCCAGCCTTAACGTTTGTGAATCCCTTAACACTAGCAGGATTAATACAGCAATCAACATTTCTTGCTCTGTCAGGCAGCAAACACTGCAGATATGGCTCCAGCTCAAGTCTTCTATTAATCATTTCAAAGTTTGTATACAGTTTCCAAGTGAACATCATGGACTATACAAATTGCACTTTACACCTTGCCCATAACTTTCAATTTTGTCCTTAACAGTATTTCCTGGAGTAGCCATGTGAACAAGGCTGTGCTCAGTCATTGAATGATGCAACTTCTTCCGTTTGACAACCTGAAAATCTGAGTTAAATTCAGACCAAAATCTGCACCAGTACACTACACTTCAGCAGTCATGTTTGTGCAACTTGTTACACCTTGACAATTAAAGGGGCTTTCTGGCCCCTGGCTACAAGTCTGTAGTGACTATGTGACTGCAGACTCCCAGTGTGCATGCTGTCAGTATTCGCTGTCACAGGTGGGCATGTGACTGCAGGTATGAGATTTGCATACCTGCGGCCACGTTCCGACTAGACGTGGCCGCCCTCACTCAATACATTTTGATTAGACAAGGTTTGATACCTCAAGTTGGAATTTGTCTGGAAGTATGTAGATCATATTTTTTCAGTCATATTGACTCACCGTGGCCGGGACTCCGGTTTAGACAGGCAGTAGCTTCTTCCTCCTTGTCACGGGTGGACCGCGCCTGCCGGTAGTGGGGCCCGGTGGAGTGCAATCAAAAAGTTGAAGATGTCTTGTGGGAACAGATTAAGGGGTTAATTGTTTTGTGACGCAACCTATGAGTGTTTTCGGTAACTGTACCGACGCTGCGGGACCTCCGGGGGATGGAATGCAGCAAGATGCAACGCTCCCCACAGGCTAAGTGATGATCCCGGAGGCTGGAGCTGCTTAAGGTTGTGGTGCGGCAGCTGCGGTTACCTTATGTGCGGACGGATAGTTCATAAGAAAGCACAGACACTGTAAGTCTCTGTAACGGTTCTTTACTGTAACCAGCAAGCAGTACATGGTATACAGTTTGTGGGTAGCAGACCGGGTGGACTTAGCAGTGATAGGTGTCTCTCAGAGATCCGCGTGTTTCCTCGTTCTATCTAAGTAAGTTGCCATTGTCGCCCAGGAATACCAGGTCGGGTACAGGGAGGCTGCTTGAATGCCCTATCCGGGTATACGTTCCGGATGCTTTGGGGAGCCTTGGGTCCCTTGGTGGGTACACCGCTGGTTAGACGACGGGATTTGGCGATGGTGGGGTGCTCCTGTAGAGCGGTCCCTCCACTCCTCTGGTTCGCATAGCAGAGCTGAACTGCTGCTAGCTTCGGTACCAGCAAACCGGCTGTAGATGGGCAGAGATGGTTTTGGACCCGCATGATGATGCCCGTAGTTGGTAGGGAGACAGGCCAGCGAGGGTGGCCAGGGGGTCGCACGGGACTGTGCAACCCCCTCTCCTAGGTTGCAGAGTTGGGAATCTGCAGAGGTCTTCTAGGTTGCTGTTACTTCTCCAGACCCGAGACTAACTCTCTAAGCTGGACTAAACTTCTACTACACACTACCCTTGCACTCCGCCCACCAGGACCTGATTGGCCCTCTATACTAGGGATGCACGCAGGGTATGGATCTCTGAGTTAACCATTTGACTGCTGGGTCAGAGAATATTGCTGCTGCATTTATGGCTGCAATTACCCTCCTGTGACGCACTCGTTGCGGGGCGCCACAATATGAGCACCTGCTTCCAGTACTGGAGAATCCTGACAGTGCACACTGTGCGCAGTTTGGATTTACAAGTCTGAAATAACAGACAGAATGCAGAAGCCATTTTAATATGATTCACAATAGTGAGAAGACTTCAGACCTAACAGCTCAGCAATGCAGAGTGGGAGAAATAGCCCTAAAACATTGGACAAATACTCCAGACAGTAATATGCTGTACAACTGCAGCATTGAAGAACACATTCAGTTGGTGGAGTGAGAGAGGTAGGAAAAGTGCATGTAGCATTGCCAGGGTGATTGAGCACACAGTTGATTTAGTTGATCTGACAACCATATTGATGTATTTCAATTACTCAATTTTCTTACACATTAATTCTTCATGCACTAGAAAGCTGCAAGCCAGCACAATATTTTTAAAAGAAAAAAATAAATCTAAACTCAATGTCTGCAAAATGTATTTATCACAAAGGAGTGACCGTACAACACATTGTGACACATTGTGACCATTGCCACATTTGGCAGTTTGGATGTGGAGCCAATTACCTCGTATAGTTATAGAGGTATAGTTACAAATAACCATGGGACCTGTTCCACTCCCTCTCTCCCTATGCCTAGGTCTTGTATTATGTGGTTCTTTGATTTTTGTGCAGTGAGTATGGGGTATTTGTAACTGTGTGCTGCACTTCATGTCCATATGCCAAGTAATGTGTACAATCATATTATTATTATTTATTTATATTGCACCATTAATTCCATGGTGCGGTACATGAGAAGGGGCCACCTTCAAAATTATAGATATAGTTTACAGTAAACAAATTAACAATGACAGACTGGTACAGAGGGGAGAGGACAATCTACAGGATAATGGGGAGGAGACAGTAGTTCAGGGGTGCAGCAGACCTGGTTGTGGAGAGGTGGCAGCTTCGGTGGCGGTGGGGGGTGGCTTGGTCATTGCAGGCTGTAAGCTTTCCTGAAGAGAAGGGTTTTCAAGTTCCGTCTCAAGGATCCAAGCGTGGTGGATAATCTGACTGTTGGGGCGCAGAGTTCCAGAGGATGGGCGATATTAGGGACAAATCTTGGAGGCAGTTGTGTGAGGAACAGATAAGTGTGGAGGAGAGGAGGAGGTCTTGGTAGGATCAAAGATTACGTGAGGGAAGGTAGTGGGAGAATAGTTCAGAGATATAGGGAGAAGACAGTTTATGGATGGCTTTGTAGGTTAGTATCAGTAGCTTGAACTGGATTCGTTGGCTAAAGGGGAGCCAGTGGAGGGATTTGCAAAGGGGAGAAACGAGGGGAGTAGCGAAGGAGAGAGGTGGATTAGTCAAGCAGCAGAGTTGAGGACAGACTGGAGAGGAGAAAGAGTCTTAGCAGGGAAGCCACAGAGGAGAATGTTGCAGTAGTCAAGGCTGGAGATGATAAAGGCATGTACAAGAATTTTAGTAGATTCAGGGCTGAGGAAAGGACAGATTCTGGAAATATTCTTTAGCTGCAGGCGACAGGAGGTGGTGAGAGTTTGGATGTGTGGTTTGAAGGACAGGGCAGAGTCGAGAGTTACTCCAAGCTGGTGCTACTGCCCAGATGGCTGGTTCCAGTAGTGGTAGTGGGTGATTGCAATTCCAACATGCTTAGCCATGATATGTTCTGGGTTTTTTTTTAGACTACCCTGTCCATCATTGACACTTTTATTTTACCATACATTTTGTACAACACTATAATTAACTTTTTTGACAATCCTTTGAACACTAATTATTCAAACTTTGCCAAAAAAAAGGCATAAGAAATATTATGTACATAGGTACATGTACAGAAAGGAACATGTAGAGGCGGGCAGCAGTATAGGTGTGGTGTGTATGTTGGTAATATTGAACTAGCAGAACAAGTTTACATAAACAGGCATGAGCAGGTAAATATCTACATTTTATAAACATTTGTTTTCTATTTATTCCAACAAAATTCAACCTCATTCCCCAAAAATGATAAGAAATGCTACATAGGTACAAGTCAGAAAAAGTCAGCACCAGGGCGCAGTATTGGTCTGTCGGCATGTACACATGATATACAAAAAATTAAGTATGAGATGCCCACTTTGTGAGGTAAAAAGTTGCAATCTACGGTCTACAGCAGAGATCTTAATCTCCAAGCCTTGAGGGCGTCAACAGTGCAGGATTTCAGGATTCCCTTAGTATTGCACAGGTTATAATTGAATTACCTGCACAGGTTATGAGTCCAACCCTTGTGCAATGCTCAGGAAAACCTGCAATGTTGGCAGCACTTAAGGTCCCTGGTCTAGATAATAGAGAATTGTTTTTGTCAATTTGAATGGTAATTATGCCATCACCCTGCATAAATCAAATAGATAAAGTAATACTAATCACACTGCTAGCTGATGGAGATATTATATGGTTTTGCACACCCCATATTAATAGAATATTCACCAATATACAGTTGTGGCCAAAAGTATTGACACCCCTGCAATTCTGTCAGATAATACTCAATTTCTTCCTGATAATGATTGCAATCACAAATTCTTTGGTATTATTATCTTCATTTGATTTGTCTTCAATGAAAAAACACAAAAATAATTGTCCTAAAGCCAAATTGGATATGATTCCACACCAAGCATAAAAAAGGGGGTGGACAAAAGTATTGGCACTGTTAGAAAAATCATGTGATACTTCTCTAATTTGTGTAATTAACAGCACCTATAACTTACCTGTGGCACCTAGCAATTGTTGGCAATAACTAAATCACACTTGCAGCCAGTTGACATGAATTAAAGTTGACTCAACCTCTGTCCTGTGTCCTTGTGTGTACCACATTGAGCATGGAGAAAAGAAAGAAGACCAAAGAACTGTCTGAGGACTTGAGAAACCAAATTGTGAGGAAGCATGAGCAATCTCAAGGCTACAAGTCCATCTCCAAAGACCTGAATGTTCCTGTGTCTACCGTGCGCAGTGTCATCAAGACGTTTAATGCCCATGGCACTGTGGCTAACTTCCCTAGATGTGGACGGAAAAGAAAAATTGTCAAGAGATTTCAACGCAAGATTGTGCGGATGGTGGATAAAGAACCTCAACTAACATCCAAACAAGTTCAAGCTGCCCTGCAGTCTGGGGGTAGAACAGTGTCAACCCGTACTATCCGTCGGCGTCAGAATGAAAAGGGACTGTATGGTAGGAGACCCAGGAAGACCCCATTTCTTACCCAGAGACATAAAAAAGCCAGGCTGGAGTTTGCAAAAACTTACCTTAGAAAGACTAAAACGTTTTGGAAGAATGTTCTCTCTTTTTAGGCAAAGGCATCAACATAGAGTTTACAGGAGAAAAAAAGAGACATTCAAAGAAAAGAACACGGTCCCTACAGTCAAACATGGTGGAGGTTCCCTGATGTTTTGAGGTTGCTTTGCTCCCTCTGGCACTGGACTGCTTGACCGTGTGCATGGCATTATGAAGTCTGAAGACTACCAACAAATTTTGCAGCATAATGTAGGGCCCAGTGTGAGAAAGCTCGGTCTCCCTCAGAGGTCATGGGTCTTCCAGCAGGACAATGACCCAAAACACACTTCAAAAAGCACTAGAAAATGGTTTGAGAGAAAGCACTGGAGACTTGTAAGGTGGCCAGCAATGAGTCCAGACCTGATTCCCATAGAATACCTGTGGAGAGATCTAAAAATGGCAGTTTGGAGAAGGCACCCTTCAAATATCAGGCACCTAGAGCAGTTTGCCAAAGAAGAATGGTCTAAAATTCCAGCAGAGCATTGTAAGAAACTCATTGATGGTTACGAAAGTGGTTGATCGCAGTTATTTTGGCTAAAGGTTGTGCAACCAAGTATTAGGCTGAGGGTGCCAATACTTTTGTCTGGCCCATTTTTGGAGTTTTGTGTGAAATGATCAATGTTTTGCTATTTGCTTCATTCTCTTTTGTGTTTTTTCATTTAAGACAAATTAAATGAAGATAATAATGCCAAAGAATTTGTGATTGCAATTATTTTCAGGAAAAAATGGAGTATTATCTGACAGAATTGCAGGGGTGTCAACTGTAGTTGTCAGTGACATAAAAACAGCTCAAAGACGATGTCCTGTATCAAGGACTCATACAAGGTCAACTACCGGAAATTGCTAACAATACACAATTGTAAAAAGATAAGCTAGAAAAAGATAACAGCTAAAAAGGCGATACCAAAATGTCCAACACCAGTTAATAGGGTAAGATCCACATGCAAGGTTGTCAGTGGTTCTCAGTATAAAACAGAGATGAAATAAATGGTATAATGTATAAAGAGCATAACGTACTAAAATGAGAGTAAATAAGTAGGCAGCTCCTTCCATGTATTTTATGTGTTCAATATGTGTCCATACAATGAAACAATCCATGACGACAATCCCGTGGATATGGCGAGTTAGTAAGATGCTCCTTTTGTTCAAAATAAATCCTAGATTATAATACCGTATATTACTCGCGTATAAGCCGAGTTTTTCAGCCCAAAAATTGGGCTGAAAAGTCCCCCCCTCGGCTTATGCACGAGTCATACAGGCCCCCCCTCACAGTATGGCGCCCCCCCTCACAGGATGGCCCCTGAATGCAGCGCTGCTCACATACATTACCTGGCTATCAGCTGTCACCTTCCGGTGGCGATTCGCTGCTCCTGGCTCCAGGCTGCATCTTTCTCTGTGTCTTCATGCTTTGCGGCCGGGGCTCATCGCGATGACGTCATCGCGACGCCAGTCGGTCACGTGACAAGCAGGAAGACAGAGATGAAGATGGAAGCCGGAGCCAGGAGCAGTGATTCGCCACCGGAGGGTGACAGCTGATAGCCAGGTAATGTATGTGCGCAGCGCTACATGTGGGGGCCATCCTGTGGGGGGGGGGGGGCGCCATACTGTTAGGGGGGCCTGTGTAATGGCACACTGCTGGGGCTGTATACTGTGCAGGGGACCTGTATACCACACTGCTGGGGCTGTATACTGTGTAGGGGACCTGTATATTACACTGCTGGGGCTGTATACTGTGCAGGGGACCTGTATACCACACTGCTGGGGCTGTATACTGTGCAGGGAACCTGTATACCACACTGTTGGGGCTGTATACTGTGCTGGGGACCTGTATACCACACTGCTGGGGCTGTATACTGTGCTGGGGACCTGCTGTATACCACACTGCTGGGGCTGTATACTGTGCTGGGGACCTGCTGTATACCACACTGCTGGGGCTGTATACTGTGCTGGGGACCTGCTGTATACCACACTGCTGGGGCTGTATACTGTGCAGGGGACCTGTATACCACACTGCTGGGGCTGTATACTGTGTAGGGGACCTGTATATTACACTGCTGGGGCTGTATACTGTGCAGGGGACCTGTATACCACACTGCTGGGGCTGTATACTGTGCTGGGAACCTGTATACCACACTGTTGGGGCTGTATACTGTGCTGGGGACCTGTATACCACACTGCTGGGGCTGTATACTGTGCTGGGGACCTGCTGTATACCACACTGCTGGGGCTGTATACTGTGCTGGGGACCTGCTGTATACCACACTGCTGGGGCTGTATACTGTGCTGGGGACCTGCTGTATACCACACTGCTGGGGCTGTATACTGTGCTGGGGACCTGCTGTATACCACACTGCTGGGGCTGTATACCTGTGCTGGGGTCCACCCTCGGCTTATACGCGAGTCAATACGTTTTCCCAGGTTTTGGGGGCAAAAGTTAGGGGAGTCAGCTTATACACGAGTATAAACGGTGATTATTAAAAAATCCTCAATGCTGTGACGCCTCGGCACCGCAATCTCTTGGATACAGTCTGAATAATACCGCTGATCGATCTTTGTGAATTTGTGGTGAAAGTCACTTTTCATATGCGCCATAATTATTCAGAGATTCCTCCATTCCCCCTCATCAAGACCATCGTCAAGCAGGGCCTTCATTTTTTATATCTTTTATTTTAAAGGTGTTACGATATATTCAATTTGAATTGAAAGCTATCCCTCATAACATTTCATTTCTCTACCTGTTCATCTCTTTTCCCATGTTGCACTGCACTATCTATTAGTTAGGCTTCATATAAATGAAAAATGATGATACGCCTTGTTTGGAGCTCCTCTTGTGGTTGTCATATTGTCGCCTACTGGGATTATCCAGGGATAGAGTCTCTGTCTTTACAGCTTGAAACCTTATTCACAGTCAAGGTCCATCTCCATCAGTTGTCTTATTAGAAAAGCTGTTACCTCTTTTAAAGCATAAAGGACAAAATAAAGAAAATAACATTTTAGATTTGTCAGGGTCAAGTATGCTTTTAAAGCACAAGGACCTATTGTACTGTTACAAAATGCATAAAAGAATGGGAAACATAAGGATTTTCCCAGTGCACATTCTGTTGCCATGATTGCATTTAGGACAGACTACACAGCTGAGCTACATATAAAATGTGTAAATCATAAGACTATGAGTATGGATGTTACAGAACACAGTAAATATATATGCTTCAGATGTAGCAGTTCTCAGAATGCTGAGCTCTGTATAACTCCGCCCTCACCACTGATTGACAGCATTTTGTGTACACTGTGCTCCTCCCAGATTACGTAGCCAAAACCTGGTGACAGATTCCCTTTAAACCAACAGGAACATAGTACAATAAACACATGTAGTATACTATGTAGACCTGTGGGTGTAGTAAAATGCTATATATTGGAGAACAGTTATTTATATGATTAATAGATATTCTACGGATTTTTTGATCAGCCAAAAGATAAATAATTTTTTCAAACGCATTTTTAAAGCTCTGGATAGCCTAAAAGTCCTCCACTTTTCTTCTACAGTCCTCTACTTCCTTCTCTTGCTGTAGATGTAAATTGGACAAGTTAAGATTCCAACCCTACGGTTGGTCTCATGGTTGACCTTGAGGTAAGTGATAACAAACATATTGACCTAGGGTGACTAAACACAATGTACAGGGGATCAAAACAGACAAGTTATGGCTTACCGAGGATACAATTTCATGGCATGGAAAGAAGTTTAATATTTTTGTCTAATAATCGCTACATTGCTGCATGCACTAGTCCTTCCCTGGGGTCATTAAATATTTTTGGCCAGTTTGAACAAATCCAATGGCCAATATCAATATGAATTACTTTTTGTATTGCTTCAATATTGTAATTAACTAGACCAGGGGTCCCCAACCTTTTTGACCTTGGGGAGCCAGATTTGCCATTTAATTTTGATGGAGGGTCATGAGCCACATTCAGTTCCTCCCCTCAGAGCTATGACACCCAGAACCTCCATTACCAGTATAATGACACCCAAAGCTTTTCTATAGAAATCTCACCAAAGGTAATGTACCAAGATCCAGGAGTTCCTACATTACTCCCATTCAGTATTCTTACATCAAGCAATCTCACCACACTGTCACATGCATATTAAAGCACCTCCTCTGTCAGGTAGTATAATCCTATGGCAAATTTATTACATTAAATGATCCTTAAACCCCCAAGGCCAATATACAGTATGAACATCCAGATCTGCTCTTTTGTTTGGGGCTACTCACATAAATCACTATCTGGAGACCTGCTCTTCATAGCTGTTTTCAAGACCAGGTGCTAATGCAGAAAGCTGAGAAACAGCCGCTAGCCACACTTCATGGGTCCTTGAGCCTCATGTGGCTCCAAAGCCAGATGTTGGGGACCCCTGCATTAGACTATTGTTTGTTTAACATTATTGAACCATTAGCCTTATATTGTTTGACATGTAAAGATTGGCTACATTTAAGCTATTTTTAAGTAAGTTTTATTCTAGACAAGTACAGGGCAGGTAAAACACCGAATATACGGTAGTTACACTACCAAAGAAATAAATAATATCCAAAAAGAACTGTAAATTATTGCCCATAAAGTGGATACGTTTCCAAGTCATAGCCATGGTAAGAAAAGAAAAGTACCACTTTAGGCAGAGATACAACATTTATTCAAGTTTAAAGTATTGCAAAGGGCTAATATACTGATTTTTATGAAAGAAGACTTTGCAATATTACTTAATAAACTGCTTTAATTTCATTGTATTGAGTGCACAGCTTTACCTTAATGCTTTGTGCTTTCTAAAAAAAATCCAAAGACATTCATGTGAGCTACCTTGATTAACAAAAACAACCTCTAATCTTCTGAGGGTCGAAAATCCCATTTGACTGGGTTTAATAGGTCACCTCCACATTTAGCTTTAAGTAATACTGGAAGGATTGGATCCTAACCTTTTTATTCCAGCCCCAGGCAGGGCAATGACTCACTGTCTACCAGAAGACAGATGCTGCCTTATAAATGGTGGATGAGAATGAAAAGAATTTATCAGATCCCAAGTATTCTTCTAGATCATGACAACCCAAAAGCTTAGCAGAAACCATTCCTTTTACGGAGTCTGAGATACAGCATACAGTTTATAAGCATTCTTTTGCAATTACTATTTTTGTTGTATGATGACAAATCGTCTAAATTCGGACTTAGAAATTTTGGTTATATTAAGGTTGACTTTAACACGATAAGGCCATTTACTCTTGTAGTAAGAGGGAGAAGAATTAACTTCAATTTGTGGGAGATGTATAGTATGTACAAGAGAAATTGCATCAAATATCAGACTTTGTGTGTTTTACAGGTCACAAGCTAAATACAGTTCACTGGACAGACTTGTCAGGCCATTTATGCCCTCCAACTCAGCAGCATTCACATCTGTATCACAAAATTCCCTGCCTAACCAGCTCTGAATAATACTATATACTAAAATCAAAGTTTCATAAAATCATTTATTACCTCTGTTTCTGTTTTTTGTATGCTAATTAGTCCTTTGACTAGTCGATGGAGCACTGTTTCTCCAGACTACTCAAAGCAGGATTCACTAAATCATCCCAGACAGATGTCCGTCCAGCCTCTGTTTGAAGACTTCTATTGAAGGGAAATGTACCACCTCTTGTGGCCGCCTGTTCCACTAGTTGGTCACCTTAATTGAGAAATGTTTTTTCTAATATCTCATCTGTATCTCCTCCCATTCAGTTTCATCCCATTGCTTCAAGTCTTGTACTAATGCACAGTGCGCCTCTCTTAAGCTGGGACATGTACACCCAGCTTCAGAGGTGCACTGATGCTGCCAAAATGAGCCACCCACAATCAAGATTTTCAATAACTCCCACTCATGGAATGAGGGCCAACTAGTCTGGAGAAACAACAGCCCCTCCTCTAGTCAAAACCCTAATTAGTAAAGTAACAGCTCGGTCAGTTTATAAATGCTTTTTTTAAATAATGATTTTAGTGAATAACATTATATAGGTCTGGGAATTTAGTTGTACAGATGTGACTGCTGCTGGGTTAGAGGACATAAGGGACCTGACAGGTTCCCTGTAAAGGGGAACTCCAATGAGACAATACTTTTTAGTACAGTTCCTGCCCTGCTAAATGATAAAGCAGAGCTGTATACTGCGGTTCTAGGATCTATAGATCTCTTATAAATTGATAAAATTTGACCTGCTCCTCAGCTCTGACCCCTACCTCATGGGACAGAGAATTGTCAGCCTGACAGTCTCATGCTGCTGGTGAGAGGAGGAGATGTTGGGGGTGTGGATACTGGGAGCTGCAGGATCATCCTAAATTCCAGCCCCCTCACATTTCTGTATAGAGAAGGTGCATGGCCGCCGGCCCCATGCTCACACATACAACCCATCCTATGTGACAATCATGTCATCAAGCAGATAGAAATACATGCTGTGATCCTCTGCTGTATGATGATGCATAATGTGTACTGTTATTGTGAGGCTGAGAGCACAGGCAAAGCATTACATTGATCGATTCAGCTCTGCATGGTCACCCCTCCCCCATAGGAACATGGTATCTTCCTATCCCTCCAACTTTTAATGGATAATCATCATCACTCCTCACTGGAATGTAGGATGATCCTGCAGCTCCCAGGGTCCACGCCCCCAACACACCTCCTGATCTCTACTGCTGCATGAAGCTCTCAATTTTCTGTCCCATGAAGGAGGAGAGCAAAGAGCAGGTATAACTTTATTGATTTATAAGAGATCTATAGATCCTAGAACTGCAGTGCTACAGCTCTGCTTCATCAAGTAGGAGGGCAGGAACTGTACTAAAAAGATTTTTCTCCCCGGAGTTTCCCTTTAACGCCTTCAGCTATGTTACATATTAAATACATTTTATTACAGTTACCACTTCAGATGACCTGACATTAAAATATAGATAAATGCAAGACAACTAATCAGTCTTGAATATTTGTAAAATTCTGGAAACAAAATACTGGTCTCCAAAAACAATTAGAAGCAATTGATGTGTTTAACTTCTTACTTCTAGACCGTCCATTGACTATAAACATCCCAACTGCATTATACTCTGCATTGACATTCTAAAACATCCCTTCATAGTATAGCAAGTGGAGGAGATTGTGCAGCTGCAGGAGAGAGTGTTGACTGTCAGACACAGACAGAATCCACATAGACAAGGCAGAGACAGTTTATTACTGTATTTGCCTTCCCGATAGCTATTCACACAGCACTGATGAAGTGCTGTGTATACAAATAAAGCACTGACAAGATGTCCTGATGCTAAGAATTTTGCACTCTGTCTCACAAATTTGTCACTTAATGTTCTTGAACATTAGTCCACAAGTTTAAAAAGTGGCTAAGAGAATCACAATAAGGTGTTTCTGATTACAGCTGAGAAATTATCTGACACGTTCTCTTCTACCACTTACTATACCAAGGAAAAAGCTGTCTCAGATCTGCTCTGCTTATTGGAGCCATTATTTGATGTGCAAAATTCGACAATTTCATCAAAAGCTTAATTAACGTCATAAAGTAAGTACCCTCTAATTAATAGATGTAGAGTTTATTGAGTGAGGGACCTTCTAGATTTTATGGCAATGAACGAACCTGAATAATTTGGCATAAATGAGAAGATATTGCTGTAGAGCTGACAAAATAATTGAAAGTTACTTTAAAGGCCCGTTACACGGCACAAGATCATTCTCGACATCGCTTATACGTCACGGGTTTGGAGGTGTTGAAACAACATCGTTAGGATGTCGTTGCGTATGATTCTGCAAAGTTGTAACGATAAATCGTTGGATCGCTGATCACAGGTTTGAGAGCATGTTCTCAAACCATACGATCAACGATCAGCCAACCTGGTATATCATTGTGTTTGACACTGCGATAACGATGTCGTTTACGACTTCGCTCATTCACAGCAGTGAGCAGCTATCGTTCGCTGGGTTGGGCAAACTATACCTGCTCCGAACATCGTTGGTGAGTTGTCCACGATATCTAGATGTGTGACATCTCACCAACGATGTCTACAACGACCGCGCGCCCACAAGATCACTGCCGACATTGTTCCAACGTTGTTCCTTGTAACGGGGCCTTGAGTTTGACTTTTTTTTCTTTTCTTTAGCATGATTGCAGACATCATAGCAAATGTGTGAATGTAACAGGAGGCCTGAGAAATTTGCATTAGTTTAAAAAACAAGTGATTTTTTTTGTGTGTGTATTATTAGGAACTGGGAGGTGATACCTGGAAAAACTTGCTTTAATTTGTAAAATAAAGTAATTTTCAGAAAGTACTTGAGAACCAGTGCTAAATACTAACAATTAAAATTGTTCTTAATGAGGGATCTTAGGATCTTAGCCTATACAAGTGATATGGGGCTTGTGGCTGTTTGCCAACTGATGCATAAGCACCAAGTCTAGCAAGCAGGTACGAAGAGCAGGTCTCCAGTAGAAATGGGCGAATGTCTGAATGTTCAGGTCCAGGTGCTGCCTGTTTGGGACTCACGCACGGCCTGTATGACCTTGGAAGTTCCATATTGGCTGTTCGTTTCTCCACCCACATATGGCCAGCTATTATCAAAAGACTTCCAGGAGAGGCACAGTTTTTTAACTTTCTTTTTAATTTTCCAACCGCACTGTGGGTGATAACTCAGGATTTAACCCCAGTGCAAACCGATCACACACTGTCAGTGGCTTACACTGGTCTGGACACCCAGTGTACCAAGGCATAGCAATCTTGGCCACAGCACTTGGAAGACAGAATTCCCCCAACCCCAGCCCTGAACAGGTTCGCTCAGCTCTAGTCTCCAGATGGTGAATTTGGTGATTAGCCCCACATAGTAGAGCAGATCTGAATAGGGGTAAGATAGGAGCTCCTGGATCTTGGTATACTGCTACTTATAATTTCTGTGGAAAAGTTTTGACTTTGATTGTACTGCTGATGGTGGCTATGAATGTCACTACTGGGAGGGGGGTGGGAGCTGGATGTGGCTCACATCCCTCTCTTATTGCTAAATGTGGCTTTCAAGGTCAGATACGTTGGGGACCTCTGGACCATACTATATCCAGAACAGATCAACTTTTACTGCCTAACTGTGTATCCCCAATATTAGCAAAATAAAAAATGGGCTTGTTAAAGTAATGGTGTACTTATTGCATAAATACCGTATATACTCGCGTATAAGCCAAGTTTTTCAGCCCAAAAATTGGGCTGAAAAGTACCCCCCTCGGCTTATACGCGAGTCAGTGCTGTATACCGATGTATACATCGGTACATACCGATGTATACATCGGTATACAGCAGCCCCCGCATCCCCAGTAATCCAGGGCCCCCCCAGCGTCTCTCCGGTCACCTGAAAAGCAAACTATACTTATCAGTGTCCGCTGTCCGCGCCGCTCGCCTCTGCCGTCTGCGATCCTCCATCTTCATGCGGCGTCTTCCGGTTTCCTGTGCTCGTCGCAGGGAATGACGTCATTCCCTGCGACGAGCACAGAAACCGGAAGACGCCGCATGAAGATGGAGGATCGCAGACGGCAGAGGCGAGCGGGCGCGGACAGCGGACACTGATAAGTATAGTTTGCTTTTCAGGTGACCGGAGAGACCCCCTGGATTACTGGGGCCCTGTATACTACCGCTGGGGCTGCAATCTACTACCACTGGGGCTGTATATACTACCACTGGGGCTGTATATACTACCACTGGGGCTGTATATACCACTGGGGCTGTATATACTGCTGGGGCCCTGTATACTACCGCTGGGGCTGCAATCTACTACCACTGGGGCTGTATATACTACCACTGGGGCTGTATATACTACCACTGGGGCTGTATATACCTGTGGGGCTGCTGTATACTACACTGGGGCTGTATATACCTGTGGGGCTGCTGTATACTACCACTGGGGCTGTATATACCTGTGGGGCTGCTGTATACTACACTGGGGCTGTATATACCTCTGGGGCTGCTGTATACTACACTGGGGCTGTATATACCTCTGGGGCTGCTGTATACTACCACTGGGGCTGTATATACCTGTGGGGCTGCTGTATACTACCACTGGGGCTGTATATACCTCTGGGGCTGCTGGATGCTACCACTGGGGCTGTATATACCTGTGGGGCTGCTGTATACTACCACTGGGGCTGTATATACCTCTGGGGCTGCTGTATACTACCACTGGGGCTGTATATACTTCTGGGGCTGCTGTATACTACCACTGGGGCTGTATATACCTCTGGGGCTGCTGGATGCTACCACTGGGGCTATATATACCTCTGGGGCTGCTGTATACTACCAATGGGGCTGTATATACCTCTGAGGCTGCTGTATACTACCTCTGGGGCTGCTGTATACTACCACTGGGGCTGCTGTATACTACCACTGGGGCTGCTGTATACTACCACTGGGGCTGCTGTATATACCTTTGGGGCTGCTGTATACTACCTCTGGGGCTGCTGTATACTACCTCTGGGGATGCTGTATACTACCACTGGGGCTGTATATACCTCTGGGGATGCTGTATACTACCACTGGGGCTGTATATACCTCTGGGGCTGCTGTATACTACCTCTGGGGCTGCTGTATACTACCACTGGGGCTGCTGTATACTACCACTGGGGCTGCTGTATACTACCACTGGCGCTGCTGTATATACCTTTGGGGCTGCTGTATACTACCTCTGGGGCTGCTGTATACTACCTCTGGGATGCTGTATACTACCACTGGGGCTGTATATACCTCTGGGGATGCTGTATACTACCACTGGGGCTGTATATACCTCTGGGGCTGCTGTATACTAACTACTGGAGCTGCTGCTGTATATACCACTGGGGCTGCTGCTGTATACTACCACTGGGGAGGCTGCTGTATACTACCATTGGGGGGCCTGTATACCACACTGCTGGGGGCTGTATACCTGTGCTGGAGTCCACCCTCGGCTTATACACGAGTCAATAGGTTTTCCCAGGTTTTGGGGGCAAAAGTAGGGGGGTCGGCTTATACACGGGTCGGCTTATACACGAGTATATACGGTAATACTTATTCACTGATAAATGTCTAATGTTATACATGGATTTCTAGCATATTGGTATCCTATTATGAGTTGAAATAAAAATTACCATTATAATTACCTTTTTTTATCTTGGAAGCAGTACTGAGAGGGAAGATGTGCGGAACGCCAAGACTCCAGACCTGCAATAATAACCACTGACCATACCATACACATCTCTCAGGCTGGTAGTCATGTTTTGTAGTTACATAGTGAATACAGTGGAAAAAGAAAAATGTTCATTAAAGCTACTAACTATACAAAGGTGACCCTATATAAGGCTTTATGCACTACAATTAGCTTCCCAGTATATCCTTGGTCCCCAGGGAGAGAATTGAAAAATATTCTCTGATTCTTGCTCAGAATGTATTGATTGTTTACCTGATATAGCATAGACTGCATTAAGGTTAATATTCTCTTGGTAGGTCTCTTTACACCAGGACAGTATCTATTTTTTATGGCATATGAACCTTTTTTACAATATTATTTTACTTTTTATTATAGTGATGTTTCTTAATAAATATCACTAGATATGTCGATCAATATCCATTATCTTGACATTATTTGTGTAAAATAATATTTGAAGTTAGTATTCAGTTTAAAATATGTATATATCGTTGTGATTTTTCTTTAGGGGAAAAGCCATATAAGTGCTCCTGGGAAGGCTGCGATTGGCGTTTTGCCCGGAGTGATGAACTTACAAGGCACTACAGGAAACACACAGGGGCAAAGCCATTTAAATGCAACCACTGTGACAGGTAAGACCCAACATGGCTGGGACCCTCTGACATTAAAGTTATTCTGACCATTTAATGCATAATGTCCATTAATTGTAATTTATATAATATGAGATGGCTGCTCTAATTTGCCAGCATTGGTGTATACATCTTACCTCTCTTGTGTTTTATTGACTCATCTGAAGCAGAGTTTGCACAATTGTTAACTTTAGATGGAGTTATTTTCATGGACACCTTAATAGGAGATTGTCAGCTCTTGAGACAACTTGAAACTGCTGAGAGCACTAGACATGTGAGGGGAGAGGCAGGTTAACCATACCTACATTGATGGTCATGTCAAGTGCACAACCGAGGAAAACTGGGTTTAATGTGTTCCTTATGCTACAATTGCAATTTTCTTGGAGATTGTCCCTCCTTGTGGATCGTCCCAGACTCTCTGCACCGAATTCTCTCTAATCCCTCCCTTCAGCTCTTGAGTGATTGTTTTGCTATCTAGTTATCACTCAGATGTATATATCTGCAGTGGAGCTCAGATCTATCTCAAAATGCATGGCATATTTCAAAAATATTAGAATCTGAGAGTCCTCAATTGTTGATACCTTTTAATGGCTAACTGAAAAGATGGTGAATATTTGCAAGCTTTCGAGACTCTATGGCCTCTTCATCAGGCTAATAAACTGATGAAGAGACTGAAGAGTCTCGGAAGCTTGCTATGTTTACCATCTTTTCAGTTAGCCATTAAAAGGTATCAACCACTGAGGACTCTCAGATTCTAATATACCATATATTTTTCTATCTACTGGCTGACACTCTACAAACATTTTTTTCTTTGGCATATTGACCTTGGACATAATGTCACACAAAACCACAAAAATTGACCTGACAAAATTGTCGGCACCTTTCCAAAATTGAGGGCAAACAACTTTCTTTCAAGCTTTTGATGCTCTTTCCCGCTCACTGGTGGCAAGTAACATGTCACATCCCCACCAGAGCCTTTTCCTGCGACATCTGCTTCTGTCCCCAGGCACCGCCATATTCATACTGTAGGTGGTGGTGGGGATAGAGAAGTCAGAACCAGAATCTCTGGAGAGCGCAGGCTTCGCCCATCCACTAATGTCTGAGAACTGCAGTGCTTCACAGTCTTACTGAGTGGATGTGTTTGGGTGAGCTGCCCAGCTGAAGTCATTAACTCCTAAACTTCAGCTATTGGAAACCATCACACTCTACTAATACCTTCCGCCTTCTGCTGGAAGTTGCTATAAATAGGATTTGGGTTACCTGCCTAGTCTCCTGTCTTGTATAGTGTTTTCATTTTTTACCTCGACTTGTTTCTTGGCCACTTCTCCTGCCTCACGATTTTTTACCTTGCTGCCATCTCTGTTTTGAAGCAGTAAGAAAAGAGTTTATTCAGCTCACCCCGTCAGGCATGGCATGCAGCGGGCCGGCATCCTGGAAAGCCACAATAGTATTAATGAAGAAAGTGGCCCAGCTTCCGTTGAGTAAATGCAAAAAATCTCTTTAATAAAGGTTCAGATTTGATAAAAGACAAAGAAAATTGCAGATGCAGTCAGTAACCTAACCAACAGGTAGTAAACAAAATTAAAACGCTCCTTCATTGTTAGGATATTTAATAACAAATACACTCCATAGTTGCTGGTTGTTGGAAGCAGTTTGCAATGTTAATGACTGCAGGATTAATGCTATAATGTTTCCTTACTTGCTGGGTCCACATCTTGCTTTGCCTCACAAGTTTGCTTAATAAAATGTAGAAACAACTTTAAAAAACGAAGACCCCCGAGAGCAAAACCGCGTTGATGCCAATATTTGTATCAGTAAGCATCAATACTAATACTGCAGGTTTTAATTCTGAAATGGGCATCATACATGTGTTATAATATGTAAGACTGTATGAGATGACTGAAGGCATTTTTGCTTCAATGTAAGTGCAATCACCTAGTTCTAATGCCAACTTCATTATCAAGCATCTGACCGGCAGAAGTCTCCCAGAAGGTAGACGAATTCTAGTCTGCGGATGGGAAGTGGAAGGGTGAAAGGAACAGAGTGCTAGAATAATTGCAAGTGACAGCCCTGACATTATCATCTTATGAAAGCTGGATAGTTGAGGCCTAGCAGGCCAGGCAAAGCCTCGGTCAGGCTATTGTCAACGTTATTGAATAAAGATGTGCTTTTAATCGCATTAGAAAAGGGCTGAGGAAGATGAGTTATCAGGCCAAAGAACCCAGGAGTAGCATTAAAAGAAAAGGCCAGGAAAATGTCTGTAATACAATCACCATTATATATTTAGCTACTGGCCAAATAACAGGTCAGGAAACAGGAAGACAGTTTTTGCCTTTGATTGCAAGGAAATGTGTTTTCATGAACATCCTGCCTTCCAAGACTCTCCCTCCTGTGACATGGCATTGTTAAGTAACACAATCCCGAAGAGATAACGGCCTCTCGACTTCATGTATCTGGATACGGAGATTCACTTCATGACATAATTACCATCTCTGTGAATTATGAGGATGATTTTGGTGTTATCCCTTTAAGTATGACAGCGATTTTATTAGGTTGTTTTCTATTCATTTCTATCACACTGAATTTGGTGTGATTACACAGGACACCATGCTCCAGCAGCCTTTTGTGCTGAACCACCCTAATTTCTTTCCTACGTACATTATTCCAGCCTATACTCCTTTACCAGTGTACGTGCCAAAATAAGCTGTACCAGCCATGTAATTATGCTTAAAATATATGAAATGATGCAGAAAATCCTGTGCCCTGCAAATAATACACTAGGATGTGTGCTCATGCACTGTCTACATGCACACTATATTTTGGGCTTTGCCTTTAATATCTCCCACTCTAAATTCTATATTTTTCTATATTTTACAGCTAAGTGTGTATTATACCTTAGCATGACATGCAAAAATGCCCAGCATTTTGTTCAAGAAACAGTGCATATCGTCAATGCATGTTATGACCATACTGTGTACTTTATTCTCTTTCCCCAATAATACTAGTTAGAGGGAGGTTTCTGGTTTGTTTAAAAGAAGAAAAGAGGGTAAACAGTACAGCTTCACAGCTGGTGATCTGTCTCTGACAGAATATTAACAATAATGACCACGTCTAGTGCGGCCACTTATTGGCTACAAGATCAGAAAACTGATGGTCTTGACATCATTGCTGTCAGTCTAGCAGAGACCATCAGAGCATCGGCACTGGAAGATTCCCAGGGTTAGTACAGGGTGGGCCATTTATATGGATGCACCTAAATAAAATGGGAATGGTTGGGGATATCAACTAATTGTTTGTGGCACATTAGTATATGGGAGGGGGAAAACTTTACCAGATAGGTGGTGACCATGGCGGCCATTTTGAGGTTGGTCATATTGGATCAAACTTTATTTTTTCTTAATGGGAAGAGGGTCATGTGACACATCAAACATATTGAGCATTTCATAAGAAACAGAATGGGATGCTTGGTTTTAATGTAACTTTATTCTTTCATGAGTTATTTACTAGTTTATGACCACTTATAAAATGTGTTCAAAGTGCATCTCATTGTGTTGGATTGTCAATGCAACCCTCTTCTCCCACTCTTGACACACTGATAGCAAAACTGCAGAAGAAATGCTAGCACAGGCTTCCAGTATCTGTTGATTCAGATGCTGCACATCTCATATCTTCACAGCATAGACAATTGCCTTCAGATCAGTGATGAGGTAATCTTTTTATGTGAATGGTGAAGTTAACAAACAAAACCACCGCTATTAGTCTGACACTAACCCACAGTGGATAGATCCCTCCAAGACTGTTGGAACACAAAAATTGATGTTATGGTGTGGTATATGGGGTACAAAGATAGTGGGGTCATTCTTCATCAATGGAAACCTCAATGTCACTGAATATCTGAATCCTGTAGCTGGAGATATCATTAAAAATATATTTAACCCATTACTTGCCAAATTAGCAATTTTCAGCCTCGAAAAAAGGTGTTTTGAAAGCTCTCTGGGTGAAGAATATTAAATTAAAAATGACAATGACATGATTTCCTGTTTTGAAAACATTCATTTTACAAACACAACACAAAAAATTGGAGCTTATTATAAAATCTTAGTTGCTAGAAGCAAAAGATTACGCTTCCCAAAAAAAAGGACATTGGTAGACAAAGTAACAATGAAATAAGTAAACCTGGCAACTCACCGCAAGCGGAGTAAATCTTCAAGGCTTTAATCCATGCGAGTTAAACACAGATGACAAGCAAGGGAGGGAGGGAGTGCAGAGACTTGGTGACGGCTCACCGTTTCGCAGCGCGACTCGCTGCTTCCACGGACCAAACTAGTCTCAGTTGAGACTAGTTTGGTCCGTGGAAGCAGCGAGTCGCGCTGCGAAACGGTGAGCCGTCACCAAGTCTCTGCACTCCCTACCTCCCTTGCTTGTCATCTGTGTTTAACTCGCATGGATTAAAGCCTTGAAGATTTACTCCGCTTGCGGTGAGTTGCCGTGTTTACTTATTTCATTGTTACTGCGATTTAAGACTGCCTAGAATTTCGCACGTGCACCGCTGCTTATTGGAGGCGCTCACTCTTATGGACTAAGTGCACTAAGATACGGGTTGACAGTGCCCTAGCACGCTTTTTTCTATTGTTATCACATTGGTAGATAAAGGGTTAATAAAATGCAAAAGTTGGAGTAAGTGTATTTTTGTGCTATTTTGCAATAAATTTTGGAACATTTTGCTTACTAATCTCCTATCATTACTTAAAAAACTAACATGGAACTTATTAATTCAGATCCTGTCAACAGACTAAGTATTAGGACCCTATCCTACTCCAGTCTTGATTAACTTTCTTTTCCTCTACAGTAAGATCTGCTTCTTATTGAATTTGATGCATCTTTTAGCGTGTGCCATGTTAGTTCAGTCAGGGACTGGAGTACATCTCTGGCATAATTTATGCACTTTAGTGGCGTAAATTATCATGAATTAGTTAGGCACACTTTCATTCCTCATAAGGCCTCAGATCAGTTAAATTTTCTAAAAGGGGCCAATCTGGCCAGGAGTAGCGTAAAATGTCTCAAGGTGTTTTATTGTAGAATTCTGGTATGAACACCTTGATGAATTAGGCCCCTAGTGTCAGTCATTAGAGGAGATACTCTTCCCACTCTTCACCATTCTACTGGTGTAAGTCCACAGATTGCCCAATCCAGCCAAAGCATTCTTAAGCAGCTCTCATTTGTTAACCACCATAGCAGTGACATACACTCTTAGGCTGAAGGCACACTGTCGTGCATCAAACACGGAGCGTGTTTGATGCACGACAGTGATGCGAGTAAAATGCGTATTTTGGGTGTGTTTGGTGCAAGTGTGGTGCGTGTGGGTGAGTGTGCATGGCTGTATGCATGTGAGTGTGCTGTGAGTGTGATGAGAGTGTGCTGCGTGAGTGCGTGTGAGTGTGATGCTGTCCACGGTCCTGAAGCAAACTCCCAGTACAGTAATCAATCATCTTGCACCGCTGTCACAGCAGTGCAAGATGATTATGATTAACCCAGCTGCTGGGCACCTTTTTGTAATTTGCGGGGTTAAACTGCATATGCAGCATCTGTGTGGCATATCAGCACAGATGCTGCATATGCAGCTATTAACCCGGTGCTAAAAGTGTTAATGTGCTTTTTTTGTGTTGCCAACATGTCTCCAGGTAGTGTCCATATTCCCTGGAGACATGCTGACTTAATACATTGGCAGTGCAGGAGTTAATTATAGTTATGAAAGCTGGTATTTGTCGGCTTTTGATAATCATTTAGAAAATCTGGCGGCTCCTCTCAGGGAGCTGTGAGCGGTAATGTACGCAATTAGCGTACATTACATTGCTGGGCAGCATCCTGAATAAAGAGCTCAACAAAGCAAAGCAATCACTGGTGTCAGGGAGACCAGTCCAAGAAAACACTGCGGGCAGCCGGCTAAAGCGCTCAACACAGTGAATTCCTAGGTGCATTGCCCCCTGGGAATTAAGATTATGCAAATAAAGTCTGTGGAGCCTCGTTTAGGAGTCTCAACACAGGACTAGCCAGATATCCCTCCAGGGAAGGACCTAGCTATGGGGTGGCTCTTTGAGAAGACCACCATAACCACCATATTAAGTGGCCCTTTGAGCCAATATCCAGCTCTTTTCGGGTTTAAAAATATGACAAGGGAATAACAAGGCCAGGTATCCATCCACAGACAGCTGTTTCGGGGTGTTGCCCCTCATCAGTGTGGAGTAGGATTCTGGCTGAATAAGGAGCTGTCCAAGGTACTTACGCTAATTGCGTACATTACCGCTCGCAGCTCCCTGAGAGGAGCTGCCGACTTTTCTGAATGATTATCAAAAGCCGACAAATACCGGCTTTCCATAACTATAATGATTAACCCCTGCACTGCCAATGTATTAAGTCAGCAGTCCTGAATGTCCCGAAACATTCTTTATAAAAACATGCTGCCATTTACCAGGAAGATGATGGATGGATATTATAGCAAGACAATGATCCTAGACACATAGCCAAAGAAACTCTCAATTGGTTTCAGAGAAAGAAAACAAAGCTGCTAGAATGGGTGAGCCGATCCCCTGAGCTCAATCCAATAAAACAATTTATGGAAGGAACTAAAGCTCAGAATTCATGGAAGAAGCCCACAGGACTTTCAGGATTTGAGGAGTGTTTGTGTGGAAAAATGGACCAAAATCACACTTGAGTATCTTAAATGATACCTTGTGTGATTTGTCATTATTACATTTATGGACATCTATGGTCTGATTTCTTTGCCTGTGTGGATTGGATGGGTTTTTATTTACTGAGAAATTCATGTCAATAACATCTTTAGAAATATATTTACTTAGATAATTGGTGACGTGTTCAATACTTATTTCACTCTCTGTATGAACCTTGGCATAACATTTGCCACATAATGTTTTTTACAGTGCTTATTACATGTCTTATTTCCTGCTGTTATAATAGAGCATATAATGATGGAAGATGCAGTGCGACCAATGGACAGTACAGATAAGCCAAGTTGTCTCCTAGTAGGCGGGGCTGATCAGCTGCAGTAGTATATAGTCTGATTCTGCAGTCTGGATCGTGAACACTCTTATTTTGGAGCTTTAGATTTTTTCCTCTTCAGTGAGATATATTGTTGAGGATAAGCATCTTTCTGTGACATACTGGTATATTGAAAATCTAGTAACCCATGCAAAAAATGTTTTACTGCTTTTATTTTATTTCCCAGCATGTTTTTTTATCCCTGTATTACATCTCTTGTAGCAGCTAAAATAAATAGGGTGCCATTCTTTAGTGGTTAAAGTATCTTTATAAATAGCAAGCTCATAGCTAGATTTAAAAGAATATTCTCTTTTTATTTCAGAATATGCTTACAGGGAAGATTTCGGCAGGATATAGACCCCTCACACACACCACCCCCAAATACTGATTTTTATTGTGCTTTTGTAGCCAAATGCTTTGCGGACAAATTCCACAAAGTCTGAAGATGGCCTAATAGGGAGCAAACACATTATGGAATCAACTGCTTGATTAACTTTGCTTGACAGGGGGCATTTTCATGTGATAAAGTTGACAATGGTAGCAACAGCAACAATACAACAGTTTTATCCCTTGCCAGACTGATTATTTCCTATGAAATGTTATTCTGCTTACATACAAAGATGCCAAGTAACTAATTTTGCTCTAAGTTCCTTACACGCTAGCCAAATAATGCGACAATGTTGCTACTGTAGTGGAAATACGTACAAATGTACCGTATATTGCCATCTAAAAGGGTTACCTCTATAAACTGATGACTTAGATTCTTAGACATGTGAGTGCTGCAGCCAGGGGCATGCATAGAAGTCATGTCAAAAATCATGTTTTATCTATTTATTTAGCTATTTATTTATCTTAGTATATACAGTCATATGAAAAAGTTTGGGCACCCCTCTTAATCTTACTCTTTTTTTTTTGTTAAAAAATTGTTTTTTTGCAACAGCTATTTCAGTGTGATATATGAAATAACTGATGAACACAGTAATATTTCAGGATTGAAATGAGGTTTATTGTACTAACCGAAAATGTGAAATATGCATTATTTAAAAAATTGACAGGTGCAAAAGTATGGGCACCTCAACAGAAAAGTGACATTAATATTTAGTAGATCCACCTTTTGCCTCTAGTGGCTTCCTGTAGCTGTTATGGTACCTTTACACGGCGCTACTGGATGGTGGCAACAACCGGGTACATGAGAGAAATGTATCTTGCACCACCAATTCAACCCAAGGTAGCGGCGTGTGAAGACGGCTGTAGCCACCCGCCAGTGGCGGCACCTGTTTCAGAGCACTGCCCTAAAACAGGTGGTTACCCAGCTGATGGTAGCGACCTGTATCGGCGTGTAAAGAAGGAACAGAAGGGTTGTTTCTACACCATGCTATGTACCTGGTATGTACCTGGGGCGTGACACAGCCTCCGGGAAACCACCCCCCTTCAGCGATCATAGGAGGAAGCTCCTGCGTTACGATTGGTTGTAGCTGCATAGGGTGGCATATTTAAGGAGCTGACCAGTCACACTACACAATTGCTCGAGCGTCATGTATTAATCAGCCTCCTGCACTGCCTGGCCAATCATGATGTTATTGCTTTATCCTATCAGAGTACGGACGTCTCGTAATCCACAATTTTGGCACGCCCATGTGTTGTCCCTGCTGCACCAGGTCCACCCATATTAGCTTGTTGTAGCGGTGTGTAAATGAGGTAAGGTGCTCTGCAGAAGGTAACTTGAGACACCCGGCGGTGTATCCAGAGATAGATGTAACCTACCGTAGCGCACCTTGTTGCGGCGTGTAAAGGTGGTGCGTTTACCGTTGGCAACCGTTTGTGCGTGCTCGTGCACATGAAGCACCCGGTTGTTGCCACCATCCAGTACGCGGCGTGTAAAGGTACCATTAATGAGTTCCTGGATCCTGGATGAAGGTATTTTTGACCATTCCTCTTTACAAAACAATTCCAGTTCAGTTAAGTTTGATGGTCGCCGAGCATGGACAGCCCGCTTCAAAACATCCCACAGATGTTCAATGATATTCAGGTCTGGGGACTGGGATGGCCATTCCAGAACATTGTAATTGTTCCTCTGCATGAATGCCTGAGTAGATTTGGAGCAGTGTTTTGGATCATTGTCTTGCTGAAAGATCCATCCCCGGCTGACTTCAACTTTGACACTGATTCTTGAACATTATTCTCAAGAATCTGCTGATACTGAGTGGAATCCATGCGACCCTCAACTTTAACAAGATTCCCGGTGCCGTCATTGGCCACACAGCCCCAAAGCATCATGGACCCTCCCCCAAATTTGACAGTGGGTAGCAAGTGTTTTTCTTGGAATGCTGTGTTTTTGTGGCGCCATGCATAACGCCTTGTATGACCAAACAACTCATCCTTGTTTCATCAGTCCACAGGACCTTCTTCCAAAATGAAACTGGCTTGTTCAAATGTGCTTTTGCATACCTCAGGCGACTCTGTTTGTGGCGTGCATGCAGAAACGGCTTCTTTCGCATCACTCTCCCATACAGCTTCTCCTTGTGCAGTGTGCGCTGTATTGTTGACCGATGCACAGTGACACCATCTGCAGCAAGATGATGCTGCAGGTCTTTGGAGGTGGTCTGTGGATTGTTCTTGACTGTTCTCACTACTCTTCTTCTCTGCCTTTCTGATATTTTTGTTGGCCTGCCCCTTCTGGCCTTTACAAGAACTGTCCCTGTGGTCTTCCATTTCCTTACTATGTTCCTCACAGTGGAAACTGACAGGTTAAATCTCTGAGACAACTTTTTGTATCCTTCCCCTGAACAACTATGTTGAACAATCTTTTTTAAAGATCATTTGAGAGCTGTTTTGAGGAGCCCATGATGCCACTCCTCAGAGAAGATGCAACTAGGAGAACAACTTGCAAGTGGACACCTGAAATAGCTTTTCTCATGATTGGATACACCGGGCTATGAAGTACAAGGCTCAATGAGGTTACCAAACCAATTTAGTGCTTCAGTAAGTCAGTAAAATGTAGTTAGGAGTATTCAAATCATGAAAATCAGAAGAATGCCCATACTTTTGCACCTGTCAATTTTTTAAATAATGCATATTTCATTTTTTCGGTTAGTACAATAAACCTCATTTCAATCCTGAAATATTACTGTGTCCATCAGTTATTACATATATCACACTGATATAGCTGTTGCAAAAAAACAATAAAAAAAAAAAGAAGAGTAAGATTAAGATGGTATTATTATCTTCATTTAATTTGTCTTCAATGAAAAAAACCCAAAAAGAATTGTCCTAAAGCCAAATTGGATATAATTCCACACCAAACATAAAAAGGGGGTGGACAAAAGTATTGGCACTGTTAGAAAAATCATGTGATGCTTCTCTAATTTGTGTAATTAACAGTACCTGTAACTTACCTGTGGCACCTAACAGGTGTTGGCAATAACTAAATCACACTTGCAGCCAGTTGACATGGATTAAAGTTGACTCAACCTCTGTCCTGTGTCCTTGTGTGTACCACATTGAGCATGGAGAAAAGAAAGAAGACCAAAGAACTGTCTAAGGACTTGAGAAACCAAATTGTGAGGAAGCATGAGCAATCTCAAGGCTACAAGTCCATCTCCAAAGACCTGAATGTTCCTGAGTCTACCGTGCGCAGTGTCATCAAGAAGTTTAAAGCCCATGGCACCGTGGCTAACCCCCCTAGATGTGGATGGAAAAGAAAAATTGACGAGAGATTTCAACGCAAGATTGCGCGGATGGTGGATAGAGAACCTCGACTAACATCCAAACAAGTTCAAGCTGCCCTGCAGTCCGAGGTTACAACAGTGTCAACCCGTACTATCCGTCGGCGTCTGAATGAAAAGGGACTGTATGGTAGGAGACCCAGGAAGCCCCACTTCTTACCCCGAGACATAAAAAAGCCAGGCTGGAGTTTGCCAAAACTTACCTGAGAAAGCCTAAAATGTTTTGGAAGAATGTTCTCTCTTTTTGGGCAAAGGCATCAACATAGAGTTTACAGGAGAAAAAAAGAGGCATTCAAAGAAAAGAACACGGTCCCTACAGTCAAAGATGGCGGAGGTTCCCTGATGTTTTGGGGTTGCTTTGCTGCCTCTGGCACTGGACTGCTTGACCGTGTGCATGGCATTATGAAATCTGAAGACTACCAACAAATTTTGCAGCATAATGTAGGGCCCAGTGTGAGAAAGCTGGGTCTACCTCAGAGTTCATGGGTCTTCCAGCAGGACAATGACTCAAAACACACTTCAAAAAGCACTAGAAAATGGTTTGAGATAAAGCACTGGAGACTTCTAAGGTGGCCAGCAATGAGTCCAGACCTGAATCCCATAGAACACCTGTGGAGATATCTAAAAATGGCAGTTTGGAGAAGACACCCTTCAAATATCAGGGACCTGGAGCAGTTTGCCAAGGAAGAATGGTCTAAAATTCTAGCAGAGCAGTGTAAGAAACTCATTGATGGTTACCGGAAGCGGTTGATCACAGTTATTTTGGCTAAAGGTTGTGCAACCAAGTATTAGGCTGAGGGTGCCAATACTTTTGTCTGTCCCATTTTTGGAGTTTTGTGTGAAATGATCAATGTTTTGCTTTTTGCTTCATTCTCTTTTGTGTTTTTTCATTGAAGACAAATTAAATGAAGATAATAATACCAAAGAATTTGTGATTGCAATCATTTTCAGGAAGAAACTGAGTATTATCTGACAGAATTGCAGGGGTGTCAATACTTTTGGCCACAACTGTATATATATATTTATTTTTTCCTGTGGAGTAGATCTTTGTGCATAAACAGGTGGGCGTAGCTTCAAGTATTTAAAGGAAGGCAGATGTATGTAATGCTGCATTGACACAATTATTGTGCTTTTACTGAAGACCCTTAGTGTGTTTACCCACAATGATATCCCTTTCATGGCCTCCAAGGGCATGTTGGCTTTAAAATACCTCCCATATGCACTATGATACTGTTCCCACACAATTTTCGCACGGTACACCATGCATGTGTATTATCATAACCCCCACAGTGTCTTCAGTGGAATATGGTGCCACTATAATAACCCATAATGCATCTGTTAGAATAAATCCAGCACAACATCCATATTATCGTGAAAATTCTTTAAAATTCCATTTATTTTGGTCAAATTAAAATCATGAGAATGGGACTTTGTAGTCACCATATTGTGACTCCAAAGTCCCACTGTTATGATTTTAATTTGACCACAATAAATGGAATTTTAAAGAATTTTTACAATACTATGGATGTTGTGCTGGATTTCATCTAAAGGATTTTATCACGAGTTTACTTGCCAAACTTCCTTCCGTGCACTGTCCTGGAGTGGACCTCCCAATGGAATTTCTACACAGTGAGCTGAATTTCTTCTTTCTATATATAATAATCCACATACAGTATGATGGGCCTCCCACAGAACAGTGCCACCACAGCACTCACACAGTATGATGTCTCCACAGAAAACAATGGCCCTAAAGTGCCCCCACATAGTATGTGTCACGCAGGGGAGGTGCCGGGGTGCCCAGAAGTAGGATGGAGCTGGGCGTAGGGAGTCAGTGGAGCCTGCTTTGGCCCTGATACTGGGGTCCCTGATTCGCCCTGTACTCGGAGGTACCTCTGAAGGTGAGGAGCTCCGAGACGCCAGCCTAAGACCCTAAAACTCCTGAAAAACCCTAGGCGTAAGCCTCTACCTCCACCCACGGACTACGGAACCCAGCAGCTTCCAAAGGAGGGAGAAAAAGCAGCTTCAGATCAGCATCTTCTCACAACAAGTCACAGTCCAGAAGTGAACTGAATCAGCAACAACAGGTGGATGTGATCTGACCCATTTATAGCCGAGGGGTGGGGAGCAGCCAGCCCAGACACACCCCTCAGCTCACCTATGCATGAGTCATAGTCATCACACACACCTGCACTCTCAGCTCCTGCTCATGAGCTTCCTCTCTCCACACTGAGCAGGGAAAAAAAGACTACATTTAAATCACAGCAGCAGCACTTCCATACTACAAGGCAGTCAATATGTAACAGTATGTCCCTACAATTCATTTTCTCACAAACACACATGAGTCAACACATTCACCTCCAACCCATACTAGGATGCCCCCAATAGTGTGAATTTCTTAGTCATCCCTCCACAGTATGATATCACAACCTCCCACAGTATGATGTTTCAATAATCACACCACACATACACAGTATGATCCCCCATAGCCCCTCCCCAGAACACAGTATAATGCCCTAACAGCTCTGCCACACAGTATGTTGGTTCCCACCCTAAAGGCAGTATGATGTTCCCCACAGCAACACACAAAAAATACTCACATAACCTATTTCCCCTAATGTGTAGCTTTAGTTTGTAGAGTGTGTGTACTGAGATTCCACTTGATGTAGTGACTCAGAGATGCATGAATCTCAGATGTAGTGACTCAGAGCTGATGACTCCCTGCCGCAGTACTGTATGCATCTGTATCTTTATCATCCTGAAGATGCAGATACCATTGAGTTTGAGGTGCTGAGTGGGTGAGAGTGTTGCCGTTTGTCAATAAGCGTTGCTGACTCGCAAGTTTTTATTGTTTATCTGTACCCAGTAAAAAAAATGGTACAATCTCTACAAACAGCTGAGTGTAGGTGGTGCCTCTAGCTCTTCCCAACATTCTAATATTGAGCCAAAAACAAGAAGAGAAGGAGTGCTCCTAGAGTATGGCCTGTTGGTCAAGTGGTGGATACTTTAGTTATAGCCGAATTATCACGAGATGGTTAAGCGTCCTGCATAACCGATGTTTAGAGCCTTCGATGACACTTGCTCACCCCACGATGTCATGTGAGTAATCATGCAGGCGGTGACATCATCAAAGGTCCTCAAGTCCCAGGTCCTGCTAGTCTATTGCCAGCGATTTTGTACAGCACTTATTGCTTACCCTCATGGGGAAAGGCTGAATTAGACACTTACAGAAGCGGTTATGTCAGTTGCTCAAAATCAAATGCAGGGGGCAAAGATTTCAAGATGAACTCTTCTTTAATAGTCATTCTTCACATGATCATTTCATCACTACGCGTTACGGCGGTGAACATGAGGAAGGCAGAGTTCATCGCTGTAACATGTAGGGGTGAAATGACCCTGTGATGAATGGCCATTAAAGAAGAGTTCATTTTGAAATCTTTGCCCCCTGCATTTGATTTTGAGCACCTTACATAACCTCTTCTGTAAGTTTCAAATTTAACATTCTAATATTGACTGCTTATTTTAACCTTCGTCCGGCTGAGTAGGTACAATTGTAACTATTCCATTTTAAAATTGCAATAACTTTTTTTTTTCGAAAAGCCGTAGAGGGCTGAAATTTCGTGACATCTCTGCAGTTTTGGTCCAGAATATATTGGCCAAATTTCAATAAAATATTTTCCCCCCTTCCGAGATAAGGGGTCGAGATATTTAATGTAAAATTATGCAGCCTGACAAAGGTTAAAGGTCAATATATTGACTGACTGAGCCAATGGTGTAATGTGTATGGCTGACTGACAGTCGGGTGAGATGCTGATTGCACATGTTTGCTTTCAAACAGCTAATCACATTGTTCTAACTGGACTAAGCTGCTGGCTGACATGTCAGTCAGTGGCTTTCTAATGCTGGGTTCACATTTGCGTTCGACACTGCAGTGTATGTTGCGCGTACCCATATGCAGTGCCGAGCACAAACATTTTCATGTGAATGCAGTGGAGATTGTCTGCATGTGTTCACATGAAGAGGCAGCCCAGCCACCCAAATAGCGGTGGCGGCCGGTAGGCGGAGATCAGCGTTGAAGATCTCCTCCTCCCAGCCGCCGCTGATCTCTCCCTCCCTACCGCCGCTGCTGCTGGTTTAAAATAGCCGGCGGGAAAGCCAGTGGTGAAAACACTTCACCATCGGCTTTCATGCCCGCTAATTCAAATGAACAGCTGATGCTGATCATTTGAATTAGCGGGATAGGAAAGCCAGCGGTGAAGAGTTTTCACCACTGGCTTTATCGCCGGCTATTTTAAACCAGCGGCAGTGGCGGCGGCAGGGAGTAAGAAAGAAAATGACAGAAGAAGAAGAAAGAAGAAGAAGAAGAAGAAAGAAGAGGAAAGAAGAAGAAAGAGAGGAAAGAATAACAAGAAGAAAGAAGAGGAAAGAAGAAGAAGAGAATGTAGATCACCTGTAGATCTCCTCGGAGGAGGTCATCTTCCACTGCGTCTGTGTGTTTGCCAGCAGAAGGCAATGTGCACAGATGCACTTTCATTCATTTTCTGTGTGCAGCTGTCTGCTTGCGCATAAAACAAGCACACAGCTGCGCACAGAAAATGCCACATTTTGCGTTCGGCATGTGCATAGATTATGTGCAGCCGAATGCAAACGCAGCTGAGTGCAGGTACACACAGGCACTATGCGTTCCTATGGTAAACATAGGAGCATATAGTGACTGCATCTTGCTGCGCTCAGGTACGCAGTGTTCACAGCGCACGTGTGTACAAATGTGAACTCAGCCTTATTGAGTACACAGTAGCACTTGGCCAAGCGAGGTACTGTGTATGGGAGTGTTAGCTGAGGTAGCTGTCTGCAGAAGCATCGTTCATTTGGCTGACAGACATTTAGTGTATATGGCCAACTTTGGTATATGCCACAAGTTTTAAAAGGACAGATAGCCCATTTAATGTATATTTTATTATTTATATATACATTAGTTTTCAATTAATTTTTTAAATATTTAATGCATTAGTCAGCATCCACCAGTAGTAAAAAGTGTCAACTTATTGTGTGTCTGCAGCAGCTAAGAACTGTACTGAGCAGAATTGAAATTCTAAGCACATAGTCTGTATTGTCAGCATTGTCCAGCTGACATAAAAGTCGACACCCTGTTAATTGTTGTCCTAATGAAATAAAGTGCATTAGTTGGGAGAGGAAAGAGAAAATCCAGAGACCTTAAAGCAATGCCTGAGGAACTAAGTCTATCTATGAGGACATTAAGGATATGGAAGCTTTCAGACTGAGACTAATGGATCCTCAACAGATGGTTCTGAAGGAGCAGAAGGCTCGGGCAGGGGTGGGGGGTAGAGGAAAGGTAAATACATAATGAAACATTCATGGAGCTTTTATAGAGCAGGATGAAGGCCTTTTGTACCCTTTTAAGCATCTTCTTTATTCAGATAACAGTTTTCCTTCAATGATGTCTCTCTTTTACTGTTGATATCAAATATATGTTCGGGTCATCCAGAAGGGCTGTTCTTAGTAGTTAGTGACACCAGAGAACTTCCTCTATCCCCACTTTATTGAGATCTACAATGCAACACAGGAAAATGACAACATATGAGCTTTATTCAATGCCATCTCATGTAAGTAACCCTACAGGTTACATCCATGCGGAAGCGTTCCCTATGGCATCTCATAGGTTATAATTGTCAATATTAGTATCTTACTAATTATTTTTTATTTTTAGACTGGGTTCTCTTGAGCTGCTGATATTAAATACATATTATTTATATATCATGATTTTTTCCATCATTTGATAGTTTGCACATTCTTACATGGCTCTTTTTACTGTCTGTACATTTAGTTACGGTAATTAAAAAATAAAACAGTTAGACATCAGTATTATTAATGTTTAGCACACATCTTTTACATTTTGTACAATATTGTTTGTTATTTGCCAGTGGGCACAAGGCACATATGGTATAAGCTCCAGGCCTTCTGAAAGTCCTTTCACCCTGTCCCAGCAATTAGGTTTCACCAGGAGGGCGACCTGCGAGTATAAGGCTACCTCCCACAATTCCCCTGAATTAAGTACATTTCAAACCCATAAGATTAATCAAGAAATGATCGACTATTTAATATATTTTATCATATTTAATAATATATTTTATTTCTATGTTCATAACTATGACATGATATTAACAACGTTACCAGATTGACGGTCTATATCTTTATGATGCTTGCTATATATGTCTGTAAATACAATTTTTATGCTATTACATCTAAAAGTATCATGTATTTCTTGTGATTGAGATATGGTTATTTGATATGGCCTTAATATATAATTATCTGCTTTCTTGTAGGTGCTTTTCCAGGTCTGACCACCTTGCCCTGCATATGAAGAGGCACATTTAAGGACATTTGGAGGCAGCAAAGGCTCCTATGTCTTGGGAGGACCAAGGGTTGCAGTGGACACTTGGCATTTTGTCCATGACATTGGCAGGACATAGAGAACTTTTTTAAATGTAATACCCTGTACACAACAGATCCATAACAAGTGTTCATGCACAGTCACATGCTCCAATATATTTGTCTGTCTGTTATGCCTTACCCTCCAGCCAGATTGAAAGAGGTGCACATTGGTGGAGAGTTGGATGATTTGGAAAAACAACTGCATACCAGGCGTTTTGAAGCCTTGCTATGGAAATGAAGAGCAGGAGAGCAGTCATCTTAAGGGGCTCTGATGAACTCACCTTATTGAAACTCAGAAGCTGCTAAGAAGCCACCTTCGAATTGCATTGTTGTAGCACTAATATTTTTTCTTATAATATGTTATTTAAGAGGAAAAGAAAATGGATTTCAACCTAGGAAACCAAATTCGAGCCTGTTGGTTCATATCTGAAGACTCCTGATAAGAAAGAGATCTAGATCTATTTGGATCCTCCACAAGTGTTCTCCACTGGTTTGGCCTCATTCTAGAGCTTTTTCAATCATTTTAGCTCAATGGCGTAGGCCCTACTGACATTAGACTGGTGGGTTTAGAACAATAAAACCATGTATGTGATTTTTAGATCTATTTCTCAGAAGGACATATGGATGGAGGAGCACTCATAGAATTCCCACTTAATTTATTTTTACTTCTGTTGGCTGTAGCACATCTTATGCACTAGAAACTTACATAAGCCACTGATGTTGACTAAGAATGGAGCTTATCTGTTGCATTAGATCACCCTTCCACCAGTGAGCGCACTTCCAAAGGTTTAACACCCTTTACTTATATTTTTGGTCATTGCATTTTCCCCTTTGTTTTTGTTTCAGAAGCTTCTCCATAAGCTTTTACTATGTGCGCTGCGTGGACAAGTATCTTGGTGAACTATTGAATCTCCATCTGGACAGTTTTTGCTTGAATTGGACCAGCGACCTAGACTTGGCTCCTATCATCTAATGAGCAGCAAGCCTTCTCCTACTGAACTTTCCAAACTTTGTGCTTGATCATTGACTTCTCCTAACAATATAACTAGTTAGAAACTTGATGTTATTTCCAGAGCAGCTGCATTTTTGTACTTGATATTACCTTTTGAGTGTCAACAACAAAAAGCCAAATATATAATATCATACAACATTGGGTAATGAAGGACACTTTAAGCAAGTTGATTTTGCCCTACTGACTCATAATGCAGACACATTCTTGTTTACGGAGGTCATTGATTGGACACTCAATCATAATTTAGTGTGTCAAAAAGGGTAAACATTGACAGCATTTAGCCAGGTTATTGGTGATTTTTCCACAGGGTTATTTCAAATGTTACACAGTGCAGGTCTTTTATGACCTTTTCTTGGTAAATCCAAAAGTTAAAAAAACCTAAACTTTTCCCATGAGTGCATAGTCAACTGAATGTCTATGTATATATTACTCAAGTCAGTTGTCACTGGTCTTTGCTCCAAAGACTGCCAATCAGACCATATCAAGTGGTCAATTCAAGTAGGTGTGGTGGGGAGCAGGTTGTATATTTTGTATATTCCGGGACCACCCTTAAGCAGCTAGTAAAATTGCACATTCAGTCCCAATTTGCCCACATAAATGCAGCTCTATTACCCCAGGCGGTGGGCATCTTTTTAACTTGTTTTGACTCCTTGACTGTTAAGCAAAAAAAGAAAAAACAAACAAAAAAAAATAAAAAAGGAAAAAAAAAGTCAAAAGCAAAATAAATTATAAAAATAATAAAAAAAAGTATAAAAAACACCTTAAATATTTGAATCTTAACACCAAAAGGAATAGATTTCTAAATGAAAGAGTATCTTTGAGGCTTACACCTAAAGATGCCAGTGGTTCGAGAATTTCCGTTGATCAACCCCCTCTGGTTTCTAAAAAATCTTTCAACTTCTCTTGAAAATGAGATGTGGACCCTACATAAAAAATTATTTCACTCCCGCATATTTATAACTTTTTATTATTTCACTGGTTTAAATAAATAGGTAGATGTGTATTAAATGACTGGAGACCAAAACATAAGATTATAGGTTTTCCTAAGAATCTGATGGCGGAAGAAAGAGAATAATAATAAAAAAAGTTAATTCCAAAGATTTAAAAATCAAAATGTACTTATTATACCTGAAGCACTGCTTGTCGACAATCCTTGTAGTCCTCTGCTTCTGCATACTAGATATACATATTTTAATGTTGTAGCCATTCTGATGGATTTTTAATGTTATGGTTAAAACCGAGGACCATTGACACATATGGTGTAACATAAGACATGACATTATCACTATAATGTGCATTCAGGAGGCACCTTTATTGTACATATTTGTAACACAGATGGTTGGCTATGGCGCATGGAAAGTAGAGGTAAGAACTCAGTTGAAAACACTCCCACCAGCTCAGTATACATTTAGGTATACAAATTTTAAGAATGTGGACATTCATTTATCTCTTAATACCATTACTGCATCTTTTGGGGGGTCTTTTAGCACTGTTTCAAGATATCTTTCGGGGTAAGATTATACAGATCAGTATTGACCCCATTGTATGTTATGTTTTATAACACAAAATTGTTGAGGATCTTTACGCCCGGGCTGCATTACGGCAGAAGGTGCAAATTCGGTGCCGCACTTTAACTGCTTTAGACCATCAGATGCATTTTCTTTGTTTACTTAAATAATAAATATGTGGGTAAAGTGTAATATTAGATGCAGCCACTTAACCCTATTATACATCATTTTAATGCAAGTCTTTACTCGATTTTACTGAGTTCCCCATCATGGGTGGACAGCTTTGAAGTGTTATTTTGCCATATATATAAACCAACTTAAAACCCCAATTCAAAGTCACTGCCGAGAATGGAGAGGTGTCCACACAAGCACAACTCTCCATTTATTTGCAAGAGATTTCTGATCACATTGGAGCCTGCTTTTGTCAGGCATATATGGCATATCATGTGGTTATGCCATAAATGTGCAATATTGTACAACCCCTTAAGGTGATCCTCTAGTTCAAATTGCAAATGGTCCAACTAAAATGTTTTGTAATAGGAAATCTTTGTTTTTATATTACATATTATTACTTATTTTATTTTTATTTTTTTGATTTAAGACAATGACGGTCTTTTCCTACATTTATATATACAGTACAGCCCATGCCACTTCCATTAAAATCTAGTACATTTCATTCTGGGAGACATTACCTGAATTTTGCGTATAAATTAATACTAATTTTCAGTGAAATTGAAATTCAGAACCTTTAGTTGAATATCCTCATTAATTAGCCATATTTTATCTCTTACCAGAAAATGCTTTCCTTCTATCCCAAAAAGACATTCTGATAAAGACTATCCATAAAAAAAGTCCCAGCTTTTGATTTGCTTTCTTTTATGGGCAGCTCTATCATGTCACAATGATACACCATCTGTGAGTGATATTGAAATTGACTGTCAGTACATCAAGGCCTCTTTGACTATGCCTGGTTTATATTGCGTTGGGCATCATGAATTACTTTATAGCTAAAGTGAAATGGATTTGAACAGAACGATTGGTTCATTATTACATAGTTCAAACACCTCAATATCATCTTTAATATTTATTATGTGTTTTCCTGGCTGCTTCATGGGTTTGTGCAGCAGATTGCAAAAAGCTTCCTCCCTTGAATGTGAAATAGTATCCATGGGAAATGTTTCATGAAGCGTGGGATAGCTGATGCTCCTCTCATCTCTGTAGCGTTTTACATACTGTATTCTTAGTTTTTGTTTGAAATGAATGTTCTACATAAGAACCTTAAACTGATCAAACCATCTCATCCAGTTATTTCAACCTCTTTTCAAAAATTAATTCCTTAATGAAGCAGTAGCTAGTCAACTGGCAGTTTTAGACAAATTGGGTCCTTGGGAAAAGGTATAAAGTGGGGCCTCAAATTCTACCAAATCGCACTCAAACATTTAGGTTGCACTTACATGCGCTGAATTCAGGCTGTTGAATGAGTGTGAACGATAATATTCGAATCGTTCGTTTCTTGTGCACCCCGCCCTCGTTGCACAAGTTGAGGGTAAACAAGTGGGGTTCAAACATTGACAAATTAATCATTCTGTCCCCTTACATATCATGTTATTAGCAGCCCATCTGCATCAGGCGATATCATGCTGAGAACAATTATTTTTGTTCCAGCATAAACAATCCAATCACCCAATGAGGAAGCAGCATTTTGCTTATTCCTTGGGTGAATGATGACATGTTTACATATATGAACTCATGTCTGCACTGCCGGTATTTATGCATGTGGATGCTACATACACATACAGTGACATAAACACTGCTATATATGTAAAGTCACAATGCATATGACAAACACATATGTATATACAAATAGACACATAAACAGATCACATACAGAGATACACATACACAGAGCACATATATACATACAGAGATATGCATACACAGAACACATACATACTGAGATATGCATACACAGTTACACAGTACACATATGTACATACAGATATATGCATACACAAAGCACATATATACATACAGAGATATGCATAAACAGAGCACATACACACATACATACCCCAGAGCACATACATACAGAGATATGCATACACAAAGCACATCTATAGAGATATGCATACACAGAACACATATACACATACAGAGGTATGCATGCACAGGGCACATATATACACACAGAGATATGTATAAACAGAGCACATACATACAGAGATATGCATACACAAAGCCATCTGTACACAGAGATATGCATACACAGAGCACATATATACAAACAGATATATGCATACACAGAGCACACATGTACATACAGAGATTTGCATACACAGATCACATACATACATACAGAGGCACATACATGCAGAGATCAATCTTTCTTCTATTCTTCTAGAGTTTTGCACTGTACAGGACCTGTGGCATGTGATTGAAATAAAATGTATTTGTTTTATTGCAGTCCTTGGTATATAAAACAGATGTCAGTGTTTCTTAATGGATTTTCTATCTATGATGAAATAGAAAATTATATCAGACATGTTATTCTTAAAAAATGTACCCTTCCCAAAATCATGACCAATTCTTATGGAACAGAATAAGCTAGTCCTACCAGCCACACAAGCATGGCTACAAATCCAAACTGATTTGCATGCCAGCACTAATATACAGCATAGGTGAACAAGAGAGTACATATCAGGCTTTAGTTGGTAATATCATATATGGCAAAATAACGTAAAGGCAAAATAATATTTGTTGGACTCACTTAGGGCCTTTTCACATCAGCGGTAATCGCTGATCGCCGCAGTTGCGGTGAAAAAACGCAACTGCCGCGGTTACCGCATAACGGCCGCACTTGCGGTTCACTTGTGGCAAGCCCCATGCAATGTCTATGGGGCTTGCGGCAGGTGCGATATGATTGCGGTTTCGGCACTTGCGGCAGATGCAGCCGCGAAAAAAATGTGACTGACCGAGTTTTTTGTCGGCCGCATCTGCCGCAAGTGCCGAAACCGCACTTGCCGCACCTGCCGCACACTTACCGCAAGCCCCATAAACATTGCATGGAGCTTGCCGCAAGTGAACCGCAAGTGCGGCCGTTATGCGGTAACCGCGGCAGTTGCGGATTTTTCACAGCAACTGCCGGATCAGAGATTACCACTGATGTGAAAAGGTCTTTAGTTTTCTTAACTGCTTAAATAGTAATTCAGCCCTGTAAAATGTAATTGTAATTATTGTAGCTTTTGCTATAAGTAGCTAAATTCTCCTGTTATAGTGTGCCAAAGCAGTCGCGGGTAGATGAGTTTTGGTCTCTCCCACTATTCACAGTGTAGATTGTCAGCATTAAAGAAGTTTTTCTTTTTATCTACAAACTACCCACTATAACTAGAAAGTAAAAAGAAAAAAATGTACTCGCCCTCCAACCCTCTCTTTTTAAAATTGTGTCCATGCTGAGGTGGTCTTTCTGTTGTTTTTCTTACATGTTTCACTAGACCTATGGTATGTTTTTGCTCTACCTTTGCAGAATACATAATGTGAGATGGGGTCCTTAGTTTGTTGTGTACACAGTTAGGAATCCTCCAGAAAGTGTGACTTTATTCTGCTTAATTCAGTGTTCATATTTTTAGGCAAAGTTGAAAGCGATGTACTTCAGAAGAGTTGATTACTATCAGTAAATTAAACGTAGCAATGAATTCTGCATTTCTTATCTACCATATTGTTGCTTTTGCCTAACATTGTTGAACAAGGTATATATTAAAAAGCTGGGAATGTCATGTTTTCTACCCATTAGTGCTTCACGGGAACCATGGGAAAGGTTCAGGAAATCTAGTTTTATCTATTCTTCTAGTACTATATCTTATATTCTAAGTAGCTGTCATTTAGAACATATGGAAATTCCACCACTAAATGATCTTCTTTTAAAACACTTCACATTCCCATTTAGTTAACCTTTTTTTTAGATATATGTTAGAAATTTACCCATTTGCTTGTAGGAACATGGGTCATCCCCCACCCCCTGGAGTGTACCCTAAAATGATCACTTTATGACGAAGCCTAGTGTAGTATTCCATTAATGTTGCACTTTTTTCAATCTTGTATTGAGATCAGAGAAGCTGAGAAGGTAGACCTCTTTCCTCTGCCTTCCTCGCATGAATGAAAGGGAAGAGTGATTGCTTGCTTTGTAAACTCACCTATTGGTAACTCTTGGTAAGCAGATATTCAGTGAGTAGGAAGTATTTCTGCTGCCTTATTTTCAAATATCAAGAGTGGAGTTGTGTAGTTAGAACATTTAGAAGCCTGAAGATACATTCTTGTTCTTTTTAATTCCCCATCATAAGAGTAGGACCAGGGATGCAATGCATTGCCCGGTTCTGTGGCACTGGAACGTTAACACATTACAATTCCTTTTATCACTCCTTTTCAGGCCTGATTTGTGTGTGCGAAAAGTTGAAGAACATTCAGAATTTTTGAATATACCGTTTTATCTATACAACTGACTATTCTGTTTTTCTGTAACTACTGTTCCTATTTCGAACCATTTTAATGGTAACACCTAAAGGTTTGTGAGTAGGTTTGGGTTATAATACCATGGCAGACAATTTCCATTTTATTTATTCTAGGATCTAATATTGTTATGGCATGGTGTCTTCTAGAGGAATATGCATCACATTACAACAGTTTTGTATTCATCTTAAGTCCGGTATACACTCTGAGGAGTTTATTTTATTTGTTGTCAAAAATTGACATCTTTTTTATAATTTCATGTAAAAGTAAACTTCCAATGAAGAGACTTATTTCAGACATTGCTTAAATCAGTAAATTATTTATTCCTCTGAAATTGAAGACTTGCAGAACATAAAATGCCTTTTTATTAGAGTAAGACAAAACCTTGTATATTCCTAATACTGTTCAGTGTTTGTAAAGCTGGTGATACTACTTTGTCATCTTTTCTTTACAGACAAGGGTTAATTTAGTACATTAAAGAGAGGGGGGCGTATAATATAGATTAACATTATAATGCCCAATTTTGCCATGCTAAAAAGAGGGTGATTGATTTCTCCCCTGTGCCCTCTTCAATACCCTTGGGTTATTACGGTATCCCATCCTATGCAGTTACTTTCAAGAGGAGAGATCTACACAGGTTCTCAATAGCAAATAGAAGGAGCAACCATTGATGGGTCCCCTCTCTCTAAGGTCCCCATAGAGGCCTCATAGTTTGCCTCCATGGTATATATGCCCTTGACCACAATCTATATAGTATACATCATTTTATACAGAATAAAAGGTTAATTTTAAATTAATCTACAGAATGAAAGAATATCAATGCACAATCAGGTTGATTCTGGTCATAATCTCTGTGCCGATAATTCTAAACATTGTGGACTGTAATTGAAGCTCATTGGTTTTCTAAAAGGTATCACAGCGTGGATTGATTTCCATTGCAGTTACTGATTCAGGACCAAAATAACTGCAGAAGAAGAACAGATTCATCAACTTGGACATATTGACGCGTTCTGTCATTCCATATGATGCAGATTTGCAGTTAGTTTTGTTGATTGGACAAGTAATTGTATGCAAAAAGCTTGTTACTGAATGCAGGAAACCTAGAAAAGTAACGTAATGGCCTGTGAAATTATTGGTACACATGCGATCATTTTATATATGACAAATTATTGTCCATTTAGATAAGTGGACCATAAATTGCCTTAAGGCTCAGCATAGCTTCCGAGTTCTGGTCCTTGATGCTACATTGCCAAGATGTATTGCTGATTTGGATTGCACATTTTAAAGGCACGTTTGTGCTAAAACATGAAAATGCAAATATGAGAAAATTCTGAATGCTTTTCACACTTGAGAAAATTGCTTGAAGGAATTTAATTTTGCACTATAATTTTAGAGATTTTTATTTTCCTGTCTTCTTTTGGCCAGGCGTGTCGAACAAGTGCTTATGGAGAGACCCTCAATTATATTCTCTCAGGCCTTTATGGTATTTCTCCTATATCTCAGAAATACCCAATTTATAGCTCTCCGTTCTCCCTTTATGATTTTTTTTTGTGTTTTTGTTGATTTTGTTACCTTTTAATTTTTTTAGTCTTTTTTTATATATGAATATATTACTTTGTTCTTTTTTTGCTGTACAAAAAGTCTTAAGATTTAAATAAAATATTATTTGTATTATATGATGGTGGTATGTTAATGTTACAAAATTATTAATGAAGAAAAAAATTTATTTTTGTTACTGGTCTGTTTCATAATTCTTTTTTAAATTGGTATATTGTAAGATATCTATGCAAAAATGTTATGTGACGCATTTTTATTTAAGAATGTAATATGTGTAATAAACAGTAGAATGTGTTTGGCCTGGAAATGATCAATTGTCTCTTGTGTATTATTTGAACCTTCAAATACATTGACAGCTCTGAACCAGAGCAAAAGATGTTTATGGTGTATATTGTAGGCCGGTACAGAGACACACAGATGAGGGAACCTGTGCATAAACAATTCGCTCTCCTGGGGCTCACATGACATTATTATGTCATGTGAGCCGACTGTCCCCACCTTCACATAAATCAAACATCATGAGAAAGTCAGGGCTACAGCTGGGCCACTCACTTTCTTTTGATGTTTGATACATTCAAAGGCAGGGAGAGGTAAGCCAGCACTGAATAAGCACAGGACTCACATGACATAACACCATCACAGGAGAGTGCATGCCAACACGGTTGGAATGGCACAGTCACTGGAGGTGAGTATAAGTGTTATTTTAACAGGGACAAACATAGGGATTGAAAAGGGGTTGTCTGAGTAGTGGATCACCTCTTTAAGGTTTTCCTGTGTGATGTTAAAATAGGCATTTCAGTATTAGGTTGCAGTACTTCAACAACAATTATAAAGCTTTTCTTTCCTTAATATATAACATCTACAACAGCTGTAGACATATGCCATATAGGGACTCTGTTGAACAGTCAGTAGATTGTGCTATGTTTACTTTTAGGGTTTGCTCACACTGGTGTCGATTCTCTCAGATCAATGAATGCATTAGGCAAATGACACTCAGCTCAAATTCTGTTCGAAGTGTGAGCTTAGTGTCATTCACTGTGCTATGATTGTCTCACATGCGAGAATCAAAGCATAGATCAGAAGATAGAGACCTTAATTTCTGTATTTTCACTGTTGTTAGACTGCACTCAGATGTCATCCAAGTGCAGTCTGATGTTTGAATTGAATGGGTGTGCACTGTCCGATATGCACTGTAATTGCAGCATACATTAATTTTTTTCTCATGACAACTTTGGCATCAGAAAAAAAAAGTGCTGGTGGCCACTGTGCCATTGTATAAAATTGGAGCAAGTGCTAGCTGATAAAACATCAGATAGCACTTGTCCAATGTATATGCCAGTGAGAGCGAGCTCTTATATTCTGGAGGAAAGACCAGCACTACTGTTCCTGAAGTGTATGTGCTGATTTAATATAGGCAGTACACATTAAAGGGGAACTGCAAATGCACATAAAAAAACTTTAAAAGTAAACACAAGCAAAAAAACCTCAGCACTGAAATAGATTATAGACAACAAAGATCCTGATGCAATAAGTGAATATTTTATTTTGATCTAGCAAGAAAAGGTTCAACTTTTTGACCAACAATGGTCTTTATCAAGAACATAATAGGCATAAATCAGATTAGAAGAACAATCTAGCAGAATGATTAAAGAATATCATAGTCAAATACATTTAGGTACAGAGGGAGGAGCCGGGTAGAGGCGGTGATGGGCAGGTTGTAGTTTGTTTGTTTTATTCTGATTTATGCCTATTTTGTCCTCAATAAACACCTTTGTTGGTGATAAGATTGGTCCTTTTCTTGCCTGATCATAATAAAATATTCACTTATTGTGCCAAGGTCTTCATTCTCAGTCTTCTATCTCAGTGCTGAGGTTTTTTACCTTTGTTAATTTCTATATTTTTTATGTGCATTTTTAGTTCCCGTCTAATCAGTATTTTATGACCTCTCAGTTTTGTGTGTGTTCTTTGCTGCAATCCTCCTTGTTGTTATGATATAATACAATTAATTCTCCCACAATGTATGAGTGATGATGATTTTCCTAAAAGCTAAAATCTGCAATAATGTTTAACATGGAACAACATAGGATTTTTAAAGTTATCCACAATCCGATGTACTTTTAGCACAATGTAGAAACTACTTATACTTTAGTAGCTGGTCCCTGTTGTGGTGACCCACAATTGGATCCTCTGTGGTAATGATATATGTGAGTACCCCTCTCTATCTACATGAACATCCTTTATCTCACAATTTAGCACCTTCTTTTGAGAATCTGTGAGATTGTTTGTATATATTCCTACCATTTGAAGAGTTCTTTGTATAATTTCCCAGTTTACACTATATAAGGCTGCTTTAGTGGCGCCCCTATGGCTAGGCGCCACAGGGAAGTACTGCACCCCGAATAGCAGGTGTAGTGCCTCCGTAGCTGTGGGTTTGGGGTTTAACTTATGGAGTGTGTATTAACACACAACACTAGGCCCCTTAAGATAGTGGGACTGCATATTCAGTAAGTCCCAGGAGGTGGAGCCTAGGCTAGAGTGGGAAAACCAGGAGCAAGTGAGATGTTAGAAGGAGAGACAGTGCTGGGAAGGCAGCCTCAGAGGACGTGCCTGACAGGGCTGCTGACAGGATGTCACCTCTCTTCAAGAAGGGGACCCAGAACAGGGGGAGACAATCCAGAACCGGTTGGAGCCGGCTGGAACCTGTCTGAGGTCAACACCGGCAACACGGAAGTCGAGGTGGTCAGTGGTCTATCTCTGACTGTAAACCGATGAGCCACGGGACCAATCTAAGGAAGCCATAGCACCACCAAAAACGGTACCTCCTCCTCGGTCTCACAATCAGCCCAAGACACCGATAGGTAATCGGCCCGGATTCCGGTGGCGCGAGGGTTCAAATCTCACCGCTCCCGTCTGTACCGGTAAAGGGACAAACCGCACCTATCCGTAACAGGCTAGGGGATCGGCGAGGAAGCTCTGCCTAAGGGTGGGAAAGAGAGAGAGTAGAAAGGACTGAGACCCCGAAATCCATTAGGAAGGAATCATCCACAGACTCCATGAGGGCACCCTGAACCTGCAGCTACCTCCCTATTATACCGAACTGTACTGTGAACTATACCATCTGCTGGTACCAGTAAAAGACGTTGGAGTTGAATCTGTGTCTGTCCTTCCTTTCCCGCCGACACCTCGAAGGCCTCAGCATCATCAGAGGGGTAAGAACAACTACTCCCCTCATCCATCATCGCTGCCGAGGTAAGCTCCACCTGTGGGGATGTGTACTACACTTAGCTGCATCCCATCACCTCAGCGGCCAGCCTGCAGCGCTGGTATCATCGTTACCAGGATCCACAGGTGGCGTCACGACCTTTCCATAAATCTTCCTTCCCTCTCAAATAATGAGAGCTAGGGCACGGAACCGGGAAACCGACCACTCGTGATTTCTTGTCACAGCCACAAACTCATCCCGGTACCTGAGTACCCCTCTCTCTGTGCTCATCATTTTCACAATGCAGTTTTTTCCTGATCAGTGTTCATTAGGTTTTGTGTGCCAAAACCAGGAGAGGAACCAGGATAGGAAATTGCAGAGAAAAAGTATAAATGACACCTGTTCTGGGTTTTGGAGACACTCCTGGTTTTGGCACAAAAACCTAATTAACACTGATCAGGAAATAACTGCAGTGTGAAAGCAGCCTAATACACCCATTGGTGTTTTGTGGTTACTGCTTTGTCCCTCCTTACTCGCTATGCACTGTTCTATGTGCCCACTGACAGAGTCCATTCTGCTGCTGGCTCAGATCAGTATGCGGCTGGTCTCTGCATGATGCTAAGTACTCTGAGCTCATAGACAGTGTGTACTCCTCTGTGATGCCTGATCTACTAATCTGAGCCAGAAACAGAGCGGACACTGTCACTATGCAGATCTCACAGTGCACAGTGAGCAATGAGGACAGATGAAATAAGTAACCACAAAACACTGATGACCCTTCATTTCTGTGAGGTGGGCAGGGGCTGTTCCCACAGCCTCTGCTCCTTGATGACTCTTATTATCCCAGCATACACTGGGATTCTCAAGCGAAGCTTCATCAGACAGGAAGTAGGGAAAAAAATCAATAGTAGTTAGAAAGTATAGTCAGGGAAAGTAGGGACATTTTAATGCAGCCATAATTGAAATTAGTTAAGATTGGGGCAATAAATAGATAAGGATTTAGATTGAAATTTCTTCAGCCTTCAAATCACCTCTTTAACAAAATGGCATAACATTTTTAACACATCTCATAATGTTTGTAATTATTGACGTTGTTGTGTCCTTATATATAGGTTTTTAAAGGGAATCAACCACCAGGATTTAATCACCTATAAATCAGCGCAGCTGGCAACTGATGTGTGCAGCATGACATTGCTATTTCAGCATTTTTTTTATTCCTCCACTGTGGGTTTGTCTTTCTGCTGTAAGCCGTGCCCCCTGGATGAGTCAGGATGAGAGGGAGGGATAAGGGGGTTCAGCTTACAGCAGAAAGACAAGCCCACCAGGGGGAATAAAAAGAAAAAAAACATAGTGATGTCATACTGCGTACATCAATCACCTGCTGCACTGATTTATAGGTGGTTATATCCTAGAGGTTGATTCCCTTTAACCTATCAATTAAGTTAATTTTTATGTCTATTTATATGCTACTTCTTAAAATTAATTAAAAACAAATTGCATGACAATAAAAGGGCATAAATAATGGGGGTGTGATGTGACCCCACCATGTCTAGAATGTATTGGCTGTCAGCATCCATTGAAAGACAATCTAACCATTCATCTTGCAGGTTTTGCTCACATGAAGCTGGGACCCGGAGGAGAGTATGTTCATCTGATGTCACTATTTAGGTTGCAATTGAAAATTAGATCTCTACCAGTTTTTCTGTAGAGCAAACCCACTTAACAACTGCCCATATTTCAGTTAGATCCATGTACAGTGCCTACAAGTAGTATTCAACCCCCTGCAGATTTAGGTGGTTTGATAAGATGCAAATAAGTTAGAGCCTTCAAACTGCAAACGAGAGTAGGATTTATTAACAGAAGCATAAATCTTACAAACCAAAAAGTTATGTTGCTCAGTTGAATTTTAATAAATTTTAAACATAAAAGTGTGGGTCAATTATTATTCAACCCCTAGGTTTAATATTTTGTGGAATAACCCTTGTTTGCAATTACAGCTAATAATCGTCTTTTATAAGACCTGATCAGGCCGGCACAGGTCTCTGGAGTAATCCTGGCCCACTCCTGCATGCAGATCTTCTCCAAGTTATCTAGGTTCTTTGGGTGTCTCATGTGAACTTTAATCTTGAGCTCCTTCCACAAGTTTTCAATTGGGTTAAGGTCAGGAGACTGACTAGGCCACTCCATCACCTTGATTTTTTCCCTCTTGAACCAGGCCTTGGTTTTCTTGGCTGTGTGCTTTGGGTCGTTGTCTTGTTGGAAGATGAAATTACGACCCATCTTAAGATCCTTGATGGAGGAGCAGAGGTTCTTGGCCAAAATCTCCAGGTAGGCCGTGCTATCCATCTTACCATGGATGCGGACCAGATGGCCAGGCCCCTTGGCTGAGAAATAGCCCCACAGCATGATGCTGCCACCACCATGCTTGACTGTAGGGATGGTATTCTTGGGGTCGTATGCAGTGCCATCCAGTCTCCAAACGTCACATGTGTGGTTAGCACCAAAGATCTCGATCTTGGTCTCATCAGACCATAGAACCTTGAACCAGTCTGTCTCAGAGTCCTCCAAGTGATCATGAGCAAACTGTAGACGAGCCTTGACATGACGCTTTGAAAGTAAAGGTACCTTATGGGCTCGTCTGGAACAGAGACCATTGCGGTGGAGTACGTTAGTTATGGTATTGACTGAAACCAATGTCCCCTCTGCCATGAGATCTTCCCGGAGCTCCTTCCTTGTTGTCCTTGTGTTAGCCTTGACTCTTTGGACAAGCCTGGTCTCGGCACGGGAGGAAACATTCAAAGGCTGTCCAGGCCGTGGAAGGCTAACAGTAGTTCCATAAGCCTTCCACTTCCGGATGATGCTCCCAACAGTGGAGACAGGTAGGCCCAACTCCTTGGAAAGGGTTTTGTACCCCTTGCCAGCCTTGTGACCTTCCACGATCTTGTCTCTGATGGCCTTGGAATGCTCCTTTGTCTTTCCCATGTTGACCATGTATGAGTGCTGTTCACAAGTTTGGGGAGGGTCTTAAATAGTCAGAAAAGGCTGGCAAAAGAGATAATTAATCCACACATGTGAAGCTCATTGTTCTTTGTGCCTGAACTACTTCTTAATACTTTAGGGGGACCAAACAGAATTCTGGTGGTTTGAGGGGTTGAATAATAATTGACCCACACTTTTATGTTTAAAATTTATTAAAATTCAACAGAGCAACATAACTTTTTGGTTTGTAAGATTTATGCTTCTGTTAATAAATCCTACTCTCGTTTGCAGTTTGAAGGCTCTAACTTATTTGCATCTTATCAAACCACCTAAATCTGCAGGCGGTTGAATACTACTTGTAGGCACTGTATACGAAAATTGGAGGCATAGGTCGTTCAAGTCCAAACTACCTTAACTTACAGCACAGTTTCCCCTTTAGGTGAACATGCTAGAACACAACTATTTGATACTGTTTATAGTGAAGAAAAAAATAGGTTTTCTTTGTTTACATTTTTATGTTAAAAACATTAAGCATATGTATTTTAATGGTTTTTATTCTGCAGAAATAGAAGCTTTTTTCCTAATAATGTTGAAAAACCAATGATGTTTATATTTATGATTATTATTATGCCTAATAGTATCTTTCACATTAAGACGCTCGTATTCCTGGAATGATGCGATCAATTGAAATCATTTCCAAGAATGTTGCACGGTGTAGTTTTATTGTATTTAAATATTCATAATGATGAGCTTTGATTAAATTCTGACTTGGAAAGTGCTTTAAATGTCACTGGTTTCCAAAGTTTAACGCTAAAATGGAAAATGTAATAACTCCGGATATTTGCTTTTTCACATAAAGTTTTGGAACATTATTCATATTATTGTTTGATATTTTTTTAGTTGCAGGGAAGTAAAAAAGAATATTGCATGGATTCTGAAATGCAAATGCTAGATAAAATGTCACAAGTGAGTAACTAGAATAATAGAAAAGATAAAAAGATAATAAGAAGTAACTCTGTGCTAGTGTTTTGAAATTGAGTAAATGACACTTTCCTATCGTTGAGCTGCATTTACTGGAATGCATTTATGAATTCTTACTTACAAGTCTATTGTTGTCACTGGCAATCATTTTCAGAGATCATTTGCATTGTATCCAGCCATTCATTCTGGCCACCATATGACAGTGTTGTTAGGACTCATGCCTGCTGTTATAAAATAGGATCCATGTGGATGTTAGCATAATATGCGGTCCCTGGATTGCTATAGGCTCTCCCTTATATTCTCATAGATGAATGTTGAATCTTTGATGGAAACACCATAATCCGTAGGTATGCTCCTCCCAGAAACATGACTTCTATGGATGTATATGGCACCCTATTGACACATGGTGTATATTCTAACCATACGGGCTGTCCACAAAAACAATGTAATCTATGCTGTCATTCCATGTACATTGACTGTTTGTGAGTTTCTTATAATAACACTATGAGCTCATTCACTGGTCTGATCATACTTACCAATTTAAAGGCTTTATACCGGATTTTGTATTAAAAAAATGTGCCCAAGCACTAAGAGGCAGTTGTCACCTACCTTTCTGTTGTGCTCATGGTCATTCACTGCCATCACAGAGCGGTATCAGATCTTCCAGGGATAAAATGGCTGTGTAAACAGCGCCGACTTCTTTTCCTCTATACTCTGTGGAAGGGGCAGGACAGTTGACATCATGCTGATTGACAGCCAGCTCCCTGCTACCTAACTGGAGGAGCCGGCTGTCATTAAGCATGACGTCAGCTATGACACCTGTCAACAGAGTGGAGAAGCTGCCTCTCTATCAATGTGACATCACACCACAGAAAAAAATACGATTGCGCGTCCATTTTATATGCAAAAGTGAAAAGACTTTATTCAGTAAGATCAGTAGAGTGCGAGGCTCGCTCAGACAACTTGTCAGAAAAAGTAGCAGTTCCAAGGATGTGAACAATATACAGTTGTAGCCAACAGTATTGACATCCCTCCAATTCTGTCAGATAATACTCAGTTTCTTCCTGAAAATGATTGCAATCACAAATTCCTTGGTATTATTATCTTCATTTCATTTGTCTTCAATGAAAAAACACAAAAAGAATTGTCCTAAAGCCAAATTGGATATAATTCCACACCAAACATAAAAAAGGGGGTGGACAAAAGTATTGGCACTGTTAGAAAAATCATGTGATGCGTCTCTAATTTTTGTAATTAACAGCACCTGTAACTTACCTGTGGCACCTAACAGGTGTTGGCAATAACTAAATCACACTTGCAGCCAGTTGACATGGATTAAAGTTGACTCAACCTCTGTCCTATGTCCTTGTGTGTACCACATTGAGCATGGAGAAAAGAAAGAAGACCAAAGAACTGTCTGAGGACTTGAGAAACCAAATTGTGAGGAAGCATGAGCAATCTCAAGGCTACAAGTCCATCTCCAAAGACCTGAATGTTCCTTTGTCTACCTTGCGCAGTGTCATCAAGAAGTTTAAAGCCCAATGCAATGTGGCTGACATCCCTAGATGTGGACAGAAAAGAAAAATTGACGAGAGATTTCAACGCAAGATTGTGTGGATGGTGGATAAAGAACCTCGACTAACATCCAAACAAGTTCAAGTTGCCCTGCAGTCCGAGGGTAAACAGTGTCAACCCGTCGGCGTCTGAATGAAAAGGGACTGTATGGTAGGATACCCAGGAAGACCCCACTTCTTACCCTGAGACATAAAAAAGCCAGGCTGGAGTTTGCCAAAACTTACCTGAGAAAGCTTAAAACGTTTTGGAAGAATGTTCTCTGGTCAGATGAGACAAAAGTAGAGCTTTTTGGGCAAAGGCATCAACATAGAGTTTACAGGAGAAAAAAAAGAGGCATTCAAAGAAAAGAACACGGTTCCTAAGGTCAAACATGGCAGAGGTTTCCTGATGTTTTGGGGTTGCTTTCCTGCCTCTGGCACTGGACTGCTTGACCATGTGCATGGCATTATGAAGTCTGAAGACTACCAACAAATTTTGCAGCATAATGTAGGGCCCAGTGTAAGAAAGCTGGGTCTCCCTCAGAGGTCATAGGTCTTCCAGCAGGACAATGACCCAAAACACACTTCAAAAAGCACTAGAAAATGGTTTGAGAGAAAGCACTGGAGACTTGTAAGGTGGCCAGCAATGAGTCCAGACCTGAATCCCATAGAACACCTGTGGAGAGATCTAAAAATGGCAGTTTGGAGAAGGCACCCTTCAAATATCAGGGACCTGGAGCAGTTTGCCAAAGAAGAATGGTCTAAAATTCCAGCAGAGCATTGTAGGAAACTCATTGATGGTTATCGGAAGCGGTTGATCGCAGTTATTTTGGCTAAAGGTTGTGCAACCAAGTATTAGGCTGAGGGTGCCAATACTTTTGTCTGGCACATTTTTGGAGTTTTGTGTGAAATGATCAATGTTTTGCTTTTTGCTTCATTTTCTTTTGTGTTTATTAATTGAAGACAAATTAAATGAAGATAATAATACCAAATAATTTGTGATTGCAATCATTTTCAGGAAGAAACTGAGTATTATCTGACAGAATTGCAGAGGTGTCAATACTTTTGGCCACAACTGTATATATATTGCAAACGGTGCACACTTAGTGCCACAAAAACAATTTAATACACTCATAAGAATACAAGTGTATGACAAAATATAGATATGCAGCCAGGTTCCTCAAAAAATTATATACTGGCACAGAAGATATTGCCTATGGATCATTGATAGAACAATTTCACCACTCAATATTCAGCAAGATATATACCAAAACATAGAATATAACAATAGATCCACTACCTGTTGCTAGTAACCCTTTTATGTATTTGACACTTGAGAGTAACCACTTCTCTCCAATGAGATATCATATACGTACTTATAATCATGTAGCAACGTTATGGTAAGTATATACACTACCAAGCAGTCAGGAGTGTCTACACAGGGTTTATTTGAAGTGGTGACAATCATAGATCACTTTACTGAAAACTACAAGTTGGTATAGTACATATCCACTTATTCAATACTTATTACTGGGCAGTGTTTACTTATAGCATCAATAATACCTCATTGTACATTGCCCATTTAAATTTATGGCCTATATCTATAGCTAGGGGATATACTGCTTCTCATCTAGTATCCTGCCACCCATATGTATATTTATTAGTGATGAGCGAGTACTAAAATGCTCGGGTGCTCGAAGCTCGGGCCGAGTATCCCGAGATACTCGTGTACTCGGCCCGAGTACCGAGCCCAATGTTATCCTATGGGAGACCCGAGTATTTTTATGAAATGACTGCCGGCAGCATGTAGAAACCCTAAAAATGTCACAAAAATCTCAGAAGAGTGCTCAAATTACATGGCAACACCATGGGGAAGACCCCTGGAAGCATTTCTCATTCAAAAGTCACAGCTGTGAACAATCTTGTCCGAGTTTCACGCCAATTTTATGGAGTCGCCAGAAAACCTTTCCAAAATGACACCAAAATGAATATTCAGGGAGGAAATGTTAAGGGCACATACCCAATAGTGAGATACAGCTGGTGTATGTTACTTTTTGTGATTACATGAAAGATTTTACGTGAAAACATTGTGCGGCACCCCGATGACCCTGAGAAGAGACGTACATGAAGCCCTGTCTTGACATAATGTGCCCATTTTGAGGAACTGGGTCTATTGTAGTATTTTCCTTTGCCAGAGCAGTCCAAAATTGGGAGGTTCACCAATGCCCCTGGATAGAGACTTGCATGAGGGCCTGTAAACCTGAAGTGGGTGTATTGTAGTATAGCCCTTTGGCAGGGCATCCAAAAATTGGGAGGCTCCACATTGTCCCTGGATAGAGACTTGCAGGAGGGCCTCAAAACATTTTTCCCATTGAAAAGGAGCGGGTCTCCTGTCGTTGCAATGCCCATTCTAAAAGAATGGGTGAAAAAATTTACCACTGGGGGTATACCTGAAACAACAGCCTAACTATTGTAATGGTCATCATGGTGGCACATGAGGAGAAGGAGGAGCAGTCCAGCGATTAGCCAAAGTGCAGAACTGTGTACCCATGGGTGAGTGGAGGTACATGGCAAATTCCCATAACAAAATTTAAATTCAGTTGTCATTTGTTGGTGGTGTGGTGAAGTCTGGCCCAATCCAACCCTTGTTCATCTTGATCAGAGTCAGCCTGTCAGCATTTTCAGTTGACAGGCGGGTGCGTTTATCAGTAATGATTCCACCTGCGGCACTGAAAACATGCTCTGACAAAATGCTAGCGGCAGGGCAGGCCAGGACTTCCAAGGCGTAGAGAGCCAATTCATGCCACGTGTCCAGCTTGGAGACCCAATAATTGTAAGGCACAGAGGAATCTCGCAGTACAGTTGTTCGATCTGCAAGGTACTCCTTCAGCATCTGGCCAAACTTAGCATTTCTTGTGGCACTACCCCGCACCTCAGGGGCTGTGGTACGTGAGGGGCTGAGAAAACTGTCCCACATCGTAAAGACTGTTCCCCTACCTCTGGCGGATTGGACTTGTGCCCCTCTCGGCCGTACGCCTTGGTTGTCCACCGATTCCTGACCTATGCCGCTAGCGTTTTGTGAGGGGAATGATTTGCCTACTTCCGTGACTATGGCCTTCTGGAACTGCTGCATTTTGGCTGACCTCTCCGCCTCAGGAATGAGAGACATAAAGTTCTCCTTGTAGCATGGATCTAACAGTGTTGCCAACCAGTACTGATTGTCGTCCAAGATGTTCTGAACGCGAGGGTCACGAGCCAGGCAGCTTACCATAAAGTCAGCCATGTGTGCCAGACTCTTAACAGCCATCACTTCAGTATCCAGACCAACACGATGACTGAACATGCTGTCCTCCTCCTCCTCATCTCCCCTGTCCTCTGGCCAGCCACGCTGAATCGAGGGTATGACTGGTGTGCATGTCATATCCTCAATTTGGCCAGAGAGTTGCTCCATGTCTTCATCCTGCTCCTCCTCGTCATAGTCCTCCACTGCTCGTTGTGATGAGATGAGGCTGGGCTGTGTGTTATCACCCACACCCACTACTCTTTCTTGCTCCAAGTCATCGCACTCCGCCTGCAATGCATCCTCTTTGTTTTTCAGCAGAGACCATTTTAGAAGGCAGAGTAGTGGTATGGTGACGCTAATAATGGCGTCATCGCCGCTCACCATCTTGGTGGAGTCCTCAAAGTTTTGGAGGACGGTACATAGGTCGGACATCCATCTCCACTCCTCAGGTGTTATGTGTGGAGTTTGACCCATTTCCCGACGGCTTAGGTGATGCAGGTAGTCAACAACTGCCCTCTCCTGCTCACATATCCTGACCAACATGTGCAGAGTTGAATTCCAACGCGTGGGGACATCACACACCAGTCTGTGGGCCGGAAGACGCAAACGGCGCTGAAAGCCGGCAAGGCCGGCTGAAGCAGCAGGTGACTTGTGAAAATGTGCAGACAGACAGCGAACTTTTACCAGCAGTTCAGACAGCTCTGGGTATGACTTTATAAACCTCTGAACCACCAGGTTGAGCACATGGGCCACGCATGGAACATGCGTCAGCTGGCCTCGCCTCAAAGCTGCCACCAGGTTCCGGCCATTGTCACACACGACCTTTCCTGGCTTTAGGTTCAGAGGTGTGAGCCAGTGATCTGCCTGCTGTTTCAGAGCTGTCCACACCTCTTCTGCATTGTGGGGTTTGTCACCTATGCAGACTAGCTTCAGCACAGCCTGTTGCCGCTTCGCAGAGGCAGTGCTGCAGTGCTTCCAGCTTGGGACTGGTGTGGAGGGTACAGTGGATGAGGATGCGCAGGAGGAGGCTGAGGAGCATGACATTCCGGAGCTGTAGAGTGTCGGTGAAACCCTGACAGAGGTAGGGCCTGCTATCCTTGGTGTGGGAAGGACGTGTTCCGTCCCTCGCTCAGACTGGGTCCCAGCCTCCACAATATTAACCCAGTGTGCCGTCAAGGAGATGTAGCGGCCTTGCCCACAAGCACTTGTCCACGTGTCTGTGGTTAGGTGGACTTTGGCTGAAACAGTGTTGTTCAGGGCACGTGTGATGCTTTGGGACACGTGGTTATGCAATGCGGGGACGGCACATCTGGAGAAATAGTGGCGGCTGGGGACCGAATAACGTGGGACAGCAGACCCCATAAGGTCGCGGAATGCTTCCGTCTCCACCAGCCGGAAAGGCAACATTTCTAGCGCTATGAGTCGGTAAGCGTGAGAATTGAGGACAGTGGCATGTGGGGCGTTGGCAGCGTATTTGCGCCTGCGTTCATAGGTTTGCTGAATAGATAATTAAACGCTGCGCTGGGACAAGGACGTGCTTAATGGTGGTGTTATTTGTGCGTGGGCAACTTCAGGTGCAGGGCCGGAGGCTTGTTCGCGGCCAGCATGGACAGGGGATTGGCTCGCACGCACAACACGCGAAGACGTAGCAGTGACATCAGCAAGCACCGCTCCTCGACTCTGTTGTACTTCCCACAAAGTCGGGTGCTTGGCTGACATGTGCCTGATCATGCTGGTGGTGGTCAGGCTGCTAGTTTTCGTACCCCTGCTGATACTGGCATGGCAGGTGTTGCAAATGGCCTTTTTAGAGTCATCTGGAGCAACTTAAACTCCCAGACTCGGGAAGACCTAACATTTGCACAGGCACCTTGAGTCGTGTTGTTGTTCCGAGGAATGATTGCCTGCCTTCTGCCTGCGGACACGACCCTGCTTCGTACTGCCTGTTGGGATGCTACGCCTCTCTCCCCCTGTGCACTGCTGTCCTCGCTCTGCATATCCTCCTGCCAGGTTGGGTCAGCTACTGGATCATCCACCACGTCATCTTCCTCTTCCACACCCTGATCCTCCTCCTGTCTTCTTGGCAATTGTGTCTCATCATCGTCCACCCCTTGTTGAGACACGTTGCCAACGTTCCGTTCGTGAGAACGTGGCTGCTCAAATATTTGGACATCTGTACATACTATCTCCTCATCACCCACTTCAACAGGAGCTGGCGAGAGGCCAGATTCTGCGAATGGATACGTGAACAGCTCTTCCGAGTGTCCTAGTGTGGGATCAGTAATGTCCGTGGACGTGTACTCGGCCTGGTGGTAGGAAGGAGGATCAGGTTGGGAAATGTGCGGTGCAGTATCACGGCTACTGACACTTGACCGTGTGAAAGACAGGGTGTTTGTGGAGGCGCCCATCTGACTTGAAGCATTATCCGCTATCCAAGTAACAACCTGTTGACACTGGTCTTGGTTCAAGAGTGGTGTACTGCTGCGGGCCCCAAGATTTGGGACAGGACGTGCGAGCGAGTAGATGTGCCACTTTGTTGTTGCGAAATTAGTGCTTGCACACGACCTCGGCCTCTGCCTGCACCACCATCACGTCCACTTCCTTGTTCCTTGCCAATGCCCTTGCCAACGCCCTTGCGCATTTTGCCTGTATACAGCGACAACAGTCTGGTGACTGTTCAGGTCACAGGAGAGTAGGATTTTAGTCCCTAACCTGTATCAAGGTAGTAAGTACAACAGTCTGGTGACTGTAATGGTCACAGGAGAGTAGGATTTTAGTCCCTAACCTGTATCAAGGTAGTAAGTACAACAGTCTGGTGACTGTAATGGTCACAGGAGAGAAGGATTTTAGTCCCTAACCTGTATCAAGGTAGTAAGTACAACAGTCTGGTGACTGTAATGGTCACAGGAGAGAAGGATTTTAGTCCCTAACCTGTATCAAAGTAGTAAGTACAACAGTCTGGTGACTGTAACGGTCACAGGAGAGAAGGATTTTAGTCCCTAACCTGTATCAAGGTAGTAAGTACAACAGTCTGGTGACTGTAATGGTCACAGGAGAGAAGGATTTTAGTCCCTAACCTGTATCAAGGTAGTAAGTACAACAGTCTGGTGACTGTAATGGTCACAGGAGAGAAGGATTTTAGTCCCTAACCTGTATCAAGGTAGTAAGTACAACAGTCTGGTGACTGTTCAGGTCACAGGAGAGAAGGATTTTAGTCCCTAACCTGTATCAAGGTAGTAAGTACAACAGTCTGGTGACTGTTCAGGTCACAGGAGAGAAGGATTTTAGTCCCTAACCTGTATCAAGGTAGTAAGTACAACAGTCTGGTAACTGTAATGGTCACAGGAGAGTAGGATTTTAGTCCCTAACCTGTATCAAGGTAGTAAGTACAAATGTCTGGTGACTGTAATGGTCACAGGAGTGTAGGATTTTAGTCCCTAACCTGTATCAAGCTAGTAAGTACAACAGTCTAGTGACTGTTATGGTCACAGAAAAGCTTGGATTCTGATCTGGATCACCCTGCCTATATCCTCCTAGATTAGTCCTGAGAAGGACTGTTGTGGTCAGCAGCAGTTTGCAGTCCTGCTCCGGATCTACCTATGAGGGCCGCAAATCTGTCCCTAAGCAGCAGCAGACACTCTCCCTACACTCACTGTCTGGATGGCTGTGTGCAGAGCACAGCGCGTCGGGTCTTATAAAGGCTCGGTCACGCTGTGCAGGCCGGCCAATCACTGCAATGCCACAACTAACAGGGCTGTGGCATTGCAGTGGTCTGCCAGCCAATCCCTGCATGTGGGCTGGCTCTCTAAAGAGCGCCAACATGCAGGGATGAGGACCACGAGCACAGCACGAATATCGCGAGATTACTCGGTGCTCGCCGAGTAGCCCGAGTACAGTGATACTCGTGCGAGTATCGAGCAGCGCAGAGCATACTCGCTCATCACTAATATTTATACTAAAATAATGGCACTAATAGTGAGATCCCTACACCAGATATTAGTGAGGGGTTTAGTGCTTAAAGAAAGAGATTCCTGTGTTGAATTTTGAAAGTTTTTACCTCTGCCCTGCAGCACTGCTCACACGTCCTTAGTCTCTGCAAGCCGCACACCCTATGTGCATTTCGTGTGAGCAGTGCTGCGGGGCAGAGGTAGAAACTTTCAGAATTCCACACAGGAATTTCTTTCTTTAAGCACTAAATCCCTCACTAATATCTGGTGTAGGGATCTCACTATTAGTGCCATTATCTAATATATAAAAGCCCAAGGCCACTTCCGTCACTTTGTCATGGCCAAAGTGACGTCACCACTAAGCTACACCCGTCCAGGGTGGACCAACATGGCGGCCGTAAGCGGAGCGGGACTTAGCCAGCCCCGCCACGCTTACGGCCGCCCCTACACTGCCCAAAACACACACACATCACGGCCGGGAGACGACCGGCCGACGCCGGTCGTCTCCCGCCCGCCACACACCACTTTGGGAGACGACCGGCATTAGCTCCGGCCGGTTTCACAGGTGCAGGCTCCACCCCTCACTTCCGGCGCCCGGGGCTGATGACTCCTCTCTGCGCAATGGTGGGCGCACGGACCGGCCTCCGCTCCTGGACTGCCCCGACCCTCCGGGGCTCAGCCCTCTGCCAGACGCCAAGCAGGAGGCCAAGTGGCCCGGGGATACGGAGAGCGCTGCTGTGCAGCCTACACAGAGGGAGAGAGGTATGCAGCCTGGAGGAGGAGAGGTGTGCCGAGCGGTGATGTCGCCGCTCCAGCCTCCTCTCTCCTCACCCCTCCAGCGCTACCTCTCCTCACCCCTCCAGCAGGACCTCTCCTCACCCCTCCAGCCTACTCTCCTCACCCCTCCAGAAACCTCTCCTAACCCCTCCAGCAGGACCTCTCCTCACCCCTCCAGCCACCTCTCCTCACCCCTCCAGCCACTTCTCCTCACCCCTCCAGCAGGACCTCTCCTCACCCCTCCAGCCACCTCACCTCACCCCCTCCAGCAGGACCTCTCCTCACCCCTCCAGCCACCTCTCCTCACCCCTCCAGCCACCTCTCCTCACCCCTCCAGCGCCACTTCTCCTCACCCCTCTAGCGCCACCTCTCCTCACCTCTCTAGCGCCACCTCTCCTCACTCCTCCAGCGCCACCTCTCCTCACCCCTCCAGCGCCCACCTCTCCTCACCCCTCCAGCGCCACCTCTCCTCACCCCTCTAGCCTCCCGCCACATCAAACTCTGCTATCCACAGAACCGCCTCTATACTCTGCTACCCACAGAGCCGCCTGTATACTCTGCTACCCACAGAGCCGCCTGTATACTCTTCTACCCACAGAGCTGCCTCTATACTCTGCTACCCACAGAGCCGCCTCTATACTCTGCTACCCACAGAGCCGCCTCTATACTCTGCTACCCACAGAGCCGCCTGTATACTCTGCTACCCACAGACCCGCCTGTTTACTCTGCTACCCACCAACCCGCCTGTATACTCTGCTACCCACAGAGCGCCTGTATACTCTGCTACCCACAGAGCTGCCTGTATAATCTGCTACCCTCAGAGCCTTCTGTATACTCTGCTACCCACAGAGCCTTCTGTATACTCTGCTACCCACAGAGCCGCCTGTATACTCTGCTACCCACAGAGCCGCCTGTATACTCTACTACCCACAGAGCCGCGTGTATACTCTGCTACCCACAGACTCGCCTGTATACTCTGCTACCCACAGAGCCGCCTGTATACTCTGCTACCCACAGAGCCGCCTGTATACTCTGCTACCCACAGAGTCGCCTGTATACTCTGCTACCCACAGAGCCCTCTGTATAATCTGCTTCCCACAGAGCCTTCTGTATACTCTGATACCCACAGAGCCGCCTGTATAATCTGCTACCCACAGAGCCGCCTGTATACTCTGCTACCCACAGAGCCGCCTGTATACTCTGCTACCCTCAGAGCCGCCTGTATACTCTGCTACCCACAGACCCCCTGTATACTCTGCTACCCACAGACCCGCCGTATACTCTGCTACCCACAGAGCCGCCTCTATATTCTGCTACCCACAGACCGCCTCTATACTCTGCTACCCACAGAGCCGCCTCTATACTCTGCTAACCACTGAGCCGCTGTATAGTCTGCTAACCACTGAGCCCCCGTATACCCTGCTAACCATAGGCTAGAATGCCCGATTCTTTAGAATCGGGCCCCATCTAGTTTTAGTATAAATATACATATGGTGGCAGGATACTAGATGAGAAGCAGTATATCCCCTAGCTATAGATATATGCCATAAATTGAAATGGGCAATGTCCAATAAGGTATTATTGATGCTGTAAGTAAGCACTGCCCAGTAATAAGTATTGAATAAGTGGATATGTACTATACCAACTTGTAGTTTGCAGTAAAGTGATCTATGATTATCACCACTACAATAAACCCTGTGTAGACACTCCTGACTCCTTGGCAGTGTATATACTTACCATAACGTTGTACATGATTATAAGAACGTATATGTATATGATATCTCATTGGAGGGAATTGGTTACTCTCAAGTGTCAAATACATAAAAAGGATTACTAGCAACAGGTAGTGGATCTATTGTTATATTCTATATGTATCACCACTACAAATAAACCCTGTGTAGACACTCCTGACTCCTTGGTAGTGTATATACTTACCATAACGTTGCTACACAATATATAAGTACGTATAAAATATCTCATTGGAGAGAAGTGGTTACTCTCAGGTGTCAAATACATAAAAGGTTACTAGGATAATTGAAAGGCAATCTAGGTATTTTATGTGTTAGATCCATATATTTGAATAAGTGGATATGTTATCAATGATGCAAAAGGTAGATTATCACCACTACAAAGTAAACCCTGTGTAGACACTCCTGACTCCTTGGCAGTGTATATACTTACCATAACGTTGCTACACAATTATAAGTACGTATAAAATATCTCATTGGAGAGAAGTGGTTACTCTCAGGTGTCAAATACATAAAAGGGTTACTAGGAACAGGTAGAGGATCTGTGATACTATTCTATGTTTTGGTATATATATATTGCTGAATACTGAGTGGTGAAATTGTTGTATCAATGATCAATAGGAAATATCTTCTGTGCCAGTATAAATTTTTTGAGGAACCTGACTACATATCTATATTTTGTCATACGCTTGTATTCTTATGATTGTATTAAATTATTTTAGTGGCACTAAGGGTACCGTTACACGTCGCAATATCGCAATGCAACATTGACCAAACGTCACGTGGTGTGATAGTTGCAGTTGATATCGTTGATGCGTTGTGTCGTGTAACAGGGCAATGCGACTGCAATAAATCACAGGGACAATATCACAATAAGATTGTGCATGCTCTTCAACCGTGCAATGTTGCTTATGCGATCTGGCATGATCGTGCAGGTGTGACGGTGCAACTACGATGTTGAACGCAACTTCCCCTATTCAATACAATGCTAATGCTCGGACGCTGGGTTGCTCATACCCAGCGCACAGAAGTTGCGTACAACAGCCTAGTTGCGTTGCCTGCCGATATCTCCTATGCGATCTTGGAGAAGTGCAAAAAAGTGCGCGCTCCCGTGAAATTGCATGCGATATCGGAACGATATTGCAACGTGTAACTACAATGTGACGTTAGCGGAAACTGCTAAATCACCGACAGGAGTAGTCTGAGAAATCCACTTTAAGCGAATGGATCCACAGGACCCGTACAGATTGCAGACGCCTTCCATGTAATATCTATGTACCTTCCATTTTAATCTGTCTTAGTTTAGGAGAAGTTTGAGAATCCGCCAGCAGATATTTTTCTCAAATTATAAAAATGGATGAGACACGAATGGTAAAATAGGACACACAGACCAAAGTGGTGAAAAAATCAGGTTCAGCGCATCGAGGAAAATTGATCCGTTTTTCTTTTTTGCTTGTGAAAAAAAAAAAACTTGATGAGTGAATTCTGCCAAAGGATCAGATCTCACCATGAGTTTCTGTGACTTTTTGACTCTTCTTCAGAAAAAAAAACTAAGTATCTTACAGTTCCAACAAAGTGGCAGGGAATGATAGAAATGTCATGCCCTCTGGGATTTTTTGTGAATTGCACAAATTTACCTGTTTGTGAAATCCGCAACATGTCAATTTTTGTTACCCCTATAGTGAGTTTTATGTGCAGGTTTTCCTCGTAGAAATGCATTAGATGCTGGAAATTAACAGGTAAAAATGCACTAAAAAAGCATGTAATGCACACTTACACTTTTATCAAAGCTAACTACCAGGAAGTATAAAAAGCAAAGCAGCTTTATTAAAACAGGACATACCAAAAAGAGAAAAAAACCTAAGTATCAAAATACAATAATAATGCAATGAAAATAAAAATCCTCAAGTAACTTTATATATCTACAGGGTGCAGAAAATCCACAACCTCAAATACTCAATGTGAGATTTTAGCCTTAGGGTACGTCACATGTCGCAACATGGCATGCAATTTCACTTGCAATTTCCTGGTTACAGTGAAATCATGGACACATTGTTCTATTTTGTTGCTGTGTACAAATGTAACAATGTGTCCATGATTTCACTGCAACCAGCAAATTGCAAGTGAAATTGCATGCCATGTTGCGACGTGTAACGGTACCCTAAGACTGGGTGGTTGCAGAGGTTTAAACAGATGTGACATAACTTTGCGTTCTTCTCTGGTAAAAGGAAGTTCTTACAACGTTCTTTCATTCTGAAATCTAGCAGTTCTGACAAATGTGAAGCCTGGAAGCTTTTAGCAGATGCTGCCTTATTGGGTTTCAAGTTTCAATATACATGGAAACTTCCTTTCTTCCTGTACAGTTTGTGTTTTCTTAGTTATCCTCAGAGATGGGAATGTTTACATACCTCTCCTTCGCCTGACTCAGGCCCTCTAGTTCCTGCCATTCTTGGACAGCTGGTCAGGAAGAAAGAACAGGAAGATCAGTGTGTGGGAGGAAACAGATAAGAAACAGACTTTTTTTCCACTTTATTTTCCAGCTGGCAGATGCCTAATGTGTATATATCCCACAGAAAGGCTGTATAAGATGCCAAATACTATGCTCTGTTGACATCACACAAGGATTTACATCAGAGTTATGTATCAGCCGTATTTCCCAGGATACACCTCCCACATATATGCCACTGTATACTATACTGTGGTGTACAACAGCCGTTGGGCAAAGTGGCTAAAAAAAAACTTTACCATACAGTAAACCTTTTATTTTGGTTGCTTGATATAAAGACAAATACAGTCTAAATAGAAAAGTGCTGTGCAGAAAAAAAATAACTATTAGCCTGACTGAAAATCCATTTTACCGGCAGGATTTATTTTGTAGTTTTGAATGCTTAGAAAGTAGAACATAATGAAATGTTTGGTAATGTGTAGCCTGGTGACATTTTATTTTGCAATTCTTAGAAAAACATATTATGACAGTTAAAAACATGATGATTTCCAGGCAACTTCTAATATTTTTATAGTATTTTAAGCCGAAATCCAAGTTGAACTCTCCCTTTGAGGGATTCACTATCACGGTGTAGTGAGAATGCTGATGAGGGAATGGCAGTTACGGGCAGGGTGACCAGGGAAGATTAGTCTGACCATAGACTAGAAACCCTGAATGGCCCTGACCACGACGTATCTCTGATGGTGAGAAGGTTTGGGTCTCCAGCCTCTCCCTAAACTCCTCCACCAGCCCTGCACTATTCCCCCCTCACCTCCCTCCTCAGAACCCGGATACAGAAACTCCAAAGGAAAGGTCTTCAGCACAAACAAAGCAAGTCTGCACAGTACAGCTTCAGGTATAGAGTGAAACTCTTTCAGCAGCAACACGTGGTGGAAGGAGAGGCTACTTAAAGGCTAGGGAGAAGGGATTTCAGATGAGTCACATACAACCCTCACATCAACCAGCAACTGAGCACAAGACCTACACATCCATACCTTATGCAGCTCCTGAAGAAATGCAAACATAAACACACACAGCAGCATCCAGCAAAGTCAGCACAATCTAAGCGTGACATTCACACATCTGATGGTCTTGTATGCATGCTGTTTATGGTATTCACAGATAGTCTTTGGGGCCATTCAGATATCTGTTATGTTTTTAAGACCAAATAATTTAGTGAAAATCCTGGAGAAATGTCCATTTTTGATGAGAATGTCAGATAGAAATCGACAATGCAAGTCTATACGATTGCGGTCCAATCTTTACAGACTGTCAGAATGGAGAAGGTGGAGAAATGTTTTCCATGTACAAGAATAACTAAGGTCAGTAGGACCACACTCTGGCCAAATTCTATTAAAAAATATTGGTCCTTTTTTCTCATATGTGGAAAATATTGACATGTGAATATGACCCACGCCAGGGCCCTTGGGGTACCCGGTCCCGGGCGGTTGCAATGGGGGGATGTCACGGGTGGCTTGCCTGAGCTCGTGGCCCTAGTGGTCACAGGAAAATGCAAAAAGGGGAAAAATAAAATAAAGTGTTGTGACGCCACCTACGGTAACCGGTAATGATACCGGCGCTGCTTTCAGACCTCCGGGGATGATGATGCTGCAGCTAGATGGTAATGCTCCCTGTAGGTGGAGCGGGGTCTCCGGAGCAGTGATGTAAAATAGGGATTTTGCACAGGGCGGCGGCTCTGCAGGTTGGGTGCTGACACAGTCAATGTGTTGGTCAAGATCAGGGGCCGTAAGAACTGACACTCATACACTGGAAGTTGTTTCCATACCTTTTACTGATGTTGTTGCAGGGTAACGTCCAGGGTACATTCCAGGTGCTCGGGAGGCACTTCAGGATCTCCACACCCGGTGAGTTGTGAGGCCTCCTTGTCCTTGTGTGCGTTCTTAAGTTCTGCATTCATTCAAATGGAAAGGGGGAAGGGGAAGGCCGCTTCACCGCCCATTAACCTCCTGGATTCCCGCACCTGGTGTGGCAGCTTTGGCAGCTGCCCAGGAAGCAATGTGAAGTAGAAAACAATGGTGCTTATCTTCTTAAAATTCTCTTTATAATTTGAAAATGATAAAATCATTCAGCGTGCTAGCTGGGCTCTAGACGCGTTTCGGAAGAACACCTTGGCTACTGATTAAGGAAGTCAGACAGACACAGCCAGCCACACAAATAGACACAGCCAGCCACACACAGCCACACACAGCCAGAGCCAGCCACACAAACAGCCAGAGCCAGAAACATAGACTGCCAGACACATAGACAGCCAGACTGTGACGACCATCCACCGTGAGGCCGAGCTGCTGGTAGGCAGCACCCCGAGAAACCCCGAGACCCTTAACCCCTATACAGGGATCTGGAATTACAGCGGAGCCCAGGGGGTAGCTGCCTATATGAGCAACAGAGCCGGGGAGGTCGCCAGGGAAAATCAAGACCCGAAAAACGAAGTCAGAAGTCCGAGTCAAAACCGAGAGGGCAGCGAAGGTACAAAATCGTCAGGCAGTAGCAGAGTCAAAAATCCAGGCAAGGGTCAAGGGCAAAAACCAAGAGGGCAGCTGAGGTACAAAATCAATAGGCAGAGGCAGAGTCAGAAATCCAGGCAAGGTCAGACACGAAACTAAACACACACTATCACTGGGGAACCAAAACTATATCTGGCGGCCTGCAAGCCAGGCTCCAATGTACTTGAAGGGCACGGCTACCTCCCATAGGCTGGAGCTCACAACCTGATGACCTCATCCGGACCGCCCCTAGATCCAGGCCAGATGGAGATGCACGACTGGCTCCACCCACGCCACCTCTGACAGAAGAACGCAGGCTGCGCCTAACGGACACCTCTGCAGGGCCCTTTCCTCTGCGACCAACACCACCCAGAGGGGAAACACAGCGGCGCTCAGCGACAGAGGCAGACGTCGCGGGAGCAGTTCCATATGAGGACAAGGCCCTCCTATCACCGCGCCACCAGCCGAAGGAATCCGGCTCCTCCCAGCAGCCGAGGCAGGAACACCGGCCACCGAGTCCAATGGCGATGTGACACAGACACATAGACAGCCAGACATATAGACAGTCAGACACTTAGACAGACAGCTACACATATACAGCCAGACACAATGACAGCCCTCCTGCAGCTCCTCTGTATGTGTCAAAAGCGATCGGACTGTGCAGCTGCATGCCTCTCACAGGGGCTGTGTAAAAGTAAGAATCAATAAGCAAATAAAGTTTTTACAAAGTTGAAAAAAAACAAAAAACATAAAAGTTCAAATCACCCCCCTTTTCTCCCATCCACAATAAAAGTATAAAAAAAAACAACCAAAACACATATTTGGTATTGCCGCGTTCAGAATCGCCAGATCTATCAATATAAATAATCAAATAATGAATTCCGTAAACCGCTTAGCGCAATAAATGGTTCAAACGCCAAAATAACTTTTTTTGACCACTGCAACAATGCTAAAAAATGCAATAACGGGCGATCAAAACAGCGCATCCACACAAGTATGGTATCATTAAAAACGTCAGCTCGAGATGCAAAAAATAAGCCATCACCCAGCCCCGGATCCCGAAAAATGAGGACGCTACGGGTAGCAGAACATGGCGCAAAAAGTGCAATGTTTTTTTTTTTCATGCTTTTGAATTTTTTTCCACCACCTAGATACCAATAAAGGTATACATGTTTGGTATCTACAAACTCGTACTGACCCGAGGCATCACACAGTCATGTCGGTTTTACCATATAGTGAACACGGCGACTACAAAACCCAAAAAACAAACGTCTTATTGCACTTTTTTTGCAATTTCACTGCATTTAGAATTTTTTTGCAATTTCCCTGTACACTATATGGTAAAACAAATTATTGCATCTGAAAGTACAACTCGTCCCGCAAAAAACAAGCCATTATATGCCTGTGTCGACAGAAAAATAAAAACGTTATGGCTCTTGGAAGCCGAGGAGCGAAAAAACGAATATGAAAAATGACAAATTTCTTCGTCACTAAGGGTTAATAAAGTTTATTTTTGACACCCTCATTATTTTGAGTGTCCTTCCTCAGATCCCGGTCTTCTTTAACACGTGCCTTTATCTTTGTTTATCAGTTTCTAAAAACACGTGAGACTGGCGTATCACGTTTCTGTGCCCACCCACATCACTTCTTTCTCGCATCTTGCTGGATCCTTCACTGTGGAACAACTTCCGGCGCCTGCAGTCGAGATGAGGGGGCAGGGCCCAAAGAGATTTACAGGAGATGGGGCCCACAGAAGTGGTGAGGGGGCATGGCTTGGAGGAAATTGGGGCCCACCCTCTCACCTCTCCTCCCACTCCTTCTCCTGTCAAACTCCTCGGGCCCTCACAGCTGTCAGAGCAGAGCAGTCATGCTCTGACGGCCCCTGCTGCTCTCCTCCTCTGCCTGCTATGCCCGGTGGGTGGTGGTGGCCGCAATGTGATTAAAAGCTGGCCTGCGTCCGGAGGAGCAGGTGTTGTGGCCCCGCCCACTCTACAACTACTGGCCCATAGGGAAAAGTCCCGCCTCTCCCTACTGCCAGTCCGGGCCTGCCTATATCGCTCTTTAGTAGGTGGATGGTTACCTGTGGTTATATGGTGGTGTATCTCTTTTATCCTCCCAAAATCCATGGGATGCTTTCTAAAGACCCGTTCATACTCCTGGACTACCCGATAGACACCGTGCTTCTGGTGGAAAGGAGTGGAGTCAGTTCCTACATGAAGCTCCTGACACCAGTTCTCCAGCTGTCTCTTGGAATTGTTGTCCTCTGCTGAGTGTGGCGGGGTCAAGGGTTCCTCTGTACTACAGCAGAGAGATCGGCATGATTTCCAGGTGCTGCGGCTGCTCTGCTGGCTGAAATTCCGGCTGAGTTTCTGGCGGTGGGCTTGGCTGCAATGTTTTCCCACTGGGCATCCATTCTCCCTCCCCCTTAGTTAACTGTAGCTAGTCTCTGAAAAAGAAAGGCAGTCGGCGGTTCCTCAGACGAGGAGTTGAGCACTCGGGTGTTTCCGGATCGGGTGGCCCAAAGTTTAACAGTTCACAATCACACTCAATACATGGCACAGGGATCCTATTAGTGATGCCAGAAACTGACCCACCTCAGGGCCCTTGGGGTACCCGGTCCTGGGCGGTTGCAATGGGGGATGTCACAAGTGGCTTGCCCAAGCCGTGGCCCTGGTGGTTGCTGGAAAATGGCAAAAAGGGGAAAAATAAAATAAAAGTCTCATGACGCCACCTACGGTATCTGGTATTGATACCGGCGCTGCTTTCAGACCTTCGGGGATGGTGATGCTGCAGCTAGATGATAACTCTCCCTGTAGGTGTAGCAGGGTTCCCGAAGCAGTGATGTAGAATAGGGATTTTGCACAGGGAGGTGGCTCTGCAGTTTGGGTGCTGACACAGTCTATGTGTTGTGCAGGATCAGGGACCATAAGAACTGACACTCACACTCTGGAAGTTGTTTCCGTACCTTTTACTGATGTTGTTGCAAGGTAACGTCCAGGGTACACTCCAAGTGGTCGGGAGGCACTTCAGGATCTCCACACCCGGTGAGTTGTGAGGCCTCCTTGTAACTTGTGTGCTGTTCTTAAGTCCTGGCCTGTCTGGAACCTGGCCTGATTCCCCTGTGTCTCTCACTTGTTTTGCAGGCAGGGAGAACCTTCTGTTGGGTGCCGCTATCTCTCCTGCGGTTCCTGGCTCTCATGGTTGCTGTGCTACAAGTGTTCCAGAAGACTGAAGTCTCCTTGGTTGATGGGTGTTTTCTGCTGGCTAAGTAGTTCTTGGCAGGCTCGGACTCCGGTGTACGGGTCGCTTCCTGGGGTGAACTGGTATGGTTCTCTGCCCCCACTCTGTTCCTCACCTTGCCTCTGACCCTCACACTTGTGCCCCTGCACTGGCTAGGCTTCCCTCTGGTACGGGCCTAGTGCGGCTCCGTTCACCAGGCTGTCTTCCTCAGTACTGCTCCATACTGAACTGCCTAACTCCTCACCCTGCCCTGAATTTATAGGGGACCATGCCTGAAGGTGGCAAGTAGAGCTCCCCCTTCAGGTCTGGGGTGGATGGTGTTGCATGTGTAGGGTACTCAGAGGCTGGCTGGAGCCTCTGGCCCTGGGTGGCAGGTCCGGCCATCCAGCCCCGATTGACGACCGGGGGGGTGCTAGCAGAAATCTTTGATGACGTGGGGGGGGGTTGGTAGCAGAGATTTCATACCGCTCGCTCACCATATCAGCCGCTGTCTGCATCGCCGGTCGCGGCAAATCGCTGGCCGCCGGCCAGCCCATTCCTATGGGGGGGCGGCCCTATATGTGGTCTATACCACCAGCCCAGGGGGCACTTGCCCCCCTGCCACCTGAGCCAGTCCGCCCCTGAGGGTACCTGATGTGGAAATCCCTCTGTGCACCAGGTGGTCCTGTGGCAACCGTCCCATAGGGGTGCCACAAATATGTCCTAAAGTTGTGTACCATAGTAGCTTCCACACTGCACGATGGCTCCAAAAAATGTATGATAACCCCTAAGGTAGTCCTCACAGTTTCTGACAGCACCCATAGTAGCTCCCACACTGTAAATGTTCCCCACATTAGCTTCTACACTGCATAATGACCCCACATTAGATTTCATGAAGAAAAAGAAAGAGTTTTGAATGTAAAATCATATACACTCTCTTATTCTTATTTTTTACCTAGGATCCACAAGAGCCTGACCCACCCTCCCCCAAGACCCATCATTTCACACTATATAGACCTATTTCTGCAAAAATGTGTTGTGGAGCTAAATTCATATTTGTGTGATTCCTCATAGTTGATTAATTAGTTGATTGGCCATTAAGAGATCTTCCACCAATCCAGGATTGTATATTGTTTACATTAGATGTAAGCTCCCTTTATTCAAACATCAAACATCAACTGGGTCTTGAGAGTGTCGACTATTTTTTTTTATCAAGGGATGGGTCTATTCCTCCTGCTCAAAAACTATTTTTCTCACATGCATAGAGTTCATTCTGAACCATAATATTTTTTCCTTGGAGGATGCAGTCTATTGGCAGGTGCGGGGCTCTGCAATGAGTACGAGATTCGCCCTAAGTTACACCAACTTATTCATGGGGCATTTTGAGTCCCTATTCATTGTGCAGTCCTTCCCATTGATGGGCCGCATCAATTTTTACAAACGCTTTATTGACGATTTATTTTTTTGTGGAAAGTGTCGATTGAGGAAGTCAATTATATTGTTGACATCTAAATCAAAATATGTGAGTCTTAAGTTTATGGCCACCATTTTCTAAGACCAAATTCAGTTCCTTGATCTCAACATCAAGAAGACGCTCCAGAGTCTTTCTTACGTCCACCTTCTTTAAAGGATGTCCAAGTCAATATCGCTGATGTCGCTCGTACGTAGGATTAGTCAAGATTAAAAGTGACGCGGAGCGACATAGCTGTACCAAGCATGACCACGTATGTCTGATCGCGATCGCAGTTCACTGCATTAACCTTCGTCATCGTCAGTAGACCTTGTCTCGCTGTGTGAACTAACTCAGCGACGTTTATTTGACAAGTACAAGCGACTAAAAAATCGCTCGCAAGTGGGACATACCGCATCCTGTCATATTGACGTGTGACATCTCGCGATAATTCCATCGCCGCGATATATTTGTGACGCATACGATATAGGCGACTTGACCGTTGAAGGCCCTAAGACTGAATACTACTGGAATTCTCCAGTGGACATCTTCAAAATTGGCGTGTCAGAAAGAACTGCAAACACCAGTCTGACTTTATTCAAGAAGCTTAAAGCCTTTCAAAATTATAAACCACCGGGACACTAAAACAAAAACGAAAAACAATTTGTACAACAATAGTTTAAACACAATGTCCAATAGGTCACATAGCAACATTAAAAAATTAATAAATAACAGGTATACTTTACAGCACGATTTTGTCCTTTCTTCTGTTTTGCCACAAAATCCTTCAATAACCTCTAGTAGAAATATTAACCTAAAAAATCTTGTAGCTCCGAATTGTATTGTAAAACCAAAAAAAGAATGTCCTGTGTATCTACAAAAGATTCATTGGGGCTTGACCGGTGCAAACATCCCAGATGTCTTTGTTGTAATGTCATCCGGCATGGTGCCACCTCCTTTCAATCTGTTTCAATAGGAGAGATCTTTAAAATCAATGGATCCTTTGACTCTGGCTCATCATAAATATGATGGAATGCAAAGGTGGTCTATAGTACATTGGAAGGACAACTCAAACTATGTGTAAGCGACTTAACACACACAGTCATAACATTAAAGAAGGTGTGCAAATCATAGTGTCTGTAGACATTATCTAAAGGACCATGATAAAGTCCCCACAAACTTGAAACTATTCATAATGATACAGATTTCAGAGATGACAAAAGATCGATTTGAAAAATTAATCCTCAGAGAATCTTATTGTATTTCATATTCAAACATGGTACCCTATACTCCAAAGGTTTGAATATAAATATAAAAAAATTAAGTAAAAAAATTATGTAATAACCACATTTATGTAACATGAATTTTTTTCTCTTTTTTTTCCTCTTTCTGAATATTTTTTCCTCTGAGATTTTTTCTTTCTTTTTTTCCCAAATTTTTCTGAGGTTTTTTTTTTCTTCCTCTCTCTATCAACATTTTTTTTTTTTTTTTTTATGGTATCTAGTATACACCATAGCTATATGTATGCAGATATATAATTTACTCATATGACATTTCTGTAGAGGGAAGTATGCAAGTTTATATGTTTGTTTCTGATCCCTGCATGAAATCTTGTTGGTTTAGATGATAATAGTGGCATGTAGGGCATACCATTATTTTAGGTTGGAGTTTTTTCTACAAAGGACACTTGTTCAAGACAAGTGTCCATTTAAACAAATGGAGCTTTTATTATGTATGAAATTTCATTCCTCATTTTGTTTTTAGATTTATATATATATAATACCGTATATACTCGAGTATAAGCCGACCCGAGTATAAGACGAGGCCCTTAATTTTACCCTCCAAAACTAGGGAAACTTATTGACTCGAGTATAAGTCTAGGGTAAGAAATGTAGCAGACCACCATACTGTTATAAAGCCCCCTATCACTGTTATATACCCCACCATCCCGGTATATAGCGGCCATCACTGGTATATAGTGCCCATAACTAGTATAGAGTCGCCGCCATTACTGGTATACAGTCGCCGCCATCACTGGTATACAGTCGCCACCATCACTTGTATACAGCCCCCAGCAGTGGTATTACAGCCCCCAGCAGTGGTATACAGGCCCCATCAGTAGTATACAGCCACCAGCAGTGGTATACAGGCCCCATCAGTAGTATACAGGCCCCATCCCTGCATATAGCCCCCCCTGCTGGCACACTGCCCCCCATCAGTATACAGAGCCCCCATCAGTATACAGAGCCCCCCTGCCGCCGCACTGATCTCATCCTCCGACATTCTGAAGGCATTGGGCGTCCCCTGTTCGCTCTTCTTGTCTGTATGCCAGCTTCTAATCATGTGACCGGCACAGCAGCGATGACATCATCACTGCACCAGTCACATGATTAGAAGCCGGCATACAAACAAGAAGAGCGGACGGAGGATGGCTCTGTATACTGATGGGGGGCTCTGTATACTGATAGTGGGCAGTGTGCCAGCAGGAGGTGGGTGAGATAACTTAGTGTAGTGCAATATGCACCGCTTCCCCTGTCGCTGATGGACAGGGGGATGCAGTGCATATTTACTACACTAATGAGCGGCGTCACGTGAACGCCCGCTCCTTCTGCAACTTCCCCCGCCTCCTACAGCGCCCTATCACCGCCCCCCCCCCACTCAGCTAGCACATTGACTCGAGTATAAGCCAAGGGGGCACTTTTCAGCACAATTTTTGTGCTGAAAAACTCGGCTTATACTCGAGTATATACGGTATTCTGTTTTAATAATTTTTTTATTTATTCTATGTATATACATGCATGTTTTTTTTTTTTTTTATCTACAGAGCAACTGCTGTTATCAATTAATTAATTATATGAATATGATTGGAACTTGTGTATTTAGAGGGGTTCACTGACCCACTCTCTGTAATGCACCTGATGAAGGGAACAGGCTGTTCCTGAAACGTGTGTTGTTCTCTTTTTACTGATAAAGGAATTTCTTTGCATCCCGTGAGAGCTCTGCCTCGCAGCACCTAACAAAAACAAGTACCGTATATACTCGTGTATAAGCCGAGTTTTTCAGCACAAAAATTGTGCTGAAAAGTGCCCCCCTCGGCTTATACACGAGTCACTATACGGCTGAGTGTGTGAGGCCGGTGTCCGGGGGCTGGAGGAGGTCGGGGAGGCTGTATAGTGAGCGGCCGGTCACGTGGGGCCGCTCATTAGTGCAATGCAATATGCACTGCATCCCCCTGTCCATCAGCGGCAGGGGGAGCCGTGCATATTACATTGCACTGTCAGCGCTCCTCCGCCCCCCTGTGGTATACAGCAGTGCCCCCCCTGTGGTATATACAGCCCCCCCCCCGTTGCTGCCGCACATCTGTAAAAAGAAGATCTTTCATACTTATCCTCCTGCTGTCACCGCACGCATCCTCCGCTCTCCTTCTTGCTTGCACCCGGTGTCCATCCACGTGACCGCACACAAATAATGACGTCATTATTTGTGCGCGGTCATATGGATGGACGCCGGGTGCAAGCAAGAAGGAGAGCGGAGGATGCATGCGGTGACAGCAGGAGGATAAGTATGAAAGATCTTCTTTTACAGGTGTGCGGCAGCAACGGGGGGGGGGGGTGCTGTATATACCACAGGAGGGGGGCACTGCTGTATACCCACAGGGGGGGCTGCTGTATACTACCACGGGGGGGGCTGCTGTATACTACCACAGGGGAGGGGCTCCTGTATACTACCACAGCGGGGGGCTGCTGTATACTACCACAGGGGAGGGGCTGCTGTATATACCACAGGGGGAGGCACTGCTGTATACCCACAGGGGGGCTGCTGTATACTACCACAGGGGAGGGGCTGCTGTATATACCTCTGTGGCTGCTGTATACTACCACAGGGGGAGGCTGCTGTATACTACCACAGGGGGAGACTGCTGTATACTACCACTGGGGCTGCTGTATATACCTCTGTGGCTGCTGTATACTACCACTGGGGAGGCTGCTGTATACCACTGGGGGGGACTGTATACCTGTGCTGGGGTCCACCCTCGGCTTATACACGAGTCAATAGGTTTTCCCAGGTTTTGGGGGCAAAAGTAGGGGGTCGGCTTATACACGGGTCGGCTTATACACGAGTATATACGGTATATCAAACCAGTTTATATACATTGTGAAATCAAGAGAAGGATTAGCTCCAGCCACCTAATATTCCCAGGACTCCCAGGCAAACCGGAAAGTGGCTTGGCAACCACCAGTAGCAATAGAATAAAGGTGTAGAATCCGGCTTTTTTCTCTTTCCCTCCCCTCCTCCTCTCCTTCCACATTTTTTTTTCTTTCTCTCTTTTACTTTCTGTTATCAGCTCCTTTCTTCTCTTTCCCTCCCCTCCTGCTCTCCTTCCACATTTTTTTCTCTCTTTTACTTTCTGTTATCAGCTCTTTTCTTCTCTCCCCCCCCCCATTCGTTTTTTTTTTTTTCTTGTCTCTTCTTCTTTTTTAACTCTTTTAAAACCTGCAGGAATGTGATTGGATAGAAATAATTGATGTATATTTGTCACACATGCGAGAGGGGGGTGTTTTTTGCTTTTAAATTGTATATATTTCTGTTGTCTGTATTGCCATTGTACTGACGATTAAGTGGGCTAGACCCACGAAACGCGTCCAGAAGCTCCTCTGGGGCATGTGTGATTTTTAAATTTTTTTGAAAATAAAAAGGAATTTTGTGGCACCGGATTCTACACCTTTATTCTATATATACATTGTGGCCTGACATACAGGTGATAATTAGCAACTAGGCATTAGTCAACAATAGTGTGCAAGCATTCAACTCCAGTACTGATTGCTCGGGTCTAAATCATGGCATTTAATGCAAGAGACAGGCTCTTTAGGGAAAGCAAACAAACACACCCAAACCTGCAGAACTTTAACAGCGTCTCCTGCCATCTTACCTCAGTCTACACTCCCAGTGGCACGCATGCAGGTTCGCTGTCTGGATTCTGCACTGCAGTCGTGTGGTTTCTTCATGGATCCCTTGTAAGGGTCCTTTTACACGCTGCAACTTTTTTACCTGGCCTGGATAGCTGGTGCGTCGCTATGTGGTCGCTGGTGAGATGTCAAACAGTCAGATCTCACCAGCGACGCAGCAAACGATACGGCAGTCGTTGGGACCCGGTCACTTTTGGGTGTAGTATTGAGATCGTTGGTCGTTGTCCCTGTCAACAACAGCAATGCATGCTGCCCAGCGGGAGCGCAATGAACAAAATATGGTCCAGAACGATTTGTAACGATCAGCGATCTCACAGCGGGGGCCTGATCGCTGCTACGTGTCACACATAGCGAGATCGCTGGCGAGGTGACTGTTACGTCACAAAACCTGTTACATTGCAGCGATATCGCTAGTGATATCATTGTGTGTGAAGTACCCCTAAGGCATGGCTGACCTCAACTTAGAGGATGATATAATCTACCTAACCACCCTGGGGCAGAAGGTGGGTCAGCAGAACCAGACCCAGAGTGGCATCATGGAGAGAAGATGGAAAGTAAGACCTATGTCACCTGAAGCTCCACCGGACTTCCCAATTTGAGCATCTTCTGCAATGAGGTGCAGATCCAGTCCTGAGTTCCAATGCAAGTTGCAGACCTGCAAAGCGAGTCCCAGCAATCTGGTGACTTTTACCCTATCACATCTGGGAACAAGGGCAGCGCATTTCATACTGCAGAGTTTCTGGCAAGTATGTCTGTTTACATTCCGCTTACCTGACCAGAGCAGGCAGCTCCTTCATTCTATGTTCGGAGGCTGTGCTGACAAGACGCTGTGTTCTTCACCACAGCCTGCAATCAAGAAGATGTTGCAGAGGATTGAGGATAGGTATGAGGGAGCAGTAAAGATGGAGTCCAGATATGTGTTTGTGTTTTTACTTCTAACGCAATGTTTTCTCTCTGTGTTGTGTCTTCTTCACTATTTACTTGAAATTCTTAATGGCCGGATATAACATTAGCCCAACATTAAGAATTTGAGGCTTAATGCTAGCTGGCAATACAAAGCTGGCATTAACCCCTTATTACCCAGTTTGCCACCACTACATGGCAAATGGAAGAGCCATGTAAAGTGCTAGGATTTGGCACTTCTTATAAATACGCCAATTTCTGGGGCAGCTGCAGGCTGACATTCTATTGTCACACTTAATGGGTGGAATAATGGTGACGAGATCAGGAAACAGGATGGTGAGGTGGGCAAAAGGACTCAGGTAAGCTAGTCTGACCCTTAGACTTGGGGTCCCTGGCTCACTCTGCTCTTGGAGGTACCTCTGAAGGTGAGGAGGTCCGAGTCGCAACCCTTCCCTAAGCTCCTGAAAATCCCTAGGCTGAGAGCCCCTACCTCCACCCACAGAACAGGACACTACAGCTACTCCCAATGTGACAGATTGTACTCGACATATTTATATGCAGATGTGAGTGACCCATAGAGCACCACTCCAGTAGTGAAATAAAAGAAAATCCTGGAGCTGTGCTTTATGCTGGCCAATGGTCATACAATTTTAACAGCTACCTGCTCAACATTTGTTCAGCTATTGCTGCTAGACACTCATGGTGATTGACTATCTTCTTTGATAACAAAAGTGTCAGGAATGTAGAAATTCAAGATGTTTGATTCTTTTTTTGCTGAACAAAGGACTGGTGTGGGAAATATGAAAATCACACCATAAACCAGATAAAAACAGGAGCAGTTGTCTCAGTCTTTGCATTGTGTATCTGCATGTGCCACACTTAGCATGGTAAATAGAACTAGAAGAGAACTGACTGAGAATTTGAGAACCAAAATACCGTATATACTCGTGTATAAGCCGACTTTTTCAGCCCAAAAATTGGGCTGAAAAGTCCCCCCTCGGCTTATACACGAGTATATATATAGTGTTGTGCTGAGTGTGACGGGGACGGGGGCTCTGACTGGGGGCAGGAGGAGGCAGGAGGGGGCTGCAGTGACACCGCGCGGTCACGTGGGCCCGCCTCATTGATATGCACGCATCCCCCTGTCCATCCCCGGCAAGGGGATGCAGTGCATACTGCCAGACACAGCTCCTGGCGGCCCCCGGCAAGTGGTATACAGCCCCCCCGCCTAGTACCGGGCCCCCATGCTGTGGCACAGCATACAGTAGTTCATACACTACCATCTCTCCCTGCAGCGCGCGGCTCCTCCATGTCCCAGCTGGCATCTTCCTGTAGTGTCATGTGACTGGCGCGTCCGCTAGTCACATGACACTACAGCAACAAGCCGGGCGGGAGATGGAGGAAGCGCGCGCTGCAGGAGATGGTAATGTATGAGCTACTGTATGCTGTGCCGCAGCATGGGGGCCCGGTACTAGGCGGGGGGGCTGTATACCACTGCCGGGGGCCGTCGGGGACCATGTATACCGCTGCTGAGGGGCCCTGTAAACCACTGCTGAGGGGCCCTGTATATCACACTGCTGGGGGCTGCTGTATACACCTGTACTGGGGGCTGCTGTATACACCTGTGCTGGGGGCTGCTGTATACACCTGTGCTGGGGGCTGCTGTATACACCTGTGCTGGGGGCTGCTGTATATACCTGTGCTGGGGGCTGCTGTATACACCTGTGCTGGGGGCTGCTGTATACCACAATTCTGGGGGCTGTATACCTGTGCTGGGGTCCACCCTCGGCTTATACGCGAGTCAATAGGTTTTCCCAGGTTTTGGGGGCAAAAGTAGGGGGGTCGGCTTATACACGAGTCGGCTTATACACGAGTATATACGGTAGTTGAAATATCAAGGTTACAAGTCAATCTATGGAGATCTTGATGTTCCATTGTCCATGATGCACCACATAATCATGAAGTTTACAGCCAATGGCACTGTAACTAATCTCCCTGGCTGCATACGCCAATGAAAAATTGATAAAAGGTTTTAACGCAAGATAGTTGGGATGCAGGATAAGCAGTCCCAATCAAGTTCCAAAGAAATTCAAGCTGTCCTACAGGCTTAAGGCGTGGTGCATTAGTGTCAGCACAAACTCTCCATCGGCATTAGAATTCAATGAAATGCTGTGGAGTGACTCAGGAGGACTCTATTGCTGACTCAGAGACAAAAAAAAGGTAGACTGCAGTTTGCAAAATTGTTCTTGAGTAATCCAAAATCCTTCTTGTGGACAGATAAGATCAAGATAGAAGTTTGTTTTTATAAAGCACATCATTCCATTGTGTGCTGAAAATGAAATGAGGCATACAAAGCAAAGAACACAGAATCTACAGTGAAATATGGTGGAGGTTCAAAGATATTTTAGTTTCTTTTGCTGCCTTTGGCACTGGTTGCCTTAACTGTGTACAAGGTATTATGAAATCTGAAGATTACCCAAAGATTTTGGGTTGTAATTTAGTGCCCAGTGTCAGAAAGCTGGGTTTGCGTCCTTGGCCATTGGTCTTCCATCAAGACAATGTCCCCAAACATACTTCAAGAAGCACCTAGAAACGGGTGGAAACAAAGTGCTGGAGAGTTCTGAAGTGGCAGCAATGAATCCAGATCTAAATCCTATTGAAATCTTGTGGAGAAATCCTAAAATTGCTGTTTCAAGAAGGCACCTTTAAATATGAGAGACCTGGATCAGTTTGCAAAAGAAGAGTGCAAAATTCCAGTTGAGAGGTGTAAGCAGGTTGTTGATGATCATAGGAAATTGTTGGCATAATGCATATTGATCTGTATGCAGTGCAACAGCTATTGTTTGTTTAATATGATGTGATTTTATGTCTGCCTGCATATTGTTCAGATGTCAACAAAGTTAAAAAAAAAAAAAAAAGGTCCTCAGTCAGAGACAGGATGTCCCTCCCCCTTCTCCCTGCATGCACATTCTAATGTGGAGCTGAAAGCTGAAAGTCACAGCAGATCTCTCTCCCTCTCCAGAAACCAGATTGATCCTATTCTCATGTTATAAGCTGGATGTTGTTAATTCTGAATAAATGAACATTCTCTGTTGCTCGCTGTGGACATCACGCTGATTATCGCGCTGCTAACAGGTTATGGGCCCAGAAATCACAGAAGTCCCAAACCTCCAGAGCACAGAGATAGAAAGACAACAGCAGACTGAGAAGAAGTAAAGATGGCCACTACCAGCAGCTCAGCAAAGTTTACAGTGCCAAGCCTGAATAACCAGAACTACCAATCTTGGAAATTCAAGGTGAAGATGCTGCTGATAAGAGAAGGTACGTGGAAATACACTCAGGAGCCCAAGCCTAACCCAGTACCACAGGACTGGCTAGAGATGGATCAGAAAGCACAGAGCACCATATCACTCAGCATAGAGGATGATCAGATTGTGCATGTGTGTAAGTGTGAATCTGCAAAGGAAATGTGGGAGCAGCTGCAGAAAGTACATGAGAGGATAAATCTAAGTAACAAACTCTATCTAATGAGAAAGCTATATCAGTCTAAGCTGCACAGTGACCAGGACATACAGGACTACATTAGAAGCACTCTAGAGACTGTAGAGCGCCTGCGGGGCATTGGGGAAGATATGAAGGACTTCCATGTAGCAGCACTACTACTTAGTGGTCTCCCAGAAAGCTATGACACGCTTGTAACTGCACTAGATACACGCCCAGATGATGAGCTTACATTGCAGTACGTCAGAGGAAAGCTTGTAGATGAATATAAGAGAAAAAGCAGAAAGTGTGAGCAGCAAAGAATGCAACAAGGAAACTGCTTTACAAACACAGGACGTGCCCACCAGCAGAAACCATCCTAAAGAAACACGTGAATGTTTTGTATGCAAGAAGCCAGGTCATTTAAAAGCTGAATGCAGAGTCTGGAAAGCTAAAATGAATCAGCTAAAGAAGCAAAACAGTAAACAAAGAGTTAAGAGTGCTGTATTTGAAAATAATGATCCTGTAAATACTGAGGCTGCATTCACATTAGTCAATGCATTTAAATCAAAGCATGCGTGGTATATAGATTCTGGTGCAACCAGTCACATGACCAATGACAGAGACTTCTTTACTAAGCTTAACCAAAGCAAGTCAGAGAAAGTGATAATGGCTAATGGTCAGTGTATGAACTCAGAAGGCATAGGAGATGGTTATATTGATTGTAACATCTCTGCAACGCAAAGCAGAAGGATTCCTGTGAAGGATGTGCTATATGTGCCTAGTCTTGAACGTAATCTATTATCCGTGAAAAAGCTTACAAAACAAGGGAATGAAGTTACATTTAATCACGATAGCTGCATCATCTCAAAAGAGGGTCACACACTAGCAAAAGGAGAAATCAAAGATGAACTGTATCAGTTGATATGTAAAGAGTGTGTATGCACAGCTAAGCAAGAAATGCATAAGAACTGTATTCATGTATGGCACGGATGGCTTGCACATAGAGACCCAGAAGCAATAAGAAAGTTATTTCAAGAACACTTAGCTGATGATATTACAATTGATCCATGTAACCAGACAATGAGGTGTACCAGCTGTATCAAAGGGAAAATGTCCAGAAAGGCCTTTCCTAAGAAAAGTACTACGAGAACAGAACAGCCACTAGATTTGATACACACAGACATCTGTGGCCCAATGCGTATTCAGACCCCTGGAAAGAAGAGATATTTTCTTACATTCATTGATGACAATTCAAGATACACAGTTGTCTATCTACTTCACAGCAAAAATGAAGTTCCAGAGAAACTTGAAATATATCTAGCTGAAGTATATAACAAGTTTGGGAGAATGCCAAAAATTATACGTGCAGATAATGGGACTGAATATACAAGTAGTGATGAGCGAGCACTAAAATGCTCGGGTGCTCGGTGCTCTGGCCGAGCATCTCAAGATACTCGTGTACTCGGCCGAGCACCGAGCCCAATGTAAGTCAATGAGTGACAGGCTCCGCCCACAGACTTCCGGTTATAAAACGAGTGTTTCTGGAAAAGGGCGGGAGGGTGGGTTTTTTGAAATCGCTGCAACATACAACACCTTGCTGTGGCCCCCAGAGGTATCCTAACAATGAATCTGCTCTCTGTGAGGTGCCAGCTCACTGTGTGCACTGAAGGGAGCAGTGTATGTGTCTCAGATCGCTATTTATTACCGAGCAGTCCGAGCATTTCGGCAGTACTCGGTGCTCGCCGAGCACCCCGAGTACCGAGATACTCGTGCGAGTACCGAGTCGCACAGAGCATACTCGCTCATCACTATATACAAGTAATGAGACACAGAGCATTTTAAAGAAAAATGGAATCATATTTCAGACTACTGTACCATACAACCCTGAGCAAAATGGTGTAGCAGAAAGAAGGAACCGAACACTCTGTGAAAGCGGAAGGAGTATGTTATTTGATGCATATCTGCCTACATTATATTGGGGCGAAGCTATTATGACGGCTTGCTATCTTCAGAACAGACTACCAGGTAAAGCGACAGAGAAAACTCCATTTGAGCAATGGAATAGTGCAAAGCCAAAACTACAGCACATAAGGATTTTCGGAAGCAAAGCATTTGCACACATTCCCAAAGAAAAACTAACTAAGTGGGAATCTCATGCTAAGGAAGGCATTCTGGTAGGTTACAGTGAAACCCAGAAAGGTTATAGAATTCTACACCCAGAGACAAACAAGGTCACAATAAGCAAAGATGTAGTGATTGATGAAAATTTTGTGACACCCAAGTTTTGTGATATTATGCCAATAGTCCAGATGAAGCAACAACAACAATCTCAGTCACAATCACAAGACAACAAAAGAGAGAATGTAGAAGTCTGGCTAGATTCAACAAAAGGCCTAAGTGAACCTGAAATCAGACGATCGTCAAGATCAAACAAAGGAATACCAGCTAAACGTCTATCCTACATTGTCAAGACACTAGTCAGGGCCACAGTCATGGGATGAAATGCAAAAACTACCTGCTCATGACAGAAGCCAAAGGTGTATCAACGCCAATGGAATCATCCTACCTGAAACTGGAAGAAGATGACCTGTTGCCTAACAATGAGAAATATTGACAGGCAGTGGGGGCACTTCTATACATACCGACTATGACTCGACCAGATATTACAACATCAGTTGGAATATTGTGCAGATATGTGGAGAAACCGCGCCAAAAGGACTGGAACGCCGTTAAAGGAGTTCTCCGATATTTAAAAGAGACACAAGGGGTAAATTTAAAATTGTCTGCAGCAGGAAATCTAAAACTCACCGGCTATGCTGACGCAGATTGGGCTGGTGATTTGCATGATCGTAAATCCACAAGCGGATACGTATTTAAACTTGGAGAAAGTTCAATCTCCTTTCTAGCAGAAAACAAGTATCTGTTGCTTTGTCATCCACAGAAGCTGAGTATGTGTCCGCAGCCTATGCAAGTCAGGAGATCATTTAGCTAAGACAATTGATGGATGATCTTGGTAAACCGTTAACTCAGCCAACAGTGATATATGAGGACAATCAAGGATGCATTAAACTTGCATGCAGTGAGAAGATCAGTGCTAGAACTAAGCACATCGACGTCAGATGTCATCATCTACGTGATGTGATAGATCATGGCATAATTCAGTTTGTTTATTGTGAGACTGAAAAGATGGTAGCTGACATCTTGACCAAGCAATTGACACGACCTAGGTTCCAAGGATTGAGAACCGCTATGGGACTAACAGAATAAGTAGTTGTTGAGTGGGGGTGTTGGCATAATGCATATTGATCTGTATGTATTGCAACAACTATTGTTTGTTTAATATGATGTGATTTTATGTCTGCATGCATATTGTTCAGATGTCAACAAAGTTAAAAAAAAAAAAAAAGGTCCTCAGTCAGAGACAGGATGTCCCTCCCCCTGCTCCCTACATGCACATTCTAGTGTGGAGCTGAAAGCTGAAAGTCACAGCAGATCTCTCTCCCTCTCCAGAAACAAGATTGATCCTATTCTCATGTTATAAGCTGGATGTTGTTAATTCTGAATAAATGAACATTCTCTGTTGCTCGCTGTGGACATCACGCTGGTTAACGTGCTGCTAACAGAAATGATTGATTGCAGTTATTTATTCCAAAGGGGTGTGCAGCCAAATATCGATTTGTGGGTGCCAACAGCTTTGTCCGGACCATTTTTTGATTTTTGTGTGAAATTATGGCTAATTTGCCTTTTTTTTTGTTGTTTTTGATTTTAATGGAAATGCATGCAAAAGCGCATTAGCATTTTAAAAAACACATTTCCCGACGTTTTGGCAGCGCTGGCAAGAACGCATGCAGTTTGCATTTTTGCATGCGTTTTTACATGCGTTTCCATTAGAATTAATGGGACCAAAAACACTGGCGTTTTTATGCGTTTTTAGCTGTAAAAATGCCTAAAAACGCAAATTAAGCAAAACGCAGACTATTCTTAGATGTGGAACAGGCCAATGTGTATAACCAAACGTATAATTTTGGGGGTTTTGTGTGAAATTTGTCCAATGTAGGGATGGGCGAATCTACTCGCTAGGACTCGTTACTCGGCGAGTAGTAAGGGACTCGCAGGACTCGGTACTCTGCGAGTTTCCCAGTGATTACTCGCACGAGTCCAATGCAAATCAATATCAATCCTAGTTTTGTCAGAAACGCTGACAAAACTAGGATTGCCATTGTTTGCATTAGAGGCTACTGTGCCAGTGATAGCAGGGAAACTCGCAAAGTAACTGCTGTTACATTGCGAGCCGAGTCCAGCTGTCTTCTCTGTGCAGGCTGCCAGCTCCAGGGTCCTAGAGCCCGCCTGCTCACAGACATGATGTAGCAGTGCTGAGATTGTTCTCAGTCTGCTCATTCCCTGTGCATAGACATCTATCTATGCACAGGGGATGTAGCAGAGAGGACATCGCGTTTTGGACTACGTTGGACGGAAGAGGATTTTTTTAATTAAAGATGGAGTCCCTAATGGCTTTTTTTTTTATTTCAAATAAAAATTTTTCTCTGTGTTGTGTTTTTTTAACCCTTTATTGGAGATTCTTAGTGGCTGGGTCAAACGTGGCCTGACATTAAGAATCTCGGGCTTAATACCAGCTTGTATAACAAAGCTGGTATTAACCCCTTTACTACCCAGCGTGCTACCGCCACCAGGGCCGCTGGAAGAGCGGGGTTCAGCGCCAGAGGATGGCGCTTCAATGAACGCGCCATCTTCTGGGGCGGCTGCGGGCTGCAATTTGCAGCGGGGGGTGCCCAGAAAGCTTGGGCATCCCTGCGCTGCGGATTCCAGCCCCCAGCTGCTTAGCTGTACCTGGCTAGACATAGAAATTGCGCAGAGCCCCACGCATTTTTTTTTTATTATTTCATGAATTTCAGAGTCAGAGTCTCAGAGTCAGAGTCTCAGAGTCAGAATCTCAGAATTTCATGAAATAATTAAAAAAAAATGCGTGGGGCTCCGCGCAATTTCTATGTCTAGCCAGGTACAGCTAAGCAGCTGGGGGCTGGAATCCGCAGCGCAGGGATGCCCAAGCTTTCTGGGCACCCCCCGCTGCAAATTGCAGCCCGCAGCCGCCCCAGAAGATGGCGCGTTCATTGAAGCGCCATCCTCTGGCGCTGAACCCCGCTCTTCCAGCGGCCCTGGTAGCGGTGGCACGCTGGGTAATAAAGAGGTTAGGGCCAGCTTTGTATTATCAGCTGGCCCTAAGCCCGAAATTTATGGCGGTCACGCCAATATTAGACATGACCGCCATGAATTTCTATTAAATTGTTTTAAAAAAAACACAACACAAAGAAATTTTTTTATTAGAAATAAAAAAAAAAGCCATTAGGGACTCCATCTTTAATTAAAAAAATCCTCTTCCGTCCGACGCAGTCCAAAACACGATGTCCTCTCTGCTACATCCCGTGTGAATAGATATAGATGTCTATGCACAGGGAATGAGCAGACTGAGAACAATCTCAGCTCTGCTACATCATCTCTGTGCACAGACATTCATGTCTGTACACAGGGAATGAGCAGACTGAGAACAATCTCAGCACTGCTACATCAGGCAGCAGGCGGGCTCTAGGACCCTGGAGCTGGGGCAGCCAGCACACTGAGGAGACAGGACTCTTATCTGTGCGAGTTTCCCAGCGATTACAGATGCAAAGTAAACGAGTCCAATGCAAATAAATGACAAAACTAGGATTGCTTCAGGCTGAAGCTTCCGAGACACATCTGCGATTTGTAAATCTCACACTACTCGCTATTACTCGCTTCCCCATTCATTAACATTGGACTCGCTAGACTCGCAATGAGTAGCGAGTCCTGTGCTCGGACTCGCGAGAGTCAAGCGATTCCGAGTAATTTAGGATTCGCCCATCACTAGTCCAATGTCCCTTTTATCCCTGTTTTTTTTGTGTTGTTTCAGTACACAAAATAAAGGAAATAAACATGTATGACAAAACCTGTGTAATTTTAATAATTTTCTGGGAGAAATACTTCAATTTCTGTCAAAATTTCAAGTATCTAAACACTTTCGTCCATACAGTTGTGGCCAAAAGTATTGACACCCATGCAATTCTGTCAGATAATACTCAGTTTCTTCCTGAAAATGATTTCAATCACAAATTCTTTGGTATTATTATCTTCATTTAATTTGTCTTCAATGTAAAAACACAAAAACAATTGTCCTAAAAAAAAGGGGGTGGACAAAAGTATTAGAAAAATCATGTGATGCTTTTCTAGTTTTGTAATTAACAGCACCTGTAACTTACCTGCGGCACCTAACAGGTGTTGGCAATCACTAAATCACACTTGCAGCCAGTTGACATGGATTAAAGTTGACTCAACCTCTGTCCTGTGTCCTTGTGTGTACCACATTGAGCATGGAGAAAAGAAAGAAGACCAAAGAACTGTTTGAGGACTTGAGAAACCAAATTGCGAGGAAGTATGAGCAATCTCAAGGCTACAAGTCCATCTCCAAAGACCTGAATGTTCCTGTGTCTACCGTTCGCAGTGTCATCAAGAAGTTTAAAGCCCATGGCACTGTGGCTAACCTCCCTAGATGTGGACGGAAAAGAAAAATTGACGAGAGATTTCAATGCAAGATTGTGCGGATGGTGGATAAAGAACCTCGACTAACATCCAAACAAATTCAAGCTGCCCTGCAGTTTGAGGGTACAAAAGTGTCAACCCGTACTATCCGTCGGCGTCTGAATGAAAAGCGACTGTATGGTAGGATACCCAGGAAGACCTCACTTCTTACCTCGAGACATAAAAAAGCCAGGCTGGAGTTTGCCAAAACTTACCTGAGAAAGCCTAAAACATTTTGAAAAAATGTTCTCTGGTCAGATGAGACAAAAGTAGAGCTTTTTGGGCAAAGGCATCAACATAGAGTTTACAGGAGAAAAAAAGAGGCATTCAAAGAAAAGAACACGGTCCCTACAGTCAAACATGGCGGAGGTTCCTTGATGTTTTGGGGTTGCTTTGCTGCCTCTGGCACTGGACTGTTTGACCGTGTGCATGGCATTATGAAGTCTGAAGACTACCAACAAATTTTGCAGCATAATGTAGGGCCCAGTGTGAGAAAGCTGGGTCTCCCTCAGAGGTCATGGGTCTTCCAGCAGGACAATGACCCAAAACACACTTCAAAAAGCACTAGAAAATGGTTTGAGAGAAAGCACTGGAGACTTCTAAGGTGGCCAGCAATGAGTCCAGACCTGAATCCCATAGAACACCTATGGAGAGATCTAAAAATGGCAGTTTGGAGAAGGCATCCTTCAAATATCAGGGACCTGGAGCAGTTTGCCAAAGAAGAATGGTCTAAAATTCCAGCAGAGCATTGTAAGAAACTCATTGATGGTTACTGGAAGCGGTTGATCGCAGTTATTTTGGCTAAAGGTTGTGCAACCAAGTATTAGGCTGAGGGTGCCAATACTTTTGTCTGGCCCATTTTTGGAGTTTTGTGTGCAATGATGAATATTTTGCTTTTTGCTTCATCCTCTTTTGTGTTTTTTCACTTAAGACAAATTAAATGAAGATAATAATACCAAAGAATTTGTGATTGCAATCATTTTCAGGAAGAAACTGAGTGTTATCTGACAGAATTGCAGGGGTGTCAATACCTTTGGCCACAACTGTAAGTGTATCTACTACTCCTGCAGCAATCCTCTTTACATTAACTATGCTCATTAGTAACTTGTTAAAATAACACTACTAATGCCCGGATATAAATCTGACATTGGTAATTGCCTCCTTAGACTTCCCTTGTTTCAGTGGTGTGCATGATAACCAAGCCCATTGCTGGAGTTAAAGTGACATATGAATATCATTCAAAGCCCCTTTCCTGTCAATAACAGTAATGTAATATGGCTCAGTTTAGGAGATGATTGCTGATGAAGTATATGATTGGTGACAGTCACTTCATGTGCCATTCTTCTTGATATGGTTTTTTGCAATTATTCATTGAGCACAACCGACTTTATGCCAGAGATACTGATTAATGGTTGGGTCAAATCTTGGACCACTTTCTATTAATATACACTACTAATCAATTTAAAACACTTTCTACCTCTTATAAACCACAGCTGCTAATGTGTCTTGTGCACTTAAGTGATTTTTGCTTGGAAACATAATGAACCATTCCAAAACTGATAGAAATAAGGTTAGAGTGAAAGACACCCAAGCCGGAGGTAAATCCTAAGCTCTGGTGTGTATACAAATGCAAAAAATAATCAATGGTGGTAAATGACCAAAGAATAGAAGCAGAAAAAAGTTTAAATTTGTATGAGCAAAACTCCAAATTGTTTATATAAATGTAAACATGTTTTCATGCCCTGTATTGTTTTCTATCTATCTATCTATCTATCTATCTATCTATCTATCTATAGAAATAACTGAGTAGCATGGCCAATTCAATAGGGTGCAAAAATCAGTTAGGGAAATGCTTCAATCTGCCAAGTTATACAAACCAAAAAAGAAACTGCAGCACTCCTTCTTTGAGTTTGAGGTTTATGATGCCTTTATTTGGCCTTGAGGATGGGATGGCAACGTTTCGGTTTCAGTAAACTTTCCTCCACCCGGAAGCTGGAGGAAGGCTCATTGAAACCGAAACGTTGCCATCCCATCCTCAAGGCCAAATAAAGGCATCATAAACCTCAAACTCAAAGAAGGAGTGCTGCAGTTTCTTTTTTGGTCTATCTATCTATCTATCTATCTATCTATCTATCTATCTATGATCTTTGATGAGTGCTGCAACCTTTTTCCATTTATCGTATGTATGAAAAGTATTGAAGACTGCTTGGTTTGCTCTGCATCGTGCTTTCCACAGCTGTGCTGCTTCTTTTACAAATTATATCTATCTATCCATTTATCTATCTCCCTCTGCTATTTTCTTCTGTTTTTGCATTTTTGTCACACATCAAACAAGTTTTAATATTAGGTAAAGAACGCCTAAGTAAACATAAAGGGGGCAAAACATCAAAATGTTTGCGCTTAGGCAATTGTCATAGAATACTTTGTAAAGTCACAAACTTTTATGCAGCACGAAGTGGACCAAAAAGGTTGGGCGTTTGGTGTTTTCAAGCCATTCCTGGCCAGGTCCACCAAAGTAATAATGGCTGCCTATCTAATTCATGATCTAACATGGCATACTATATGCAGGAAATCCAACTCAATGACTGGAGTAAGATTTCTGACGATGTTGCATGAAGGCACATACCACTGTTAAGATGCTCCTGATTAAGTGCTGTGTATGTCTTAATAAATCAGGTGCCTCTTACTCCACTATGCCCCATCCAAAAGACTAGAGTGTACAATGCCAGTGTTAATGAATTAAGGCCAAAATACTAGTTTTAAAAGATGATTTCATTTATAGTTCAACCAATACTGTTCAGCTTTACTGAGGCCTTTTTAAAAAGTAATTGCTGATTTCACTGGCCAGACATATCCATGATTACTATTAGGTCTGTTAAATCTAAATATTGTTTTGAATCCTGAGCTCGTATATATCTTGAAGAAGTGAGCAGAAGGCCCACGAAATACGTCGAGAATAAAATACCACTTGATATCCTTGGATCCTCCATTCTTCTGTGATTCTTGGACGGCAGCACATGTGTATCCCCCACTATCTTCTACCAACATGGTACATAATTTTTAGTTAGATATTCCCCAGCATTTTACAAGGCCAGCTAGAGCGTTCCCATTGTTGCGTGACCCTCTTACTTAGACATATGGGCGGTCCCTCCATCATTGAGACTTAGATAGTGGAATACATATTCCATAGCAGTTTACAATGCGCCCATTGTGGTGTTGGAATTTACCCCCCTCCTCCTCATGCCACACCTACTACATGTCATTCTGCGGCCTTCTTTTCCAGTTTTCAGAGGACCTGTAGGTCTCAGGAAACCTGAGTTTAATGAGGGCCCTTAAGTGGCCCTGTAACATACATTTTGGAGGGCCCTTCTCTATTAATTTGGGAGGGCCATCCTTTATACATTTGAGAGGGCCCTTACTTATTTGTAGTGGAGGGCCCCCACTCACTCATTTTGCAGGAATGGGCCCTCTGTAATAAATTGTGCCCTCCCAAATTAATACAGGAGGGCCCTCCTGTATTAATTTGGGAGGGCTCTCCTCTATACATTTGGAAGGGCTCTCTTCTATATATTTGGGGCGAAACCACTGCCATTTTGCCTGTGCTATGTCCTTCACAATCTGCTGTCCAGGAATCAGGCACTCCTACCTCCTGCACACAAGCTGCGGTTGCACATGCACAGCAATCAACATCAACCACGTTCACTTCTTTGTCCTAGCGAAGTCTTCACTTGTCCCTGCCCTAGGTCTAGGAAAGGAAGTGTAAATACCCAAACACATACCCACAGGCAAAAACAGTAAACACTCACATTGCCAAATTGCTAGCCATGGAGATGTGGCCACTAAGACTTGTTGGAACGGAGTCTTTCCATGATCTCTTGGCTGTGGCAGCAAAACGATACTCGGTTCCTAGCCATCACTATTTTACCTGGTATGCCATCCCCATATTATAGAAGCATGTCTTAAACAATATTAACCATGCTCTAACGAACGCCGAAGGTCCAACTAACAGCAGACACCTGGCCAAGTTGTTGTGGACAGGGACGATACATTTCTCTGAGCACACAGGATGAACCTGGTGGGTGGTGGACGGTGGGACAGAGTAACAGCCTGGGACATCACACATCCTACTCATGCCAAGAATAGTTTGACAAACTTCCATCATGGTTTCCATGTCCTCATATGCCAATTTCTGTCTCCCCTCCTCCTGTCACACTATCTTCATTTCATTCTGTGGCCCTCAATTCAAGTTTTCAGAAGGCCTGCAGGTGACAGTAAACCTGAGTTTGGTGAGGGCCCTCCTGTATACATTTTAGAGTCCCCTCCTCTTTACATTTAGGAGGGCCCTCACTTATTCATATTGGAGATCCCTCACTCACTCATTTGGCAGGAAAGGGCCCTCAACAATAAATTGTGCCCCCCTCCTTCTTCAGGTCCACCGCGCAGTCTGAATTACCCTCAGGTTATGGATTGGATGGCAGACAATGCATCCAGTCTGTCGACAAGTAGGACACCGCCAAATCTTTCACACGGTCCAGTCTTGCTGGCCAAGAGGCTGGGCCAGACAATCTTAAACCTGGTCCTTTTTCCTTCCACCTCCCTCTATACATTTTGGAGGACCCTTACTAACTCATTTGGGAGGGTCCAGAGGTGGCCTTCTATAGTTAATTTAGTTTGAAAAGCCTCAACAGTATTATTTGCTATTTTCTCTGCCCCTGAGGGAGAATGGCATTGGGTTTTGCTACAATGCCAGTTTTTGGCTTTTGTCTTATGGCTTGCTGGAGCCAGTCCACTGTTAAATAACAGCCATACAGAATCCAAGTACCATCACACAGACTTTTTTCCAGGGTATTTGCCTTGTGAGAGTTGTATTTCACTCACTCACTTATGAGGGCCCACAGGTGGCCCTCTACTATTGCTTTTGGAAGGTCCAGAAATTACATAGTTGGAGAGTTGGGCAATAGTTTTATTTTTGGCAAGCCCCACTGTTAAGAATAATGGCATAAGCAAAGTCATGGTTGATGCCACTGAAGGTCATCTATATATTAGGCAAGGCCCTCCTGTATTCATTAAGAAGAGCCCTCTTCTATACATTTGGGAGGGCCCTCCTCTATACATTTGGGAGGGCCCACCAGTATTCATTTGGGAGGACCCTCTTCTAAACATTTGGGGTGAACCCCAGACCAGTGCCATTTTGCATGTGCTATGTCCTTCACATTCTGCTCTCTAGGAACTAGGCGCTCCTACCTCCTGCCCACAAGTTGCTCTTGCACAGACATAGCAATCAACATATCAACTACGTCCACTATTTTATCCCCGAGAAGCGTGCACTTGTCCCTGCCCTAGATCTTGGAAAGGAAGTATTAATGTCCAAACACTCACAGACGTTCACCATGATTAAGCACCGATACCGCGAAGCGAAACGCGCGTAGGGGTAGCCAACCACCTAGGGGGTCCCTTACCCTCCCTCCTGCCGAATCTTGGTCTGCACTAGCACTTTTTGGTAATATGAGAACATTGTAATTTGTATCATATTTTTGTGCCAACAATAGCACTGAATATGTATATATAAACTTTGCTGCTATGTATACTGGGGATTGTGCAATATTAGCACTATATACTGTAAATGTTCATGATTGTATAACTACAGCTTTGTTTGTGACTTTGAATATTACGGAGTGTTATGATAACATCATACAGTGCCAGACTCTGTACCAGCCTGCCTGATCTAGGGTGACACGAACGTGCACCGATTTCATGTAATAATAAAATAATTGTTTTACTTGCACTTTAATTCCACTGCTTCTCTGGTTATTTTTATGTGTTGATGTAGAGGTGCCAGGGTCTATAGGGGAGTAACTACTTCCTTGACCATATTGTTTTGAGACTACATGGAGGTTCTTCTAATAATTTTATATATTAGGCAAGGCCCTCCTGTATTCATTAGGGATGGCCCTCCTGTATTCATTAAGAAGGGCCCTCTTCTATACATTTGGGAGGGCCCTCCTCTATACATTTGGGAGGGCCCACCTGTATTCATTTGGGAGGACCCTTCTCTAAACATTTGGGGTGAATCCCAAACCAGTGCCATTTTGCACGTGCCATGTCCTTCACATTCTGCTGTCTAGGAAACAGGTGATCCTACCTCCTGCCCACAAGTTGCTCTTGCACAGGCACAGCAATCAAAATATTAACTACGTCCACTTTTTTATCCCAGCGAAGCGTGTACTTGTCCCTGCCCTAGACCTTGGAAAGGAAGTATTAATGCCCAAACACTCACAGGCAAAAACAGTAAGTGCTCACATTGCCAAATTGCTTCAATAAACTATCACATCACCAAGGGCTATCTGTGGGTGTAACTTTGATAAGGAGAAGTAAGTTGACCAAGATGGTGAAAGAATACTTAAGCAACCGTATGCTTCAGTGCCCTTTAACTATTGGGTAACAGCACACTTGCTTGTGCTCCTGCTAGTGTGTTGCCTGTATAGGTTTTCAGTTCCGCCAGGGCAATCAATCATACTGGGGAGCCACACTCACCTGGAAAATGTAGACAGGCTGATTGTCATAAAATAAAAAGGTATGGATTCCTACAGACTTTCTAAGCTCTCCAGATGACAGCAACTCAACCTAAATTCAACCAAAGTGTTAATTTTTCAAAGTTATCTTAACTAGACATGAGAAAACCTATAAAAGTTTGTGTTCAATTCTCCAAACAGCCATATGTTTGCCCTCTATATTGGCGAAAAGGTCACCGAAATACCGAATCTCATTCAAACCAATGGTGTCATGAGAGTGGTATAGCAGATGACAGAATGAGAAGCAGGGGGACAATAATGGGCAGGATACATTGGCAGCTTATCTGATCCTGTAGACTGAGATCCTTAACTGTCCCTGCTCCCAGAGGTACTTCTGAAGGTGAGGAGGTCTGGGCCACCACCCTTTGCTTGCTCCTCAACTAGCCCTGGGCTAACTCCCCCTTACCTCCACCCACGGACCAGGATAGCAACAGCAAGTTCCCCAAGTAAGTAATCTTCAAGGATAACAACTGCAGGAAATCTTCAGCAAACAACACAAACGCCGTACTGGAAACACGGTCAGAACAGAGTGAAACTATTATCGACACCTGTTGGTAGGAAGTGGATCTTCTAAAGGCTATAGGAGTGGATCACTGCATCATCTGATTAACTCAGCAGCAGCTCGCCACCTGAGGAGCCACAACACCACAGACAGCAGCAGTTTCTGACTTTAACACTATGTGTGCCAAAGGAAATTTAATCCCATTTAAAGTGCTGCAGAACAATTCACATGTACTGCAGAGCAGTAAAAACGTGATGAATGGGAGGCAAAATCAAGTGCCTACAAAACACCTTGAAAGGGGCACAAAAGCTTGCAAAATGGCACAAATTAGGAACAGACACCAGGCAATGTACCATCTATTCCCCACAGTTAAAATTGTCACCATCATGCATTTTGGATGCATGGGACAAGGCCTAGCCCAGTATTTCAAGCTTAAACATTGATCAGAAATAGGGAGATGAGTGGCAGACGTAGTCATAGTGTTCAAATAGCCCTGCTAAATTCACAAAACACAACAAAGACACCACAAGAAGAGTCTCACAATTTCAAAAAAATATGCCTAGATACCACCAAAGTGGCATCAATTGACCGAAAATAAAAGTGAGATTCAACATAACACGTCTTTTAACATTCTCGAAATACTGCTGACATATGCAGCACCCCAGTAGATGATTGAAACACCTAGAAACAATGGTCTGTATAAGTGTCAAACCACTTGCACTTCCCGTGTTACTCCCTTCCCAATATGTTGTCCAGGGAGCAGGCGCTGGTGCCTCCTGCACACAACCTGCAGTTGCTCATACACAACAAACATTTAGCATTGGACAGAAGACATATATCATATATACTTCTGATGGTAAGCACAATGTGACCCCCAAAATGACTCAGGGCACAAGGACTAGTGCTTTTTAAAGGACACCAGCAAACGGAACTGCTCTATTATATTGTACACAATGTGTGCTGAAAATGTAGCTCTCAAAGAATTATTGGTCTAACTAGATGGAGGCCCAATGCTATCGCATCGTGAGGGTGGTAATGTGACGATGGGGCAGGCTGAGAACTGAGAATCTTACCCCCCAAGTGCTCATTCACCTTTCTACTCTTTTATTTCCTCATGTGCTGAGTTATCCTGTCTGTGCTCTCTACTTTGACCTGTCTCCTCCATGTGAGCTGTCTCTGTCTCCCGTATGCTGTCTGTCATGTTGTCTCTTCTTTGACCTGTCAACCTTATGTGCACTCCCCCCTGTGGGCTCTCTCTAACCTCTTCCTTTTTGTTTTTTTATCATGAGTTCTCTTGTTTGAGCTGTCTCCCATTTTTGTTTTGTCTTTCCTATGTGCACTCGCCCCTCTCCTTGTGGTAAAATGAAAACAAAGTAGGTAAAAGGTAACATTGTATTAACTTGGAAAAATTTAAAGGGAACCTGTCACCTGATTTTAAGCCCCTACACTATCTCTAGCTGTCCCTACACCTTCCCAGCAGCTCCCTATCTATCCCTTTCTTATCTAAAGTGTGACTAGTAAACATGTGTAAAAGAAGTATAACTTACTGCAGTCCCCGTGGTTGGGGGACTGGGTAGGCATGCCCACGCTTCCTTCAGCACACCTCCGTGTTGTAATGCACGCCCCGCTGGGAGGCATTATTCTTTTTCCTCTCTGCCCCATGTCTTTGACATTTCCCGCACTCTTTGTAGTTCTATGCACCCGCCGGACATCACTTCCGGCGCGGTGCATTATGGGGCCGGTCACATGATTGGCCCTAGTGCATTATGGGGCTGATCACGTGATCGGCCCAGCTCCGCGCATGTGCAATGCGCTTATTGAAGCCGGGCCGATCACGTGATCAAGCCCATAATGCACTAGCGCCGATTACGTGACCGGCCCCATAATGCACCGCACCGGAAGTGACGTCCGGCCGGTGCATAGAACTACAAAGAGGGCGGGAGATTCCAAAGACATGTGCTTCAATTTACATTGTATTAACATAAGCAGAACAAAAATACATAATATTATATAATCTATGTATTTATGTAGCTATTTATCTATCAATGTATCTGATATCTATCTCTGTGGACCACACCGAGGTGGAGATATGGTGAACAGCCATCCCACCCATCTCTTTAGCTGTTCATAAAAACCCCAGCCCTGATAAAGTTAATTTAAGTCTCTCAGCCCCTGTGACACTGGAGCATTAAATCTGGGTTTATATCACAAAGTTTTACAAACTGGATGACACATATCTCCCCTGTGATAACCTTACAATATTAAATCTCTCTCTATATATCACACAATCTATCTATATCTAATAGCTATTATCTATTTATGTCTATGTGCATCTATGTATGTGTCCATCTATCTATGTACTGTATTAATGTGTATGTGATATTATGTATATATTAAATATCTATACATTTATAAAACTATCTATGTATATACATGTGAAATGTATCTATCATCTACATATAATTCATATATCTATTATTCATCTTAAAAATAAAATAGATTAGTTTTAAAAAATTTCATAAACAACATTCCTTGTAAAAATTGTATCACTGTTACTTAATAACTTTCCTTGAAGAGGTGTATTAATAACTTACACTTTGACATGGGAGCGATGTGCTTCACTCTGGAGAAAGCAACATATAGCTGTCCATGTCCAAAGCAATGTTAACACTTTCTTTGTCATTCACATTTGTAGCAATGTTTTTTCCAAGATGTCAGTCACTAAGCAGCCAGTGGACAGCATGTCAGGAGGAATTTCTATTACCGTATATACTCGAGTATAAGCCGACCCGAGTACAAGCCGAGGCCCCTTAATTTTACCTCCAAAAACTGGGGAAACCTGTTGACTCGAGTATAAGCCTAGGGTGGGAAATGTAGCACTCCCCCATCCTAGTATATAATCCCTCATCACTGTAGATAGCCCTTCAAAATGGTGTATATAGCCCCTCATAATATCGTGCCTCCATCACTAGTATATAGCACCCCTATTACTGGTATATAGCCCCCATCACAGTACATAGCCTCCATTATTGGTATATAGCCCCCATCCCTGGCACAGCTCCCCCATCCCTGGCACAGCCCCCATCCCTGGCACAGCTCCCCATCCCTGCAGGGTTCCCCCATCCCTGCAGGGTTCCTCCATCCATGCAGCGTTCCCCCATCCCTGCAGGGGCCCCCATCCCTGCATGGCTCCTCCATCCCTGCAGGGTGCCTCCATCCCTGCAGGGCTCTCCTCTGATAGAGCTCCCCATCCCTGCAGGGTGCCCCATCCTGCAGGGTCTCCTCTGGTAGAGCTCCCATCCTGCAGGGTGCCCCCATCCCTGCAGGGCTCTCCTCTGGTAGGGCCCCAATCCCTGCAGGGTGCCCCCATCCCTGCAGGGCTCTCCTCTGTAGGCTCCCCCATCCTGCAGGGTGCCCCCATCCCTGCAGGGCTCTCCTCTGGTAGGGCTCCTCCAATCCCTGCAGGTGCCCCCATCCCTGCAGGGCTCTCCTCTGGTAGGGCTCCCCATCCCTGCAGGGTGCCCCCATCCCTGCAGGCTCTCCTCTGGTAGGGCTCCCCCATCCCTGCAGGGTGCCCCCATCCTTGCAGGGCTCTCCTCTGGTAGGGCTCCCCCATCCTGCAGGTGCCCCCATCCCTGCGGGCTCTCCTCTGGTAGGGCTCCCGCACATCCCTGCAGGTGCCCCATCCCTGCAGGGCTCTCCTCTGTAGGGCTCCCCCATTCCTGCATGGTCCCCATCCCTGCAGGGCTCTCCCTGGTAGAGCTCCCAATCCCTGCAGGGTGCCCCCATCCCATGCAGGGCTCTCCTCTGGTAGGGCTCCCCATCCTGCAGGGTGCCCCATCCTGCGGCTCTCCTTGGTAGGCTCCCCCAATCCTGCAGGTGCCCCATCCTGCAGGCTCTCCTCTGGTAGGGCTCCCCATCCCTGCAGGGTGCCCCCATCTGCAGGCTCTCCTTGGTAGGCTCCCAATCCCGCAGGGTGCCCATCCCTGCAGACTCTCCTCTGGTAGGCTCCCAATCCCTCAGGGTGCCCCCATCCTGCAGGATCTCCTTGTAGGCCCCATCCTTTAAGTGCCCCATGCTGCCGCCACCATAAAATAACAAACTTTCTTACCCTTCCGACGCTCAGCACTAACAAAGGATGGAGGAGCCCTACCAGGGGGAAGGCAAGTAAATATGCACCGCTCCCCCTGCCGCTGATTGACAGGGGGATGCATGTGCATATTTAATGAGCGAACCCAACGTGACCGCCCGCTCACTCTGCAGCCTCCCTCCACCTCCTCCAGCCCCCGGTCATCACCCCCCACACTCAGGCTCGAGTATATAGTGTATAGACTCGAGTATAAGCCGAGGGGGGCACTTTTCAGCACAAATATTGTGCTGAAAAACTCGGCTTATACTCGAGTATATACGGTACATCATCTTCAAGATTGTGTTCATTTGACAACTCACCGTTTCTGAGTTTTAGCACCAACTACTATATTCAGGATCACTGGAGCGCATGTCATTTAATAGCGGCAGTCTTGTAAAGTTTTTCCATTGTTTTGAAAATTTAACACAGCAATCTACAATTTCTGTTCTTGTGGCATTAGCAAGTACAGGAAGGCATTGTCTGAAGTCTCCTCCAAGAACAAAAACTTTACCACCAAAGGGTACTTGATTTTTCTCAGCAACATGTGTTGTCATGACATCACAAGAAGTCTATAGATGACATTCAAAGCATGGTTTTGTGCTATTGGGCACTCATCAATTATTTTTGGCGACATTGGTATCACTTTTAATTCTGGAAACAGAAATTTTGTTGATAGGAATTGGTATGCCCTAGAGAGAGTTCAATTGTTGTGTCCTCCAGTAGCAGTTAGCCAGTTAGCCGCTATTCTGTTGTGGCTGCAGGTGAGACAACATCTCCTTGTTTCGTACATAATGTATCAGTAGATGGTATAAATAGGTTTTTCCACTGCCACCAGTGCCGTCAATAAAGAAGCACTTAGGTGTTAATGTTGTGTCTTGTAAAGCTTGAACTATAGCCTTGTATGCAAAATGTTGCCCCTGATTCAGAGTTTCTTTCATCTCTGCAGCTGTTGTTAACTCATATTCCTTATCGTACTCTTCTTGAGGCTGACTTTTTTTGTTTGGTGGTTGTGGCAAATTTAAATCATTAAAAGACTTCCCATGGATTAGCAGCACATCTTGCACATCTTTCATAGCATACCCTTTACAATTGATCCAATTTACTGTGTTATTATGGTACGTGTGACAGTAGTGTCATGGCAATAAATAGTTAATAATTTATATAAGTTTATTGAAGCCATTCAGAAACCTTCCAAAAGCATGTTTATATGAATTCTTGCACTTTCGTCTAGAATTTCTCTGTCTCAGATTTTATATAATGTTTTGAGTTAGATGTAGCTGCACAGAAGTTCCTTATCAGCATGGACTCAATGTACTGTAATGTACAATTCAAGGCTAAATTGAAATGCTAACTAACACACAGAATGAATTGAATGTTTCTCAGAATAAAATGTAGATTCAGCATAATATGATGCAATCACCTAGAAACACCCCTAAGGAATGCCCCTTTATTAATAAGTAATAAAACTGTTAACCCCTCCTAAAATAAAGGTCTTTGTCATTAAGCTCTACTTTGACATAGGTTTTAGAGTGGTTCTTACGGTGGCGTGCACACACTTAGACAAAGTATCAATTTGGCGGCAGACAATTAAGAGGACAGCCCACCCGAAAGGTGTGGAGGGCATCCATTTCAGTTGGCGCACCAGCGTGGGGCTAGGACGAGATGTCCAGGGGACGACAGCCACACCTGATCCTTCATTCCCAGGACGGACCATACACGATGGGTAGACCTGCAGGCTACAAAGAGGTAAGAAATTGATTTATCTTACCTAAGACCCTCCTGTGTCTCCGTGCAGGGATGGAGGTAGCTGGCTGTCAGACTCAGACATAGATGACGGGATCTGAGAAGTCCTAGCCCTTGCAACCCGGTCCTGACCCCTAAAAAGGGTTGATGGTTTTCGACCCCTAAAAAGGGTTGATGGTTTTCTGACCCCTAAGAAGGGTTGATGGTTTTCCGGCCCCTAATAAGGGCTGATGGTTTTCCCACCCCACGTGTGCAAGCTAAGGTCGGAGTGTAGTGTTAGTGGTTCTGGCTGCGGTGGTGGATGAGTACGTAATTTACATAAATGATTGTAGTGATGATATTGTTGCATTGTTCCGTCTCTCCAGATAACTCCAGAGAACGTGACCCTTGTGTAGACAAGGTATAGAGCTAGCAATTACGCCCGCTGGCTGGATAATAAATCGTGTTACTGATGTGCCATATGCACGTGAAGAAACTGGTTATATAGCAATTCCTGGCACTTCTCCAGTACTCAAGGTGTTCAGACAAAATATACATGCCCAGTTAACGATAGTCAATCCGCAAGGGGTCTTGTTGCAGGAAGTATATGCCAGAAAGTTATATGACCCAGTTGTTGCCCCACTGAGGTGTAGAGGGGGCCGACACAGTTTGATGTTTTATCTGTTTTATCTGTTTGGTGACAACCATTCCAGTCCTCAGACTGACTCTGACTGACTGACTCCAGTGATGCAACCAGTTCCAGTCCTCTGACTAACTGTCTTCCTAACACCACTGACTGGTTTCCACAACGTGCACACAGTGTAAGCAAGGTGTGAATCTTGCTATTTCTGCTGACTTTGTTACAGACCAGTTTCACCTCTCTTCATCCCCCCAAGGTTTAGAGTGTTCAGGATAAACATTCATGCCCGACTCACTTAAGGTATCCTAGTTGACTCCCCTTCATACAATCCTGCAGATGTTCCCCTACGGTGCCCAACAAACAGTGGTGACCTTGAAGGGTGGGCAATTATAGCAAAGATAGAAGTACAGAGACTTGGGTTTAAGCTATAACATGGGTGTTAATCAGTCAAAGCCTCAGCAAATTACCCCAAAAGACCTGGTGGCAGAGAGGGAAGGGAAAAAGTATGTTAAGGAGTGAGGTCTGCGCTAGTAAACACATTTTACATGTTAGAATAAGAATCACCCATCTTTCCATAAGATCCTGAGTGTAAGGCAGGAATTTCTTTTCATTTTGGCTGTGAATATTAAGAATCATAATTGTTTACTGTGTATTTAGTTGGAAGCTAATAATATTGCTTATTATTGGACACAATAATAGTTACCGTATATACTCGCGTATAAGCCGAGTTTTTCAGCCCAAAAATTGGACTGAAAAGTCTCCCCCTCGGCTTATACGCGAGTCACTGTATACTGTATACACTGTATACAGTGTATACAGTATACAGGCCCACCCCCATCAGTATACAGGCCCCCCTTGCAGAACAAACTTGTAAAGGAAGAGATTAGTATACTTATCACTGTCCCGCTGCCGCTGTCCCGCCGCCGTCATCGCGCTCCTCCGTCTTCATCCGTCTTCTTCCGGCTTCCTGTGGTCGGCGCAGGCAATGACGTCATTGCCTGCGCCGACCACAGGAAGCCGGAAGACGCTGCATGAAGACGGAGGAGCGCGATGACGGCGGCGGGACAGCGGCAGCGGGACAGTGATAAGTATACTAATCTCTTCCTTTACAGGTTTGTGCTGCAAGGGGGCCCTGTATACTGATGGGGGGGCTGTATACACCTCTGGGGCTGCGTGTATACTACCACTGGGGCTGCTGTATACTACCACTGGGGCTGCTGTATACTACCACTGGGGCTGCTGTATACTACCACTGGGGCTAAATATACCTCTGGGGCTGCTGTATATTACCACTGGGGCTGCTGTATACTACCACTGGGGCTGCTGTATACTACCACTGGGGCTGTATATACCTCTAGGGCTGCTGTATACTACCACTGGGGCTGCTGTATACTACCACTGGGGCTGTATATACCTCTGAGGCTGCTGTATACTACCACTGGGGCTGTATATACCTGTGGGGCTGCTGTATACTACCACTGGGCTGCTGTATACTACCACTGGGGCTGCTGTATACTACCACTGGGGCTGCTGTATACCTCTGGGGCTGCTGTATACTACCACTGGGGCTGTATATACCTCTGGGGCTGCAGTATACTACCACTGGGGCTGTATATACCTCTGGGGCTGCTGTATACTACCACTGGGACTGCTGTATACTAATATTGGGGCTGCTGTATACTACCACTGGGGCTGCTGTATACTACCACTGGGGCTGCTGTATATACCTCTGGGGCTGCTGTATACTACCACTGGGGCTGCTGTATACTACCAATGGGGCTCCTGCTGTATATACCACTGGGGCTGCTGTATATACCTCTGGGGCTGCTGTATACTACCATTGGGGCTGCTGCTGTATATACCACTGGGGCTGCTGCTGTATACTACCACTGGGGCTGCTGTATATACCTCTGGGGCTGCTGTATACCACACTGCTGGGGGCTGTATACCTGTGCTGGGGTCCACCCTCGGCATATACACGAGTCAATAGGTTTTCCCAGGTTTTGGGGGCAAAAGTAGGGGGGTCGGCTTATACATGGGTCGGCTTATACACGAGTATATACAGTATTTTGAACAGATTTTGTACATTCCTGCTTGAGGTCCTACAGAATTAGATTTTTACTGACTTTCATACAGGGATTATTCTTTTTTATTGAGTCATACTGACACACTGTCTTCTTGATTGTGTTGTGTTAATATTCTTTAGACACTATGATAACTATTTGGGATAATTTTTATATATTTCTGTCTGAGGTTTTACATAAGTAGACTCGTACTGACTTAAATAAATAAATGGTGTTAGTACGATGAACAATTGTTTTTAGAAGAGGCATAGAAAACAGATGATGATGCTTAGTATATGTGTGTTAAAGTTGCTGTGTATTTACTGTCCACCGTCCTGTTATGGCGCTGGCTCCAGGTGGGGGATGGACTTGTTTTAAGTTTGGACAGAACCTCCGCCCAGAGTGTCCCCCCCTCCCATCTTATTAATGTAAGACTCAGAGGACGTTTTGCCCATCAGAACTTCCTGTGGCAGCCATCTTACACCACCCGGGTGTCCTCCCATCTTTGGAATGCATGACACAAAGGAAGTCCCACCCACAGGTACTTCCTGTGGCAGCCATCTTACACCACCCAAAAGGTCTGTTAACAATGAGACTACATCACAGTTAGTTCCACTACCAGTTTATATATCCAGTTATGATTATACAAGGGTAATATTATACATACCTTTACTCTGATATCTTCTGATTCCCTCATGCAAAGGGGGGATGGAGACATTTATAACAAAATTTAAATGAGTTTTTTGGTTAAGCATAAAACAGTTATAGTTCATAAATATAGCGCCAATATATTCTGCAGTGCTGTATTATCAATATAATTAGTAGAGAATTAATAAGAATTTTATTGAATAAGTATTTTCTGATTTTTGAAACTAATACAAATTTTTGAGTGTTTTATTTCAGATGTATGTACCGTATAGGAGAGATAATCTTACACTGGACACTGGTAGGATCCTCGCATGAGGTAATCAGAGCAATTGATTCTGACTCTTGCAATTTTTGTGAGCAGGTGGAGCATCTTCTAAGTACAATTCTTACAATGACGGTAAGCATATTAAATGCAGAATTGGTAAATCACGGTGAGGTAGACACCATGTTATCAGTCTAGGATGGTATAATCACGCTGACAATCACTACAGGTGACCCCCAGAGGTAGAGGGCAAGGTATAATTGAAGCTGTTTAGGTAGTGGCAGGAGGTTACCCATCCCAGCCTTGTTATGTCTGGCTGATCCGAGCACCCTCCGAGCATCAGACTGCTCGAACAGAACTAAGTAGGTACTCAGGGGGAAATGGGAGTTGTGCTGAAGGATGGGAAAAAGGACAGGCCATGACGTCTCTCATCAACAAAAGTTAGAATAGTCTTTGCTTGGCCCCACATACACCTCGACCGGTCACGAGTGAAATCAGATGAATACCTCCTGGATCGCTCCTGGTTTCAGGTAAGCTGTGCATACAATCCTGCATTATTCTTACGCACAACACAACTTAGAATGGTAAGAGTTTAAAGCAGCAGCCGCTCCACAAGCTTTAAGGGCCACTTTACACACACCAACTTCTGTGTCCAACATCTGAACAGATCTCTGGTTGCAGTGAAATCATGGACACATTGTTCCATTTTGTGGCTGTGTACAAATGGAGCAATGTGTCCATGATTTCACTGCAACCAGAGATCTGTTCAGATGTTGGACACAGAAGTTGGTGTGTGTAAAGTGGCCCTAAGAATTGCAAATAGGGTGCGGAAAAGGAGAGGAAATGTATAAACATGTCCTAGTAGGTGTAGAGCTCTCTTTCCTATATAAAATACCATAAGATGTCTAGTATATTGGTTAAAATGTTCTGAAGCAGAGTAAGTAGGTGAATGAGTAAATATATATGTAAATAATAATATGGTAGTTGTATAATAAGTAATTGGACGTTTCCTCAGATATCCAGTTACCTTTTTGACCTGTTTTTCAGGAAAGCAGGGAGACCACTGATGATAAGTATACAGTAATTGTTTTATTAGACACTTAGACAAAGCATCAATTTAGTGGCAGACAATTAAGAGGACAGCCCACCCGAAAGGTGTAGAGGGCATCCATTACAGTAGTTTTAAAAAAAAAAAGTTCCTTAAACTCATTTCATAACTCTAGGGGATTGGTAGGTGGGCTGAAAACACAGATGTAAGCAAACATCTACCGTAGTTGTTTAGGCATGTTAAGAATGGTGGCATCTATTATAGTATTTTTCCAGACTCTGTCATCTATTAATAATCCTTGTGTTAAAGCAGCATCTTTAAATGTTTGATGTGTAACACCATTTACAGATTTAATGCTGTCAAAACTTGTTCGGGCCTTTTACATGCAATAATAACAAATGTAAATAATATCATTCTTGGTCTTTCACACTAACTGTATACATTCTTCCAATACTGTTTCACCTCGTCGCTTTCTAGGTTTCCATGTGCCTTGATTCCAAACATAGTACTCAGGATTTTCTCGACAGTAATATTGATGTGCATTTAGGTCGATCTTATTAAGGTTGACGTATGCCATTAGTGTGGAATTGTTATGGAGCTTTTGTTTAATGTTGTCAATGGGATCGTCTTCATGAAAATATAGTGGCTGAGAGTTAGGCAGATGTACCGCTAGGCGAATGATGGAATGAGAATTATTTATGCATTGGAAAAGCAAATATTCTCCATGCAGCTTCTGGCGCACTGACGTATCTCGAATCAACAAATTGGTTTGTTTCATCATGTTTGATGTCTTTTTGAGCTATTTCAATATTAGCCTTGTCGTGTCCTTTGTATACATATTTAAACAAATATTTAACACTTTGGATGGATGCACAGATTTCCATATTAATGTGGCAGTTATATTTTTTGAGGTTATATGGAACAACCCATGAATTATCAATTGACCATGAATGATGGTCGTATGCTCTTCCAATGTTTCGGCGGTGACTTAGAGAGCCATCCTTTTCTTTGATGGCATATTCTTGGAATTCTTGGTTATCCATACAGGGAGAGTTAGGATTAGCTTCTCCACAGGGACCATAAATCATGTTTTTAAGAACAATGTTGTGGAGCTGAGGGTATTTTGTTTAATCGAGAATTTCTGCCCATACTATGTTGTCCATGTCCTCTTCAGTTCTTATTTTTGAATTGGTTTCAAGAATTAATAAGATATATGCGTGTGGCAGACCTGGCTTTTGAAACTCGATGACATGAACCATTGCGGTGATCTCTCCAAATAATCCATTGTAGGTGTGTGCCAATAGTGAATCAAGTTTAATTTTAAAAACATGTGCTACTAAGTCTGGCCTATTTTCAACCAGTTGCCACAGTTCTAAATACCGTATATACTCGTGTATAAGCCGACCCGTGTATAAGCCGACCCCCCTACTTTTGCCCCCAAAACCTGGGAAAATCTATTGACTCGCGTATAAGCCGAGGGTGGACCCCAGCACAGGTATACAGCCCCCAGCAGTGGTATACAGGCCTCAGCAGTATGATATACAGCAGCCCCCAGTGGTATATACAGCAGCTCCCAGTGGTATATACAGCAGCCACAGTGGTATATACAGCAGCCCCATTGGTATATACAGCAGCCCCCAGTGGTATATACAGCAGCCCCAGTGGTATTGCAGCCCCTATATACAGCAGCCCCAGTGGTGTATACAGCAGCCCCTATATACAGCAGCCCCAGTGGTATTGCAGCCCGGATGCAGCCGGGGAACGGAGCACAGAGGACGGGACCACGCAGGACCGGAGCAGAGAGGACCGGCGCGGAGGTGCTGCTGAAGACCAGGGATGGTAAGTATTCAGCAGGGGGGGCCTTACAACAGGGGGGGAACTTGTGCCAGCAGTTTGGGGGGCATTATGTACAGATATGCACTGCTCCCCCTGGCGCTGATTGACAGGGGGATGCAGTGCATATGTAATGAGCGGCCCCACGTGACGGGGCCGCTCAATATACAGTATCCCCACCGCCTCCTCCTGCCTCCCCAGCCCGACACAGCCCCCACCCCACTCACCCTGTATATTGACTCGTGTATAAGCCGAGGGGGGGACTTTTCAGCCCAATTTTTGGGCTGAAAAACTCGGCTTATACACGAGTATATACGTTAGTCTGTATTTTCAATCCATTTGGGATTGCATGTAATAGCTATAAATAGATCTGGTCGACCATACTTTGTAACAATACACATAGCATCTTGATAGCGCTGTTGCATGTTTTTGGACTTCCCTTGAAAGATGATGGCAAAATTACTGTCTTTCCAGTTCGAATGCCCCTTTTAATTTATTTTTTTTAGTAAATGTTCTTGTAGGACACAATAATCTTCCACTTTTAAATCTAACTGGTGCATTTATATGTAGTGAAGATGATTAGCTTCAATTTTAACATAGGCATTGACCAAATATTGCTGGGTGAGTTTGCCACCATTCAGTAGTGGATTAAATCCCTTGCTGACTGATAATATGTAGCTATAGTACTGTAGTTGGGTTATTCTACATGCACTATTTCCCTGTTGTTTTAGACCGTCATGCCAACCTTGGTCTCCATAAGGAAAAAAGATAAGATACAGCAGAGCATCCAAATTGCTATGGAGAATTCTGATACATTGTGTTTTTGGAGCCAGAGGGTTGCATGGATCAGGTTTTAAAAGGATTAATATGACTCTATTGAAGGGAGGCTCTCCATCTTCATTGTGAAAGACAACTGCTACTTCACTCACTCTTGGGTTGTTGTATAGCCTTGGATCTTGAGTCCTATCTTGCTTAATAGCCGTTGTGATGGTTGGCATAACACTTCCGTTTTGATGAGCTTTGATCTGTTCTTGTTGGACAACATCGCGTAGCATTCAATAGGCAGCAGCGAATGGATTAATAGCATGTAGTTTATCAGCAATAATGTTCTTTATTGTAGGATGACATTTTTCATTTTCTTTTATTTTGAGTCGTAGTTAATTTGCGTTAGTGGTGTCCAGTATATAAAGTTGAGCAAACTTCGGTTGGTCTTCCTCTGTTGGATGTAGTGTGCCTGTTCAATAATAGATCTGTCCATGTATGCGAAAACAGTTGGGCCATATCCTGATGGTGGTGAAATACTTGCTCCCATGGAGGCAAAAGCAAAGGAACTGTTGATACTGCGAATATTATCCGTGACATTTTTACTGAATTCACTTTCTCCTTGCATCAACTTTTTAAAGTCTTCAGGATACTGTAATAAAGGTAGATGGACTTTACCTTTCTGACAGCAGTGTGTAAACTTTCCATCAGAAGGAGTCTCAGCTTTAAAATTCATAGATTGGCAATGTGGACATAGATGGTTCATGGGACCACAGCTGTGTTTCTCAATGGTATGTTCATCTTGGGTACAATTTTTTGGTTGTAGTTGAATGTCATGTCTTGCATTGTCAATGCAACTTGTTTCTCGGCATATGCAAATTTGTCTTAGATGTAGTTCCTGTAGGTGCCTTGGGAGGAAGGGCTTGTAAGATACATATTATGGACTGATGGTATCAGGGGTACTGTATGGTTATATATAAAAACAATTCCCTTGTCATCCACTGTTTCATCTGGGATCAGTTAATTTTGGCTGACATATTTGAACAACTCTACTGAAATTGGTGAGATTGTTCTGCTATATATGTCATTTAATTGTGCCGTGTCTTCACTATGTGTGGTCTCTATAATAGACTAGATGGTGGCCCGATTCTAATGCATCGGGTATTCTAGAATATGTATGTAGTTTATTTATGAAGATTTAAGAATAATGCAAAGCGAAGCTGGGTCTAAATCCTGCGCCAATATCACTGATTGCTGGCAACCGGCCGGGCGCAACCAATCAGCGAAGCGTGGTTGAAATCGCTTGCCAATTTGCGGGCGGACTGTCCCTGTTGCTGATTGGTCGTGGGCGGCTGGCCTGACCAATCAGCAACCAGGATTTGCGTTACAGACAAACAGACAGAAGTAGACAATTATATAGTAGATACCTACAGCAGTACCGGTGTGCAGTGGTGCCAATGTACAGTGGTGCCTGAGTGCAGGAAGGGGCCGGGTGTCAGCGGCCAGTTGCGGGCAGGAAGGGACCGGGGAACAGCGAGCAGGAGGGTCGGGTAAGAGCGGCCGGGTGCGGGCAGGTAGGGGCCGGGGATGAGCGGCCGGGTGCGGGCAGGAGGGGGTCGGGGAAGAGCAGGCGGGTGTGGGCAGGAGGGGGCCGGGGAAGAGCGGGCGGGGTGCGGGAGGAAGGGGCCAGGGGGACATCGACTGGGTGCGGGCAGGAGGGGGCCGGGGAACAGCGGCCAGGTGCAGGCAGGAAGGGGCCGGGGAACAGCGGCTGGGTGTGGGCAGGAGGGGGCGGGGGGCCCCCCTGCCCGTAGCAGAATGCTTAGCAGAGTATACGGCGGCTCATTGCTTAGCTAGCAGAGTATATGGGGGCTCAGTGGTTAGCAGACTTTTTAGCGGCTCAGTGGTTAGCAGAGTATACGGCGGCTCAGTGGTCAGCAGAGTATACAGGGTCTCAGTGGTTAGCAGAGTATACGGGGGCTCAGTGGTTAGTACAGTATAAGCTGGGTCAGTAGATAGCAATGTATACGGAGCCTAAGTAGCTAGCACTCTATAGTGACTCAGTGGTTGGCACTGTATATGGTGGCTCAATAATTAGAACAGTAATGTGGCTCAATGGTTAGCACTGTTATGGTGACTCAGTGGTTAGCACTGTATACAGTGACTCAGTGATTAGCACTCTATGGTGGTTCAGTGGATAGCACTGTATATGGTGGCTCAGTGGTTAGCACTATGTATGGTGGCTCAGTGGCTAGCACAGTATGGTGGCTGAGTGGTTAGCACAGTATGGTAGCTCAGTGATTTGCACTGTATATGGTGACTCAGTGGTTAGCACTGTATATGGTGGCTCAGTGGTTAGCACAGTATGGTGGCCCAGTGGTTAGCACTGTATGGTGGCTCTGTGGTTAGCACAGTACGGTGGCTCAGTGGTTAGCACTGTACAATGGCTCAGTGGTTAGCACTGTACGGCGGCTCAGTGGTTAGCACTGTATGGTGGCTCAGTGGTTAGCACTGTATGGTGGGTCAGTGGTTAGCACTGTACGGTGGCTCAGTGGTTAGCACTGTATCGTGGCTCAATGATTAGCACTGTATGGCGGCTCAATGGTTAGCACTGTATGGTGGCTCAGTGGTTAGCGCAGTATGGTGGCTCAGTGGTAAGCACTGCGCGGTGGCTCAGTGTTTAGCAAAGTATGGTGGCTCAGTAGTTAGCACAGTATATCGTCGCTCAGTGGTTAGCACTGTACGGTGGTTCAGTGTTTAGCACAGTATGGTGGCTCAGTGGTTAGCACTATATGGAGGCAGAGTGGTTAACTCTATATGGAGGCTCAGTGATTAGCACTGTATAAGGTGGCTCAGTGGTTAGCACTGTACACGGTGACTCAGTGATTAGCTCTCTATGGTGGATGAGTGGTTAGCACTGTATACTGTGGCTCAGTGGTTAGCACAGTATACGCTGGCTCAGTAGTTAGCGATGTATATGGTGACTCAGTGGTTGGCAATGTATATGGTGGCTCAGTGGTTAGCACAGTATGGTGGCTCAATGGTTAGCAGTGTATATGGTGGTTCAGTGGTTAGCACTGTACAGTGGATCAGTGGTTAACACTGTATGGTTGCTCAGTGGTTTGCACAGCGCGGTGGCTCAGTGGTTTGCACAGTGCCGGTGGCTCAGTGGTTAGCACAGTGTGGTGGATCAGTGGTTTGCACAGTGCGGTGGCTCAGTGGTTTGCACAGCGCGGTGGCTCAGTGGTTTGCACAGTGCCGGTGGCTCAGTGGTTTGCATAGCGCAGTGGCTCAGTGGTTTGCACAGCGCGGTGGCTCAGTGGTTTGCACAGCGCAGTGGCTCAGTGGTTTGCACTGCGTGGTGGCTCAGTGGTTAGCACTGCGTGGTGGTTCAGTGGTTAGCACTGCGTGGTGGCTGAGTGGTCAGCGCAGCATGGAGGCAGAGTGGTCAGCACAGGATGGAGGTAGAGTGGTCAGCGCATGATGAAGGCAGAGTGGTCAGCCCAGGATGGAGGCAGAGTGGTCAGCGCAGGATGGAGGCAGAGTGGTCAGTGCAGGATGGAGGCAGAGTGGCCAGCGCAGGATGGAGGCAGAGTGGTCAGCGCAGGATGGAGGCAGAGTGATCAGCGCAGGATGAAGGCAGAGTGGTCAGCACAGGATGAAGGCAGAGTGGTCAGCACAGGATGGAGGCAGAGTGGTCAGTGCAGGATGGAGGCAGAGTGGTCAGCGCAGGATGGAGGGCCAGTGATCAGCGCAGGATGGAGGGCCAGTGGTCAGTGCAGGATGTGGGCCAGTGGGGGGGAGGTGAATGGAGCAGTGGCGGTGAGGTGAATGGAGCAGCAGGAGGGTGGCGGGGAGGTGAATGGAACAGCGGCGGGCAGGAGGAGGCTGACAGCGCGGTGTCTGTGTTTGAGGGAAAACGCGCGCGCGGCTGTTTTGCGTAGTCTGCGCTCATTGGTGGCCGCCAATGAGCGGCCTCTGTCTGGTGCGCGATTTCGGCTTCAGACAGACGCCTTATACAATTATATAGTAGATGTGATGGTAGTTAGCATCACCAACCTCTGTATATTTGCACACTCTGATTTTGCCTATTTGTCCTCTATTTTTAGGGTGGTCTCTTTTCACTGTATATATAATTTTTTTGACCTATGGTCACTTTATGTATATTTATTAAAGGTTACATTTTAGTTTTTATCTTGTCTACCCCTGCTGATATTCGTGACAACAACTCCCATTAGAACTGCCCGGTCTTGCTGAGTGCAGCGTTGAGCCAGAGGCTCTGATGAGAGTTGTATTGGAGTACATTGGAGCTTCATGGGAAGATTTTTGCTTTAATAAATTGGTAAACGAGCAGTGGTGGGGGTTTCTTTATTCAAATAAACAATTTTTTTCTGTGTGTGTTTTTTAACTGTACACTTACTGGGTTACTAATGGGGGTGTCTGATAGAGCATGATAAATTACGGGCCTGCCACTGGCCAAGAGTGCCCTATGGAGCGTCATTCTCAGAACAAAGGTACATTGAATTCAATGGGACATTATATCATTGGATTACGTTGGAACTTAGAGGATTTTATTTTTAATTAATAAATTATTTTGAATTATTAAATATGCGAATGAGGGAGTGTGAGGTAGTCTTTATCTAGATAAGCTATTTCTTCCAGTGTCTGTATATTTTTTAACTTTACACTTACTGGGTTTACACTTAATGTGGATGTCTAATAGACGCTTCTCCATTACTACCAACAGTGCTTGATGCTAGTTGACATTACACAGCTGACATCAACCCCAAAAGTATTACCAAGATTACCAATGCACCAGGGAAATCAAGAAGAATTAGACAAAGTGCCAGAATTGGCACATCTAATACATGTGCCACTTCTGGGGTGGCTGCAGGCAGGTATATTTATGCTGGGAAGGGACAAATAGCCATGGACATTTGTCTGCTTTAATAACCTGTGCTGGTTATCAAAGAAGTTGAAGGACGCCACATCTTTTTTTTTTTTTTTTTCATATCTTGTTTACAGAAGTGTACGGGCATCTTCTGTAGGCCAAAAAGCTTACTGAATAGCTGCTTTTCAGACTTTAAACAAACTTTATTACTATATGAACAGAACCCAAACTCTGAACCCGGACCCAGACTTATTTGTAAAAATCTGTGTTTTATGTCTGAGCCGCGAACACCAGGTGTCCGATACAAATCCTGAACGTCATTTTTTGAGTTCGCTCATCTCTAGTCAGCAGAGTTCTCTCTCTCTCTTACTCTCTCATCTCCCCAATGTGTATTTCCTGAGCAATTACAAACTTTATAGCATTAAGATTTGTGCAAATTCTTTCCAAATTATTATTTTGTAGGAAATTTTGGCAAAGTAGCCAATTTCAGACTTCAAAAAATCCTCTCATCTCAGCCTCCTGTTATTCTTGCAAGAAAAAAAGGAAGAGAATTTTGGTGACTGATAAGACAGGCTCACCATTTGTGAAGTCCTTGGGAAAAATAGTTTATGTGGGAGCCAACATTATGCTGGCTCCCTGAGGGTACCGTCACACGTGGAGATATCTCCGGCGATTCCACGGGGCGACAACCCAGGCGACGCTTGGGCGACAACCTGACCGGAAATTGCCTGAGCGTCGCCCAGGGGCGATCAAGTCGATGGTCGCCGCTTCCGCGTCACACAGAGCCACCACATTAGCGATGTGGGTATAATTTTGAGCCGCATCTCGGAGATAGGTGTTAACATTATGTTGTGTGACGCCTTGAAGACGTGTGATTGGTTGCAAACAAACACCAATCATTATTTAATGTGTCCTTGTTCGGCGCGCCACATCGTTACATGCAAGCATGCATGTTCGTATTGGCTCGGTGCTTTAGTCAACTCTCGTGTGATGTGTCGCGGATTATTGCTAGACGCATTGGCGTGACCAAAAAGGCAAAACACGGTGCTCGCGTGATGATTAATTGTACAGTGAATTTCCCTGAGGAAGGTGCCAGGAGAGGCATCGAAACGCGTAGGAAAGGAAATAAAGAAGATCTTTTGCTATCCAAATTGGATTCCTGGTGATTTGTGGGGACTTGGCAGCTCGGACTGTAACACACCTTGCTTTCCCAATCCTTTGGTGGTTCTTTCATTGTATGAGCAGTGCGGATCTAGGTAACACTGTCCTTTTTGGGTTTAGCTAATTGGAGGAGACATTTTGAGTATGAAAGCTCCACTGTCCTATACTGTCTACTGTTAAACAAGGTTTGGTATGTTGGAATTTAAGAAGATTGATCTGTGAAAGGGTTGTACAAAGCAATAATATTCATGCACAATCTTTTAAGTGTCATTAATTAACATTAATGACACATAAAAGATTGTGCATGAATATTATTATTCCCTTAATGACTCATGAGGTATGGCTTGGGTAGAGCAGTGATCCGCCTGTAGCTGTTAACCTGTTAAATGTTACTGTCAATCTCTAAAAATAGCATTAACCATGCGCCAGCAGTGCAGTGTGCTGTTCTGACCCCTCGCTGGCACTCCTGCGATGCGATCGCGAGATGCCGGTGAGTTGACATGACAAGCAGGGGTCAGCTGATGAACCCTGTGTCTATCATCTCAGTACTCCTATGAATTCTAGAACATAGCGGGCACTTACTGTGATTTCTTCTATATACTAAGGATCAGACTATTGCAGGTTGAAGTACCTTAAGGAGTCTAGTAAATGTAGTAAAAAAAAGCTTTTAAAAATAAAAAAAAGTTGAAATCACTCCACTTTTAAAACATTAAAAATTAGGAAATAAAAAAAATTACATATTTGTTATTACTGCATTTGTAAAACATCAATCTATTAAAATAGTAAATAAATTAATCTGATGGTAAATAGTGTAACAAAAAAAAATCAAAACGCCAGAATTGCAGTTTTTTTGGTCAATGCAACCACAGAGAAAAATGTATTAATAGGCATTCAAAACATTGTATATACCTCAAAATAATATCAATAAAAATATCAGTCTGAGGAGAAAAAATAAGACCACACAGCTCCATATCACTTCTCCCCATGCCTCAAAATTACTGGAGCAGCATATCCATCTTGAACTGTCCTTCCACCACTTCTCCTGTTCCCTCTTCGACTGGCTACAATCTGAATTCCAAACTTATCATTTAATCAAAGCTGCCCTAAATAAAGTGAAATAAAATACTGTATAGTTTTACAGCTTTTAGCATAAATTCTAAGCTGATGACACGCAGATCTATCTTTCTGAACCCAACATCACCTCCTTACTAACTAGAATCCCACAATGTTTGTCTGCTATTTTATTCGCTCAATTTCTAAAACTTAACATGGACAAAACCTATCCATTAAAGATAATGGTTGCTCCCTCTCCCCATTCCCACATGCTCGCTACCTTGCCTCAACTCTGCTCTCTGCTTCAAGCCGCGTAGCCAAGCCCATTCCACCTCCTGCTGACTCCAAATCAAAAATATTTCCTGGATCAGTACATTCCTTAACCAAGAATTTGCAAAAACACTCGTGCATGCCCGCATAATCTCCTGCCTACTGAAACCTCCTGCTCTGTGGCCTCCCTTCTAACATCCCCCCACCCCTACAATCTATCCTAAACTCTGCTGCCCAACTAAACAAACTGTCCCTCTGCTATTTCGAGGCCTCTTCTCTCTGCCAATCCCTTTGCTGGCTTCCCATTGCTCAAAGACTCCAGTTCTAAACCCTAACCATGAGATACAAAGCCCTCCACAACTTGTCTTCCTCTGTACAGCTGTGACATGATATTCCGATACTTACCTGCATGAAACCTCGGATCATCACAAGATTTCTTTCTCTCCTCCTCTCTTATGTCCCTTTCTCCACAATCGCATACAAGATTTTTTCCATCCATCCCCATAATCTGGAACTTTCTGTTCCAACACAGAGTCTAGCCTATCATGGAAATCTTCAAAAGAAGACCCATCTCTTCCGACAAGCCTACAAGCTATAGTAACCCTCAAGTCCAATATACTGCCGCACGATAGGCTCTACCCTCACCTACTGTATCCTAAACCATCCCTTCTGGATTCTGAGCCTTCGCAAGCAGGGTTCACTCTCCTCCTCTACTAGTCTGTGTCTTGTATTTTTCATGATTATTGTACTTGATTTTATTATGTATACCTCTTTTCACTTGTAAAGTGCCATGGAATAAATGGCGCTATAATAATAAATGATAATAATAACAAGGGGTTCTAAAATGGTGCTGAGTTGTTCTTCAGCATTAACAGGTGGCGATGACCATTGTGTAAACTATTATCATCTGGCTAACCAGCCCATATTGGAACATTTCCATTGGAAGTTAGAAAATGGAGGACTCTGCAGAACGAGAGTAACACGTAATAATTGCATGTTGTGTTTCATAAAGAAATGTGATAGGTTTTGGTAAATGGTTCTCTAAGAAGGTATAGACTGCATTAACTCTTAACTATTTTTAAACACTTAATAACAATGCTATATTTTTTTGCTCTTCAGAAAATAAGCGATCTTGTAATGCAGACAATGAAATCTTTTATGACTTATTTTGCTCCATCTGTTGTTTACTTTGTAATAGCAGTCTACACTGTATTTTAAGCTTCAATAAAGTATCCAAAACTCATTATCCCTTCATTTCCATCAACATTTAGCATCCGTTAACAATCCACTTATTGTCTGGGAGTAATATACAATTATACTACTTTTAATTAAACCAATAACAGCCATATCTTCTGGCCAAGTGAATCGGAAATTAGTGTTAGAACTTACTGCCAGTATGACATGGTTCTTGGTAACATACCTGCCAATAAGCATTGTTACTTTCTCAACATCCTTCTTAAACAGACATCCAGGGCGATATACTTCAGTAGTTTCTACGAGCAGAAGACAATACATGCACAGGTAAGAAAAATATATCTATCAGTAGATAGAAGCTGTAAGCAGTTTATTATTTGCTCATATTATTTTATACCATATACCGCACATTAAACCGACATTTTAAAAGACCCTACAAACAGAGAGAAAGAAACTTGCACATATAAGAATTGGGAAATATTTAGTATAAACTTCAGGGCATGTGTATCTATGCAGTCTGTAGTATTTCATATGCCTTTCATACTCATTTTGCAATTCATGTGTATTTTTTTTCATATTATAGATTTGGCTATAAAAAAAAAGAAAAATCCAAATTGCAGACAGGTCTCATATGAGCAGTAGGTACAATGTACAATCTATAATATAGGCAATGTTTTCCCTTCTGAGTCCACTCGCGTGAGTCAGTGTTGTATTGGATTACCCGAACATTGGCCGCTTCGCGGCCTTGCGAGCTTCAGGCGATCGCTATACCCGCGCACGGCATGGCAGTCGCCTTAGCAGCGCGAACATTGGCCTATGCGCATGCGTTTCAGAGATGCTCTTCTGAATCCGATGCATGTGCCTCGGGCACCCACGTAACACATATAGGGCTAGCACCTCAATCTAGTGTACCCAAGATCTAACAGTGTTGGAATTATTACAACATCCTAGTTCACAGTAGTTGCAGGTTGGATGTACAACATGACAATCATTTATGCAATGTCACAAAAACTAACAATACTTTAAGATTTGTTGATTGATGCTTAGCCTAAGGCTATATTCAGACACACCGTTTTATTTTCTGCTGCGTTTTTGGCTGCAAAACAGGAGCTGTCCTCCAAAAAGCACAAAAAAAACGACCATCCATGTCTGATCAGTTTTTGGCTGCATTTTTGGTGCTGTGTTTTTTTCCTCCATTAACATTGATTCCTATGGGAAGAACACAGGAGAAAAACACCACAGAAACGAACATGCTCATTTGTAAAACAGAGCACTCTTAAGGCTGAAGGCACACTGAAGACTTAAGCATCAGCTCCATGGCCAGGGCACCGGAGTTTCAATGTGCCCTGGCGTATGCGTAGCATACTGGCACATTCACTGAAAGGAGACACCGGATTTTATGAATGAACTGGCAAAGCCGACAATTACCGGCTTGCCAGAAATATAGCGATTAACCCCTGAACTACTAATGAATTAAGGCAGCATGGCTCTAGGGAGGGTGGTCACTCCCTGGAGACATGGTGCCAATGTGGCACCCAGGGGTTAATGTGCCACTGTAACACCACAAAGGGTTAACTTCCCACACACCCATCACCTACACTAGCGCCTCCAGGCCAGAAGGGGGAACTAAAGCTGCTTCCCTATATATTCTGGTGTGGAGAGGAAGTGGTGAAGAGTAGAGTGGTGGGAGGAGCTAATGTTGTTTACCTCAGAGTGGCAGTGACAGTCAGTTGGAGTTAGTGCAGTTCCTGAGAGGAACTGAGGAAAAGGACCAGGGTGTAAAAGGGCTGCGTCAGGCCCAACCCACGGTTCACTGTCCATTCCAGGCCAGCCAAGGTCTGAGGAAAGGATAGGAGAAGCAGAGGAACACACCAGGGACACAGAGTTACCCTATAACTCACCCTGGTGAAGCGCAAAGACCGAATACCGGATCCGACATTGTGCCTGCTACAAGTAGCACAGTAAACACCGGATGAGTGATGGATTTTCATATATTCACTGTACCACAGCGAAGCAAAACAGCGGGGTCACAAACACAAAATTAAACTCAAGTTGCCTAGCAAGTGGGTACCGTGAGGGGAGACAGGGTCAGCAGCGTAGTTAAAGCGGCAGCAGGGCCACACACAAAGCGCAGGAGAAGGAAGTCAAGGACCCTGTCAGGGTGGGAGCAACCCGGCCCCGGTAGAGACTCCGTGGACAAATCTACTGATCAATATCTGCAGTAAAGACTTGGAAAACTACAAAACGTGAGTCTGTGTGATCCTTACAAACCTTGTCTCCTCACAAACTGTCATCTCTACTACTACCCCTGCCCTGCATCCATCTATAGACTATTATCACCACTGCCCGGGAACCAGGCTCTGCCTGCGGAGAGCCTTTACATCACCGGCTGCCAAACATCATCCCCGGAGGTTCTGCAGCAGCGGTGGTCACCCTGACCACAACCTGTGGGTGGCGTCACGATTTCACCCCTGTAAATAGCCCCCCAAACCCATTCATTGTGGGCTAGGGACACGGTCCGGACCACGGACTGCCGTGATACCCCCAGTGATACCCGTCCGGTACCGAGTACCCCATCCCAGTGGGCTCCACACCAGCATATTTTGAACACATTAACCCTTGATTCTCAGGTTAATTACCGCGTATGCAGCATCTGTGCTGATATGCCGCACAGATGCTGCAATGCAGTTTAACCCCGAAAATTACAAATAGATGCCGAGCAGCTGGGTGCTTATTAATCATCTTGCACCGCTGACACAGCAGTGCAAGATGATTCATTACTGTACCAGGAAACCAGCACATTCATACTCTGCGGCTTTGACAGCCGCGCAGTTTGAATATGCCGGTAAATGCTGTCCACGGTCCTGAAGTTTGCTTCAGGACAGCGGACACCATCACACTCACATGCAGCACACACGCACTCACGCTGCCCACTTCATCACACTCGCAACACACTCACATGCAGCCAGGCACACTCACCCACATGCACCACACTCACACCACACTCGCAACACACTCGCAACACACACACCCAAAACACGCATCACACTCTCATCACTGTCGTGCATCAAACACACTCCGTGTTTGATGCACGACAGTGTGCCTTCAGGCTAAAGTGAAAAAACGGATCACTTTATATATGCCCTGTCTGAATGGCAAAAATGAAAACCCATTGACTTGAGTGATAGTTTTGTGCAGTGCACTGCAAAAAATGAATGCAGAAAACGGTATGTGTGAATGTAGCCTTATTATATACTGTTTATTCCTAAAAGCTGGTGTCAAAGATCTTGAGGTGCACTGGTGGTGGTTTTAGCAGTGCACTCACATAAATACAGTGGACTCATACATCTACTGTGTTTCTTCTACTTTGCTCTTAAAGAGGATCATTCACCACTGTTCACATGATAAACTGGCTATATCATGATAAAGTGGCTAAAGATCTGAATATAATATACGGTAGTTTTAATTTTACTATTTCTCATCTTCTTTATGGAAATATTAGCCTGTAAAATTTAGACTCTAATTTCCCCTGCAACCAAGGGGCAGTTAACAGAGATTTTTCTCCCCACCATTTATTTTTTTCCTGAGTGATATTGCCCAATCATAAGAAGGCAGCTTCATACTGTTAAAAAGAAGAAAGCTTGCAGAAGAGGTCAGATTAGGTTTTTTTACTGTCATGTGGTAAGAATTTTCTGCCTAACCATGTCACAGATGTCATTGCTAACAGTGCAGAGAAGTGCAGGTAGATGAGAGCTGCGCCATCTATCATTACTCACAGTGCTCTTGCTGTATTTCAGGCATCACAGAGTTATGCCCCTGTAGCTGCTATAGGCTAGGGTCACATTTGCGTTGGGGTTTGCAAATCCTGATTTGGTTTTGAGCATTAAAAATGGGCAGCGCACTGCCATAGAACTAATGTTAAAGCTTTCAGCACCATGCATAGCAGCATGTACAGTACGCAATTTGTGTAAGCAGCAGGGTCAGCTTCTTATTGAGGATGCTGACCTGTGCTTACGCACATTGCGTACTGTAACTCCTCCTTACAGCGATGAGCCGCTGGCTGTCATTGACAAAATAGCAAAAGCCGACCAAAGCTGGCAATACTGTAATAAAGCAATTTAACCCCAAACATGCTGCACTATGTGGACAACATGTCTCTAGAGAGGGTGGACACTCTCTGGAGACTTGTTGCCCACATATAATATTAACATTAACTCTTTGTTCATCCCCCAGCTGCAGGAATGAGCAAAGCATCCGGCAACCGGATTGCACATTATGAGCAATCTGGTTACTGGATGCGTGTTTAGGGACACATGAAGGCAAAATGTGTCTGAAAGCACATGAGATTACCGCTTCCGGATCTGGATGCAGAAATTGCAATGTGCCATCTAAATGTGACCCTAGCCATAGATCCAGAGCATTAAATGCTTCGATCTTATTCATAATGTACTGACATAACAGCATGATGAGATGAGAGCAGTGGCCTGAGAACAGAGTGCCACATTCAATGCAATTACTCTATGTGACTGTAGACTTATGAACCCTCACAGCGTGCACAGTGCACTGTCAGGATTTTCTGATTAGATTTGCTTACTTCTGGCCACTTTCAAACTAGATATGTGCATCCCCTCTCAATTCAGTAGTATTGATCAAGGCCATGCATTGAAAGTCAGAACGTGTTCAAGAAAATGCATATTGCATACCGTACTTAAGGACATATGACTGCCTGCTCCCACCAGAGTCACTCCCAGCCAGACCTTAAATTTATCATGCACAATAATGTCAGTAACTCAGTGAGATTACCACACATGAGAAATTCTCAGTCTGGTGCAGAATGGAAGTGACCTATAGAACCCCCATGGAGCCTGTGGAGCTTGCAGTTGTCTGCTTTATCATGGCTGGTTATCAAAAATGAGGTACACCATGCTTTTTGAAAAATTATTTAATTTTTCACTTTCCACCAGTGACCTGGGAGTCAGGGTACCTTTACACGCCGCGACGGCAGGCTGGATACATCTCGCTACTTCACGTGCACGAGCACGCTCAAACGGTTACAAAAGGTCAACGCACCCTCTTTACACGCCGCCACAAGGTGCGCTACGCCACGCTACATCTATAGCTAGCTACATCGCCGGGTGTCTCAAGTAGCCAGCTGTAGCTCATTTACACACCGCTATAACCAGCTACTATGGGCGGACCTGGTGCAGCAGGGCCAGCACATAGGCGTGCCACAATTGTGGATTACGAGCCGTCCGTACGCTGATAGGACGAAGCAATAACATCCTGATTGGGCAGGCAACGCAGGAGGCTGAGTAATACAGCACGCTCGAGCGATTGTGTAGTGTGACTCGTCAGCTCCTTAAATATGCCTCCCTATGCAGCGACTACCAATCGTCATGCAGCAGCTTCCACCAATGATCGCACATGGGGCGCGGTAACACGGAGCCAGGGTCACGCCTTAGCTACATCGCCGGGTGTCCAGAGTTTCCTTCCGTTGCTTCTTTACACGCCGATACAGCTCGCTACAATCGGCGATGTAGCCATCAGTTTTTGAGCAGAGCTAGGAAACAGATGTATCTGTTGCCGGCTGTAGCGTCACGTCTTCAGACGCCGCTACGACGGGCTACATTGGCGCTACAAGCTACATTTGTAGCCTGTAGCGGGATGTATCCAGCCTGCCGTCGCGGCGTGTAAAGGGCCCATCAGAGATACATTCAGGCATTTTCCCCATACTATTCCCATTACATTCAGCACAGATTCCATCCATTTCAGCCACCCTCCTAGGGGGAGTCTGCTGGAAAAATGCTCGAGTTCCCCATTGACTTCCATTATACTCGTTACTTATTAATTAATTAAGCCTGTTTATGTGTTGGACATGCTCAATTTGAATAACAAGTGCTCGACACTTTAGTGCTCACTCATTACTAAAAGCTATACGTTATTCACCCTTAAAGGGAACCAACCACCTCGGATGACCCTCATACACTGTTAATATGTGCCCCTGCAGCCTAGTAAACCATTTGCAGCACTGTTTTTGTGTGAAAAGTGGCTGCAGTAGAAGTGAGATAATGATTTTATACACTTACATGCCTGCGTACTTGAGGCCGTCTCCCTGTGTGTGCTGGCACTTGTGGGCTGTGCTCATCATGTCTGCTCTCCCTCTCCCTTATGCACGCCCCCTCTCAGCCTGCTATAGTGATGTGAGGCTGATTGCGTCATAAAGGGGGTGGGGCTACTGGGATGCCGCGATTTAGCCCCGCCCCTTTATGACGCAATCAGCCTCACATCACTATAGCAGGCTGAGAGGGGGCGTGCATAAGGGAGGGGAGAGCAGACATGATGAGCACAGCACACAAGTGCCAGCACACACAGGGAGACGCCCTCAAGTACGCAGGCATGTAAGTGTATAAAATCATTATCTCACTTCTACTGCAGCCACTTTTCACACAAAAACAGTGCTGCAAATGGTTTACTAGGCTGCAGGGGCACATATTAACAGTGTATGAGGGTCATCCGAGGTGGTTGGTTCCCTTTAATAATTAACAAATAAGTCAGGATAAGCCTAATATCCAACAAAACCTGCCTAGGAAAAGCTCCCCAAAAATCTCAAAGTTGCTATTATTTAATGTGGGGGGGGGGGCCTAAAATAATGGGCCCTCACCCTGCTGAGAATACCAGCACTCAGCTGCCTAGTTTTACCTTGGCTGGCAATTAAAAATAGGGCGGAGCCCATGCATTTTTTTTTGCCAGCCAAGGGTAAATTAGGCAGCTGTGGGTGGCAGTTAGCAGTTTTCTGCTTTAATCAGGCTTGACTTAAAAATGCTGTGAAGTACCACGCGTTTAACAACCAATGATGGCAGGTTGATTGCCATACACTAATGTGTATGGTAACCAAGCAGAATCACTGTCCAAATTGTGGAAATCCAGTCTGACTACAACAGCCAATCACAGAGGCTCTCACAGAGTGTGAGCTTCTGTGATTGGCTGCTTGTTTGACAGTGCAGTGAATATGCAATTAGCTTAATAAGTGCCTGGAAGTAACAACGGGAGACTAATAAACCCAATCTAGCTATTCTATCTGCTCTTTTCTCAGTTTATACACCATGAGAAAGACCATGCTAAAAACACATTGCACATGGACCACACTCGCACCACAGTCACACCACACTCATTGCTCTCTCACCACACTTGCACCACGCTTGCAAGCCCATACAGAAAGCACTCGCATGACTGTCATGCATCAAAAACACTACGATTTTCACGTAAGCTAGCGTGCCTTCACCCTTAGGAGAATTCCGGCAAATCTATTTAGTTAACTAGGCTATGGTGCATGGAAAAAAATAGAAACTGAGCTGATCTCAGGCATATATGAAGATAATGCTATAGAAATTTTGAGTCCGGGATCCATAACAATGTGATGTTAAAATTTAAGTTTTAATGGATCATAATTAAAACATATGAAAAATCTGAGGGGTGAATAGGATACAGAGCTGACCAGATGCATGTGACAAAAGTTCCTATCAGAAGCAGCTATTTAACTGCATATTCAGCACTGAACCAGCCAAATAAGTGATCTCCTAGCATAGAGACCAAGAGGGTAAATTGTTCTGCGGCTTCTGGCTTCTCCACAGCCATCTCCGCCACAGCGCTGCTACGCAATGTGCATTTTTGCCATTTGTTGGATTCGTTCTCTGAACCAGGTGCTGCAGATGACTCTGGTGTAGGAGATGCCCCAGTCTCATTAAAAGAAGCTATGTCCCTGTTAATGGACTGGCATTACAGCCGTGACAGCCTGATCTGGGGATGGATCCTTCGGGTCTTCTAGTCTGATCTACAGGCATGAGTTGCTAAACATATGCGGAGCCCACTGGGACGGGGTACTCGGATGTCATGGCGGTCCTGGTCCAGACCGTGTCCCGGGTTCACGCAAGTAAAGGGGTGTATTTACAAGGGATTAGGTTTGTCGTGACGCCACCCACGGGTTGTGGTGAGTTAGGGGACCACTGCTGCTGCAGAACCTCCAGGGATGATGTTTTGGCAGCTTTAGATGGAACGGCTCTCCGCAGGTAGAGCCTGGTTCCCTGGGGGAGTGGTAATTAAATCTGTAATGGTGGTTATAGATGTTGCAGGAAAGCAGGGGTAGTAGTAGAGATGATGAAAGTGGAGGCAATGGCAGTTTATGAGGGAAAGTGGGGCTTCAGCACGAGGATCACACACACTCACGTTTGTTGTCGTTTTCCAAGTCTTTACTGTGCAGATGATAAGCAGAGTATTGTCCACGGAGTCTGTACCGGGGCCGGGTTGCTCCCACCCTGACCGGGTCCTTGGGCTTCCTACTTCTGCGCTTTGTGTGTGGACCTGCTGCCGCTTTTAGCTGAACTGCTGGCCCTGTCTCCCCTCACGGGTACCAATCTGCTAGGCAACTTGAGTCCTCTGTGTCACTGACCCCTCCGTGTTGCTTTGCTATGGTACAGTGAAGATGGTGGACCTTCACTATCCCGGTATTCACTGTCCTGTCTGTCTCAGGCACAGCCTCGGATCCGGTATCCATCCTAAGCGCCTCTCCGGGGTGAGTTTAGGGTAACTTCTTGTCCCGGATGTGTTCCTCTGCTTCTCTGACTCCTTCCCTCAGACCTCTCAGGACCTCCACTCCAACTCGACTCAACTCCAGACTCAAACTAAACTAAACTGACTGTCACTTCTGCTCTGAGGTAAACAACATTAGCTCCTCCCACTCTTGCAGGTACCACCTAAGCTCCTCCCACTTCCTGTTGTGTGGGGAGTAAACCTGTGTTGCTGTTTCTGTGGCATATTAACCCTTGGGGTGCCACACATGTTTCAGAAGAAGAAAAGAGTAGCACTTAATGGGTTGTTGGCAAACTTTATTTCAGCATGTTGTACACATGAGAACAGAGTCAAGGAACAGGAGGGAGGATGGGAAATACGGTGGTTTCAGACTGATCTAGTGCTTTAACGAATTTAGCATTCAATTTTTTGGGCTCACCGACTACAACTGTAGTATTCCCAATCCAGGGATTATTTTCCTTGTAACTTCTGTTTAACATTTATTATTATTCATGTTTTTTCTATATGTTTTTGGTTGTCTTTATCTTCCCATTTCCCTTTTATATCTTTCAATTCCCTCTATGTCATGTCATCTATTCTTTCTGTAAAAAAACATGATTGTTTGCTCAGCAGTCATTGATCGAGGAGAAGTCTTGAAGTGGTATCTATTGAGAGTTTCAGGCGTGTGTATATGGTAATAATTTGAATAGTTTATCTTCCATGCTATAGAAATTAAGGTGCATATAGTTTCACCTAATGTAAGAGGTCTTAATTCCACTGGGAAATGGAGAATTACAAGAGTTGAGGACTCAGAATACGGATATCATCTTTATTCAGGAAACACAGTATTGTCACGCTTCTGGGGGAAGGCGCCCTGGAGTAGACCCACTGGGCCTTGGTACCAAACTCCCCTGGGTGTGCTGGTCCTAGTTTAACCAACCCCCATACAGGGATTGTCAGGGCAAGCTCAGGGGGTCTAAATACCACAGCTGTTAGTACCAGGGGGGCGGCTCGAAGGGTTAGTCTATACTACAGTATAGCAAGGTATGAACCACAGGTACAGAGCCCGAGGCTGGGAGAGCAGGAATGGCTCTACTGGAGGAGAGTGCAAGGAAGGCCTGACCAACAGTCAGCAAGGCAGAAGCAAACTAACTTAATAATCAGGCACCTCCCATCAGTGGAGGTGGCCAGATATACCAGAGGATGGGTAGCTATTGGTCAAGGGGAGTGTCAGGTTGGGCCGGCCCCAAGAGTCACAGGGGAAGGGCACGGCTGCGCCTAGTGCACCGCTCATGACACTCATGAAACCTGACCTCTGCAGTGTGCTGGTGCGTGAGCTGGAAGGTGAGCAGACAGGAAGGGGACCCGGCGACGGCTCCAAGACACAGTACGCCTGGAAGCCGAATGCTCGGTCGGCAGAGGAGCAGGGGATGCTGACCCAGGAGTCGTGAGTTGGGGAGTGGTGCCAGGGGACCTAACAAGTATGATAAGTTAGGAACTTTTTAATTTGCTATTAATTACTTCCCCATTAACTATTCCACCTTAAGTAATAACAGTAAAAAAGTAGGAGTTGTGATATTGATCTCATAAAGTTGTCCGATACAGGTGACTAAATGCCATTTAGATCCAGGTTGTAGATTTGTAATTCTTGAGGGTCTTTTAAAAGGTAAGCCCATTACTTTTTGCAATATTTATGCCTTAAACAAAGTCCAAATACATTTTATATGAAGGGGCGTTTTCCTTGTGCAGACGTTACTTTTATGGTTTTACTGATAGGGGGAGGCATTAATGTCCCATTTTCTGAAAATTTGGATGGACTCTTGGGAATATTCCAGCTTCTGCTAATCTGAAAAGACTGTTGAGTTCAAGAAGCTGATTAGCGATTAGTTTCTTATTTGATTTCTGGAGAAATGACCATTCTAAAGAAAGGGTATACTTGTTCTACTCCGCTCGCAGTCATGCGAGAATAGATATCTTCATTGCCACCAAAATAACGCTTAGGCTGGGGTTACACATAAGCCCTCAGTCCGTTTTTGGCTTCAGTTTTGGTAATTTTTTTTTCTAAGTCCAAAAACTGACAGAAAAACGCATTGGGTGTAATAAACACCCTGTGCGTTTTTCTCTGGAGCTCAAAACATTGCCCTGTCCGTTTTTGAGCCAAAAACGCAGTAAACAGCGTTTTTGGCATCAGTTAAAAAACGCATGCGTTTTTATGCTTTTTTTTAACATGGGGCCCTATGGGAAACGCATGCGTTAACGCATGGCACATATAGGCACTTGCGTTAACGCATGCGTTAACGCATATGCGTTTTTAATGAAAAAATGACTAAGTCCAAAAACGTACAGGAGTGCAGGAGACACAAAAAGCACCCTATAAAAAACGGATTGGTGATGAAAAGGACTTCCAAAAACGGACTTCTATGTGTAACCCCAGCCTTAGTATGATGGAGAGGGTTGAGATGGGGTCCATCACTTGGTCAAAACATGCTCCAGTGGTTCTGGAATTGAGATCTTGCATTCCTTCATCAAGATCTTGTCATTGGCGTTTAAATTAATTTTTACTAATTGATTCCACTATAAGGAAAAGAATGTAAAGGCTAACTGGTCAACTTAAAGGGTTATTTCTGTCTATGACATCCTATCCCAATATGTAGTAATTAACAAAATCTTAAGTGGCATCATATTTATATGCTAACTGACCCTAGTGGACTAATACCCCAGGGACAGTGCAATGCAAGACATACTCATTAAACATGTTTATGCGCAAAAAGGAAATTGAGTACCATGAAGTAAAATAAAGCTTTTTATTTGAAGCCTTATGTATTAAGGAAAAGTGTTTCATAGAACAAGAAAAGTGTTTTTTACATCCAAGTTAATCCGGAATAACAACAATCTATGATGTCAAAATACAGGATCAAAAAATAGCGAATAGGGAATCCATAAATGGATCCAGTACATACAAAATACAGGTACAACTCTACAACCTTAACAGTGAATTATACAATGGAGCTAAACAGCATACCCAATCATAAAGTGACCTGTGTATATCAAAAGTCATCAAGGATTTGATCCCTCTGTGTGCAGTCTCAAAAAGTGCCAAGTGCAAAAGTAGCAGTAATTGTATGTAGATATGAAACAAAGTCACACACAGAAAGATCTACCTTAAATCAATGGAGCCAAGTGATCCTGTACATCAAGGGTTAAGTCAGATTACATAGGTGAAAGGAAAACCAGAATGAGAGCAGGTCACTTTATGATTGGGTTTATGATGCTGTTTAGCCCCATTGTATAATTCACTGTAAACGTTGTAGAGTTGTACCTGTATTGTGTATGTACTGGATCTATTTATGGATTCCCTATTCGCTATTTTTTGAGCCTATATTTTGACATCTAAGGGCCCTTTCACATCAGCGTTTTTTTAAATTTGCGGCAGATGCGGTGAAAAAAACGCATCTGCCGCAACTGCCGCATAACGGTTCCACTTGCGGCACGGTTGCGGTTTTTTCCATAGGAAGTATAGGGGGACTTGCGGCAGATGCGGCAAGTGCGGTATTGCACTTGCGGCAGGTGCGGCAGAGAAAAAAACCGCAGTAAGCCGCGGTTTTTTTCTCTGCCGCACCTGCCGCAAGTGCAATACCGCACTTGCCGCATCTGCCGCAAGTCCCCCTATACTTCCTATGGAAAAAACCGCAACCGTGCCGCAAGTGGAACCGTTATGCGGCAGTTGCGGCAGATGCGGTTTTTTCACCGCATCTGCCGCAAATTTAAAAAAACGCTGATGTGAAAGGGCCCATAGATTGTTGTTATTCCGGATTAACTTGGATGTAAAAAACACTTTTCTTGTTCTATGAAACACTTTTCCTTAATACATAAGGCTTCAAATAAAAAGCTCTATTTTACTGCTTGGTACTCAATTTCCTTTTTGCCCAATATGTAGTAGCTGTAAAAATAGTAATAATAATAATAATAATAATAATAATAATAATAATAATATCAAATAGAAATGTAGTATAGTTTTCCTGATGTATCCATTATATCCATGTCTGTTACCTCATGTGCAGGCCTTTGTAGTTTGGGTATGCATGGTTACAACCCGCTCATACAGTGATAGCTAGTTACTTAGCTCTTTTTGCATGTGGTCATAATCATGGATACCTAAGCTGCAAAGACCGCCACAAGAGGTAACAGTCATGGCTATATCAGGGCAACTATACTACATTTTTAATTGTAAGTATTTTCTAATATTATTAATATTATTACACCTACTACATAATGGGATGGGATCTTGGAAATGGGAATATACCTTTAAGGACTTTTTCCATCAAAACATGGATTCGGTGTATTCACGAGCAGTCTTGTGGGAAGCTCATAAGGTCAAGGTGATGAGGGGTTGTTGCCTTGCTGAAGGGTCCAACTAAAGACAAATACTAAATACCTATATTCTAAACTTTCATCTCAGCTTAAGTATTTGTAAAAAAAAACTCGCAACTTCGCCATCCATGGGGGTACTGAGGAGGGTGTTGGCTATAAGAGACAAGTTGTATCAATAAAAAAAGTTGAAAAATTGGAGAATATAAAAAAAGCAACATGTAAAGGAGACCGGGATCAAGGAAATTATTCAGTCAAAATATCAAAAAATAAATTCATTCTTTATTAAACACATATATAGCCAAATTTAAGGACAAGACAATTAAAGTCAGTTAAAAATTGTACAGGGCACAGCAAAAGAGAACAAAAACGGCAGCTAAATTGAAAATATTTTCAAGACAAAAACAAAGAGGCAGCTGTGTTAATAAGTTATTACAAAAAAAGGTCCCCTTGAAAATGAGTGAAATGGCAAAACTGGATTAGGCTAGGGTCACAGTTGCATTTTTTACAAGCGTTTTTGGAGACCTGCGCTTTCAAAAATGCATGTAAAAACACACCCAAAGGCCCCCATATTAAAAAACGCATGCCCTAATAGCAAAAACGCATGTGTGACAGTACCATGCGTTTTTGGTGCATTTCCAAAACGCATGCGTTTTTTAATATGGGGCCCTATGGGAAATGCATGCAAAAACGCATGCACAATTAGTACCATTCAAAAACGCATGCGTTTTCCATAGGAGCCCATGTTAAAAAAACGCAAGAGATCCTTTAGGCTGGATTCACACTGGCATTCCCCTCCGCAGCGTTCTGCGGAGGGGAACTGCCATGTGAGCGCAGCCAGCGCAAGCCCCTATGTTTATAATGGGAGCGCACGGTGCTGCGCTTGACTGCGCATGACCGTGTGCACCCATTCACTGCCATATGTGATTTGTGCGCAGCCGAATGCCTGTGGACGCGACTTGTTGCATTCCTGGTGCGGACGAGAGTGTGTGATTTGTGCGCAGGAACAGAAGAGATCCTTTAGGCTGGATTCACACTGGCGTTCCCCTCCGCAGCGTTCTGCGGAGGGGAACTGCCATGTGAGCGCAGCCAGCGCAAGCCCCTATGTTTATAATGGGAGCGCACGGTGCTGCGCTTGACTGCGCATGACGTGTGCACCCATTCACTGCCATATGTGATTTGTGCGCAGGCAGATGCCTGCGCACAAATCACACACTCTCGTCCGCACCAGGAATGCAACATGTCGCGTCCACAGGCATTCGCCTGCGCACAAATCACATATGGCAGTGAATGGGTGCACACGGTCATGCGCAGTCAAGCGCAGCACCATGCGCTCCTATTATAAACATAGGGGCTTGCGCTGGCTGCGCTCACATGGCAGATCCCCTCCGCAGAACGCTGCGGAGGGGAACGCCAGTGTGAATCCAGCCTAAAGGATCTCTTCTTTTGAGTACCTGTGGTTTCACTGTCCTCCACCAGTTCCAAAAGATTTTGGAAGGTCACCCAATCTTGATTGAGCAACGACTCAATGACTGAGGGACAATGGTACAGAAGCTTAAATACCAAATGTCTGCAAAATAAATAGACATCTTGATTAGTTTGAATTTGTCTAGCACATTCACAGGTGAAAATTAAAGGCCTTTAGATAGATGTTTAAATTCCACATCAGAAAGAAGATAGTCAGATTGACGATCTGGAGATTACCTCTCACCACACCACTGTCAGAGATGTATTCTACCATCTTCTGCCTTGTCTGACTTCCAGTGGCAATATAGGGGACCATTTGCTTGTTTTCGGTTTTCAGTTTCTGAGGTTTGGTGGGCTTAGGCTTGCCTCTTCTAGTGCACTTTCCGGATCTGTATCATCCAAAGATAAAAAATTGTCACTAGTAGATGATGTAGATGGGGCATTTGGATTACCACCTGCACCACCTTGTTAGTTTTTCAAGTCTAGGTGGCCTAAATGGCCTCTTATGTCTATTTGGTCTGCAGTTGTCTCTAGGGTCATCTAAACATCATCTCCTTTAAATCTCTCTTATCCTAGAGTATTTTCTGTTGTTTACCCTTTATAGTGTCCTGCTCAAAGCGGTCTATAATCTCCTTGAGAGGTGTCTGAAATGGAGACACTAGCGTGCCTTGGTCAAAGTCTCTCAATGTTGATTTCACTTTGTATCTAAGGCCCTTTTCACATCAGCGTTTTTTGCTGATCGCGGCAGTTGCGGTGAAAAAACCGCAACTGCCGCGATTACCGCATAACGGCCGCGATCGCGGCACACTTGTGGCAAGCCCCATACGATGTCTATGGGGCTTGCGGTAAGTGTGTGGCAGGTGCTGCAAGTGCAGTGTCAGCACTTGCGGCAGGTGAGGCCGCGAAAAAACCGCAGTATGCCGCGTTTTTTTCGCGGCCGCACCTACCGCAAGTGCCGATACCGCACTTGCCGCACCTGCCGCAAGCCCCATAGACATTGTATGGGGCTTGCCGCAAGTGTGCCGCAATCGCGGCCGTTATGTGGTAATCGCGGCAGTTGCGTTTTTTTCACCGCAACTGCCGCGATCAGCGAAAAACGCTGATGTGAAAGCAGCCTTAGTTCAATTAACATATAGATGATGATTTCTGAGCACTTAAATTTGTCCACCTCCAAGATCATTTTAAGGCCAGAGTCCACTTCGCTCGCAGGGAAGATTTGAAGGCGTAGGCCTCTATAGGTCCTATACCCAATTTAATGTATTCTTTGAGACACTTGATGTTCCCCAATTCTTAGTCATGTGCTAGTGTAGCTTAATGAGGTTAGATAAAATCCCTTTGAAAGAGTTGTCCTCAGCATAGCAATTGCCTCTCTGGATTCTTGATCCATAACATAGAGAAAAATATGTTTAGGTACAGCTATTTCCAAAAAAACTCAATGTGCCCATTTAGGAACAGTGGTCAAAAGGATCACTGAAAAATGGAATCAGCGAAAGAGTGGCACAAAAGCGTGATCCACCATTCACACGTTTGAAACAAACTGGAGATATAAGAAAAGCAACGTGTTAATGAGACCAGGATCAAGGAAATTATTCAGTCAAAATATTAAAAAATAAATTCATCTTTATTAAACACATATATAGCCAAATTTAAGGACAAGACAAAATCAGCTAAAAAATGTGCAGGGAACAGCAAAAGAGAACAAAATTAGCTGCCCTAAAATTTATGTGGGCAAAACAACACAGGAGGTTTAGAAGTGAGCGGAAAACCATTTCTCCGATATTGCTTGTGCGGAAAGCAACCTGAAAAAAGGTAGGTTGCTGAGCTCGGTTGCCAGACACTTTTTTTGTGCAATATCAGGGTTCCCCTAGGGGTCTGAGGATCATCATAATAGACAGGGCGCACACCTCCATCAGGGGGGAAAGAATTTAAAGGATCTCCTCAGGAGGGAGACTCGGTGGATCTTCATCTTGAAAAGTATGTCACCAGATGGACTAAACTAAGAGTTTCACTTCAAACGATATTACAAGACAGGATCAGGTTTTTTATTACTGTTACTTTGGCTTGATTCCCTCAATTCTAACCAGGGTCTCTTGTAATTGTAATTTCTTCCTTTCTCCTCTTCCAGTTCTGGAGACAATACCAAATACTCTGAGTGGCTCCTTGGTGCCCAACATGGCTCATCATCATGAAAGGCACTCCATCACCAATATTGAATGCTTGGTTCCATGGACATATCATACAAGAGCTGGACAGCTCATTGTTATCTATTCTCTCCCTTTTCATTTTATTTTCATAGCTTTCTCTTATCTATTATAATAAAACCCTAAGGCAACTTCCGTCAGGATGTAATGGTACGTCACATCCTGCTGAAGTTGCCTCTACACCCACTCTGTGTGCTCCAATATGGCCGCCCGTTGCCAGAAGCGGGGCTTCTGAAGCCCCACTCCCGCCATCGGTACATGCTGCAGCCCCACACACTGTACAATCTGCGGCCGCCACCCACTCCCGGCCCGGGCCCCCTCCGTTCTCACCCCTGCCTGTTAGCGATGCTGAAGACTCCAGGAATAGACACTTCCTGGAGCGGGTCATGTGACGTCACATCAGCCCGCCCTCTCACATGACCCGCTCCAGGCACAGTCTATTCCTGGAGTCTTCAGCATCACACCAGGCAGGGGTGAGAACGGAGGTTGTGGGTGGCGAGGCTGAGCCACAAGGGGACAGGCAGAGGGGACACAGAGGCACGGGGACACAGACAAGGGAAGAGGGGAGGCACAGGGGGACACAGACAGGGGGAGAGGAAAGGCACAGGGGGAAAAAGAGGCACAGGAGGAGACGAGTGGCACAGGGGGACACAGAAAGGGGAGAGGAGAGGCAGAGGGGGAACAGAGACACAGGGGGACACAGACACAGGAGGGAGAGGAAAGGCACAGGGGGACAGAGAGGCACAGGAGGACACAGACAAGGGGAGAGGAGAGGCACAGGGGGATAGGAGAGGCACAGGGGGACACAGACAGGGGAAGAGGAAAGGCACAGGGGGAAACAGAGGCACAGGGGGACACAGACACAGGAGAGAGAGGAAAGGCACAGCGGGACACAGATGCACAGGGGGAGAGGAGAGGCACAGGGGTCACAGAGGCACAGGGGGACACAGACACAGGAGGAGAGGCACAGGGGGACACAGAGGCACAGGGGGACACAGACACAGGGGGAGAAGAGAGGCACAGGGGGACACAGAGGCACAGGGGGACACAGAGGCACATGGAGACACAGAGGCACAGGGGACACAGGCATAGGGGGACACAATGGCACAGGGGGACACAGACAGGGGGAGAGGAAAGGAACAGGGGGACACAGAGGCATGGGGACACAGAGGCACAGGGGGACACAGACACAGGAGGAGAAGAGAGGCACAGGGGGACACAGAGGCACGGGGGACACAGGCACAGGGGGACACAGGAGGAGAGGAGAGGCACAGGGGGACACAGGCACAGGAGGAGAGGCACAGGAGGAGAGGAGAGGCACAGGGGGACAGAGAGGCACAGGGAGACAGAGAGGCACAGGGAGAGGAGAGGCACAGGGGGACATAGACACAGGAGGAGAAGAGAGGCACAGGGGGGCACAGAGGCACGGGGACACAGGGACAGGGGGACACAGGAGGAGAGGAGAGGCACAGGGGGACACAGGCACAGGAGGAGAGGAGAGGCACAGGGGGACAGAGAGGCACAGGGAGACAGAGAGGCACAGGGAGACAGAGAGGCACAGGGAGAGGAGAGGCACAGGGGGACCCAGAGGCACAGGTAGGCGCACAAATTCAAAGTTCAAATTGCGCGTCAATTTGGAGGCCGGCGACAGCGGCACGTTAGCGCCGCTGTCGCCGGGATACACGGGTACCCGCCGCCCCCAGTCTCCCCTCCATCCTCCCCGGTCTCCCCTCCACCCTCCCCGGTCTCTCCTCCACGCTCCCTGATCTCCCCTCCACGTTCCCCGGTCTCCCATCCACGCTCCCCAGTCTTTCCTCCATTCTTTCCGGTCTCTCCTCATGTACCGGCGTTGTTGACGATGATTAGTCCCCGTCCTCTGTGCTGAGATCCGCTGCCATCCAGTGGACCTGGAGCCCCGGGCAGATCTCCCGCAGCTCCTCCGCCTCCTGCCGCAGACAGTCCTTGGAGCAGGACACCAGGAACAGCGCTGACCCTGGGGCCACCCAAGCCGCCAGCTGCCGGGACACAACCAGCCCGAACCTGCGGAAGACTCCAGAGATCACACACAAGACCTGCCCGAGACACATCGTCTGAGATCCTAGATGCTCCGGCTCCATCCTGCCCCCCCCCCTGGCCCCATCCTGCCTTCCCCCCGGCTCCATCCTGCCTTCCCCCTGGCTCCATCCTGCCCCGCTCGCTTCATCCTGCCCACCCGCATCTATCCTGCTTCCCGCATCCATCCTTCCCCCCGCATCCATCCTGCCCCCCCGCTTCAATTCCTGCCACCCCCCTGCATCCACCCTGCCCCCCGCATCCATCCTGCTTCCCCCGCATCCATCCTGCCCCCCCGCATCCATCCTGCCTCCTGCATCCATCCTACCCCCCTTCTTGGCTCCACCCTGCCCCCGCATCCATCCTGCCCCCCCGGCTCTATCCTGCCCCCCCGTCTCCATCCTGCCCCCTTCGGCTCCATCCTGCTTCCCCCTGGCTCCATCCTTCCCCCCCGGCTTCATCCTGCCTTCCCCCCAGGCTTCATCCTGCCCCCCTGGCTTCATCCTGCTCTCCCGGCTCCATCCTGCCCCCCCCGGCTCCATCCTGCCCTTCCCAGCTCGACCTGTACCCCGGCTCCATCCTGCCCGCTCGCTCCTACCTGCCCCCCGGTCCACCTGCCCGCTCGCTTCATCCTGCCACCGATCTATCCTGCTTCCCATCTCCTTCCCCCCCGCATCCATCCTGCCCCCCCGCTTCATTCTGCACCCCCTGCATCCACCCTGCCCCCGCACGATCCTGCTTCCCGCATTCCATTGCCCCCCGCATCATCCTCCTCTGCATAATCCTACCCCCTCTTTGGCTCCACCCTGCCCCTCGCAATCCATCGCCCCGGCCTATCCTCTTCCCCCCTGGCTCATATTCCCCGCTATATCCTGCCTTCCCCCAGGCTTCATCTGCCCTGGCTTCATCCTGCTCTCACTGGCTCCATCTGCCCCCGGTCCATCCTGCTTCCCAGCTCGATCCTGCTACCCGGCTCCATCCTGCCTGCTCGCTCCACCCTGCCCCCGGCTCCATCCTGCCGCTTGCTCCATCCTGCCCGCTTGCTCAATCCTGCCTGCTTGCTCAATCCTGCCCCCCCCGCTCCATGCTGCCTCGCGCTCCATTGCCCCGTCGATCCATCCTGCTCCCCCCCCCGACACCATCTGCCCCCACCCTCCCTCACATCTGCCCCCTGCTCAATCCTGCGCGGGGCAGTTAACAGTCATGTTAAGGGTTCCAGGCAACGACAGGTCCTAAAGGCCGTAGGACTGAAGATGGAGGTGGAGCGAGCAGTGAAGGTGAGTATCCTCACAGAGGATTTTTTTTTATTTTTACATTTACTGTGGAGGAGCGGGGGTCAGAGGATCGGGGCACTGAGTGGAGTATTACTATAGTGCTGCTATACATGTACTGTAATGTACGCCATTACTATAACATGCTAACATGTACTGTAAGTACTGCCATATACTATTGTGTGCTTACATGTGCTGTATGTACCGCCATATACCCTAGTGCTGCTATACATGTGTACCGCCATATACATAGTGCTGCTATACATGTACTGTAATGTACCACCATATACCGTAGCGCTGCTATACATGTAATGTACCCATATACTATAGTGCTGCTATACATTTACTATAATGTACCGCCATATACTATAGTGCTGCTATACATGTGCTGTAATGTACCACTATATACCATAGCGGTGCTATATATATATATATATATATATATATATATATATATATGTAGTTCACTCACGTTGACTGAACAAGTTCTGTCAGTCACAGTATGTCAACTACATACATGTTCTAGAATACCCGATGCGTTAGAATCGGGCCACGATCTAGTAAACCTCATATTTCTTTTTGAACAGGTAGCTGACCATTTATAATCATTCTATATTATAGGTCAACAGGATTTGCAGCAGCGGTATTTGACTATTGTACATGTGCCTAATGTATTGTCCTCTTTTAACACTCACACCCTAATCTAACAAGTCTTTGTTCACACAGAATTAGAGTGAATATATTACCTCTACTCTATTCTCCTTCAAATGACCATATACAGACATATTACTATTATCTGTCTCTCCCAAGTGCTCTGCTAGTGACACACATTCCTACTAAATAGTGATTTAAATACAGCCAACTGAGCTCAAACCAATTCCTGACCACTTCCCAGCCAAAAAATGATTTAAATACAGCCAACTTTTCCAGTTATGGGGACAATACCAAATACTCTGAGTGGCTCCTTGTTGCTCAACATGGTTCATCATCACAACAGGCACTCCATCACCACTGATGGTGACTTGGTTCCATGGACACATCATACAAGAGCTGGACTTTTCATCATTACCTATCCTATGTATTAGAGGAAAGAAAACATTCTTGAAAGCACCCTACTGAATAATGATCACTCTTTTCTTTGCAAACTGTGCTATTCATAATGTTTAATGAGGCTATGTATTTTTTACATGACCTGGAATTTGGTTCTCCTACTAGAGATCATGACTACTGAAGTGTATTTTCAGTCACCATCAGTTGCATGGGTAACAATAATTGTACTCTAATTTTTACTTCATTATGTTCTTTAAGATTGCACCCTTATCCATATACAACCCATCTTCTTATTTGAGCAAAGGGAGGTCTCTTGCCTCCCTTTTCATTTTATTTTCATAGCTCTCTCTTATTAACCTCATTTCTTTTTGAACAGGTAGCTGACCATTTATAATTATTATTTATTATAGGTCAGCATGATCTGCACCAGTGGTATTTGGCCATCTGGTGGACCCATAGAAGCACCTGACAGGTGCGAAACAGCGCTGTCATCCAGTGCTTCCTGCACTACCTCCCCGCCTCCCTGTACAACTATGCCGACATTGTGCTACAGATGTAAATAAATGAGTGAATTCCATCTGGTGAGTGCCCCTCCATTCTTTTCCTGCATATTGGGACTCTGTGATACCTGTATATAGGAGGGTGCACTGCAGATTTCTGTTCCCAGTGAGGTTACTGCTGCCACTCTGCAGATCTGCAGCTGGTCCGCCCACTGTAGTGCCTGGAACCTTGCTTCCACTATCACAGTATTCAATTATGCTTTGATGTATGGCCTATTTAAGGAGTACAGCCTGATTGTGGCACACATTCTTTTCCCCTGAGGAAGCTGCCTGGTGGCAGCGACATTGCTTGGATGTCATGGTCCTCTCTACCCACAACTTATGATCCTCCTTGTTAATAGGTGACATTTACCCCATAGAGTGGGGAACACTAAATCCATCTAGTATTTCAAATATTATCTTAACTTCTATAAAAAAGTTGTGTAGCCTCCAGAACTCTTTCACCTTAAACTTTCATTGTCAGACTTTCTTGCTTAAAAAATATTTGTCCAAGCTTGGGATGCTAGTTCTTTCTTTACAAACAGTAAATTCTTAACTCAAAAATTACAGTGGGGGAGGTTTCTGGTATAGTTGGTGACCTACCTCTTGGTAAGTCCCCGGGACCTGACAACTTGACATATTTCTACTTAAAGACATTTTCAGATGAATTTACAATATACATGACAAAGTTGTTTACTTCTTATATGTCAAGTTCCCTCATATCTGATACCCTTTCCCATTCCTATCAGGTTCTTATTCAGTAACCTGATAGGAACCCTCTTGATGGCTAAAATTACGGACCAATTGCTCATCTTAACTTGGATCTGAAGATTTTTACCTGCCTATTGGCCAACAGCCTTAATATTTTGTTATCGTAATTGAGCCATTAAGATCATGCAGGCTTTGTTCCTTTCCATATGGGTGGGAGTGGGACGCTTACACCAGGAGGACGGTTGACCTGATTGATGTGGTTAATAGGATTTTAAAAAAAAAGCTCTTCTGAGTTCAGAGGCAGAGAAGACTTTTGACCACCTCAATTGTTTTTTATGTTTGAGACGTTGAGGGGTTTTGGTACATCTGGTCTCGTTTTGGTGGCTTAGAGGGCACTGTGTAAGTCTCCTTCAACTTCCATAAACACCCATATCATATTTTCCATCATTTCAAACCTCAAATGGAATAAGACAGGGGTGCACTTTCTTGCCACTATTATTTGCTATATTTTGAACCGTTGACGGTGGTCAGTCATCAAAATTCTGACATTTCAAGAGTAGAAGTGAAAGAAAAAATGTTTAAAATTTCTTTATTTGCTGATGATGTTTTGGTAATCCTCACTAAACTTCATATTACATTACATAATCTGAAGGTGGTATTTACAGAGTATGGCACCTGACAGACTATAAGATTAATGCTTTAAAGACAGAGGCTCTTCTATTGAATATTAATGTATTGGATCGCCTTAAATCAAGATCCAAGTTTTGATGGAAAGTGGATGCTATTACATATCTGGGTGTTAATGTAAAGGGAAGCTTTCACTAAGCCTGAAATTCATGATGTCAGGCCAAATTAGACCCAGCTATCATGAATTTCTAGTAAACAGTAAAAAACAAACAGAGAGAACATTTATTTTATTAGAAATAAAACACAAAACACATTTAGGGACTCTGTCTTTATTAGAAAAATAAATCCTCACCAAATCCTTGCACCAAATCTGCAAATAAAAAAATCCTCGCTCCGACATAATCGACGGGTCTACTGTCTTCAGCCTGCTACATCTTTGCTATCAGACAATTATGTCTGCTAACAGAGATGAGCAAGCATAGAATGATGCTGGAGTACAACTGTAAGTGAGAGAAGCGCTCACTTTACGGCTGGGCTCCAAGTGCCGACTGCTGTGTGAAAGTTTATCCGAGTTCACTTTCATCCGTGAATTGGGATAACCCCAGCATCACCGGCACTCAGCAGCCCCAATGCGCCTTCAGAGCATGTGCATGATCAATTTGGCAATTGGCAGTTAACTATACTGCACAATGCACAGGAAATTACATCCAGCCTCTCTCCCGATAATCACCCACAGTGCACCGACCACAAATGACATACGGCTGGCACATCAAACCTGGAAGGAGGAGGTGGGAATTTCAAATCGGGAGGGTGCTGGAGGATGAACTCTTACACCCAGCGGAGTGTGATAACAGCAGAGAGGGGGGGAGACGGAGCCCTGGAGACCGCCTAGTCAGTTTACATACTGTAGACTGGATGCTGCATTTGCATGCGAAAATGTAAGTATCAAAGTCATTTTTCACAGCCTTTATAGGACAGTTTTAGGTGAGACCGGGATGGTTAGGGAGGTGCTGGGAAGGAGCAGGGAAAGGTAGTGAAAGGTTAGGGGGTTAAAACAAGCTGATAGGTTCCCTTTAATTTATTCCTACAATACCTTGTATTCTGGCAATTTTCAATCTCTTTTTAGAGACCTCAGGAATATGTTAGCAAAATGGAGGTCTCACTGAATTTCGTTATTGATGTGGCTGCTGTGAAAATCACTCTATTCCTTAAATTAACTTGTTATTTTGAGACCCTTCCTGTAAAGGTCACCTTAAGGGAACTCAAATCACTTCAAGCAAACTGTGAGATTTATATGGAGTGACAAACATCAATAAATCTCTAAGAAAATTCTCACAGCTCACAAATCACAGGGTGGCCTCTCAGTACCAGTCATTATTAAGTATTACTGGGCTACGCACCTAACAAGAATTCCATCCTGGGCTTTGTTGTGGGCTTTTAATAAATGAACAGAGATACTATGGTTTGCCCCTATGTATCTGAGCTCCCTTCTGTGATATGTGTGATATTAAACAGTAAATGCCTTTATTAGGCCCCATCCAGTTCACCAGAGATGTCTGGTGAGTATGTTCTAGTAAATTTAGGCTGAAGTCTCTGATGTCACCAATATGGCATTGGCCAAGCTAAGCTAAGGGTGGGTTTACACGTTTCAATATCGTTGCGATATCGCAATTCAATGGCGCGGGAGTGCGCATTTAGTGCACGTTTCTCTCGCATCGGAGGTTTACACGTTGCGATTTAGGAATTCAACGTCCGTACGATGTCTACGCCCCCCAACCCAGGAACGACCATTTATCATGGGAGTGAATGGGTGACGTTGAACTTCACATCGTAGTTGGGCTGTCACACAGCACGATCTGGCTCCAATCTCCATTCAATATCGGAGCATTGAATAGCACGCTCATTCAATCCCCGATATCGCATTGACATCGTTCCTGCATCGTATTGGACGTTCACACCATACAACGCAGGAACGATATCGGCTCCAACGATCGAACCACGTGACTTTTCATTGAAATTGGACACCGATATCGCAACGTGTAAACCCCCCTTAAGTGTTTCCTTCGTTCAAGTATAGCTACAGCAGTAATGTAATGTCAGATTTTTTCTGTTCATATTGCAGTAAGCTAAGTGAATTTTTCCGTTTTTTCTAATGTTCCCACCGCAGTAATGCATGGCCATAGTCTTCTTATCTAATTCTTATTGTTGTAGTGTGCAGCTGGATAGCTTTTTGTTGTCATGTTTTTCTCAGCTAGCACTTGTTCACATTGATTGGTGTGCCAGTCAGTCTTTTATTAAATCTGAAGTCACCAATGACATCATTCATTTACCAACCTTTGATTCCGAATAGCTTGGAATCTTCTTCCATGGTTCACCCATGGATCTCAGCTGGGTTCTTCAGATTTGATTTGGTTGATGACAGTAACTCCTTGGAAATTTACTCTTTTGATCATATTAAATCTAAGGCCTGTTCTACATCTATGAGGTGTCTGCGCTAGGCTGCTCTGCCTGCCCTGCGCCAGCGCAAATGCAAGCGCAGGGGCATTTAGGGGCTTGGGCAGCCTAGTGCAGGGACACATAGATGCCCTGAATTTGCGCTTAGCTGCGCTTGGTGCCCCCATTATATCCTACGGCTGAGCACAGCTGAGCGCGTGCTCTGGATAGTGAGAATCACAAATGAAAGTAGCAGACGCCACGACGCATGCGCCTGCTCAGATGCTCCCGGAAAACGTCCGATTGGACGTTTCCCGGGAGCGTCTGACCAGGCACATGCGTTGTGGGGTCTGCTACTTTTATTTGCGATTCTCACTATCCAGAGCACGCGCTCAGCTGTGCTCGGCCATAGGATATAAAGGGGGCACCGAGCGCAGCTGAGCGCAAATGCAGGTCATCTAGGCTGCCCAAACCCCTAAATGCCCTTGCGCTTGCATTTGCGCTGGCGCAGGCAGGCAGAGCAAGCCTAGCGCAGACACCTAATAGATGTGAAAACACCCTAAGTTTTCCATTAGAGATAAGTGAATTTTCCCCAAACATAATCGTCAAATTCAAATTCAGCACGAACATTGACGATTCGATTCCTGATCAAAAACACAAGAGATTTAGTAAAAAAAATCGCCAAACTCAGCTTCGTTCGGGAAGGAAATTAAAACACTTAAAATGGCTTTAAAACTTTCTCTGATAGATCAGGGCCAAAATGCTTGCCAGAAGACCCGCTGGCGGGAACAAGACCTAATCATATGGCTAAGGGAGTATTCCCAGCTGTCCAGTCTACTGATTTCTTTAAACCTGTAGAATTTCTTGCAGCTTTACTATAATTTTTTTAAGTTTCCTGGAGTCTGCAGGTGTTTTTGACACCAGCAGGGTGTGAATATTGGAAATCCAGTAGTGCCAGATGTGGCTGCAGCTGTGAAGTACAGCAACCTTACAATTTCATTAGAACATCAGTTTAATATTTTTGGGCGGAATATTTTTTTTATTTTGTTATTATTTTTTGTTATTATCATTATTATTTTTTTTTTTTTTGAGGTAGAGCAAACCTTTGTTATTGCAGAGGGTCAGCATCATGCAAGGCCATTTCTTCTATACTGTTATGATAGTAATTCATATAAAAATAGCATTTGGCCATTATATGCTTCACATACATGGTCTTTTAGGTCTTTTCACACTCATGAAACACCATGCTATTGATAGTGCTTCTTCAAAATGTGCAATCACTTTATTTAATTTCATTCCAAAAGTTTAGAATACAGATTTTTGGCATGTGTACAAGTGTGTTATATATATAATATTGAACTTGTCCGTGCCCACTAACCTTATTCAACATTCCAGATAAATTGGTGAGCTGAATAAACCTATTTGCTTTCCTTATTTCTCCTCCAGGTATGTCAGCTTCAATAACACTCCACCCAACTGCAAGCCTGGTGTTACCTGTGGCATGGGGAATGTGATTTGTAATGTAAGTCAGGTGCCTTCTGCAGCCAATTCCATGGAGGGTTTAATCTGGAGATAGGCAACAAGATTGTGCAAACAATAATGTTCTGTAAGAGATTATGTCCAGACACTGGACGAGGCGGGCATATAGGCAAAGCAAAGAAGCATCATCGCAGAGCCCGGCGCCATCTTGGCAGTGCAGTGCAAGTCAGCTACACTGTGCTACAACTTTGCTACTTTGTGCCTGCAGTATGCAGCCATTAATATTAATGATGGATCGACTGGAAGATATGCCATCTCTGGAGAATGTCATTTTCCAAATCACCGTAGGTATAGAGAGTGCTTCAGCACCAGAACCAGAGCAGCCTTTACAGGACACATATGTCACCTGCAGCTACACCACACTACCCATATTGGGGCTAATATGCAGCAAAGTCAGAATCCAGTGCTGGCCTTGCTTTGCCAGAGGATGTGCTGAGGAGCTCACAGTTAGCAGGTGAGCCATTCCCCATGCCAGCCGGGAGCAGCAGATTTCACATTCAGGGGGATCTTGCAGCATGCCTGGCGTTAGTACACCTACAGCTGGTGCCGCAGCCAGTGGATTGGCAAGTCTAGGACCAGAAGCATGATGAGCAGCCCGAGGAGGATGAGGACGATGAAGAGGAGGAGGAATTAGAGGCAGAAGGCTCTGTTTCCCAGCCTTGTTAAGCAACCCTGCCAGAGGCCTTTGACTGGGAGAATGCCATATGGAAACCCCTACCCTCTCCAAGCAGCTATCCGATATGGCATGAAACACCCCATCCTGTCGTCTTTCTTGAGGAGATTCGGCTTGCGGATGCCATCACCTGAGAGTGGTTGCATAGACCTAAGGCCAATAACCTTGATGACCAATGTACCCCAGACATTGTGGTGGCATTCATCCAGCAGAGGGAGTTTGGCTTCATAGCCGAAGAAGGTACTAGTCATAGGTGCTACGTCAACAGGTCCACCCTACTGCATGGCGATCTTCCCAAAAGATTCTGCACAATTTATGTTGGGGAGGAGGTCACCTTCATGAAGTTAATGGGCAGCAAGATGTGGTTCGTGGCTGGCGTAATTCGGGTTGCCACCGCCGATAAGCTTAAACTGGCAGCAAAAGGCTGCCCTGGAGAAAATGTTGCATTAAGTAGAGGCCAGGCCTCTCTTAGTTAGCCAGGTAGTTGAACCCAAACCCACAGTGGCTATCAAACCTGTTAGTTTTGCCCAAGTTGCTCGGTCTCTTCTAGATGGGCTGGGCATCCCCTAATTCTTCCATCCTCTTCACTAGTAGTGGACATGATGAGGTGTGCTGGGGGGCAGATGGTGGCAGATTAAGCCCATGAGGAGTAGCCCTGCGACCCACCAAGACCATCTGGCAGCAGAGTATCATGAGGAAGGGCAACCTCAATCTCGGGCAGCGCTGAGAAAGCAGCAAGAGAGTTTTTTCTACAAAGTGTACTTCCCTAAAAAAGGCATATTGTGGTCTTGACCATTCCAGTGCTTTGTCCAGAAAATGACTTTTTTTTTAGTTGTTTTTGAGTTCTTCGAAGAGTAAGACCTTTTTTTTGTTAATTTTATTTTTCCCCTTCTCAGTTTAGCGACGGTTGTACTTCCACCTGCTGGATTAGCGGACTACAGCCTTTGGGATACACCTCAAAGCCCTTAATGGACTCTGCCCTTAATGGACTTTGCATCATTATAATGAAGTCTGCTGATCCATGTGGGAATTTCCTTATATTTACTGTGTATATTGATATATGTGTCTTTGAGATTTATTATAGTCTGTGCTACAGTAAAGTTTTTTTTAGTGCACTCATTGTGTAATGGAGTGTTTCTGCAAAGAGGTGCTTTGATACTGCCCTACAGAGACTAGCAAACAAGCCGCAGGCCTCTGGCCTGACGGTCTGAGGTATGACAATGCAAGATGCTACACACATTCCTGTAGAACAGGGCTGGTCAAGTGCAGTCCTCAAGGGCCACAAACAGTGCATGTTTTCAGGATTTACCTGTGTAAGGTAATGTAATTAGCACCTGTGCAAGGGTAAGGAAATCCTTAAAACTTGCATTGTTTTTAGACCTTGAGGATTTCACTCTATCCTGAGGCCAGCAAAGTCTATGAAAGGTCAGAAATGTTGTGCTGTGCCCACTGTGAGGTAGCACCCGGGGAACCCGCTTGCATAACGACAAGCACACGTGTTTATAATTTAACCAATGTCTACCAGTTTATTTTTCACATATAATAACATAACCCGAGTAGCATGTTTGACACATATCACATTGATTATAAACACCATACATAAATACATCATACATTTACATATAACATTACATAACACTTTATTTTGCACATAACATCTTATAGTTACCCGGGACCTTTAACCACCTCTCTGTCCCATTGGAGCTCTAACAACCGCTCCTGTGGTGGCTACGGCCTATCTCTATATTTCACATACATTTAACAATACATCAGATACCATATATCAACGGGCCCTATGGGTCCCAATTGCGGAACCAGCCGCCTGGCTTTATTTCCCCAGCTTCATACTACCCCGGAATCAGGACTCCAGCCTGACCGGGTTCTTACATACAATATGTGATCCATCCTATAAGCCACCATGGACCACACGCGTCCATTCACATGCTCACAGTCCATCATATAGACATCCATGGACTGTGGCACATCTGGGTTCAGAACAGGGATTGGCAAATCTTAGTATCCGGGGCAACCATCCGTTACCCTACTATAGAAGCCCTATTAACCCCTGCCTCTGACCTCTGGTACATACATACATTCCGGTTCTTCAGGTCCTTTAACTGACTACTCTGAGTTGGACCCAAATGCGGTCTATGCTCACCTGGCACACTTCATAAAATCGCCTCCCGAAGGGCCACACACATGCCTCCGAAGGCCACACAATCGCCTCCCGAAGGGCTACATACATTCAGGTTCATCAGGACCTTTAACTGACTACACTTAGTCGGTCCCAAATGCGGTCGATGCCCGCCTAGCACACTTCATATTTCTCCGAAGGCTACACATCGCCCCCTACAATCGCCTCCGAAGGGCTACTACATTCCGTTATCGACCTTTAATGACTACACGAGTCGTCCAAGGCGTCTTGCCCACCTGGATCATACACTGCCATAGGTACATCACTCGTGGTCTTTTAAAAAGCCATACAATGCTTACAAAGCTCAACAGGTCCTTCACTGGATCTAATGGCGGCTACGCTCGCCTGGCATGATTTACACACAGGTGCACAGTTCACACAAGCATTCAGGAACTGCTTTTCTTACCGGGCACGGATCCAGGTCTCGCTACCTGGGTCATGGGTACATCCAGCGTCCCCAAAGGCTCCTTTCCCAGACGTGTCTAACCACACATGCCCGGACCAGTATCCACCGGGTTCAGCCACGACTTCCCCACTCCAGGAGCTGTCACGACCTCGGTCCTAAGGACCGGCATGGAGCTAGCATGCTCCCATCATGATTCACACACAGAGCCTTGGACTGCTCTGCACTCAGGCTAATGATCCAGCCCAACATGCTCTCAGGCTGCTTTCTCAGAATGATAATGAATCTCAGCATTCTCTCAGCATGATCTCTCTCTGGTCTCTGAGTTCTGAGTTCTCCCAATCACTCAGCTGGCAGGCTCTTATCATGCCTGCCACTCCCACACTGACTCATCCACTGGGCTGCTATTACTCAGGACACACCCACCTGGGCTGTCAGCAATCAGCACCCATTACATTCCTCAGGGCGTCATCGATCTCATGAGCCACTCACAGCCGCTCACTAGTCTCATGACTGTTTCAGCTTTACAGCACTCACAACCACATTTAACTCCTTGTGTTCAGGATAGGTTCACACAGCGTCATCCACTATAAAACCGGCCTGTGTGAACAGGATCATACCCTGATCCTGCATGTGATGTGCCCCGGCCATGGGGACCATGCCGGCGGTGCCTCACACCACGTTGCATTTTTTCTTTGCACATGTGGTTAAGATTTCATCTTTCTGCCCCAAAATCTGCACCAAATCTGCATGTTGGCACAGCACTTCTTAACTCTCATAGACTTTGCTGTCTTCAGGATAGACATGGTGATTTTCATGCAGATTCTCAAAATCTGCTTCAAAAGAAGCTTCAAACAACAATATGGTGGGGTCAAGTTCACAGAAAGCATCCCCCATATGCTGTGAGAGCGGGCATGCAGTCACGGGTGACAGTGTGACAGTCGGTGCCATCACAAACATTACTCCAGGTTAGACTCGAGGGGTCACACAGGCAGGTGCTATCCTGCAACTTTAAACTGCGTTGCACTCCCTGATGTCACCGCTCCTCACACGTGCTGTTTCTTGATACAGACGAGATATATCCGCATCCGCGACAGCTCCCATGATAAAGCTAGTTGTTATGGGGGACAGGCTTAGCTAGGCTTAGCTTTACGCTCCCACGCCACGAGGCCACAGAGATGTGGGGCGTGCATCCCAGGTGGTATAGTATGTTGACCAAGAGCGGGAGCTTGATCCCCCTTATCCTATAGGTCTAATAGTATTACTGAGAGGTCACCAATTTGTACAAACTTTACTCTATGAGAATAATTGTTATGATTATGTGGTTAAACCATTTACGGTCTTTGATTGGCCTCAGCACACCTCACGGCATTGGGGCCCAGTTTTCAGTACGGAGCCCCAACTGTCGGTGATACAGCATTGGGTTTATTTTAGGCCTAATGTGAGCTTATTATTCTCCCATTCACTCTTGATAAGTTGTCAGGACTCCTTGTTCTCCACAAAAATTTGGGTTAGTTTTGGGCTTTACCACCCTTGCCCATAAGTGGCTCCTCTGCGCAGAGGTACTCTCGGTCCAGCTTGGACCTCTTGATTTGGTTTAGTGCACTATACCATATTCCATACATAACTGGTGGATGACACCAGATTTTCAGCGCTGGGTCACTACTCATAATCATTTGGAATTGGATAGGTGCCGACCATTATCCCAGTTGGGAGTACTCCTTGTTATTGCTGCTATTGTTGCTTATGGGGTCCCACACTTTTTGTGGGCTTGAGTACTTTTATGCGCATTATGTACCGTATCATAAGATAAGATAAGATAAACTTTATTGATCCCGGAGGAAATTACAGTATTACAGCAGCAGAACAAAGATCAAGAACATTTCACACTTTACAAAATAAGTCTATATGGACAGCAGATGCGGGTAGACTCGTACATGTACCTCACCTATTCCCCCCATACACATAGAACTTCACATAGTCTTGGGATGCTTTACACTTATACATTTGTTAAACATCCCCACAGCTGTCGGAACAAACGATTTTCTGTATCTTTCCTTTTTACACATTAGTTGGATTAGATGCTTGCTGAATGTGCTCTTCTGCTTCGCAAACAGTTCAGAGAGCGGGTGTGTATTGTTGCTCATTATAGCCATGCATTTCTTATTAATTCTATCCTCTAATACCTCCTCGAAAGTCCTAAGTTGTAGACCCACCGCCGCACTAGCCTTCTTGATAAGTTTATTCAGCTTATTAGCGTCAGCTGTGCGCACACTACTACCCCAGCATATTATTGCAGCAAAGATTGCACTCGCCACAATAGATTGGTAGAACATTTCAAGCATTTTGCTACCCACATTAAACGACCTTAATTTCCTTAGGAAGTAAAGTCTACTCATCCCTTTATTGCAAACCTTCTCCATATGGCACCTCCAATCAAGTTTGCTGTCCAGGTGAACCCCCAAATATTTGAAATTCTCCACCATCTCCACATCCTGACCATCAATAGTGATAGGTAAGCAATCCTTCCTGCACCTTCCATAACTCAACACCAACTCCCTGGTTTTCTTTACGTTGAGTTCTAAATGGTTAGCCTGGCACCAGTCAACAAAGTCCGAGACCACCCTTCTGTATTCCTCCTCCCCCCGGCCTCTCTCAATACCTCCGACTATCACTGAGTCATCAGAGTACTTCTGAAGGTGACAAAGGTCTGATTTATACTGAAAATCAGCTGTGTATAACGTAAAAAGGAATGGCAACAGCACCGTTCCCTGAGGGGCTCCAACACTGCTCCGAACACTATCCGATACGGCCGCCCCCAACCTTATGAACTGTGGCCTGTCCGACAGGTAATCAATGATCCAATTCACTATTTCCTCATCAACCGCCATTTCAACCAGCTTTTTACGTAATAATAGTGGCTGTAAGGTATTGAATGCACTGGAGAAATCGAAGAACATGGCACGCACAGTGGTTCCATCATTGTCCAAAAAGGAATGTACTGTTTGTAGCAGATACGCTACAGCATCGTCCACCCCCAGACTCTGCCGATACGCAAGCTGAAGGGGGTCCGTAAAAGCAGACACCCTCGGACACAAGTAGGCAAGTACAATTCTCTCCAAGGACTTCATCGCATGCGATGTTAAGGCCACCGGTCTATAGTCATTATGGGAGCTCGGAAGGTAGTCTTGGGAACCGGCACCAGGCAAGAAGTCTTCCATAGAACTGGTACTCTCTGTGATTGTAAGCTCCAGTTAAACAGGTGCTGGAAGACAGTGCACAACTGATTTGCACACACTCTGAGGACACGTGGACAGATACCATCAGGCCCTGCTGCTTTACCAATGACCAGCTTACTAAACTGTTCCCTCACATCATTTTCTGAGATCAAGAAAGTCTCTACCTTCCTCCACCCAGTTGATATTGCTTGTCGCTCCCCAGCCTTCTCCCCTGTTGACATTGCACATTTATCATTGAATCTGTTGAAAAACTCATTCATTTCATTAGCCATGATCAGCCCCCCACCCCCCTGATCTGACCTTGCCTTAAACCCAGTCAATAGCTTCATTCCGGCCCACACTTCTCTGGAGTTGTTGTGTGACAATTTATTTTCCAATTTAATTCTGAATGCTTCACGGGCAATTTTAATTTTCCCCTTTAAGTCTCTCTGTACAGTTTTCATCTCCTCCTTGTCTTTGCTGTTAAAAGCTTTTTTCTTTCTGTTTAGTAGATGTTTCAATTCTTTTGTAATCCAAGGCTTGTTGTTTGCATAACACCGAATCTCATGAATAGGTACAATATTGTCAGTACAAAAGTTGATGTAATCAGTAACTCTCCCAGTAACCTCATTAACATCATCATTATGTTCCCTGGCACATAACACCTCCCAGTCTGTACAATCAAAGCAGTCTTGTAACCTCTTCTCTGCTGCCGGAGACCAGTTCCTTATCTGTTTAATTGTCACTGGTTGTTTGCAGACAACTGGTTGATAGGCTGGAGACAATAGTATGAGGTTGTGGTCAGATTTCCCCAGGGGGGGCAATGCAGATGATGAGTAAGCATCCTTAACACTGGCATAGAGGAGATCCAATATATAATTGTCCCGTGTAGAACATTTGACATATTGATAGAACTTTGGTAATGAGATCTTGGCTCGATTAAAATCCCCAGAAATGACAGTTAGAGAGTTAGGGTGTTTCATCTGAAGCCGGGCAATCACCCCAGACAGTACTTCCCCAGCTGCCTCAGGATTTGCAGATGGTGGTATATACGACACCACTGCAATAACAAGAGAGAATTCTCTAGGCAGATAGTAAGGCCTGAGGCCCACTGCTAATAGTTCAATGTTTGCGCAACAATGTCTCTCCTTTACTGTTACATGCCCCTGATTACACCATCTGTTGTTAATGTACAGTATCACTCCTCCACCCTTCTTCTTACCGCACTTCACTCTGTCCCTGTCAGCCCGAACCATATGAAACCCTGGTACCGATACACATGAATCTGGGACGTCCTCATGCAACCAGGTTTCTGTAAAGCACATGAGACTGCATTCCCTGAACTCCTTCTGAGTCTTACTCAGAGCCAGCAGTTCATTCGACTTGTTACCAAGCGATTGTACATTACCCATGATGATGGATGGGACCGCAGGTTTAAACCTTCTCCTCCAGGACTTGATCTTCCTGCCTGCTCTGTAACCTCTGAAAGGTCTCCTCATTTCCCGTGGAACATGTGGTATTGCAACTGCTGGAGAAGACTTTGTCCTGCGCAGTTCCAGAAGACGACTCCTTGAATACACTACTCGTTTAGTGACAGACCTAGGGACAACCATCCGATCAGTGATTCCATCCATCCCACAAGGCCTCTCCGTGGCATAATGTATACGGTGCTCTCCGCCGAGCACATATAGCTGTATCACTGACACAGGCTGTGGGCAACAGCATACATCCATCGGTAGTATTAGCTGAGATGGACCCCAAAGTGGCCATGCCAGCAGGGGACTTGTGAGTGGTAGTGGAGGATCCAGGTGAAAACCATATGCTGTGTGCCCAGCGGCAGTAGAAAGTGTGGGGTGTGCTGCATTTTCCATCCCACAGCAGACCAGCGTGCAGGAACGTCGCAATCCACAAGATGAAAACATTGCATAGATCCAAGTTTGAAATTAGAGGTCCAAAAAAGACATCAGGAAAGGTACAAAGTCTGTAGCAAAACTGTAACAAACCAAATGATAGCTGCTGCAATGGGCTGCCACTAGCAAGGCGCCCTATTGTCTCCACAGTCTGGCAGAGAGCAGAAAGCACGTCTGCACACCTCTGAGTCCAGCTGATGTCATGCAGGGTGGTGCCTCACTTCCCTTGGCATGTGCCTCATTAATCTTTATAGCAGGATTTGGTGAGCGTCTGACACACAATCACACTTGCCCTGCTATCTGCAGCTCCTGCCCTCCATGGGGGGCTCCTCATATTCTTGGGATATCATTGTCTATTATACTTGGGACATCATTGTCTATTATACTTGGGACATCATTGTCTATTATACTGCTGTGCTATATTGGTTCCGCAGCTTAGCCCAGTGAGGGTCCAATGCATAATCGCGCTGACCAGGTTATTTCCTTCTGTGGATCCCTTTCATGCTGCTCTAAATTCCTCTTTTGCAGTATATACTTGCATTTTTGCATAACTTGATGATCGCCCAACACAACTACTAATATAACTAATTATTCTCCTCTAATGTTTGGCTTGCCTTCTTAAACCTTCTATGCACATTACTATTATTGTAATTGACCCTGTCATGCTGCACTGGCATTCTTCCCTACTATAATATGGCCGCCGCACTATAGAGGAGGTGGAGACCTAGGGAAATCACCCTCTGGTTTAGTGCACTATACCATATTCCATACATAATTTGTGGATGACACCAGATTTTCAGCGCTGGGTCACTACTCATAATCATTTGGAATTGGATAGGTGCCGACCATTATCCCAGTTGGGAGTACTCCTTGTTATTGCTGCTATTGTTGCTCATGGGATCCCACACTTTTTGTGGGCTTGAGTACTTTTTATGCGCATTATGTACCGTATTATATGAAACATAATGAGATGCCATACCGGGTGATGCCTCACTTCCCTTGGCATGTGCCACATTAATCTTTATAGCAGGATTTGGTGAGCGTCTGACACACAATAACACTTGCCCTACTATCTGCAGCTCCTGCCCTCCATGGGGGGCTCCTCCTATTTTTGGGACATCATTGTCTATTATACATGGGACACCATTGTCTATTATACTGCTGTGCTATATTGGTTCCACAGCTTAGCCCAGTGAGGGTCCAATGCACAATCGCGCTGACCAGGCTATTTCCTTCTGTGGATCCTTCTTTATGCTGCTCTAAATTCCTCTGTTGCAGTATATACTTGCATTTTTGCATAACTTGATGATCGCCCAACACAACTACTAATAAAACTAAATATTCTCTCCTATTGTTTGGCTTGCCTTCCTAAGCCTTCTATGCACATTACTATTATCATAATTGACCCTGTCATGCTGCACTGGCATTCTGCCCTACTATAATATGGCCGCCGCACTATAGAGGAGGTGGAGACCTAGGGAAATCTCCCTGGCCCTCCCACACATGTGCAGCTGGGCTGGTCTGACCGTGGAGTCTGTATGAGTGTTTGACATTTTATAAGGTGAGTGCAACAGGGTAGCAGCAGCCCCTGACGAAGCCCTCCCGGCGACACGCGTCGGGCCCCTCCTGTCACTACACATGCCCAGGATGGGGGTCTGAATTCCACCTCTCCCCCATTCCAGGTGGGAATACGCAGGTATAATATCCTCAGACCTAAACTCCCAGTGTGGTTCAATCCTGGTGCCTCTGATTCCCCTAACTAGCTTGATCTGCACACAGATCGTTACATGTAACTTTAAAGAGGACCTGTCACCAAACCAGGCATGGTGATCTAATTACAGCACTGGATGCAGCATGTCTGCAGCATGCAGACAAGGTGTCCCCCAGCACTTGAGCAGCCCTGTACCCCGAGATAATACACTTAGAAAACTTACATGCTCCAGCCACTAAGGAGGTGGCTAGGGGCTGCAGCCAAGGGCAGATTCACACCCCCTGCATGTGTAATCTGCCCCCCTGCCTGCCAATCAGTCTCTCCCTGTCTTCAGCATTTAAACAGAGTTTTTTTTTCTCTCTCCCAGAAAGTCCAGAGAAAAAAAAACTCTGTTTAAATGCTGCAGACAGGGAGAGAATGATTGGCAGGCAGGGGGGCAGATTATACCTGCAGGGGGTGTGAATCTGCCCTTGGCTGCAGCCCCTAGCCACCTCCTTAGTGGCTGGAGCATGTAAGTTTTCTAAGTGTATTATCTCGGGGTACAGGGCTGCTCAAGTGCTGGGGGACCCCTTGTCTGCATGCTGCAGACATGCTGCATCCAGTGCTGTAATTAGATCACCATGCCTGGTTTGTGACAGGTCCTCTTTAATGTGGGGAATTTCCACTCTGCAGTGCATTGGGCAGTACTGATTGATTGGTTTATGCATATTGGCAGAGCTTTTGACAGCACTGTGCAGCTGACTCATAGTCATATACTGAGGTTTATACAGCACTTATGTTTTGACTGTGTATTCCTGTATCCCTGTTATCATAGATGCTGGATTTCTGATTGTACGAGTTTACTGGGTTTGTACTATATAGTGCTCTACAGGGATACACTTGTCATTACATGGATTTTGTCCTTTTTTTTTTTCCATTTTTATTTCTGACAATGTTTAACCTCTTGACTGGATCCTTGTGTTTTCTTATCTGCCAGTAGCCAGCCTGCTAATTAGCCTGGCTCTGCACTGCCTCAGGGTGTCCAGGTATAATGGACCTTTTAACTTGATAATACACTCTGATATATCTTTCCTCTGTTTTAATACCGTATCAAAGATCTGTTGATTATTGTACAAACTGTTGAGGAATAATAGACTTGAGTTCTAATTATCCACTTTATCTATATAACATCATCCACACAGGGTATTTTGGGTCTGTAATTTTGGCAACCCCATTTCATGCAGACAGTGAATTTTATCCATATATGAAAGTTTTTGACCATATCACCATATATTCAGGTAATTTGGCTGGTACTCCAGCCACCTGGTGGTTACCATTCATACTATCACACTATCTGAATGTATATTGATCATATATTTTTAATTGACACACTTATGTGCATACCTGCTTTAACCCTTCTTTCCTGAGCTACCTTCACTCAGGAATGTGATAGTGACATGCTACCGAGTCATCGTAACTCGTTTTAAATGTTTTTAGAATTGTCTGTTTGACCCCACCTTATCACTATGTCAAAGCAAAAGAGAAAAAATTGAATAAATAATAACCACTTTTTCACATGATATTGTGTGCGCCTATCCTTGCACTGTCTCTTTCTCTTCTCTCTTGAGCCACTGGACCACAGGGGGACCCGGGTCTACCCAAACTATGGAAGGGCAGCGACCAGGGTCTGTGGTAGCTGAGCATGTGGGCAAGATGGTATCATGCAAGACTAGATGACACCACACACTTCATGTATAAAAAAACATAAAGTTCACTTAGACAAAGTCACATTACAGAAAACAAGACATTGCAATGCCAGGCTCCCGAGTCCGCATATCAGGATCTCAGGTACGCAGATGTCAGATGATGGCAAGAGGTCATCATGGGTTGATGCAGTCCAGGGTCGTCTTGCACAGGCATATCATCAGAACATATCTCTCAGGCCTCAGGCGTACGTAGCACTGGCTCAGCAGGAGAACATCAGACACCGACCTCGAACAGGCATCGTCACAGGATGGCCCCAGGGAACAGGCTGGACATCAAGACACAGGCGGAACATGGATAGCACAGGTCCAGGAGCATCAGCTTTCCCAGAACTGGTAGCAGGCAGAACAGGAGCTGTGGACAAGGCAGATCAGGAGCAGCATGCTGGACCATGGACACATGGTTAGGTTCTGCAACCTAATGAGAAGCACTGACCATGCCCAACAAGGAAAGGGAGCTTTAAATAGGCTGGGGACAGTAATTCAAGTGAACACACTCCTAATAAAGCAGTGAAGGTGTGGCCACGCGCACCCTAAACACAGACAGGAACCAGTACAGCATAGCCAGCACAGGAACTGAGGCCTAGGGCACCTAATAGTGGCTGCAAGCCTGAACACATTTGGAAAGTCATGCACCAGTCACACAGGACTTTGCAACATGCAGAAACTTCCACAGCGGCAGCCAGGGACCGCAAACGCGGATGGTCAAGTAGCTAGCAAAGACTCTACAACACAAGTACGGCTATGCAGCAGAGCAGGGAACTGAGCAGCATCCATACAGGTAACAGTATCCCAGCTGGTTAAGGGGGAAGGAGCATTGGGTAAGAGTACAGATATGCATAGTAACGCCGGGAAGCAAGGTACAAACACACCGGTGTTACACTAGTGTTACGATCGCTGATGCTACTGAGGTTATCTCAGGTCACACAGTGAAATTTCCTGCTGTGCAACTTGAGACAACCAAAGTCTGGGCCAAAACAGCTGGGCTCCATTATGAAACGATTCGATATGTTTGGTAGCTTTTGGGCCCCTTTGAAGGTGTTTTGTATTTTGCCTCCCAATGATTTGAATTTGGTTTGAAAGTTCGTCAAACTGCAGATCTATTTGGCAAACATATTCCAAATAGATCTGCGAACGGAGCTGAACCCAAATACAAAAGATTTGCTCATCTCTATTTTCCATAACTAATAGTGATTTTTTTTCAATACATACAGATTAAATATCTAGACTAGCATAACCCACCTTTTCCCAGCCGGACAATAACCACAGACACCGTGTTAACCTTTTAACTTTTTATTGAGGGTATCCAACAACCAGCTCAACTTTAACTCTTAAGTGGGAAATTTAATATATAAATTGGCCGCAGCTTAATGAAGGCACAAACCCGCCTTAAGCCCTGTGACTGTAAGTGTTCTGTAGCTGGCCATTCAGCACAGGTTACTTACACCTCCGTCACTCACACCGCCATGGAGTAGCGAGGGCCATGGTCCGAGCTGCGACCCCCCCCCCCCCCAAGAGCATCTAGGGCATGCTCGATCCCATCCTGCAGGCCAGACAGAATATATCGAGCCCGATATTATTCAAGTGAACCCCATCCCTAAGCATTAAACGACCAATATCCATTTCCAACTGGTGGTGCCTGATCGAAAACCCGCCTTTTGAGGCTACAAATTGCGACATCCTACTGTTAAGTGTCCTACGAGACCTCTCGCACCTTGCCACACCACCCGAGGGATCAATTGGGACCAGACCAAGGTCAGTTCCGTAAAGAAACTGTGAAACTTATCTAAGTCAGCTCTCATAAGAGTGCAGAGCTCTCCCAGTCTAAAACTAGCTAAATCGTTGCCCCCCGCATGAATTATTAACACCACGGGGCCAGGATCAATCCTTGAAATCCTAACTACCTCCGGAAGCACTTGTGCCCAAACCAACCCCCGGGTACCCCTCCAATTGATGTTAACATCGTGGAAACCCAACGCCCGTCCTCCAGGCCGGGTTTCAGCGTGGCAGGCAGCCCAGTACACATAAAAATGGCCAAGGATCCACACGCTTGGCCGAAATCCACCTACAAGAAAAAAGGATACCATACCCCAGATCCCTGAAAACAAATCCATATCAAAACTGAAATACGTTGCTTTGAAGTTGAGTCAAAAGGGGTAACATCATATCAATTCAGGGCGGATGTATCTGCGGAAGCACTCCGACTTCCAGCGGCCCACTTTTCTAATCATATCATCCGGGAGTCCCGCCCGCGACGCTTCCGTCGCTGCGCCAATGCGGAACGAGTGGGACCCATATTCCCTCGGGCAACAACCCGCATGACGTAGGGCATTATTCAAAATAAACCGAAACTGCGCCGCTGTCACCGTAGAGCCATCTTTATGTAAAGAATAATGTCGTCCAGGGGGTTTTACCGCCGCATAGAGACTGAATAAATTGAATGGGCAAACGGGGCCCTTAATGGCGAAAAGAGGAAACCATATTCCTCGGCCGGTCTGGTCGGTTTTTGACCTCCGGAGCCGTACCCTCAAACCTTGTTCGCAGAAAACCACATCGCCGTCATACAAGCCCCCTTCGCCGTCAGGGGAATTCGGAACCAGTTCGCTCAGGCGTACAGCCCCGAAAAAGGCAAAGCCGAACATCGCCGAAAACAGGGTTGCTTCGTAGTCCGAGGCGCAGACCGTAGGCAATACACACAGTAATCGCTGCAAAAGAGGAAACGATATCGGGCGGCGCATATCCAGGGTACGTTTTTCTCGTTTCCAACCCTTTAACACCTGTGAGACCAAAAAATGCTTTGTAACGTCAGGCCAGCCCCTTAATTTAAAATGAAAAGCTAATCCGGACAAGCGATGTTGTGCCGCCGTTCCAGCTAAGTCATTCATTCGCAATGTAGACAAATACTGATGGACATTGCCTACAGTACAGTTGCCAATGCTAGGGGTCCTCTCAGTACCCAGGAAAGCCTCCCATTCACCCCAAGCCTTACCGTACGCTCTCCAAGTTGAAGGAGCGAGCGAAGCTCTCACCAAAGGCATCAATGGCCCCAAGGAATCCGCCATACCGTATCCGGGAACTCCGACTGCTCTTCCTCCGCCGTTGGGAGAAGCTCCCTGAACTTCTGAAATTGAAAGCGAGACAAAGCATCAGCCACCGTATTAAACACACCCGGGACATGTCTGGCCCTAAACCATATGTTTAGTTGTAAGCAACGGAGGACCAGATGCCGTATCAAGTTTATCACCGGTACAGAAGACGAAGTTAAATTGTTTACAGCATGCACTACACTTTCATTATCCGTCCAAAATCGGAGCCGTTGATTCCTGAACGAATCAGGCCAGGTGTCTATGGCTACTATGATCGGAAAAAGCTCTAGCAACGTCAGGTTTGCTGTCCAACCATTCGAGTGCCATGCCGCCGGCCAAGGCCCGGCGCACCAACGGGAACCGAACACGACACCAAAACCGGCTGAACCCGCGGCGTCCGAAAAAAGAGAGATGTCGTGAGAGGACACCTCAGACGCCTGGAAACAAGTGTGGCAATTGTATGCTGCCAAAAAAGTCTCCCACACTCTCAAATCTTCCTTCAGTGGCCTGGTAAGCCGGATCCAGTGATTGGCGGATCTGACTCCTCTGGTTGCCATACTCAGGCGCCGCGAAAAAATTCTAACCATAGGCATGACCCTACAGGCGAAAGCCAACATACCCAGCAAGGTTTGCATCCGGACTAAGGTGACCTTCCTAACAGAGCGAAATTCTATGATGATGGCAGATAACCCTGTAATTTTGTCCGCGGGAAGGCGAAAAAAACCATCGCTACCGTATCAATTTCGATACCCAAAAAGGTAAGTTTTGTGGTTGGGCCAACCGTCTTGCCTGGAGACAAGGGAACTCCGAAAGTAGTGCACAATTCCTGAAAAGACCGGAGGGCAAGGAAACAGGTGTTAGACGAAGCAGGTCCGACAAAAAAAAAATCGTCTAAATAATGCGTCATGGAACGAACACCGGAATGTCGGCAAGCAACCCACTCTAAAAAGGTGCTGAACGTTTCAAAAAACCGGCACGAGATAGAGCAACCCATGGGGAGGCACGTATCGTAAAAATATTGCCCGTTAAAAAAGCAGCCCAGCAGGTGGTAACAATCCGGGTGCACAGGAAGCAAACGAAAAGCTGAAGCCACGTCCGATTTAGCCAATTCCGCGCCTGGTCCCGCGTCACGCACTAGTGAAACTGCCCTATCAAAAGGGGCGTAGCTCACGGTCGAGTATTCCGTAGGAATACCGTCATTCACAGACGACCCTGAAGGGTGTGACAAGTGATGAATCAAACGGAACTCACCCGGGTCTTTCTTGGGCACAATGCCCAACGGGGAGACCCTTAAGTTAGAAAAGGGGGGCGAATCGAAAGGGCCACGCATGCGGCCCAAGTCAATTTCTTTTTGCAGCTTATGTGCCAAAACAAGAGGTAAATCTCTAGCCGACCTCAAGTTCGGGGCAAATGAACCTTCTCTAGAAAATGTAAAGGGTATGAAAAAACCGTCCGTGAAACCATCCCGCAAAGTGGCAGCCGCCTCCTTATTGGGGTACTGGGTTAGCCATGTGTCCATCGCGGCTACGCTCACCGGAGTCCTTAGGTTCACCTGAGGTAAGGGACTTGCCGGTCCCGCCCTTAGGCTGTTGTTTTTGACACTTCGGGGCAATGTGTGCTCCGCCGCAAATCGAGCATTCATGCTTGTATTTGCATGCGGCCTGGTACCGGCAGTGCCCTTCGTTAAAGAGCCAGCAGCAACCAGGTCTACGTACGGCCACCGACCCTGTTGCGGAACCTGCGGCGGTGGCCTGCCCCGAAAAGGGCTGGTAAGCCTTTTGCGACATCATAAGGCGCAACCATGAATCGGTAGCTTTGACACCCCAACCCAGGTGAGGGTTGAGGGCCAAGCGGCGGCGGAAGTCCTCATCGTACTTCCACCACGCCGAGCCACCGTGCGATTTATAAGAATTATAAATCGTGTCTACGTAAGTGAACAGCTCAGAACACCGCTCCGGGTGCCTTTGACCCATCACACATCCAAGTACGCAAAACGCCTGAATCCAATTATTCATCGTCTTTGCCACCTTTGGTTTGCGTTCAAACGGCCGATCGGCCGCTTTACGTTCCCTATCAACCGAGCCCTGTTCGGTGGATACTAAGGACCAAATGTCCACGTATTCGTTAGCCCATATCTTCTGAGATACCTCAGGGTCCAAATGGGACCCCAAGCTGGGCACGCCACAAAAAAAAGTGTCCTTATGCAAATCTGGACGTACAGGCTCAACACGCCGCTCCGTAGATTGAAGCGCTTTTGGGTTAATAAAAATCTTGTTACCCAATACTTTCCTCACTACATCAATCAGACCCTCCCGCTGCACCGCCCCATCCCAAGCCCCGACACAAGCATACTCACCGGCTCCTGAAGCCGCGGGCGGTTTGGTTTGAGTCACAAGCTGTGGTTGTGGAACAGCCGGGCGTTCTGCAGGTGTCCTGGAAGCGGAAGGTCCAACCGGGGTGCGACTTCGCCTCATTGCGTCCCTTGATCTACGTGCTGAATCCTCAGAAGATGAGCGGGAATAACTGCGGCGGGGTCTCGAGACCCTCCGCCTGCTTGGAGACCTGGAACGGCTCCTGCCAGTCCGATAAGTAGATCGATGTCGATGATGCGAACGGCGGGACTCCCGGTTCCCGCAACTGTAGCAACTGCGCTCCCGGGCCCGGGAGCATGATCTGGACCTCCTACCCTCGCTATAATTCTGCCTATCAGAGACACAGGCCTCGTGTTCCGGCACTACAGGGTCTGCCCCATAGGCCTGGTCCGAAGGTACCCGGCGGGATGTGTCTATATCCACCGGCGCCACGTGAGACTGGCCCTGTAGGATCGACACCGCAAGCTCCCGACCCCTTGCGGCTTGCAAAGAGTTCAATGCTATCTCTGCTTCTGTGCCTAAAGCCTGTTGTGAAGGTGGGGGTGTCAGCACCTGCCCAGCAAGTGAATGCGGCTGCATTATGGCCCTAATAATGTCCTCCTGGGACATCCCTGCCAGGCTTTCAAGCCCAACTGCCTGACTCCCGGGGGGGCCCTCTGTGCCTATGGTGCTACCCATACTGCGTGGAGGTAACTCGCCGGCTAAGGTATCACTCTGCCCCGTCCCAGGCGATCTCAAGGCAGCAGGGGGGGTCAAAGTGGGAGCCGACGGAACAGGCAGTAAGGAGCCCGTACCGTGCAGCACCGCGTGCGCCTGTAGTTCCTGGCCCGGGTGCCGGAGTGAGGCCGCCGACGCGGAAGTTGATGATGCAAGGGGCGGGAACCCGCTCCGTGCGCGCGCATGCCTCTTGCGCATGCCCGGAGCGGGGGGCATACTAGGGCTTAAGCGCCTCGGCGGGCGGGAGAGTCTACCAGACCTCCAACCGCCCGCGCTGGGCGTATGATCGCGTGCCGGGTCACCGCTGGGACCTTCCAGCAAAGCGGTGATCCAAGCGGCCCCCTCACGCGCGATCCTCTCCCTCACCGCAACCTGTAGCTGGTCCATCTTGGTCCGGCAGCGACCGTTCGCTCCAGGATTCAGATGTAGGAGAGCAAGATGGCCACCTCTCCCTGCTTTTAACCACAGGAGGCGGAGCCAGGATCTAGGGAACAGGGAAGCAATGTGACAAATTACACCAATCCTGTTGGTCTGTATGTCCGGCATCATTTAACCCTTTTTGGGTCTGCTAGCCAGGATGCAGCGGAGGGCCGCAGTGCTCCACAGTATTATCTCTTTTTGGTTCCATGGTATGCTGAAAGATTGTGTAGGAGGGGACCATCAACTAAAGGCCTAATGTCTGATATTTATAGATGTTGGTCGCCTTGCAGGGTGACCATGAGATCAAGCATTCTTATATGATTAAGTGGGAGACCTTTTAGGGGAGATAATTACCCCTTCGGACGTGGCAGACTATCTGGAACAAAGCGGCAAAACAAGTCTATTTGCACAATGTACAAGGAGAATCAATATAAAATCTTAATATTCTTTTGTCATACTCCAGATCTTTTGCACAGGGCTGCCACTAGGAATTTCGGGGCCCCTGACTGCCAAAATTTTGTGGCACCCCTAAGACTTCACCCATCTTCCACACTGGCTCCGCCTTCACCACGGCTCCACCTTCACCCTAGCTCCATCTACACCGTCGCAACTACAGCCAAAAAAATTTGCACAGTCACCCGTCTGGACCCCGAGAGCGTCAAAGGCTATGTTGTGAGGTGAAATTTTAACCCTGCGCGTTCCAGTTCACCAAACAATTTTGCCCCTATCTAGATAATGGGGAAAAAGTGACAGTTACCAGTTGACAGTTGTGAATGAGAGGGGCTTAATGACAGCACCAAAGACTAACGGCATATACCAGCATATAGTCACTAAGGTGGGGCCCCAACATGGGATATTCACCACGCATGGGGACATGTATACACACCACACACACAAAAAGAGTAACAGCAAGTGTATAGTCTCTAAGGTGCAGCCCCAACATTGGATACTCAAAACGCAACCAAACACACACACACACACACACCACAAAGAGACACACACAACACAGAGACACACACACCCCACAGGGACACACACACACCCTATAGTGACACATGCACTCACCCCACAGGGACACACACACACACATCACAAAGAGACACACACAACACAGAAAAGAGAAAAGGGGAGAGAGCGCACATAAGAGGAAACTGGTGGACTAGTGGGGGCTTAAAACCGGTGTAACAAGGTGCCACTCAGCTGATCAGGTTGTGCAATCCCTGCACAACCTCGGTAATGCGTTTGGAATTAACGTAATGGTGAGGACCACGCAGAAGCAGAGAGGGGCGTGCATAATTACAAGGCAGCAGCAGACAGGCACGCCTATTTGCGGCTTGCACAGAAACAGAGAACTCACACAGGACAAAGTACCGTATATACTCGTGTATAAGCCAACCCGTGTATAAGCCGACCCCCTACTTTTGCCCCCAAAACCTGGGAAAACCTATTGACTCGTGTATAAGCCGAGGGTGGACCCCAGCACAGGTACACAGCCCCCAGCAGTGTGATATACAGCAGCCCCCCCAGTGGTAGTATACAGCAGCAGCCCCAGTGGTAGTATACAGCAGCAGCCCCAGTGGTTAGTATACAGCAGCCCCAGAGGTATATACAGCAGCCCCAGAGGTATATACAGCCCCAGTGGTAGTATACGGCAGCCCCAGTGGTAGTATACAGCAGCCCCAGTGGTATATACAGCCCCAGTGGTAGTATACAGCAGCCCCAGAGGTATATACAGCAGCCCCAGTAGAATGGCTTATATTGGCAGCCAGCCTAATTATATACACATACCCATACATACACACATATACACACACACACACACACATATACACATATATACACATACACACACACATACACACAGCTTCCTACCTTGTCCCCTCGTTCTGCAGTGCCTCCGGTGTCCTCCGTGCCGACCGCTGTGCTGCCTCCTCGATCCTCTTCTTCTGTGCTGGGATGTCCTCTGTGCCTTCCGGTGTCCTCCGTGCTCCGTTCCTGGTCTGCTGTGCCTTGTGGTTCCCCCTGCTTCGTTCCATCATCATCGGTGCTGGGGCCGCCATCTTCCTTCTTCCCTCCGCCCCCGGCCAGTGATGTCAGAGCAGGCCGCGCTGTGATTGGCTAGCACCCGTGACATGTGATCACGGGTGCTAGCCAATCACAGCGCGGCCTGCTCTGACATCACTGTGACATCACTGGCCGGGGGCAGAGGGAAAAAGGAAGATGGCGGCCCCCAGCACCGATGATGATGGAACCGAAGCAGGGGGAACCACAAGGCACAGCAGACCGGGAACGGAGCACGGAGGACATCGGAGGCACTGCAGAACAGGGGACAAGGTAAGAAATACTGCGCAGCGCCCCCCCACCCCCCGCGCCCCCCCCACCATAGGATTACCGTATTGACCCGTGTATAAGCCAAGGGGGGGACTTTTCAGCCCAATTTTTGGGCTGAAAAACTCGGCTTATACACGAATATATACGGTAATATAACTTTTTCTCTACTTTACAAAAGCGATTTTTTTCTGCAAAAGGGATGGCTAGAAATGATAAGAGGGGGTGCAGGGACAGGTAGAAAGATGCGGGGGGGTCAGTTTCTGGGTTTAGGATCACTTTAAGCTTCTGCAGGACAAAGTACCTCGTGGTCCGAGCTGCTGTGATCATATGATAGAAAGACCAGATACAGCGGTATGCCTGGGTAAAATGGTAGCTGTTTATTTTCCTACACGTTTCGGCGTCGTATCCCAAACTCCTTCCTCAGGGTTTGCCAGAGAAAGTAAAAAAAATCCCAAAATATTCTTTAACTACATAAATAGTAAGAAAATAAAAAATGATTGTGTTGGCCCCCTTAAAAATAGTCTGGGTGAAATGGTGGATGAGGATGAGGAAAAAGCCAATATGCTAAATGACTTTTTTGCAACAGTTTTTACACAAGAATATCCCATGACAGACAACATAATCAGTGATAACAAAAACTATCCAGTAAATCTGTCAATTAAATGTCACCTGCTTAATCCAACAGGAAGTAAGGCACTGTCTAACAATCACTAAAGTTGACAAATCCCCAGGCCCAGAAGGGATACACCCAAAAGTACTGCAGGAATTAAGTACCGTCATAGATATACCATTATTTTTAATATTTAAAGATTCCATAATAACAGGGTCTGTACCACAGGACTGGCGTATAGCAAATGTGGTGCCAATATTCAAAAAGGGGACAAAATCTGAACTTGGAAATAATAGGCCAGTAAGCTTAACCTCTACTGTGGGTAAAATCCTAGAGAGTTTTCTAAAGGTACTGTCACACGCGGCAATATGGCTTCCATACTGCCAGCAATTTGATGTGAGCACGCACGTTTCGGGAACATTTTTGCACATTGTCATCGCCCTGTCACACATAGAGACCTGCGTTCCGGAAATCGCCTGCAGAAGACCAGATGCAATTTCCCTTTTCCACATCGCCGCGTCACACGCCACCATCGCATCAGTGATGTGGACGTAGAGTGTGAGTTCGGTGAGGAAACAGGCGTTCCAGAGTGTCTTTCACCGTGTCCCTATCACTCCAATTGGCAGACACAACTGCGTATCCATTGGTCAGCCTTGTCAGGATGTATGTGCACTACATGACGCATGTGTCCTTTCTACTATATCGCTATTCAAATATGGCGCCTTAGCCATGGCCAGCCAATGGGAATGCAGGAGCGACCACCAATGCGGCAGACAGTGTGAGCCAAACAGAACGCTCAGGCACACCTCTGGAATTGCTTCCAGATGGTCTGAGCTTGCTTTCTACATCGCTATTGCCCTGTCACACACCAAGATGCGCAGAAATGGCCTGGTGGTTATCGCCTGATTTCACTGCAGTGTAGAGCAATCAGGCGACGCTCCACCAGCGATTTCTTGCCGTTAAATCACCCTGTCTCACGCCACTATGCACAGGCGATGTGGTTTTCACATCGCCGAAATACACGAATTTACGGCGATATGGAAGCCATATCGCTGCATGTGACGGTACCATAAGAGATGCTATACTGGAGTATCTGAATGAAAATAACCTCATGACCCAATATCAACATGGGTTTACGAGTAGAGATGAGCCACCACCCCGGTGTTCGAATTCGATTCGTCAAATTTGATGTGTGTTCGTCGAATGTTCTTCGAACACCGTCGAATCCCATTGAAAACAATGGCAGGCAAACACAAACACATACAAACACATAGAAAACACATAGAAAACACAACTACATGTAAAAATGCGAAAAGAAAAGAGAATGACGAGTAAAAGAAGGAGGAGACACAAATATAGGCCTTGTTCACACATAGTGATGGGCGAATCCTAAATTACTCGGAATCGCTTGACTGTAGCGAGTCCGAGCCCAGGACTCGCTACTCGTTGCGAGTCTAGCGAGTCCAATGTTAATGAATGGGGAAGCGAGTAATAGCGAGTAGTGTGAGATTTACAAATCGCAGATGTGTCTCGGAAGCTTCAGCCTGAAGCAATCCTAGTTTTGTCATTTATTTGCATTGGACTCGTTTACTTTGCAAGTAATCGCTGGCTGGGAAACTCGCACAGATAAGAGAAGAGTCCTGTCTGCTCTGTGCAGCTCCAGGGTCCTAGAGCCCGCCTGCTGCCTGATGTAGCAGTGCTGAGATTGTTCTCAGTCTGCTCATTCCCTGTGTACAGACATGAATGTCTGAGCACAGAGATGATGTAGCAGTGCTGAGATTGTTCTCAGTCTGCTCATTCCCTGTGCATAGACATCTATATCTATACACAGGGGATGTAGCAGAGAGGACATCGCGTTTTGGACTGCGTCAGACGGAAGAGGATTTTTTTAATTAAAGATGGAGTCCCTAATGGCTTTTTTTTTTATTTCTAATAAAAAAATTTCTCTGTGTTGTGTTTTTTTTAAAACAATTTAATAGAAATTCATGGCGGTCATGTCTAATATTGGCGTGACCGCCATAAATTTCGGGCTTAGGGCCAGCTGATAATACAAAGCTGGCCCTAACCTCTATTACCCAGCGTGCCACCGCCACCAGGGCCGCTGGAAGAGCGGGGTTCAGCGCCAGAGGATGGCGCTTCAATGAACGCGCCATCTTCTGGGGCGGCTGCGGGCTGCAATTTGCAGCGGGGGTGCCCAGAAAGCTTGGGCATCCCTGCGCTGTGGATTCCAGCCCCCAGCTGCTTAGCTGTACCTGGCTAGACATAGAAATTGCGCGGAGCCCCACGCATTTTTTTGACTCCGACTCCGAGACGACTCCGACTCGACTCCGACTCCGAGACGACTCCGAGACGACTCCGACTCCGAGACGACTCCGACTCCGACTCCGAGACGACTCCGACTCCGAGACGACTCCGACTCCGACTCCGAGACGACTCCGACTCCGAGATGACTCCGACTCCAAGACGACTCCGACTCCGAGACGACTCCGACTCCGACTCCGAGACGACTCCGACTCCGAGACGACTCCAACTCCGAGACGACTCCGACTCCGACTCCGAGACGACTCCGACTCCGAGACGACTCCGACTCCGAGACGACTCCGACTCCGAGACGACTCCGAGATGACTCCGACTCCGAGACGACTCCGAGACGACTCCGACTCCGAGACGACTCCGACTCCGAGACGACTCCAACTCTGAGACGACTCCGACTCCGAGACGACTCCGACTCCGAGACGACTCCGACTCCGACTCCGAGACGACTCCGACTCCGAGACGACTCCGACTCCGAGACGACTCCGAGACGACTCCGACTCCGACTCGACTCAGAGACGACTCCGACTCCGAGACGACTCCGACTCCGAGACGACTCCGACTCCGAGACGACTCCGAGACGATGACGACTCCGACTCCGAGACGACGACGACTCCGACTCCGACTCGACTCCGAGACGACTCCGACTCCGAGACGACTCCGACTCCGAGACGACTCCGACTCCGACTCCGAGACGACTCCGACTCCGACTCGACTCCGACTCCGAGACGACTCCGACTCCGAGACTCCGAGGCGACTCCGACTCCGAGGCGACTCCGACTCTGAGGCGACTCCGACTCTGAGACTCCGACTCTGAGACTCCGACTCTGAGGAGACTCCGACTCCGAGACTCTGACTCTGAGCCTCCGACTCTGAAATTCATTAAATAATAAAAAAAAAAATGCGTGGGGCTCCGCGCAATTTCTATGTCTAGCCAGGTACAGCTAAGCAGCTGGGGGCTGGAATCCGCAGCGCAGGGATGCCCAAGCTTTCTGGGCACCCCCCGCTGCAAATTGCAGCCCGCAGCCGCCCCAGAAGATGGCGCGTTCATTGAAGCGCCATCCTCTGGCGCTGAACCCCGCTCTTCCAGCGGCCCTGGTGGCGGTGGCACGCTGGGTAATAAAGGGGTTAATACCAGCTTTGTTATACAAGCTGGTATTAAGCCCGAGATTCTTAATGTCAGGCCACGTTTGACCCAGCCACTAAGAATCTCCAATAAAGGGTTAAGAAAACACAACACAGAGAAAATTTTTTATTTGAAATAAAAAAAAAAGCCATTAGGGACTCCATCTTTAATTAAAAAAATCCTCTTCCGTCCGACGTAGTCCTAAACGCGACGACCTCTCTGCTACATCCCCTGTGCATAAATATAGATGTCTATGCACAGGGAATGAGCAGACTGAGAACAATCTCAGCACTGCTACATCAGGCAGCAGGCGGGCTCTAGGACCCTGGAGCTGCACAGAGAAGACAGCTGGACTCGGCTCGCAAAGAAACAGCAGTTACTTTGCGAGTTTCCCTGCTATCACTGGCACAGTAGCCAGTGATTACTCGCACGAGTCTAATGCAAACAATGGCAATTATAGTTTTGTCAGCGTTTCTGACAAAACTAGGATTGATATTGATTTGCATTGGACTCGTGCGAGTAATCACTGGGAAACTCGCAGAGTACCGAGTCCTGCGAGTCCCTTACTACTCGCCGAGTAACGAGTCCTAGCGAGTAGATTCGCCCATCCCTATTCACACACACCTATGCGTTTTTTTAGCAGTTAGAAAAACTGAGCGCTTTTGCTATGTGTGCCAAATAGTGTCCCCTGTGGGTCTGAACGTTTTTCTGAAGTTTTTGAATTTTGTCATTTTTTCATTAAAAACGCATGCGTTAACGCAGGTGCCTATATGTGACATGCGTTAACGCATGCGTTTCCCATAGGGCCCCATGTTAAAAAAACGCATGTGTTTTTTTACAGCATCCAAAAAACACTGCATACGGCAATTTTTGGAATGGGGAAAAAAAACGCAGGTGCTGCTAAAAAACGCATGTACACTTAAGTGTACCATGCATTAAAGCATCTGCGTTTTTTAAAAACTGCAAAAAAACGCAGAAAGTGCCAAAAACTCAGGTGTATGTGTGAACAAGGCCATAGACATGTCATGCCCCTCTAAAATCTGTTTTTACTCCAGTATTTGTAAGGCATCGTGCACACGATGAGTATTTGGTGACTTTTACTTCAGTGTTTGTAACGTCTCGTGCAGACGATGAGTATTTGGTGAGTTTTACTTCAGTATCTGTAAGGCCACGTTCAGACGAGGAGTATATAATGACTTTTGCTTCAGTGTTTGTAAGGTCTCGTGCAGACGATGAGTATTTGGTGACTTTTACTTACTATCTGTAAGGACTCGTGGAGACGATGAGTATTTGGCGAGTTTTACTTCAGTATCTGTAAGGCCACGTTCAAACGATGAGTATTTGGCGAGGTTTTTCCTCACTATCTGTAAGGCCTCATGCAAACGATGAGTATTTGGTGTTGTTATTACTCAGTATCTGGAAGGCCTTGTGCAGGCGATGAGTATTAGGTGCCGTTTTAACCGCAGTATGTGGAAGGCCTCATGCAGGCGCTGAGTATTTAGTGATGTTATTCCTCAGTATCTGGAAGGCTTTGTGCAGGCGCTGAATATTTGGTGATGTTATTCCTCAGTATCTGGAAGGCCTCGTGCAGGCGCTGAATATTTGGTGATGTTATTCCTCAGCATCTGGAAGGCCTTGTGCAGGTGCTGAGTATTTGGTGATGTTATTCCTCAGTATCTGGAAGGCCTTGTGCAGGCGAGGAGTATTTGGTGATGTTATTCCTCAGTATCTGGAAGGCCTTGTGCAGGCGATGAGTATTAGGTGCAGTTTTAACCGCAGTATGAGGAAGGCCTCGTGCAGACGATGAGTATTTCGTGATATTATTCCTCAGTATCTGGAAGGCCTTGTGCAGGCAATGAGTATTAGGTGCAGTTTTAACCGCAGTATGTGGAAGGCCTCGTGCAGGCACTGAGCATTTGGTGATGGTATTCCTTAGTATCTGGAAGGCCTTGTTCAGGCAATGAGTATTTGGTGAGGTTTTTCCTCACTATCTGTAAGGCCTCGTGCAGACGATGAGTATTGTGTCACATTTAGGGGTCCACCACCAGCAGCGCTGAAGACACATTCCGAGAGGACGCTGGCTGCGGGGCATGACAAGATCTCCAAGGCAAGAGTGGTGAGCTCAAGCCATTTTTCCAGTTTGGAAGCCCAAAATGAACAAAGCTCCAGTTCCTCAGTCATGGCATCGATGTTAAATTGGAGATACTCGTGTGCCATCCGCTCCAGGCGTTGACTATGTGTCAGACTTCTCGTGTCTTCAGGCCTTGCAAACGATGGTCTAAAACAATCGTGAAACGAGGCCACGAAATTGGTGTTACCACCACCAGATATGGTGTTACTGGTACGGTGTGAGTGATGATGACTCCACAGTCCGATGGTTGACAAGTGAGAACTGTGAGATTCACTCTGTCTACCACTGGTGGTTTGTGGAAAAGCTGATCTGAGATTATGTATCAGCTTCTGCTGATACTCCTGCATGCGTGCGTCCCTTTGTATGGCAGGAATTATTTCAGCAAATTTGGTCTTGTATCGGGGATCTAGGAGTGTGGCAACCCAGTAGTCGGCATTGCTTCTAATTTGGACAATCCGAGGGTCATGTTGCAGGTAGTGGAGCAAGAAGGTGCTCATGTGTCTTGCGCACCCAGGAGGACCAGGTCCTTGTTGTGTTGCTGATGGGGAGGTGAGAATCATGCTTCCTTCCTTTGCCCTCTCACCCCAACCTTGCACAACAGAAATGTCATCAAGGTATCCCTCATCTGCTGACTCTTCCATGCCCATCGCCAGTACATCCTCCATTTCTTCCTGGGCTCCTGCACCTTCCTCAGCAGTTTGGCTGCTACCATGTGCCCTCGTTAATCCCTCTCCACCACCCTCCCATGCCTGCTGTATTGGTGCTGCTGACCGTGAGGACCTTGGAGATGTGGTCATCCCTTCCGCATAGGACTCCTCCTGTACTTCCTCCACCTGACTCCGAATATTGTTTAGAGTGTGCTCCAGCATGTAGATGACCGGAATAGTCATGCTGATAATGGCATCTTCAGCACTAAACATCTTCGTCGCCATCTCAAAACTGTGCAGAAGGGTGCATAGGTCCTTGATCTGAGACCACTCCTGCAGCGTGATCTGCCCCACCTCTGGATCTCGTTGGCCCAGGCTATATATCATAATGCATTGCACCAGGGCTCGGTGGTGCTGCCACAGTTGCTGCAACATGTGCAGAGTAGAATTCCAGCGTGTCAGCACATCACATTTCAGCCGGGTAATGGGCAAGCCGAAGGACTTCTGGAGCGAAGCAAGTCGTTGAGCTGCGGGATGCGAACGCCGGAAGTGAGCATACAGCGACCGTGCCCTCTGCAGAAGCCGATCTAGGCCGGGATAGTGTGTCAAAAATTGCTGGACAATCAGATTCAATACGTGAGCCATACAAGGCACGTGTGTGATATTCCCCGGCACCCAGGTTTGCAGCAATGTCACACATGGCCTTTCCTGGTTGCAGGTTGAGTGGAGACAACCATTGCTGAAACTCGGTCGCCAGAGCTGACCACAACTCCTCAGCTGTGTGACTCACATTTCCCAGGCATTTCAAGGTAAAGACTGCCTGATGGGTTGAGCCCCGCTGCCAGCATAGTTGGGAGGTGTGCAGGATTCCTTCTCTGTAGTTACAATGCTGGTGGCCTTACCAGACAGGCTTTGGGCGGAGGTGGAGGACCGAGACGAGATTGAGGAGGCAGAAGCAGTGGAGGAACTTCTAGCTACAGAGGATTGACGCACAACTCGTGGGGATGGCAAGACTTGGACAGCAGACCCTTCTCCAGCTCTCACCATAGTTACCCAGTGCCCAGTCAGCGACATGTAACGCCCCTGTCCATGCTTGCTGGTCCAAGTGTCTGTGGTGAAATTCACCCTGTCACACACAGAGTTTCTCAAGGAAGCGGTGATGTTGTCTGCGACTTGCTGGTGTAGCGCAGGCACATCTTTCTTGAAGAAGTAGTGGAGATTGGACATCTGGTACTGGGGCACTGCGATGGACATAAGGTCTCGGAAATCCGCTGTGTCCACCAGGCAGAAAGACAGCATTTCTGATGCCAACAGCTTGAAGATGGTGAAATTCCAGCGCTTAGCTTTCTCATGACTAGGAGGATATGGCCTTTTACTTGTCCACATCTGAGGGACGGAGGGCTGGCTTTTGTGCTGAGACACAGTTGAGTAGGGTGTCCCTGGCAAACTGCTAGTCTGGGAGGGAGGTGCAGGTGAAGATGTAATGTTGCCTTTAACCAAATGTGGTGCTCTCAATGTCTGAGAGAGCTCAACACCACCAGCATTGTCCAGTTGAAAACCAAGTGATGACCTGACAATCCCACTGCCTGTTGCGGGTAAAGAGGTGGAAGGTCTACGGACACGGATGCACTTAATGGGGCAGATGGTGGCAGGCCCGCCCCGCTAGCCCGCATTCTAGGATGGTGAGCTTCCCACTGCGACTTGTGCTTCATGTCCAGGTGGTGGTTTATACATGAAGTACTAAAGCTAATGGGTTTTTGGCCTCTACTCAGAGATTGGTGCCAAATCTTGCAGATGACATGAGTTGGGAGATCCTTGGCGATGTCAAAAAAGGCCCAGGCTAGGTAATGCTTAGAGCCCATGCGAGCTGCAGAGCCAGCACGACTTCCGCTCAGAGGCATAGTTGTGACTGCTGATGCAGTTGTTGGCGTGCTTCCAGTACTCCGTCTATGTCCAGGAAGGCGCAACCAACCTCATCGTCAGTAGCATCCTCCTCCACCTCCTGTGATGACCTCATCGACTGGCTTACTGTGGGTTGACAGTAAGTGGGATCTCCAACCTCATCATCATCCTCTGTGTTCTCACACCCCTCGTCCTCCTCAGAGACAACCTCTTCCTGCCTTGACCAAAAACTTAATTTGTCAATCCAATCCGGTATCTAAGTCTCATCAGCATCATCCTCCTGGTGTCCACCAACAGTATGTACTGTTAGCGAATGAGGGTCTGCATAAAGGTCAGAAGCTTCTTCATCTGGGCCTGGGTCTGACTCACAAAGCTTCTGGGCATCAGGGCAGATCATTAACTCATCTGGACTTACTGCAGCTTTGGAGCAGACCTCTGATTCCCAGGCTATTGTGTCACTGAACAGCTCTGCAGACTAAACCATGTCTGTTACCCCAGACTCAGTAGGACGGCTGTAGTCTTGGGAGCTTGGAGGAATCAAGTGCGATTGGGCTGACACCTCAGATGACTGGAGGGCTGGTGATGTAGAAGTTGAGGTGGAGGAGAGACCACTTGATGGAGCACTTGCGATCCATTCAAGCACCTGCTATTTTTGTGCCTCATTTACAAGTGATACCGATGCTCGTGTCCGTGAGAAAGTGATCATATCCAATTAGCCACGTAAAGTAGTTGACATTTTACTTTGGCTGGAAGATTGTCTTTCTTCAGCAGATGTTAGTGTAGTTTTAGCATCTACCCCACAGACACAAACTTTTTTTCCCTTTCCACCACACCTACTCCCATTCCCACCAGCAGCAGGCCTTTTGCCACTCATTTTCTGTGACAAAATTGGCAACTGTACAGTTGTTGGACCAAAAAAAGCTGGATGTAAATCAAGCAGAGGTGACTACACCAACACTGCTACTTGACCCGAAGTCAGACCTGGGCAAGGTGCAGGTAAAAATGTTTAGGAACCGTACAGGCGGATTAGTTGGTACTATTAGTTGGCCTACACTACAGGTGTTTGTGGCCCTGCTACTTGACCCGAAGTCAGACCTGGGCAAGGTGCAGGTAAAAATTAGTAGGAATCACACAGGCGGTGTAGTTGGTTCTATTAGATGTGGCCTACACTACAGGTTTTTGTGGCACTGTTACTTGACCCGAAGTCACACCTGGGCAAGGTGCAGTTAAAAATTAGTACCAACTACACAGGCAGTGTAGCTTCTTTCACAAGTGGGCTACACCGCTGTGTAAGTGACATTGCTACAGTACTAGCCCGAACAAATTGCCTGGACTAGCTGCAGCCAAAAAATGGCTACTTAAGACAGGTGGTGTAGCTTTCTTCACAGCAGTGCTACACTACCTGCCCTAAAGGATTCACAGAGCTAGATGTGGCCAGATGCTGTGAAAAAACCCTGGGACTGCTCTAACCTAGAAAAAAAAACTCACCGTAAATTATCCGTTGCACCTAGCAGAGGGCTGCCAGCTCCACTGGTAGGCAACACAAGAGTAAGAACACTGGTGCTCAATCCACTGCAACCCCAGCATGGGGGCGGCTGTGGCGCCTGCGTCCAGCCATGCTGACAAGGAGGAGATTGGTGGCATTCATGGACACAATGTTACCAACAGGACGTCAGCTACACAGGTCTAAGTGAAGCAAAGTGTCAGAGCTCAGCCTGTTGGTCATGCCCAACTATTAGATCAGGCAGGCTGCACCGTACCTTGTATATGCATGACAAATGACCAACGCCCCCAGAGGGCTCAGTCACATACTGCAAAAGATAAAAAGGTGCAATAAACACTAAAGATAAAGATGTGAGGTGTTGGTGGATATTTGGCAAAATCTGTAAGCTCGTAGTTTTTCTTTTTATAGTATTATGTCCTACTTCGGTGATACTGCTCTAACCTAGCCCTAAAAAAGGCTGCAATTTAAGCTAGTCCCTGCTTCTATGAAGTAGACCTGAAAAAGGGCTGCTAGACTACTAGTCAGGGCCAGGGTTGGGGGAAGGGGCTCAGACTGTGCAGTTACCCAGGGCCCGACTCTCTTAGTGGCTCCCAAAGAACTGAACTGAGAGTAGCAATTAAACAGTGGAAAAAATGTAAAAATACACATATTTGGCATTGCTGCGTTCATAAGAATCCAAGCTATCAATATATGAAGTAAATTAATCCAATTGGTACCGTATATACTCGTGTATAAGCCGAGTTTTTCAGCCCAAAAATTGGGCTGAAAAGTCCCCCCCTCAGCTTATACACGGGTCAATACGGTAACCCTATGGTGGGGGGGCGCAGGGGGTGGGGGGGCGCTGCACAGTATTTCTTACCTTGTCCCCCTTTCTGCAGTGCCTCCGGTGTCCTCCGTGCTCCGTTCCCAGTCTGCTGTGCCTTGTTGTTCCCCCTGCTTCGGTTCCATCATCATCGGTGCTGGGGGCCGCCATCTTCCTTCTTCCCTCCGCCCCCGGCCAGTGATGTCACAGTGATGTCAGAGCAGGCCGCGCTGTGATTGGCTAGCACCTGTGATCACGTGTCACGGGTGCTAGCCAATCACAGCGCGGCCTGCTCTGACATCACTGGCTGGGGGCGGAGGGAAGAAGGAAGATGGCGGCCCCCAGCACCGATGATGATGGAACCGAAGCAGGGGGAACCACAAGGCACAGCAGACCGGGAACGGAGCACGGAGGACACCGGAAGGCACAGAGGACATCCCAGCACAGAAGAAGAGGATCAAGGAGGCAGCACAGCGGTCGGCACGGAGGACACCGGAGGCACTGCAGAACGGGGGGACAAGGTAGGAAGCTGTGTGTATGTGTGTGTGTATGTGTATATATGTGTATACAGTTAGGGCCAGAAATATTTGGACAGTGACACAATTTTCGCGAGTTGGGCTCTGCATGCCACCACATTGGATTTGAAATGAAACCTCTACAACAGAATTCAAGTGCAGATTGTAATGTTTAATTTGAAGGGTTGAACAAAAATATCTGATAGAAAATGTAGGAATTGTACACATTTCTTTACAAACACTCCACATTTTAGGAGGTCAAAAGTAATTGGACAAATAAACATAACCCAAACAAAATATTTTTATTTTCAATATTTTGTTGCGAATCCTTTGGAGGCAATCACTGCCTTAAGTCTGGAACCCATGGACATCACCAAACGCTGGGTTTCCTCCTTCTTAATGCTTTGCCAGGCACGGAGGACACCGGAGGCACTGCAGAACGGGGGGACAAGGTAGGAAGCTGTGTGTATGTGTGTGTGTATGTGTGTGTATGTGTATATATGTGTATATGTGTGTGTGTGTGTGTGTGTGTGTGTGTGTATATGTGTGTATGTATGGATATGTGTATGTAAGTAGGCTGGCTGCCAATATAAGCCATACCACTGGGGCTGCTGTATACTACCACTGGGGCTGTATATACCACTGGGGCTGCTGTATACTACCACTGGGGCTGCTGTATACTACCACTGGGGCTGTATATACTTCTGGGGCTGCTGTATACTACCATTGGGGCTGTATATACCTCTGGGGCTGCTGTATATACCTCTGGGGCTGCTGTATACTAACCACTGGGGCTGCTGCTGTATATACCACTGGGGAGGCTGCTGTATACCACATTGCTGGGGGCTGTATACCTGTGCTGGGGTCCACCCTCGGCTTATACACGAGTCAACAGGTTTTCCCAGGTTTTCGGGGCAAAAGTAGGGGGGTCGGCTTATACACGGGTCGGCTTATACATGAGTATATACGGTAAATGGAGTAATGGGAAAAAAATAAAAATGCCAGAATTATGTTTTTTGGGCCACCACGTTGTTACAATAAAATGCAATAAAAGGTGATCAAAATGTTGTATGTGACTCAAAATGATATCAGTAAAAATGTCAGCTCAGGGCACATAAAGTAAGCCCTCACATAGCCCTGTATCTTCAAAAATTAAAACATCATGGGTCTTGGAAAATAGCGAATAAAGCAAATTTTTTTTTTTTTTTTACAAATGTCTGGGTTTTTTAATGATTGAAATAAAAACAATGTTCAGTATCTTCTTATTCTGACCTAGATGATCAACTTATGACATCACTTTTACCATATAACTACTATGATAAATAAAAAACTCAAACATTGTGGAATTGCACTTTTTATTTTGCAGTTTCAAAGCACTTGAAATGTTTTTCTCATTCTCCAGTACATTTTGTGGTAGAATGAATGATGTCATTCAATAGTACAACTCATCCCGCAAAATAATAAGCCCTCGTACGGCGATGTGGAAGAAAAATAAAAAGTTCTGGCTCTTGGAAGAGGTGAGGGAAAAACAAAAACGAAATCTCGCTCAGTGGGAAAAGTTATAAAATCCTTGTAATAGCAGCAGCAGCGCCCCCCTTCCCGCAGGCTTCAGTCTTCACATGTTAATGATGGCTGAAATTATTGTTAGGGGACCTCCTTAATTCCTACATTTGTAGCCAGTTGTCCATCAGAACTTACAAGGCATTAAAGGGGATGTCCAGGATTAATAAAACTTTACTACATTCACTCAAAAAAACAGTGCCACCCCAGTGTACAGGTCACATGTAGTATTACAGCATAGGCCCATTCCCTTCAATTAAGCTGAGCAGTAATATCACATACAACCTGTAGACAGGGGTGGTGCTGTTTTTTAAAGAAATCAGTCATGTTTATAGAATTCAGGACAACTCCTTTAAGATCAAATCTTCCACTAGTGACCCCAGAACAACACAAGACACCAGGATGGGGCTTAATTCAAATAATAATTTATTCATTTATATAGCGCTATTAATTCCATAGCACTTTACATACATGAGTAAATGTATTTGTTTTATAATATGAAGAATATAGCAGATCTTTGTTAAAGATGACATTTAAGTAGATGATCCTATGGAAACATTCCTCTTACTGACTCTCCAGTTTGTGAATCCTATTTCGTTAAACAGTTGCAGGTAATTTTTAATCAAAATAAGGAGACCTGTGTTCAGAATCCCCATCTGTTGGTCAGAGGATAAGAGGTTAGAAAGAGCGAGTCTCCCTGGAGGAGCCGTCCTGTGTGACACAGATAATGATGGGAATGGATGTGTGTGTCTTTGTGTGTGTGCTCGGTGTATACATATATGTGTGTGTCTATGTGTGTGTGCCCGGTGTATACGTGTAATATATAGTGCTTGTGTCACATACCGTATGTTGCGTGTATGTAACATTTACATTTATAAATCCCAGCAGCACAGATTAGAGTTCCTTGGTGTAAACATGTCGGCAATTGCCCAACAAGCGAGCAAATTGCTGCTCATCCAGGGGCGGACCTACCGTGGTGCAGCTGGTTCAGCTGCACCAGGGCCCCGACCTGCTAGGGGGCCCCTCAAGCCTGTACGGGGACCGCCAGCCGACCCCCATGAACCTGTGTAAGAGGAGAGAGGAGAGAAGGGTAACTGCGGGAAGCTTCCTGCTTCCCCTGGCTGATCCCGCCCCTCCTCTCCTCTGTCGCCACGGCTCCCAGGACTTCAAAGCGCAGCTCGGCGCAGCAGGTAGGAGTCGCATCACCCACAGCAGTCACCCCCCACGCTCCTCAGCCAATGTTCACTAGAACCCCCCCACCGCTCCTCACCAGCAGCTGCTGCACCAGGGCCCTCCGGGGTCAAGGTCCGCCATTATGCTCATCATCGGGTGATTGGATGTTTATGAAGGAATAAAAATCCTTGCTCTCGACCGCACATCCCCTACTGCAAACTGCAGAAGTGCTGCTGATAACATGATACTGTAGAGGGCAGATTGCTCTATCGGTGATTGTTTTGCACCCATCATTCTTCATCATCCTGTGTAAAATGTACGGAAACAAGCGCTGAATGACTTGAATATTATAGATCGCGCTCATTTACCAGTCTAAATTTGGCGCTTGTACTTGTACTCTAAAATCTGAGTGTGATAGTGCAATATATGAACATTTAGGGCCCACTTTAACCTTTTGCCCAGGGCCCCACTTTGCCTAAAACCGGCCCTGCTACTAGTCCCTAATCCCTACTCCTATGAATCAGCACTCAAATGGGCTGATACTTCTAAAGTTGGCACCCTCCCTCCAGGCCCTACTAGCTGAATCAGAATACAATTGCTTGATTTCACTATATAGCGCCCACAGCAGCAGCAGTGCCATCTGACACAGAGCTACAGCAATGAGTAAATGGTGACGATGGGGAAAATGGCTGGGTCTGATACAGCTAGGACATGTGACTTACACAACCAATGATGCCTGACCTTGCCTGTGTGCAAAAAATGCACTTTGCTGTGTGTGTGTGTGATTGGCTGACAGCCTGCACCGCCCCACTGTATCTGCACTTTGGAGAAAAAAAAATTTGAGATCACTATTATTTCTGCAGCACTGATGTGTTAACCCCCCCCCCCCCCTTGCACACTATACACAGAAAATGGATATTAACATTCATTAACAGGGTTAGGGTTAAGCTTTTGGTGATCGAAGCGTTATCGAACATGACCTTGCACTGCCAAATTTGAAGCAAATTGTTCGCATTTGTCAAATGCCTCGAACACCGCCCAAAACAGCTTGAATTTGAGATTGGCGAACAATTCGAATCTAACACCACTCATCTTTATTTACGAGGGATCGTTCCTGTCAAACTAATCTAATAAGCTTCTATGAAGAGGTAAGTTCTGGACTGGACCAAAGAAATGCAGTGGATGTGGTGTATATGGACTTTTCATAAGCTTTTGATATGCTGCCACACAAAAGGTTGATACATAAAATAAGAGCAATGGGGATAGGGGAAAATATGTGTAAGTGGGTTAAAAACTGGGTCAGTGTTAGGAAACAAAGGGTGGTCATTAATGGAACACACTCAGAATGGGTCACAGTTAACAGAGGGGTACCACAGGGGTCATTTTGTGCCCGCTTGTTTTTAATATATTTATTAATGACCTTGTAGGGGGCATACAGATTAGAATCTCAATATTAGTAGATGACACTAAACTCTGCAGGGTAATCAATACAGAGGAGGACAATTTTATATTACAGGAGGATTTATGTAAACTAGAAGCTTGGGCTGATAAATGGCAAATGAGCTTTAAAGGGAACCAACCACCCCAAATGACCCCCCCGGACTGTTAATATGTGTCCCTACACCCAGCACACACATTTGGGGCAATCGTTTTTGCTAAAAAAACTGTTTAGTAGAAGCTAAGATATATGTTTATAAAGTTTAATAACTTGAGCCGAATGGGTGTTACCTAGCTTTGTCCACGTGCAGTGTTCGTGCTTGTCAGCTTCCTCTCCCCCTCCCCTCTCACTTTCTAAGAGCCTGGCCGCGTCATGAAAGGGGCGGGGCTAAACTGCGGCGAGCCCCACCCCCTTTCATGACGCGGCCAGGCTCTTAGAAAGTGAGAGGGGAGGGGGAGAGGAAGCTGACAAGCACGAACACTGCACGTGGACAAAGCTAGGTAACACCCATTCGGCTCAAGTTATTAAACTTTATAAAGCTATATCTTAGCTTCTACTAAACAGTTTTTTTAGCAAAAACGATTGCCCCAAATGTGTGTGCTGGTGTAGGGACACATATTAACAGTCCGGGGGGTCATTTGGGGTGGTTGGTTCCCTTTAATGGGGATAAATTTAAGGTCATGCACTTGGGCAGAGGAAACAAAAGGTATAATTATGTGCTTAATTGTAAAACACTGGGCAAAACTATCACTGAAAAAGACCTGGCTGTGTGGGTAGATGACAAACTCACATTTAGTGGCCAGTGTCAGGCAGCTATTGCTAAGGCAAATAAAATAATGGGATGCATTAAAAGAAGCATAGTTGCTCATAAAGAGACCATAATTTTACCTCTATTCAGGTGACTAGTGCAACCACACTTAGAATACGGGGTACAATTCTGGTCTTAGGTGTATAAGAAAGACATAGCTGAACTAGAGCGGGTGCAGAGAAGAGCGATTAAGGTTATTATAGGACTGAGGGGTCTGCAATACCAAGACATGTTGTTAAACTTGGGGTTATTTAGTTTGGAAAAAAGAAGGCTTAGGGGTGATCTTATAATAATGGATAAATATATGAGGGGACAGTACAGAGACCTTTTTAATGATCTTTTTACTCTTAGGCCTGAGACGGGGACAAGGGGGCATCCTCTACGTCTGGAGGAAAGAAGGTTTAATTATAATTACAGACGTGGATTCTTTACTGTAAGAGCAGTGAGACTGTGGAACTCTCTGCCACATGATGTTGTAATGAGTGAGTCACTACTAAAATTTATAAAGGGCCTGGATGCCTTTCTTGAAAAATATAATATTACCGGTTATATATACTAGATTCTTTGATAGGGCGTTGATCCAGGGAACTAGTCTGATTGCCGTATGAGGAGTCTGGAAGGAAGTGTTGCCACATGGGGTTTTTTTTGCCTTCCTCTGGATCAACATGTTAGGCTATGGGTTGAACTAGATAGTCTCCTTCAACCTTAAATACTATGTTAAATTAAATACTATGTATGCATGTTCCTTACAATAGAGTAAAAGAAGGAAAAACAGCACAAATAAAATAGAAAAAAAGTGGACTGTATTGCCCAATGGGGACAATGTTGCAAATGTATGTAAACCACTGTGTAATTAATAGCGCTATATAAATGAATAAATATTATATTATTATTATAGTATTGAGACCAAAATCAAACTTTTGGCTACAACGTTACATTTGGAGAGGGTTAAACAAGGCCTATGATGAAAGGAACACCATTCCTACTGTAAAGCACGAAGGCAGATCGCTGCTGATGTGGGGATGTGTGAGTTAGAAAGGCACAGGAAACTTGATCAAAGTTGAAGAAAAGATGAATGCAGCATGCTATCAGCAAATACTGGTGGAAAATTTGCTCTCATCAGCCTAAAAGCTGCGCATGGGACATACTTGGACATTCCAACATGACAATGATCCAAAACACAAGGCCAAGTTGACCTGTCATTGGATACAGCAGAGCAAAGTGAAGGTTCTGGAATGGCCATCTCAGTCTTCTGACCTCAATATCATTGAGCCACTCTGGGGAGAACTTAAGTGCACAGTTCATGCACATGCTGGCTCATGTTTTTGGTTTTATATCAACTTTCTTTTTCTTCATCATTGATCAATAAGACCATGGTTGTTATGGATAATCTAGGATTGACACGGGATTGCTTTTTTGGCTCTATTTGTCAGGAACGTCACACACCAGCCTCTCTCATTCTCACAACACAACAGAAGACAGTCACAATGTCTAGAATAAAAAAACTAGCGAGAGAAAAAACATAACTGCAGGGCCCCAAAATTGAAAGCCAAACATTTCAGAATAAGTTGACTACACTATGAAATAAGAGAAAACTAGATCTTAGCATTTACCTGGCATAAATTTGTACCTAGTGCTTTTTTTTGCAGCATAAATGATATGAAATTTTTTTCAAACATACCTGATAAAGCTACAGCATCCAATTCTTTAATGCAGAGCACAGCAGAGATGTTATTACCAAATAGCAGACTTGCAAGAGTAATAACATCCCCAGGAGAGGCTAGCCAGACCAAATTGCTCCTCGGGGCCAATAACATCTCATCCTGGAATCTGTGAACAGTTCAAAAGATCATTTCAAGTCTTGCAGGTTTCTAAAATCTCTACAATCATTGGGAATGATTCCATAAAACGGGAAAGTGGGTGACATGTGATTGATGTGTAAGTAGCAAGTATTGCTTTCCTATAATGATATAAAAGCTTAGCCACCAATTATATTTAATCATTGTAGGGAAGGTACATCTAATAATTGGTACAGATTGTGCAATGATACAGTGAATTGGGAACTCAGGCTTTGGCCTCAACATGGACATTTCTATTGGTGTCATTTTTATTAAAGGGGTTGTCCAGAACTTTGACATTATCAATCCTTAAGATAGATTATCAATGTCTGATCAATGGTGGTGCCATCATCAGCTGGAACTACTCTGATGCGGAGTTACAAAGCTCCGTCAACTGTATAGTGGCCACAGCTGGGTAGTACTGCATATCATAGTAACATAGTAACATAGTTTTTAGGTTGAAGGAAGACTTTAAGTCCATCTAGTTCAACCCATAGCCTAACATGTTGATCCAGAGGAAGGCAAAAAAAAACCATGTGGCAACACTAAGGCTGCCTTCAGACTTGCAGATGCCTCCGCAGCGTTTTGCAGAGGCATCTGCAAGTATCTGCATGCAGACCGCGGCCCCTATGTTTATAATGGAGCGCACGGCGGTCTGCAGATGCTTGCAGACCGCCGTGCGCTCTCATTGCCCGCCATTAGTGATCTGTGCGCAGGCGGATGCCTGCGTACAGATCACACACTCTCGTCCACACCAGGGACGCGAGATGTTGCGTCCCTGGTGCGGGCGAGAGTGTGTGATCTGTACGCAGGCATCCGCCTGCGCACAGATCACTAATAGCGGGCAATGAGAGCGCACGGCGGTCTGCAAGCATCTGCAGACCGCCGTGCGCTCCATTTTAAACATAGGGGCCGCGGTCTGCATGCAGATACTTGCAGATGCCTCTGCAAAACGCTGCGGAGGCATCTGCAAGTCTGAAGGCAGCCTCAGCTCCACATTAGGGGAAAAAATTCCTTCCTGACTCCAGATATGACAATCAGGCTAGTTCCCTGGATCAACGCCCTATCAAAGGATCTAGTATATATAACTGGTAATATTATAGTTTTCAAGAAAGGCATCCAGGCCCTTCTTAAATGTTAGTAGTGACTCAATCATTACAACATCATGTGGCAGAGGGTTCCATAGTCTCACTGCTCTTACAGTAAAGAAGCCACGTCTGTGATTATGATTAAACCTTCTTTCCTCCAGACGTAGAGGATGCCCCCTTGTCTTGGTATTGCAGACCCCTCAGTCCTCTAATAACCTTAGTTGCTCTTCTCTGGATCCGCTCTAGTTCAGCTATGTCTTTCTTATACACCGGAGACCAGAATTGTACACAGTATTCTAAGTGTGGTCGCACTAGTGACTTGTATAGAGGTAAAATTATGTTCTCCTCATGAGCATCTATGCCTCTTTTAATGCATCCCATTATTTTATTTGCCTTTGCAGCAGCTGCGTGACACTGGCCACTAAATGTGAGTTTGTCATCTACCCATACACCCAGGTCTTTTTCCGTGACAGTTTTGCCCAGTGTTTTACAATTAAGCACATAATTATACCTTTTGTTTCCTCTGCCCAAGTGCATGACCTTACATTTATCCCCATTAAAGCTCATTTGCCATTTATAAGCCCAAGCTTCTAGTTTACATAAATCCTCCTGCAATATAACATTGTCCTCTTCTGTATTGATTACCCTGAAGAGTTTAGTGTCATCTGCAAATATTGAGATTCTACTCTGTATGCCCCCTACAAGATCATTAATAAATATATTAAAAAGAAGCGGGCCCAACACTGACCCCTGTGGTACCCCACTGTTAACTGTGACCCATTCAGAGTGTGTTTCATTAATGACCACCCTTTGTTTCCTATCGCTAAGCCAGTTCTTAACCCACTTACACATATTTTCCCCTATCCCCATTGCTCTCATTTTATGTATCAACCTTTTGTGTGGCACTGTATCAAAAGCTTTTGAAAAGTCCATATACACCACATCCACTGCATTTCTTTGGTCCAGTCCAGAACTTACTTCTTCATAGAAGCTTATCAGATTAGTTTGACAGGAATGGTCCCTCGTAAACCCATGTTAATATTGGGTCATGAGGTTATTTTTCTTCAGATACTCCAGTATAGCATCTCCCTCTAGGATTTTACCCACAGTAGAGGTTAAGCTTACTGGCCTATAATTTCCAAGTTCAGTTTTTGTTCCTTTTTTGAATATTGGCACCACATTTGCTATACGCCAGTCCTGTGGTACAGACCCTGTTATTATGGAATTTTTAAAGATTAAAAATAATGGTCTATCTATGACAGTACTTAATTCCTGCAGAACTCTAGGGTGTATCCCATCAGGGCCCGGGGATTTGTCAATTTTAGTGATTTTTAGACGATGCCGTACTTCCTGCTGGGTTAAGCAGGTGACATTTAATTGACAGTTTTTGTTATCACTGATCATATTGTCTGTCATGGGATTTTCTTGTGTAAATACTGTTGAAAAAAAGTCATTTAGCATATTGGCTTTTTCCTCATCCTCATCCACCATTTTACCCAGATTATTTTTAAAGGGGCCAACACAATCTTTTTTTAGTTTCTTACTATTTATGTAGTTAAAAAATATTTTGGGATTATTTTTACTTTCTCTGGCAATGAGTCTCTGTGTCTCAATCTTTGCTGCCTTGATTTGCTTTTTACAAATCTTATTTAATTTTCTGTATTTATTTAATGCCTCATCACTACCTACTTGCTTTAATTCCCTAAATGCTTTCTTTTTGTCACTTATTGTGCCCCTTACAGCCTTATTTAGCCATAGTGGTTTCCTCCTATTTCTAGCATGCTTATTCCCATAGGGTATATATTGTGCACAGGCCCTATTCAGGATGCTAATAAACATCTCCCACTTGCTTTTTGTACTTTTATGTCTCAGGATATCGTCCCAGTTTATTGCACTAAGATCATCTCTCAACCGTTGGAAATTTGCCTTCCTGAAGTTTATGAAGTTTAGTGTCCTTGTAGCCACTCTACTACACATCTTAGTAAAGGATACTTGAAAACGTATTATTTTATGATCACTATTACCCAAGTGTAGGGATGGGCGAATCCTGAAATACTCGGACTCGCTGGACTCTAACGAGTCCGGGTCCGAGACTCGGTACTCGTTGCGAGTCCAGCGAGTCCGAGTAGTAACCTGTACTTTTGCAGTGTATCTATACAGATACACTACAAAAGTACCCTAAAAATTAATCTAAGGAGTTAAAAACAATAAACATTAATACTCACCTCCTGTACTCCTGTACCTTATGTACCGGGACCAGTACCGAAGACCTCTGGCTGTTACAGGACCTCCGAGACCACCGGGAGAAGATGGGGAAAAGGACCTTGCAGTTCAGCCAATCAGGATGTGGCTAGCGGTCACATGGGTTTGTCATGTGGCCGCAGTGCAGCCGCGTCACAACCCATGTGACCCCCTACCCCCATCCTGATTGGCTGAACTGCAAGGTCTTTTTCCCCATCTTCTCCCGGTGGTCTCGGAGGTCCTGTAACAGCCAGAGGTCTTCGGTACCGGTCCCGGTACATAAGGTACAGGTGTACAGGTGGTGAGTATTAATATTGAAGGAACTCCGGCACCAGACTTGTTGCAGTTAAAATTCCAGATCTTTATTCAGACATCCTTAAAAGCATTAGTGGGGTACGAAGCCCCTTACCTCCACGCCTGACGCGTTTCGGATACAAAATCCTTAGTCTATGTACAATATACCTGAGGAAGACATTTTATACTGTCGAAACGCGTTGTATGTGCTTTTCTTATGAAATATTAAAAAACTCTTTATGAAATTATAAGAAGCTTTGGATCATAGACCTCTGGGAGCGCAAATAGCCTGGTAAAAAACTCTTTTGGATCTATATTCCTATGGTAACTCGGTCTGAGCTACTTACTAGCTACCAGGGATTTGCAGCATACCGACTACTGAGGATACCTACGCCTACTTAATGGTCCCTAGTGACCGATACGCAAGTGAACAAGACCTAAAAAAGGTGAGTGCCATCCACATCCACCTACGATCTGATTATACATTTACATTTAGATCGGTGCGCTTTCTTCCTTTCCTTTTCTTCTACCAGAAACTGAATAAAGATCTGGAATTTTAACTGCAACAAGTCTGGTGCCGGAGTTCCTTCAATATTTGTTCAAGTGAATGGGAACCAGCCATTACTTCGAGCACTAACAGCCTCTGGAAGCCGTGGTGAGCAAAATACCCTTTTCCCCTTCCCTTATACTAAGCCTTGATGGTGAGTATTAATGTTTATTGTTTTTAACCCCTTAGATTAACTTTTAGGGTACTTTTGTAGTGTATCTGTATAGATACACTGCAAAAGTACAGGGACTCGCTACCCCCGAGTAATTCCTAAGGAAACTCGGCGAGTAGCAAGTCCCCCGAGTCCGCTACTATTCGGGCGAGTCCCGAATAGTAGCGAGTAATTCGCGCATCCCTACCCAAGTAATCTCCAACCTGTATATTTGATATGCGGTCTGGCCTGTTGGTTAATATTAGGTCCAGCAGTGCCCCCCTTCTTGTTGGTTCCTGAACCAGTTGTGAAAGGTAATTGTCTCTCATAGTTTACAAAAACCTATTAGCTTTGCTGGAACTGCAGGTTTCTGATCCCCAATGTATTCCAGGGTAGTTGAAGTCCCCCATAATAATGACTGCTCCCTGAGTCGCTGCTTCATCTATTTGCTTTATGAGGATATTCTCCTCCACCTCCATTATTGTTGGGGACTTATAACAAACCCCTATCAGTAATTTATTATTTTTTTCCCCCTCCCCTTATCTCCACCCACAGAGACTCTACATTTCCATTAGATTCACCTATATTATCACACAGGATGGGTTTTAAGGATGATTTTACGTATAAACATACACCTCCTCCTCGTTTATTTGTACGGTCATTTCTGAACAGACAATAGCCCTGTAAATTAACAGCCCAGTCCTGGCTCTCGTCCAGCCATGTCTCCGATATCCCCACCATGTCATAATTATTTTCCAACAACATCAATTCTAATTCCTCCATTTTGTTGGTGAGGCTTCTGGCATTAGTGTACATGCACTTTATGCATCTCTCTTTACCTCTATTCCTTCCTACTATATTGACTGTTCTAACTCCACCCCCCATGCCACCCCCACTTTTATTACTTGTGCCCAGGTTACTATTTACACTATCATCCCCTCCTGTACAATGAATACCCTCCCCCCAATCCCTAGTTTAAATACTCCTCCAACCTTCTAGTCATTTTCTCCCCCAGCACAGCTGCACCCTCCCCATTGAGGTGTAGCCCGTCCCTAGCATAGAACCTGTAGCCAACAGAGAAGTTGGCCCAGTTCTCCAGGAACCCAAACCCCTCCGTCCTACACCAATTCCTGAGCCACATATTTATCTCCCTAATCTCCCGTTGCCTCTCTGGTGTGGCTCGTGGTACAGGCAGTATTTCAGAGAATACTACCTTGGAGGTCCTTGCCTTAAGCTTGCAGCCTAATTCCCTGAAATCATCTTTAAGGACCTTCCACCTACCTCTAACTTTGTCATTTGTGCCAATGTATACCATGTCCGCTGGGTCCTCACCAGCCCCTCCCAATAATCTGTCAACCCGATCAGCAATGTGCCGGACTCGAGTGCCAGGTAGGCAGCACACTGTTCGACGATCCCTGTCTTTGTGACAGATTGCCCCATCTGTTCCCCTAGTAATTGAGTCCCCCACTACCAGTACCTGTCTGTCCTGCCCTGCTCTCCTGTCTTCCCCCTTACTGGAGTAGACACTCCTCTGGCTCTCAGAGGTCATGCCCTGCTGCAGCAGTGCTATCCCTGAACTCACATCCCCCTCATCTGCCAACATAGCAAATTTATTGGGGTGTGCCAGATCAGGGCTAGCCTCCCTGGCACTCTTCCCTCTACGCCTCCTTCTAACTGTCACGCAGCTGGCTACCTCACTGTCCTGCAGCTCCATGCTACCATCCTCCCCCACATCTATCCCATTGAGCAGCTGTTCATTGAGCAGCAGACTCCTTTCCATATTGTCTATGGATCTCAGCGTTGTCAGTTGTTTATTTAGGTCCAGTATCTGGGCTTCCAAATGCACAACATACTCACATCTCACACAGCAGTATGCACCCTCGACCGGCTGTTCAAGGAATGCATACATGTGGCAAGATGTACACTGGATGGCATTTCCAATCATGGAGCTCATTTCCTAATGGGGATTGCACCAGACAGATGATAAGTAAAAAGAAATGCAAAGTATTAATAAAATACAAGCAGCAATTCAGTAAGTCCTCCCTTCCAAGCTCCCTGAATCCAAAGTCACTGAATCACAAGTCACACACTTACTTCTGTCCGCACTTGTGCTCCCGGTCACACTAAGCTCGCGGTCACACTCGCTAAGAACTAAGATTTAAATTTTTTTTTCTTAGCAGAAAATCAGCCTACAGCTCAGTGTACTTCCTAAGGACTGAAGCCCCAACAAGCTGCTTCTTATAAACCCTTAATTATGCACCCACACCCTTAATTAACCCCTTGTAAGTATAGCTACACCACAGGTTTTAAGTGCAAAGTAGTTAACCCTTTAACTTACAGGTAGTAAAATAAGAGACTATAAACTTGTAGAGAGAAAAGAAAGTTAAGAAAGCCCAATAAAATTAAAAAGATTAAAAAAAAAAAGCAGTCAGCAATTCACACTGGTATTTGTTGCAGGACTCCCAAATACCTCCTCACTGAATCACAAGTCACACACTTACTTCCGTCCGTACTTACGCTCCCGGTCACACTAAGCTCGCGGTCACACTCGCTAAGAACTAAGATTTAAATTTTTATTTTTTACTTAGCAGAAAATCAGCCTACAGCTCAGTGTACTTCCAAAAGCTCAGTGTATAGGGGGGATGTGCAGTACCCAACAGTGGCCACTATTCTGCTGTGCTGTACAACTCTACATCTGAGTAGTTAAAGCTGACGGTGACATCATGAGCTAATTAACAGAGGTGCTGCGTGTCGCACCCCATTGATCAGAAATTGATGATCTATCCTAAGATACTGGGCGACCCTTTTAAACATAACAACCCTGTTTCCCTGAAAATAAGGCAGCGTTTTATATTAATTTTTGCTCCCAATGATGCGCCAGCTCTTATTTTCAGGGGGTGTCTTATTTTTTCATGACTCACATGATGACTCACAGCTGCATGCCCTGGTCTTCTGATCGGCAGGCATGCAGTCCTGCAATATGCTGGTATGCCTTATTTTCTAGGGGAGGCCTTATATACAGCAGGGCAGCAAACCCCCTTAGTACGTCATATTTTCAGGGGGCGCCTTATTTGCAGGGAAACACGGTATGAGTGACCAGAGAACTCAAATTAATGTCTGTGTTACATGGATTGCAAATACACTACTAAGGTAAATAAATGGAGAACCATTAGGCCCTGTGCCCACGGGGGTGAATTCGCTGTGTATTTTTACAGTGTATTGTAAAAATGTGCAGCAAATGCGCATGGAATATTGGTCAGCCAGCAAAGTCAATGTGATCTTGGTTTTGCTGTGCTGACATCAGTGCATTTTTGCGCTACAGATTTTGACGGATCTTTGACCAGTAAAAATCTACCACATGTCAATTATTGTATGGTATTTTCCCTACCGTTCTCCAGGAACTTTCTGGTTTCGGCCGCATCATACATCACGTGGGTAGGGGCAGTGGTGTGAGACGCAGCCAAATCTAGGAAGTGGCTGGAGTACGCAAAGTAAGTGTGGTGCCCCTGCGGTCTGGTCACCACAGAGGTACTGCACCTAAGCCATAGGTGTGGTATCCCACTCCCAGATAAAGAGGGTACACAAACCTGAGCCACACACACCCACACCCAAAACCCATCATGACTCTTGACCAGGAGATAGAAGGGGGCAGAATTGATCTCATACGAGGAGCCCCATCTACTGGCAGAAGGGGGAAAAAGGCAGAGGGGGTGGGAACAGAGGGTTAGAAAAGGATATAGGAAGAGGAGGCGAAAAGAGAGTTCAGTTCAGTTGTTGGAGGGAGAAGGAGACTGAAAGGAACACCTCAGAAGAATGTAATTCTAGGGGAGGCTAGCACCAGGGGAGGAATGGGACCATTGGGTGGTTCGCCACGGATCCCTGGACAGAGGGACCCCATTTCAGCAACCATACTGAGGTGGCTGCTGAAGGAACTCGGTCGCAAGAGGGAACTGGCCCCGATCTAGCAACACACTTCAATGTAAAACTAGCAAACTGGAGGCTACTGAGCTGCAAGACCAGCAGCCATCAGCCGTTGACACTCGGTGGCTATGTCTAGGATCAGGGGACATATCGCCTGTGGTCCAACAAGGCCCGCAGCCACCTGCTCGGGACACTGTGCACAAAGATGCTGGGCAGGAGAGGGAAGAAGCCAGTGTGGGAAGTCAACCAGGAGAGGCTTACAGTGGGGGGGGGGGGTGTCTCGGTGGAGAGGACCCAAGTTGCCTGGGAGTTGACTAGACTGCAGACTAGAGATGAGCGATGTTCGATTCGAAATGTTCGCCAATTTCAAATTTGACCTGTTTTGGGAGGTGTTCGTGTCATTCGACGAATGCGAACAATTTACTTCAAATTTGGCAGTTCAAGGTTAATTTAACTGCATCTAGCCCAGGTAATAGTTTGGGCCTAGTAGCAGTTTCTGTTAGTGAGTGGTGTAGCCCACTTGTGAACCAAGCTACACCGCCTGTCTATTTCATACTGATTTTTAACTGCACCTAGCCCAGGTAATTGTTTGGGCTAGTAGCAGTGTCTGTTAGTCAGTGGTGTAGCCCACTTGTGTTCGATTCGAAATGTTCGCCAATTTCAAATTCAACCTGTTTTGGGCGGTGTTCGTATCATTCGACGAATGCGAACAATTTACTTCAAATTTGGCAGTTCGAGGTTATGTTCGATAACGGTTCGTTCACCAAAAGCGTAAATGGCTTTTCACAGTAATACTGTCATTGAATGTTGATATCCAGTTTCAGTGTATAGTGTGCGGGGGGAAAGGGGGTTTAGATCAGTGCTGCTGAAATAATGCCGATCTCCAATTTTTTTCTCCTAACTTCATATACAGTGGGGCGGTGCAGGCTGTCAGCCAATCACACTCACACACACACACACACAGCAAAGTGCATTTTTTGCACTCAAGCAAGGGTATTTGTCATTGGCTGTGTATATCACATGTCCTTGCCCTATAAGACCCAGACATTTTCACCATCGCCGCCATTACCTCAGTGCTGCAGGTGTGTGTCAGTCAGGTACCGCTACTGTTGCTGTGGGCACTATAAAGTGTGACTTAAACAGATAGTGAGCGAATATCAAGTTAGATAGACACATAGGTTTAAGGGAGTAGGGACTAGTTTGAATATCAGTCCTTTTGACGACTACTTCAGACAAGTAGGGAGTAGGAACTAGTTGGACTTCATAGAAGTAGGGACTAGTTGTAATTTCAGCCCTTTTGAGGGCTAGGTTAGAGCAGTTCCTATTAGTTTTTGCCAGGTAGGTGTATGCCAGTGCTGTATAAGTGTTTTTCACAGCATCTGGCCAAATCTAGCTCAGGCAATACTTTTGGGGAGGTAGTGTAGCACTGCTGTGAAGAAAGCTACACCACCTGTCTTCAGTAGCCACTTTTTTTACTGCAACTAGCCCAGTCAATCCTTTTGGGCTAGTAGCAGTGTCTGGTAGTCAGTGGAGTAGCCCAGCTGTAAAGTAAGCTACACCACCTTTCTATCCAGTAGCCAATTTTTTACTGCAACTAGTCCAGTCAATCATTTTGGGCTAGTAGCAGTGTCTGGTAGTCAGTGGAGTAGCCCACTTTTGAACCAAGCTACACCGCCTGTCTATTTCATACTGATTTTTAACTGAATCTAGCACAGGTAATAGTTTGGGCCTAGTAGCAGTGTCATTTAGACAGTGGTGTGTAGCCCACTTGTGAACCAAGCTACACCGCCTGTCTAGTTCAGACTAATTTTTAACTGCACCTAGCCCAGGTAATAGTTTGGGCCTAGTAGCACTGTTTGGCCACTCAGCTCTGCTCGATTTCCATCCGATTTTTTTTTTTGCCAACAACTCCAGAGTTGCCAATTTGATCACATACAAAATGAGTGGCAAAAGGCCTGCTGCTGGTGGAAAGAGGAGTAGGCCATGGTCACACATACCATCTGTTTTTGGCTTAGATCCGTTTTTGGGATCATTTTGGTCATTTTTTTTTCAAAGTCCAAAAACGCATATGCGTTAACGCATGTGTGCATGCATTTTTCAAAAACGCATGTGTTTTTGTTCAGCATCCCAAAAAACTATTGGTACCCTTAAAAAAATGGATCCGTTTTTTGTAAGTGCTTAAAAAAGCAGATGGGCATGAGTGACCCTGGCCATACCAGTCGGCTTTTTTAGGCCCTTAGAAAAACGGATCCGGATTTTTTGGACTTAGTAATTTTTTTCCAAAAAACGCTTGCAAAAACGTCATTGTGCCTATATGTATATATGTATGTATACATGTATATATTTTTGAAAAACGCACACACACATGTGTTAACGCATATGCGTTTTTGGACTTTGAAAAATAATTACCAAAAAGATCCCAAAAACGGATCTAAGGCAAAAACGGATTGTATGTGTGACCCTGGCCATTCTTGGCCTTCTGCATGAATCCTAAAGGCCGCTTTACACGTCACGATATCCTAACGCAACTACAATAAAAAGTCATGTGGTAGGGGCGTTGCAGTTGTTATCGTTGGTGAGTTGTGTCGTGTAAATGGGCGACGCAACTCAAAAACGATGCAACTACAATATCGTTTGTGACTTGTGCATGCTCTTCAAGTTGCAATATTGGCTAGGTGATCTGACAGGATCGTGCTGTGTGACAGCGCAACTACGATTTGGAGTGCAACGTCCCCTATTCACTGCAATGTTAATTGGTCGTTCCCTGAGTTGCTCAGACACAGTGTGCAAGAGGGGCATACGACATCGTAGTTGAGTTGCCTGCTGATATCTCCCTGTGTAACATCTCCTATGTGCTTTTGGACAAGTGCCAAAAACGTTCGCGCTCCAGTGAAGTTGTATGCAATATCGGAACAATGTTGCGACGTGTAAAGCGGCCTTAAGGGTACCTTTACACGTCGCAACATTGCATGCAATTTCATGCATGCAATTTCACTGGCAATTTGCTGGTTGCAGTGAAATCATGGAGACATTGTTCTATTTTGTTGCCGTGTACAAATGTAACAATGTGTCCATGATTTTACAGCAACCAGCAAATTGCCAGTGAAATTGCATGCAATGTTGGGTCGTCTAAATGTACCCTCAGATTTAGCTAGTTGAGCTAGTGTGTATTGAGCAGTGTTAATTTAGTCTTTCCTAGTTTGCGATTTTTCATAACGTAATGAATCTTGCCAACATTGGTTTAGTATAGTATTATTCATTCATCTGCAGATGACGGTGAATGATAAGCTTTCCCAGCATATTATATTAAGCAATTTAATCATATACTTTTTTCTTTAACTCTGTAAAATTGAAGCATCATTATGATCCAGAAACGCATCTAACAGGCATATTACCTTGACTTTACAAGTATGAAGTTAAACAGACCGGCTGCAGAAATTGAATCTACAAGTCCAGGGCTGATTCATATTTATCTCAATATCTGAGCTGAAGTGCTGAAGATAATCTTGCTGTGCAGCAATCAGACGGAGGTCAGGTTGGCAGCATGATTTCCATAATCAATCATTCCAAAAGTGCTCCAAACCTACAGCACTAATCCCAAAAGATCTGCACATCATAACAATATAAAGGGGAAGAGCAAATATTGACATCTAAGTAATATTGCCTCCACAATGTCAGGATGAACTCAATTAAGGAAAAGGGGACGGTTAGTGGGTTACAAGCACATTAAACTGCTCTGTTATTTTACAATGGCTGTGCAAGCTTATAACCCTTTCAAGAGAGATCATGTAGAATAAGTAGTGTTATTAACCCTTCTCACCTCCTTCTCCCCAGTACACTCATAACTTGTTTCTAGAAAATTATCTCAGCCCTTTTAAAGTGATTTATGTTTGGAAGCATCTGTTAAAATTTGTTGTTAGTACGGATGTGCAATTGGTCCAGGCATTAGTAATTCTTGTAAAACTCTGCATATGATTAGGGGTTTTACGTGAAAAAGGACTGTGAATGTAAAGAATCCATAGTCATTTGTTCAATAGCTTCAATAATGGAACTCAGCAACATGCATCTAAAAGGCGGTGTAGCATCTGTGGCCGCATTCACATTTATGACCTTCACACATAGTCATATATTTTCACCCATTATGCTTGTATCATAATAAGAACTGTATTTTGGTCATTTAGGAGAATAATCTGTCTTTAAGCCTGCATTGTCTTAAAGGGTCAATTACACCACTGAAAAAAAATTAATTTGCTAACTGGGGTATCAGTGAATTTGTAGCTTGTTTTTAATTATAAGGGTTCATCCTCACGATCAGGAGACGCAGCATTTTGGACGCAGCTTCTTTGCGCTGCGTCCAAAACGCTGCGTCGTACAGTATCAGCATAGTGGATGGGATTTCAAGCTATCCCATCCTCACTATGTGTAACCCGCCCCCATCATCTTTGAAGCTGCGGTGCGGGTTTCCGGGAGTCCGCTCCTCCGCAGCATGTTTATTTCATTCTGCGGAGTCGGAAGCGGCTCCCATCGGGTGACTGCAGGGAGAAGACGCCCTGCACCCGCCGCACACGGTGAGTACAGGGCGGCTGCGGTCTCCCTGCGGCCACCTGCGGCTTCCCTCAGGTCCGGAGGAGCTGCGTACAACACGCAGCTCCTCCGGACCGTGAGGACATACCCTAAGCCTAATGGCTTATCCTTCAGGAATGACAGAATGAAGAATATTTTGTGACTTCTTTGGTTCAAACAACTAAACCTTCTATAAAGAATCAAAGCTGTAGCTAGGCTTAGGTTAGGGGAGGCTTCGGTTAAGTTCCTTGCTTGCACCCTTTATCCATGTACTATGGTCCGGGCAAAGTGGAGTATTGGTGGCACCCAGCACCTGAGACAATATGCCTTGGTTGTTGAACTATTCCCCTGTGGAAAGATATGTTCTTTGATACCCTCTAACCAGCTGCTGGACCTGCTCCATGTCTGTTGGGCTTTGATGTATCTCATGTATCTCCGCATGTCTCCAATTTTATAAAAACCGTTGCAACTTTGTGGAATGCAGCCATCCATATGGCACATTTTTGTCCTGTCAGTAAGGCGGCCGTCACACGGTGAGATATCTTTAGCGATATTGTAAGCGATCACGTGCACGCGCAATCGCTTACAATATCGCTCACATCGCTGGTGAGATGTCACACAGACAGACTCACCAGCGATGTGGAGCAGCGATCTCGCTCGTTACTATGGTACACATCGGGTAACTAGGCGCCGCACGTCGCTTAGTTACCCGACGTGTACCATAGTTACCATCTCCCAGCATAGGCGCGGTCGCTGGGAGATGGATCATCGTGGTGTCATACACCACGATGATGCAGATCGTTGCATCGTTCATCGCTAGATCTGAGAACCGAACCTCAGATCAGCGATGTCACGATCAAGCGATTTACCATCGTAAATCGCTTGATTACATGCAACGATATCTTGCCCGATATCGCTTAAGCGATCAAAAAGGAGATCGCTTGAACGATATCGGGCAAGATATCGTTCCGTGTGACGGCCCCCTAAGAAATGCAGATTTCCATGATTTTTTTTGAGCCTTAGACTAGGGTCACACTTGGGAGGCCAGTTTTTAATGCCAGCATTAATGGTTGCAGTTTTTTTCTGTTGCCATTTTTAAGTCATTTTAACGCTAGTGTTAACACATTCGTTAATGCATGGTACATACTGTATATGTACCATGCATTAACGCTTGCATTTCCCATAGGCTCTCATGTTAAAAAAAAACATGCATTTTTGCAAAAGCACCAAAAAACATTGCTTACCACGTTTTCGGGGGCTTTAGCAAAAACGCATAGCGTTAAGTGTTGCATTTTGACTGTGCGTTTTTTGCATGGGAGCCTATGGAAGCGTTAAAACCAGCGTTTTTCACAATTTGGAATTGTGAAAAACAGTAGCTTTTAGCGCTTCAATGGCTCAAGTGTGACCCTAACCTAAAGAAAATTATACATATTATTTTCACCTTAAGTATCATCATTTTAAAGTTCACAGTGAATATAGCTGACATCAGAATTTAAGCTGTAGATACAGTATATATCACTTATAATTATAATTTAATATGTTTTACCAAGGTGTCCATAAAAAAAAAAGGTCAAATTACCAATCTTGGGCATACACAATCATTGCACCTCACACATTGAGGAGACAATAATGCCAAAGACATGGAGAGATAAAGAGAGTTAGAGAGGGGGAACGAGAGAGAGAGAGGGAGAGAAAGGAAGGAAATGGAGAGGGTAGGGAGAGAAAGAGGGAGAAAGAGGGAGGGAGAAAGGGGATGTGAGTGGGGAGAGAGGGAGATAGAGAGATGGAAATAGAAAGAAATAGAGGGGTGAAAGATAGTAGGGAGAGTGAGATAGAGAGGGGTTAAGAGAAGGGAGAGAGGAAGAGTGAGATGAAGATAGAGAGAAGGGGATAGAAAGACAGGGGAGAGAGAGGGTGATGGAGAGCGGGAGAGAGAGGGGGAGAGACAGGGCAATAGAGAGGGGGAGAGGGGTTACAAAGAGAGGGTGAAGAGAGAGGACGATAGAGATGGAGAGACAGGGGGTAAAGAGAGAGGGAGAGAGAGGAAAAGAGAGGGGGAGATTATGAGGAACCTGATATGTCGTGGACTTCTATATCTCACCCTGGATGTGTCCCTATGCCTGTCCCCGTTTTTACCATTTGCTTTGGCAATGCTAATATATATTTAATCCTGCCAATAAAGCTAATTTGAAATTGAATTTGAATTTGAGAGAGAGAGAGAGAGAGAAGAAAGAGAAGAGAGAGAAAGGGAGAGAGTGAGGGATAGAGATACATCATAATAACTGTTTGCTGAAGTCAAGGTTGCAATATATTGATGCCAATATTAGAATGTTTCTTTTCATTCCAGTGCATGGAGAGTTAATACTTATATAGCATGGTACATGGCTGTATAACCTTAGGTCTTCTCAAGGAAGAGATGCCTGTGATAAAAGACGGCTTACATTTCCTGTTGGCTTTTTATTCCTGCTCCTGGCTCCATGGTAACAGTAGGATGGCTGTGGATACCAATATGGATCCTTTATGAGGAGAATGTAACCTCTTCACTGCTGCCTGCACGAGTCTTACATAATGCACTTACTGATTTTCTATAGCCAGCCAAGATGGCAAAAGATATAACACAGGAAAAGGAGGGAGATGCAGTATAGTCGTTCAACACTGAATACATATTATTTCCCCGACATGATGCTAGAATGATGTTTCATCTCCTTCAATTATTCTGTTTTACAGCAGGAATTATACACAGCAATATGGCATTATTTATTACAACCCCAATTTCAGTAAGTATGGGATGTTGTGAAAAATGTAAAGAAAACAAGAATGCAATGATTTGGAGATCTCGAAATCTCTGACAACTATTTTAAATTCACAACAGAGCACAGATCAGAAGATGAACATTAGACATTTATCTATTTCATTTGATAAATGTATTTAAATTAAGAAATTGAAGGCAGCACTAAAACAAAGTTGGGACACATCCACCATTGTGTAGTATCTCTGTAAACATCTGAGGCGATCAATTGCTGAAGTTTTCGGAGAGGAATCCGTTAACTTTTTTGGATTCTCATTGCTCAGCCTTTCTGGGTCTTTGCTGGATGTTTTGTTTCATAGTGTTTTCTACTGGTGAAAGGTCTAGACTGCAGGCCGACGGTTCATCACCTTCATCTTCTGAATATTCTTCTGTGAAGCCATATTGATAATTTGATAGATAATGCAGTATGTGGTTTAGCGTTGTGTTGTTGATATATGCAAGGACTTCTCTGAAATAGTCATTGTCTGGATGGGAGCATGTGTTTTTATACAGAGGTTTTAGAATGCTCAGCATTACCTGATTATCCAGCACTATTGAAGTCAATAATTTGGCACCACTGAACTCAATGCCAGATTACCAGAGTTCAATTGAGTTCACAAATAGGATACCGTAGGAACCGCGACAGCTGTGATCTCAGATGAACTCTCTAACATCACCGTTCTCACCACTGTCAGTGTAAGAACGCTGCTCACTGTCACTTTAATGTCGCCGCTCATTACAATGTAACAGAGCTGGGAAGAGTCATTGAGGGACCTCATGTTGTGCATTAACCGTCTGAGATGAGTAGGTTTAGGGTTAATAAATTAGTAAAAGAGTGTGTCGGTGTGTTTTATTTCAAATAAAGGATTCTTCTCTGTGTCTGTGTTCCTTAACTATTTACTTACAGGATTGGTAATATGGGGGTCTCATAGAGGCCTGAAAATCGCCAATCGAGGGCTTGATGACAGCTGTCAATTCCCAACTATCATTAACCCCTTCTATTACCATAATTGTCGTGACTAAGAGAGCTTTTGTGTTAGAAATATGTTGACATGGGTCATGTTCACTGTGCACTGTATCTTCTGTAATACATCTTCATCAATTTGATTAAAAAGAAATAATTTATGCCATATGTTTGAGCCAGATTTGAATCTCTTTATCCAACAACTGAATTATGACATGCAATTGCATGATTCATGCGTTCTACCAAGGAAATTGATCACTATGGATGTGAAAAAAGGGCCTCTAAGGCTGGGTTCACATTTGTGTTGTGAACACAGCATCCCCGAATGCAGCAAAGCGCATGTGCACTGCGTTCCTATGTTTAACATGGTAACGCATAATGCCTGCGTGTGGCTGCATTCGGGTGCGTTTGCATTCGGCTGTGCATAATTTGTGCGCATTCTGAACGCAAAATATTGGTTTTTTTTTGTGCGTGGCTTTGTGCTTTTTTTATACGCAAGTAGACAGCCGCGCATAGACAATGAATAGGATCGAATCTGTGCACAGTGCCATCTGCTGGCAAGCACACGAACGCAGCATAAGATGACATCATTCCGAGGTCATCTCTAGTTAAACCTTTTCCTGGTGTTTTCTCTCTCTCTCCTCTCTCTCTCTCGTATCTCCTCTCCTCCCTCTCTCTCTATGGCGGCCGTCACACGCACAGATATCTATAGCGATATTGTAAGCGATCACGTGCACGCGCAATCGCTTACAATATCGCTCACATCGCTGGTGAGCTGTCACACAGACAGAGTCACCAGCGATGTGGAGCCGCGATCTCGCTGGTAACTATGGTACACATCGGGTAACTAGGCGCCGCGCGTCGCTTAGTTACCCGACGTGTACCATAGTTACCATCTCCCAGCATAGACTCTGCGCTGGGAGATCGCTCATCGTGGTGTAATACACCACGATGAAGCAGATCGTGGCATCGTTCATCGCTAGATCTGAGCTCCGGAGCTCAGATCAGCGATGTCACGATCAAGCGATTTCACATCGTAAATCGCTTGATTACATGCAACGATTTCTTGCCCGATATCGCTTAAGCGATCAAAAAGGAGATCGCTTAAACGATATCGGGCAAGAAATCGTTCCGTGTGACGGCCGCCTATCTCTCTCTCGTACCCGGGACTGCGTCCTATGATTTTCTATAGACAATTTTCTGTGAACGTATGCAGACAATCTCCGCTGCGTTCACAAAAAAAGTGTCTGCGTCCTGCCCTGGTACTGCATATGCACACAGTGCGCGTCCCTGCGTGGCCCTCCCATATGCAAATGTGAACCTAACCTATCTAATCTAATCTTCGATGACCCTGTTCCCTTCTCCAACCTATCTAGTATCAAAAAACCTGTTCTGGCTCTCAATTATAATCACCAATTCATTGAAGTAAAGAGCCACGTCACACACACAGATATCTGTGCAGAGATTGTTGCTCATGGAAACACTAGCCATGTCCTGAGTCAGAGCAGGACGCTCTACCACTAACAAATGAGGGAATTGTCTTCACAGACGTTTTTTTCTTCTTTTCTCTTACAATACTTAGAGAATGTCTTGTTTTGGAACAAAAAAACACTGTCCCAAAGTGAATAAAAGCCATCTATATGCAATATAAAACCCTGTTTGTAGTACATCTGATATTTCAATATAGACTTTCAATCATTATTTTATTATAGTTTTTAGGGAAAAATGCAAATATTTTACAAAAAATACAATGTGAAAGCACCTTCATATTTGTTCAGAGTATAATTCCATTTCATTGGTCAATACTAAGCTAATCTAATTTTTGCTATGTCATAGCTACAACACACATGTTCTTGGCTTAGTAGAGCCATGGCATGCCATGCTGCATGAGAATTTGACCAAACATGTAAGAAAATGTGAACTGTGTTGCCAATAAGTCACAACTTAATAAAGCCAAATTAGTTGTTTCAGTGCTGTAGCTGGATAATTACTGAATCCAGAAAACAACTACGCTGAAATGGCTAAGGCCAGTTTCACATCACGATTTGTGGCTGTCCGTGGGGATCTGAGTCTAAGCAAGATTCCCATGGATAGCCACAGATCCACACGGATCCCTGCACTCAGATGGCAAATAGCCATCCGATCCGAGTCTATGCAGGATCCGTGTGGATCCTGTTCTCCCTGCCTGTCTCTACTTCCTCTCTATCTGTCCCTGTCACTCCCTGTCTCTCCCTGTCTGTCCTTCCTCTATCTCTGCTCTCCCTCTCCTCTATCCTCCCCCTCATCCTCTCCCCTCCGGTATGTGAAAAAAAAAATCCTCCCAGAGGATACTTTACCTTCCGCCGGCTCCATGTGACAGTCTCCTGATCTTCTGGTGGCTGCAAGGACCTCTCGTGATGTCACAAAGCCGGTCACCTGATGTGTCAGGTGACCGGCTCTGTGACATCACCACAGGCTCTTCAGCCACCAGAAGGGGACTGTCGCATGGAGCCGGCGGAAGGTAAAGTATCCTCTGGGAGGATTTTCTTTTTCACATACCGGAGGGGAGGAGACAGGGGAGAGGATGAGGGGGAGGATAGAGGAGAGCAGAAATATAAGAGGGACAGGTAGGGACAGACAGGGAGTGACAGGGACAGACAGGGTTAATTATGTACTCTGGGCATGCTCAGTACATAAGCACGGAGCTGACATGTCATCGGGCTCGGATCGGCTCGGATCCGAGGCAGTCCGATTTCATTCTCAGACACAAAAACGCACTTGGCTGCGTTTTTGTGTCCGTGCTGAAATTGGACAGGATCGGATGGTGCTAAAATCGGATGGCAAAAGGCACACATCCGATCCGATCCAAGCCCCATACGGATACATGGAATCCGATTTTGGATCCGAGTGTATCCGTTTTGAAACGGATACACTCGGAAGCTCCAAAATTGTGATGTGAAACTGGCCTAAAAGGTTTAGGAAACAGAAAAAGCTTTACTAGGAAAAACGATAATGGGATGAATTTAAGGCAAGAAAGATGGCAGACACCAAGAAAAAGAAACAGAATGTAATATTTAGAACAGAAATCTGTTTGCAATTAAAGAGTTGAGACATTTGCTGTAGTTATTGACCAAATTTGCACATATAGTAGCAGGGATTTTGGCTCACTCCTCCATACAGGTCTTCGTCACATCTTTCAGGTCTCAGGGCTGTCACTGGGCAACACTGAGTTTCAGCTCTCAAAGATTTTCGATTGGGTTCAGGTCTGGACACTGGGTAGGCTTCTCCAGGAGCTTGAAATTCTTCTTATGGAGCCACTCCTTAGTTGCCCTGGCTGTGTATTTTGGATATTGCATAATACTATCTGTAGTACCCGGCTACACCAGGGTTAATAAATAACTGATGTTAGCTATAACAAAATAGAATTTGAGTATGTCATATTAATGACCTGTAAGAAAATAGAAGCTGAGCTGTGATTGATTGCTATAGGCAGCCTAATAAATCTCCAGCCAATAGTAAACCCTCCCCCTGGCCGGGCAGTATATGTTACCTAACACATACACATAATAGACAGCTCATGTGACTGACATCTGCCTTAATTCCCTATATGGCACATGTGTTGCACATTGGCTGTTTTTAATCAGATGGTTATGTTTGGAAATTAAAGATAACACACGTATGAGGCGAGTTGTGTGAGGTGATTTGTGCACATCTGTGTCTGTCTGTGTGGTGTGTGTGTGTCCCTGGGGTGTGTGTATGTGTGTGTCCCTGTGGGGTGAGTGCATGTGTCCCTATAGGGTGTGTATGTGTGTGTGTCCCTGTGGGGGGGTCTGTGTGGTGTGTGTCTCTGTTGTGCGTGTCTCTTTGGGGTGTGTGTGTGTCCCTGTGGGGTGAGTGCATGTGTCCTTATAGGGTGTGTATGTGTGTGTGTCCCTGTGGGGGGTGTCTGTGTGGGGTGTGTGTGTCTGTGTTGTGTGTGTCTCTTTGTGGTGTGTGTGTGTTTTCCCTGTGCGGTGAGTGCATGTGTCCCTATAGGATGTGTATGTGTGTGTGTCCCTGTGGGGGGGAATCTGTGTGGTGTGTGTGTGTCTCTTTGTGGTGTGTGTGTGTGTGTGTCCCTGTGGGGTGAGTGCATGTGTCCCTATAGGGTGGCTATGTGTGTGTCCTTGTGGGGGGTCTGTGTGGTGTGTGTGTCTGTGTTGTGTGTGTGTCTCTTTGTGGTGTGTGTGTCCCTGTGGGGTGAGTGCATGTGTCGCTATAGGGTGTGTGTGTGTGTCCTTGGGGGTGTGTGTGTGTCTCTGTGTTGTGTGTGTCTCTTTGTGGTGTGTGTGTGTTTGTTCGGGTGCGTGGTGAGTATCCAATGTTGGGGCTGCACCTTAGCGACTATACACTTGCTGTTACTCTTTGTGTGCGTGTGGTGTGTACACATGTCCCCGTGCGTGGTGAATATCTCATGTTGGGGCCCCACCTTAGTGACTATATGCTGGTATGTGCTGTTAGTCTTTGGCGCTATCATTAAGCCCCTCTCATTCACAACTGTCAACTGGTAACTGTCACTTTTTCCCCATTATGTAGATAGGGGCAAAATTGTTTGGTGAATTGGAATGCGCGGGGTTAAAATTTCGCCTCACAACATAGCCTATGACGCTCCTGGGGTCCAGACATGTGACTGTGCAAAATTTTGTGGCTCTAGTTGCGACGATGTAGATGCCAATCCCGGATATACATACATACATACACACACACACACATACATACACACACACATTCAGCTTTATATATTAGATTGGAAGACCTAGGAATGTCCCATTTTCAATGCTCTGACTGAGGGAAGGAAGTTGTTTCTCACAATATTGCGATACATGACCCCATCCATCCTCCCCTCTATACGATTCAGTTGTCCCTTGCCCTTTACAGAAAAGCACCCCCAAAGTATGATGTTTCCATCCCCATGCTTTATGTTTGGGATGGTGTGCTTGGGGTTGTATTGATCCTTCTTCTTCCAATCACGCCGAGTATGGTTGATACCAAAAACTGTGGTCCCAGCTCTCTTTAGGTCATTGACCAGGCCCACCAATTTAGTTCTGGGTTGATTTGTGACCTTTCTCAAAATTCTCCTTACCCCACGACATGAAACCTTGCATGGTGCCCCAGACCGAGGAAAATTGACAGTCATCTTGTGTTACTTCATTTTTCTAAAAATTATACCAACATTTTTTACCTTCTCACCAAGCTGCTTGCATATTGCCCTGTAGCGCATCCCAGCCTTGTGCAATTCCACAATTTTGTCCCTGGTGTCCTTAGACAGCTCTTTGGTCTTGGCCATGGTGGAGAGGTTGGAATGTGATTGGTTGATGATGAAGAGTATGGAGTGTGAGATTGATTGATGATGAAGAGATGGGAGTGTGATTGATTGATTATGATTGTGTGGACAGGTGTCTTTTACATGGGTAATGAGTTCAAACAGGTGCAATTAATACATGTCATGAGTGCAGAGTAGGACTGCTTCTAAAAGAAAAACTGACAGGTCTGTGAGAGACAGAATTCTTGCTGGTTGGTAGGTGATCAAATACATTTTTCATGCAAAAAATGCAATTTAATTACTTAAAAATAATACATGTGATTTTCTGGATTTTTCTTTTTAGATTCTGTCTCTCACAGTTGATGTGTACCTACGATAAAAAAGACAGTCCTCCCATTCATGAGATGGAAAACTTGCAATTGACGATGTATAAATACGGTACTTACTTTACTTTACCTTGGGAGGACCTACTAGTATTAAGACTAAAGAGTAATTAAATATCAAATATTCCAAACTCGAAAACAAAAACCCATTTTAGAGATATTGATAGTTTCATTACACTAATAAATATGCCATCTATTGATCTGCTATAAGTCAATTTTTTGAACATAATATTTGTTACTACTGTGATTCTTTGAAGAAACAATATTTCACTTGAATTACAAAAGTCACAAGTTTACACATGTCTTAAACTGTTACTAATAAGAATGTGCTTGCATACTGTTGCGTCGTACCTTCCGAGACAAACATGATATAAGGTAGACTTGACAAATGATGGAGTTGATAAAGGAGTTTACGTACAAAGAAATGCTAATGGTCATTTTAATAAGGAGAAAATACATAGGTTAATATCTAAAGCGTCACGAAACATATTTGGGGAACCCTCAAGGACATGTGGACCATGAAAAACCAAGGTTTGCCAACAAACTAAAGAAAGTGGAGCGTTTAGTGGCACCTGCAAGACATGGAGGAGCTAATGTTTTATTACTCGAGATGCGACGGGGAATTTGTATGTTGGGAATTCAAGACATGGATTTACCTAATTAAATATTTGTCTTTGATATCTGTTAATATGTCTTGACTGCATCTTAAGCCTTAGGGGTATTTTGTCTTATCGTTATATACATTAGTGTAATTTTCATGACGGGATATTCTATGTTCTCTTGTATAATGTCATAAACCTGTATAGTGATATTGCATTATATTCATGAATATTTTCCTTTCTGTCACTTTCAAAAGTTAAAATTTCCAATAAACATGATGTTTCAAAAAAAAAAAAAAAAAAGAATGACAGACCTCTCCATAATTTGTAGATTGGAAAACTTACTTTCCCCACTGTATATGAAACTTGACTTTACCTTTGCAGGCACCTGACTACCGTAGTATTAGAGACTAAAGAGTAAATATAAATATCAAATATCTACCAAAACTCGAAACAAAATACTCCATTTTAGAGATATTGATAGTCATCATTACACTCATATAATATGCCATCTATGATTCTGGTATAACGTTCATGTATAAGACTTCATCTGCTCCTGCACGTTTCTTTAAAGAAGAAACTAATTTTTCACTTTGTAATTACTCACCAGTCCTTCAGACTTACTAATGAATAGTTTTTACACGAGCTGTTTACTAATTAGCATTGTGAACATGTTTGACATTTCTTACTTTTTAGTGTTTCGTTCCTTTAACTTTTTAAAAGTATCAAGAGGAAATGAAAATGCTACCGCTTATCATACAAGATATTCTTAATTAGAAAATCTGCTTAAAGGGAATATGTCACTAGGTTTTTCTACTCCATCTGAAAGCAGTATTATGTGGCACCCCAAGGGTTAATGTGCCACAGAAATATCAACACAGGTTTGCTCCCCACACAACACTACACTAGAAAGTGGGAGGAGCTTAGGTGGCACCTGCAAGAGTGGGAGGAGCCAATGTTGTTTACCTCAGAGCAGGATGACAGTTAGTCAGTTAAGTTGAGAGCAGGAGTTTAGTCTAGTCTGGAGCTGGAGGAGAGTCAAGTGGAAGTGGAGGTCCTGAAAGGTCTGAGGAAAGGAGTCAGAGGAACAGAGGAACATACCCGGGACAAGGAGTTACCCTAATACTTAACCCCGGAGAGGCGCTTAGGACGGATATCGGATCCGAGGCTGTGCCTGAGACAGACAGGACAGTGAATACCGGGACAGTGAAGGTCCACCATCTTCACTGTACCATAGCAAAGCAACACGGAGGGGTCAGTGACACAGAGAACTCAAGTTGCCTAGCAGATTGGTACCCGTGAGGGGAGACAGGGCCAGCAGGTCAGCTAAAAGTGGCAGCAGGGCCACACACAAAGCGCAGAAGTAGGAAGCCAAGGACCCGGTCAGGGTGGGAGAAACCCGGCCCCGGTACAGACTCCGCAGACAATACTCTGCTTACCATCTGCACAGTAAAGACTTGGAAAACGACAACAAACGTGAGTGTGTGTGATCCTTGTGCTGAAGCCCCACTTTCCCTCATAAACTGCCATTGCCTCCACTCTCATCATCTCTACTACTACCCCTACTTTCCTGCAACATCTATAACCACCATCACAGACTTTAATTACCACTGCCCCGGGGAACCAGGCCCTACCTGCGGAGAGCCATTCCATCTAAGCTGCCAAAACATCATCCCCGGAGGTTCTGCAGCAGCGGTGGTCCCATTACTGACCACAACCCGTGGGTGGCGTCACGACAAACCAAATCCCTTTAAATACACTCCATTTACTTGTGTGAACCCGAGACACGGTCCGGACCAGGACCGCCGTGACATCCCCCAGCAGTACCCCGGTCCGGCGCCGAGTACCCCGTCCCAGTGGGCTCCACAACCTGGCGTCACGAACAGGATCTACCGTGCCCGGTACCGGGCATTGTGTGCCGTGATTAGTGACTGTTTTGAATCTGCCTCCATTGCTGGGCGCGCGGCAAGCTGAATTTTAACTGCGCCACAGAGACTGTAAATTTCAAAATCCGCCATTACAGAGCGCGCAACGCGCGGGAAGAAAAAAAACGCTCAGTGCTCTGACGTCATCCGGAAGGGAAGAGAATCCCTGGTGCGCAGCGGAACCTTTGTGAGACATCCGGACGGAAGCGGAAGACAGGAGGGCGAGCTTAACTAAGGGGGCACATGATGTCGCAGCCAGCGGTGCCAAGCAGCGGCGGAGCAGCCGGGAAGAATCCAGCACGGATCAAGGAGCAGCACCCAGTGGTTCTGCGGCACAAGGAGCAGCACCTATTATGCAGCTCCTGATGCCGTATACTCCAGGGGCAATGTGGCTGCCTCAATACTCTGGTGAGCCTAACACCCTTAATGACTTTATCAGCAAGATAAAAGCTTACTATGTGATGTACCCCTCACTGAAGCCCAACGTGAGGATGATTATTGGACAATTAACAGCAATGCACTTCGGGAGGTCAACCTGTGACACAGATAAGACACTGTAGAGCTCTATAGCTGGATTAAAAGCAGCATTTGAATCTACTTCAGATACCCGGGCTAAAATGAGGTTCTTTGCATGTCAACAAAAGCCTGAAGAGAGTGCCAGAGACTTTGTATTAAATCTGCAGGAAGCACTCAAAGCACTTAAGCTTGCAGAACCTGCCTTAGCCCCGGGAGCTGACAAAATGTTAATTGACCAGCTCACAGACGGTCTCTTGTCCCCGTCCCACAGAGGACAGTTGAGTATGATGCTCATCCAGAATCCTAAAATGACATTTGCTGAGTTAAGAGATAGAGCTATTGTCTGCAGCAGGTAGAGGAGCCCCGGAATCTGCAATCTATACACGGGCCCTGCAGCAGCACCTCAGCAACTGATAGCATCAGCGACATCTGCCATGTCAACGACTGCTGCTGAACACAGAGAGCCTATCTCTAATGAGGCCCTCAACCAAAAGCTAGATGCCCTGACAGACACCGTCATCTCCATGGCCAAGGTCATGAGGAGCTGCGAGAGTCAAAGCCTGCACCCAAGATCAAGTTGGCGACCAGCAGAGAGGATGTCCCGTGAATGAGGCCCAGGAGATATCAAGCGACAAGAGGACGACCCAGCGATCGCTATCAGCCGGTTGGACAGTCCATTTGCTGCCGTTGCCAGAAACCAGGTCACTTTGCCCGAGAGTGTGATTTAAACGGAGATTCCCTGGGCAGGCGGGCCGCTCCTCGGGTATGAACTCTAAAGGTCCTTCAGCCTGGTTTGACAGATTCGTGGGAGGACAGCCGGTGATCCCTATCGTGTTGCATGGCATTCCCTTTAATGCCTTGTTGGATACCGGGTCCCAGATAACATCGATTCCACATGTTCTTTACAAAAGGTGCTGGGCTGATTCAGACATTGATAGTGGTCCATCAGACTTTAAAATGCATGTATGGGCTAGTAATGGACAGTTAATACCACAAGTTGGGTTTAGAGAAATGACCATTCAGATTGGAAAGGTAGAATTGCAGAACCAGGGTATTATAATTTATGATGTTGACCGGCAAGATCGTGAACCAGTAATGTTACTAGGAATGAATGTAATTGAAAAGTGTTTTTACGAGGTAATTACTGTTTTGCAGCAATGCCAAGACTGCCGGAACCGGACAGCAGAGGCTTTTGCACAAAGAAATAATAGCTCTGATGTTAAAGCAGCAGGTAGAAATATCGGAGGTGAAATCGGCAGTGTACGAGTAAGTGATCCAATACCCATTGTAATACCTCTTAAAACTGAAATATTGGTCTGGTGTACGAGCCGCAATAGGCATTAAAGGGCAAGACTATCAAGCTCTGGTAGAACTCGTGTACTTTGACAGTAGACCTACCATACTCACAGCTAGAGGAGTGGTTGAGGTACACCGGGGAAGAGTGCCATTACGCCTACTAAATTGTGGAGAGGATGAGATCACATTACCAAAGTATGCTACCATGGCTAAGTTGTACATGGTTGATAATAACAACATCACAGCCCTTGGACCCGTCAAGTCAGGCGGATGACAATGGCTCATGTGAAAAGCTGGAGGATTGGTGCCAAAAGCTACATGTAGGTACCAGTTCTACACCGTCCCATCAAAAGCATAGAGTATACCGGGTAGTGAAAGAATATGAGCAGATATTCAGCAAACACCGTTAGACTTTGGGCAAATTAAAGGGGTAGAGCACACTATACCCACAGGTAACCATCAGCCTATAAAAGAGAGGTATAGACCATTACCACCCTCTCACTACCAAACCACCAAAGACATGCTCAGAGAAAAGAAATCTGCAGGGGTAATAAGAGACAGTTGTAGCCCCTGGGCCGCACCTCTAGTGTTAGTTAAAAAGAAGGATGGGACCATGAAATGTGCGTAGATTACCAGCAGATTAACCGCATCACACATAAGGACGCATACCCATTACCTAGGATTGAGGAGTCATTAGCTGTATTAAAATCTGCTAACTACTTTTCCACCCTTGATCTGACTAGTGGGTACTGGCAGGTTTCTGTGGCCGAGGCCGACAAGGAGAAGACAGCGTTTACTACGCCGATGGGCCTCTGTGAGTTCAATTGTATCCATACGGACTCTGCAACGCACCCGGGACCTTCCAACGCCTCATGGAGAGCTGCCTAGGACACAAGAACTTTGAAACTGTCCTCCTGTACCTAGATGACGTCATAGTCTACTCCAAGACATTGAGCAACATCTACAAGACCTGGCAAAAGTGTTCGAAGCCTTGTCCAAATATGGCATGAAAATAAAGCCATCTAAATGTCACCTTCTCAAACCAAAGGTACAGTACCTGGGACATGTCGTGAGTTCAGAGGGAGTAGCACCGGATCCAGATAAAGTCACAGTGATAAGGGATTGGCCAAGACCTACTAACGTGAAAGAAGTGAGGCAATTCCTGAGCCTGGTAGACTATTATAGAAGATTTATCAGTGGATTCACGAAGCTAGCAGCTCCTCTATAAGACATCCTGGTAGGACAATCAAGAAAGTCTGCAACCCGCAACCCTCCTTTCCAGTAGAGTGAAGAGAAGGAAGACTCCTTCAACAAGCTGAAATGGCACTGACTGGAGAAGAGATTCTGGCATACCCTGATTACCATCAACTCATTATACACGGATGCCAGCAACGTGGGACTGGGAGCAGTGTTGTCGCAGAAGCAAGCAGGCAAAGGGAGAGTTATTGCCTTTGCAAGTAGGAAGCTCCGGCCTACAGAAAGAAATCCCGAAAACTACAAAGTTAGAACTACTGGCAGTAGTTTGGGCTGTAACTGAACGTTTCAAGCACTATCTGGCAGCTGCAGAATTCACCATCTACACGGATAACAACCCGTTGACTCACCTGGATGCAGCAAAATTAGGTGAATTGGAGCAGCGATGGATAGCCCGGCTGTCTAACTACAATTTTGTCATCAAATATAGGGCAGGCCACAAGAACGGGAACGCAGATGCCTTATCCCGGATGCCACACCTGAGAGACGTGGAAGAGGAACCGAAAGAGTTGGAAGAAATTGAACTACCGGCCTTCATCGTTCAAAGGTAGTTCAAGTTCAACCCGGCATTTACCAAAGAGAACAACAGGCAAGCTTAACCCGTTAGCACACCATGGATGGGCTGATACCCAAGATAGTGATCCAGCTGTGAAGCTAGTGAAAGAACTGCTTACACAACAAGGTGTGTACCCTAACCAGAACGCCCCGGAAAAGACCCAACAACTCTGGAAAGAGAGAGGCAAGTTGTTCCTGTATCAAGGGAAGCTCTGCAGAAGGCATACCAATCCAAAAACACATGAATTGGTCTGGTAGATAATCGTAAGTCTTAGAAGCCTACCACGACGGTGCAGGTCATTTCGGATGGAAGAAGTTGAAGTGCTCCTAAGAGAGAGATTCTATTGGGTTGGCATGAGAAAATCAATTGAAGATTGGTGTAGAAAATGTGGCCCATGTAACCTCAGAAGAAAAGATCAACAGGAGCCCCACTCCAGTCCATAGTAACCAAGCAACCACTAGAGTTAGTTGCAATAGACCACGTCAAGTTGTCACCAAGCCGGTCAGGCTATGTCTATGCCTTAACCATCGTGGACCATTACTCACGCTTCTTAGTGGTGGTACCCGTCAAGGACCTGACAGCGAAGATTGGCAGCAAGAGCATTTCAGACCCATTTCTGTAGACCGCATGGTTACCCGGAACAAGTCCTTGCAGATCAAGGTCCAGACTTTGAAATCAGAGATTTTCCAAGAATTCTGCAATATGTACGGCTGTAAGAAGATCCGCACGACAGTGTACAATCCCCAAACAAATGGTTTATGCGAGAAGATGAACCATATTGTAATAGACCTATTGAAAATGTTACCAGAATCTGAGAGAAATCAATGGCCAGATAAATTACCTGATTTGGTAGACTTATACAACCATGTTCCAGTGACCTCTACAAACTGCACCCCAGCCTATCTTATGCGTGCAAGACCCGGTAAGCTACCAATTGACTTAGATATGGGAATCGTCAAACCAGACGCAGAAGTTGAAGAATCCAATTGGGATACCCTACGTCAGCAACAGTATCGCCTAGTACAAGAGTGAGTAGGGAAAAATCTTCAGCAAGCTAGAGCAAGACAAGAGAGAACCTATAACCAAAGTGCTCAAGCAACTCAATTAGAACCTGGTGAGCAAGTTCTCAAAAGAAAGAGACACACTAACAAATTGGATAATCAGTGGGAAACCATCCCATACACAGTCTTACCCTCCAATTTAGACAATGCTAAAATGTGTCTAATAAGCAAAGATGAAGGAAGAACTTCAGTAGTTGTGTCCAGAGACCATCTAAACCGTGTCCTGAAACCTTGAAGACACCAGAACTAATAGTACCCGTACAGGTCCAACCTGTCAAAGAGAAAGAAGATGAAGTATTTCATACGGTGCTAGGAGATTTCCCCAAAACATGGCCAAATTACTACGGAGGGGTTGTAGTCCCAATGATTGCTTTCCCTCCAATGGTGGAACCAACACCAGAACCCGTATTACCCAAAGAAGTCCCAAGACCTGAAGAACTGGAAGTAGAACCCGTAGTGGAAAAATCAATTCCTGGTCCCAGTGAGCTTTCCAGTCCTACAGTCAGATCTTCATCTTCTTTAGTACCAAACACTACATAGTATGGTAGATATCCGTTTTTACGCAGATCAGAACGTAGTACCATTGGGCAGTTACCAGCTAGGTACCAGGATTACAAGGTCAAATTAACTGTAAAATGTAAATATGTTTGTGTAAATATAAATTAAACCCGGGAGATAGTGTCCAAAAGGGTGGAGGAAGTGATTAACCCCCATGTACATTAAGTTAGGGAAAGAAAGTGCTTGGGGGTGGTGTAGTGAATCTAGGCCTCCTAAGCAGATACTCCCGTGGACAAATGTACATAGTTAATGCAATGTTAAAAAAGCCCAGTACCTACAGACACTATCCTGTATGAACTTCTTGCATATTCTTCAAACTTTTTCCTTTTATTTTTTATGGACCATACTACCACGGACTGGTTGTGGTATAAACTTTCTTGTATATATTCATCAGCCGGAGGCAATAGACTAAACCCCCAGAAGGACTGCTTTTTGAATTTTTGGACTGTTTTTGAACTTTAGTGATTTTTGTATTTTTTACTTTTAAGTCTCTGTAATATTAATGTATTAATTGTTGTTTCTTTGTTGTTCCACAGTCCCGGAGTACTGTCTTTAACTAAGGGGGAATTTGTGGCACCCCAAGGGTTAATGTGCCACAGAAATATCAACACAGGTTTGCTCCCCACACAACACTACACTAGAAAGTGGGAGGAGCTTAGGTGGCACCTGCAAGAGTGGTAGGAGCTAATGTTGTTTACCTCAGAGCAGGAGTGACAGTTAGTCAGTTAAGTTGAGAGCAGGAGTTTAGTCTAGTCTGGAGCTGGAGGAGAGTCAAGTGGAAGTGGAGGTCCTGAAAGGTCTGAGGAAAGGAGTCAGAGGAACAGAGGAACATACCCGGGACAAGGAGTTACCCTAATACTTAACCCCGGAGAGGCGCTTAGGACGGATACCGGATCTGAGGCTGTGCCTGAGACAGACAGGACAGTGAATACCGGGATAGTGAAGGTCCACCATCTTCACTGTACCATAGCAAAGCAACACGGAGGGGTCAGTGACACAGAGGACTCAAGTTGCCTAGCAGATTGGTACCCATGAGGGGAGACAGGGCCAGCAGGTCAGCTAAAAGCGGCAGCAGGGCCACACACAAAGCGCAGAAGTAGGAAGCCAAGGACCCGGTCAGGGTGGGAGCAACCCGGCCCCGGTACAGACTCCGTGGACAATACTCTGCTTATCATCTGCACAGTAAAGACTTGGAAAACGACAACAAACGTGAGTGTGTGTGATCCTTGTGCAGAAGCCCCACTTTCGCTCATAAACTGCCATTGCCTCCACTCTCATCATCTCTACTAATACCCCTAATTTCCTGCAACATCTATAACCACCATCACAGACTTCAATTACCACTGCCCCGGGGAACCAGGCCCTACCTGCGGAGAGCCGTTCCATCTAAGCTGCCAAAACATCATCCCCGGAGGTTCTGCAGCAGCGGTGGTCCCATTACTGACAACAACCCGTGGGTGGCGTCACGACAAACCAAATCCCCTGTGAATACACCCCATTTACTTGTGTGAACCTGGGACACGGTCCGGACCAGGACCGCCATGACATCCCCAGCAGTACCCTGGTCCGGCACCGAGTACCCCGTCCCAGTGGGCTCCACAACCATATAAGGACAGCCACCCTGATTCCAGCGATGTGTCACTTACTAAATTACTTGCTGTCATTTTGATAAAATTACGTTTTTTCTGCCGCAGATCTAGCAGTTATTTTCATGTGGAACTCTATAACCTCGCCCACATCACTGATTGGCAGCCTTCGCTGTACGCTATAATCAGTGATGTGGGTGGGGATTACACAAAGCTCATGAATATCCTTGACTACCTTTCAACAGGCCAAGTAGTCCTCTAATGATAATTTCCTGCTAATAAAACAGTGATTTTATCAAAACTACAGCAAGCAGCCCAGTAAGTGATACATTACTGGCGTCAGAGTTCTCTACATTATTCCATTGGGTGACAGAAACATGGTGACAGATTCCCTTTAATCGTCACACATAAATCTTAAAACATAAAAATACGGCAAATATGGAATAATGTAGGGCCGTTTACACTTCTATGGATGGCCTATTAAAGTGAACAGACTTTAACTTTCCAGCAGATATGCAGGATAATGTTAAAAGGAAATTCTTTCAGTCATGCCGCACTAAAGTCATTGTTTTTAACAATTGTGTTATATTATTGCTATTTATGCTCTGTTTTGTTCTTTTGGGCAGCCCCAAGGGTAGAGTTTAACATTCATCATGTTTTATCACAATATTTACACACAAGTAAACCATGTTTGTGGATGTCATTATTCCATAGAAGTCGCACATTATAAACATTATTGTTTTAGACTAAATATCTTTTTTTGAAAGAATCTTTAAAGTCAGTGGAATTTATTAGAATACATGAATTAATTATCCTATAAGTTCAGGTCTCTTATTGCTTGCATTGCTCATGTGCCAATGTTCTTTATCTGCCACCATCTTCATTACCTTCAGAAGTCACTCATTTTATAATGAGGAATTAGCTGTATAAGAACTAATGTAAATGGCCTGTAGGTCCTCTCCTGTCTATGCTGTATATTGCTTTTTATCATTACCTCCAATATTGCAATAAATAGTACACAGTAACATGCCAGGGTAAATCCCAGGAGCTTGAAAGACTGTAAAGATATGTAAAAATTTACTGCTGGTACCTCACTTTTACACCATTACCATAGATCATAACTTGAGGGCTGTCTCCTCTAAAGGTACAGCTGACATTTACAGGGTTCTGTGCACTATATTAGTTTATCTAACATTAGTATTGAGCATTTTTCACATGTGACAGTTTAGAGATCGTAGAAATCAAGTAAGTTTTCTTCACATTTGTCCCAGTGAGTTGTGAGGAGAAAAAACCTGGATAAAGACGCTTGTGATAGATTTTATGTGGTCAACAAATACACAGCCAAGTCATCGTCACACTTTGCTGTTAACCTACATCAGAAAATTCTACATGTATGCTTACTAGCGTTGGTGAGAATCAATTTGTAGGTGTGTCTGTGTTTGCAGATGTACCTGTGATTTTTCCTGATGAAGGCGCCAGAGAGCCCAGAAACACGTTGAAAATAAAAATCACAATAATTTAAAATTGTTGATTGTCATATATGGTAGTGCGGTCAATATTCCCTTTCTTTTTATTTTACTTGACGCCATATGTATGCAAAAGGGAGTGGTGTGGCCTCCCATCGTGAGCTGGGTTGCCGAATGGCGCGAAAAGCCGTACCCACCCACTGTAAATACTTAAATGCAAAAGGACTTGTCCGTCTGCCAGGGGGATCCACCATCCGCTGCCTGGTGTAGCCGACAGCAAAATGGAGAGGAGTTGCACTCAAAGGGGAGAGGGCAGAAGGAGCACCAAGAGGAGTGTGACTACATGTGCTGCAGGAGAGGCAGCAAAGATCCAGTAACCACCATGGAGAGAGGCAACCGTAGTGCTCCGGCGCGTGGGGTGGAAGCGGAGGACTCAGCAGTCCGGAAGGAGACTCGGATCAGGCACACCTGGTAGACCTGATGTTTCTGCAGATGGAGATGCAGAGGCTGAGCTGGCAGCTGAGGCAGGCCCAGGTGGATGCCGTAGAGAGGTGGAAGAACGCTTGATTGGACAAAATGGCCCAGCGGTGGGCGACTACACCACCTGCATCCCCAGCTCCCAAGGCAGATGAGGAGCAAGAACCCAGCACTGGAGAGACAGCAGCCGCAGGTACAGATGCTGACATTGCCTCGGTAGCTGAGAACACCCTAGTAGGGACCCCTTAACCCCCGACAGCCCTTGAAGCTTGCCGGGTGTTTAGAGACTTAAATTGGGACCAGACTTTAGACTTTGAAGGTAGACTAGCGGTGCTGTTAGAGCTCAAGCCAGCACCTCAGGACCCAGGAGTTCCACGTGAAGATGTTTACTACCGATGAGTGAAGCCAGTTAAAGAACTAATGGGTTCCCTCTGGAGGCTCAAGCGGGTGAGGCCTGGATAGAGACTCTGAGCTGTAGGGAGTACCGCCGACAGCAGTGTACCTGGTGGTAGGCGGAGGAAAAAGACCAGCAAGCCTTGTGGAGAGCAATGGAGGAACGGAGCCTTAAGGCCAAGAGCCAGGCGTGCAAGTCCAGGCCCACTGACTGGGGATCAAGAGATCTAGGCATGGTGGCCAAATTTAACTTGCAGGCTATTGAACTCCCCGGACGAGGAGGTGGCCTAAACCCTTATGCCCTGCCTTGGAAACAGCAGTAAGAGCGGAATTACAGAACTGCAGAATGTTCCTGTTCAGATAGTTAAACCTGGCTAGGTGCTTAACCTGTTATAAGCGTGTGCGTTAAAATGTCACGTTTAAATAGCCATTAGTTAGGATAAGTAAGTACCCGGTAGGAAATGGAAAATTTGGTCGTGGACAGTGAAAGGCCACAACTTTCTTTGTAAATAGTTAGCGCTTGATGTGCTGCTTGTTGGTTTTACAGCCAACATTGTGAGTTCGAGTTGAACACCCGGCACTTGAAAGTTGACCAAAGAGCAAAAACCGTCTGACATTTCCGAAACGTGATCCAACAATTTGACCAACAGTGCCCTGTAGCCACGCCCAGGGCCAACATTGGGGGTTTGAAACAGGTCCCCCATATTGCATTTAGGATGGTGAGAAAGACACCCCGGTAGGGGATCTCACTGAACCCTGTTGAACTTAATTGAGAAAATTTTATTTAGTGTGATGTTATGCTTTATATTCCAGGTATTTACATGCAATGTTCAAGTGAAGAGTACCTCCCATAAAGGGAAGAAAGAGTTACCGTGTTTCCCCGAAAATAAGACCGTGTCTTATATTTTTTTGGGCGCCAAAAGTGGCACCCTGTCTTATTTTCGGGGGGAAGGGTGTCTTTTAGTGGCAGCCCCAGCCACTGCAGCCTCCTATCCACACAACCCACCCACCCATACACTTACAAAACACACACTCACACATATACACACACACACATACACACTGCTTCTTACCACCTCCCCCGGCCTTCGCTGTGGCTCCCTGCTGTCCCCGCTGTCCTCCGGTGTGTCCAGGCTCCTCCAGTGTCCTCTGTGTCCCCCAGGTGCAGCCGCGCTGGAGCAGATGGGGTTAATCACAGCCTAACTTACTGTGTGCCCCTGCTCAACTCTGCCCAGCTGACATCACAACAGCCCAGCTCGAGCTCTGATTGGCTCCCAGGAACCAGCGGGCGCGGCCAGATGACGAGCCAATCAGAGCTCACGACGTCATCTGGCCGCGCCCACTGCTTCCTGGGAGCCAATCAGAGCTCGAGCCGGGCTGCTGTGACGTCAGGCTGGGCAGAGTTGAGCAGCGGCACACAGCATGTTAGGCTGTGATTAACCCCATCTGCTCCAGCGCGGCTGCACCTTCAGGACACTGGAGGAGCCTGGACACACCGGGGGACTGGTACCAGGAGGCGGTGGCCTTATATTCCCCATCGCCCCCCCCCCCAGGTGGCCTTACTTTTGGGGGGCCTTATATTAGCAGACACCCCCGTTCCCCCTACCGGTCTTACTTTCGGGGGGGTCTTACTATCGGGGAAAGACGGTTACCTGTTTGATTGTCGTGTTTGTTGAAATGGATTTCAGAAAAAATTAGCATGTCTTGACACCTGTTTTTACTCTGTTCCAGCCAGTGGACGTGCTGTGTTTTACGGGAGGGGGGTGTTATGTGGTGCCCCTGAGGGTCAAGTGCCACAGAGTTACTGTATCTCAGCCACAGGTGTGGTAACCCACTCTCAGGTAAGGGGGGCGCACTAACCGGTACCCACACACTAGCATCCAACACCACACCACTCCAGGCCAGGGGATCTGGGCAGACCCTATATAGGGAGGGCCCATTCTCAGGCTGGAGGTGGAACTAGATAGAGGGTGTTGGTGGAGGAAGTAGATAAGAGTAGGACACCAGGAAGTAGTGAAGGAAGTAGAGACAACGTAGGACGTACGTTGGGGACGTGGAGAACGTGAGGGATGTTAAAAAATGTGTAGAAGAGTCTAGAAGGGATTTCAGTTTGTGACAGGAGTTTGTCACGAGTGGAGTGAAGAGAGATGATCTGGGGACTGGAGCAGAGAGGAGCTCGTCCAGGACAAGGAGGCGAGAGGAGAGATGTATAAGCCGGTGAGCGGCTCCAGAGATAGAGAAAGGGTTCCAGGGGCACAGGAAGTGAGGAATCCACCCGTGGAGCCCAAATCCACACTGACCGTGACTGGAGTCAGGTGGAGGGACCAGGTCATACAGGGGACTGGCCCTAGACTAGCGGAGAGACTGAAAGACTCAACTAGCAAACTGGAGGCTACTTTATTTTCATGTACAGCAGCCAAATCCACACATAATTGCTAAAAATGCAGCTTGATAGGGTCAAGGGGACAAGGAAGATATCGCCTGACAGGACTCGAGGGCCCTGGCTTGGGATACTGTGTGTGAGGCGCAGGGCAGGAGGGCAAGAGCCAGTGCAGTGAGACAACCCAGAAAGGTACACCAGAAGAGATTCCTGGTAAAGTGTTGCTAAGTTACCCGAAAGAGTTGGCTGGATCCCTGACCCGGGGGACACAGCACCTAGCTGGCTGTTGAAACCTGGAGACTGTCAGCAAAGTATGAAGACTGCATTCTTCTGTGTGCTCAAATTATTTGCTGCATCACTTGCCCAGTACTACAACAGTTACCATCATCATTAGACTTTATAACTGCCCTGGGGCTTTGCTCTACCTGTGGATAGCTGTAACATCTCTGCTGCATCATCAACTGCACCAGTGAATCTGAACCGCGTCGGCCATCCAATTGCCGAATACCACGGGTGGTGTCACAAATTAATTCCCCATATAAACTTCCCCCCAGGGCGTAACTACAATAGGTGCAGGGGTTGCGATCGCACCCGGGCCCTGCAGCCTAGGGGGGCCCCGAAAGTCCCTTTGGCCTATAGAAAAAGACTACTACTATTAAAGATTTGCAATAATTGGGGGCCCCGTTGGAGCTTTCGCATCGGGGCCCCTGGGCCTGAAGTTACGCCACTGCTTCCCCCATTTTTTAATGATACGGCCAGGGCCAAGGAGCCGGGTCACGCCACCGTGACATATCCCCAGAAAGAACTGTTTGGCCTGGTTCCAAGTACCCCATTGCCCTGGTGGTGGGCATGTCAATGTGTCTTTCCCATGTTTAAGCTAAACAACTAAAAATGTGAAACGCACGTCTGGGGACCCAAAATAGGGTCTTCTTTTGCTGCTTATACTGCACATTGCACCTTAGGTTTTTGTCTCACCTTGTACCTTCTATTCATTGTCCACATTTTTCTGTTATAATGACTATGATGCTGTACTTATTAATGTCACAATGGCATTGATGGACGACTTTGTATACCTTGTGCATGATCAGATTGGCAGTTTCGTACCCTCCTGTCATCTTCCACAAATTTGTGCATATTTTGTATTTGTCATTGTGTAATAAATATTGTTCACCTTTTCAAATCATTATAAGCTTGATATATAGCCTCTTTTGCATATAATAATAATATTTATTTACTCATATCACACTATTAATTCCACACCGCTGTGCATATCAATTAAAACTCTTATTTCTCAGTAACATAACATTGTGCAGGACCCCACGGACAGGAAAGGAAAGCATCGGAGGTGACCTCCAGATGTTATTTCTGTGTCCGGGTCTATGATTTTCACGCACCCCGACACATAAAGGGCACTTTCACTTCCACAATGTATATACATACATTGCGGCAGTGAAATAAAGTAAAAGAAGGGTTAAAAAAAAAAATCATGCTCACCTCTCCAGCGTGTCCCACGATGCCTCCATCTAGTTCCTGGGGCTTAAGGACCTGGCGGGGTGGAGCAAGCCGATCAGCGTCCTCGGTCACATGACCGGCATCAGTCGAGAGGTTTAAACTCCGCGCTCGCCAAAACCGATCTGCGGGCGGGTCACATGACCGCATCAGCTGAGCAGTTTAAATCTCCTGCCCGCCGATCGGGGGGCGCAGAGTTTAAACTGCTCGCTGATGCTAGTCATGTGATCAATCAGTTGATCAGTTTGCTCTGCTCAGCCAGGTTCTGCTGTGGGGAGCTACATGGAGGCATCACCTGAGAGGTGAACATGATTTTTTTTGTTTTTAACCCTTCTTTTACTTAATTTCACTTCCGCAGTGTATGTTAAAGGCTGCGGATCAGGTCAGATCTGATTTGGTCTGATTTGGTCTTCTGTGCCCAAAATCGGAGCAGTCTCGCATTTTGGGTACAGCAAAAAAATCGGACACAATCAGATCCAACACAAATCGGATGGCAATTAGGCCAAATCCAATGTGATCCGATGCCCATAGGGATAAATGGGGGCCAAATCAGATCCGTGGCTGTCTGTTTTACAACAGACAGCCACGGATCCACAAAAATCGCAATGTGAAAGCACCCTAAACGTATTGCTTATCTTATCTCTGAAAAAGCTACATGCACTGATGAGTAGTATGAAACTTTCAAACCTTACAGACCGATACCCTTTAAGGGTACCTTTACACGCCGCAACTACGGTGCAGCAACTGAGAGGCAATCCGGAGTTTCGTCACCATTGCCCTAAAGTTGCTATGAAATTGCTGTGTGTAATTGTGGAACGCGATGGTCATTTTTAAAGTTGCTCCCGGTTGCAGTTTCAGAACATTGTTCAAAAACCAGACGCAACACTGAAGGTGAATTGCCCTGGTTTTGGCGTGTGAACGGGCGATAGGGATGGAATCTGCATCGCCTAGTGATTTCCCAGAGGCGTGCCACAGTGTGCTGGATACCACTCCCCATCAGCGATGATTGGTGGGGGCTACTGTGTTTCCATTGGCTGTCCCTCAACAGGGCAACATATTTGAAGAGTTGTCCATTCACAATACACGATTGCAATGGCGTCATGTATTAGCCAGACTTCCTGCGCAGGCTAGCCAATCATGACGCTAATGCATTGTCTAATTAGCGTGTTTGGGTCACGGAATACACAAGTCTGTCACGCCTATGTTTTGGCGGCGCTGAACATATACGCCCACATTCCTTTGAGGATTGCGGCGTGTGAAGCGGCGTCAGGAGTCAACCGGATGTTTCCCAATGTTGGTGTGGAAACTTCCGGGGCGATACATCACCTTAGGTTGAGGGCGCAATTGAGGCGTGTACATGCGGCTTCCACGTTCTGTAGCAACCGTTAAAAACGTGCACGCTCACGTTAGGTTGCCTCCGATCGCTGGCAATAGTTGCGATGTGTAAAGGTATCCTAATGGCCACTTTACACGCAGCTACAGGTAACAGGTTATCCACAGGTAGCTTACTGGTTGTAGTGAAATCATGGAGACATAGTTCCATTTGTACACAGCAACAAGATAGAACCTTGTCTCCATGATTTCACTGCAGCCAGTAAGTTACCTGTGGAAAACCTGTTACCTGTAGCTGTGTGTAAAGTGGCCATAAGAGTTCATTTTCTCCAACGTGTCACACTTTCAATACTGTTGCCCAGCACCTTCATATGCCATTAACCTGCAGAACCACCACTATCTTTAGGTTAATAGCATTATACAATCTAATGGGTCCCTTTAAGTCACCTGTAAACATGTTGGGTGTATTTCATCTTTTAGATTCTTGTTAGAACATGGTATTGTACATCTCATTATCATATAGGTCCACACCCTGAACTAGGTAAAAACGATTTGATTCTGGCTGGCTTACACTGCAGGACAAGCAATAGAAAAGGTAAGGTGTTAAGAAATGGATATCTTGCCTTTAAATGAAGCTTTAGTTGCTGCTATGAATGTTTGTAGAGAAGCTGTTTTTTCAGGTATGGTGACATTTTCTTGAGGCAACCACCCTAAATTGTATTGAAAAATGGTGTCCTAAGAGAATGGTCTTCTCAAAGGAAGAGGCCAGTAAAAATAGTATATAGTGCAATCAATACTCTGTCACAGCAAGTTTGGTCTTGATAAAGAGGTGGTCTTTGAAAGATTTTTCACTATAAATTATTAGCTTGTGTACTTTGTGCTGTAAGTGTTTTTATATAATTTTTTCAAAATTGTGATACAAGTATTTATGGCGATACAGGTGATAAAATCTAAATATTATAAATACATGAATGGAACTCTCAAGTAAAAAAAATCCATTAGGATACAGAAGTACATATAGCTTAGTGTAAGGACTGTGTGTGTTTTATAAAATGTAATACCATGTCTAATCCCTTAAAGCATCGGGTGTAACCTCAATGCTCATGTATTCAATGCAATGTTATTACTATGGGGCTCAGAGATTGTGGTCATAACTATGTCTGAAGAGGGCTATGTGCCTCTGGGCCAAATAAAATGAAGAGCCAGTGTTATATTGAGAAATTACAAAGATGTAATGGTAAAAGCAGAGAGAACGTTGTCACACGATCACTTGAAATGTACCAACATCCTGTATAGTGTTAAAGGGAACTTATCAGCTAGAAAAAACGCTATTTCCCTGGACACATAGAAGTAATCTACTGGTAAATAATATTCTAAACATCTTAAAAATCATGAAGTATATCTCCTGTGCTATACCTATTGGCAACTAGGCTACCAGACTAAGGCTGAGGGTGGCTTTACACCACGGTAAGATCCGATCTGGGGCTGTCAGGGTCATCCCTGACAGCCCCGGATCGGACTCTGCCATGGTGTGAAACCAGCCTGAATCGGTAAAGAAAACCCGCACTAAAAGCCAAAAATGCAAACACACAGCACTGATAATCTGTAAAGCAACATTGACTACTGTCTCTGTGTACAATACTGATGTGAGCTAATGGTGCTGCTCTACGTATATCTGATATTGCAGCTATAATCCTGTACTGGTTCCTTGCCAAACTTTTATAGGCAGTTGATTCTCCTGATGTGTATGATAAAGTCCAATATAGTTTGAGCGCTCTGGCCATTAGCGACTCAGAAATTTAAACAAGTTAAGCAAGTAGTGCTACTTAACGATGACACCTGCTACTACAAGAGACTGATTTACCAATTTAACAATCTTCCAACGAATTTTAAAAAGTAATGGTTTCCTTCCCCAGGAATGAATTTTGTTTTTTATTTGATTCCTTATTTAGTTTCTCATTGCTATTTGCTACTTCTCTTGTGACATACTGGATACAAGTGTATCCCGCTCTAGGGAGACTGTTGAAAAGTTTGGGATCTGAAAGATATAACATGTATTTACAGTGGGTATGGAAAGTATTCAGACCTCTTTACATTTTTCACTCTTTGTTTCATTACAGCCATTTGATAAATTCAAAAAAGTTATTTTTTTTCATTAATGTACACTCTGCACCCCATCTTGACTGAAACAACAGAAATGTAGATTTTTTTTGCAAATGTATTAAAAAAGAAAAACTGAAATATCACATGGTCATAAGTATTCAGACCCTTTGCTCAGGCACTCATATTTAAGTCCCATTCTGTCCATTTCCTTGAGATCCTCCTTGAGATGGTTCTACTCCTTAATTGGAGTCCAGTTGTGTTTAATTAAACTGATAGGGCTTGATTTGGAAATGCACGCACCTGTCTATATAAGACCTCACAGCTCAAAGTGCATGTCAGACCAAATGAGAATCATGAAGTCAAAGGAACTGCCCAAGGAGCTTAGAGACAGAATTGTGGCAAGGCACAGATTTGACCAAGATTACTAAAGAATTTCTGCAGTACTCAAGGTTCCTAAGAGCATGTTGGGCTCTATAATCCATAATGGAATATGTTTGGGGCCACCAGACGTCTTCCTAGACCTGGCTGTCCAGCCAAACTGAGCAATCATGGGACAAGAGCCTTGGTGAAAGAGGTAAAGAAGAACCCCAAGATCACTGTGGCTGAGCTCCAGAGATGCAGTAGGGAGATGGGAGAATGTTTCACAAAGTTGACTATCACTGCAGCCGTCCACCAGTCGGGCTTTATGGCAGAGTGGGCCAATGGAAGCCTCTCCTCAGTGCAAGACATATGAAAGCCTGCATAGAGTTTGCAAAAAAACACATGAAGGATTCCCACATTATGACAAATAAGATTCTCTGGTCTGATGAGATGAAGATAGAACTTTTTGGTGATAATTCTAAGCGGTATGTGTGGACAAAACCAGACACTGCTTATCACCTGCCCAATACAATAACAACAGTGAAACATGGTGGTGGCAGCATCATGCTATGGGGGTGTTTTTCAGCTGCAGGGACAGGATGACAGGTTGCAACTGAAGGAAATATGAATGCGGCCAAGTACAGAGATATTCTGGATGAAAACCTCTTCCAGAGTACTCTGAACCTCAAACTTGGATGAAGGTTCACCTTCCAACAAGACAATGATCCTAAGCAAATGTGGCGCCCCACTGGTCAGGCGTCACAGTTGGGGTACTGCACCCATAAATGAGTGTGCGGTTATCCCTGTCATAGTAGAATGTAGGGTTTGTAGGAGGATCCCATCCCAGCAGACGCGCACAGGGAGTTCAGACCCTGAGTCATAACACCGGTCGTCGTGGGTCCGTCTACCGGCCCCAACACCTTGTCTCAAGGAAACCAATCACACCAGGATAACCCACCGGGGTCGGGTTCCAGTGCAGGAGAGAGGAGAGCGGGAAGCCGGGACACTCAGAAAGCACCTGAATAGGGTCTGGTACTAAGCGGTCTGTTCCAGGACAGGCAGCTGCAGCGGGACACAGGTTAGAGCAAGGAAGGCATACCACAGGAGACTCCTACCGTAGAGACTCTGCAGCCCACTGTGACTACCGGCTAGCTGCCCTTACTTAACAATTGTTGTCTTCTGTGAACTGTACCACCTCCAGCATTGTTCCAGTAAACTACAGTGACAAAGTCCAATAAGTGGGTAGAGTGACAGAGTCTCTGCTTAATTATTTCCCCGCTGCACTGCAACTTGTTTATCTCCATCATCAGCACTTCCATCACTACAGGTGCTTCCCTGCCCCGGAGGGCCAGCTCTACCTGCAGGGAGCTGTACCATCTCGGCTGCTGTAATATCGCCCTCCGGAGGTCTGAAGCGGCGCTGGTGCTTAATCACCAGAATCTGCGTGTGGCATCACGATAAACTTATAAATTTGTATTCCCATTCCAACTACCCCTTTTTAGTTGACCACCAGGGCCACGGGTCTGGGCAGGACACCAATGACATCCCTACCACAGCAGAGGGCCCAGATACCTGAGTCCCCATACCCTAGGCTAGTCAATTTCTGGCGTGTCACAAACAGGATCGCGTGCCCCATGCAACCGGGTACTGTGTGCCTTTGAACTGTCTGACTTAAAAGAGCTTTTACCTCCATTGTACGGCACTGAGAACTGGTTCCCGCCATTTTACCAGGAACCCCAAGATGGTGGTCTAACGATGTAAAAGGACAACGTGCAGGCCTGGGGGTGTGCCTCAGCCCCTTGCTATGGGAGGGCCTAGCCAGAGGTGCAAAACTGTTTGCCCGCCCCTATGGCCGCCAATCAACCAAGGGGGGGCCAAAAGAATTTTTAATTTATTTTTTTATATTTTTTTAATTATTTTTTAATTATTTTTTTTATTATTAAATTTATTATTTAGGCTGAGACCCAGTTCTCTTTCAGGTCCACTGAAAGGGCTGATATAATTAGCATATATTTAATTTTTTTATTATTATTTTTATTGAATTATTTATTATTTTTAACTTATTTTTTAATTATTTTTTAATTATTTTTTAATTATTTTTTTTATTATTAAATTTATTATTTAGATCTGAGACCCAGTTCTCTTTCAGGTCCGCTGAAAGGGCTGATATAATTAGCATATATTTAATTTTTTTATTATTATTTTTATTGAATTATTTATTATTTTTAATTTATTTTTTTATTATTTTTTAATTATTTTGTAATTATTTTTTTATTATTAAATTTATTATTTAGGCTGAGACCCAGTTCTCTTTCAGGTCCGCTGAAAGGGCTGATATAATTAGCATATATTTAATTTTTTTATTATTATTTTTATTGAATTATTTATTATTTTTAATTTATTTTTTTATTATTTTTAATTATTTTTTAATTATTTTTTTTATTATTAAATTTATTATTTAGGCTGAGACCCAGTTCTCTTTCAGGTCCGCTGAAAGGGCTGATATTATTAGCATATATTTAATTTTTTTATTATTATTTTTATTGAATTATTAATTATTTTTAATTTTTTTTTTATTATTTTTTAATTATTTTTTAATTATTTGTTTTATTATTAAATTTATTATTTAGGCTGAGACCCAGTTCTCTTTGAGGTCCGTTTATTTTTTATTTATTTTTTTATTATTTTTTAATTATTTTTTAATTTTTTTTTATTATTAAATTAATTTGTTCCCATTGAAATACATTAGCGGTGTGTCGGCGATTTTATGGCCGCCGACCTGGTTCTATTTGTCGGCCCTAAAATCGCGGACACACCGCTAATGCATGTCTATGGGCAGTGAGCTCGAGAGAGCGACCAATCAGAAATCGGGCTGACTGCCCATAGAGATGCATTAGCGGTGTGTCCGCGATTTTAGGGCCGACAAATAGAACCAGGTGGCCGGCCATAAAATCGGCGAGACACCGCTAATGTATGTCAATGGGAAATGAGGGCATCTTCTGATTGGCTGAGGGCAGTAGACAGCGACCAATCAGAAGAGCCCCTCACATCTCATTGACATAGAATGGTGGATTTGTCGTCCATTCTATGTTAATGATAAGTGAAGAGTACGTCGGAGCTGGAAGTTGGCGGAAAGAAGACAGAAGATCCCCGGGGCCGGACGAAGAGGCGGAGATGGCGGAAAGAAGAGAGAAGACCCCCGGGGCCGGAGGAAGAGGACGCCTGGCCGGACGGAGGACTTGTGGATCGGACGGACGATCAGATGACTAAGAAGGCATGTAAGTGATCGACGGGGACGTTAGGTTAGGGGACGGCGAGGGCTTCGGGTGTAGGGCTTTAGGTGTTAGCGACAGCGGCGGGGGAAAGCGACGGGAGCTTAGGAGGCGGGGGGCTTAGGGGATAGGGGGTTAAGTGCGGCGGACTTAGACTTAGGGGGTAGGGGCTTAGGTGCGGCGGGGCTTAGAGGGTGCGGCGGGGCTTAGGGGGTAGGGGCTTAGGTGCGGCGGGGCTTAGAGGGTAGGGGCTTAGGTGCGGCGGGGCTTAGAGGGTGCGGCGGGGCTTAGGGGGTAGGGGCTTAGGTGCAGCGGGGCTTAGGGGGTAGGGGCTTAGGTGCGGCAGGGGGTAGGGGCTTAGGTGCGGGGCTTAGGGGGTAGTGGCTTAGCTTAGGTGCGGGTTCGGGGATAGGCAGTGGCTTAGGTGCGGCAGGGGGTATAGGTGCGGCAGGGGGTAGGGGCTTAGGTGCGGATTAGGGGGTATGCGGCGGGGCTTAGGGGGTAGGGGCTTAGGTAGGTGCGGCAGGGGGTAGGGGCTTAGGTGCAGGCAGTGGCTTAGGTGCGGCAGGGGGTAGGGGCTTAGGTGCGGCGGGGCTTAGGGGGTAGGGGCTTAGGTGCGGCGGGGCTTAGGGGGTAGGGGGGTAGGGGCGGCGCACTGAGGGGGCTTAGGGGGTAGGGGCTTAGGTGCGGCGGGGCTTAGGGGGTAGGGGGGTAGGGGCGGCGCACTGAGGGGGTGGCTAAGAGCATGGGGCTGTAGTGTACAGCGCTATGGTATATTACAGTCCCATGGCCATACGCCTGTCAGGCATAAAGCGTATGTGCATGGGACTGTAGTATAGCATAGCGGTGTATGTTAGCGACTCGCCACAGCGCCATGCTGTTAGCCACCCCCTGTGGCTTTGTTAGCGACTCGCAATGCCCGCTTCGCGGGCATTGCTTCGCAAATCTGCAACGACTCGCAATGCCCGCAATACGGCCAAGTACAGAGATATCCTGGATGAAAACCTCTTCCAGAGTACTCTGAACCTCAAACTTGGCTGAAGGTTCACCTTCCAACAAGACAATGATCCTAAGCAAATGTGGCGACCCACTGGTCAGGCGTCACAGTTGGGGTACTGCACCCATAAATGAGTGTGCGGTTATCCCTGTCATAGTAGAATGTAGGGTTTGTAGGAGGATCCCATCCCAGCAGACGCGGCACAGGGAGTTCAGCCCCTGAGTCATAACACCGGTCGTCGTGGGTCCGTCTACCGGCCCCAACACCTTGTCTCAAGGAAACCAATCACACCAGGATAATCCACCGGGGTCGAGTTCCAGTGCAGGAGAGAGGAGAGCGGGAAGCCGGGACACTCAGAAAGCACCTGAATAGGGTCTGGTACTAAGCGGTCTGTTCCAGGACAGGCAGCTGCAGCGGGACACAGGTTAGAGCAAGGAAGGCATACCACAGGAGACTCCTACCATAGAGACTCTGCAGCCCACTGTGACTACCCGGCCAGCTGCCCTTACTTAACAATTGTTGTCTTCTGTGAACTGTACCACCTCCAGCATTGTTCCAGTAAACTACAGTGACAAAGTCCAATAAAGTGGGTAGAGTGACAGAGTCTCTGCTTAATTATTTCCCCGCTGCACTGCAACTTGTTTATCTCCATCATCAGCACTTCCATCACTACAGGTGCTTCCCTGCCCCGGAGGGCCAGCTCTACCTGCAGGGAGCTGTACCATCTCGGCTGCTGTAATATCGCCCTCCGGAGGTCTGAAGCGGCGCTAGTGCTTAATCACCAGAATCTGCGTGTGGCATCACGATAAACTTATAAATTTGTATTCCCATTCCAACTACCCCTTTTTAGTTGACCACCAGGGCCACGGGTCTGGGCAGGACACCAATGACATCCCTTCCACAGCAGAGGGCCCAGATACCTGAGTCCCCATACCCTAGGCTAGTCAATTTCTGGCGTCTCACAAACAGGATCGCGTGCCCGGTGCAACCGGGTACCGTGTGCCTTTGAACTGTCTGACTTAAAAGAGCTTTTACCTCCATTGTACTGCACTGAGAACTGGTTCCCGCCATTTTACCAGGAACCCCAAGATGGCGGTCTAACAATGTAAAAGGACAACGTGCAGGCCTGGGGGTGTGCCCCAGCCCCTTGCTATGGGAGGGCCTAGCAAGAGGTGCAAAACTGTTTGCCCGCCCCTATGGCCGCCAATCAACCAAGGGGGCGAGCCAAAAGAAGTCACCAAGGGGAACTGCCAAAAAGCCAACAAGGGACATACGGGAAGAGAAGGAAACGAGGAACAGTGTCTAATACCCGGTATAATGGTGACCTGTTGGACAGACCTCATGCGCGAGGTGGAGCAGCAGGCCCACATTGCCCGCGGGGGGTCCTGGACTCGGTCTCTCTCTTGACCAATGAGGGAGATGCGGAGTACTGGAGAGAGGCCTTCCAGGAGCTGCGGGGCAACCTGGCACAGACGATGGAGTGGGTGGTCCGCAGCTGAAGTGCCAACCGGGCTGTAGAGCTAATGTCCCGGGCAATGGATCGAGAGCAAAGCAAGGCAGCGGCTGTTGCATGAGGTGTGCAGGAGGTCCTGGCAGCAAAACCACACGGACAACCCCACGGACCTGCCAGCAGGCCCTACTAACGCCCTGCAAGTCCAGGACATGACTGAATCCAACCAGAAACCAGACATAGTTGTCGAGGCTGAAGAAGGTGATGACGACTCGACCGATTTCGTGGAGGAGGATCCTGAGGCGGATGACCCTGACTACGGCTCAGGAGCCACCGGAAGCGACACCCCAGAGGCAGCGTGGTGGAGTGCCTGGGAGTACTGATGGGGGGCCCCACAAGGGCTCCACGCCAACATCAGTGCCGTGTCGGATACCCCAGCAACCAACCCTTCACCTCCGGCATACTCTCCCCAGGTCAGCACTCCCCAAATCAGCGAGGAGGACCAGGTGGCTCGACAACGCCGCCGGGAGGAGTGGTGGCAACTTAAGATGGGGTGCCACATGCGAGAGACGAAGCCTGTCTACAACCCCGTTACCTGCTGAACTAAAGGAAGAAAGGTACTGTTGTGTCGGTCTGCTATGGGGACGGGTGGGGGTTTATACATGAAGCAGGTATAAAGGACGACATTTTCTTTGGGCGGCGAGATATAGATGACCATCTACGCAGCGGTCACCCGGACCGGGACCTTTACCGGGGAGACCAGGTCTGTTATGAGCAGCATGCGGGACCCATGGGATGGTTTGCCATCAGAGTAGCCCGCCTCTAAGTAACTGCTAAAGTTATTAAAAGAGAAAAACCCAGAATGTAAATAGTTCATTTATCTTGCCCTTTAGTTTCCTTGAATAATATGTCCTTTTTTACCCCTCTTTGAAGCCTCATAAACTTTCATGAGAACTCTAACACTGTTACTTAATAATGTTTAATCCAAGCGGCTCAGCGGTGATAAGACACACTGGACTGTGTAGGACAATAGTTACCGCTGGGTCTGCGCAATTACCGGTCCCCGTGAGGCCGAAGAATCCTAAGTTAATAATTTTTTTAAATATATACTATGCAACATTCTAAGTTTGGTGCCTCCCATAAAGGGATGAAACAGAATGCCTGAAAAATGTAAATATGTTACCCATTATTGTTGTGAAAAAGAAAATTTCCCTCTACCAGTACCCCAGTTAATCACACTCACGGATGAGTGTATTCCACCAAGGGGGAATGTGGCGCCCCACTGGTCCCCAGTGTGCAGTTATCCCTGTCACAGTGGAATGTAGGGTTTGTAGGAGGATCCCATCCCAGCACTCCCACACACCCACGTAGGCAGATTGTAAGGGCCCATACCCCACAGAGGGGAGTTAGGGGAGGAGGGAGGTAGAAAAACGAGGGTTTCTAGTTTGCCTCGAGGGACGAAGGAGTACAGGAGCCCTGAGCGAGAGAAGGGGACTCCGAGAGAGGGAGCCTGGAGAGAGAGAGAACAAGCAGCCCAGACTGAAGGAGGGGATCCCCCGAATCAGAGCATCCATACTCCGGGAGGGAACCCTGGTCCATACACCGGAGTGCCGATTTCGAAGACGCGGCACAGGGAGTTCAGCCCCAGAGTCGTAACACCGTTCGTTGTGGGTTCTTCTACTGGCCCCGACACCTTGTCTCAAGGAAACCAGTGACACCAGGATAACCCACCGGGGTCGAGTTCCAGTGCAGGAGAGAGGAGAGCGTGAAGCCGGGAAACACGGAAAGCACCCCAATAGGGAATGGTACTAAGCGGGCTGTTCCAGGACAGGCAGCTGCAATGGGATACAGGTCAGAGCAAGGAAGGCATACCATGGGAGACTCCTAGAGACTCTGCAGCCCACTGTGACTACCCGGCCGGCTATCCTTACCTAACAACTGTTGTCTTCTGTGAACTGTACCACCAGCATTGTTCCAGTAAAGTACCCGGGTAGAGTGACAGAGTCTCTGCGTAAATTTCCCCGCTGCACTGCAACTTGTTTATTTCCATCATCAGCACTTTCACCACTACAGGTGCTTCCCTGCCCCAGTACCATCACCCTCCGGAGTTTTGAAGCGGCGCTGGTGCTTAATCACTATTCCAACTACCCCTTTTTAGTTGACCACCAGGGCAACGGGTCTGGGCAGGCCACCAGTGACATCCCTACCGCAGCAGAGGGGCCAGATACCCACGTCCCCATACGCTGGGTTAGTCAAATACAGCTAAAATAACAAAGGAGTTGCTTCAGAACAACTCTGTGACCATTCTTGACTGGCCCAGCCAGAGCCCTGACCTAAACCCAATCGAGATCTCTGGAGAGACCTGAAAATGGCTGTGCACCAACGTTCACCATCCAACCTAACGGGAATGAAGAGGATGTGCAAGGAAGAATGGCAGAGGATCCCCAAATTCAGGTGTGAAAAACTTGTTGCATCCTTTCCAAGAAGACTAATGACTATACTAGCTCAAAAAGGTGCTTTTACTTAATATTGAGCAAAGGGTCTGAATACTTATGACCATGTGATATTTAAATTTTTGTTTTTTAATAAATTTGTGCAAATATTTACATGGATCGTGGATCCCCACAAAGAAGCAGGGAATCCTGTCCACAAAATGATCAAAGGGTCTTCCTCCACGGCAGCCACCAGCCATTCACACCTAGGTAAGCCTGGGATTAATATTGGGGACGGTTTGTGCAATATATCTCAGCTTTGGCGAGTCTCAGCCCAGGTGAGAAATGCCATATTCTGCTGTTTCAAATGGGATTTTCCTTCACAGAACTGGTGTCTCTGTTTTGTTGCCATATACGTTAGTGTATATTCTAATCAAGTGTTCAAAGATGGTGGCTTTGTGAGTAAGTGCACATATGTACTTCCTCACGCCACCAATTTGGATACCTGGTATACAAAGATGGCATCAGTCTGACCCAGTGCACATGCACACTTACAATGCTGCAATATTTGGACACCTGCGCTTAAAGGTGAGCGCACGGGGGGGGGAAAGATACAACACAGGGGGGACAGAGAGCACAAAGGGCAAGCGAGTGCACAGGGGAGAGACTAAGCACAAGGGGGACAGAGAGCACAAGGGGAGAGAGCGCACAGAGAGAGATAAAGCACAGGGGGAAAAGTGCTCAGTCCAGACCTCACAGGGGAAAAGAAAGCACAAGGCGAGAGAGGGCACATAGAGGAGAGAGAGCACAAGGGGTAGAGAAAAAGCACATGAGGACTAGCACACAGGAGGGAGAGTGCACAGGGGATGCACACAGTACAGGAGGAGAGTGCACAGGGGGAGAGCACACATGTGGATAGAGAGCACAAAGGGAAAGAGAGAGCATGGTGAAAGAGTGAATGGGGGAGAGGCAAAGCACAGGGGGAGAGAGAGACAGCCCACAGAGAGGAGAGAACACAGGGTGAAAGACAATGCAGAGGGGAGAGAGAGCACAATGGGAGAGGCAAAGCACAAGGGGAAAGTTTAAAGGGGGTGAGTGTGGCGCCCCTGCGGTTTGGTTGCTACAGTGGTACTGCTTCTAACGCAAAGGTGTAGTATCATGCTCTTAGGTAAGCTGGGAACACCAAGCTGAGATGTGACAAAACACACCCAACAACAATGCAAACTCCAGGCAGGGAGATGCTGGGTAAAGAGGCTCGCTTGTTTAGCAGGCCCCATCTGCTGGCTGGAGGGAGGAGTAGGTTGAGGGGGTGGGAGGAGTTAGTTGTTGTTAGAGGGAGAGAGAGGAGAAGAAGAAGTTCTAGAGGAAGTTGGAGCTAGGGGCTAGCGGAACCTTGTGTGTTGGGTCAGCTGCAAACCCCCCCAGATCTGAGGACCCCAAATCTACAGCTGGCCATCCAGCTTGGGTAGAGGAACGAGCTGCAAAGGGGTGCCGGCCCCAATTTGGTCTGGAATATACAGGACCAGCCAAGAAACCAGAGGCCACTGAACTGTACATGCAGCAAAAACCACTGTGGACTCTCCCAAGCAAAGAGACTACAGAGGGTCAAGAGGACTTGCCAATCAGTTGCTCATAAGGGCCTGCAGTCGCCTGCTTTGGAACTTGTAGCACAAGGACACAGGGGAGGAAACGAGCAAAGTGTCAGGAGGAAAGGGCAGCATGGAAAGGCTTATACTAGGTGTCTCAGTCAGGTTGACCCAGACTACCTGTGAGATCGCCAAGCTGCAGTCTTGGAGGACACAGTACCCCGGCTGGGTTATCTTTGCACTATCTACAAGTAAAGGTGACTAGTAAAAGCTGAAACTCTGTGTCTGTCCATTCCTTCCTGCGCCTCCCTGCACCAACAACTACAACCACTATCATCCACATCACCTCCACTTATGCCCCAGGGGCACACTCCATCTGTGGGAAGTGTTTCATCAAGCTGCCTAACCACCTATCCCCTGGGGACCTATACAAGCAGCACTGGTCATACCTGACCAAACATCACAGATGGCGTCACGAAAAACTTAATTCCCCTTGTAAATATTCCCCCTTTCAACATGCTTGGTCAGGGTCACAACCTCAGGACTGCCACCATGACATCTATCGGACTGACCCCAGATGTTCGAGTACTCTCGCCCTGTCGGCCATTGCACGAGTGCACAGAGGGGCGAGTGCACAGGTGGGAGAGACAGCATTGGGAGTAGTTAGAGCATGGGAAAGTCAAACTACATGGGGACACCATTTAGGGGGAGAGCGCACAGGGAAAGACAGCATTGGGGGGAGAGAGAGCAGAGGGAAGAGAGAGAGTGCATAGGGGAGAGACAAAGCACAGGGGAGACAGAGAGCACAAGGGGAGAGTGTGCACAAGAAGAGACCAAGCACAAGGGGCAGCTACGTGGGGGAGAGACCGCAGAGGGGGACAGAGAGTACAAGGGGAGAGAGAGTGCATAAGGGAGAGTGCACACAGGGGCAGAGACAAAGCACAGGGGGAAGAGCTCACAGAGTGGAAGAGACAATGCACAGGGAGTAGACAGCTCAAAGAAGAGAGCACAGGGAGAAGACAGCACAGAGGGAAGAGAGCACACGGGTGAGAGACATCACAAGGGGAAAAAGAAATTGCACTCAGAGGGAGAGAAAGTGTGCACATGGGGGAGAGACAGCCCACAGGGGGCAAATGCAAGGGGGAGAGAAAAAGAGCACACAGGGTGACACACACAAGGGGTATAAAGCATGCACGAAGAGAGACAGCTCAAAGGAGAGAGCACATGAGGGAAGAAGACAGCACTGAGGGACAGAGCACACATGGAGGAGAGCACACAGGGGGAGATAGCTCAAAGGAGAGACCACATGAGTTGAGATATCACAAAGGGAGAAGACAGTGCACGGAGGGAGACAAGTCCGAGAGAGCACAGAAGGGAAAAGGTTGAACATCGGGGAGAGAGACATCACACAGGGAGAGAGAGCTGACAGAGGGGAGAGCACATGGGGGGGGACAGATGGCCCCCATCCTCAATGCCACAGAGCCCATCCCCATCGTGATGCCACCACCCTCCCAATGCAATAGCATTAGGAAACCATCTAGTAATAACATAATGGTGCAAATTTATTAACACCAGATTGTTTTTAAAAAAGGAAAATTGTATATGATGCACCTTAATAATTAAGAGACCAATGCATCTAAAAGGGAATCTCTCACCCGATTTTTGCCACCCACTCTGAGAGCAGCATAAGGTAGAGATGGAGACGCTGATATCAGTGATGTGTGACCTATTGGGCTTCTTTAACATAGTTTTGATTAAATCACACTTTTATCAGCAGCATATATTTTTGTAGAGAACTGGTAAACTTGCTGCCATGTAGATCTTGTATTCATGAGCCCTGTATAGTCCCGTGCCACCAATGATTGACAGTCTTCTGCCTATGCACAGCATACATGGAAAAAAATCAATCAGTGGCGTAGGCAGGGTAATACAAAGCTCAGCATTTATTTAACTCTACAAAATTGGTTGATGTAAACAGGCCATTAGACCCAGCAAAACTGATGTATTTACTTTGAAAATCTATGTTAAAATGGCTCCATAATCTTGTAATCTATGGGTACAGCTGTAGAATGAAACAGTTTATAAACCCAAGTGTATTCAGTCTCTACCCACTCAGCCTGACTGACAGCTGCAGCTTATAGTGAGCAGTGTGAGATCTCAGTAGCAGGAGGAACAATGAGGAATTGTCAACCAGACTAGGTAGACGGACACTGAGTGGCACTTCCATAAAGAATTATACAACTATTCTGACAAGTATTTCCAAAGTATTTACAGCATCCTTATCAGGTGTAAGACATATATATATATATATATATATATATATATATCATGTATACAGCTCGTGCAGTGAATCCACAGAAAAAAAAAATACTGACCATCTTGCACTGGTGCTTTTTTACTTATCAGCATTTTTCATATAATATCTTGAATTAATCCCACTTGTTTTGTGTAATACAGACTCACTGCCCTTATTAGCCGTACATGATTGAATAGAGCAAAAAATATTTGCCCTAGACCATTGTGTGGCATACGACTGTTCTCATTGTAAGGATAGTTTCAATTCCCAGGTGGCATAGAAAAATATGGGGAGAAGTGGATAGACAGATGGGTGATTTTTAAGATAAAACGTGATTGAGAAAAAATCCAGAATGCCAGCCTTATGCTGTTTTATGTGAATGCCCACTTATCCTTGCAATCTGGCTGCTTTTCTCCAGCAATCGTCACAAGCAACAAGCAGTTGGATATATTTTGAGAGTTTATTTGGAATTATAAATATGAATATGTTTGCTAGAAGACAACATAGGTTCTCCATGTTTTATAAAAATTGAGAGATCTAGATCTGCAGATATACTTCCCTGATCCAAAATAGACAATCTATTATATAATTGCCGTAGCGACTTCCGTCGGAGCGGCGCAACTTCCGGTGGCTTTGTTAGCGCGAGCGAGCTGCTTCTCCTGGACTCTCCCCGTGGCCGCGTAGCGGCCACGGCGACTCACGAAGCAATGCCCGCAAAGCGGGCATTGCGAGTCGTTGCAGTCTTGCGAAGCAATGCCCGCGAAGCGGGCATTGCGAGTCGCTTCGCTAACAAAGCCAGGGCTGGCTAAGAGCATGGCGCTGTAGTGTACACCGCTATGGTATACTACAGTCCCATGGCCATACGCTTTACACCTGACAGGCGTATGGCCATGGGACTGTAGTATACCATAGCGGTGTACACTACAGCCCCATGCTCTTAGCCACCCCCTCAGTGCGCCGCCCCTACCCCTGAGTCGCCACCCGCTAAGCCCCGACCACCTAACCCCCGACCCGCAGCATCCTAACCCCCCGCCGATACCCCCTAAGCCCCGCCGCCCGGCGCTGTAGTGTACACCGCTATGGTATACTACAGTCCCATGGCCATACGCTTTACACCTGACAGGCGTATGGCCATGGGACTGTAGTATACCATAGCGGTGTACACTACAGCCCCATGCTCTTAGCCACCCCCTCAGTGCGCCGCCCCTACCCCTGAGTCGCCACCCGCTAAGCCCCGACCACCTAACCCCCGACCCGCAGCATCCTAACCCCCCCGCCGATACCCCCTAAGCCCCGCCGCCCGGCGCTGTAGTGTACACCGCTATGGTATACTACAGTCCCATGGCCATACGCTTTACACCTGACAGGCGTATGGCCATGGGACTGTAGTATACCATAGCGGTGTACACTACAGCCCCATGCTCTTAGCCACCCCCTCAGTGCGCCGCCCCTACCCCTGAGTCGCCACCCGCTAAGCCCCGACCACCTAACCCCCGACCCGCAGCATCCTAACCCCCGCCGATACCCCCTAAGCCCCGCCGCCCGGCGCTGTAGTGTACACCGCTATGGTATACTACAGTCCCATGGCCATACGCTTTACACCTGACAGGCGTATGGCCATGGGACTGTAGTATACCATAGCGGTGTACACTACAGCCCCATGCTCTTAGCCACCCCCTCAGTGCGCCGCCCCTACCCCTGAGTCGCCACCCGCTAAGCCCCCGACCACCTAACCCCCGACCCGCAGCATCCTAACCCCCCGCCGATACCCCCTAAGCCCCGCCGCCCGGCGCTGTAGTGTACACCGCTATGGTATACTACAGTCCCATGGCCATACGCTTTACACCTGACAGGCGTATGGCCATGGGACTGTAGTATACCATAGCGGTGTACACTACAGCCCCATGCTCTTAGCCACCCCCTCAGTGCGCCGCCCCTACCCCTGAGTCGCCACCCGCTAAGCCCCGACCACCTAACCCCGACCCGCAGCATCCTAACCCCCCGCCGATACCCCCTAAGCCCCGCCGCCCGGCGCTGTAGTGTACACCGCTATGGTATACTACAGTCCCATGGCCATACGCTTTACACCTGACAGGCGTATGGCCATGGGACTGTAGTATACCATAGCGGTGTACACTACAGCCCCATGCTCTTAGCCACCCCCTCAGTGCGCCGCCCCTACCCCTGAGTCGCCACCCGCTAAGCCCCGACCACCTAACCCCGACCCGCAGCATCCTAACCCCCCGCCGATACCCCCTAAGCCCCGCCGCCCGGCGCTGTAGTGTACACCGCTATGGTATACTACAGTCCCATGGCCATACGCTTTACACCTGACAGGCGTATGGCCATGGGACTGTAGTATACCATAGCGGTGTACACTACAGCCCCATGCTCTTAGCCACCCCCTCAGTGCGCCGCCCCTACCCCTGAGTCGCCACCCGCTAAGCCCCGACCACCTAACCCCCGACCCGCAGCATCCTAACCCCCCGCTGATACCCCCTAAGCCCCGCCGCCCGGCGCTGTAGTGTACACCGCTATGGTATACTACAGTCCCATGGCCATACGCTTTACACCTGACAGGCGTATGGCCATGGGACTGTAGTATACCATAGCGGTGTACACTACAGCCCCATGCTCTTAGCCACCCCCTCAGTGCGCCGCCCCTACCCCTGAGTCGCCACCCGCTAAGCCCCGACCACCTAACCCCCGACCCGCAGCATCCTAACCCCCGCCGATACCCCCTAAGCCCCGCCGCCCGGCGCTGTAGTGTACACCGCTATGGTATACTACAGTCCCATGGCCATACGCTTTACACCTGACAGGCGTATGGCCATGGGACTGTAGTATACCATAGCGGTGTACACTACAGCCCCATGCTCTTAGCCACCCCCTCAGTGCGCCGCCCCTACCCCTGAGTCGCCACCCGCTAAGCCCCGACCACCTAACCCCCGACCCGCAGCATCCTAACCCCCCGCCGATACCCCCTAAGCCCCGCCGCCCGGCGCTGTAGTGTACACCGCTATGGTATACTACAGTCCCATGGCCATACGCTTTACACCTGACAGGCGTATGGCCATGGGACTGTAGTATACCATAGCGGTGTACACTACAGCCCCATGCTCTTAGCCACCCCCTTAGTGCGCCGCCCCTACCCCTAAGTCGCCACCCGCTAAGCCCGACCACCTAACCCCCGACCCGCAGCATCCTAACCCCCCGCCGATACTCCCTAAGCCCCGCCGTCTACCCCCTAAGCCGCGACCACCTAACCCCCCGCCGATACTCCCTAAGCCCCGCCGTCTACCCCCTAAGCCACCGCCGCCCTCAGTGCGCCGCCCCTACCCTAAGTCGCCACCCGCTAAGCCCCGAACACCTGCGCCGCCCCTACCCCTAAGTCGCCACCCGCTAAGCCCCGACCACCTAACCCCCGACCCGCAGCATCATAACCCTTCGCCGATACCCCCTAAGCCCCGCCGTCTACCCCCTAAGCCACCGCCGCCCCTAAGCCCTTACCCCCTAAGCCCGCAGCAGCCTCGACCACCTAACCCCCGACCCGCAGCATCCTAAGCCCCCGCCGATACCCCCTAAGCCCCTATCCCCTAAGCCGCGACCACCTAACCCCCGACCCGCAGCATCCTAAGCCCCCGCCGTTTACCCCTAAGCCACCGCCGCCCCTAAGGCCCTACCCCCTAAGCCCCGCAGCAGCCCCTAAGCCCCTACCCCCTAAGCCCCGTAGCATCCTAGACCCCGCCGATACCCCCTAAGCCCCGCCGCCTATCCCCTAAGCCCCCGCCGTCCCCTAACCTAACGCCGCTGTCACCTAAGGCCCTACACCCGAAGCCCCCGCTGTCCCCTAACCTAACGCCCCCGTCAATCACTTACATCCCTTCAAGTCATCTGATCGTCCGTCCGATCCTCAACTCCTCCGTCCGGCCAGGCGTCCTCTTCCTCCGGCCCCGGGGGTCTTCTCTCTTATTTCCGCCATCTTCGCCTCTTCGTCCGGCCCGGGGATCTTCCACCTCCGACGACCTCTTCCTTCTCATTAAGATAGAATGGAAGAAAAATCCCCCATTCTACCTCAATGAGATCTCAGGCCCTCTTCTGATTCGTCGCGGTATACTGCCCTCAGCCAATCAGAAGAGCCCCTCAAAACTGAGACGCAGTTCTCATTCAGGTCCGCCTTTTTTTTTACCCATTGACATACATTACCGGTGTGTCGGCGATTTTATGGCCGCCCACCTGGTTCTATTTGTCGGCCCTAAAATCGCGGACACACCGCTAATGCATCTCTATGGGCAGTCAGCCCGATTTCGGATTGAACGCCGACCAATCAGAATTCGAGCTGACTGCCCATAGACATGCATTAGCGGTGTGTCCGCGATTTTAGGGCCGACAAATAGAACCAGGTGGCCGGCCATAAAATCGCCGACACACCGCTAATGTATGTCAATGGGGAAAAAAAAAGGCGGACCTGAATGAGAACTGCGTCTCACTCTGAGTTAAAAAAATAAATAAATTAAATAATAAAAATAATAATTTAAAAATAATTAAAAAAATAATAAAAAAATAAATAAAAAATATTAAATAATTCAATAAAAATAATAATAAAAAAAAAAAAAAAATGCGGACCTGAATGAGAACTGTGTCTCACTCTCACTTAAAAAAATAAATAAATTAAATAATAAAAATAATAATTTAAAAATAATTAAAAAATAATAAAAAAATAAATAAAATATATTAAATAATTCAATAAAAATAATAATAAAAAAAAAAAAAACAAAAATGCGGACCTGAATGAGAACTGTGTCTCACTCTCCCTTAAAAAAATAAATTAATTAAATAATAAAAAAAATAATTTAAAAATAATTAAAAAATAATAAAAAAATAAATAAAAAATATTAAATAATTAAATAAAAATAATAATAAAAAAAAAAAAAAAACTGCGGACCTGAATGAGAACTGTGTCTCACTCTCACTTAAAAAAATAAATAAATTAAATAATAAAAATAATAATTTAAAAATAATTAAAAAATAATAAAAAAATAAATAAAAAATATTAAATAATTCAATAAAAATAATAATAAAAAAAAAAAAAAAACTGCGGACCTGAATGAGAACTGTGTCTCACTCTCACTTAAAAAAATAAATAAATTAAATAATAAAAATAATAATTTAAAAATAATTAAAAAATAATAAAAAAATAAATAAAATATATTAAATAATTCAATAAAAATAATAATAAAAAAAAAAAAAAAAAATGCGGACCTGAATGAGAACTGTGTCTCACTCTCACTTAAAAAAAATAAATAAATTAAATAATAAAAATAATAATTTAAAAATAATTAAAAAATAATAAAAAAATAAATAAAAAATATTAAATAATTCAATAAAAATAATAATAAAAAAAAAAAAAAAATGCGGACCTGAATGAGAACTGTGTCTCACTCTCACTTAAAAAAATAAATAAATTTAATAATAAAAAAATAATTTAAAAATAATTAAAAAATAATAAAAAAATAAATAAAAAATATTACATAATTAAATAAAAATAATAATAAAAAAAAAACAAAAAACTGCGGACCTGAATGAGAACTGTGTCTCACTCTCACTTAAAAAAATAAATAAATTAAATAATAAAAAAAAAATTTAAAAATAATTAAAAAATAATAAAAAAATAAATAATAAATATTAAATAATTAAATAAAAATAATAATAAAAAAAAAAAAAAAAATGCGGACCTGAATGAGAACTCTGTCTCACTCTCACTTAAAAAAATAAATAAATTAAATAATAAAAAAAATAATTTAAAAATAATTAAAAAATAATAAAAAATAAAATAAAAAATAATAAATAATTAAATAAAAATAATAATAAAATAAATAAATGCTAATAATAATGCTATTAATGCTATTAATAATGTTATTAATGCTAATAATGCTATTATTAATGCTATTTATGCTAATAATAATGCTATTAATGCTATTAATAATGCTATTAATTCTATTAATGCTAATATTTATCTTATTAATGGTATTATTAATGCTATTAATGCTAATAATAATGCTATTAATGCTATTAATGCTAATAATAATGCTATTAATGCTATTAATAATGTTATTAATGCTATTATTAATGCTAATAATGCTATTATTAATGCTATTAATGCTAATAATAATGTTATTAATGCTATTAATAATGTTATTAATGCTATTATTAATGCTAATAATGCTATTATTAATGCTATTTATGTTAATAATAATGCTATTAATGCTATTAATAATGCTATTAATGCTATTAATGCTAATATTTATCTTATTAATGGTATTATTAATGCTATTAATGCTAATAATAATGCTATTAATGCTATTAATGCTAATAATAATGCTATTAATGCTATTAATAATGTTATGAATGCTATTATTAATGCTAATAATGCTATTATTAATGCTATTAATGCTAATCATAATGCTATTAATGCTATTAATAATGTTATTAATGCTATTATTAATGCTAATAATGCTATTATCAATGCTATTTATGCTAATATTGCTATTAATGCTATTAATAATGCTATTAATGCTATTAATGCTAATATTTATCCTATTAATGGTATTATTAATGCTATTAATGCTAATAATAATGCTATTAATGCTATTAATGCTAATAATAATGCTATTAATGCTATTAATAATGTTATTAATGCTATTATTAATGCTAATAATGCTATTATTAATGCTATTAATGCTAATAATAATGCTATTAATGCTATTAATAATGTTATTAATGCTATTATTAATGCTAATAATGATATTATTAATGCTATTAATGCCAATAATAATGCTATTAATAATGCTATTAATGCTATTAATGCTAATATTTATCCTATTCATGCTATTAATGCTAATAATAATGCTATTAATGCTATTAATAATGCTATTAATGCTATTAATTATGCTATTAATGCTATCAATGCTAATATTTATCCTATTAATGGCATTATTAATGCTTATTAATGCTAATAATAATGCTATTAATGCTATTAATAATGTTATTAATGCTATTATTAATGCTAATAATGCTATTATTAATGCTATTTATGCTAATAATAATGCTATTAATGCTATTAATAATGCTATTAATGCTATTAATGCTAATATTTATCTTATTAATGGTATTATTAATGCTATTAATGCTAATAATAATGCTATTAATGCTATTAATGCTAATAATAATGCTATTAATGCTATTAATAATGTTATTAATGCTATTATTAATGCTAATAATGCTATTATTAATGCTATTAATGCTAATAATAATGCTATTAATGCTATTAATAATGTTATTAATGCTATTATTAATGCTAATAATGCTATTATTAATGCTATTTATGCTAATAATAATGCTATTAATGCTATTAATAATGCTATTAATGCTATTAATGCTAATATTTATCTTATTAATGGTATTATTAATGCTATTAATGCTAATAATAATGCTATTAATGCTATTAATGCTAATAATAATGCTATTAATGCTATTAATAATGTTATTAATGCTATTATTAATGCTAATAATGCTATTATTAATGCTATTAATGCTAATAATAATGCTATTAATGCTATTAATAATGTTATTAATGCTATTATTAATGCTAATAATGCTATTATTAATGCTATTTATGCTAATAATAATGCTATTAATGCTATTAATAATGCTATTAATGCTATTAATGCTAATATTTATCCTATTAATGGTATTATTAATGCTATTAATGCTAATAATAATGCTATTAATGCTAATAATAATGCTATTAATGCTATTAATGCTAATAATAATGCTATTAATGCTATTAATAATGTTATTAATGCTATTATTAATGCTAATAATGCTATTATTAATGCTATTAATGCTAATAATAATGCTATTAATGCTATTAATAATGTTATTAATGCTATTATTAATGTAATAATGCTATTATTAATGCTATTTATGCTAATAATAATGCTATTAAAGCTATTAATAATGCTATTAATGCTATTAATGCTAATATTTATCCTATTAATGGTATTATTAATGCTATTAATGCTAATAATAATGCTATTAATGCTATTAATAATGCTATTAATGCTATTAATTCTGCTATTAATGCAAATATTTATCCTATTAATGCTATTAATGCTAATATTTATCCTATTAATGCTATTAATGCTATTATTAATGCTAATAATGCTATTATTAATGCTATTCATGCTAATAATAATGCTATTAATGCTATTACTAATGTTATGAATGCTATTATTAATGCTAATAATGCTATTATTAATGCTATTAATGCTAATAATAATGTTATTAATGCTATTAATAATGCTATTAATGCTATTAATTATGCTATTAATGCTAATATTTATCCTACTAATGCTATTAATGCTAATAATAATGCTATTAATGCTATTAATAATGCTATTAATGCTATTAATTATGCTATTAATGCTATTAATGCTAATATTTATCCTATTAATGGCATTATTAATGCTATTAATGCTAATAATAATAATGCTATTAATGCTATTATTAATGTTATTAATGCTATTATTGATGCTAATAATGCCATTATTAATGCTATTAATGCTAATAATAATGCTATTAATGCTATTAATAATGCTATTAATGCTATTAATTAGGCTATTAATGCTATTAATGCTAATATTTATCCTATTAATGCTATTAATAATGCTATTAATGCTAATAATAATGCTATTAATGCTATTAATAATGTTATTAATGCTATTGTTAATGCTAATAATGCTATTATTAATGCTATTAATGCTAATAATAATGCTATTAATGCTATTAATAATGTTATTAATGCTATTATTAATGCTAATAATGCTATTAATAATGCTATTAATGCTAATAATAATGCTATTAATGCTCTTAATACTGTTATTAATGCTATTATTAATGCTAATAATGCCATTATTAATGCTATTAATGCTAATAATAATGCTATTAATGCTATTAATAATGCTATTAATGCTATTAATTAGGCTATTAATGCTCTTAATGCTAATATTTATCCTATTAATGCTATTAATAATGCTATTAATGCTAATAATAATGCTATTAATGCTACTAATAATGTTATTAATGCTATTATTAATGCTAATAATGCTATTATTAATGCTATTAATGCTAATAATAATGCTATTAATGCTATTAATAATGTTATTAATGCTATTATTAATGCTAATAATGCCATTAATAATGCTATTAATGCTAATAATAATGCTATTAATGCTATTAATACTGTTATTAATGCTATTATTAATGCTAATAATGCCATTATTAATGCTATTAATGCTAATAATAATGCTATTAATGCTATTAATAATGCTATTAATGCTATTAATTAGGCTAATAATGCTATTAATGCTATATTTATCCTATTAATGCTATTAATAATGCTATTAATGCTAATAATAATGCTATTAATGCTATTAATAATGTTTATTAATGCTATTATTAATGCTAATAATGCTATTATTAATGCTATTAATGCTATAATAATGCTATTAATGCTATTAATAATGTTATTAATGCTAATAATGCTATTAATAATGCTATTAATGCTAATAATAATGCTATTAATGCTATTAATACTGTTATTAATGCTCATAATACTGCTAATAATGCTATTAATACTGCTATTACTGCTAATAATAATGCTATGGCTTATATTATTGCTATTGATGATGCGATTATTATTTAAAAATCTTTAAAAAAACAATAAACATATTTTAGATACCCGATGCATTTGCATCAGGCTAACAGCTATAACTACTATAATCAAATTAATGCACGTTCTAGAATCCCGATGCATTTGCATCGGGCTCACAGCTAGTGATCTATAAAATCTCAAATATTCTGTGAAAGCCTCTGCCAAGCAGGTAATAGGTTCGGCTGGAAATATCATCCAGTAAGAGAATGGCCGAGACGGTCTTGTGTTCCCACCCCTGAAGTCACCAAATGTGTTTAATGTGAATTATCACAATACTGTAGGAATAGATCTTGCTCGACCACTTGTGGTAGGTGCCCAGGTACTAAAAACCTCAATGCTCAGTATATCAAGTAGATGATACTGGCACTCAAATAAGCAGATGAGAGATGAAGTATTCTTAATGCGTCCATTTTATTTGTGAATATAAAGTTTTTATTTTTTATACAACTGAAATTGTCTTGGCAAACAACAAAAGTAGTCTTTCATCCGACGTTTCAACCCAATGTCGGGTTTTCATCAGGGGTTGTACAGACTGGGTCGTTACATGTAAATAAAAAGATAAATAAAGCAAGAATCAGTGACAAGAAGTAATGTACAGTGATATATACAATCTCTAGGGTATAACTGTTAAGGTGAATACAACTAGAGAGACTAATATGCAGCATATCCTATGTAGAATTCTTGTTACATTCTAGGATAATATACGTAGTATGGGCATTCAATAAGTATATGCTGAGAATAGAAGACAAAAATACAGAGGCTACTTCAACCTTGTGACATTGGAATTGGCTATATGGTCAACACATAACTTTAATGACTTATTGACAGGAATTAACAAGACATGATGTAATAGCCCTAATATAGAAGTAAAAAGCAGTTTATACCCAAATTCGTCGTCTGAGTTCCTAAACAGTTAAGTGGATGGTCACCCTAGGTGTGGTGACATATAGAGTAGCCTGTTAGAAGCCAAGAGAAAACGTGTCATAGGTGATCATGGTGAATTACAGGTTTAGCTAAAATTGTGCAGCATACCTGTTGTATAAACAGGATCAGGATTATATGGCCACTGCGAGGTGAGCTTGTTATGAGGCAAATACAAGCTACACTATGAAGAAATGTGGTAACAGTTAGGTATTATTTATGTTGACTATTAAATTAGAAAGCAAAGAAACGGTGGGTATCATAAGGTGTAATTACCTGTAGTCTCTGGTGAAATGGGCAATGCAGGTACAGGAAGTAACCTATAATGTGAGAAGTGTTTTCAATTAACATGAAATCAAGTGCCCCCCCCCTTCCCCCCGTTATGGTGCAGGACGTTATGCCCTGTTGTTTACCTATGATACTGCAAGTTTAGTGGTGGTGTGGCTCTGCTGTAATGGTGGTGCTGAGCTAAATACTAGCACTAAGAGTGCACCGGCTTTCTGGTTCCGGTTATTTGGAACGCAGGTTCCAGTATGTGGAACGCATGCGCACTATGCATATCACGATAAAGACCACTAGTGCCCATGCGTGTGAATCCGGTGGGGGAAAGGGACCGCAAATGTGCAGAAGATTATAATATCGCGCTCAAAGTGCTTGTGACCATAAAAGGATACACTATATGGGTAATAGCAGTGCAGTAACCACGGTTTTGATGCAGTTTAATGTGATTAGTGGTTCTATGATGTGGGAAAGGTCTGCAAGGAGAAAGAAGAAGAAAAGTTAGTATCCGGTATGAATATGAGTATATAATAATTTCAGACATACATCATAAGGCATAGGCTCCAAGATAACAAATTGTATAGTTATTATACATGCCAGTATACACTATGTCATATTCTAGATATTCAAGATACCTGGGTTTCAGGGAGGAATTACAGATTAATGCTTACAAGTGTATCTCATATTCACGGTTGAGGCCGTGAGGTTCAAGTGTTTTCAGTGTATAGATCCAGAATGCCTCACGTTCTTTGAGTTTCCTTATTCTGTCCCCTCCCCTTCTCCCAATGGGTACGTGATCTATGACTTGGAATCTCAATTGGGCAATGTTGTGGTGATGGTTGATGAAGTCGTTCGGGATGGGCAGCAGTGTTTGCTTGCATCTTATAGTCGATTTATGTTTGGATATGCGATCTTGGACATGCTGGGTAGTTTCTCCAACAAATCCGAGACTGCATGGGCATTTAATCAGATAAATGACAAAAGATGATTTGCAAGTAAAGAAACCCTTAATAGGAAACTGTTTGCCAGTCATAGGGTGTGAAAACATACTGCCCTTCGGCAACCCAGGCATGGAAAATTGCCCATGCGTGGTGTTGCTAATTTAGTTTGTCTGCTGTCCTGCTTGAGGCTTCCAATGTCTGCTCTTACTAACTTATTACGTAAATTAGATGTTTTTTATGACATAACAAAACGGGTTCTTGGAATTCTTTTATGTTAGGATAGGATTGTCCCAATAGGGGCCAATGTCGTCTGATGGTATTATGTATTCGTGTCAGGTAGGGATGGTGAGTATTGACAAAAGCCATCCTGTCAGCATACAGTCTTTTGGTAGAATTGTCAACAGATTTCGAGAAAATTGAGTGGAGGTACCATCCTTCAATTAATTTCTCACTCATTTCTTTGTGTCTGACCTGTAGGAGAGCTGGATCAGAGACAATACTTTTCACTCTAAGTAATTGTAATTTAGGAAGAGATTTCTTGACATGTTGGGGATGACGTATAGATTCGTGCTAAGTACACCATGGTCATTGACTATGACCATTACATCAAGAAAATTGATTCTTGTTGGATGTTGGTGTAATGTGAAAGTTACTTGTGGTACACAGCTGTTAAGATGTGAGTGGAAAAGAGCCAGATCATTGTCGTCGCCCCTCCATATCACAAAAATATTGTCAATGCATTGTTTCCATGAAATAATGTTTCTCTGGGCGAATCTGTGATTGTAGACGTACTGCTCTTCAAAATGCGCCATAAAGTTGTTAGCGTAGGGGGGCGCACGTTGGAGCCCATGGTGGTCCCTCTATGCTGCATGCAGTATTTGTCCCCAAAGAGAATTTTTTTTTTCCCAATACTATCCAAGTATGTCTAAACAGAAATCTTTCTGTTGGGGTGAAAACGTGCTGTATTTATTTTAGAACCAAATGATGGCCTCAAGACCCGACTCATGGTCTATGCTAGTGTACAGACTGTTAACATCAAGGGTAACTAGGCTTGCTCCAATCGTGATGCTGCCTAGTTCATAGATTTGGCTAAGATAATAATGTGAATTGTGTCATGTGTCTTTGTGTAAAGTTTACTATGTGAACTGTAATGGGTTAAATGTAGGAATAATGGAAGGTTATTTGTTTGCATAGTACTGTTGCACTATAATACATACGGTAGTACATGCATGGGAATGGTATTTAGGATATAAGCTATTATATGTAGGATGTTGTTACGATAGGAAGCTGGTCCAGCTACTGACTGCAAGAAATAGTTAAAGGGGAATTCCAAGGAGAGAAAACTTTTTAGTATAGTCCATGCCCTGCTACAAGTTCTAGGATCTATGAATCGCTTATAATTCAATAAAATCATACCTGCTCCTCAGCTCTTCACCCTCCCTCAGGGGGCATAGCATGTCAGCCTGACAGCTTCATGCAGCAGTGACAGGAGGTGTGTCAGGGTATGGACCCTGGGGGCTGCAGGATCACCCTATATTCTAGTCCACTCACACTTCAGTATAGGGAAGGGGCGTGGTAGGGGGCTTGGGCACCGTCCCATGGTCATACAACAATCCAGCGCCTGATATACCATCCTATGTAATGTGACAGGGGGGTCCAGGCTTAAAATAGCAATGATGTCACCAAGCAGATACAAATACATGCTATGATCCTCTGCTGTATGATGATACATACTGTGTACTGTTATTGGGAGGCTAGGAACTCAGGTAAAGCACTACACTGATTGATTCAGCTCTGCATGGTCTCCCCTCCCCCATAAGAACATGGTAGCTTCCTGTCCCTACAACTTTCCATAGATCATCACTCCTCAGTGACAGTCACAGCAAGGCATCCAGATTCTTCAGCATCTGTTACACAAAAATTTAGAAAAATAAGCAACCACTGGGGTAGTGTAGAAATTATATAAGAATTTAAGTAAACATTAAAATTACCTTTTATTGGTAATTCATTAAAAGGGTCTATGAGGAGCCCCATGAGATAAACGAGAACAAAGACAAACAATAAACATACTCAGTTAAGGTATCTCTACTGCCTAATCACCAGTACCACAATCAACAATAGTTGCATGTAAAAGCATGAGACAGCCTACAGTATAAAAATCTGTATGCCTATGGTTAACCGATTACCAGTATATACCACACTATGCACAGATAATCATCCATCAAACAAGCAGAAAAATTGGATTGTTCTCACCCAGGGTCCAGGAGTTTTGAAGGTCAAGTACAGTTGCACCCACATGACCCAGCCACACACAGCAACAAAAGAGTGCAAAAAAAGCACCACAATGACAAGTGCTGAAATTGTGGAAAACTAGTTAGTTTTAAAATATAGCAAATTGTGGGGTATTGGTTTGTCTTTTGGTCCAAAACATGTAAGCTTGTGAGCCCCTACACGGCTCCCCACACGTCACAAGTCCTATCCACTAAATTCTCATTTAAAGCGAAAAAAGGACACAAATAGAAAATACATTTTCTTACCCAGCAGAGTCAGGTCAGACGACCATTACACTCAGTGTTGTGTGCAGCTTTGCCCAGGATATAACTGAAGGCATTATGAATGCAAGACACCAGCCCCAATCACTAACAACCTCCTTTTTCACAGAGGGAGTGACCACTGGTTGTCCTGCAAACACAATGGGTTTTATATAGGGCGCAGTTCACACAGTCTTGCACAGTGTATGCCCAGCCTCTTACATTAACCCCCATCTCAGTAGGCGGGCTGTTACGGCATTCAACACCGCCACCTGTGCCGGAACAAACGCACCCACATGACCCAGCCACACACAGCAACAAAAGAGTGCAAAAAAAGCGCCACAATGACAAGTGCTGAAATTGTGGAAAACTAGTTAGTTTTAAAATATAGCAAATTGTGGGGTATTGGTTTGGTATTGCAAGTACAGTTGCAGCAGACCAGGTGATCGTCCAAGCATCAGAACTTCACCCTACATTGGCCCCTATAGCAAAACAAAAAAGTACAGACCCTCACCAAAAAGCTCCCACCCTTACAAGGGCAGTCCACATCTGCTCCTTAACCATGCACCCTACCACTGTCCCTACTGTCCTTCTCCCACGTTTTGTCATAGGACTCATCAGGGGATCATCATCATGGATGGAAACAAGCAGAGCTGCATTCACATGTCAGCCTATGTGTATGGTTAAGGAGTAAATGTGGACTGCCCCTGTAAGGGTGGGAGGTCAGTACTTTTTTGTTTTGCTGTAGGGATGTGCAAGGTACACAGAACACCAAGACTGCATTTAGTGAGTGTTTCATGCCAGCTGCAACCATTAACATCCGAATGAGACAGCAAGATCTGAGAAACTGGACAGACAGATTAAAGGTCGGAGTCAGTGTGGCGCACCGCCAAGCAGGCGTCACAGAGGGGTACTGCACCCGTAAAAGAGGTGCAGATGCTCCAGCTATAGGTGGATTCTAGGATGGTGGGTTGTACCCATTAACAAGCACCCCCACACAGTGAGAGGTTACCCGGGAGGGAATAAAACCACCTCTAGGGGGTAGGAGAGAGTAGGAGAGAGCAGGAGAGATGGAGGAAGAAGAAAGGGCTGAAGAAAGAAAGCTTTTCCAGGCGCAAACAGCCTGAAGGGGGTGAGGAACTTGAAGAAGTTTATCCCAGACAGCTTACCGGGCACCGGAGCCCGCACCTCTGGGATACTTTAGGACCACAGAGAATTCAGAGTCCCGTGGAGTCTACAATTCTCCCGGGCACCTGAGCAGACCAAAAGAGGGTACCAGGCACCGCCGAGAGAACAAGCGGCCAGCCAGCAGAGGGTTACCCGACGGCGGCAAGGGTGAGAGAAAGAAGGAGGTCAGGTTGACTTCAAGTCACCAGGCTTCACACCACCACTGGGAAGCAGGAAAGGAACAGACGGGGATAGAGCAAGCAGTCACACCAAGGGTCCACTATACCACCTAGGATCTGCCTGCAGCCACCCGTTAAGCTACCTGTCCTCATACCATCAGGAGCGCTGAACTGTAATCTTGTATGCGACTAATGCAGATGACAGTAAAGTACCGGAGGAAAAGTGACTTTTGACTCTGCTTGTTTTCCTTTAAAGGGATCCTGTCACCCCCAAAACACCTCTAAACCTATTAAAAGCTGTCCCTAGAGCATATTAACACTTTCCCTACACTCCTTTTACCTCCTAAATGCACATAGTCAAAGTGAATAAAAACGTTATTATAGTACCTCATTACTGATGATAATGAGTGACTATGGTATTCATAGTCACTCATCCAGGCTGCCCCTCTTCATCATATCACGCCTGAACAGGCGTGATCTACATCCCAGATTCAAATTAGCGCCTCCCTGCACGCCTCCCCGCTGTGCCCTGTGTCGTCCGAGGCTGCAGTGTGGCTGGGTGACGCGATCCGCGTCATTCCCGGCGCCGGGTGACATATTTACACCCGCGCCGCGCTGTCAGCTTCAAAATGCGCACTGCGCATGCGCATGCCCATGCGCATTTTGAAGCTGACAGCGCGGGCGCGCATGCGCATTGCGCATTTTGAAGCTGACAGCGCGGCGCGGGTGTAAATACGTCACCCGGCACCGGAAATGACGCGGATCGCGTCACCCAGCCACACTGCAGCCTCGGACGACACAGGGCGCAGCGGGGAGGCGTGCAGGGAGGCGTGAATTTGAATCTGGGATGTAGATCACGCCTATTCAGGCGTGATATGATGAAGAGGGGCAGCCTGGATGAGTGACTATGAATACCATAGTCACTCATTATCATCAGTAATGAGGTACTATAATAACGTTTTTATTCACTTTGACTATGTGCATTTAGGAGGTAAAAGGAGTGTAGGGAAAGTGTTAATATGCTCTAGGGACAACTTTTAATAGGCTTAGAGGTGTTTTGGGGGTGACAGGATCCCTTTAAATTAACTTGTTTCCATCCAGGAACGCTGCCCCGGAGGTCCATTCCTACCTGTGGAGGAGTTCACCAACTTGCCGCAGTACCATCTACCTCCGGCGGACTGTGGTGGCGCTGGTATCATCTTACCAGAATCAACAGGTGGCGTCACGACAACACTGGATATAATCCTCTGTACATACTACCCCTTTTTTGGAAGATAGGCCCAGGACACGGGGTCAGGCGCGGCCACCACTCCCTGTGACAGCAGGAGCGTTAACCCTTGCAGTCTGAAACCCGAGTACCCCAAAGCCAGGGCGCGACATTAGAATCTATCCTTGACCAAGAACGGACTGACTCCTGTAGTAAGGGTCCTCAGAAGGATGCTTAGGTAAGCCTGGTGTAGCCTACAGCTTTGTCGGAACAAACAGAGACAGAAACATACATGGAATGAGAATGCGGTCCTGGGCGGCATATCTCAGAGCGTTGCCACACCCTGTTGCTGGGAAGATGCAAAGCTGTGTGTGGACTAGAATGACTTTTGTGTATGGTAAACTGGAAACTGTGCTTAAGTTGTCTGCCAACTATCTAACATGTATAGTTGTATTGTAAGAACTCTGCAAGTTATTCAGTAAAAGACAGTTGTTTAAGGACCCTGTGATTATGTCTTCACTGTGGACTGGTCTTGGCTAGCCAGAAGCAATAATGACAAATGGAATGCAATAAGGTGTGACCTGTGAAAGAAAGTCCGTGTCCGGTAGTTACCAAAGTCCGAGAAAACTCTGTAGACAATTCTTCTAAAGCAGGGGCTGGGTTTATTATAGAGGATGCGACAAAGCAGATAGGATACAAAATACGAAGCATGATGACACACGCAGGTGTCCAGACTTGATATGGTATCACGATTCTGGCATTGCAGTCTGGCCCCGAACTATATCACGAGGCCTTTTTTATACATAGCTAAAACTAGGAGGCTACCTTTTGAAAAACAGGCGTTAAAGGTGACTTCATAGAGGCGTGTGTATATAAGAATAAAGAGAAAGCAAAAGTTCAGTATGAGAACATCACTACTAATTACATTACAAGCTATAGTTCTGTACTTAAGCATATCTATACATATTACTCTCATTATAGCTTTTAGAAAATGCACACAACTCAAATATTGACAAATAATAATGTTTGTTTCAAATTACCTGGATTACTGTTTTGCTGATCTCCCTACATTTAATATTCTTTTTGGTCTGCTTTTCTAACTTCAAAGCCCTGTATACTCAATATCAACTATATACAAAATGGCTGTTTAGAACAACATCATGGCAGCTATTCTCTAACAACCTGCACCACACAAGCCCATGCACCTAAAAGGATTACTTCTCCTGTTTTCCTGTAGAGGGTGCTTTAAAGAGGGAACACCTTGCCTGTGGCTACCGTCCCAGTGCCCTCTAAACCCCTCTCCCTAATCTGTCCTCCTGAACTTCACCATCAGATGGTTTCATTTTAAGTGTCATATGTAGTCACTCTGTTCATACGTAGATATTGAACATGGACACTTATGTGTCTTTTAAAAAGGACCTGTTACCCCCCTGGTGCTATGCTAACTGAACACAGCACTGAATGCAGCGTGTCTGCTGCATTCAGGGAAGGGGTCCCATGTTTCTAGCCCCCCTGTAAGCTGTTAAAAATACTTTATAAAGTGTTCAGATAAGGAGTCCAGAGGGACTTACTCAGTAATGAGTCATCGCTGTTTTACGGTGTCCTCCCCACCTCCAGCCCTCTCTTGTTCAGCCCCCTGTATGTGTCATCGCTGTTGCTGGTGTCTTCCCCGCTTCCAGCCCTCTCTGTGCCACCTCCAGCCCTCTCTTATTCAGCCTCCTGTATATGTCATCGCCGCAGGCTGGAGGTGGCACAGAGAGGGCTGGAGGCGGGGAAGACACCAGCAACAGCGATGACACATACAGGAGGCTGAACTAGAGAGGACTGGAGGCGGGGAGGACACCATACAACAGCAATGACTCATTACTGTACACTTTATAAAGTCTTTTTAACAACTTACAGGGGGACTAGAGACATGGTGGACCCCTTCCCTGAATGCAAGATACATGCTGCATTCAGTGCTGTATTCAGTTATCATAGCACCAGCGGGGTGACAGGTGCTCTTTAAGTTTACCTTTCTCAATATAAAAAAAAAAAGTAAAACTCTTTTATCTCAAAACCAATAACTCAAATATGTCAATATTGCTGCAATCTAGGGTGCAGTTACTTTTATTCCATATTTGTAACTGTTTCTGTTGCATTGATAATATTTTACTTCAATCAATTAAACTGAATTAGAAATTATAAGCACTAGTAACACAAACATACTGCACTCCGGGGAAAAACAGAAAAGCAATTAATGCCGCTGACTGAAGAGGCCAATGTGCAATCTACTTAAGGACATTGCACTTGAAGATCCTTGTGGACTCTGGTGCCCAGTGCCAGATGGTACATGGAACATTTCAGTCCCAGATGGTCGTCAGGACTTGGTACTTGATTCTGGTGCTTCTTGGATCAAGGGGAATAAAAAGCTGAATATTATAAGGCTATACACAATAATGATGCGTGGCTTCCAGTACTGTATATTGTATGGAGAAAAGTGCTGATAATTCTATGCCAAAGTGGGAATGTCCCTAATTGTTCTTTTACACCTTCTTGGGTTTCATTGAAATAATGAGCTTGTGGAAACAAACTCTCATTTAAGTTTCTTTTCACACCTTTCTTGTAATCTGCAAGGAACACCTCTTGTGTTAGCAGAAGATGACAATTTGTAATTCCTATAGATGTTATTGCCTTGGCCAACACTTGGATCCTCTATGTAAAATGCCTGATTTTATTTGTTCTTGTGCACTTTAGCAATAATGTAGTATTATAATAATGAACACGTGCACAAATAATACAAGGCTTCAGTAGATAGTGTATACAAAGAGGTGAATTCACAAGATTCACAAGGGCGAAAAAGAGAATAAAGAAAGGGCAGAAGGCAAATCCAAAGTAAGAAAGACAGACGACAATGACTGCCACAGAAAATAAAGACAACCAGAGACAAAGGGGAAGAAAAGGCGCACACATGCCAGGATAGACAGACACTAACAGGCACAGGAAAGCTGAATGAAACAAAGGCTGGGAGACAAAAGATCAGCCTCAAGAAGGAAGGAAGAGCAGAGATGCTGGAGAATGAATGAGTGCAGCAGTGATGTTAACCCTGGATACAGGATGCTAGGGCACAATATCCGATGGCAGTCTGAGCTTCTTCCAGGCAGATGTGTATTTAATTTGTGCGTTTATGAGTCATTTAGTCATTCCCTAACGAGTGAGAACGCATTTCCATCCCCCGTTCCCTGCTGTTTTGTGTTCTATAAATACAGCACTAGTTAAAATAAATGGAGCAGGTAGGAGCCGGGAATGGCTTGTTTGGCTTTTTGGCACACACTCTATTTATTTTTATTGTAATAATCCTCTGGTGACTTCTTTTTATGAACTATTCTGTTATCTGTGCATCAAAATTACGTAAGGAAAAATGTCTCCAGGGTGTAAGCCCTCTTAATGCCAGGGAAAATCTGCAGAGTGGCAATTGTGGCGGTTGCAGTGAAATCATTAACTTGCATTGAAGGAAGATGCTGCTTTATGGGTGCAAAATGGTGCTGACAAGGCCAGCACGTGGTGTCAGGAGCATGCAAAATCACCCACAAACAGCTGCTTCTTTCCAGGATTGGTCCAAGCCATTCCACTGCCGGAGGCGGCCAGATAAATTGTGCCCCTTGTTGCCACTTATACTAAGCGACACAATGAAAGGATTTTATTAGCACATGCAACTGTACCATTAACAAATACTGTTCATGCAAGATTAAGCAGGTCAGGAAATCCAATTCCCAGACTGATCTTACTGATAAGGGAAATATTCCTGATAACATGGAATTTATCTACTGTATTTTAGGAGTAAGGAGAGTTCTATGATGTAATGAGCTGTGGTGTAATGTGCAGTATATTATAAGTGTGCTGATTTTTATACCCCACACTGCTCTCTTTGGTGTCTCAGCACTAGCACAGAGGGTTCATTGTGGCTAAAGGCCCATTTAATCAAGCCAATAAATCAAGCCCTAAGGCTGTGTGCACACGTTGCAGATTTGTTGCATTTTTTATGTGTTTTTATGCTCAGATTTGTCACAAAACCTGAAGGGTTTCCTGATGCCAGCAAAATGAATGAAGTCCTGAAGCTTGGTGCACATGGTGAGTATTTCATCCTTGCAGATTTGTTGCAGATATAAAGCAACAGTATGTCAATTCTTTCAGCATTTTTACTGTAGATTTCACCCATACTAAAGTATGGGAAAAAAACTGCACCAAAAATGTGCTGCGAAAAACATATGGAAAACATGGCTGCTGCTTTTTTTCTGCAAAAACATGCAGGAATGGTGCAGAAATTTCTGCACTAAATATTTTACATGTTCACATACCGTTATGAGTCACAGTATACGATGACTGTGTGATGTTAGTGGTCTAAGCAAAACAACAATATAGCCAAAAAAATTATTAGAGGCGAGCGGACCCATGAAAAGTCGGATTCTGGGGTTCAGCCAGACTTTATACAAAGGTCTATTCTGGACCCAAACTTGACCCGAACCTCATTGGAAGTCACTGATTGGGTGGTCCAGCTCTCCACCCCAGTACTGCAGCCATAAACAGAGTATTTCTGGGGAGGGAGAGTGTGTTTTTTTTTATTTTTTTCTGTACATACTACAAATACGGCTAGGGTCACACTTGGTAGGGTAATTGCGGTTACCACATCCAGATCTGGATGCGGTAAGCGCAATAGCCTTCAGACACATTTTTTTCACAAAATGTGTCCTGCAAACCGCAATGCGGTAACCAGATTGCTCAGGATGTGTAATCCGGAGCAATCCAGTTACCGTATGCGGATGAACAAAGGATTGATGTTAATAATAGATGTGGGCAACATGTCTCTAGGGGGTGGCCACCCTCCCCCTAGAGACATGCTGTCCACTCAGGTGGCCATGTGAGGGGTTTATCGGGGCATTTACATTATTGCCGGCTATTGTCGGCATTTTTAATTTTATGAACGAACCCGGCAGCTCCTCGCTGTGTAGTAGGTACAGTATGTAATGTACGTACTGTATGAGCCGCTATCCAGGGTCCTGAAAACATTAACATTAGGTCTATGGGCAGCGCATCGCCATAGACCTAATGTTAATGCTTTCAGGACCAAGGCTAGCGGCTCATACAGTACATACATTATGTACTGTATGTCTTACACAGTGAGGTTCATTCATAAAATTGAAAATGCCGACAATAGCTGGCAATACTATAAATGCCCAGATTAACCCCTCACCCACCTGAGTGGACAGCATGTCTCTAGGGAGGGTGGGCACCCCCTAGAGACATGTTGCCCACATAAATTATTAACATTTAACCTTTTGTTCATCCCTGCAGCAGGGATGAACAAAGTATATGGCTGCCGAAGGCATTCACATGTGCCTTGCAGCAGCCGCATGGGCTCCCATAGGAGCCCATTATAGCAAGCCTGCTGCGGTTTGCAAACCGCTGCGAAAACTGCAGCCTGCAAGATTTTTACTGCAGGCTGCAAATCCGCAAGCGGTAACAGGATTGCATGTAGTGCAATCCAGTTTACATAATGGGCTCCTATGGGCTGCGGTTCCTGATCTGGTTTTGAGCTTTTTAACAGCTGAAAACCGGATCAGGATCTGAAATTCTGAAATTTTCACCGCAAATGTGACCCTAGCCTACATCCCACAATACTGATTTTACCCCCAGTGCGAGCCATTCACACACTGCAAGTGGCTCACAGTGGGCCAAGCATTGAGTGTACCCGAGCATAGCGATGCTTGCTCCAGTGATTTGTGTGGCGCCCCGCAACGAGTGCGTCACAGGAGGGTACTGCACCCCTGACTGAAGGTGCAGTATTCTCCGTCTCAGTGATGAACAAGTTAATCCCAAGGCTCCATGTACCACATGCAACATCTAGAGGCAGAGGACCAATTAGGTCCTGCTGGGAGGAGAGTGAGATGTATAGCAGTGGGGAAAGAGTAGAAAGAGTTAGAAAGTGGGAGAGGCAAGATCAAGAATAGATGTCGTGACAGTACAGCTAACAGAGAGGGCACCGAGGACCGGTGACCCAGAAACGAAGGGGGCCAAGTAAACAAGTAGCGGGTAAAAAGACGACCCGAGCCCAATCCAACCCGGAGTACTGGCTCCGAGGTAGTGCAGACGTCCATCGCTGCTCTACAGAACCGGGGTGATAGACGGCTTCATAAGGGCATCACAAAAACCACCATTACCGCAGCTGTACCGGGAGGGGTACCCACCATTGAGGTCCAGGGACCCATCGGGAGCCATCCGGCCAACGGTTTGGGTGCCCAATAGAAGTTCCTCTGTATCCTGACCTGGTGCATGAAGGCAGCGAAGAGTAACAAGGGACAGTCAGTTAAAGAGAGATACTGTGGAGCCTTGGAGGGACACTGTTCATTACAGGGACCACCCGGTCCGTTACCTGGAAGTGAAACCCTTATCCCGTGTACTGTGTATAACTTAAGGAAAGACCCGTGCAGAGGAGCATCGTGTCCGAGCCTTCTTTCAGAACTGTTATTAACCAATTCATCTACAGAACTAACTGAGCTGCCGTATTCCATCACTACAGCTCCTGACCCCAGGGACTCCCGCTCATCCTGTAGGCAGCGGATCCATCTAGCTGCAGCCCATCCCCCGGAGGTCCAAAGCAGCGCCGGTGCCATCACCGGACCCCTACAGGTGGCGTCACGAAATAACGAGCTTTATTCCTATCTAATCTTATTTTACCCTTCATTGACCACCGGGCCTCCACAGCCTCAGGCACAGAACCATGACCACAGCCAGCGCCTGAGACCTGAGAACCCGGCTTACGGTGAGTCATTTGCATTTGTAAAGCATCTGTACTCTGAACCCGAACCCTGAATTTTTGGTACAAATACTAAACTTCAAAGTTCGGTTTGGTCATCCCTATTAGTTATGCATTAATTTGGTTTGGCAACAAGAAAAAATGTCATTGCCTATTTAATAATAATAATAATAAAGCTTTATTTATATAGCGCCAACATATTCTGCAGCGCTTTACAATGTAGGGTACAGAAAATATACAGTAAGTAATTACAGTAGAGAACAAATACAGTACAATAATTGGATACAAAACAATAGGCATAGAATCAATGTAATAAAGAAAATACAATAAATAAAGCAAGAAATGAAGGTGACCCTGCTCAAAAGAGCTTACAATCTACAACGGGATAGGGGTTGCACAAGGTACAGGGGCTTATTGCACTGATGGTCCAGGCATCTTGAGGAAATGGGGCATAGAACTAAGCTTACATGGATGGTCATTATACAGTCTGTGTAGAGCTTTTTGGTTTGGTGGAGTTTGTAGAAGAGTAATGTCCAGAGGGATAGCCCATTCACTGTCTACAGTACAAAGGACTTCTATTAGGGAGTATGATAGGCCGCCTTAAAAAGATGCGTTTTTAGGGATCATCTGAAGCCATGCAAGTTGTGGATAGTCCTGATTTCTTGGGGTAAAGCATTCCAGAGGTTTGGTGCAGCTCTGAAGAAATCTTGGAGCCGGGAGTGGGAGGATCGGATTAGTGCAGATGTTAGTCGAAGGTCATTTGAGGAACGTAGAGAACGGGTGGGGTGATAGGCAGAGATGAGGGAGGAGAGGTAGGGGGGTGCTGCACTGTGAAGAGCTTTGTGGGTGAGAACAAGCAATTTGAATTTGATCCTGTAGTATACGGGCAGCCAGTGCAATGACTGGCACAGAAGAGAGGCATCTGAGTAACGATTGGCCAGATGGGTGATCATGGCTGCTGCATTAAGGATGGACTGGAGAGGAGAAAGTCTGCTGAGGGGGAGGCCGCTTAATAGAGAATTGCAATAGTCAAGGCGGGAATGGATTAGGGCCACGGTGAGGGTTTTTGTTGTTTCCATGGTGAGAAAGGGGCGGACTCTAGAGATATTCTTCAGGTGTAAGCGACAGGAGCGGACGAGAGATTGTGTGTGGGAGGAGAAGGAGAGATCGGTGTCAAACATAACACCCAGACAGCGAGCCTGCTGCCTAGGTGTTATCGTGGTGCCACAAACTGAGAGAGAGATGTCCGATTTAGGGAGGTTGGTGGATGTGGGGAGCAGAAGTAGTTCAGTTTTGGAAAGGTTTAGTTTCAAATAGAGAGTGGACATGATATTGGAAACTGCAGCTAGACAGTCATTGGTGTTCTTTAATACCGCAGGGGTAAGGTCAGGGGCTGAAGTGTATAGATGTGTGTCATCAGCATAAAGATGGTACTGAAAGCCAAATCGGCTGATGGTCTGTCCAATCGGGGCCGTGTAGAGAGAAAAGAGGAGAGGGCCAAGGACTGAACCCTGAGGGACTCCAATAGTGAGAGGAAGAGGGGAAGAAGTGGAGCCAGCAAAAGATACACTGAAAGAGCGGTCAGAAAGATAGGAGGAGAGCCAGGAGAGAGCAGTGTCCTTTATGCCAATGGAGAGCAGCATAGAGAGTAGGAGATGATGGTCGACAGTGTCAAAAGCTGCAGAGAGGTCAAGAAGAATAAGCAGAGAGTGATCACCATTATGTTTTGCTGTCAGAAGGTCATTGGTCACTTTGATGAGGGCAGTTTCTGTAGAGTGAAGGGGGCGGAAACCAGACTGTAATGGATCTAGAAGAGAGTGAGCGGTGAGGTAACGGGTGAGGTGGGAATAGACCAGGCGCTCCAAGAGTTTAGAGATGAAGGGGAGATTGGAGACTGGTCTGTAGTTATTTGTGCAGGTTGGGTCGAAAGTGGTTTTCTTTAATAATGGGGTAATGATTGAGTGTTTGAAGGAGGAGGTGAAGATGCCAGAAGAGAGGGAGAGATTGAAGATTTTGGTTAGATGAGTGGTGACGACTGGAGAGAGGGACTGGAGCAGGTGTGAGGGAATGGGGTCAGTAGTGCATGTGGTGGGACGAGAGGAAGAAAGGAGCCTGGAGACTTCTTCTTCTGTGACTGGGTCAAATGTGGAGAGTGAGCCGGAGGAGATGTGGGGAAGAATGGGGGTGGCACCGCTTGGAGGCTGAGAGCTGATTTCCTGGCGGATGTTGTCTATTTTCTCAATGAAGTAGGAAGCCAGGTCATCAGCACAGAGGTCAGTGATGGGGACCTGCACTTTAGGACATTGTTCATTGCAAAAGGAAATCGTGTTATCTTTCCTGTCTGAATAAAGTGAACTCCATACAATGGAGTCATTAAATAATCAGATTTTTTATATGATTACCGTGACATGTAAATGCTTGTCTGCCAGCAAGTATAGATGATCCATTATGACTGTATTGCTAATCGTTTAAACAGTTATCTTCTTGTCTAAATGGACATTAATGGGATCATGTAGTCAGAAAATGATTATTGTTTAAATCAGGTTTTTATGTGTAAGGGCTCCGTTACATGTAGCGACGCTCAAGCGATAACGACAACGATACGACCTGGTAGAGATCGCTGGTGCGTTGCTATGTGGTCGCTGGTGAGATGTCAAACAGTCAAATCTCACCAGTGACGCAGCAACGATACGGAACGATGCGGCGGTTGTTGGGAACCTGTCACTCTCAGGCGTTGTATTGAAATCATTGGTCGTTGTTCCTGTCAAACACAGCGATGCACGCTGCCCAGCAGGAGCGCAACGACCAAAAAATGGTCCAGAACGGTTTGTAATGATCAGCGATCTCACAGCGGGGGCCTGATTGCTGCTACGTGTCACACATAGCGAGATCACTGGCGAGGCCGCTGTTATGTCACAAAACCTGTGACGTTGCAGCGATATCGCTAGCGATATCGCTGTGTGTGAAGTACCCATAAGGTATTTTTATTTTTACATTGCCTGCAATGTTTTTTTTATACATAAGAAATGTGTTGAAACTCCCTAACGTGCAGTCTGAACAGGAGCATAACTAAACATGAAATATACTGCAATAAATAGATTGTTGCACTCTGAGATGCTAAAGCATGCAAACCAAGAGTATAAGAATATGGACATACATCAATGCTTAAGAAAATACACAAATAATTGAGATAATTAGCATATAAAGATGTCCATTTCTATATCTGCCCGTAGCCACGTTATGGTATATCTGGATTCCTACACTAAGGCTGAAGGCACACTGTCATGCATCAAACACGGAGCGTGTTTGATGCATGACAGTGATGCGAGTGATATGCTTGATTTGTGTGAGTGTGGTGCAAGTGTGATGCATGTGGGTGAGTGTGCATGGCTGTATGCATGTGAGTGTGCTTCGTGGGTGAGTGTGTGGTGTATGTGAGTGTGATGCTGTCCTCACAGCGTGTGAAGCAAACCTCAGGTCCATGTACAGCATTTACCGGTGAATTTAAACTCTGCCGCTGTCAAAGCTGCAGAGTTTGAATTTGCCGGGTTGGCAGTGCAGTTAAAAATCATCTTGTGCCACCACTCCTCTCCTCCTCCTCCAACTAACCGCTCTTGATCTCCACTGGGGGTGAACACATCCCCTCCCGGTTAACCTCCCACCACTCAACTAATGTGGGAGTGCTGGGAATAGGTCCCACCCCCCAACCTAGGGTCCACTTGTAGCTGGGGCACCTCTTTTACGGGTGCAATACCCCTCAGTGACACCTGACTTTGCGTGGCACCACAGAGGCAGCCCAGTAACAGAAAGAGGGACCCCATATCAGAGCGCCCATACTTTAAAGGAACCCTGGTCCACTTAACGGAGTACCGGCTCCAAGGATATGATGCAGGGTGTTCAGCCCCTGAAGCCGTCTACACCAGTCATCACGGGTGAGTTCATCCACCCTGACACCCTGTCTACAAAGTGCAGCCTCGCCAAGATCGCCCACCAAAGGTTGGGCCCCTTCAGAGAGAGAAAGGAAGGAATCTCATAGCACCCCAATAGGCCTGGTATACAAGAAGGCTATGCCGGGGCAGTTTTTAGCAGCAGGACACGGGACCGTCAAAAGAGGGTATACTACGGGATCCGCTGAATGACCTTGCAATCTTCTGTGACTACCAGACCAGCTACCTGATTATAGACTGTTTGTGCTGTAACCTGAAGTGACATCTGAACTGGTTTATAGAGTAAAGTAAAGTGACAAAGCCTCTGTGTTCATCTGCTGCACTTGCTCCACAAATCATCTTCACATCCAGCAGCATCACCATCAGTGCTGGTCTGCCCCGGGGACTCAGCTCCACATGCAGGGAGCTGCTCGATCCAAGCTGCCATATCATCTCCCCCGGAGGTCTGAAGCGGCGCTGGTGCCCATCACCAGAATCTGCAGGTGGCGTCACGACAAACATTTATATATTTTTCCTCATCACAATTCCCTAACCCCTTTTCAGTTGATCACCAGGGCCACGGGTCTGGGCAGGCCACCAGTGACATCCCAACTACATCAGGGCCCAGATCCCCGAGTTCCCATACAACCCTGGGTAATTTACTTGCAACTATGACATCTCACGGATTCTCATACCTGGTCAGCAAGGTTCTCTATCTCATCTGTCCCTTGTTTATAACAAGCAATTGCAAGCTGTCCAGTATTGAAATTTGCGCAAATGTATTCATCATAAATTGAATTTTTGAGGAAATTTGAGTTTCAAAAGATTTGTTAATCTCCAATATCCAGGTATCTTTTATGGTACCTTTACACGCCGCCACCGAAAGGTAGAAACCGCCAGGTATCGGACACAATTGTACCTGATACCTTGAAAACACCGCGAAGTGGTGGCGTGTAATTCAGGAAGTACCTTCCAGTGCCTTTGGATACCTGTGTTTCAGCTGTGCTCGAAAACAAGAAGGTATAATCCCTATGGTGGCGGTGTGTAATTGGGGCACAAGCAAGGTATTTTTGACACCTAGTGAATTCCCTGGGGCGTGACACAGCCTCCTAGATACCGCGCCCCATCAGCGATCATTGGTGGAGGGTCCTGCGTTACGATTGACTCTCCCTTCACAGGGTGCCATGTTGGATGAGCTGTCACTTCAGCACAAGACGGCATATGCGCCGTCTGCACGATCAGATACATTAGTACAATTACGCAGCCTCACAATTGCGCAAGGCCAAAGTATAGTGCGGTATGATCCTATATAGTGTGCACATTCTCATACCACATACAAAGGAATATTGCTGTACACAGCGCACATGGTTGCGGTAAGCAACGCCCTTGGGGTATTGTTCTGTAGGTGCAGCAGAAGTGTTTCTGCCATGTCACAAGCGCTTATTCCGTGTAACAATCCAAACACTACTACGTCACGTCTCCGCCACCCACCCTTTGCGCCGTGCCCAATCAGAACACTATTGTGTTGGCCAATGGTTGTCGTTTGGGCACGGTGTGACGGACTGTGGCACGCCTATGTGTTGTCCCTGCTGCCCCAGGTCCGCCCATATTCCCTTGTGGTAGCGGCGTGTTACGTATAATGCCCTTAAATATAAATATTTGCCCGTGCTGTGTCCATGAATAATAGTTGTACATGCAATAAACAAGGAGAGAGGAGGCGCAATGGTGCAATACCATCTGTATAATTAATCCCTCAAGAGGGTTATATAAATGTGCACTAACCTGATAATGTTGTGCAGGCTCCTGCCGTGTAGCTCAATGAGACAATGCAGTTTTCTGAAGGATCCACGGTCTGTAATGGGCGCTCAGGTAAAAGCATGGGATCCCCAGGTAAATTAAAAAGGCTTTATTCCTCGTGCCTCCATATCCACAACATGTTTCGATGGCTTGTGACCGTCTTCATCAGATGAAATGAATAATAGTTGTACCTCACCGTGCTCCTTGCACAAAATATTCCCACACTGTACCTCTAATGGTGCATAGCCTGAAGGTGATGTCCAGTTAGGACTGGCTCTGTGGTGCTGGGCGTGGTGGCTGTCTCCCCCTGTGCACTCTGCTCCTTGTCCGCGCTCTCTCCCCCTCTGCCGTGTTCTCCTCTCTGTGCGTTCTCCTTTGACCTGTCTCCCCAGTGCACTCTCTCTTCCCCATGCACTCTTCCCCTGTATGCTGTCTTCTCCCCTGTGCTGTCTTCTCCCCTCATGTGCTCTCTCCTTTAAGTTGTCTCTTCCTGTGTGCTCTCCCCCTGTATGTGGTCTCTCTTTCCTCTGTGCTGTCTTCTCCCCTCTGAGCTGTCTCCTCCTGTGCACTCTCTCTCCCACCTGTGCACTCTCCCTGTCCCCCTGTGTGCTCTTTTTGCCCCTGTAAATTCTCTCTGCCCCCTGTGCACTCTTACTTCGCTCCTATGCTTTGTCTCTGCCCCTCTGTGCTCACCCCTCCCCCTGTGTGCTATCCCCGTCCCCCTGTGCACTCATTTTGCCCCCTGTGTACTCTCTCTGCACCCTGTGCACTCTCACTGCCCTCCTGTGCTTTGTTTCCGCCACTTCTGTGCTCGCCACTCCCCCTATGTGCTCTATCTGCCCCCCTGTGCACTCGACACACTGTGCTTTGTCTTTCCCCCTTGTGCTGTCTCTCACTTGTGGTGTTCAAAGATGATGGTAGCATGAGTAAGTGTGCATGCACGCACAGGGTCACGCCACCGCCATTTTTGTATACCCATGTGGCCAAAAATGGCGACCACCTGAGTAAGTGACCATGCACGCCAGGTATGCACATGCGCACTTACTCAGGTGGTGATGTGTGAGTGGTGGCGGCTGCGAGCAGCAGTTTCGGATGGCAGCTGTCACGTGGCATGGTATAGCCTTAAGGGAATCAGGAGGCAGGATGGTAAGATGGGCTAAGGCGTTCAGAGGAGCTAATCTGACCCTTAGACTGGGGTCCCTGACTCTCCCTGCTCCCAGAGATACTTCAGAAGGTGAGGAGGTATGGGTCACCACTCTTGCCCTATGCTCCTGATAAACCCTAGGCTAAGAGCCCCTACCTCCACCGACAGACCAGGATCCACAGCAACTCCTATAGAAAAAGGAGAAAGACAAAGTGGAAGCTTCAGAACAAAGTGCACATGTCTTTCTTGGCTTGCGGTATTGAAGAGACTGAAACTCTATCGGCCACATTTAGTAGAAGGAAGTGGAGCTATTTAAAGGCTGAGGGAGTGGAGAACTGAATGATCTGTGCATCTTGATTATGATGTCCTACAGCTGTCCATACACAATATTGTGGCCCCACATCCCCTGTACTCAGTATTATGGCCGCACAGCCCCCTAAGCACAGTATGTTAGCTCACACAGATCCCCATATCATAGTATGATGCCCTCACAGCCAACCATGCACAGTATGATGCCCTACAGCCCACCATACATAGTATGATGGTCTCACACCTCCCTTATACAGTATAATGGCCCCAAAGCCCAGATACACAGTATAATGTGTATGTGCAAAATGATGCCCTGCGAGTCACCTCAACTGCCGTCTAAGGAGCGGTAGTCATCTCGCCGCATGGCAGAAGGGGGCCTGATAACCATAAATCATATTTTTTATAACATTCTAATATTCAACACTAGTAATAATAATTAAACCAGTCACCATTACTGAATACAGCTATCTTTTACCAATCACACAGATGTCTGACCATATGATGTTCCAATGTGCTGGAAAAATCATTTTGTTTTATTTCCTTCATTATTAGATTTTTCAATTAGAAGAAAATGTTAGTATATTCTAAACAGGAAAAATCTGAATCTCCATATGAAGGTTAATGCCATGTAAAAAAAGTAGAGCATCCAGTATCGATGATGGCACATAATACACCAGATGCAAATCATTTTTACCTATGAAGATATTTAGAGGGCAAAGTTAGGTGAGCTCTAATTAGAGCTAAGGGGACTAAGGAATTATCTTTTTGACAGATGGCTGCTGGAAAGATGTTTCATTATTAAGCACAGTTGTTTGCTCGCTCTGGGCAGTAGGCAGTGGGCATCTGAAAGATATCTTCTCCAGTGCAAAGTACAAGTCATTAAAAAGAACTATCATATAAGGCATTCCTATGAATGAAGCTTCTTCTAATCCTATAGAAAACTGCACAGTTATAGCCAGTTACACTAATGAGATTGACACACTCAGGCATAGGCACCAGAACTGGCTACTGATGAGATTATAACATGCCTACTCCAGGGCCGGGGGTACTCAGGAGCTGGGCAGCAGTTGTTCTTCACTCACGGTTCTTTTCACGGGAAGAGACGGGAGTCGAGACCCGGTCCCGTGACCCTGGCTATGTCATTTAATAAATGAGGGGTAGATGACGGGGGATGACAGAGAAAAGGGGTATGTGGCACCCCAGGGTCCAAGTGCCACGGTGTCATTATCACCCCCGAGTGGTAGTGTCACACATGAGAGCAACAGAGGGTATCCACACTAGACAGAAACCGCACACAACACCTTTCTGCCTCCAGGCCTGAAGGGAAGACCTAAAACTAGGTTCAGGTTAGCTCCCCTATAAATTCTGGTCTGGAGTGGAATTAGTCAGTTCAGTTCCTAGGATGTTTGAGGAAGACATCCTGTGGACTAGGAGCCGTGCTAAGGTCGTGCTAAGTTATAATAGAATCCAAGCACTCATCTGGTTCTGTTTCAAGTGATTTATTGTGAAGCACACATGGATGGTGAGGTGACAACAGCAATAAGGTTTCGGCCCCCAATTATGCCTTATTCAACACATCACTGCTAATGATGTTTGGGGAGTAAACATCAGGTATGGAGCACTGTATGGTAAGACGAGAGCCCCCTGCACCATGGAACAGTACATCTGTTGCAGGCCTATTAGGCAGTGTATCGTAGTCTTGGGAGAGCCAGCACCGTCTGTGCCTGGGCTGAGAGTGACTCTCAGCCCAGGCACGGACGGTGCTGGCTCTCCCAAGACTACGATACTAACGGTACTTCCCCAGACCAGGGGTCACACACTGGGAGCTACCACATCAGGGGCTATCAGAAACATACTAAGACGATACTCCAGCATTCTGGAACATTCCACATACCTATGGGTACAGCACATAGCCTGCACAGATACAATGCCTAATAGGCCTGCAACAGATGTACTGTTCCATGGTGCAGGGGGCTCTCGTCTTACCATACAGTGCTCCATACCTGATGTTTACTCCCCTAACATCATTAGCATTGACGTGTTGAGAAAGGCCTAATTGGGGGCCTAAACGTTATTGCTGCTGTCACCTCACCATCCATGTGTGCTTCACAATAAATCACTTGAAACTGAACCAGATGAGTGCTTGGATTCTATTATAACTACGATAAAGATCACCAGATCCTTTCCTACATAGCACCATCAACCTCCCACCACTGAGTGCTGGTCATAAACGATATGGAAGGTCGTGCTAAGGTCGTCCCAGGACAGCGTAGACTAGCGTGAGGGACCCAAGTCAGGGGTCTGAGGAAGTGGAGAAAAACCTGGGGAGTGGAGAGGTGTCGTGCTCACCCCACAGGAGAAGCGCCACAAAACAGACACCGGAGTCTGAGGCTGTGCAGGGCCTAACAACCGGCAGGCAATACCGGAAGGTGGGGAATTCCAAGTTCCCCAGCCACACTGTGCCCGGAGGCAAAGCAGTGTAAAGAGCCCAGGAACAGCCACCTGAGACTTGGGGCTAGAGAGGGACTCGAGTTGCCTGCCATACCGGTACCAAGTAGGCAAGCAAGAGGGAGAGAGGGCCAGCAGCTCAGTTTACACACACAGCAGCAGGGACTTACCAACAAGGTGCAGCAAGGAGGCCTCAGAACCTGTTGGGTGAGGAAAACGCTGAGTTGCTCTCAGGTGCAAGGAATCCGTATACCATTACCTGTCGTATTCCAGTTACGCCAGTAAAAGGACTGAGGAACCAACAAGCCGTGAGTCTGTCTGTTGCTTTGCGCCCGCCATCCTGCACCCTACACCCGTACTACATCCACTGCCCAGGGAACCCACTCCGCCCGTGGGGAGCCCCTACATCTCAGCTGCCCATCCATCATCCCTAGAGGTTCTGCAGCAGGCCACTAATAGCCACAAACCAAGGGTGATGCCACAACTAACCTTTCCTATTATCACCCCCTTCCCTATCAAGCCAAGAACACATTTAACAACTTAACTCAGGGTCACAGAAGCCGGATCTCTACCTCTATGACTCCCCAGAACTGCTTAACAGCCTGGTTCCGAATAACCCACGGCCCTGGGGCACATCAGTTTTTGGCATCACAAACAGGATATCATGCCCAGCATATATGGGTACTGTGTGCCACAAACTTTATTGAACTGTGTGTTCTTGACTGTCGCCATTACTAATGCGCGAGGCGCACAGGAAGCCAAGAGGGCATGTCATCGTGGATGGTACCCAGCAAAGAGTGTGAAGAGAGGCCCAACCGGTGCTCTGACTACATCTTGTGGGGACAAGAAACCCTGTCCCACCGGGAACTAAAGCTGAACATCCCCACGGAAGTGAAGGACCGGGAGGGCTAAGGTTTACTAAGGGGGGTGAAAATGTCAGAGCCAGGAGGAGAGGAGCCTGCGCAGAGGGTGGTCGCAGTCAATCCCATGGTACTGAATGCAGCCCCAATAGCAGACAAAGCACCAGCCACCGCGGTGCCAGCCATGTCTCCGGTAATGCCGTTCCTAATGCCATACACATCAGGGCGACGTGGTTGCCGAAATGCTCAGGGGAACAAATACCCTGATGGACTTCAGGGAGAGACTGGACAGTTATTATAGAGTGTAAAACCTGACGGAAGATGAGTGAGTCAGTATATTGATGGGAAAATTAACTGGTGCAGCCCAGTGGGAGGTAAAGTCCTGGCCGGACACTGATAAAGACACTGATGAGCATGCAATAGCCAGGCTGAAAGTTACTTTTGATACCCAAACCGCTGCAAAAGTGAAGCTAAGATTCTTTGGGTGTAGACAAAGGCCACAGGAGAGTGCAAGAGACTTTGCATTGCATCTACAGGAAGCGCTCAGGGCATTGAAACAGGCAGACCCTACTCTGGTGCAAGAAGAAAACAAATTGCTGATTGACCAGTTTATTGATTGACTCCTATCCCCTGCCTATAGAGTGCAACTGCGCATGATAGTTATACAGTGTCCTGATCTGGACTTTGTGCAGTTTAAAGACAGTGCTATCCGTATATTGCAAGAAGAAGCACCCCGTGACACTGCGCCTGGCCATAACGTGCCATCAGCAGGGGGCTCTGGACTCACAGGCCACGGCAGGGGCAAGTGCACAGACTCTGAGACCTATCACTAACGAGGCTCTAAACTTAAAGATTGAGGCACTGACTAAGAGTGTAGTTGAGATGGCTAAAGCTATGCAAGCGATGCAAGGATTCAAGCCAATGGAGAAGATCAAGTTGGCTTCCAGCCAAGATGACGTCCAGTGGATGTAACAGAGAAGATACCCAACAGCTAGAGGATGACCCAGCGATCGCTAAGACTCCAAAGGACAGCCCATCTGCAGCTGTTGTGACAAGCCTGGTGACTTTGCCAGAGAATGTACTTTAAACGAGAGTGCCCTGGGGCAGTGGGCCACCCCTCAGGATTAAGACCACCAGGCCCATCAAACTGGCATGACAGGTACGTGGGAGGATGCCCAGATGCTAGATGGCATCCCCATGAACGGTTTGCTGGACACTGGTTCACAGGTGATATCGATACCGTATATCCTTTACAAAAGATACTGGGCAGACTCTGACATTTTGCGTGGCCTAGTTGATAACTTCACTATATTGTCTAGCAACGGTAAACCTGTGATTGGGTTTAAAGAAGTAACCATAAAGGTGGGACGGGAAGAATTGAAGTCCCAGGGTTTGATAATTGTTGATGTTGATCAGCATGAACGTAAACCACTGATCACTTTAGGCACTAATGCGTTATATGAGGAAAGGGAAGAGGGAAATGCAGCTCCTCTTGCAATTACTCCTAGGATTCCTGACACCGGAATGATGGTGTAGCAACCACTTGTAGTAAAACGAATAAAGGAGAAATCTATTGTCTTGCTCCTTTATTCATTTCGGCACTAATGTAAAAGGAAATTGTCTTGCAGAGATTCTTGTGTTGTTACAGGAGATTGCCGAAACTGCCAATAGTGGACAGCAACGAGTCCTGCGGAAAGAAATAAAAGCGCTGGTGCTGAGTCAGCAGGTAGAGTTGTAAGGAGGAGAGATCGTCAGTGTAAGAGTAAGTGATTTGGTACCCATTGCAATACCCCCAAAAAGTGAAATGTTAGTTTTGTGTAGGGCAGCAATATGCCTTAGAGGGCGAGATTACCAAGACCTGGTAGAGCCTGTGTACTGAGTCCGTAGGCCCACTGTCCTGACAGCCAGAGGGGTAGTTGATGTACGCAAGGGGAGGGTACCAGTACGCGTCTTACATTGTGGTGAAGAAGAGGTCGAAACTGCCGAAGTATGCTACCAATGCTAAATTGTATACTGCTGATAACAACTCCATCCAGGCAGTGGAACCCTTGAACCCATCTGAACAGGAGGAGGACAATGGCTCTGAGGGAAAGTTGGAGGATTGGTGCCAGAAGTTACATGTAGGTACTGATTCTACACCCTCCCATCAAAAGCATGGAGTGTACTGGGTAGTGAAATAGTATGAGCAAGTCTTTAGTAAACATCCTTTAGACTTTGGGCAGGTAAAAGGGGTTGAACATCACATACCCACAGGAGATCATCCGCCCATAAAAGAGAGATATAGGCCTGTACCGCTTGCTCACTATCAATGTGCTAAAGACATGTTAAGTGAAATGAAGAAGGCTGGGGTGATAAGAGATAGTTGTAGCCCCTGGGCAGCACCTCCAGTCCTGGATAGAAAGATGGATGGTACAATGACAATGTTTGTAGATTACAGGCAGATTAAGGCTGGCTTCAGACTTGCAGATGCATCTGCAGCGTTTTGCAGATGCATCTGCAAGCATCTGCATGCAGACCGCGGCCCCTATGTTTATAATGGTGCGCACGGCGGTCTGCAGATGCTTGCGGACCGCCGTGCGCACCCATTCACTCCTATATGTGATCTGTGCGCAGGCGCATGCCTGCGTACAGATCACACACTCTCGTCCGCACCAGGGACGCGACATCTCGCGTCCATGGTGCGGGCGGGAGTGTGTGATTTGTGCGCAGGCATCCGCCTGCTCACAGATCACATATAGGAGTGAATGGGTGCGCACGGCGGTCCGCAAGCATCTGCAGACCGCCGTGCGCACCATTATAAACATAGGGGCCGCGGTCTGCATGCAGATGCTTGCAGATGCATCTGCAAAACGCTGCAGATGCATCTGCAAGTCTGAAGGCAGCCTAACTGCAATACACATAGGGATGCATACCCTTTGCCTAGAATTGAGGAATCACTAGCTGCATTACGAACTGCTAACTATTTTTCCACCTTAGATCTTACCAGTGGGTATTGGCAGGTTCCTGTAGCAGAGGCAGACTGACAGAAAACAGTGTTTGCCACACCGATGGGCTTCTGCGAGTTTACCTGTATGCCATTTGGACTCTGTAACTCACTGGGAACATTCCAGAGGCGGATGGAGTGCTGCCTGCGGCACAAGAACTTTGAAACCGTCTTATTGTACCTGGATGACATCATAGTCTACTCCAAGATGTATGAAGACGACCTGGAGCACTTGGCAGAAGTGTTTGAAGCCTTGTCCGGCTATGGCATGAAAGTGAAGCCATCCAAATGTCACCTGTTGAAACCAAAGGTACAGTACCTCGGTCATGTAGTGCGCTCAGAAGGTGTAGCTCCAGATCCTGAGAAAATAACAGTCATTAGAGACTGGCCAACACCCACCAGTGTCAAAGAGGTGAGGCAGTTCCTGGGGTTGGTAGGATACTACAGAACGCTCATCAAGGGGTTTACGAAGATGGCTGCACCCCTGCAAGACCTCCTGATAGGACATTCCAAGAAGGCTAAGAACCCAGGCCTCTATTTGAATGGGGAAGTAAAACAGAAGAGTCCTTCAAGCAGTTGAAGTGGGCTCTGATGGGAGATGAAATCCTAGCCTATCCTGATTACAGCCAGCCATTTGTCTTGTATATTGATGCTAGTAACGTAGGATTGGGAGCAGTGTTGTCCCAGGTGCAAAGTGGCAAAGAGAGAGTGATAGCCTATGCAAGCAGGAAGCTCCGTTCTACTAAATGGAACCCAGAGAATTACAGCTCATTCAAGTTAGAATTTCAGGCCGTCGTCTGGGCAGTTACAGAACGTTTTAGGCATTACCTGGCTGCAGCCAAATTCACTATCGTCACGAATAATAACTATCTAATTATAATTTCACCATCAAGTACCGGGCAGGCCACAAGAACGCCAACACTGATGCATTGTCCAGGATGCCTCACTTGCAGGATGTGGGACGTGAAGGAAGGAATAAAGGAGCTGGAAGAGATAGACATACCGGCTTTTCACTGCCCTCATGTGACACAATGTAAGAACCATGTGCACAACAAATGCCAAGAAGCCAGGTTGAACCCATTACACCACCATGGATGGGCAGAAGTGCAAGACAGTAATCAAGCTGTACACTTAGTCAAGGAGCTACTGACGTAGGAAGGTTCGTATCCTGGTCCAGATGCCCCACCAGAGGCGCATGTGCTGTGGAAAGAGCGAAGTAAGTTGTTCATGTATGGGGGTAAATTGTGCAGACGTCATACGAATCCCAAAACCCACGAGCTTGTCTGGCAGATTGTCGTGCCAAAAAGGGATGTTCAGATGGTCTTAGAATTGTACCACGATTGCACAGGGCACTTCGGGTGGAAGAAATTGGAGGTTCTGCTGAGAGATTCTATTGGGTTGACATGAGAAAACCCATCAAGAATTGATGCAGAAACTGTGGTCCATGCAACCTGAGGAGGAAAGATAAGGACAGTCAGAGAGCCCCACTCTAGCCCATTGTTACCAAACAACTGGTTGAACTTGTAGCCTTAGATTACGTGAAGCTGACCCCGAGGAGATCAGGCTATATCTATGCTCTCACCATAGTGGACCACTACTCTCGTTTCTTGGTGGTCGTACCTGTAAAAGACCTGACAGCAAAGACAGCGGCTAGAACATTTCAAGCCTACTTCAGCAGACCACATGGTTATCCAGAACAGATTCTTACAGAACAAGGTCCCGCATTTGAAGCTGAGTTGTTCCAGTAAGTTTGTAATTTGTACGGGTGTAAGAAAATCAGAACAATGCCGTACCATCCACAGACCAATGGCATGTGCGAAAAGATGAACCAGGTAGTCATAGATCTGCTGAAGACATTGCCAGTGGAAGAAATGAACATGTGGCCAGAGATGTTGCCAGATCTAGTGGATATATAAGTGGATTTATATAACCATGTCCCCATGAGTTCCACCAACAGTACTCCAGCCAACCTGATGAGAGCAGGGCCTGGTAAGCTGCCTATTGACTTTTGGAAAGTGGAATGCTGCCTGATTTTTGGGAAGTATAATTATTTGCAGATGGACATTGCAATATTCAGGATTTTTTGCACCCGACACCTATAGAGAAGTTTGTGCTGATTTCTATTTTTCAATTTGCCTGTTGACTTGGATATGGGAATTGTGAAGCCAGATGTAGATGCACCAGAAACCAACTGGGATACAGAACGACAACAGAAGAATCACCAAGTGCAATAGTGCATTGAGAGAATTCTATCACAAAGCAAGGGAAAGACAGAAAATAGTCTATAATCAACATGCTCTTCCAAACCCTTTGAAACCAGGTGAGCAAGTTCTTAAGAGACAGAGATGTATTAACAAACTGGATTATCAGTGGGAAGCAGCGCCATACACCGTGTTACCATCAAACTTTGACAATACCAAGGTGTGCTTAGTGAGTAAAGACGACAGAAAAACATCGGCAGCAGTGTCAAGAGACCATCTCAAAATATGTCCTGAAACCTTGAAATCCCAAGAGAGAATACCAGAAGTTCCAGTACCAGTACAACCTAAAGAAGAAGTAAACCATAAAGTTCTAGGAGACTTTCCCAAGACCTGAACTCAGTATAATGGAGCAGTCATAGTTCCTATGTTAGCCTTTCCTCAAGTTGTGGTACCTGAACCAGCCAGACATGAAGAACAACCAGCTGAGGCAATATAAGAAGCACCACAAGTGGAGGTATCAGAAGCCGTACCTGTAGAAGAACAGGAAGAGCAACCCCCTGCTAACAGAGCTTGTCAGTCCCATGGTAAGACCAAGCAGACACTCTAGTATACCAGTGCTACATAGACCCACACGTAGAACAGTAGACAGTGCATGCATCACACCAATAGCTGTCACTAGTAGTCAGCACAGACCATCAGAGATACCTGTACTGTATAGATTAACCCTACCCGTGTTTCCCCGAAAATAAGACAGCGTCTTATATTAATTTTTGCTTCTAAAGATGCGCCATGTCTTATTTTCGGGGGTGTCTTACTTTTATCATCCCCTTGCGGCCCCCAATAAAGTAATTCCATCATCCCCCAATATGGTATCAGGGACACACACAGGGGCACACACAAGGACACACAAACACAGGGGCACACACAGGGGCACACACACAGGGGCACACACGGAGACACACACACACAGGGGCACACACACAGGGGCACAAACACATACAGGGGCACACACACACACAGGGACACACACAGGGACACACAAACACAGGGGCAGGCACACAGACGCACACACACACAGACAGGGACACTTCTCACCGGTCCCTGCTGCATTCCGGCACCGCTCTCAGCTGCCCGCCGTTGTCCTGGTGCTCACCACTGCAAGGAGGACGGCACCACTCTCATATCCTTGCCGCAGGTACGTACAGTAGGTGTACAGTGCCACTGGCCCAGCCAATCACAGGCCAGGAGCCAACTGGGCAAGCCAATCACAGGCCAGAAGCCGACGGCATGCAGCGAATGGCCTGTAATTGGCCGCTGGGCAGTTCCTGGCTTGTGATTTGCCAGGACTGTGGCGGGGGATTGAAAAATAAAGCGGTGCCAGTCTACATGCATCTGCGGCACCGCTCACAGTGACGGCACCGGGACACAAGCGGGGGCGGGCTGGAGGAGTCACAGCTGCATGCTGTGGTAAAATATTGTAAAATAGAGACATGCCTTATTTTCGGGGGGTGCCTTATATTTACAGGCTCATTAAACCCCCTGGCATGCCTTACTTTCGGGGGGCACCCTATTTTCGGGGAAACAGGGTAGTAGCAGAGGTCAGATAATTAATTAATTGTAATTTTACTTTTTTAAGAATCTGTACACATTTATTGTCATTCAATCTTGTTATTGTTCATGTTATTCCTTTTGAAAAAGTTTATCGCAGTCCAGGAGTACTGAATTTCACTAAGGGGGAATGTGGCACCCCAGGGTCTAAGTGCCACTGTGTTATTATCGCCCCCAGGTGGTGGTGTCAGACTTGAGAGCAACAGAAGGTATCCACACCAGTCAGAAAGCACACACAACACCTTTCTGCCTCCAGGCCTGAAGAGGGAGACCTAAACCCGGGTTCAGGGAGAGCTTCCCTATAAATTCTGGTCTGAGGCGGACTTAGTCAGTTCAGTTCATAGGAGGACTGAGGAAGACATCCTGTGGACTAGGACAGCGCAGTCTAGCATGAAGGACCCAAGTCAGGCTTCTGAGGAAGTGGAGAAAAGCCTGTTGAGCAAAACTGTGTCGTGCTCACCCCACAAGGGAAGGCCACTAAAAAGGACACCGGAGTCCGAAGCTGTGCAGGGCCTAACGATCCGGCAGCCAATACCGGAAGGTGGGGAATTCCAAGTTCCTCAGCTACACTATGCCCGGAGGCAAAGCAGCATAAAGAGCCCAGGAACAGCCCCCTGAGACTTGGGGCTAGAGAAGGACTCGAGTTGGCTGCCATACCGGTACCAAGTAGGCAAGCAGGAGGGAGAGAGAGCCAGCAGCTCAGCTACGCAGCAGCAGGGACCTACCAGCAAAGTCCAACAAGGAGGCCTCAGAACCTGTTGATTTCCCTGACAACCCCGAGTTGCTCTCAAGTGCAAGGACTCCGTATATCATCACCTGTCAGTTTCCAGCTATGCCAGTAAAAGAACTGAGGAACCAAGAAACATCCCCAGAGGTTATGCAGCGGCGGTGGCCACTAATAGCCACAAACCACGTGTGGCATCACCACTAATCTTTCCTATCATCACCCCATTCCCTATCAAGCCAAAACTCCTTTAACAATTTAACCCAGGGTCACGAAAGCCGAGTTTCGACCCCTGTGACTCCCAGGACTGCTTAACAGCCTGGTTCCGAGTACCCCATGGCCCTGGGGCACATCAGGTATTCGTGACGCCACCTGCGGTATGCAGCCAGGATGGCCGCCGCTGCTTCATAACCTTTGGGGACAGTGACTGGCAGTTTGGATTGTTCCACTCCCCGCAGGTGGAGTGCAGTCCCCATGGCAGTAGGATGGAGACGTCAGTTCGTACCTCGGCAGGTGTTCATTAGGTCATCAGCACTCCGGTGTCTCATACGGCCCCTGTGGCCAGTGGTCACCACTAAAGAAAGTCTCACACACCACTGCTGCAGTTCTGTTACTTTTCCTTGGTGATTTCAGCATGGCCGCCAGGTACTTCCCTTGGCAATCTCCAGTTCAGCGTTGTCTCCAGAACAGGGACAGTGCAGTCGAGCCTCTGTTGGTGTCCCTGTCTCACTCTCTCTCTCTTACTGGGTGTTTCTGTCTCTGGTGGTCTCTCTCTCAGCGCTATAAGGTAGTTTCTCTTCTGGGGCAAGCGCAACACCGCTCTGCCCCCAAGGCTCTCAGAGCCTCTGCACCACATAGCTCAGGTACTGACAGCCAGGATGCCCCATCTACCAGCCCCTCTGTCTCACCAGATAGGGCATACGGGGATCTACATCTCGTTCCGTACCCCAAGGGCTCTTTTCCTCCTCTACACCTGTCAGTCTTTCTCTCTCTTGGCATCAAGGACACGGCTCTCTCTTGCTTCACTTCCTATCTTTCTGACCGCTCTTTCAGTGTATCATTTGCTGGCTCCACTTCCTCCCCTCTTCCTCTCACTATTGGGGTCCTTTAGGGTTCAGTCCTTGGACCTCTTCTCTCTCTACACGGCCCCGATTGGACAGACCATCCGCAGATTTTGCTTTCAGTACCATCTTTATGCTGATGACACACAACTATACACTTCTTCCCCTTACTCCAGCTCTAATAAAGAACACTAATGACTGTCTAACCACAGTTTCCAATATCATGTCTGCTCTCTATTTGAAACTCAACCTTTCCAAAACTGAACTTCTTCTGCTCCCGCCCTCCACTAACCTCGCTAAATATGACATCTCTCTGTGTGCGGCACCACAATAATGCCTAGTCAGCAGCCTCACTGTCTGGGTGTTATGTTTGATTCGAAAATTTGCCCCTTTTTCACCTTGGAAACCACAAAAACCCTCACTGTGGCCCTGATTCACTCCCGTCTTGACTATTGAAATTCTCTTTTAGTTCGTCTTCCCCGCACTAGACTCTCCCCTCTATAGTCCATCCTTAATGCAGCAGCCAGGATCACATATCTAGCTAACCGTTATTCAGATGCTTCTGCTCTATGCCAGTCCGAACCTCCCACTCCCAGCTCTAAGACTTCTTCCGAGCTGCACCAATTCTCTGGAATGCTCTACCCCAAGAAATTAGGTGTATCCACAACTTAGATAGTTTCAGGTGATCCCTAAAAACATATCTTTTTAGGGCGGCCTATCTTGATCCCTAGTCAGAGTCATCTAGACATATCCACTCCACCAGTCTCAAGTGATCACAAATAATGGGTGGTGGCCACTTATACTGCTCCTAACTGTTCCTCATCTCCTCAAGTTGCTATACCATCATTGTAAACAAGCACCTGTACTTTATGTCACCCCCACCTCATTGCTAGACTATACCAACATTGAAAATAAGCACCTGTACTTTGTCACCCCCACTTTATTGTTATATTGTAAGCTCTTTTGAGTAGGGCTGTCATTTTTTTGCTCTAATTATTGTATTATATTATGCTTTGTATTGTATTGTTTTTGGTATTGTATTATATTTTCTAATTGTTTCTTATGATTGTTTAAACATGAACTTTGTATTGTGAAGCGCTGCGGAATATGTAGGCACTATATAAATAAAAATTATTATTATTATTATTATTAAGGGGAATTAGAGCAAGTAGGTAGTGATGAGGCATTAAATATATACAGAAAATTAAATAACATCTATAAAATGCAAATCACGGCAGCAAAGATTGAGACAGAGACACTCATTGCCACATAAAGAAAAAAAAAAAACCCAAATATTCTTTAACTACATAAGTAGTAAGAAACTAAAAAATGATTGTGTTGGCCCCCTTAAAAATAGTCTGGGTGAAATAGTGTATGAGGATGAGGAAAAAGCCAATATGCTAAATAACTTTTTTGCAACAGTATTTACACAAGAAAATCCCAAGAAAGACAACATGATCAGTGATAACAAAAGCTCTCCATTAAATGTAACCTGCTTAACCCAGCAGGAAGTACAACACTGTCTAAAAATCACTAAAGTTGACAAATCCCCAGGCCCGGATGGGATACACCCCAGAGTACTGCAGGAATAAAGTACTGTCATAGATAAACCATTATTTTTAATCTTTAAAGATTCCATAATAACAGGACCCTTTACCACAGGACTGGCGTATAGCAAATATGGTGCCAATATTCAAAAAGGGGACAAAAACTGAATTAGGAAATTATAGGCCAGTAAGCTTAGCCTCTACTGTGGGTAAAATCCTAGAGGGTTTTCTAAGAGATACTAAACTGAAGTATCTGAAGAAAAATAACCTCATGACCCAATATCAACATGGGTTTATGAAGGACCGTTCCTGTCAAACTAATCTGATAAGCTTCTATGAAGACGTAAGTTCTAGACTGGACCAAAGAAATGCAGTGTACATGGTTTTTATGGACATTTCAATAGCTTTTGATACGGTGCCACACAAAAGGTTGATACATAAAATGAGAGCAATGGGGATAGGAGAAAATATTTGTAAGTGGGTTAAGAACTGGCTCAGTGACAAGAAACAAAGGGTGGTTATTAATGGAACACACTCAGTATGGGTCACAGTTAACAGTGGGGTACCACAGGGGTCAGTATCGGCCTGCGTTTTTTAAACATATTTATTAATGATCTTGTAGGGGGCATACAGAGTAGAATCTCAATATTTGCAGATGACACTAAACTTTGCAGGGTAATTAATATAGAGGAGGACAATTTTATATTACAGGAGGATTTATGTAAACTAGAAGCTTGGGCTGATAAATGGCAAATGTGCTTTAAAGGGATCCTGTCACCTCCAAGACACCACCTAAGCTTCAAAATCATGTCCCTGCAGCATCCCATCACTAATCTCACACTCCTTTTGTCTCAGAAAAGCATCCTGTGAAAGTGGAGAAAAACGTTTTATAACTTACTCATTAGCGATGTTAATTAGCAGGGGCCATATTCTTTAGTCCCTAGTGCGGGCCCTCTTCGTCATAAGATCACGCCCTAATAGGTGTGATCTTCTATTCATATTGTATTCAGCGCCTCCCTGCTCTCCACAGCGCTGCCTGAGCTGCAATGAAGCGAATCGCATTGGGTGAAGTCAGTACACCCGCGTCGCTCTGTAGGCTTCAAGCACCGCATTGCACACTGGGCAAAACATGCGCATGTTCGGTTGATACCGATCGCAGGTGATAATTGCAGCGTGTAAAGGTACGTTAACAGTGCCAATACTTTTGTCCACCCCCTTTTTTGTTTGGTGTGGAATTATATCCAATTTGGCTTTAGGACAATTCTTTTCGTGTTTTTTCATTGAAGACAAATTAAATGAAGATAATAATACCAAAGAATTTGTGATTGCAATCATTTTCAGAAAGAAACTGAGTATTATCTGACAGAATTGCAGGGGTGTCAATACTTTTGGCCACAACTGTATTCTAGAATACCACCATCTAGTACTAGATAAACACCACTATGAGAGATTGACAACAGAGTTTAAATGGTTAACAGCAGTGATTGTGTGGCGCCCCTGCGACCAGGTGGACACAGGGTGAACTGCAGTTGGGTTAGGTAAGACAGTCAGCTCACAAAAACACCCACATACACACACTCCAACCCTGAGCCCAAGTCACTTCATGTCGAGTAGCAAAGTGTGGGTGGAAAGTAGAGAGAACCTGGGAAAGGGGTGGAGGAACTCGACTCCAAGAGGACCTAGGAACACTAAGTTGTGTGAGTAGATCGAAAGATTCCCTGGAGGGTGGAGGAGCAGGGAAACCTCCCCAAGCCGAGACTGAGAGAACAACAGGGTCCGGAGGCCTGCACCCTTAATGGCCGGCCGGGAGCCCAGGCTGAAACCCGCGGAGAAGTAGAAGGAGCCAGATGAGCCCGACTAATCCGGGTCTCTGGTGGCTAGGCCAGAGAACCAGAGTGCCAGCTCTGTAGATGTGGCCAGGAATGCTTTACGCCCTTAACCACGAGACACCCAGCGGGTGCGGGAATTCCATGTCCCCAAGACCCAACGATCGGTACGGAATAGAACAAAGTCATTGTACTAGGGCTAGTGACCCAGAGTGTGGGATGACTCACTGTGGAGCCCGTGACGGCCGGACCGAACCCGTACCTAAGAGAGGACAGAAAGAACAAGAGGGTCCGAGAGGTACACTGAGGGGAGTGAAGCAGTGGAACCATCTCAGCTGCAGTGAGAGCCTGAGCCCATGACTGTTGTGTGGACCCGGTCCACGACAAGTGTAAAAAGAACTGTTAAGAACTGTGACTAGTGACTAAGGTGTTATGCGGTAACGGAGTAAAGTACCCGGTCAACTCAATATCTGTGTGTGACTGTTATTCCAAGAGTGTTTAGACCGGGCTCGCCTGCGGAGCCGCATACTGACTGCGGAGAGAAGATACGTGCAGCATCCCAGACATGCAGTATCCCCATAATCGCCCGTGGACCAAGCCCTACCTGTGGAGGGATCACCATCCCAGCTGCCACCACTACCACCGTCCCTGGTGGATTCCACGGCAGTGGGACCACATTGGCCACAACACACGGGTGGCGTTACGAATAAATCCCATAAACTGTATTAAGCCCTTTCTTTTCATTGTTGCACCTGGGACCACGGAGCCAGGCCACACTGCTGTGGCACCCCAGAGACAGATTGGTTTGGCACCGAGTACGCTGGCCCCTGAGGGTGCAACAAATTGGCGTCACAAACAGGTTTACTGATCATGTAAAACCGGGTCTTGTGCCCCTAAAGACTATTTTGTGGACTTTGTTTAAAAGGCCCGAGTAATAGCAGCCCAAAAAGACTAATACCATGTGCTGGCAACAAAGCGTGCCAGAGCCCTTCATCGTGGGCCAAGCTAACACAGAACGGGAAACGAACTCCCGCCCCTGCCATTCTTTTCTCTGGGGGAGGGCAGCTCCAGAGGCAACGGAACTCCGCCCAGGGATGAGTCGGCTTGCAACAAAGAGGATTGATGACAGGGGGAAGAGCACAAAGGAGTTGCATGAAACAACACGTGTTGCATGGTGGTTGCCAGGAGAGAGCTCAGGAAGGCCCGGTTATGGAGGGGAGAGGTGGAAGAAACGGAGCCTCGTATTCCCCGGAGGCTGACCAGCAGCAGCCTGATGCTATGGGAGAGTTGGGACGCTGGTTGGAGCAGACCCACGTGCAGGTGGTGGATCGGAACATGGCGCCCGGGCAGGTGCCCTTGTACAAGCAGGCCGGGCCGCTTGCCACAACACCAGCCCGCGAGGTGGTGGAAACCCTTGGGGAGACCTGGAGGAGGAAAGCCCAGGTCACCAGCACCATTGATCCCAGCACCACCGGCCCAGGAGGTCCAAGGTGAGGTCCTCTGCTGCTGGTGGGAGAACCCCGGTGGGGAGATAATGGGCTTCCCCAGGGAGGCCGGGACTGGCAGAGGGCGAGTGGAGATCCTTACCCAGGAAGAGTTTCAGAGGCGGTGGATCTCCAGATGGGACACAGAAGAGGCCGAGAGATGGGTCCAAAAGCACGAGATGGTGGCAAGGACCATTGAGGCCAAGGCTGCGACGAGGGCGGATCCATCAGCCCAGAGGGCTCCATGACATAAAGAAGTTGTAGTCACCTTTAAGCCGAGTAAGCCCGGACGGCTGTAGAACTGTGTGAGTGATATTTCTTCTTGTTGTCCCCATTCCTTCCCTGAGTGAATGCCGATATATATCTAAAAGAGACTGTGAGATCATAGACTTTGATTGATCCGAACTAGATGTATATAGTTGTGTATCCCCTACACCCTATTGGTTTTTATAAAATATTTGTAGTGAAAGTAGATGTAAGTCAATTTGACTAATGCATGAATGTTTGCCCTAAGAACAGTGGGCACTTGAGACCATACCGCTTAAAAACCCACTGGCACATCTGAAAAATGGTCATTGTGAGCCTCTGTCATGCGCCCAGGATGATTAAAAAGGGGTTTTCTTGAGGTGGGTTCCCGAACACAGCAGGTAAGAAGACGACGGAAGAGACAATGGCCAATGTTGAACTATTTGCACTTTTATACCTTTTTTATACTCTACCCCATAACAATAAGAAAGTTGATTTATGTTATGTAACATTTAAGTTGCGTACCTCCCGACAGGGAAGCAAAAGTAATCTTGTATTGTTAATGTTGGTAAATACATAAAAATGTTTAAGTTGTGTCACCGGTACCGGGTTCTGGCGCGAGGACGTGCCAGGCTTTGCTCCAGGGGAGTGTGGCACCCCTGTGACCAGGTGGCCACAGGGTGATATTCAGTTGGGATAGGTAAGACGGTCAGCTCACAAACAAACCCACATACACACACTCCGACCCTGAGCCCAAGTCACTTCATGTCGGGCAGTAGGTGGCGGGAGTGAGACACAACCACTGTAAAAATAAATGATAACAATTGCAGCAGCCCCAATGTAGTGAAAAGGCAAAGAAGAGAAACAAAAGGATTCAAAGCCGCCTGCTGTATCACAGAAGGATGTCAATTTTTGGGAAAGTGATTTTATTCAATGCATTTTACAATTGACACTCCTTTATCAGATTACCGCCAGGTGACCAAGTAATAATCCTGATGAAGGAGTGTCAATTCTGAAACACATTTAATAAAATCACTTTCCCAAGAATTGGCATCATCCTTCTGTGAAACAGCAGCCTTGCTGTTAACCCTTTCGTCACCACACAGAGCAAGGACCACTATAGCCATCACCATTTTGATGACAAATGAGTGTTTCATACAACTTCATGTTGCAGTGTAACCAACATGCAGATGCACATTGGTGACAGCTCCACATGGTGGCTTAGGCCACATTATTGGCATGGCACAATACCACATGATGTTTGTGTAGTGTGTGGAGTATTTAGCTTTCCGAGTGTGTGTTTGGCATTGCCACATACTCACCATGCAGCCTGGCAATCCTGGCATCAAGATCCATAATGCGCCCTGGTGACTTGTGCTTGAGGTCTGCGATCTTCTTCTGGATCTGCTTGCAGGTCCTCTCCACCCCCAGTTTGTGGAGCAGGGCCCGCTGTATCCGCCTCAGTATGCTGCGCTTGCGCAGCCGTGGGTGCCGGTGATGCTGCTCACACCAGTAATCATGGCGGTCACATAAGTCTATGAGGAGCATTAGCTCTGCCAGACCCCATGTGGCAGCGCCCTGTGCGGCGGCCATGACTGTTCTCCTATGTGCAGGGGAGGGGCAGGCACCTGGCAGGCAGGGAGTAACCAAAACAAACGTCATGACGTCATCACGCACACTGGCACCGCCAAACAACAATGAGGACGTTAACAAGGTAGCCGTCCGCAGAGCGGGAGTAGCATAATATAGCCATCAGCGTCACCACATTCACAAACAATTGCAGTGCGTTGCCCATGGCACCTATGTGCGATGCGTAGGCCAACATCTGCACTGTCATGTGTGGCAGTATGGTGGACACAGTGAAACTTCAAATACACATGCCCAGCATAGCTTGCGCTATTGAATGCACGCATAATTGGACTGATGTAGTGGATGGTTGTGTAGGTGAAGATGTGTGTGGTGCTGAAGTGACAGCTCTTCAAATATGGCGCCCTGTGAAGGGACAGCCAATGGAAACATAGTAGCCACCACCAATCATCGCTAATGGGGCGCGGTCTCCAGCACGCTGTGACACGCCTCCGGGAAATCAATAGGCGACGCAGATTCCATCACTATCGCCCATTCACACGCCAAAAGCCGGGAATGTCGCCTTCCTGATTGCCTCTAACTTTGGACCAGTCCTGTGAAATCGGAACCAGGTGACAATTATTTTATTGCCGCCAAATTCCCCAATTACACGCAGCAACTGGGAGGCAATTTGACGGCGATGGTACTGGGGCGACATATCGCCGGTCAGTTTTCTCGCCGTGGTTGCGGCGTGTAAAGGTGCCCTTAAGGAGCCTTACCACATGACTTAAGATACAAAGCCAAACCAGACACTCTGTTTGCAGACACATGTTTCAGAATAGGTCTGATTGGCTCTATTGAGAGTCCTTTGACAGGTGGTATATGAGGTAATATTCATCCTTGTGGAGAGTCATGCCATGTTAGTGTAAGGAGATTTATAAGCCATACAATGTTCCTTTAGGAATTTAAATATGCACATAGCATCTTCAGAGAGGAAGAGGGCAAGAACTCTATTGCCACCTAATTGAAGGGTCTATATAGACCTTGCAAAAAAAATTACAACATGACTTAGGATAACAATAATTTTAAACCCTGACATGCTAGATTTGTTCCTTTTATTAATAGCCAAATTCAGAATAATAGACTTTGGGCCCCTTGTGAATTACTCAAAAACATATATTACATAAAATATTTTAGCTAGTGACTCTAAAATAGGAAAAAACATATCGTAAATGTACTTGGTGTGCTTTATAGAAATACTGGGACACTAAGTAGAAAATTGTAATATAACACATTCATAATAGTTATGTACACAGCAAGGTTACAGCTTAGATTATAGGATACTGGCAATTGTACGAACAGCCTAACGATGGGACTCGGTGATCATCATGTGATATTAGAGCTGGCGCAGAAATAAAATTTGCCTTAATAGTTCCTTTTCTCTTTATACATTTAACACGTGTTGCCAAAAATCATCTGTATAAATTACCAATTGATTTCCTCAAAGAGGTCAGAAACGCAGCACATACATATATCCCTGTTACTAAGCAGTAGGAGCTTTGAGGTAGACCAATCAGCGATAGCTTACAAGGTGGTCTTAAATATATGTTGCCTTGGTTTCCTTTATATTACTTTGGATGAGTTCCCAGTGTCCTTGTTCATTAAGGGTCACCTAATATGAGTTATGTCCTCTATGCTGATTCAGTTCCTGGAGGAATGCATTTCTAATCCAGCGGCACCTAAAGGAAACCAATGTCATGATCTCTAGGTGAGATGCAGGTGGCATTTTTAACTGATCAATGCCCTATAATTCATACCTTGATTTGCTGTCTGTATTTTTCTGCCAACTGATTTGTTAAAGATTATTTTAGTTTGTTAAAGGCTAGGGTCACATCGGCGTTTTTTGTTTAAAATCCTGATCCGGTTTTGAGCTTTAAAAAAGCTCAAAACCGGACCAGGAAAGGCTCCTGATAGAAGCCTATGCAAAACACCGGATGGCTTCACAAGCCATCCGGTGGCCGGATCCGGCACTGCTGCCTGCGTTTAAAATCATGCAGGCAGCAGTTTTCGCAGCGTTTACCGGGACCGCACTGCGGTCACCGCATGGCTCAGGATGTGTAATCCTGAGCCATCCGGTAACTGCATAGCTTGCAGTTCCCGATCTGGCAAGTTAATAAAGAGTTAAAATAGCTGACCTAAATGACTTTTTGAGGTCTGTAGGGGGGCTTAGACCCCCCTACAGACCGGCCGGCGACTTCTATAGTGTTCTTCTACAATTTCTCAATGGTCACAGGCTCTTCGGAGCCCGTGCATGTAAACCAAAGGGGCCCCCCCGTATCACTATACTGGGGTGCATAGACCCCTGTATTACAAATAAGCTGTATTGATGTCTAGTAAGGGTTAAATGTGTACATTTGCATTGTAAGTATATACTTACAACATTCTTTCGTAGGCAGAGTGAAGGAAATCCATGGGCGGGGCTGTGTGCAGCAGCCTCCGCCCGCTCCTTCTTGATGCCCGCCCCCTCTGGCCGTAATCCAGTCTTGTGAGGGCGGGGACGTCGTTAAAGGGGCGTGGCTAACTATGTGCCGCGGTTAGCCACGCCCCTTTAACGACGTCCCCGCCCTCACAAGACTGGATTACGGCCAGAGGGGGCGGGCATCAAGAAGGAGCGGGCGGAGGCTGCTGCACACAGCCCCGCCCATGGATTTCCTTCACTCTGCCTACGAAAGAATGTTGTAAGTATATACTTACAATGCAAATGTACACATTTAACCCTTACTAGACATCAATACAGCTTATTTGTAATACAGGGGTCTATGCACCCCAGTATAGTGATACGGGGGGGCCCCTTTGGTTTACATGCACGGGCTCCGAAGAGCCTGTGACCATTGAGAAATTGTAGAAGAACACTGTAGAAGTCGCCGGCCGGTCTGTAGGGGGTCTAAGCCCCCCTACAGACCTCAAAAAGTCATTTAGGTCAGCTATTTTAACTCTTTATTAACTTGCCAGATCGGGAACTGCAAGCTATGCAGTTACCGGATGGCTCAGGATTACACATCCTGAGCCATCCGGTGACCGCAGTGCGGTATTCAGCACACAGTTTTGAAAAAAACTGTGTGCGACCGGTATTGCGTTCACCGCATCCGGATCCGGATGCGGTGAATGCAATTTAGGTTTCCAATGTGACCCTACCCATACTCTCCTTTAGTTTTTCAAGAAATAAAAACCATTGTAGATATAAACCTAGGAGTGATTGATCAGACTGGCATAGTGCACGCTCACGCTTCACTAGTCTAGTTGGTGTAAAATAGGTGTCGAATTCATTCATATTGTGCATACTGTGTTTCAATTAAGACACACTTGCCTTTTTAATGAAATTGGCACTTCTGAGTGATAAACATCTCTGCATGCTGTGTCAAAAATGCTTCTTCAGTCAGTGACAGGAGTAGAGTCTTTAGTGTCTAAGGCTGGTTTCACATTGGCGTTCCCCTCAGCAGCGTTCTGCGGAGGGGAACCGCCATGTGCGCGCAGCCAGAGCAAGCCCCTATGTTTATAATGGGTGAGCACGGTGCTGCGCTTGACTGCGCATGACCATGCGCTCCCATTCACTGCCATATGTGATTTGTATGCAGGCGGACGCCTGCTCACAAATCACACACTCTCCTCCGCACCAGGAATGCAACATGTCGCGTCCCTGGTGCGGAGGAGAGTGTGTGATTTGTGCGCAGGCGTCCGCCTGCGTACAAATCACATATGGCAGTGAATGGGAGCGCACGGTCATGCGCAGTCAAACGCAGCACCGTGCGCTCCCATTATAAAGGTAGGGGCTTGTGCTGGCTGCGCTCACATGGCGCTTCCCTCCGCAGAACGCCGCTGAGGGGAACGCCAATGTGAAACCAGCCTTAAACAGTCTTCACTTTTATGAACTGTGCAATAGGGTGGGACTACTCCCCAATCTTCCTCTACCCCAGCTCTGCCCATTTTGGTGGAGCTGATCCAAAATAGCTTTAAAATGCAAAAAGTCGAGGCTTTTGCGCAACTCCACATGGCCAAAAAATTGCAGCTTTTGAATGCTTTTATGCCACTTTTATGTGGAGTTACGCAAAAACCGCAACTTTTGTGGCAGAAAAGCTTTCATGCATCACTTTGTCTTTGTAAATATAATACAGAATAGAAAAATATGAAGATAGTTAATATGTAATAGACAAATAGGAAAATGTTATTTTATTCTGGAATGTTCATTTTTAGTAAGGATGATACAACATTTCTTAGAATCAAGAACATTAAGTGGATTATCATCCTTGACTCATCAGAAACAATGTCAGCTCAAAATGAAGTAGTTTATAAGAAGCCAAAAAATATATACATCAGCTATAAGAATAAGACCAGAGATGTGAATAATTATCAATATCTTCTTCCCCCATAAGTAATCCTTCAGCATCGGACTTAGAACAAACAAGCGGTACACGGAGCGGGTCTGGCTCATCCACTGAGATAATTCCAGTAAATACAGTTTTCTCCTGCACTTGAAAGAATCTTTTAAAACTCCATAATCTTTAATAGTCCAGATGCAAACACAAGACAAACATTTAAAAATCCAATTATCCATAGCGAGTCTTCAATAGTATTAGGGACTGATTCATTAAGATTGGCATTGTACACACCATTCTTAATGAAGGAGCATAGTGGAGTAAGGTACACCAAATTCATGAAGAAGTGCATACCACTTAATTAATTTGATGCATCTTTTCAGCGGCATGCACCATTGTGTACCTTCGTACAAATTCCTGGGGCTGGAGTAACATTTCTGGCATTAATTACAGAACTAAAGTATGGTAATATTTGATGAATCCAGCAGGCAGGTGCTGCCATTCCCTGTCCTTCACATGTTCAAACACTTTGATGGAGCTGGTTTTAAAATGGCATTAGTTATTAAGTTTTTGCGCAACTTCATGGTGTGCAATTGACATGTCCACCAGGCCATGGGACACTTGGAACCGGGAATTCAGTTTTTTTGGGGATGTCACAGTGGCTCACCTGGCTCCGTGGCCCCGGTGGTGTCAATCAATGGGGGATAGATTTATATGGGAAATGAATTCTTGATGCCACCCGTGGGTTTCGGCAATAGTGCTGGATGGCCAATGATGCAATACATATCCTGTAGGGCCGTTGGTAATGCAGCTGAGGTGGTTCTGCTCTCCACGGGTAGAGCTGTAGGCCCCAGGACAGAGGTAGATTTTTTGTAAGGTCATCGGCGAGGTAAATAACATGAGAACACAGCATGATGCAGTCTTTGAAGTTTACTCACAGTTGTTACACGGCTCCAGGTGGTTCCAGCCTGCAACGGGGTGCTGTGTTCTCCGGTCAGGGCTCCAGACAACTCTCAGATAATCTAGGGACTTTCTACCAAGACTGTTTGAAGGGCTATATGGTGCCTAATATAATATTTGGAGGGCTATATGGGTCATTATACTGTTTGCAGGGCTAAGTGGGCATCATGATATTGTTTGTAGGGCTATGTGAGGACCATTATACAGTTCAGACAGCCTAAGGCTAGAGTGTTATGGCCATGTTTTCTCTATCCTAGAGAAATGGTCCGATTACGCTAATAAGACTATGATCTGAGTTAGATCACAGTGGGATCCATTTTTCTCGGATGTGGAGAAGAATAAAAAAAAATTCTTCCATCTTCTCCATTGTGTTAGTCCAAGAAAATCGGACTGCATCCGAATGTCATCCAAGTGCGGTCTGATTTTTTTCATGGACCCATAGACTTGAATAGCCGAGTTTGATACGCTTAACGGAGGCAAATTGTGCATACTGTGTTTTCATCCTCGGACTACTTGGTTCAATTAAAAAATGGGACATATCCGCTGCGTCATAGAATAACATTGGTCTAATGGTGTGATCTGAAGTTTTGTCAGATCGCACTCAGAACGTCGTCTGTATGATATATTGCTGGGCAAGTTGCCCGATCTAACAGTCTTGACGTCGCTAATAGGTCATAAGCCAAACATTCCGGATCAAGTGTATATGGCACCGTATGCTAGCCTCATATGTGTCCATTTATAATACTGGGCAACCACCCCCTCCATGTATAGAAGGGATGTAAATGGTTGTTTCATCAGTATTTTGAATCTGTGCTGCTCCTGTCTTTGTCAAGGGGGTCTTTTCAGCCATGTGTTCTGTTTTGTAAGCTGATCTATCAATGACCACTCATGTACAAGGAAGGATAATCAGATAGCTCTCACAGCTAATCTAAAGATCACTATGGGGCATCAAGCATGGTCATGTAAAAAAGGTATTAGCCTAATCCACGATAGTGCCAGGCAAGGTTTTTTATTTGGGGGGGATTGTCACTTGAATCTCAAAGTGTTCGAATTCACTTAAAAGTGCAAATTTAAGTAAATTCTACTTAAACTTGATCATTTGCAAATCAATCTGCTCATGTTTGTGAAAAAACATTCAACTTACACATATGACAAATCTGCAGTTTATGGGATTACCTGATAAGTATGGCCACTCAACATGACCATTTCACCGGTATAATTTCTACAATCACATGGTGGCAAGCAGAGACAACGAGCATATGCTGTAGAACTAGACTGCATGCTCTGATTGCCTTCCGGGTGATACATCTCTACAGCTCAAAACAGGACCACATGTAGTAAGCATTTGACTGTTAGGCACCAGGGCTGGGAGCACCATTTTATTTTTATAGAGGGAATAAAAGCCTATGGTGGTAGGCTTGGCCAGCAAGGCACAGACTAGATGTTAGATCATTTTCTCTGAGAGAGAGGGAAGGGAAAGAAAAACACTGCAGCACTGATCTGTGCATAGTAGATGTATTATTTGCGGTACTAATGATCTTACACTCCAAATGCACTCATGTGAGTGTAAAACACTCATATCGATAATCACAGACCGAGACCCATCTAAGATTTGTTCCCCCGTTTTCCACTCAGACGTGTGGCACTGTAGCAGGTTCTTCCATAAGAACCTTGGCAGACTGACCATGTAAACTGAATAACCACAGTTGTGCTTCCAGGAAGTACCGATGAGTCCAGCGTCAATCCAGGTAAGTTTAGAAAAAACTGTTTTTTTGAAAAAGTTTTATTTTGTTACAGAGGACAAGACAACGTGTTTCGGCTCATAAAAATGCAAGCCTTCTTTAGGTCTAATTATATATGTTGTCTAGTCCTGTATAACACAACAAAAAAATTTCCGCAAAATTTTTTCAAAAGCTTTTTTTTAAAGAAGAAAAATAAACAAACTTTTTTTATTTTTTATTTTATTTTTTTTAAACTTACCGTACCTGGATTGACACTGGGGACTCATCGTTATTCCCTGGAAGCAGCACTGTGGTTATTCACCTTACACAGACCAGATGTTGGTAAGGCACAATTAAGATGGTGGTTTTGGAAGGATCACAAAGTAACTAATCTCCCATTTCTATGGTTTCAACAATCTCTTGTGTGGTTACACAGTTGACCCCAGTAATGTAAGGCTGCCTTCAGACTTGCAGATGCATCTGCAGCGTTTTGCAGATGCATCTGCAAGCATCTGCATGCAGACCGCGGCCCCTATGTTTATAATGGAGCGCACGGCGGTCTGCAGATGCTTGCAGACCGCCGTGCGCTCTCATTGCCCGCCATTAGTGATCTGTGCGCAAGCGGATGCCTGCGCACAAATCACACACTCTCGCCTGCAGCCGGGACGCGAGATGTTGCGTCCCGGGTGCGGGTGATCTCACGGCAGGGGGGCCTGGTCACTGCTGCGTGTCAAACATAGTGAGATTGCTGGCAAGCTCGCTGTTACATCACAAAACCTGACGAAACAGCGATCTCACTAGGTGTGATGGGGGTTTTAGCTGCAGCCTGGTTTTCCCCACCATGGTCCTAATCTTATAGCAGCATTCCTTAGGGTTAACAACTTAGCATACCTAGGCTTGTAGTGGCTAAATAAGGGTATAGCTCCCTGGTATTCTTAGCCCAGGGGAGGAGGGTGTAAAAGCAAGAGGGGGCTGCATGTAAAGTTTGGTTCTACAGAAACACAAGGATAGAGCGTAAGCTCATGGGCAAGGGAAAAACATGTTTTATTATATTTTTCGGACATGTGGGAACTTACTTTCCCTGCAATAATTGTCTACTTCATTTTCCTTAATCTTTATTTGTTTCTTATTTTGAGTTGACACAGAAGTGTAGAAGGGCCTGAAACTCCCCCAAGTCATCTTATTATTCATAGCACACAATAACATGTTTTGGATGAGATTTTCTTTATGCTAGGTCTGTATAATCTATATGAAACCCTAATATATATTTATATCATTAATTGTAATGGTTATATAACTTGTACAAATATTTGAAATATTTTTTGTAAATTCTTTAATATTTCTGCACATCATTTTAGAACTGTATTCAACAATGAATGCAGATATCTATGTAATTCTGCTACGCTATGGTCCAGCTTTTGAAGATTCTCCACAATCCTTGACCTGACAGCAGATGTGTCATTTTGACACCATTGTCCTGTCAACATTTTTGCATAATGAATTAGTTGACATTTTCCTCTGATTGGCATTTTGGTAGATGAAACTCTAACCCTTTAAATTCTGCCACTACTTTTAAAGCTCTGCTGTTTAGAACTATCTATTATATAATTGCCGTAGCGACTTCCGTCGGAGCGGCGCTGCTTCCGGTCGCTTGGTTAGCGAGTCCGAGCTGCTTCTCCTCTCCTGGACTCTCCCCGTGGCCGCGTAGCGGCCAAGGCGACTCACGAAGCAATGCCCGCAAAGCGGGCATTGCGAGTCGTTGCAGCCTAGCGAAGCAATGCCCGCGAAGCGGGCATTGCGAGTCGCTACAACCGCTAACCAAGCCACCGAAGCCCATACTCCTGTAGTGTACACCGCTATAGTATACTACAGTCCCATGCCCATAAGCGCCATGGGACTGTAGTATACCATCGCGCTGTACACTACAGCCCCCTGCCGCTCTAAGCCACTACGCGCTGCTGTACTGTACACCGCTATAGTATACTACAGTCCCATGCCCATAAGCGCCATGGGACTGTAGTATACCATCGCGCTGTACACTACAGCTATAGTATACTACAGTCCCATGCCCATAAGCGCCATGGGACTGTAGTATACCATCGCGCTGTACACTACAGCCCCCTGCCGCTCTAAGCCTACCCCCTAAGGCACCGCCGCCCCTAACCCCCTACCCCCTAAGCCCCGCAGCAGCCCCGACCACCTAACCCCCGACCCGCACCATCCAAAGCCGCCGCCGATACCCCCTAAGCCCCGCCGTCTACCTCCTAAGCCATCGCCGCCCCTACCTAAGCCCCTACCCCCTAAGCACCCTACCCCCAAGCCCCGCAGCAGCCCCGACCACCTAACCCCCGACCCGCACCATCCAAAGCCGCCGCCGATACCCCCTAAGCCCCGCCATCTACCCCCTAAGCCATCGCCGCCCCTACCTAAGCCCCTACCCCCTAAGCCCCTACCCCCTAAGCACCGCAGCAGCCCCGACCACCTAACCCCCGACCCGCAGCATCCAAACCCACCCCCGATACCCCCTAAGCCCCGCCGTCTACCCCCTAAGCCATCGCCGCCCCTACCTAAGCCCCTACCCCCTAAGCACCGCAGCAGCCCCGACCACCTAACCCCCGACCCGCAGCATCCAAACCCGCCCCCGATACCCCCTAAGCCCCGCCGTCTACCCCCTAAGCCATCGCCGCCCCTACCCCCTAGGCCCCCGCCGATACCCCCTAAGCCATGCCGCCTACCCCCTAAGGCACCGCCGCCCCTAACCCCCTACCCCCTAGACCCCCGACGATACCCCCTAAGCCATGCCGCCTACCCCCTAAGGCACCGCCGCCCCTAACCCCCTAAACCCCGCAGCAGCCCCGACCACCTAACCCCCGACTCGCACCATCCAAACCCGCCGCCGATACCCCCTAAGCCCCGACTTCCTAACCCCCGACTCGCACCATCCAAAGCCGCCGCCGATACCCCCTAAGCCCCGCCGTCTACCCCCTAAGCCATCGCCGCCCCTACCTAAGCTCCTACCCCCTAGGCCCCCGCCGATACCCCCTAAGCTCCCGCCGCTGTCCCCTGCCCCTGTCGCTAAAGCCCTACACCCTAACCCCCCGCCGTCCCCTAACCTAACGCCGCTCTCACCTAAGGCCCTACACCCGAAGCCCCCGTCCATCACTTACATGCCTTCAAGTCATCTGATCGTCCGTCCGATCGTCCGTCCGATCCTCCGTCCGGCCAGGCGTCCTCTTCCTCCGGCCCCGGGGGTCTTCTCTCTTCTTTCCGCCATCTCCGCCTCTTCGTCCGGCCCCGGGGATCTTCTGTCTTCTTTTCCGAAAATTCCACCTCCGACGTCCTCTTCCTTCTCATTAAGATAGAATGGAGGAAAAATCCCCCATTCTACCTCAATGAGATCTCACGCCGTCTTCTGATTGGTCGCTGGATAATGCCCTCAGCCAATCAGAAGAGCTCCTCATTCAGTTTTCATTCAGGTCCGCCTTTTTTCCCCATTGACATACATTACCGGTGTGTCGGCGATTTTATGGCCGCCCCCCTGGTTCTATTTGTCGGCCCTAAAATCGCGGACACACCGCTAATGCATCTCTATGGGCAAGTCAGCTCGAATTCTGATTGGTCGCCGTTCAATCCGAAATCGGGCTGACTGCCCATAGAGATGCATTAGCGGTGTGTCCGCGATTTTACGGCCGACAAATAGAACCAGGTGGTCGGCCATAAAATCGCCGACACACCGCTAATGCATGTCTATGGGCAAGTCAGCTCGAATTCTGATTGGTCGGCGTTCAATCCGAAATCGGCCTGACTGCCCATAGAGATGCATTAGCGGTGTGTCCGCGATTTTAGGGCCGACAAATAGAACCAGGTGGGCGGCCATAAAATCGCTGACACACCGGTAATGTATGTCAATGGGCAAAAAAAGGCGGACCTGAATGAGAACTGCGTCTCAGTCAAACTTAAAAAAATAAATAAATTAAATAATAAAAAAAATAATTAAAAAAGAATTAAAAAATAATAAAAATATTAATTAAAAATAATAAACAATTCAATAAAAATAATAATAAAAAAATAAAATATATGCTAATAAGATCAGCCCTTTGCGGACCTCAATGAGAACTGCGTCTCAGCCTAAATAATAAATTAAATATATAAAAAAAATAATTAAAAAAGAATTAAAAAATAATAAAAAAAATTAATTAAAAATAATAAAAAATTCAATAAAAATAATAATAAAAAAATAAAATATATGCTAATAAGATCAGCCCTTTGCGGACCTGAATGAGAACTGCCTCTCAGCCTAAATAATAAATTAAATAATAAAAAAAATAATTAAAAAAGAATTAAAAAATAATAAAAAAAAATAATTAAAAATAATAAAAAATTCAATAAAAATAATAATAAAAAAATAAAATATATGCTAATAAGATCAGCCCTTTGCGGACCTGAATGAGAACTGCGTCTCAGCCTAAATAATAAATTAAATAATAAAAAAAATAATTAAAAAAGAATTAAAAAATAATAAAAAAAAAAAATTAAAAATAATAAAAATTTCAATAAAAATAATAATAAAAAAATAAAATATATGCTAATAAGATCAGCCCTTTGCGGACCTGAATGAGAACTGCCTCTCAGCCTAAATAATAAATTAAATATAATAAAAAAAAGAATTAAAAAAGAATTAAAAAATAATAAAAAAAATAATTAAAAATAATAAAAAATTCAATAAAAATAATAATAAAAAAATAAAATATATGCTAATAAGATCAGCCCTTTGCGGACCTGAATGAGAACTGCGTCTCAGCCTAAATAATAAATTAAATAATAAAAAAAATAATTAAAAAAGAATTAAAAAATAATAAAAAAAAATAATTAAAAATAATAAAAAATTCAATAAAAATAATAATAAAAAAATAAAATATATGCTAATAAGATCAGCCCTTTGCGGACCTGAATGAGAACTGCGTCTCAGCCTAAATAATAAATTAAATAATAAAAAAAATAATTAAAAAAGAATTAAAAAATAATAAAAAAAAATAATTAAAAATAATAAAAAATTCAATAAAAATAATAATAAAAAAATAAAATATATGCTAATAAGATCAGCCCTTTGCGGACCTGAATGAGAACTGCGTCTCAGCCTAAATAATAAATTAAATAATAAAAAAAATAATTAAAAAAGAATTAAAAAATAATAAAAAAATTAATTAAAAATAATAAAAAATTCAATAAAAATAATAATAAAAAAATAAAATATATGCTAATAAGATCAGCCCTTTAGCGCACCTGAATGACAACTGCCTCTCAGCCTAAATAATAAATTTAATAATAAAAAAATAATTAAAAAATAATTAAAAAATTATAAAAAAATAAATAAAACATAATTAAAAAATAAATAACAAATAATAAATAATAATTTAAAAAAAAATGCTAATAATAATTATTACTGCTAATAATAATGCTATTAATGCTAATAATTATGTTATTAATGCTATTATTAATGCTAATAATGCTATTATTAATTCTATTAATGCTAATAATAATGCTATTAATGCTATTAATAATGTTATTAATGCTATTATTAATGCTAATAATCCTATTATTAATGCTATTTATGCTAATAATAATGATATTAATGCTATTAATAATGTTATTAATGCTATTAATAATGCTAATAATGCTATTATTAATGCTATTAATGCTCATAATAATGCTATTAATGCTATTAATAATGTTATTAATGCTATTATTAATGCTAATAATGCTATTATTAATTCTATTAATGCTAATAATAATGCTATTAATGCTATTAATAATGTTATTAATGCTATTATTAATGCTAATAATGCTATTATTAATGCTATTAATGTCAATATTTATCCTATTAATGGTATTATTAATGCTATTAATGCTAATAATAATGCTATTAATGCTATTAATGCTAATAATAATGCTATTAATGCTATTAATAATGTTATTAATGCTATTATTAATGCTAATAATGCTATTATTAATGCTATTTATGCTAATAATAATGCTATTAATGCTATTAATAATGCTATTAATGCTATTAATAATGCTATTAATCCTATTATTTATGCTATTAATGCTAATATTTATCCTATTGATGGTATTATTAATGCTATTAATGCTAATAATAATGCTATTAATGCTAATAATAATGCTATTAATGCTATTAATAATGTTATTAATGCTATTATTAATGCTAATAATGATATTATTAATTCTATTAATGCTAATAATAATGCTATTAATGCTATTAATAATGTTATTAATGCTATTATTAATGCTAATAATCCTATTATTAATGCTATTTATGCTAATAATAATGCTATTAATGCTATTAATAATGCTATTAATGCTATTAATAATGCTATTAATCCTATTATTTATGCTATTAATGCTATTAATGCTAATATTTATCCTATTAATGGTATTATTAATGCTGTTAATGCTAATAATAATGCTATTAATGCTAATAATAATGCTATTAATGCTATTAATAATGTTATTAATGCTATTATTAATGCTAATAATCTATTATTAATGCTATTTATGCTAATAATAATGCTATTTATGCTATTAATAATGTTATTAATGCTATTAATAATGCTAATAATGCTATTATTAATGCTATTAATGCTAATAATAATGCTATTAATGCTATTAATAATGTTATTAATGCTATTAATAATGCTAATAATGCTATTATTAATGCTATTAATGCTAATAATAATCCTATTAATGGTATTAATAATGCTATTCATGCTATTAATAATACTATTAATGCTATTAATGCTAATAATAATGCTATTAATGCTATTAATAATGTTATTAATGCTATTATTTATGCTAATAATGCTATTATTAATTCTATTAATTTTAATAATAATGCTATTAATGCTATTAATAATGTTATTAATGCTATTATTAATGCTAATAATGCTATTTATGCTAATAATAATGCTATTAATGCTATTAATAATGCTATTAATGCTCTTATTTATGCTATTAATGCTATTAATGCTAATATTTATCCTATTAATGGTATTATTAATGCTATTAATGCTAATAATAATGCTATTAATGCTATTAATGCTAATAATAATGCTATTAATGCTATTAATAATGTTATTAATGCTATTATTAATGCTAATAATGCTATTATTAATCCTATTAATGCTAATAATAATGCTATTAATGCTATTAATAATGCTATTAATGCTATTAATAATGTTATTAATGCTATTATTAATACTAATAATGCTATTATTAATGCTATTAATGCTAATAATAATGCTATTAATGCTATTAATAATGCTATTAATGCTATTAATTATGCTATTAATGCTATTAATGCTAATATTTATCCTATTAATGCTATTAATGCTAATAATAATTCTATTAATGCTAATAATAATGCTATTAATGCTATTAATGCTATTAATTATGCTATTAATGCTATTAATGCTAATAATAATGCTATTAATGCTATTAATAATGTTATTAATGCTATTATTAATGCTAATAATGCCAATAATAATGCTAATAATAATGCTATTAATGCTATTAATGCTAATATTTATCCTATTAATGCTAATAATAATGCTATTAATGCTATTAATAATGCTATTAATGCTATTAATTATGCTATTAATGCTATCAATGCTAATATTTATCCTATTAATGGCATTATTAATGCTATTAATGCTAATAATGCTATTAATAATGCTATTAATGCTAATAATAATGCTATTAATGCTATTAATACTTTTATTAATGCTCATAATACTGCTAATAATGCTATTAATACTGCTATTACTGCTAATAATAATGCTATGGCTTATATTATTGCTGTTGATGATGCGATTATTATTTAAAAATCTTTAAAAAAACAATAAACATATTTTAGATACCCGATGCATTTGCATCAGGCTAACAGCTATAACTACTATAATCAAATTAATGCACGTTCTAGAATCCCGATGCATTTGCATCGGGCTCACAGCTAGTATTAAATAATAGAGGTTGATTTCTTTCCTAAGTACCTGCAATACAATACAAATACAATAGAGAAGAGTTTTTAGCCCGTTATTCATGGATGACCCATCACTTAAGGCAATAAACTCTGAAGAGAACCTGTCACCTTCCATTTTAATCCTAATCAGTTATGTTAATTGCAGTCTAATATTCTCTTTTCCTTTGGTACACAATACAACAATCATGCAATGTGTATTGTGACTAAGGCTCTGAGTTGGGTAGCTTGTATATGGAGACTTAGGTTAAACATATCGCTGTACTATCTACAATTATGCCACAGGGGAAGAGGTGTACTTTTGTTGGACCTATAATTGTCTATGGAATTACAGTAAGCATTAAAATAGTTTTTCATCGTTAACTTTTTTAGTCTAAAGGCTTAGTATGTGTAAAATAACAAAGTCAATGTCTCGTCCCTGGCGGGCACCATGGGGTACGTAGAACCGGGCCCTCTCGCTGTCGTCTGGGACTGCGGGATGTCACGGTGGCATGACCAAGTCCGTGATCCCCTCGTCGGGCGAGCAGTTAAAAAGGGGAATTTAGAAAAATGGAGAAAAATAAAATAAAAGTTAAAAAAAATAAGAGTGTTGTGATGCCACCCGTGGAATGCGGCTAGTATAGCCTCTGCTGAACTCGGGACTTCTGGGGATGATGGGAGTAGCGGCAAGGATTGTTCAGCTCTCCATTGGAAGAGCAGGTCCCCAGGGCAACTGTAAAGTTTATGGATGTGCAGGGCTCATTGGGGGTGCAGGGTTCAGTGTATGAAAGAACTGACAGACACTGGGGTCACAGTCTCCTATACCTTTACTGATGCAAACACATAAAAGGTCCCTTTTAAATATTGTGCTTCACCATAAAACACTTTACCTTACAAAGTATCCCAAAAACTCCCTCAAGGGGTTCTTATTGATACCTTAAGTGAATATGCACACCAATTTAAATTGACAAAACTGATTACTTTATTGTTTAAACTATTAATTCATAAAATATAGTACCATTACATGGCATATTAAAGGGCTTACAGTCCCCTTACACATTTATACAGGGTACGCATTAAATACATAGGGTGCACACCTATTGAGTTCATATATACATCATACAGAACTTTTCATGTATGCACTGTCCCTTTAATATTAACCCAGGATTCTTTGTCAAACTCCTAATACAAGTGCTTTCACAGTGTACTAAGCAGACCAGCTGCTATTGCCACAATACAAAAAAAATATATATATAGTTTCAGAGTTTGTAATAAACAAAAACCTGATGCAGTGCTCCTATAGTGAGTGCTTATCCCCTGTTGCCTATGTATCCCCTGTTGCTATGCCACTGCCAATGCATGTTTCAAAGTTAAAACTTCTTCCTCAGGACGTGCGCCTGACATTAGGAATCTCGGGTTTAATTCCAGCTTGTATAACAAAGCTGGTATTAACCCCTCTGTCACCCAGCGTGCGTCCACCATCAGGGCCACTGGAAGAGCCTGATAAAGCACCTGGAAATGGCACTTATTAATGCGCCATTTTCAGGGGCGACTGTGGGCTGTTGTTCTTTAGTGTGGGGGGCCCTATAACAATGGGCCTTCCCCCCACTGGGAATACCAGCCCTCAGCTGCCTAGTTTTACCTTGGCTGGCATTGAAAAATAGGGCGAAGCCCATGAATTTTTTTTTGCCAGCCAAGGGAAAATTAGGCAGCTGAGGGTGGCAGCTCATAGCTGTCTGCTTTCATCGGGCTGGACTTAAAATTGCTGCGAAGCCCCCACACATTTTTTTTTTAAATATTTATTAATTTCACACCCTATAACACCAGGTTGGTTGCCCTACATGAATGTGTATGGCAACCAAGCAGAATCACTGTCCACATTGAGGAAAAGCACTCTGACTACAACAGGCAATCACAGAAGCTCTCAAACAGTGTAAGATAAGATAAGATAAGATAAACTTTATTGATCCCGGAGGAAATTACAGTATTACAGTATTACAGCAGCCATTGAGCCTCTCTGATTGGCTGTTTGTCTGACAGTGCAGTGAATGTGTAATTAGCCTAATAGGCGGCCCCGGAAGTAGCAGCGGGAGACAGGTGAACCCGATCTAGCTATTCTGTCCTATCTATCCTGTCTATTCTTATGTCTGCAAGAAATATCATGCTAAAATCGCTTTCCCTAAACATTCCCTGTGCTGTCTGTGTTTGCGGTCCATGATTTTTGTTTGACCCATAGACTTGCATTGGCGAGTCTCGTCCGACACTCGCATGAAATCGCAGCATGTTGCGACTGACTCGTCATCTGAGTGTCGGACAAGGAAAAAAGTCCGACACTCAGAAATGTGCTCTCAGAAATTGACTAATATTGGTCCGACGGCAATGCGATTTTTACTCGCTTTGCAGTCGTCTGAGTTTCACGCCAGTGTGTCCAAGCCCTAACAACCAGTCAGTGAATAATGGAGAACACATGTATATACAGTAGATTTAGAAAAATAGATCCGCACCGTCTGGGTTTCTTGATAAAACTCAAATTCTTTATTCAATCATACAAATAAAAGACAACACATGTTCTGGGGTACACAAGCCCCCCCTAACGCCTTACGCATTTCGGATAACACTCCTTAGTCATCGGCCTATGACTAAGGAGTGTTATCCGAAACGCGTAAGGCGTTGAGGGGGAGCTTGTGTACCCCAGAACATGTGTTGTCTTTTATTCGTATGATTGAATAAAGAATTGGACTTTTATCAAGAAACCCAGAAAGTGTGGATCTATTTTTTCTCAATCTATGGGAAGCCTGGAGACCAGCCAGAGATCCTTGCACTAACAGCCTTGAAAGGTCACGGTGAGCTGTACTCTCTTGCAATTTTTATACAGTGGATATACAGTCTATGAGATGTTCCTTTTTTCAGCATCTCAATGACTTTAACGAACATGTTCTGCCTGCAAAATTGTCAAGAGAAAGACATGTCTTCATTTATTTTATGCAGCCCATAGTCATCAATCAGATATGTGAATAACCCCATAGAATAGACTTTGTCACTGTTCTGTCAGGAACAAAAACTGACAACCCAAGCATGACCAACACTGGCATGTGAATAAGGCCTTGTTTATTTAGACAGGACTGTCGAGCCCAGTGATTGTTGCAGCGGTCACGTGCTGTAGTTGTGATGTCACTGCTGTAGCCATATGAACAGCGACTGGGGGCAGCATCGCAGTGGAAATGCTGGTGCATCAGGGTGTAAGTAGGGCATATTTCATTACCTATGAAAGTGTAGAAGTGTCAGTGTCAGAGGCCTGGTGTAGCCAATGGCAAGGCATGGCAGCTCCTGCCCCAGCTGACTCCTTGGTACAACAGTTCAGTTCAGTGGTGTAACTGTCTGGCGGGCCCCGGTGCGAAACTTAGACCTGGCCACCCCCCCATGTTGATGAAATGTATGGGCCTCATGTAACGTTCTAAATCCTTTAAAGACTCACAAATTGACCACTCTCCCCCTCATTATGTATTATTGAACCTCATCCTGCTATATATGGTCCTCCTGGAATATGGCCTTATCATGGTACATGCGTCTCCAATCCTGGTTTATATGGTCTGCCTCCTCCCATCACCATAGTCGTCCAATTATTATAATGCATCCCCATATTCCTCCATATATTACAATGTATCCACATAGTCCTTTAAGTATTATAATGCATCCCATAGTCCTCCATTCATAAGGTAGCCCCCATAGTCATTCCATTTTTATAATGAATCCCCATTATTCTCCATATAATATACTGCAGCCTTACATCCCTCCATATATCATAATGTAACCTCATAGCCCTCCTTATAGCACAATGCAGCTTCATATCCTCTCCATATAGTGTAATATAGCCTCATAGCCTCTCCATATAGTATAATGCAGCATCTTATTCTCTCCATATAGTATAATACAGCTGTCACGGGTGCACGGATGACAGGGTAGAGGCCACGCGCAGACGGTCCCAGCGTTTGGCCAATCAGCCATAATGTTTGAGGACGGTCCGTCTTTCAGGGCATTTACCTTCTGTGTAGATAGAGAGAAGGTATGATAAGATCTCCCTATCATGGGGAGACGGCTGGAAGGTCTTGTGCTCGGTCTGGTTTCTACACCAGTATTCTGGGTCACTAGGACCCAGCAGGTTCTTCCCACCTTTATAAGGAGTTTCATTGCCCTCCCTCGGTGCAGGTGATATTTCCTTGTGCACTCATTATCCTTGCTCCAGCAGAAGCTGAGGTTGTGCAAGATAAGTGTTTTCTTTCCCATTGTCTGTTTTTCCTTGTGTTTGTCTTTAGTTGTTAGTGGAGGGTCTAGTGAACCTCTCCATCTGATCCTTAGATAAGGTAGTGCTAGGATCAGAGAGGGACGAGGTTCGTGGTCGGCGACAGTTGAGGAAACTGTATAGGGACGTCAGGGCAGACAGGGTCACCCCAGTAAGACTAGGGGTCACCCTCTCCCTCTTGTGCCCATAGCTTTAGGGACTCCTTATTCCCCCCCCCGTCGTTGTCCTACGCTGAGTGTCTCTCCCGCTCCCAGCGTGACAACAGCCTCATAGCCTCTCCATATAGCATAATGCAGCCTCATAGTCTCTCCCATATGGTATAATACAGCCTCATAGCCTCTCCATAGAGTATAATGCAGCCTCATAGCCTCTCCATATAGTATAATATAGCCTCATAGTCCTCCATATAGCATAATACAGCCTCATAGCTCTCCAGATAGTGCAGTCTCAAAACTTTCCATATAGTGCAGCCTTATGTATGCAGCCTCATATCTCTCTATATAGTGCAGTATTATATATGCAGCCTTATATCTCCCATATAGTGCAGTATTATGTTCAGCCTTAGATCTCCCATATAGGCAGTATTATGTGCAGCCTTATATCTCCCATATAGGGCAGTATTATGTGCAGCCTTAGATCTCCCATATAGGGCAGAATTATGTGCAGCCCTAGATATCCCATATAGTGCAGTATTATGTGCAGCCTTAGATCTCCCATATAGGGCACGATTATGTGCAGCCTTATATCTCCCATATAGTGCAGTATTATGTGCAGCCTTAGATCTCCCATATAGTGCAGCATTATGTGCAGCCTTAGATCTCCCATATAGTGCAGCATTGTGTACAGCCTTAGATCTCCCATATAGGGCAGTATTATGTGCAGCCTTTTATCTCCCATATAGGGCAGTATTATGCGCAGCCTTATATCTCCCATATAGGGCAGTATTATGTGCAGCCTTATATCTCCCATATAGGGCAGTATTATGTACAGCCTTATATCTTCAATACAGAGCAGTATTATGTGCACCCTTATATATGACCCCCCTACCAATACTCTGGACATACTGCACTCACTTATTTTAAAAAAATATCTGTACTTACCTCTCCTGGTTCCCTCGCTACTCCAGCCATCTCCTCTTACAGAAACCGAGGATTCAAGCCTCAGAAGAAGGAGGAAGAGGTGCCGCCGGCCAGGAAGCTGGCAGGTCAGAGGAGGCGAGGGGAGGGAGCAGCAGCAGGAAGTAGGAGGCTTCCCTCCCCTCCTCTCCCTGACACACGGGCCCTATCTGCCGCGATGTCTTAGGGATGTGTGTTCTCAGGGATGCACATCCATGCGAAACGGGCACCCGGCACTGCGATCAGCGGCCTCAGGGGGCAGCATACACATTATGGAACATACAGTTTTTCAATATACATAAATGCAAAACTCAAAGGTATCCCTTGGGTGACAGGATGGCAACACCTCTGACCCTAACTTTATTACTGGTGTGAGCAAAAAAGACATTCATATTACATCACTATTAAAATGGTAAAATATGTTGGCTCGAATTAATGAACAGTTAATTTGATAGCAATGTGGGACTATGTAAAGGGGATAAAGAGCTGGCAGCCAAGTGTTTTATGTCTCAGAGGTGTTTCAGACAGTGAATTCCAACTTAGTATTTCTTCATAGGGTCACATTTGGGAGGTTGCATCCATTGGAAGGATGCATTAAAGGATCCATTTTTATGGCAATTTTTTTTTCATTTTTAGAGCATGCATTAACGCATGGTACATATATGTACCATGCGTCAACGCATGCGTTCCCCATAGACTCCCATATTTAAAAAAGTATGCATTTTCGCAAAAGCACCAAAATACACTGCAGAACGCATTTTTTGGTGCTTTTGCAGAAATGCATAGTGTCAAACGCAAGTATGACCCCTAGTGTCAGTCAGGAAAATTGGACTGCACTTATATGTCATCTGAGTGTGATCAAATGTTTTTAACAGACCCATAGGCTAGAATGGCCAAGTGCCATCCCATTCTTGGAGGCAAATTATGTATGCTGCAATTGATTTTCCTCTAATCACTTCGTCCGAGGACACAATCAGATGGGTGCACTGCCTGATTGAATAACATTGGTCTGAATGTGATCTGATTTTTTGACAGACAGCACTCAGACCTAAAATACCGTGTAAGGCTGGGGTCAGACTACTTTTTTTAGCCGATGTCACTGACATGCAGTGTTTCCCTGTCAGCTCTGCTAAAGCGGACGCTATTCCGCTGGATGTGTGGCCGGTTACTACGGTCAACATCGGGTAACCAGGGACAGTGTTGAGCAGCAGCGGCGCAGACTAGCGCATATGCGCTGCTGAAAAAATTAATACGTTTTTAGCGGATGTCAGTGACATCTGCTAAAAACGGTAGTCTGCCTCAGCCTAAGTTTTATCTGTGCAAGTTTTAAATATTGTACATTAGAAACAGTCAAACCTATGCAAAAAGTATGGTGGACAGATTTCAGAGAGCTATTGTAGGCAGACTCTCATACTGCTATGGCATGTCAGATATTGGAAATGAACAAGTCTCTGATGGGTAACACATCTGCTGGAGTAACTAACCCAGCTCATACTATCATTCACATCCATAATCTTTTTAGCCATATAATCCTATATTGTACATGTCTATAATACTCTTATCTATTTAATCCTTTCCTCTTCCTACATAATCCAGTTATCTATATTGAATCTAACCTCTATCTGTTATTTATTGATTTCTCCATAAAGCATCTATGAAGTCCAGCAATGTTTCCAGAGGAATAATGTATTCCTCAGCATTAGATTGCACTAGCTGCAGCCAGCAGACAGTCTAATTACTGGTTGTGTTGCTTCGCCTATGGCTGTGGAACGCGTGGGGATTGAAGGCGGAATGACCATTGACAATTATTAATGTTGTGTAACTCATCCATAATTTTTATCAGACAAATATTCAATTAAATATGATATTAATGTGGTCGCTGTAGATTGATTTGTAGACAGAACAGACTCAAATGACCTTCAGACAAATTAAGACAAAGATAAGGCTGAACTTCCAGTATCAGAATCCATCAAGTACAGGAACAACACATTTTATTTGTCCACTATGTATTGTAAGTTATAGAGGGAAATAGTGACCAACAGAAAATAGTTATACAGAATAAATCACAGAAGTGTCAACAGAAGATAATGGATTATCTGCAGACTGATGCCCCAGTCTCAGATCTCGATTTCTCTAGGTAACTACTTACTTGGTGGTTACAACTTCATAACTTCACACACTATTTCACTATTAAATGAGTAAGGATAGGACTAAAAACTTCGATGCAATTGTAAATCTGAATTATGACTTGATGAGTAAGAAGAATATCATCCAGGTTTTACATTTGTTATAATTGATGACTTTGCTCAAATAAAAAAGGACCAGGTTGCTCTACTTAGCGCAGCGCTATTAAAGTGAACCTTGTGACAACATAGACTCTTTCAATATAGCATGAGTTAAGTTTCTTATATTAGCCAGACATGATGATATTTTGTTTGTTAAATTGCGATAAGCCACTCACTTTTTTGCCAGAATCTTAGGAGTCTACCAGTGTCCAAAACTTTATGTAATTATCTCACCCCTTTGTCAGAGAAGGTCAGAGACTCAAAGACAATTAAGGATGCAAGCCTTCTATTGTCCAAAGATGTGCATTGCTAAATTCATGTAAATTACCTCAGCCACCATTGTTTGATGTTGTGAATTGCAGACTAAATGTAACTAGCCTTAGCCACCTTCTGTCCACATTATTTAAATTAACATTATCCAATCTGATTGAAATCTAGCCAATGAGAGCATAGTCTTAGGCTAGGGTCACACTTTAAACATGAATTGCGTTCAACGCATCCAGATCCGGATGCGGTGAACGCAATTGTCATCATACCTGAAGCCACAATCCGGTGACCGGATTGCTCAGGATGTGTAATCCTGAGCAATCCGGATACCGGATAGATTGCTCATCCCTGCTGCCATAGGGATGAGCAAACTGTTCTATGTATAGTAAATCAATTAATTTAATAAATAAATGATTGATTAATGTCTCTAGGGGGTGCCTAGTTCCCCTAGAGACCTTACACCCACTCAGGTGGGCTTATCCTGCTTTAATCTGTAATGTACAAAAGCACCGGGCTCCTGAGAGCAGCGCGCATGACCCCCCCTTGCCAGTAGACCTGTCCCTGCACCCCTCTTATCTTTTCTATCTATCCCTTTTGCAGAATAAAACGATGTATTAAAGTAGAGAATACAGGTTATAATTACGTGTTGTGTGATTTTCAGTTTCTGTACAGGTGGGGCTGTCTGCTGCTCCCTCCGCCCGCTATTAATTATGCATGCCCTGTCTTAGCTAGCAGTAGTGCTGAGAGCCTGGCTGCATCATGAAAGGGGTGGGGCTACTGGTATGACACAATTTAAGCCCCGCCCCTTTCATGACGCGGCCAGGCTATGGGCAGGCACCGCCATAGACCTAATGTTAAAGCTTTCAGGACCATGGATAGTGGCAGATACAGTACAAAGATTATGTACTGTATCTCCTCCACAATGAGGAGGCACCGGGTTTCATTCATAAAATTGTAAATGCCGACAATAGCCGGCAAGACTATAATTCCACATATTAACCCCTCACATGCCGACCTGTGTGGATAGCATGTCTCTAGGGAGGGTGGGCACCCCCTAGAGACATGTTGCCCACATCTATTACTAAGATTAACTCTTTGTTCATCCCTGCGGCAGCTGATGGGAGTAGCACAACCCGGTACAATGGTTCATTTAGAGAGCTGGTAAAGGTGAGGAAGTGGTCATGTGACCCTAAAGAGGACTGAAGTAATGCAGGATCACATACATATTTATAAAGGACTAGCTGTACTACCCGGCTTCGCCCGGGTTAATAACTGCTGTTAACAAAATAGAATGTGTTAACAAAAATTTATTCAGCACACAAAAACCACAAAACATGTCCCTATAGGGACACATGCACTCACCCCACAGGGACACACACACACACACACCACAAAGAGACACACACAACACAGATACACACACACCACACAGACACCCCCCACAGGACACACACACATACACACCCTATAGGGACACATGCACTCACCCCACAGGGACACACACACACCACAAAGAGACACACACAACAGAAACACACACACCACACAGACACCCCCCCACAGGGACATACACACCCTATAGGGACACATGCACTCCCCCCACAGGGACACACACATACACACACAGACGGACACAGATGTGCACAAATCACCTCACACAACTCGCCTCATATGTCTGGTATCTTTAATTTCCAAATATAAACATCTGATTAAAGACAGCCAATGTGCAACTCAGGTGCCATATAGGGAATTAAGGCAGATGTCAGTGACATGAGCTGTCTATTATGTGTATGTGTGAGGTAACATATACTGCCCGGCCAGGGGAGGGTTTACTGTTGGCTGGAGATTTATTAGGCTGCCTATAGCAACCAATCACAGCTCAGCTTCTATTTTCCTACAGGTCATTAATATGACATATTCAAATTCTATTTTGTTATAGCTAACAGCAGTTATTTGTTAACCCGGGCATTATTGTGGTAAAAATAGTCTGTAACTGGCAGTTTCTATATCCTCTCACATAGAGGTAATGTGACTGACATCAGCCTTTCCACCAACACACCCTAACTGACATCCTATTACCTCACAGACATCCTATTACCTCACAGAAGCTTTACTGAGAATGTCCTTTGTTGTCTATATTAACCAATCAGAGCTCAGATTAACAGTAGCAAAATAGAAGCAGAGCTGTGATTGGTTGCTATTGGCAGCCTGATAAACCCCCAGGCAACAGGAAACCCTCCCCCCTGACAGTATATATTAGCTCACACATACACATAATAGACAGCTCATGTGACTGACAGCTGCCGTATTTCCTATATGGTACATTTGTTTCTCTTGTAGTTTTGCTGCTTATTAACCAGATTTTTATTGTTGAAGGATAATACCAGACTTGTGTGTGTTTTAGGGCATTATGTGGCGAGGTTGGTGTATGTGTGGTGAAATGTGTGCTGAGGGTGGTATATGTGTTCAAGCACGTGGTAGTGTGAGCCGCATTTTGTGTGTGTGTTCATATCCACGTGTGTGGTGAGTATCCTATGTCGGGGCCCCACCTTAGCAACTGTATGGTATATACTCTTTGGCGGCATCGCTCTCATTCTTTAAGTCCCCCTTGTTCACATCTGGTAGCTGTCAATTTGCCTACAACACATTTCCTTTCACTTTTTCCCCATTATGTAGATAGGGCCAAAATTGTTTGGTGAACTGGAACGCTCAGGGTTAAAATTTCGCCTCACAACATAGCCTATGATGCTTTCGGGGTCCAGACGTGTGACTGTGCAAAATTTTGTGGCTATAGCTGACAGCTGTCGATTTTCCTCCAACACTTTTCCTTTCCCTTTTTCCCCATTATGTAGATAGGGGCAAAATTGTTTGGTGAATTGGAATGCGCGGGGTTAAAATTTCGCCTCACAACATAGCCTATGACGCTCTCAGGGTCCAGACGTGTGACTGTGCAAAATTTTGTGGCTGTAGTTGCGACGGTGTAGATGCCTATCCCGGACATACATACACACATACATACATACACACACACATTCAGCTTTATATATTAGACTAGCTGGGTGCCCGATGCACATGCATCGGGATTCTAGAAGAGCGAGTCTCTGACTCGCAATGGCCGCTTCGCGGCCAATGCTTCGCGCTGCTAAGGCGACTCGCCATGCCCGCTGCGCGGGCATAGCGAGTCGCCTTAGAACTGCTCGCAATGGCCGCTGCGCGGCCAATGCTTCGGCGTATCCACATGACCACGCCGACTCGCAGTGCGAGTGGACTCAGAAGGGGCAAAAAAACCCATTTGCAATTATATAATAGATTAGGAGATAGTAATGTTAGCAGGAGTGCTTCTTTAAGGATTTTAAGGATTGCAGAATAGCTGCAAAAAGTCTACAGGAAAACCAGCAGCAGGAAATCTGCACTTAACAGTATGGATGTTGCTGCTGTCCTGCAGAGAACAGTACAGTATGTAGAATCAATACATGGAAAAAATATGGTACTTTATTCACTTCTCCTTTCCTTTTTTTCATCTTTCTTTTGCTTCTCTGACTATTGTGTGGCGCCCCTGCGATCAGGAGGCCATAAAGGGAACTGCAGCCAGGAAGGTAGGAACGACAGTTGAACCCCAACACCCTCACAGCTCACATAACCCACATACCAGTAGAGGGCAGCACCCAACCCGGAGCCCAGGAACTCTAGGCGGGCAAGAGGTGGTGGGTTTAGAGACAGTGGGTGGGCCAGCAAGCAGGTCAGGTGACAGAGGGTAGATATAGAGCAGGGGGAGGAGAAAGGAGTCAGTAGGCCGAGGTAGGCTGAGATGCAAAGACAGAAACACACGTCCTGGAAGAGTGGGGTGGAAGGAACGCAGAATCTGGAGAGCAAGTGTGAGCCACAGAGAGAAAGCCTATCCGGAGCCAGCACCCCAGGAGTGTGATGGACGAGAGGACCAGTGATACTGGGTCCTAGAACCACGGCTGAGACGGCAGACTGCAGGCGGAGTAGCCCTCCTATTGAACACAAAGACACGGTTAGAAGGAGACTGGTAGAGCCTCATCCATGAGGACTATTGGAGGCTAGGCTAGCAGCAGAGTGTCGGCTCTGAAGGGGACCGTTGCTTCACCCGGTTTTCCCAGACAACCGACGGGGGACTCTAGCTACATGTTAGGGTTCCCACCCCAAAGGACAGGCAGCTCAGTGACAACCCAGAGGACCCACAGGGGCCCGAGTCACCCCCATACTGTCCGGAGATGCACAACAAGCGAGAGAGAGAGAGAATCAGAGCCTGGAATGGACAGAGATGAGTGAGGGGTCATAGAAAGGAAGAACCTGGCTGCAGAAAGTAAAGGGACCCGGAGGGGAGAGTTATGCCCGTGTAAAGACTGTGAACTGTGACTGTGAACTGTAACTGAGAAGCTGAGAAGTAAAACACGGTGAACCCTGATTCTGACTCCCTTGCATGTTTTCCTATTGCCTGCATATGATTCCTCCCCAACAGAACCGCAGAGGAATACAGCCTGCTAACTGGAGAGCCACAGCCTGCCAGCTCTGAACCCAGAAAGAGGATTTCTGCAGCATCAGGACAGTAAGTGCATTGCACCCAGCCCAAGCCTGCATCATACACTACACCATAGACTTTATCATCACTGCCCAGGGGAACCTAGTTCTACCCCGGAGAACTATTCCATCTTAGCTGCCATTACTTCATCCCCGGAGGTTCTGCAGCAGCGGTGATCCCCACTACTGACCACAAACCGTGGGTGGCGTCACGACTGACATTATCCCCTGTAAATATTCCCTTTTCACTGTCAGGCCAGGGACACGGTCTGGACCAGTACCACCCGTGACATCCCCAGTAGCAGACCCGGTCTGGTACCGAGTACCTCGCCCCAATGGGCTCGACAATTGCACAGACCAGCATCCTGCAGTGATTCCTTGGTCTCATAGTACATGATATGATCACAGTTGTCCTAGTTTTACATATACTAGCAGGGAACCAAGCAAGGGAGTCATGGAAATGTAGGAGGGTGGCTCAGGTGGTCGTACATTCCTGCTCCTGAAGACGCCAAGAGTGTTTATGTCATACATAGTTTAAGGTATGCTATGTAGATTGTATAGTGTGTTAAGTAATGTTATGTAAGAAAAATGTTTGTAATGCATAGTAATATGTAATAGTGTTTTTATGAAAAATTTACCCAGCTGTAAGATGACTACAGGGGCAGAAAAAGTTAGGCATCGGACTAGCTCACAATTTGAAGGGCTAGCTCATGGGATAAGAGTCTGATTTCAGTTTAGATGACAGATAGGGAACAGGTTGTGAGGAGTACTGATGTGTAAGTTAATTAGTTGTTAAAGGTCGTGTCTAGTGGGTGACTCATGGCAACTAGAGATGAGCGAACATGTTTGCCAATTTCAAATCCAGGCCGAATTTGGCAATGTTTGTTTGGCACCTCCAACTTGAACAATTTGCTGAAAAGTCGGAAATTCAGGATTTGTTCGGTAATTGTTTGGATGACAGAAAGCATTAGCGCATTTGAACCAATGCTTCTGTTCTATGTTTTATAGTATAACGATTGGAAGGGAAGGGTGGGGGTGGGAGGTCTCAGGGTCTTAGGTAAGATAAGCGCAGGTCTCCATTTTTTTTCATTCACGCACTTACTGTGTGTGGTCCGGTCTGACCAATCAGTAATGAGCCAATCAGCACACATAAAGCAAATTGTACTTTTTGCACACAAGGGCTTGTGTCAGCTTGTGACATTTATTAGGTATGTCACATGTCCTTGCTATATAAGAACCGGCCATTTCCCCTCGTAGCCATTTTCTCAGTTTTGGAGATCAGTGACAGTCTTGCTGCGCAGTGCTGATGCTGCCAATCCTGTGTTCACTAATTAGATAGATAGCGATTCTATTTCTTTCTAGATTGAGAGATAGATAGTAGATTTAGTAACTCCTTCACAAAAAATCTTTTTTTAGGGCTAAGCAGCAGTGTTTTTGGCAAATCCCCTGTGGCACAGTGATGCTTGTATGAACAGCTGCACTAATCCTGTGCTGAAAACCTTTTAGTGCCACATCCAGGCAGCAATGACACTTTTTGCCTAGTACCATTTTTTGGCAAATACCCTGTGGTTCAGTGGTACTTGTGAAATCTGTGCAAAAAACATTTAGAGCCACATCCAGGCAGCAACAACATTTTTGCCTAGTACTATTTTTGGCAAATCCCCTGTGGCACAGTGATGCTTGTATGAACAGCTGCACTAATCCTGTGCTGAAAACCTTTTAGTGCCACATCCAGGCAGCAATGACACTTTTTGCCTAGTACCATTTTTTGGCAAATACCCTGTGGTTCAGTGGTACTTGTGAAATCTGTGCAAAAAACATTTAGAGCCACATCCAGGCAGCAACAACATTTTTGCCTAGTACTATTTTTGGCAAATTCCCTGTGGTACAGTGGTGCTTGTGAATTATTGTCAAATTCCTTTTAGTACCACATCCAGGCAGCAATCACAGTTTTTACCAAATACCATTTTTTTGACAAACCTGGTCTGCTGGATCCACATTCCCAGAATTTTTCAGCCTACAACAACTGACTTGCAAATCTGTCACCATCAAATGATAGTGGTAAAATCTGTGGTTGTGGTGGAAAGGGGAATAGGTGTGGTGTCCATGGGGCAGGTAGTAAAGTAAGGCCAGTTTCACATCACAGCCTGATCAGGTTCACATCGGACAGCCCCGGACCAGATTATGAAACAGAACCGGAGGGAAAATATGCCCTCCGGTCCGGTTTGCAGCCGGATTCGGGACATCACAGCATCAGCTGCAGAAATTTCAAGATCGCGGCTAGTGGGGAGCTGAAATCTCTGCAGGGGACAGCTCATGGTTCTGAAGTTTAGCAGCGCTCGCTGCTAAACTCCAGCACCCGGCGTCCGGCTCCCGGATCCGATTTTATGTCGATTTGGCGCCATAGACTCCCATGTTAGGGGGTGCAGGATTGTGCCGGATCCGGGAGGATCCAATTTTGTCTGATTTTTCTCCCTGACACAAAAACGCTGCAAGCAACATTTTTGTGTCCGGGAGAAAAATCTGAATTGTCCGGGATCCTTCCAGACAGATGGAAACCGGATGGCAAATAGCTGCCATCCGTCTCCATCTGGCCCTATGGGCTGCATTACTGCAAAACTAGGTCTGGGGCTGTCTGGTTTACACCGGACAGCCCAGGACCTGATTTTGCCATGGTGTGAAACCAGCCTAACCAAATATTCTGCTCAACAAATACTGGCTTCTAGGCAAACACAATAATGTCAGTTTCTTTTAGTGGACAGTCTGGTATCAACCCTTTCTTAGCAGCACATCACTAAAGGTGGCTTCACACCAGGCGACGTCGCTAGCGACATCGCTGGAAAAGTGACGTCACAGCGATGTCGCTAGCGACGTCGCGCTGTGTGACAGCGCGACGCGACCGCGAATTATCGCTGGTCGCAGGTTGACAGGTTTACGGGAAGAACCGTAAACCTGTCAACCTGCGATAAGGCTGGATTGCGCCGTGTGACATCGCCAGAGTGATGTCAGCGGCGATCCAGCCTATACCGCAGCGTTGCTGCGGATCGCTCGCTGGGCTGAGCCCAGCCCAGCGAGCGATGTCACCGCCCGCATCGCTGCGGCATCGCCGGCCGCAGCGTTGCTGTGTGACAGCTGGCCAGCGATGTCGGAACCGAGCGGGCACCCGCTCATCGCTTCCGACATCGCTGGCCAGATCGCCTCGTGTGACGGGACCTTAAGACTTGTGGATGAGGCCCAGAAAGAGCAGGTGTTACAATGGATATCAAGCATTCCATCAAGTGGCCTCTCCTCCACCTCAATTTCAACAGCAGACACTCTGCAGTCCTCAATGGTGTCTGCCCAATCACACTTGTTTCCTCATGATTCATCAGTCTCTTGCCACCCTACTGAGTGTGGGTCAACACAGATGGCCAAGTCTACAGGGCTGTTCTTGCATGCTATACCCTGGGAATCAGAGGTCTGCTCCAAAGCTTCACTGAGTCAAGAGGAGGAAGTGATCTGCACAGATGCACAAAATCTTTGTGAGTTGGATCCAGGGCCGGACGAAAAAGGGTCCGAGCATAATGTAGACCCTCATTACCAAACTTTAACCCATGATGGTGCAGGCAATGAGGTTGATGATAACACTCCGATACCTGAGGTGGATGCCTACATGACTTTGCAGCCAGGACAGGAAAAGGGTGTCTCTGAGGGCGAGAAGTATGACAACACAGAGGTTGATGATGAGTTTCTAAATCCATCTTACTGAAAACCCACAGGCAGTCAATTGATGAGCTCAGCAGAGGAGGTGGAAGAGCAGGATGATGAAGCTGACGAGGTTAAGTTGGGGCTTCATTATATAATAACCACTACAAGGACTACTCTAAGATAATCTTTATTAGATAGTTAAAAACAACCAATGTGGCTTTGTGACATGTGCAAAACACAGACCCCTCCCTCATACAGTTACACAGCATACAATATTTACATGATCCCAAAGGATCTCCCAATAGCCTAGGTACGAATATGGTGGTCTGACCTAGCGTCAAATTCGGTCAAGCGTCAACGGTCAGCTATCGTCAACCTAGTATCCTTATCAAAACTGATTACAGGAAGAACCCTTGAAATCTAGATCATATATTATTTCAAAGTACAATTTTGCAACCCGGCGCGTTTCACCAGCAGTTCTGCCAGCTCATCAGGGGTGTACAGTTTACATAATATTATACATGGTTTTTTGCAACCACACGCAGGTGGTTGGTACAGTAAATATTGGTCCTCATTTACTGTTATATTATAACTGAGACATCAGACGTTCATTTGTTGGTCCGATCCACCAAAGAGGCAAGATGGTATACGCCCTCTCACAGGCAAATAGCTTGAATAAAACCTCTCACAGATTTACTCAAAACTTGTTTTGTAGAGCCTCCATCAGACTGCAGTGATCCAATCCTGTATTCACTAGAGGCGGTTACTACCCGTGAACATCTCACATGAATTAAAGGCGTCAGTGATAATGGATCCACTGTCCACTGCTTAGAGGGCAAAATCCCTTACTGGATCAATCATAGTAAGGCCCTGGATTCAAGTGTCACCTCTCCTAATCCATGAGGGGTGCCAGGTACCTTTATATCCTTGCCTCCTCCTTCACACCACAGGTCCAGTCTGCATCTGTGTAGAAGCCGTGGCAGCTCTGCAGTTCACATGGGCAGTAAGCCTGGCCAAGCCTGGGCCTTTTTCCAGATGGCAAAGGATGACCCAACTCATATTACCTGCAAAATATGTAATCAAAATCTGAGTAGAGGCAAAAAAAACCAATAATTTAAGTACTTCAGGCATGAACTGTCATGTGGGCGTGCAGCATAAGATATAGTGGTAGCTCACCCTGCAAAAATGCGGTTTAGAGGGTCTGTGCAAACACCAACCACCCCAATCAGGACATCTGTGGCTTCTTCATCCTCTGTGACTGTGAGGACTGTTGTCACACAGACCTTTAGCCGCACAATGTTCATCTCTTTACCCACAACATCTAGTGTGATTGTCAGGCCGTCAGCTGTTTTGGAAGTGGATATGCCTGCTGGTGCTGAGTGCTGTCAGACATCGGGAGCACCACCTCTTTATGAAGGCAACATAACCTCTCTGCCTGCACCTCCCTCAGAATCCAGCAGTTTTTCTGGTACACCCTACTCTACCCTGTCTCAGTCCAGCAAATATGGTCAAATAAAAGACCATTTCCTTCTACCCATGCCAAAGCTAAGAGATTAAATTGCACCATCTCAAGCTGTTAGCTGTGGAAATGCTGCCTTCCCACTTGGTGGATACAGAGGATTTTCAGAAGCTCGTGGCCGTCACAGATCCCCAGTACCAGATGCCAAGTCGCCACTACTTCTCAAGGAAAGCTGTGCCTGTGCTCCACCAGCATGTCACAGGCAACATCATTGACTGGGCACTGAGTGACTCTGATGGCTGTGGGGGAATGAGCTGCTATACAAGTCTTGCCATCCTCATGGTCTGTGAGTAAAACCTTTGTATATAGCACTTCCGCCACTGCTTGTGCCTCCTCCACCCCTCTAGGGCCTCCACCTGTGCACAAAACATTTGTGGTAATGTGACATGGGTTCCAACTGTGCAGAAGGAATATAGCACACCTCCTTACTACACTGCCATTAGGGCTCAGTGGCTCTGTGTTAGCGTTAAAATGCCTGGGAAATGGGAGTCACACAGCTGGAGAGTTGTGGTCAGCTTTGGAGACAAAGTTTTATCAATGGCTGTCTCCACTGAACCTGCAGCCAGGGAAGGCCATGTGCAACAATGCTGTGAACCTGGGTGTGGTCCTATGCCAGGGCAAGGTGACACATGTGCCTTGCATGGCTCACATCCTGAACCTGGTCATCCAGCAATTTCTAGGCCATTATCCTGGTGTAGATGCACTGCTGCAGAGGGTCTGGTCACGGTGTGCTCACTTATATTCGCACCCCACGGCTCATTGACTTTCTTCGCTACAGAAGACTTTCAGCATGCGGTAAACTGCCTAATATGCAATGTGCCGACACAATCGAATTCAACTCTGCAAATGTTGCAGACACCATGGGAGAAGCAATGGGCCTTGGTGTACTATGTAATGACATATCATCTGGGCCAATGCAATCATGAGGTGGGGCAAATCAAATTGACGGTGTGGTCACAAATTAAGGACCTCTGCACCCTTTTGCACAGTTTTGAAATGGTGACTAAGATGTTTAGCGGGATTATGCCATTATCAGCATGACTATTCCGGTCATCTACATGCTGGAGCACACTTTAACTAGCATGCGGAGTCAGATGGTGGTCCAAGAGGATGAAGAGGAAGTAGAGGAGGTAGCATATGCGCTAGGGGTAAGAAGATCTGAAACGTTCGGACTGTTGTCAGCACAGAGGCGAATGGCATAGGAGGGGGGAGGCAGGGGTGCATCAAGCCTCCCTGCTGCCTGTGCCTCCCCGCAGCTGAATTGAGGAGCGGGGGCGGGGGGTTGGGGGGTGCTGTCGGGTTCTGGCACCGCCGCCCTCCTGCAGCATTAGTTCAGGGAGAGAGGGCGCATCTTACCCGGTGATGCTAGCGGCACGCCAATCACACGGGAAGCCGATGTGTGATGCTGGTGCCGCCCCTTCTCCACTGCCACTTGTTACTCAGGGCTCACACTGTCCAATAGACGGTGCGGCGCTGGTGGAGGAGAGGTATCGACGAGGGCTCGTGATATCAGCCAAACAGTTGATGAAGGTGCAGAAGGGGAGGAAGAAATGGAGGAGGAAGAGGCGATGTTGATGGAAGACTCAGCAGATGAGGGAGATTTTGGTCACCCTTCTGTTGTGCAAGGTTGGCAGGAGAGGGGAGAGGAAACAAGCAGGAATGTTTCCCCGCCACCAACACAACAAGGACTTGGGACTCAGATGCGCAAAACACATGAGTGCCTTCTTGCTGCACTACCTGCAACATGATTAGCGGATTGTTAGGATTCAAAGTAATGCTGACTACTGGGTTGCCACACTGTTAGATCCCTGTACAAAAGTAAATTTGCCCAAATGATTCCCGTCCTGGAAGGTGATGCATGCATGCAGGAGTAACAAAATAAGCTTTTAGACAATCTGAGGAATGCTTTTCCCCAAAACACCAGTGACAGACATAGTGCACATCGCATTGCTATGCTTCGAATTAGGGAACATCGAGTCATAATCACAGAAACATTAACAGCAGCAGTGTATCTGTTACCAGTAATTTCTGTGAGCCGTTTGACCATTTTTTCTAGTTCAACCCATAGCGTAACATGTTGATCCAGAGGAAGGCAAAAAAAAAACCCATGTGGCAACACTAAGCTCCACATTGGGGAAAAACATTCCTTCCTGACTCCAGATATGGCAATCAGACTAGTTCCCTGGATCAACGCCCTATCAAAGAATCTAGTATATATACCTGGTAATATTATAGTTTTCAAGAAAGGCATCCAGGCCCTTCTTAAATGTTAGTAGTGACTCACTCATTACAACAGCATGTGGCAGAGAGTTCCATAGTCTCACTGCTCTTACAGTAAAGAATCCACGTCTGTGATTATGATTAAACCTTCTTTCCTCCAGACATAGAGGATGCCCCCTTGTCCAGTCTCAGGCTTAAGAGTAAAAAGATCATTAAAAAGATCTCTGTACTGTCCCCTCATATATTTATACATTATTATAAGATCACCCCTAAGCCTTCGTTTTTCCAAGCTAAATAACCCCAAGTTTAATAACCTGTCTTGGTATTGCAGACCCCTCAGTCCTCTAATGACTTTTGTCGCTCTTCTCTGGACCCACTCTAGTTCAGCTATGTTTTTCTTATACACCGGAGACCAGTATTGCACATAGTATTCTAGGTGTGGTCACACTAGTGACTTGTATAGAGGTAAAATTATGTTCTCCTCATGAGCATCTGTGCCTCTATTAATGCATCCCATTATTTTATTTCCCTTTGCAGCAGCTGCCTGACACTGGCCACTAAATGTGAGTTTGTCATCTACCCATACACCCAGGTCTTTTTCATTGATAGTTTTGCCCAGTGTATTACAATTAAGCACATAATTATACCTTTTGTTTCCTCTGCCCAAGTTCATGACTTTACATTTATCCCCATTAAAGCTCGTTTGCCATTTATCAGCCCAAGCATCTAGTTTACATAAATCCTCCTGTAATATAAAATTGTCCTCCTCTGTATTGATTACCCTGCAGAGTTTAGTGTCATCTGCAAATATTGAGATTCTACTCTGTATGCCCCCTACAAGGTCATTAATAAATATATTTAAAAGAAGCGGGCCCAACACTGACCCCTGTGGTACCCCACTGTTAACTGTGACCCATTCAGAGTGTGTTCCATTAATGACCACCCTTTGTTTCCTATCACTAAGCCAATTCTTAACCCACTTACACATATTTTCCCCTATCCCCATTGCTCTCATTTTATGTATCAACCTTTTGTGTGGCACCGTATCAAAAGCTTTTGAAAAGTCCATATACACCACATCCACTCCATTTCTTTGGTCCAGTCCAGAACTTACTTCTTCATAGAAGCTTATCAGATTAGTTTGACAGGAACGGTCCTCGTAAAACCATGTTGATAATGGGTCATGAGGTTATTTTTCTTCAGATACTCCAGTATAGCATCTCTTAGAAAACCCTCTAGGATTTTACCCACAGTAGAGGTTAAGCTTACTGGCCTATAATTTCCAAGTTCAGTTTTTGTCCCCTTTTTGAATATTGGCACCACATTTGCTATACGCCAGTCCTGTGGTACAGACTCTGTTATTATGGAATCTTTAAATATTAAAAATAATGGTCTATCTATGACAGTACTTAATTCCTGCAGCACTCTGGGGTGTATCCCATCCGGGCCCGGGGATTTGTCAATTTTAGTGATTTTTAGACGATGCCGTACTTCCTGCTGGGTTAAGCAGGTGACATTTAATTGAGAGTTTTTGTTATCACTGATCATATTGTCTGTCATGGAATTTTCTTGTGTAAATACTGTTGAAAAAAAGTCATTTAGCATATTGGCTTTTTCCTCATACTCATCCACCATTTCACCCAGACTATTTTTAAAGGGGCCAACACCATCATTTTTTAGTTTCTTACTATTTATGTAGTTAAAAAATATTTTGGGATTATTTTTACTTTCTTTGGCAATGAGTCTCTCTGTCTCAATCTGTGCTGCCTTGATTTGCTTATTACAGATGTTATTTCATTTTCTGTATTTATTTAATGCTTCATCACTACCTACTTGCTTTAATTCCCTAAATGCTTTCTTTTTGTCACTTATTGCGCCTCTTACCGCTTTATTTAGCCATAGTGGTTTCCTCCTATTTCTAGCATGCTTATTCCCATAGGGTATATATTGTGCACAGGTCCTATTCAGGATGCTAATAAATGTCTCCCATTTGCTTTGTGTACTTTTATGTCTCAGGACATCCCAGTTTATTGCACCAAGATCATCTCTCAACAGTTGGAAATTTGCCTTCCTGATGTTTAGTGTCCTTCTAGCCCCTCTACTACACATCTTAGTAAAGGATACTTGAAAACTTATTATGTTATGATCACTATTACCCAAGTAACCTCCAACCCATATATTTGATATGCGGTCCGGCCTGTTGGTTAATATTAGGTCTAACAGTGCCCCCCTTCTTGTTGGGTCCTGAACCAGTTGTGAAAGGTAATTGTCTCTCATAGTTTTCAAAAACCTATTACCTTTGCTTGAACTGCAGGTTTCTGATCCCCAATGTATTTCAGGGTAGTTGAAGTCCCCCATAATAATGACTTCTCCCTGAGTCGCTGCTTCATCTATTTGCTTTATTAGGATATTCTCCTCCACTTCCATTATTGTTGGGGACTTATAACAAACCCCTTTCAGTAATTTAATATTTTTTTCCCCTCCCCTTATCTCCACCCACAGGGACTCTACATTTCCATTAGATTCACCTATATTATCACGCAGGATGGGTTTTAAGGATAATTTTATGTATAAACATACACCTCCTCCTCACTTATTTGTACGGTCATTTCTGAACAGACTATAGCCCTGTAAATTAACAGCCCAGTCATGGCTCTCGTCCAGCCATGCCTCCGATATCCCCACCATGTCATAATTATTTTCCAACAAAATCAATTCTAATTCCTCAATTTTGTTGGTGAGGCTTCTATTACCTCTATTCCTTCCTACTATATTGACTGTTCTAACCCACCCCCCATGCCACCCCAGTTTTGTTACTTGTGCCCAGGTTACTATTTACACTATCTTCCCCTCCTATACAATGAACGCCCTCCCCCCAATCCGTAGTTTAAACACTCCTCCAACCTTCTAGCCATTTTCTCCCCCAGCAATGATACAATCTGTTCCTCTTATCTTAGAATTTTGACTTTGCTTTCCCAGCTCCTAGCTCCTATCCCCCTCCCTAGCCTGACTCTGCTTTACGTCACCTAAAGTATTTACTACATCACCTAACCCTGCTTATGTATATATGTATGTGTCTTCAGAATTTGTGCAATTATCAGCCTGATAAAGGGGCCATAGTGTCCTGAAAGCTTGCTATGCTTACCATCTTTTCAGTTAGCCATTAAAAGGTATCCACCACTGAGGACTTTCAGATTCCAAAGTTTTTATTGTAAATCCATTAAAAAATCCATCTCTCAGCAAGATGATGGTAGGGCTACAGAAACATTGTGCCCGACGCATTTCGGCAAGAATTGCCTTAGTTGTGGAAGCCTGCGACTTCTATAGCTTCCACGACTTAGGCAATTCTTGTCGAAACGCATCAGAACAATGTGCCTATACGCGTTCTGTCATCTTGCTGGAAGAAAGATTTTTTTAATGGATTTACAATAAAAACGTTCGTTTTTTAAACTCTTGTATTCCGGATGCTGGAATTTCCTTTTTTTTTTAATTAAACTAAATTTGAACACTCAGATGTTCGCTCATGTCTAATGGCAACTACAGCAGCCAAGCCCAGAGAGAGACAGGAGAGCTGGGGACACTGACTGACATAAGAAAGAGTCTGGAAAAGAATGCCTACAGCTAAATGGAGATGGATTATATTGGTATCTAACATGAAACGAAAAGGAGTCCATGGCGGCAGATCTGAAAGCATCATTTTGTCGGTGCTGTGAACCCTTATTACCAGGAAGATGCGGAATCTTAGGTGGACTAGAACAACTTTCACATATGATACTTGTGGTGCTAGGCTGAAAGTTGTCTCTCATACAAAGTTGTGTTGAAAGAATGGTGGAAGCTGTCTAGTAAATAACTGTTTAACAAGAACTGTGGGCATCTCTTTCTGTATTGTTGGAGACTAACTGTAAATGACCAGTTGTAATGTTACAGCCAGGTTCCAAAACAACATGTCACTAATCGGTGGGTGAGCGGCATCTCCACACCCTAAATCGTGATATCTAGATAACCATGCAAAACTCTACCAGGGTGTAAATTATAAACTGTTAGCATTTTGCAGCCTAGATACACACACACAGATTTTAGGAAAAGCCCAAACAACTCCTTTAATAGCTGACTTGTTGTTAGTTACGAGTTGATTTCCCATGTGAAAGCAAAAAATTATGTATACAGTTAAGTCTAGATTCGTAATAAATCTCTCAATTAATTAATGTTCTTGGCATAGGCATTGTCTTCAATCACTGCACAATCGCTGTCACATACATCTCCCTGCATTGTCATAATAGCATTGTCCTTGAGCTGAGCAAAAGCTGCCACTGTCCCTGTCTGGTGCAGGACATACACATGTTGGCTGAATGTTCGTTCAATCCTGACCCACCATACACATCGACCTTCTGCTCTGTGAATGAAATGCTGGCACTAAAATCCTGCCCAGTACAATTCTTGATTGTTATTATTATTATTATTATTATTATTATTATTATGTTAATAAATATATTATATGAATTATAATAAGTTATTATATTATATATTTATGAATATAGTGTCCATGCTGCTTTACCTGACCAAAGGATGCCAGTGTTAGGGTGCCTTCACATTTGCGTATGGGAAAGCAGCGTATGCTGCGTTCCCATACGCAGTCAAACGCATGCGCACTGCGGTTCCTATGTTTAACATTGGAACGCATAGTGCCTGCGTTTGCTGCATTCGGGTGCGGATGCGGACGATATCTGCTCCTTCCGGTGTCCAGCATCCGCGCCCGGGACGCAGCATGTTGCATTTTTTGTGCGCTCGGGGAGCTTGGAAAATCGGCAAGCGTCCCCAAGCGCACAAAACATGCATTGTCTTCAATGGGTCCGCAGTGTTCAGCGCTTGACAGCGCAGGAGAACGCTGCGGACCCATTGAAAAATCTCCCGGTGGCCGCCGGTGATGTCACAGGAGCTCACCGACGGCCACCGGGAGATCAGCTGAGCCACTGCTGTCCTCCTCCTCCCCGCCGCCGGTAAGCACCGGGACCTGTCGGCGGGGAGTACAGCTGATGTGACAGCTGTTTGAATCTTCCCGCGCCGACATCTCCTCTCAGTGTCGGCGCGGGAAGATTCAAACAGCTCTCAGATCAGCTGTACTCCCCGCCGACATGTCCCGGTGCTTACCGGCGGCCGGGAGGAGGAGATCTCCGGCGCTGAACTCCTCCTCCGGCCCGCCCCCGGACAGCGCCGATTGGCTGCCGGGCTCCCTAGTGATGTGTCCGCAGGCGGACATTATCCGCTGCGGACACATCATAAGACACTGCTTTTGACAGCGTTTGTGTCTGCATGCCATCAGCATGCAGACACAAACGCCAGTGTGAAGCCACCCTTATATAATGAGTTAGCACAATGGAATAAATACACCACTGACGAGGGGAAGATGCTATCACAAATGGCTGGAATGCAAACATCAATAGTGAATGGAACTTAATACCCTAACTGGATTATTATTAGCCACTGAGGTTAAAGGCTGAACATAAATGCTTATAAAAATTACCCAAACTGTAGTTGGCAGCATTATATTCTTATGTCTGAAATCTGTGTGAAAAAATGTACCTACAGAATGAGTAGCCCCTTAATAAAACAAGTCTTTGAAACTCTCTAGCCAAATCTTAGAAACATCTTGGCATTATAGGGAATTGTTTATGAAATGAGGAACATGGTAGGAACTTCTGTAGATCCCACAGAAGCCACCATACCACCTTTCACACTTACATAGTTCCACTGTCAGTGGAGTATTTGAAGCTCAGGGCTCTGCTGTGAAAGCTCCAACGGGGCCCCTCAATTACTGCAAATCTTAAGTAGGTTTAGTCTTTTTCTATGGGCCAAAGGAAGTTTTGGGGCCCTCTATGCTCCAGGACCCGGGTACGATTGCAAACCCTGCACCTATTGTAGTTACAATCCTGTCCCCTGTAACAACCACGGTGCCCCCATACAGTTTAACCATTCCACACTCAAGCATTCTTCTGCTAAAAGACAAATGTTTGTACACTTATATCCTTATATATCTGGTTATGGTCAAAAAGGGTCTTACCAGATAATGTAATCTGTGATAGAGTTCCCTGCCAGGAGTCTAGGACAAGATGGACTGTTGTATATCAGCGGTTCTGGGATATTTGTCATGTCAATCATAAACCTCTGGGTAGATTTACTGGGAAGATCCGTCTCACAGTCTCACAAGCTCTGCTCTGTATTACCGTATGCTGAAAACAGCAGCATCCATGCATGTAATACCTGACAGATAAACCGGTTGGGTGCCATGTACTTCATTATTTTATTTTTAGTACAATTTGAAAAATGATGTTCCCATTATTTAAAATCATGAACACAGAAGGCAGTTATTTTTTTTATCCTTATCTCATTAGTTCAGTATTTCAATCTGTGAGAATCTTCATAAAACTGTCTGGAAACAGATGTACTTACATATTTACCAATCTGTAAAGCTGTTTATTTGCCTTTTATGACGATTGCATTTGTCTGTTTTCACTGAGAATATTTATTGTGGTTCCTAATTTAAGCATACACACAGACAGCCTTCTTGTATCTATCGAGATCGTACATATCATATACCGTATATACTCGCGTATAAGCCGAGTTTTTCAGCCCAAAATTTGGGCTGAAAAGTCCCCCCTCGGCTTATACGCGAGTATATAAAAAATACCGCAGCAGCCCCGGAGGTATACAGGCCCCCCATCAAGTTCCAGGGCCCCCCCCCTTGCGCGCCAGCCTGTAAAGTAAAATCATACTTACCAGTGTCCTGTCGCGCCGTCCGCAGCTGCCGACACGCGATCCCCGGCTTCATTCCGCGTCTTCCGCATTTCCTGTAGTCGCGGGCAATGACGTCATTGCCCGCAACCACAGGAAGTCGGAAGCCGGAAGACGCGGATTGAAGCCCGGGATCGCGTGTCGGCAGCTGCAGACGGCGCGACAGGACACTGGTATGATTTTACTTTACAGGCTGGCGCGCAAGGGGGGGGGCCCTGGAACTTGATGGGGGCCTGTATACCTCCGGGGCTGCGGCTGTATACAGCCCCGGGCTGCGGCTGTATACAGCCCTGGGGCTGCGGCTGTATACAGCCCTGGGGCTGCTGCTGCTGTATACTACCTAAGGGCTGCTGTATATACCTCTGGGGCTGCATATGGGGCTGCATATACCTCTGGGGCTGCATATACCTCTGGGGCTGTATTTACCTCTGGGGCTGTATATACCTCTGGGGCTGTATATACCTCTGGGCCTGCATATACCTCTGGGCCTGCATATACCTCTGGGGCTGCATATACCTCTGGCCTGCATATACCTCTGGGCCTGCATATACCTCTGGGGCTGCATATACCTCTGGGGCTGCATATACCTCTGGGGCTGTATATACCTCTGGGCCTGCATATACCTCTGGGGCTGCATATACCTCTGGGGCTGCATATACCTCTGGGGCTGCATATGGGGCTGCATATACCTCTGGGGCTGCATATGGGGCTGCATATACCTCTGGGGCTGCATATACCTATGGGGCTGCATATACCTCTGGGCTGCTGTATACTACCACTGGGCTGCTGCTGTATACTACCACTGGGGAGGCTGCTGTATACCTCACTGCTGGGGTTGTATACCTGTGCTGGAGTCCACCTTCGGCTTATACGCGAGTCAATAAGTTTTCCCAGTTTTTGGGGCAAAAGTAGGGGGTCGGCTTATACACGGTCGGCTTATACACGAGTATATACGGTATATTTCATTTTTGTACATTTTTGCAAAATTTACCGTAGGTTTTAATGTTGCCTGTAGATAGACAGCTATTCCAGGAAGCAATATTAAAGCAATATTGTTAGATTACTTAAAGGAGAATTTTAATGATTAGTCCCACATTGATGCACAAGCAATGTACTTGGTTTGAACAGTCATTCTGTGTCTCAAATAAATGTAACAATAACTTTGCCACAGAGAAAAATTGAAGAAATCAGGAATAATGCTGAAAGATTGTATATTTTACTAAACTCTGACCCAGGTACTGTAAATCAAATGAAAGTCTAATGTTATGGCCGCAACAGGCCTTTGTGAAGGTAATCTATAAATGTTACAAAGGTAGAGGACTTCTGATTCTGGGGTACCCTTCTCTATGTGGTGCACTGAGTGAGGATAGTTTCACACTTGCGTTGTGTCCATATCAGGCCAAAAATGGGCACATACGTGTCCATTGACGCTTGGGAAAACGCATACAGCCACAGCATTTTTTTGACTGAACAGGCGCAGGATCAGGTGAAAAAACACTGTGGTTATATCAGTTTTGCATCTATTTTTGTCCTTATCCATCTTTATGTTTTCCAATAGACATTGTATTATCAGTAGGAATTTGTAGCACCGTTCATCCAGGGAGAGAGAGATGGATGAAGACACAAAACGAACCTTACTTCCTGACTGATGGGTAGGACTTGTGGTGAGATCTATGTCCTGACTGATAAGTATGATTTATGATGAGATCTATGTCCTGAATGAAGGTTATGACTTATGGTGAGATCTATTTCCTGACTGATGGGTATATGTCGCGCACCCAGGGCTATGGGGTACTCGGCTCTTGGGCTCTCTTTCAGTCAGGGAAGTCACGGGTGGCCATCCCGAAGCCGTGGCCCTAGGGGTCAACTGAAAATGGGGGATATTATTTACAAGGGATTATTTACAAGTTGTCTTTGTCATGACGCCACCTGCTGAGTCTGGTGATGCTCACCAGCGCCGCCACAGTCCTCCGGTGGTCGGTGGTTTTGTGGTTTGAATGGAATAGTCCCCGCAGGCGGGACTGCACCACCGGGGCAGTGATGCTGTAAGGCAAACAGTTTATATTTGAAAAGATGCAGCAGAGTCAAAGCTTCACCAAACCGGGTAACTTTACTTCAACACTTTCTTTCAGCCTTACAGTTCAACAGTCCATTAGATGGTATTCTGGCGAATGCTCCACGCTGCAATTGGAATTTCTGGCTTGAGTTGGAACCCTCCTTTATGTTCCTTTCCTTTCCTTTCCTTCTGTCCTGTTCCTAGTGTTATCCTGTAGATAATCTGGCCTTCTTCTGCTCCACTTTCTTCACCTCCCTTGTACCTACCGGGTCAACCTTCTGTCTGGACTGCAGCTCCTTGCTAGTCCTGGCTTCCCTCTCGTGGGATCTGTGGGAGTCAGGGCCGTATTCCTGCCCAGCTCACTCCTTCCTGCCCCGCTCGCTCCGTCCTGCCCACTCGCTCCGTCCTTCCCACTCGCTCCGTCCTGCCCCGCTCGCTCTGGCTTGCCCCACTCGCTCCGTCATGGCCCTCTCACTCCATCCTGCCCTGCACGCTCCATCCTGCCCTGCACGCTCCATCCTGCCCCACTCACTCCATCCTGCCCTGCTAGCTTCATACTGCCCCCCCGGCTCCATCCCACCCCCCCGGCTCCATCCTGCCCACCTTCCCGGCTCCATCCTGCCCACCCGGCTCCACCCTGCCCCGCTCGCTCTTTCCTGCATCTCCTGCCACCATCCTGCCCCCCGCCACCCTGCCCCCCAGCCGCCTCCATTCTGTTTCCCCCCCGCCACCATCCGACCCCCTGGCTCCATCCAGGTTCCATGCCCTGCCGGCTCCATCCTGCCCCCCTGCCTCCATCTTGCTCCCCTGGCTCCATCCTGTCCCCCTCGCATCCATTCTGCTCCCCCGCATCTATCCTGCCCCCCTGCATCCATCCTATCCCCCTAGCATCCATCCTGCCCCCCTGCATCCATCCTGCCCCCCTTGCATCCATCCTGCCCCCCCCCGCAACCATCCTGCCCCCCCACATCCATTCTGCCAGCTCGCTCCATTCTGTCCTGCTCCTCTTCCTGCCCCCTGCTCCATCCTGTACTGCCATATACTATAGCGCTGCTATACATGTACTGTAATGTATCGCCATACACAATAGCGTTGCTATATATGTGCTGTAATGTACCGCCATTACTATAGCGTTGCTATACATGTAATGCAATGTACCGCCATATACTATAGCGCTGCTATACATGTGCTGTAAAGTACCGCCATATACTATAGTGCTGCTATACATGTGCTGTAATATACCGCCATATACCATAGCGCTGCTATACATGTACTATAATGTACCGCCATTTACTATAGCGTTGCTATACATGTACTGTAATGTACCGCCATACACAATAGCGTTGCTATATATGTGCTGTAATGTACCGCCATATACCATAGCACTGCTATACATGTCCTGTAATGTACCGCCATATACCATAGCGCTGCTATACATGTACTGTAATGTACCACCATATACTACAGCGCTGCTATACATGTGCTGTAATGTACTGCCATATATCATAGCGCTGCTATACATGTCCTGTAATGTACCGCCATACACAATATACCATAGCACTGCTATACATGTACTGTAATATACCCCCATATACCATAGCGCTGCTATACATGTCCTGTAATGTACCGCCATACACCATATACCATAGCACTGCTATACATGTACTGTAATATTCCGCCATATACTATAGTGCTGCTATACATGTGCTGTATTGTTCCGCCATACGCTATAGTGCTGCTATATATGTGCTGTAATGTACCACCATATACTATAGTGCTGCTATACATGTATTGTAATGTACCGCCATATACTATAGTGCTGCTATACATGTGCTGTAATGTACCGCCATATACCATAGCACTGCTATACATGTGCTGTCATGTACCGCCACATACTATAGTGCTGCTATACATGTACTTTAATGTACCGCCATATACTATAGTGCTGCTATACATATATATGTAGTTCACTCATGTTGACTGAACAAGTTCTGTCAGTCACAGTATGTCAACTACATACATATTCTAGAATACCCGATGCGTTAGAATCGGGTCACCATCTAGTATAACGATATATGCTGTGGTGCAGCGGCTAGCTGCCTTGCAAATACCTATGTTGGGACTGGTAGTTCAGCATGGTTCATTAAGGCATTATGCTGGGACTTGAGCTTCCACAGGTGCAGATAATGCATTATATGTGCTAGACTCCAGGTTGTAGAATCCATGGGAATGTCTGACAAACTGGGATCCTCCCTATGGGTGTGTCACACCTGATATAGTGTGACTCCTTCATGATCACATGGTCTATGATGTCAGCTCAGGTCCTGGAGGCTAGAAAATCCTGCTGCTGAGCACATGTTGTGGCTGCAGTGTGCTCTGAGGCTGGAGAAGCATACCCAAACCTATGCATCTGTATGTGAGGTAAAAACAGACTATACTGGGCAATATGTTACTGTAAGCTACAGAAAGGCTCCTATTTATGTGCTGGAGGGCAGTTTATGCTGACATAATAAACCGACATGAACTTATTTAAATGGAGAGACTGTTGCTGTGTTGGAATATCGCAGCCAAGTGAGTGAACCCCAACCCAATCCGTGATCGCTATGTCACAATGCATATATATATAATTCCAACTTTGACTATATGTCAGGCAAAGTTCATCCCTGTGCTATATGCTGCCTGGGGTGAACTGCAAAATGGCGCTCTCCCATTCCCCTGCTAGTACATTTTTTAAATTGGCGAAAATAAATCTGGTTTATAACAGATTTATATTTATCCGGTAAAAATGAGTATAGTAGTGAACATTTTAATTTACAGAAATAAAAAAGAAAAGATGTCAGAGCACAAGGACATCAGCACCATCACACGCACACCCAAGAACCACACAGAAGAATACAGAACAAAGATCATTAATGGCAGTGGCAGGTGTGGCACAAGCATACAGACACACATTGATGGCTGGCAGAGCTGTGATCCTGTAGGCAGACACAGTCCTGCATCCCTATAGCATACACATTGGAGGAAGCACTGATTGCCAACCTATTATCTCTGGGACATGCCTACAAAACTCTGGGCAACTCTAATGTGGCCACTGACTTGCACTAACTAGTCAGACATGTCTACCATGCAGGACCGTCCACACACCACATGCAATGACCTTTAGTCTGAGCATCAGTAAGCCATCACTGCACTAAGCTGGTAAAATGGCGCATCTTCTCCTACAGACTATGCTTTCTTCTCCCAAAACACTTAGCCAATCACAAGCTCTGCACACAGAGCTGTACGGAGCTAATAGCAGAGGCCTTCGAATTTGCTTGAGGAACGGATGTCGGAGTGGGAAGGGGGACGAGCACCACCGACCAACCGCCACACAGAAAAAACATGGCTGCATGTTCCGAGAGGCGACATTGGATGTGGTGTGTAAGCTATAGTCAATCAGTCCTGCAGCAGACATTTGTGAAAGGGACAATGTATCCTGTACTAGGGGAGTACATAGAAATCATGGGACACCAATGCAGAAGTTCTATTTGCTCCCCTCACCCCCCCCCCCCCAGCCAAGTAAAAAAAAATTAGCTGGGTTACATAGGTACATATCTCCCAACTGTTCAGCCCTTAAAAAATTATTTTCATCCTACTGAAGCCTCTAGTTTCCTCTATCATTGCCCCATAGAGTATGATGCCAACAAAAGTGCCCCACAAACACAGTATGATTTCCCACTGTAAATTCCTCCACAATACTCTACACACGCATATTATGATGACCCCACTGTACTCCCCTCAATTACCCCAGCACAGTATGATCCCCAACTATGACCCCACACAGTCCTCCATGTAGTATAATGGACGGACCTACATACTGTATAATGGCCCCTACACCTCTTCACACTGTATAATGGCCCCCAACACAGCCCTCAAATAGCCACCAATACAGTATAAAGGCTCTATCATAGCCCTCCAAGTATTATCATGCCCCCACAGAATCCTCCAAATATTATAATGACTTCCATATAGTATAACTGGTTCCATATAGTCCTCCATATAATATAATGCATCATCCATAGTCCTCCATATAGTATAATGCACTCCATAGTCCTCCATGTAGTATATTGCACACCCCCATAGTCCTCCATATAGTATATTGCAACCCCATAGTCCTACATATAGTAAATTGCACCCCCATAGTCCTTTAAATAGTATAATGCACCCCAAAGTTCTCCATATAGTATATTGCACCCTAAAGTCATCCATATAGTATAATGCACCCCCATAGTCCTCCATATAATATAATGCACCCCATAGTCCTCCATATAATATAATGCACCCCATAGTCCTCTATATAGTATAATACACCCCCATGGTCCTCCATATAGTAAATTTCACCCTCAAAGTCCTCCATGTAGAGTAATACAACCCCATAGTCCTCAAAATTGTATATTGCACCCCCAAAATCCTCAATATAGTATATTGCACCCCAAAGTCCTCCATATAGTATATTGTACCACCCAGATCCTCAATATAGTATAATACACCCCCATAGTCCACTATATAGTATATTGTACCCTTAAAGTCCTCAATATAGAATATATAAAGTACTCCATATAGTATAATACACCTCCATAGTCCTCCATATAGTATAATACACCTCCATAGTCCGCCATATAGCATATTGAGACCCCAATGTCCTCAATATAGTATATTGCACCCCCAAATTTCTCCATATAGTATACTGTACCCCAAAGTCCTCAACATAGTATATGGCATCCCCAAAGTTCTCCATATAGTATAATGCAACCACCATAGTTTTCCGTATATTATAATGCACCCCTAATGTCCTCCATATAGTATTTTGCACCCCCAAACTCCTTCTATATTATATTGCACATCTATGTTAAATTGCATATCCCACCATTGTACTCACTGATTTTTTTTAAAAAGAAAGTAAATACCTTTTTCCTCAGTCCTCACTGAGTGTTCTAGTCTCCTCTCCTCAGCGTTTGTTCTGTCGACCACTCTGCACGGCTCAGCACAGTGAGGCGCTAAGTGATAATGTCGTCGCTCCCTGCCGTGCTAAGCTGCAGAGGGCACAAAACAGTCAGAACTCAGGAGAATGTGGATGGCAGCGGCGGCCAAGACTATTAGAGCAGGAACAGCATCTGTGGGGGCCCATGCAACCACCAGGCCCCCTGCAGATGCATCCCTCTCTGTATCAGCAAGAGGCACCGCTTGCAGCAAACAGCTCACATCTCCTAATGATAGGTGCACCCCTGCGCCAGTGTTATAATGATGTCCAATAGCTAAAATGTTGGATTTTAACCTGATTATCTGGGTGGTAGTTCAATAAGATATATGCTTCTTGAACATCATTCCTGATTTTTTCAATTTTTTTGTGCCAAACGTATCATTACATTAATTGGTGTACATCATTCTTCTGGCATAAAGCTTGTATAAAAGCACAGTTGAGCGGCCTTTCCACTTCAAGTCATGCTGTATGGATAGATGCCCTTTAAGGATAATAATATTGTTTTTGTAAAAGTAACTACCGGTACTCATCGTCTATAAATTCACTGATTCAGGGTCCTGCCACATTTCTGTAATTGTTAATCCTGAGCCTCTAGTTTCATGACCCAGTATTTCAGCTTGGGACATGCCTGAATTTGGTGGGATGGTTTCCAAAAAATCAGGACTGTCCCAGCAAATTCTGAGTTGTTGGCAACTGTGGTGGTTTGTGGTCTGTGCCAACTGGTCTTGAATATGCTGCATATACATTTTGATTTCCTGAATACTTTTTTTATGAAGAAATCTTTACAATTTAAAGGGAATCTGTCAGGAGGATTTTATACTTCAAACTCAGTCTTGTTCAAAAGGCCACAGATCGTTGAATGAAGTCACTGGTACTTTTTGGAAAGTGATTGATTTATTGCACACTATGCAATTTTGGAAAGATTTGTTTCTTTTCTTTTATAACGAACCTGTAATTAGGATTTCATACCTCAAACTAATGAGAAGTATATACAAGCTCTGTAATGGTGGTTATTTTCTTGATGGCACAAATTGGTTTTGTCATTTCTGGGAAATCAAGTGTTGAAATAATATGCAAATGAGCTGCAAGTGCACATTGCCCTTGCTGCTCCTCACCTTGCTCTCCTACCCTTTGTCACTACTGCACGCCCAATGCCTGCCTCTAGTGTATGACTGACAGGTCAGGTCCCTCTTACTTCACTGACCTGCTCCCTTCACTTGTCAGGAAGAAGGTAGCGGGAGTGGTTTAGTGAGGAAGAGCAGCACTGCAAGTGCTTTAGGGTGGGACATTACACTTGAAGCTCTTCTGCTCTTCCTCACTACACCACTCCGACTACCTTCTAACATTTGCCTAAAAATGTAATGCCGGATTGCTGTAAAACTGCAAAATGGATTCATTCAAACAAGGTATGGGTGTAATCAGCATGAAAGTGCCTGTACATACATGTCATTAGTTTGAGGCATGAAATCGGTATAACAGGTTAACTATAAGAGAAAAGAAAAAACTTCTTTATATTGCGAAATAAATCACCCATTGTATCAAAAGAAGCAATGACTTCATTTACTGATCTGTACCATTTTGATCAAGCCTCCTCATGTTTTCAGTCCATTGATGCTCATGTCCTGTACATTAGATGTAAATTCATATAGCTGGCTTACTGATGTATCACATTAGCCATAATCACAACTGGAAACAGCAGATATATATTAAAAGTTCAGGTTGTGAGCCCTGGAGTACCAAAGGCCTGCAGATATTGCCAATACCAAGTCTATAATTCTGCTTCTTGGGATCGGGTGCAGTTGCAGGTTTCTCTTATTGTACTGTACATTGTGAACGAACCGAAAGACAAAACAACTACTTTCCAAACAATGAAATCATACATGACAAAATAAAAATAAAGGCAATACAAAAAATACTCCAAACTTAAGAAAATAATAAAAAAAAACTTGCCATAAAAAAACATAAATATTTAGTTTTTTCCTGCTGCATAATTTTCAGTGGCTTATATGACAACATATTCTGCATAATTTTCAATGTTTTATATGACAACATATTCTGCATAATTTTCAATGTCTTATATGGAAACATATTCTGCATAATTTTCAGTGGCTTATATGACAACATATTCTGCATAATTTTCAATGGCTTATATGACAACATATTCTGCATAATTTTCAGTGGCTTATATGACAACATATTCTGCATAATTTTCAGTGGCTTATATGACAACGTATTCTGCATAATTTTCAGTGGCTTATATGGCAACATAATCTGCATAATTTTCAATGTCTTATATGGCAACATATTCTGCATAATTTTCAATGGTTTATATGGCAACATATTCTGCATAATTTTCAATAGCTTATATGGCAACATATTCTGCATAATTTTCAGTAGCTTATATGGCAACATATTCTGCATAATTTTCAATGGTTTATATGGCAACATATTCTGCATAATTTTCAGTAGCTTATATGGCAACATATTCTGCATAATTTTCAATGGCTTATATGGCAACATAATCTGCATAATTTTCAATGGTTTATATGGCAACATATTCTGCATAATTTTCAGTGGCTTATATGGCAACATATTCTGCATAATTTTCAATGGCTTATATGGCAACATATTCTGCATAATTTTCAGTGGCTTATATGGCAACATATTCTGCATAATTTTCAGTGGCTTATATGGCAACATATTCTGCATAATTTTCAGTGGCTTATATTGCAACATATTCTGCATAATTTTCAGTGGCTTATATGGCAACATATTCTGCATAGTTTTCAATCGCTTATATGGCAACATATTCTGCATAATTTTCAGTGGCTTATATGGCAACATAGTCTGCATAATTTTCAGTGGCTTATATCGCAACATATCTATTATATAATCGCGAATCGGAAAAGCGCCCCTCCGCGCGCACTTTCCGATGTCGTCATGTGGATACGAATTTAACATTGGGCGCGAAGCGGCCATTGCGAGCCGCTGGCCCAAAATCGATCCACAGCCTCGGCTACAACCTTAGCGATTTACCGCTCAGGTAGCGCGAGCAATGGCCGCGAGGCCATTGCGAGTCGCTGCCTGAGCCGCAACTCGCTCCCCGGGGACCATGGAGCGGAGGCGGCACAGCTACCCACAACTCGCCCCCCCCAATGTCCGCACTGCCTCACCCAGGTCCAAACAGGCCCCCCATCTCCGCACAGCCACCCCCATGTCCGCACACCCACCCCCATGTCCGCACACCCACCCCCATGTCCGCACAGCCCCCCCCCCATGTCCGCACACCCACCCCCATGTCCGCACACCCACCCCCATGTCCGCACACCCACCCCCATGTCCGCACACCCACCCCCATGTCCGCACAGCCCCCCCATGTCCGCACACCCACCCCGCAACAAAACCACCCCGCCGCACCTAAGGCCCTACCCCCTAAGTCCGCCCCACCCCTACACGCTAAGCCCCGACCACCTAACCCCCGACCCGCAGCATCCTAAGCCCCCGCCGATACCCCCTAAGCCCCGCCGTCTACCCCCTAAGCCACCGCCGCCCCTAAGCCCCTACCCCCTAAGCCCCGCAGCAGCCCCGACCACCTAACCCCCGACCCGCAGCATCCTAAGCCCCCGCCGATACCACCTAAGCCCCGCCGTCTACCCCCTAAGCCATCGCCGCCCCTACCCCCTAGGCCCCCGCCGATACCCCCTAAGCCATGCCGCCTACCCCCTAAGGCACCGCCGCCCCTAAGCCCCTACCCCCTAAGCCCTGTAGCATCCTAGGCCCCCGCCGATACCCCCTAAGCCCCGCCGCCTATCCCCTAAGGCACCGCCACCCCTAAGCTCCCGCCGCTGTCCCCTGCCCCTCTCGCTAAAGCCCTACACCCTAAGCCCCCGCAGTCCCCTAACCTAACGCCGCTGTCACCTAAGGCCCTACACCCGAAGCCCCCGCCGTACCCTAACCTAACGTCCCCGTCGATCACTTACATGCCTTCAAGTCATCTGATCGTCCGGCCAGGCGTCCTCTTCGTCCGGCCCCGGCCTCTTCTGTCTTCTTGCCGCCAACTTCCAGCTACGACGTCTTCTTCAGTTATCATTAACATAGAATGGACGACAAATCCGCCATTCTATCTTAATGAGATGTGAGGGGCTCTTCTGATTGGTCGCTGTATACTGCCCTCAGCCAATCAGAAGAGCCCCTCATACTTGCGAGTGAGACACAGTTCTCATTCAGGTCCGCCTTTTTTTTCCCAATTGACATACATTACCGGTGTGTCGGCGATTTTATGGCCGGCCACCTGGTTCTATTTGTCGGCCCTAAAATCGCGGACACACCGCTAATGCATCTCTATGGGCAGTCAGCCCGATTTCGGATTGGACGCCGACCAATCAGAATTCGAGCTCACTGCCCATAGACATGCATTAGCGGTGTGTCCGCGATTTTAGGGCCGACAAATAGAACCAGGTGGCCGGCCATAAAATCGCCGACACACCGGTAATGTATGTCAATGGGGAAAAAAAGGCGGACCTGAATGAGAACTGTGTCTCACTCTCACTTAAAAAAATAAATAAATTTAATAATAAAAAAAAAAATTAAAAATAATTAAAAAATAATACAAAAATAAATTAAAAATAATAAATAATTCAATAAAAATAATAATAAAAAAATTAAATATATGCTAATTATATCAGCCCATTCGCGGACCTGAAAGAGAACTGGGTCTCAGCCTAAATAATAAATTTAATAATAAAAAAAATAATTAAAAAATAATTAAAAAATAATAAAAAAATAAATTAAAAATAATAAATAATTCAATAAAAAATAATAATAAAAAAATTAAATATATGCTAATTATATCAGCCCTTTCAGCGGACCTGAAAGAGAACTGGGTCTCAGCCTAAATAATAAATTTAATAATAAAAAAAATAATTAAAAAATAATTAAAAAATAATAAAAAAATAAATTAAAAATAATAAATAATTCAATAAAAATAATAATAAAAAAATTAAATATATGCTAATTATATCAGCCCTTTTGCGGACCTGAAAGAGAACTGGGTCTCAGCCTAAATAATAAATTTAATAATAAAAAAAATAATTAAAAAATAATTAAAAAATAATAAAAAAATAAATAAAAAATAATAAATAATTCAATAAAAATAATAATAAAAAAATTAAATATATGCTAATTATATCAGCCATTTCAGCGGACCTGAAAGAAAACTGGGTCTCAGCCTAAATAATAAATTTAATAATAAAAAAAATAATGAAAAAATAATAAAAAAAAATAAATAAATAATAAAATAATTAAATAAAAAATAATAATTAAAAAAAAAAATGCTAATAATAATGATATTACTGCTAATAATAATGCTATTAATGCAAATAATTATGCTATTAATGCTAATAATAATGATATTAATGCTAATAATTATGCTATTCATGCTAATATTAATGCTAATAATGCTAATAATAATCATATTAATGCGATTAATAATGCTATTAAGCCTAATAATCATGCTATTTATGCTATTCAAAATGCTATTCATGCTAATAATATTGCTATTAATGCTAATAATAATGCTATTAATGCTATTAATAATGTTATTAATGCTATTATTAATACTAATAATGCTATTATTAATGCTATTTATGCTAATAATAATGCTATTAATGCTATTAATAATGCTATTAATGCTATTAATTATGCTATTAATGCTAATATTTATCCTATTAATGCTATTAATGCTATTAATAATGCTATTAATTCTAATATTTATCCTATTAATGCTATTAATGCTATTAATAATGCTATTAATGCTATTAATTATGCTATTATTGCTATTAATGCTAATATTTATCCTATTCATGGTATTATTAATGCTATTAATGCTAATAATAATGCTATTAATGCTATTAAATAATGTTATTAATGCTATTATTAATGCTAATAATGCCATTATTAATGCTATTAATGCTAATAATAATGTTATTAATGCTATTAATAATGCTATTAATGCTATTAATTATGCTATATTAATGCTATTTTATCCTATTAATGCTATTAATGCTTTATGCTAATAATAATGCTATTAATGCTATTAATAATGCTATGAATGCTATTAATTATGCTATAATGCTATATTAATGCTAATATTTATCCTATTCATGGTATTATTAATGCTATTAATAATGTTATTAATGCTATTATTAATGCTAATAATGCTATTATTAATGCTATTAATGCTAATAATAATGCATTAATGCTATTAATAATGCTATTAATGCTATTAATTATGCTATTAATGCTATTAATGCTAATATTTATCCTATTATTACTTATTAATGCTAATAATAATGCTATTAATGCTATTAATAATGCTATAATGCTATTAATTATGCTATTAATGTTATATGCTAATATTTATCCTATTAATGGCATTATTAATGCTATTAATGCTAATAATAATGCTATTAATGCTAATAATAATGCTATTAATGCTATTAATAATGTTTATTAATGCTATATTAATGCTATTAATATGCTATTATTAATGCTATTAATGCTAATAATAATGCTATTAATGCTATTAATAATGCTATTAATGCTATTCATTATGCATAAACTATATGCTTATTAATGCTAATATTAATGCTATTAATGCTATTAATAATGCTATTAATGCTAATAATAATGCTATTAATGCTATTATTAATTGTATTAATGCTATTATTAATGCTTAATGCTATTATTAATGCTATTAATGCTAATAATAATGCTATTAATGCTATTAATAATGTATTAATGCTATTATTAATGCTAATAATGCTATTAATAATGCTATTAATGCTAATAATAATGCTATTAATGCTATTAATATGTTATTAATGCTATAATACTGCTAATAATGGTATTAATACTGCTATTATGCTAATAATAATGCTTTGGCTTATATTATTGCTATTGATGATGCGATTATTATTTAAAATATCTTTAAAAAAAATAAAAATATTGTAGATACCCGATGCATTTGCATCAGGCTAACAGCTATAACTACTATAATCAAATTAATGCATTAATGCTATTATTAATGCTATTAATGCTAATTATTTATCCTATTTAATGCTATTAATGCTAATAATAATGCTATTAATGCTATTAATAATGCTATGAATGCTATTAATTATGCTATTAATGCTATTAATGCTATTATTATCCTATTCATGGTATTATTATGCTATTAATAATGTTATTAATGCTATTAATGTAATGCTAATAATGCTATTATTAAATGCTATTAATGCTAATAATAATGCGATTAATGCTATTAATAATGTCTATTAATGCTATTAATTATGCTAATTAATGCTATTAATGCTATATTATATCCTATTACTACTATTAATGCTAATAATAATGCTATTAATGCTATTAATAATGCTATTAATGCTATTAATAATGCTATTAATGTTATTAATGCTAATATTTATCCTATTAATGGCATTATTATAATGCTATTAATGCTATAATAATAATGCTATTAATGCTAATAATAATGCTATTAATGCTATTAATAATGTTATTAATGCTATTATTAATGCTAATAATGCTATTATATAATGCTATTAATGCTAATAATAATGCTATTAATGCTATTAATAATGCTATTAATGCTATTTCATTATGCTATTAATGCTATTAATGCTAATAATAATGCTATTAATGCTATTAATTATAATGCTATTAATGCTAATAATAATGCTATTAATGCTATTAATAATGTTATTAATGCTATTATTAATGCTAATAATGCATATTATTAATGCTATTAATGCTAATAATAATGCTATTAATGCTATTAATAATGTTATTAATGCTATTATTAATGCTAATAATGCTATTAATAATGCTATTAATGCTAATAATAATGCTAATTAATGCTATTAATATGTTATTAATGCTCATAATACTGCTAATAATGGTATTAATACTGCTATTACTGCTAATAATAATGCTTTGGTTATTATTATTGCTATTGATGATGCGATTATTATTTAAAAATCTTTAAAAAAACAATAAACATATTTTAGATACCCGATGCATTTGCATCAGGCTAACAGCTATAACTACTATAATCAAATTAATGCACAGTTCTAGAATCCCGATGCATTTGCATCGGGCTCACAGCTAGTTCTGCATAATTTTCAATAGCTTATATGGCAACATAGTCTGCATATATTTAGCAAACCTTTGCCTAATCTGGGATTAAAGCAGGAGGAAAATTCAGATATAACTTCTGTTTATAGAGGTTGCATGTGATTAGAAAATAGGTATTTTCTCCAGAACGGGTCTATTTAGTTAAATGAAGGATTATTACAATAATGAAGTAAGGGTATGATCCAGCAGCAGTTCCAATAAGGATTATTAAAAATCCATGTTTTATTGATCCATAGATAAAATATAAAATCAATTTAATCCGTGTGCACATACAATGCATTCGAAACCGCACGGCAGTGGTGTGAGCGAACCTACACATTTTGACTTAATGTCTTAATCATGACTCTATGTGAGATTTGTTCAGTCCTCGTTTTGGCTCTCATAGAGATGGATTGAGCTCTTGTGATGTAACTTCTGCCATCCAGGTAGTCAGACGTTTCGGGCACAAGATGGCGCCGTGGGACCAGAGTGGTGTCAGTAAAAGGGAAGCTTCTTAATGGTGAGTAGAAGACTGGGAACAGGGGCCTTACATTTACATCGATACTCCAGCGCTGAAAAAAGCAAAAACACTGGAAATGGTGACTTAACAATATTTTTCTCAAATGTAATTATATTTACATTGGATTTAGACCTGAGCATTTGGAATGCAGCATGAATTGTGCTCTCCACCATGAATTTGCTTTCTCATGTGGTTGCAGAACTATACTCACTGACTAATAAATCGTCTTAAAAGAAAGGTTATTTGGCCAGAAGCCTGAAAATGAATCCTAGACTCAGCAACAGCGTGGAAATAAGACTCAGCGACTTGCAGAAGGAGAAATGTTTCCAACTTATCACCCTTTACATACTTGATTCCTATTATCTGTAAACCTGGTAGTCAGACACTAAGTACCAAGCACTTCTCTGGATAACAAAGGCTATATTAGAAACACATGCTTTGCCTCTTCATTCAGTAAGCTTCTTAACCAAGATTATATTTCATCCTTCCATGTACAGTTGTCATCTTACAGTTTGAGGCTCTTTCTTACAGATCCCACCTTTATGAGTGAGGATCAAAGTATGATGTTAGTGATCTAATTGTATTAACACTTTTTTAATACAAAGTTGACCTAGAAATAGAAATTCCATGGCTATGACTTAAGAGCCTATACCTCTTCTATGGCTGACATATATTTCCCCTAGGTATTTCTATATTTTATCAACACACCATGTTAAAATAAAATTCTAATATTCTAGTTAGTTTGGTAGATAGATAGATAGATAGATAGATAGATAGATAGATAGATAGATAGATAGATGGGAACAATATAACAGCTGCGGCACAAATATTACAATGTGGGTGCAAAGCTTTTTCAGCATATTGGGAAAGATTCTGTTGAAAAACCGACACATTGCCACATAGGATAATAAAGTCCTACACTTTTTTATTTTACTGGGAATACAGCTTATTTTATCTATCTGTCTATCTATCTATCTATCTGTCTATCTATCTATCTGTCTATCTATCTATCTATCTATCTCTCTATCTATATCTATCTATCTATCTATCTATCTATATCTATCTATATCTATCTCTATCTATCTATCTATCTATCTATCTATCTATCTATCTATCTATCAAAGAAAGCAGCACAGCTTTTTCCTTCGGGTTCAATTCAGTCACAGCTCCTCTCCCATCCGCTGATTATGATTATGATAACAAGTAAATCGACTGCAGCACTCCTTTTTCGTGTTTAGTTATGCCTTTATTGGGCCATCAAGTGTCCAGCAACGTTTCGGGATCAAACTCCCTTCTTCTAGCTAGAAGAAGGGAGTTTGATCCCGAAACGTTGCTGGTCACCTGATGGTCCAATAAAGGCATATCTAAACACGAAAAAGGAGTGCTGCAGTCGATTTACTTGATATCTATCTATCTATCTATTTATCTATCTATCTATCTATCTATCTATCTATCTATCATCTCTCTAAATGAAAAACAGGCAGCACTCCAAAATCAAGTGAAGAAAAAGTGGATATTTATTGATCCATGGCAACGTTTCAGCAGATTGCCCTGCCTTTCTCAAGCAGAGCAATCGGCTGAAATGTTGCCATGGATCAGTAAGTATCCACTCTTTCTTTACTTGATTTTGGAGTGCTGCTTGATTTTTTCATTTTGATATTGTTAAGAGTTTGGACACTGCCCCTTCAGGTTTGCACCTGTATATTTTGGTACTGCTGCCCAGTTTTGCTTCCTTACTTTGCTTATCTATCTATCTATCTATCTATCTATCTATCTATCTATCTATCTACCTTCATAGATTAGATATTGTTATTTCATTAAAATAGCTCCTCTCAATTATGGCCACTTTACACACACCAACTTATCTGTCCAACTTCTGAACAACTTACTGGTTACAGTGAAATCATGGACACATTGTTACATTTGTACACAGCCACAAAATGGAGCAATGTGTCCATGATTTCACTGCAACCAGCAAGTTGGTCAGAAGTTGGACAGATAAGTTGGTGTGTGTAAAGTGGCCTTTAGTTGGATATATTGGTTAACCATTCGTAAACATTGGTTCTGCTAATATGTAATTAGAGATGATATTCAATATTTACCAACAGGTTTACTACACATACACATATAAGGCCATAATAAGATGCAGACTTTCACTTTCCTGTACAGATACAGAGCTTGCTACCTCAGAACATCTACTACCTGCACATACCCCCAGTATGCAGCCTAGTCTGTCACACTGGCTTCACTCTCTTCACTATTAACTGCTGACTACCTATAACCAGGAAGTAACATTTTTCTTGCTCCCCAAAAATCCTCCAATCTGCAGTGCTGGCTAACTGTAACTCTTCTGTGTCCTGCATCTATACAGTTACTTTTACAACACAAGTGTGTGGTGCCCCTGCAGACCAGTCGCCACTAGATAGGGCAGCAGCCGGGATTGGTAAGTCGGTCTCGCCACACAAATACCCAACACACTCCCGATCCCAAGTCTGGGTACTCTATGTCCAGCAACGGGATAGCGGGAGGAGCCAGGTGGAGGGTGGGAAGTTAGAGAAGGACCCGGTCAGGGAAGGTACCAACACAACAAAAAGGACAGACACAACACCAAGTCAGTTAAGTAGTGAAGTTTAAGTGAGTTAGTTAGAGGAGAGAAGACAAGACCACACCAACCCAGACAGAGCGAGATGAGTCAGAAGGAGAGGAGAGACCATCAGACAGGACTGAGAGAACCCGGACCCGGCGGTCTGTGCCACTGTGAGGCTAGTCTGGGTTCATGGCTGTAAACCGTGGTTAGTGACAGAAGGAGTTCAGGTGTGCTTGAGTTAGCAAGGACACTGGTGGACTGGGCCAGAACCAGAGTGCCAGCTCTGCTGAAGTGGCCAGGAAGCTTTATGCCCCAACCACGAATCCCGGTGGGGTGCAGGGTCTTTATGTCACGAGACCAAACCTCCGGTGCAGTGAAGAGAAAGCCATCGTATTAGGGCTAAAGGACCCGGTAAGTCACCCACTGAAAGCCTGTGACCGCTGGATCATAGCTAGCTTGCGGAACAGACCGCAAAGGCCCGAAAAAGTCACAAAACTGCTTGACCCACACCGGAGCTGCTGCTGAACTGTGCAATCTGTCCAGTAAAGAGAGTAAACCTGGTTAAAGTTCCACACTGTTTGAGATTGTAATTCTTGCACCTGAGGGGAGATATCCTGAGGCTGTGATCCTGCAGCAGGAAGCTTCCAGTAACTGTGAACCCTGCGCCCCTGCCTATCAAAAGACTTCACGGTTGCCCTGCGGACCATCTCTACCCGTGGAGGGCTCAGCATTCTCACTGTTACTCCCATCATCCCCAGAGGTTCTGATTGCAGCGGCGGCTACCCATAGCCGAACACCATGGGTGGCGTCACGATTAATTCCTAAAAAATTGTTTCCCCTTTTATTGACCTCACCCAGGGCCACAGAGCCAGGTCTTGACCCCCTCGACATCGCCCCAGCAGAACGGCCGCCCATTTCCAAGTACCCCACGCCCTTGGTGGGCGAGTCAAGTGCACAAGTGCATCCCAGATTGAGGATAACTAACCCCTTAAACATTGCTGTCAACCACACTAGCTTTATCTAATTTGTTAAAAGGGGGTTAAAAGGCTCCCTTTGAGACCATCATCCCCTCCTTCCCTGCTTTTGATTATTTCCCAGCACCACCCTGCCTTTCACATGGTCTAGTTTCACCTAAACTCTCGTCCTGCTCGTTTCAAGAGGTACATTAGGAGATCACGTGTAGTGATGCTCAAATATTGGAACAGCCACAATAAGAAGAAGACAACAGTGGGGAATGACAATTAGGGTCTCAAGAGGTAGATGACACTTAGTGGTGCAGTGGAAGATGAGGTGGTGGACGATGAAGTCACTGACCCAACTTGGGAAGGTGCCAAGTAGAGCGAGGACAGCAGCACTGAGGGATCCACAGCACTTCAACAAGCAAAAAGATGGTAGTGGGGTGGCCAGTGGGAGAAGGTGAGCAACTGTCCTCATAACACCCACATGCTGCAAGTTCACAGGCCAAAGATTAGGTGTTACCCAGTTTGGTGAAATTTGGAAGAAAGTGTGGATGATAAAAGTACTATAATTTGCAACCTGTGCCTTACAAAGATCATCAGGAATATGACCACTACCAGTCTGTCCACCACCAGCATGCTTAGGTATACGTCATCAAAGCATCTGACTAGGTGGGCGAAATGTCTGGGTCCACTATCAGTGTCAACGGGTCACTCTACTGTCTCATCCCCTGTGCTACAGGTTTGCCAATCCCCTGTCTAGGACATAGGCGCAGATGCCTCCCACCCTGCACCTGTTGTTGCACATTTGCAAGCATCATCAGCAATCACGTCCAATTCTTTATCCAAGCACAACTTTTAACTGTCCCCAACCCAGGTTTTAAAACATAAACATAAAAATACAGCTTTCATCGAAGTGATTCAACAATAAGGGACTTGTAGCATAATGGTGCAATACCATTGACTCCTATTAGGGCCTACATGATGGTTATTATTGCCAACTGAGTAATGACTATGAAGGACATAAGATTGTATGTGATGTAGTTTAGATTAAGTTATTAGTACCAAGACACCACAGTATATCATAGTATTTCTCTAGCATGGTAGAACAAAATCTGTGATTGAAATTGCTTAAACACCTTCACGACTATGTGATTTTCCATTTTTTGGCCTTTCGTGTTTCCCTCTCCTTCTTCCAAGAGCTACAACATTTTTATTTTTCCATCAATATAGCCATATGAGGGCTTTTTTTTGCAGGACGAGTTGTACATTCATTTTACCATATAGAGTACTTGAAAATGGGAAAAAATGTGCAGTGACATTGCAAAAAAGTGCAATTCCATGCATTTTTTATTTTTCTATTTACTATATTCACTGTATGGTAAAACTGATCTGGTGGTATGATTCTAACACATCCACCAGGGCCATGGGGTACTCGGAACAGGGCCAGGTCGGTCCTTTTCTGGGGAAGTCACAGGGCTGTGACCCATTTCGCGTTACCGTATATACTCGTGTATAAGCCGACCCGTGTATAAGCCGACCCCCCTACTTTTGCCCCCAAAAACTGGGAAAACTTATTGACTCGCGTATAAGCCGAGGGTGGACTCCAGCACAGGTATACAACCCCCAGCAGTGAGGTATACAGCAGCCTCCCCAGTGGTAGTATACAGCAGCAGCCCCAGTGGTAGTATACAGCAGCCCCAGAGGTATATACAGCCCCAGAGGTATATACAGCCCCAGAGGTATATGCAGCCCCATATGCAGCCCCATATGCAGCCCCAGAGGTATATGCAGCCCTATATGCAGCCCCAGAGGTATATGCAGCCCTATATGCAGCCCCAGAGGTATATACAGCCCCAGAGGTATACGCAGCCCCATATGCAGCCCCAGAGGTATATGCAGCCCCATATGCAGCCCCAGAGGTATATGCAGCCCTATATGCAGCCCCAGAGGTATATGCAGCCCCATATTGCAGCCCCAGAGGTATATGCAGCCCTATATGCAGCCCCAGAGGTATATGCAGCCCTATATGCAGCCCCAGAGGTATATGCAGCCCCATATTGCAGCCCCAGAGGTATATGCAGCCCTATATGCAGCCCCAGAGGTATATGCAGCCCTATATGCAGCCCCAGAGGTATATACAGCCCCAGAGGTATATGCAGCCCTATATGCAGCCCCAGAGGTATATGCAGCCCCATATTGCAGCCCCAGAGGTATATGCAGCCCTATATGCAGCCCCAGAGGTATATGCAGCCCTATATGCAGCCCCAGAGGTATATGCAGCCCTATATGCAGCCCCAGAGGTATATGCAGCCCTATATGCAGCCCCAGAGGTATATGCAGCCCCATATTGCAGCCTCAGAGGTATATGCAGCCCTATATGCAGCCCCAGAGGTATAAGCAGCCCCATATGCAGCCCCATATGCAGCCCCATATGTATATACAGCAGCCGCAGCCCCAGGGCTGTATACAGCCGCAGCCCCAGGGCTGTATACAGCCGCAGCCCCAGGGCTGTATACAGCCGCGCCGCAGCCCCAGGGCTGTATACAGCCGCAGCCCCGGAGGTATACAGGCCCCCCATCAAGTTCCAGGGCCCCCCCCCCTTGCGCGCCAGCCTGTAAAGAAAAATCATACTTACCGGTGTCCAGTCGCGCCGCCCGCAGCTGCCGACATGACGATCCCCGGCTCCATTCAGCGTCTTCCCGCGACTTCCTGTGGTCGCGGGCAATGACGTCATTGCCCGCGACTACAGGAAATGCGGAAGACGCTGAATGGAGCCGGGAATCGTCATGTCGGCAGCTGCGGGCAGCGCGACTGGACACCGGTAAGTATGATTTTTCTTTACAGGCTGGCGCGCAAGGGGGGGGGGGCCCTGGAACTTGATGGGGGGCCTGTATACCTCCGGGGCTGCGGCTGTATTTTTTTTATTTTTTATATACCCGCGTATAAGCCGAGGGGGGACTTTTCAGCCCAAATTTTGGGCTGAAAAACTCGGCTTATACGCGAGTATATACGGTATATGGGGAATTATTTATATGGGATTATGTGACGCCACCTGTGGTATTTGGCTATATAGGGCCGGCGCTGCGCTTCAGGACCACTGGGGCAGTTGATAAGACAGCTAAAATGACACTGCTCCCCACAGTTGAAGCAGGGCCCCAGGGCATATGATACAGTCAAAGAGGGCTGTGGTGATCGTTGGGGTGCAAGGTGACAGATGCAGGAAAAGAACCGGATGACTGCAATGAGGTGTACAATTCAGATTGTATTATTGAAATTAACACTGAAATGAACTGTGCACAGTCCGCACTTGTCCACCAGGGGGCATCAGTGGACTGTACAATCACAGAGGGTGGAAAGCCCCCACCATCTCTGTTGTTTACCCAGGAAGTGAAAGCAGAAAAACAGTGCAGATCCAGAGAGCGCAGCCAGGACAGACATAGGGCTCTTTTGCAGCCAGATTCTTGGGAAGAAATACCCTGTGAAGATCGTTGCTGCAACCCCCGGTCTGCAGGACCTTGCCTTACCGAGGGTCCCACTCAAATTCAGGACATTGCCTCCGGAATTCAGGACATTGCCACTGGATTACATGTGCAGGGGCTGTGACTGACATAAGGGAGCCATCTGTGCTACTGTGATCTCCCTTCTGCTCATCGGTTTGCCCCGAGACTGAGAGAGACTTCTGTGCTGCTGTGGGCTCCCGTCTGCTGCTCGGTGTGCCCTGAGACTGGGAGAGACTAACAAAGAAAGATTCTGTTACCTGCGGAAGGAGACCACAGAAGAAGACTGAGGAGTTTCCCCCTTCAGCGCTGCACCGGGACCCGTCATCGTGAGATCCCAGGCCTGCTACGTGGGAGCGACACCTTCTTCTGTGATAGACTGGTACGTGATTTTAGGGAAAGTTAGGGAAAGATATCTCCATTGTTGTGTTTTTTTCTTTGCTAGCTGCGTACCCGGAAGAAGTGAAGATCCAGAGACCCCACCATATACATGTGTGCAGCTAGATCAGTTGACTGTGTTATAGACATGTTTTACAGTAAAGATATGTTACTACCGGTTAAATCTGAGTATGGGGATTCTGTTGAGAAAGATCATACACACACACCCGCGGCCTTACCACCGGTCGCTACATCTGGCGTAGTCGGCAGGATGTGTGATCAACAGAATCTCCTCCCGGTAGTAACTTATAACCGGACAGCTCCCCCGGCATCTATTGTCAATCAGGTGAGGAAGTTTAACGGACGGAACTATCCTGTAACTGAATGGACCGAACAACTTAAGATAGTGGGGGAGATGTATAACATTGATCCTAAGACCTTAGCAGAAATGGCCATGCTAACATTAGAGGGGGAAGCGTGGACGACAGTCAGGCTGGAGACGGTTAGGGGCCAGCGTACGTTGGATGACTTGGTGCGGGTGCTGGAGAACACCTATGGGCCGACCACATATGCGGGAACATTACGGTATATGTTCTTCCGGCGTACGCAACTCGAGTCGGAGGATATCCCTCAATATGCCAACGCCCTCCAAGTACTGCTTGAACAAGCCTGCAGGAAAAAAGAACAGATAGCTAGTACGGGCGCCCGTGACCTGGTGTTGAGAGATCAATTTGTGACTGGATTAAGAGACCCGTACCTTAACCGCTCACTGCAAGATCTACCCCGGATAAATCCGGCCCTTACGTTCGCTGAGGTTAAGCAAGAAGCGATAGAACGTTCGAGAGGACCTGTCATGGAGGCCCAGACTTATACCCGCGCTTGCAGGTCCATAACTGGTATCAGAACCCCGAACAGTGACACGGAAGAACTGAAGCAGATGGTGGCAGAGTTGCAGAAACAGGTGTTGCAGCTCACCCTGGACCAACAGGCGGACAGGCAAGCGAGACAACAACCCAGCCGGCCGATGGGAAGATGCTGGACATGCGGTGATCCCCGCCATAGAGCAAACCGTTGCCCCCAGAACGTTCAAGTTCATCCACGGGCCGATATACCGGAACCAGCAAGTCATGCCCCACAACAGCGGCCACCTTTAAACTAGACGCCCCTGCCAAAGAGGCTCACTCGGCAGGGGAGGCCAAAGAGAGGGGTGTAGGAAAACAGAGCCAGCCACGGAACAAACTTGCATCAAACAGCCCTACCCTGGAAGTATTATTGGAAGGGACCGCCGTGCAAGGATTAATGGATACTGGGTCCCAGGTATCCACCATCTCCGAGCAGTTTTACGAAGAGTATCTGAAGCCGCGGGTTGCCTATGACCCTGATACTACTATCAAGATCAAAGCAGCCAATAATCTACCCATTCCGGTGACGGGAGTTGCCTGGATGAACACCGAAGTGTGTGGCAAGATCTCGGGAAGAGAGGGATAATCGTGGTCAGGGAAGGCTGTGGATCAGAAACGCCCATGATTATTGGGATGAACATCTTGAAAGACCTGAATCTTGTGTTGGTTACCAAGAGGGGGCCCAAGTACTGGCAAGAAGTGACCACACATAGGGCCACCCGCCGAGCCTTCCAACAAGTGGTCCGGACCTGCAATCTCAAGCGAATGACAGAAAAACAACTGCCGCTAGCCACGATCACCGTACCCCGCCATACTAGGATAACTTTACCTGCTGAGAAGGAGACCGTTATCTCGCTACCCCTTAGCACCACAAGACAGCTCGAAGGCGTGGAGGTGCTGATTGAGCCGCGCACCCCGAAGGAAGGGAAGCTGAACCCCCTAGTTGCTCGAACGCTAGCCGTTGTGAGAAAGGGGAGGATTCCTGTCAGGCTGGGTAACACGGCTAACGTGAGCGTCAACCTAGAGGCTGGGACACAACTCGCCCGAGTTTACGCCCTAACCGAAGAGGTGAACCCTATGAACCCCCTCCAGTTTGCACCGTCTACAGAGGGAGATTGGACAGTGACGGTCTCTGCCATGGCCGCTGTCGCGGGTGACGTCAACGCGGGGCGAGAACTACGAGAAAAGTGCCAGTTGGACATATCCCAATACTCCAACCAAGAAGTGTCCCAGGTGGAAGAGTTACTTCAAGAGCACCAGGCGTCCTTTGCCCGGCATGACACCGACTTTGGATGCACCCCCAGTATCAAGCACGAAATCCCCACAGGTGATACCGCTCCTATCCGTGAAAGGTACCGCCAAATACCTCCCCAACAATACCAAGAAGTGAAAAACCTCCTGAATTCCATGTTACACGCTGGAGTGGTACGAGAAAGCCAGAGCCCCTGGGCTGCACCAGTGGTGATAGTCAAGAAGAAAGACGGGTCCCTGAGGTTCTGCGTGGACTACCGCCGTTTGAATGCTTGCACCATCCGGGACTCATACCCTTTACCAAGGATCGAAGAATCCCTGACAGCCCTGAAGAAAGCTAAATATTTTTCGTCATTGGACCTGGCCAGCGGCTATTGGCAGGTACCTATGCACGAGAAAGATAGAGAAAAGACTGCTTTCATCCTACCCATGGGCCTGTACGAGTTCGACCGGATGCCCTTTGGCCTGAACAACGCGCCGGGGACCTTGCAGCGACTGATGGAGCGCTGCCTGGGGGACTTCAACTTCGACTTCACCCTCATTTACCTGGACGACATCGTAGTCTATTCGGCCACATTTGAAGAACACCTGCAACAGCTGGGCCGTGTGTTTCGTAGGTTGAGAGAACATGGCCTGAAGTTGAAACCCAGCAAGTGCCGTCTTCTGCAGCCCGAGATCAATTACCTGGGTCACCGGATCTCGGCCGAAGGTGTACAGCCGTCTTCGGAGAAAATAGCCGCCGTGCGGGACTGGCCACAGCCTACGAACGTCAGAGAGGTCCGGGCCTTCCTGGGGTTGGCCGGTTACTACCGCCGGTTCGTGAGAAACTTCGCCCGGCTTGCTGCACCCTTGCACGAACTGCTTCGAGGGACCACCAACGGCCCCAGAGGACGACCCATCAGCTGGGGACCCAGCCAGGAAGAATCCTTCCAAGCCCTAAAGGGTGCCTTGATTCACCTCCCATCCTTGCATATGCAGACTACAATCTCCCTTTCCAACTACATACCGATGCCAGTCTACAGGGTCTAGGGGCAGTACTTTCACAAGTACAAGAAGGCAAGGAACGTGTCATAGCCTATGCCAGTCGATCCCTACACGAGGGCGAGAAGAACCCCACCAATTATAGCTCATTCCGGCTGGAGCTGTTGGCCCTAACGTGGGCTATGGCGGAGAAATTTGCGGGATACCTCACAGGGACGGAAGTACTGGTCCTGACCGACAACAACCCGTTGGCCCACTTAGAAAATGCAAAGCTCGGAATCATGGAGCAGCGTTGGATGGCTCGACTCTCTAAGTTCAACTACAAGATCAAATATAGGGCTGGGGCTGAGAATCAAAATGCGGACAGCCTGTCTAGAGTGTCATACCCCTTACTTACCAGAGACCGGGATGAAGAACTAGAAGGAGACGAGACGCCCGACTTTGCAAGGCTTGCCCAACAGATGGATTACTGCCAGTTCGTTGTGGGCGAAGTTGGAACTCCAGTGGGGGTCACACTGTGTCCCCAAGAGTTGTGCAGGCTCCAGGACCAGAACCCTGAATGGGCCCTACTCAAGCAATGGGTGAAGCAACAGCAGAAGCCCTCCTCCGAAGCACGGTCACGACTGTCTACCGGAACCTTGACCCTGCTCAGCCAGTGGGACCGGCTGGTTCTGAGAGAAGAAGTACTATACCGGAAGGTTCTCTTGTCTCACATGCTGGAGGAATGCACACAAGTTGTAGTACCTGCCCAGTTAGCCCGTGAGATGGTGGCCGAAGCCCACAAAAGGAATGGACACTTCGGAGTAGATAAGACGCTTCGGTGGATTCAACAATCTATCTATTGTCCGGGGCTCCGCAAGCTGGTTGAAGACGTCTGCAGAACCTGTCGCACCTGTGAACTGCACAAGTCCACCGAACAGCGTGCACCTGTCCAGACGATTAAAACCTCCAGGCCTCTTGAGCTGTTGATGGTGGACTATCTGCTGATCGGGACGGCGAGCAGTGGCTATCAATACTGCCTAGTCATGGTGGACCACTTCACAAAATTTGCCGTCGTTGTTGCTACCAAGGACCAGACGGCCGAATCGGCTGCACAGGCCATCTGTCGACAGTTCATCCACGTCTATGGGTGTCCGGAGAGGTTACACTCCGACCAGGGGGCTTGTTTCGAAGGCAGAGTCATCGAGGAGCTGCATCGGATGTATGGGATACAGACGTCGAGGACCACTCCTTACCATCCACAAGGGAACGGTGCATGTGAACGCTTTAACCGGACCCTACTCCAGCTGATCCGCACCTTGGCCGAAGATAAGAAAGATCGATGGCCCCAATTCCTTCCAGATCTAGTATGGGCCTACAACAACCAGGTCCACTCCGTGACTGGCTACACCCCACACACTCTTCTCTTTGGCCGCCCAGGAAAAGGGGTCCATGACCTGAACCTATTCCGCCCAGAAGAAGATGTCTGCCATAACTACCCCTCCTGGCTAAATGCTCACCGACAGAAGATGGAGACTGTACACCGGCTGGTGAGTCAACAAATCCGGGGCCAGAAACATGCTGACCCACTCCCCGTGCAAGAGAAACCCTTAAAGTTGGGACAGTTAGTCTTGCTCCGTATTAAGAAGCCTCAAGGGAAACTTCGAGCCAAGTGGGAGACTGAAGTCTACCGGGTAATCGAACGCCCTTACCCCAATGGACATGTATACCGAGTGCGGGGTGAAGACAGCCGCAGCACCCGCACTGTGCACCGAAATATGTTGCGCCCCTGCCGCTCCCGGCCTGACTCCCCTCCCACAGTAACTGGAGGGGGTGACGCTGCCGACATGACTGACGTCACGGACATTTCTCAACATAGAGATCACGTCGACTCTCAGACCGGTGACCCACCTACACAGACCAGTCCCTCTCCCGGAGTACTGACTGGAGTGGGGCGTAAAGACAGTGACGTGGAGGGGAACAACCGACCCTTGCGACGCACTGACCGCACCACTGCTGGGATCCCGCCCGGACGGTCTTACAGGGACCAGTATGTATGGCCCACTTCTCAACCGACCCCTGTGACAACTACAGTCATCGCCGCCTGGGAACCGACGGTAGTTGACAGGGACTGCCAACCTTTAAGTGGGGGGGTATGTAATGAGGTGTACAATTCAGATTGTATTATTGAAATTAACACTGAAATTAACTGTGCACAGTCCGCACTTGTCCACCAGGGGGCATCAGTGGACTGTACAATCACAGAGGGTGGAAAGCCCCCACCATCTCTGTTGTTTACCCAGGAAGTGAAAGCAGAAAAACAGTGCAGATCCAGAGAGCGCAGCCAGGACAGACATAGGGCTCTTTTGCAGCCAGATTCTTGGGAAGAAATACCCTGTGAAGATCGTTGCTGCAACCCCCGGTCTGCAGGACCTTGCCTTACCGAGGGTCCCACTCAAATTCAGGACATTGCCTCCGGAATTCAGGACATTGCCACTGGATTACATGTGCAGGGGCTGTGACTGACATAAGGGAGCCATCTGTGCTACTGTGATCTCCCTTCTGCTCATCGGTTTGCCCCGAGACTGAGAGAGACTTCTGTGCTGCTGTGGGCTCCCGTCTGCTGCTCGGTGTGCCCTGAGACTGGGAGAGACTAACAAAGAAAGATTCTGTTACCTGCGGAAGGAGACCACAGAAGAAGACTGAGGAGTTTCCCCCTTCAGCGCTGCACCGGGACCCGTCATCGTGAGATCCCCAGGCCTGCTACGTGGGAGCGACACCTTCTTCTGTGATAGACTGGTACGTGATTTTAGGGAAAGTTAGGGAAAGATATCTCCATTGTTGTGTTTTTTTCTTTGCTAGCTGCGTACCCGGAAGAAGTGAAGATCCAGAGACCCCACCATATACATGTGTGCAGCTAGATCAGTTGACTGTGTTATAGACATGTTTTACAGTAAAGATATGTTACTACCGGTTAAATCTGAGTATGGGGATTCTGTTGAGAAAGATCATACACACACACCCGCGGCCTTACCACCGGTCGCTACATGACACAGGGTTGTAGTTTCTGTTATCTTTACTTGGTGGTTGCAGATGCAGTCCGGGGCACTTATTACAGATGGTAATGGAGGTCCGGGTGGCCTGGAAGCAATTGGGTGATCCACCACACCAGGGGAATTCGGAGGCCTCCCTTTTGCGTTCTCCCTTTTGGTCCTTCTGCCTAAAGCTAGGCTGTGACCCTCTTCCTGCATGTTTAGTTGTTCCTAACCATATGGCAGGTAACTTTGGCCTTTTTCAGGTGCCACTCCTCTCTTGGCAGCTTCGGGCTCTAATCTGCTACTGTGCCGCCAGGTATTTAATGTGGCCAGAAGACTTGCTGTCTTCTGCCCTCCGGACTCAGCTACTGGGTCTTCAGTACCCCACAACTCAGGACTCTGGTGTCTTTTTCTCTGGCATTCAGCTCCGGGATGAGTCCAGTCACAGCTCAATTTCCCCTCAGACGTCTCTCCTGTCTTGCCCCTCAGACTGTCTCCAACCTCACACTGACTGAACTCCCACTTGCTGTTTGTCTCCTCTTTTATAACTGGTTCAACTGTCTTTCTACTGCGCACTTCCTGCTGCTCCCCTGAAACCAGGTTAGAGCTCCCCCTTACGGCTCGTAGCAGGGAAAGTGTTGGATGCTGAGTATTATCTGGCGTGGGGACCCCTTCTTGCTTCCTGGCATGACATCAACCCCTGGGAGGGAGGTAATGCCACATTGCCAACCGGACCCTGGGGCGCCACAATTCTCCAGGTCGGTACAAGTATGTGGATACTAAACATGTATGATTTTCTTTCAATTTAATACTAAAAAAAACAGAACTTTGTAAAAAAAAATAATTTGGTTTTGGTGCCATTTTCCGAGAACTGTAAAGATTTTATTTTTCAGGATGTGGGGATAAGTGATGGCTTATTTTTTTGGCCCTAAGCTGACATTTTTAGGGTACCTTGACACGCCGCTACAGCATGGTGGAAACAACCAGGTGCTTCACGTGCACGAGCACGCAGCAACGGTTGCAAACGGTACCCGCATCGCCTTTACACGCCGCTACAAGGTGCTCTATAGAAGGTTGAATCTACCTCTGGATGCACCGCCGGGTGTCTCAAGTTACCTTCTGCAGAGCACCTTACCTCATTTACACGCCGATACAACAAGGTAATATGGGCGGACCAAATGCAGCAGGGACAACACATAGGCGTGCCACAGTCCATCACGCCGCTCCCAAATGTCAACCATTGGCCAACACAAAAGTGTTTTGATTGGGCATGGCGCGAAGGGCGGATGGCGGAGACGTGACGTAGTAGTGTTAGGACTGTGGCACGGAATAAGCGCTTGTGACATAGCAGAGTGTGGCGATTGTGCTAGGTGCCGCTTAGGCGACACACAGTAGTGGCTTACAACACACACAGTCTGTGCGTTTTGTAAACTAAGTGTCCTATGTGTGTGTGTCTGGATAGCAATATGTGAATACAGGTCCAATGCCGATCGCATATGTGGTAACAGATGTCAATGGCCTTGAGCAGCTCACATGCCACATATCCATGATGTGTGTGTCTACGTACTTAAACACACCTGACAGACAATATTATGTGCTGCAGCAATGTGAAATGTCCTCGTGACCCTCTGCCTACACCAAACCACAAGGGTTATGTACACACATTTGTCACATAGACTGTTGACTAAAAACCTTCACATACCTCATGGGCACCCACACATATTGTGTGTCATACCCAGCCATAGGTGCCAATGTGTGTGACAGCACTGGCCACAACCCAAACCTTGATCACACTGCCCTCCATCCCCAAGTAATCAGGCTCACACAGAGTAATTTGGATCCACTAAAAAAAATTGTATTTTTTTATTGTACCAGACACCAAGCTGGGCACCTGGGCCAGACGTGTCCTTTTGGATGAACAATGGACCCACATTTCTAGTTATGCACTCCACGTCAGCGACAGGCTCAACAACATGGAGCCGGAACAGAGGCAGATCGCTCAGCGGGTCTTCCACCGTGTCCTTGATGCGGGCGATGATGGGGCCCTGCAATGGGGCTGTGGGATTCGGCCCCCAAGGAGGAACAACCTTTGGCCCCTTTCAGCCGCCCAAACACAACAGCGTGTGAGGAGACTGCCCTGGACCCGGACCCCAACTCTCCCAACAAGACGTAGTAGACGCTATGGACACTCTCAGGCAGGGTGGGGCTGCCATGAGGGGGGGGGGGGAGGCATTGTCAGAGCCAACAGAGGAGGATGATGAGCATGGGGGACACTACTAGCCAATGCACTGAATTGGCCGTCTGGACTTATTATGTATTTCAGCCACACATTTTGCTTTGTGTTTGTGTGGAACATGTTATTTTTCTGGTGGGCTATTTGCCCTATGTTTCATTACATTTTTGTGGTTTTTTAATTTTGGCCAAAAAATTTTTTTGAACTACACATTTGAGTCTTCAATTTGCCCACGAAGAAACAAATATTGTTTACAGTGTGAATGTTTCTGGGCCAAATATAGGGGAGAGTATCCACACATTGTGGGCAATGGCGGCAGTGCAGGAACACAATGTGGCGTGGTAACATGTAGTTATACTTCAAAAAGGTCAACTCATCTGGGGCACCCAGTTAGGGAGTTAACATGTTGGCCACCACAACATGTGTGTAGTGACATTTTACACAAACATGTGTGACACACATTTGCCACAATATACACAATTGTGTGTGAGGGTAGGAGTAGCCACAACACACTCCCCATGGTCCCAATGTGGGACACTATAAGAAAAGAGCCCAACAGTGCAAAAAAAACAATTATAAAACAAAAGCCAACAAGGCAACAGTCAACATTTTTTGTCCAACAAGGACAACAGTCCTTCCGGCCAGGTCAGGCCATTTAGGTGTGGGGTTGTGCCACATCATTGGAGCCCACCATGATGTTGCTTCAGGGCAGCCAGCATGGCACCCAACCGGGCCAGGTCTTGTAGCCCGCGTCGGTGTGCCCGGTGTAGCCGTCGCGAGAATTCATGGTGGGCCCTTATTACGTCATCCATTGTAGGTACACCTGTATTGTGAAAAAAAAGACATTTACATTCTAATAGTCCCTATGGTGGTTTGGTATGTTCAACCAACAAATATGCTCCTTACCCTCGGCCTCAACCTCCTCCTCAGTATCAGGGGGTGATGGGGAGGCACTGACACTCCACCCCGCAGCTCCAGCACGTTCTCCATCTGCAACAATGGGTGAAGAACATTATTCACAAAATGGGTGCAAATCCTAATGACAAAAAAACACCACACTGCTTACAGTGTGCAGGGCATAGCACACAACAAAACATACTTACCACCATAATCCTCCAAGGCTGGCTCAATTGCTGCTTGAGGCATGGCCTCATCCTGCCCAGCAGGGGATGGCACCTCAGGCTCCAGCCCCGCTGGATCATCAGCATCTGCCGCGGGCGGACCTGATGGGGAGGGCAGCTCCTCCTCCTGAAGCCCTGCTGGGTCTTCCTGCTCCTCCTCCTCATGCCCTGGTGACGGGCTATTCCCTGGTGGGGATGGTGTGGCAGCTGCCTCTTGAGGCGGTGGGGTTGGTGGGCCACCTGCGGGTGGTGCAGGGGAGCCTCATCAGATGAGGAGTCAGCGACATCTGGATTTGAATAAACAATCATTCAGATGTCAGAAGAAGGGTTAAGCACAGAGATGTTTCCACATTTAGATTGTTGACCTATGTGTTTCCAGTAGGCCAGATATGGGATTAGGTCATGTGTTATGCACGTAGTGTGTGTATGAGACAGTAGTATGGTTATTGTGTGGAGAGGAACTAACACTGTGGACTCTTCTTTGGACCAAAAAGACTGAGGTTAAGGCAGATGTGTAGGCACCCCCTCAATATTCAGGTGAATATATGTTACCCCATTGTATGTGTCCCGCCGTAGCCCACAGTCTCCTTATAATATGTTTGTCAACATATATGTGTCGTTTGGTGCTTATACATGGGCAAATGTGTGTTTGGCCCCAACAATTACTCACCACGCAGCCTGGCAATCCGGGCACGGATGTCCACTATGCGACCTGGGCATTTCTGCTTCCGGTCCGCAATTTTTTTCTGGATGGCTTTAGCGGTCCTCTCCACCCCCAGTTGGTTGAGCAGGGCCCGCTGGATCCACCTAATGGTGCTGCGATTGCGCAGCCTGGGATGCCGGTGGTGATGGTGGCCCCAATAATCATACCGGTCACAATGGTCTATAAGGACCAGTAACTCAGCCATCCCCCACGTTGCAGCGCGCTGTGCGGCGGCCATAACTGTAATACTGTGTGCAGAGGAGGGGCTGGCACCTTGCAGGCAGAGTGAAACTGAAACCAACGTCATGACGTCAGTACGGCCACTGGCGGGGCGACACAACATTCAAAGTCGCCTCACGCGCAGTGACACGGCCGAAACACTTCTGCGGCACCTACAGAACAAGACCCCAGGGCGGTGCGTAACGCAACCTTGTGCGCTGTCTACTGCATTATTCCTTTGCATGTGGTATGACAATGCGCACATTATATTGTGCGCGCAGTGTGACACGGCAGAAGCACTTCTACGGCACCTGAAGTACAGTAAGCCAGGGCGGTGCGTAAAACAAACTTGTGCGCTGTGTACAGCAGTATTCCTTTTTATGTGTTAAGAGAATGTGCACACTATATAAGGACCATGCCGCATTGATACTTTGGGCTTCCGCAAGTGTGTGGCGGCGTAATTGTACTAATGTATCTGATCGTGCAAACGGCGCGTATCTGTAGTGCTGAAGTGACAGCTCATCCAAGATGGCGGCCTGTGAAGGATGAGCCAATCGTAACGCAGCATCTTCCACCAATGATCGTTGATGGGGCGCGGTATCCCGGAGCCTGTGTCACGCCCCAGGTAGATAACAAGGTGTAGAAACAATCTTCTTGTTCCTCATTTACACGCCGCTACAGGCCGCTACCATCGGGTTGAAATCAACCTGTTCTAGAGCTCTGAAACAGGTGCTGCAAGTGATGGGTGGAAACAACCGCCTTTACATGCCTCTACCTCGGGTTGATTTGGCGGTGCAAGATACATTTGTCTCATCAACCCGGTTGTTTCCACCATGTTGTAGCGGCGTGTAAAGGTACCCTCACTGATACAATTTTTGGGTAGATGTGATGTTTTAATTGTCTCTTAATGCATTATTTTGCAGCAGCTCAAAAAATCATAGCTATGGCGTTTTGATTTTTTTATGTTACATTGTGTACTGAATGGATTATTTTATTTTACATTTTATATATTGGATGTGTCTGAATGCAGCCAAATATGTGTATTTTGTTTATTTATTGTTTAATTTTTACTGAGGAAAAACAGGTGATTTGAGCTTTTTTTTTGTCTTTACTAGTCCCTTAAGGGACTTAAGCTGCGATCATCTAATCACGTGTGCTGTACAGAGAAGTGCATCAGAAATTATGATCTCCTATGAGAACCGGTTCGCTGTAAGCATAGGGCCATATTTATCACTAGGCACTAGGGGGCAAGTGCCTGGGGCAATAGATTGAGGGGGGTGGCAACACCTAGTGGTGATTTTTTTTTATTTTTTTTTTAAACTGCCTCCTCTGGCATCCTCCATACTTGTAAGTAATTCTGGAGTTTATTTCTGGCGAAAAGGGGGGGGGGACAATCTGGGGTCTTAGGAGGGTGAATTGACAGAGAGAGCTGCAGAGCAAGCCAGAGAGAAAGTGAAAGATAAATTGCTGATTGGTGGAGTGGCAGTCAGCAGGGGCTGCTGTGCAGTTCTTCCACCGGAAGGCAGATTAATACTGTGCACTGTCTCTGGAGAGAATGAAGGCCGCGCTAAGGAGGAAGCTCTGTCTTCCAGTCTCTTCCCCTGCTGCTCCATCACACATCATCCGGCACAGTGTGAGTACAGAGCTCTACACTAACACTGCCTGTTTGGAGGAGGCTCAGGACAGTAACATTTCCCATGGGAGGTAGCTGGGGGGGTCACTGGAGCCCTGGTGGAATGTCCTGCTCCATCTCTCACTTCATGATTTATATCCCTCCATGTGCTCTGCAGATAGGACAGGGATCATGGGTGCTGTAAGTTTTGCATGGTGTGATCCCTGACCTTTGTGATGGTGATGATGACCTGATGTGGACGGAGGTAATTTCAGGGATGCGCAGGTCTGTGACACTGGCCTGATGCTCTGCCCACCACTCTGCTTCGCTCCACCGCTGTGCCCCGTCACCCTGCTCTGCCCTGTCACCCTGCTCTGCTCTCCCCTGTCACCCTGCTCTGCTCTGCCCTGTCACTCTTCTCTGCTCTCTTCCGTCACACTGCTCTGTCCTGTTGCTCTGCTCTGTCACTGCCTCCATCACCTGCCCCTGCTCTGTCTCACCCTGCTCTGCCCCATCACCCTGCTCTACCCTGTCACCCGGCTCTTCTCTGTCACCCTACTCTGCCCTGTCTTGTCACCCTGCTCTGCCCCATCACCCTGCTCTGCTCTGTCCTGTCACCCTGATCTGCACTGTCACCTTGCTCTGCTCTGTTCTGTCACCCTCTCTGTACGTCACCCTGCTCTGCCCTACCACTTCTTTGCCTCGTCACCCTAATGTAGTAATGCCCCCATCCTCCTCCCCTCTTGCAGTAATGTCCCCATTCTTCTTCCCTTCTTGTAGTAATTCCCTATTCTGATCCCCATCTTGAAGTAATGCTTCATCCTTCTCCCCTTCTTGTACTAATGTCCCATCTCACTCCCCTTCTTGTAGTAATGTCACCATCCTGGTCCTCATTTTGTAGTAATGTCCCCATCCTGATCCCCATCTTGTAGTAATGCTCCATCCTTCTCCCCTACTTGTAGTTACTGTATGTCCCCATCCTGATCCTCATATTTTAGTAATGTCCCTATCCTGCTCTCCTTGTAGTAATGGCCCTATCCTGCTTCCCTTGTAGTAATGTCCCCATCCTGATCCCCTTCTTGTAGCAAATCCCCATCCTGGTCGTCATATTGTAGCAATGTCCCAATCCTGATTCTAATATTGTTGTAATGTCCCCATCCTGATCCTCATATTGTAGTAATGTCCCTATCCTGCCCCCTTCTTGTAGTAATGTCCTATCCTGCTCTGCTTCTTGTAGTAATGTCCCCATCCTGATCCTCATATTGTAGTAATGTCCCTATCCTGCTCCCCTTCTTGTAGTTGTGGCGTCCTGTGTCAGGCAAGCCAAAGAACCAACTAGTACACAGAGGGATTTCCACATCTGGTACCCACATACACCCAACACCTTCCACTCCAGGCCTGTAGGGGGAGCCCCACTGGTTGCTGTTAAGCCAGATCCCCTATAAATACAGGTGCTGGGGACAGAGTTAGCCAGAGTGTGCAGTCGCTAGAGAACTGTGAAGGTCAGCTTAGAGCCTAGTGAGCAAAACTGGTTACAGGAGCCGAGCTAGGCCCGAAACCAGTGCACTGCCAGAGCCAGTGTTTGGTCCAGAGAGTGAGAACGAAAGGCAGAGGTGAGGAACTCCTAAAGTGCACCCTTCAAACCAGGGAGTGTACCTGCAAAACACCAGTAGAAAGTACAGAAAAATACTTTTTTGTGTGTGTGTCCATCCTTCCAGCCTGTCCCACACCACAACTGCGCTACCCTGTTCCACCATCCTACCCTTACAGCTCTGGGGACCCCGCTCTACCTGTACAGAGCCACAACACCTTGCTGCTGCCCATCACCCCGGAGGACCCAGCAGCGCCGGTGCCATCACCGGACTTACAGATGGCGTCACGACATTCATCCATTAACTTTAATCCCTGTAAATACCCCTTTTTGTTGTCACCGACCACCCTGTGACATCCACCGCACCCAAACGCCCAAGACCTGAGTACCCCAGACCCTTGTGGCCAGACATAGTAATGTCCCTATCCTGCTCCCATTCTTGTAGTAATGGCCCATGCAAATCCTCATATTGTAGTAATGTCCCTATCCTGCTCCCATTCTTGTAGTAATGGCCCCATGCTGATCCTCATATTGTAGTAATGCCCCTATCCTGCTCCCCTTCTTGTAGTAATGTCCCTCTCTTGCTCCCTTCTTGTAGTAATGCCCCATGCTGATCCTCATATTATAGTAAATGTCCCTATCCTTCTCATTTTCTCTTGTTGTAATGGCACTATCCCCATTTGTGATTCCACCTTCTCTTGTAGTAAAGTTGTCCCTTCTTGGTTGTATCCCTTGTAGTAATGTCCTATCCTTCTCATTCTGTGTAATGACATCCCCCTCTAAAGTCCCTTCTGTAATAATGTCTCTCTCTGACCTCTTTATTTCAGTAATGTGGCCATCTTGCTCTCCTTTTTGCAGTAATAGTAATTGGAGCCTGGACACACACTCACTTTTCACATGATGCTTGATGCTGCCGAGGTCCACGCTTGTTATGTATTCCAGGTGCCATGCACAGACAAGCCCTCTGGCTCAGCTACATCAATGCAAGGTGTCGGCAAATCAGAGACTCGCAGGTGAGGTTGACTTCACACTGCATAATTTGCACATCTGTGTGGTTCCTTGAATTTTAAGGATCACACGGACAGTCACTGATCTGGCAAGGATCAGGCAAGGATCATACGGATGCCAACTGATGTCCCCAGACCATTTTATAAACGGATCCATCATCAGTTAGCAGTGATAGGGGTGGGAAGAGCTGTACCTTGCTTCTGAACATGCTCAGTACTTCAAAACAAATCTGTTTCAGTTTTTTTTTCACATGATAGGGATCCATGCTCCATAGACATCCATGTTATTTGACACGGACAGTTACGGATCCATGTCTGTCCGTTGGTGTCAGTAATTTTCAAGGCAGCCCAAAATCGGAACAGTTTCTGATTGTGTGTGAAAAAAACGGATCAGAGACAGAACTGACTCACACGGAGGCCATATCGGACCAATCTGTGCCCATAGGTATACATGGGTATCCAAAACCGATCAATGGATATCAGTTTTAAAACGGATACACACGGAACACAAATTATGCAGTGTGAAGGCAGCCTGACATCATATGCTGCTATTAATGTAGCTGAGCCAGAGAGCTTGTCTATCTGTGGCACCTGGAATAAATAAAAAGTGTAGACAACAACGGCCACGATCGTCAAGGTACATTATAAGGACTGGCATCACCTTAACGTGCAGGTGCAAGCAAAAGATATGTGTGTGAACTAAAGGGAATAAATATATACAGATTGGGTGGTGACAGCAAACGTTTCGGTCTTGTGACAGACCTTTATCAATACGTCACTATGAAAAAATAATAAAATTACAGTGAGAATATATACAGTGTAGACATTGAAGTATATATCTGTCTAAATATATACATTATTTACAGAATTGACGCTATGTTTCACATGATAGCATGAAAAACAGGGTTGCTTCTTCTATATAAGATCTATTGGAAGTAACGAGATATAAAACTGAAGATGGGGGTTCAGGAATTAACAAAGGTTGTCATATAGAGTTACATGGGAATATGTTATAGAATAACTAAACTAATTACCTGTTGTTACTGGTGAGAAGGCAAGGCTGGCTTGCAAATAGATGTGTTGTATTATAGAAAAGGAAACTTTCAGTGGCTATGGAGAGAAGGTGGTCATGTAGATAAGGAGTTTAGTAGATATCAAATAGATATCAAAGATGTATACTAGACAAATTTACCTTCTTGGCTGGTGTATCTGTACTTCTTATAGGGATTAGGGTTCCTGTCTTTCTGTATATCCTGATAATGGTCTGGAAATGTATATATGTATTTTTAGTTTAAAGCATGTGAATGTCATGTAGTCATGATGGCAGATATGTGATTACCTTATGGGATGTTGGTATATCCAGGTTTTTTGTATTGGCCGTCCTGTGATAGGAACAGTCCTAGTCCCAGTGTCTGTAGCCTATGGATATATATGTATATATACTTGAGGTTTACTTGTCTGGTTAAGTGTCCCCATAGAGCCAAAGAGTCCCCCTATATATGCCTTGTCAAGTTTGATAGATATGTACAGCCTGTCCTCCTCAGTACCAGCTGCTGTGATGTCTATGTGTTACCCAGTGGGTAGTTATATCTCAGCTGTGTCATGGGGAGACAAAAAACACTTATTTATATATGGAGAACTGGTACTTAGCTTATTAGTTTCTATTCCTGTTGTCACATGTAGCCGATCACTTATCCTGGAGATAGGGGCCAGCACGGTCCGTGCTTGTGGCATGGGTGCCCTCTATCTCTGGCTGCCGCCTTTTTATGGTGAGTCTCGCCGGCTCGCGAACCGGAAGTTGATTCCGGAGTTCGCGCATGCGCAGTGGAATACAACTCGCGTACCGGAAGTGCCGGTGTTTATGTTGTGTAGCGTTGCCATAGTTGCGGGCAGCGCTGTTAACAGCACGAGAATGGTCACTAAGTGCTGTAGCAAGTCTCTGGGGCATTCTGAGCTGTGTTTGATTGTTAAGTACCAGATTTAAGAAGGTTTATGTTTTGTTATACGTTTGGACCTGATCATGTGTAATTCTTATTAAGTATGTGACGTCTATGATGGTTACTGGACAGTGAAAGTTACATATAGATGCTCCCTTGGTCATCACAGAGTATTCATATATAGGTGATATATAACAAAATATGTCTTGAAATAGGATTACATCATATATGGTGAATGTAGCATCATTATAGGGTTACAATGAATCAAAGAAGTAAACATATGTCACATAATCAAATTCACACAGGCTGTTACGGGGTCCAAGCCATATATAACAATTATAGGGAAAAAAAAGGAAGAAATAAGTGGAGAAATGAAACTTGTATAAATTCTATGGGGGTTATCTTGAGGTATCTTACCACTCTATCGATCATGCTTATTGGAACCACAGGACAACTAGGTATTGGTCTGAAAGAGAAATTTAGTTTAGCCATTCGATCTCCCTGTTGAGTCCCTTAGGGTTCAGTGTGTCCAATGTGTGAATCCAGTAGGTTTCTCTTATTTTGAGCATTCTAATGTGATTGCCCCCCCGTCTAGGTCTGGGTACTTGCTCTATAACCTGGAACCTAAGTTGAGCCACATTGTGTTTAGCTTCTAAAAAATGGTGCGGCAATGGTAACCACGTCTTTTCTGTATGTATTGTAGATTTATGGCTCTTTATCCTGTCCCTAATGGCTTGTGTAGTCTCACCAATATATAGTAAGCCGCAAGGGCACTTAATGAGGTAGACTACAAAGTTGGTGTCGCAGGTATAGAAGCCCCTGACCTTATATGTCTTGCCTGTCCGTGGGTGTATGATTTCGCTCCCCTTAATGACGTTGGAACAACAAAGACAGCCTAGACAAGGAAATGTGCCAGTTCTATTTGCCCCAGTAAGTGTTCTTGTCAAAGGTGGTTTTGGTGAACCTATATCGGCTCTAACTAGTTGGTCCCTTATATTAGTTGGCCTCCTTGTGCACATTAATGGTTGATTCTGGAAAGTTTCAATCTTGGGATGTGCTTTTGATAGCAAGTTCCAGTTTTTTCTGATGAGGTGCTGAACTTTGGGCATTATAGGGTGGTATGTATGAACAAAGGGCAGTCTCGTCTGATTTGTTACTTGTATAGTTTCGACGTCACTGTCACCCATGGCGGTCTCCCTTTCAGATGTTAACAGGGGTTGGGGGTAATCCCGTTCTAAAAATTTGTTAGACATCTCATATAACCTAGTGGAGCGTGTTTCAGGGTCTGTCACTATGCGGGATACTCTCTTAAACTGTGACCTCGGGAGGCTATTCTTAGTAGCTTTTGGATGACAACTCCCATAGAGGAGGAGGCCGTTGCAGTCAGTAGGTTTGGTGTAAAGGTCTGTTTTGAGGGAACCATTAAACTAAAAATACATATATACATTTCCAGACCATTATCAGGATATACAGAAAGACAGGAACCCTAATCCCTATAAGAAGTACAGATACACCAGCCAAGAAGGTAAATTTGTCTAGTATACATCTTTGATATCTATTTGATATCTACTAAACTCCTTATCTACATGACCACCTTCTCTCCATAGCCACTGAAAGTTTCCTTTTCTAAAATACAACACATCTATTTGCAAGCCAGCCTTGCCTTCTCACCAGTAACAACAGGTAATTAGTTTAGTTATTCTATAACATATTCCCATGTAACTCTATATGACAACCTTTGTTAATTCCTGAACCCCCATCTTCAGTTTTATATCTCGTTACTTCCAATAGATCTTATATAGAAGAAGCAACCCTGTTTTTCATGCTATCATGTGAAACATAGCGTCAATTCTGTAAATAATGTATATATTTAGACAGATATATACTTCAATGTCTGCACTGTATATATTCTCACTGTAATTTTATTATTTTTTCATAGTGACGTATTGATAAAGGTCTGTCACAAGACCGAAACGTTTGCTGTCACCACCCAATCTGTATATATGTCTTTCAAATAAAACACCAATAAGCAATTACCAGATGAGTGCTGGGATCTTTCTAATAACAGTCTAAGGATCGCTGGATCTTTTCTACAATAGCACCATCATAACCAAAAAAGAAGACTGAGTGCTGGTCATTTACGACTATCTAAAGGGAATAAAGTCACTGCAACTCTGAACACATAGGGTACCTTTACACGCCGCTACTGGCGGGTGGATACAACCAGCTACTTCACATGCACGAGCACGCACAAACGGTTGCAAACGGTAATCGCACCACCTTTACACGCCGCAACAAGGTGCGCTACAGTAGGTTACATCTATCTCTAGATACACCGCCGGGTGTCTCAAGTTACCTTCTGCCGAGCACCTTACCTCATTTACACACCGCTACACCAAGCTAATATGGGCGGACCTGGTGCAGCAGGGACATCACATAGGCGTGCCACAATTGTGGATTACGAAACGTCCGTACGCTGATAGGACAAAGCAAGAACATCATGATTGGGCAGGCATCGCAGGAGGCAGCTTAATACATGACGCTCGAGCAATTGTGTAGTGTGACTGGTCAGCTCCTTAAATATGCCTCCCTATGCAGCGACTACCAATCGTCATGCAGGAGCTTCCTCCAATGATCGCTGATGGGGCGCGGTAACCCGGAGCCTGTGTGACGCCCCAGCTACATACCAGGTACATAGCATGGTGTCCAGACATCCCTTCTGTTGCTTCTTTACACGCCGATACAGGTCGCTACAATCGGCTGTGTAGCCACCTGTTTCAGGGCAGTGCTCGGAAACAGGTGCCGCTACTGCCGGGTGGCTACAACCGTCTTCACACGCCGCTACCACGGGGTGAATTGCCGATGCAAGATACATTTCTCGCATGTAGCTGGTTGTATCCACCCGCCAGTAGCGGCGTGTAAAGGTACCCATAATGATAGGGAACAGCTAAATGGCTACTAGTAGCCATTTAGCTGTTCCCTATCATTTTGTGTTCAGAGTTGCAGCAACTTTATTCCCTTACGATCGTCAAGGTGTCCATGGTGCCTGTGGGCGGCACAATGAAGCCTCAGCATCCACATGCAGGCTGCATATTATTTGAGATCCATAATCTAAGGGGTATGTGAGCTGTTTGGGTATGTGCACACAATATCTTTTAGACATCTAGTTTAGGACATACTGACATCCTTTTCTTTTGTCCTAAACCGTGTTTTTTTTTCCTTTCTTTTCTAATATCTTTTGCCTTCATTTTTTTTCTATTGGAATTGTATTAAGTACTAGTCATCTCTCCAGTCCTGGCACCCAGTAAAATGGTTAGGTTACCTGTTTTAACCTCATGGTGTCTTTGAAAACCCAAAGCTGTCAAAAGAAGCTCAAAAGACTGAACATATAATCAGCATGTGCAGACATTCATTCTTTTAGCATTTAACTAGCTCTTTTTTAAGCGTATTAGGCTGGGGTCAGACTGACGTTTTCTGCAACATTTTCTGTGCGCTCAGCTAAAGCGCAGTCCAAGCAGCTGTGTGTGTGTCTGGTAACCATGGAGCACATCGGGTAACTAGGGGCAACGTTCTCCTCAAGGGCATAACATTAACGCTATGTGCTTCTGCGAAAACTTCAAAGTTTTAAGCACATGCCGTTTAAAATAGGAAGAAAACATCAGTCTGACCCCAGCCTCACAGAGTAGATCTGCTTTAAATAGATGTTTGTGTGCCTATACTCAATGTGACTGGTCAGTAAGTGGCGAGAGCACTTTAAGTGCCTAGGGCTGCATGAAGTCCAAATACAGCCATGAGTAAGCATTCATAGAAGATTCATCATCACAGACACAGCGGTCATCAGCTAATCACTAGCTGCTATGACAGTCCATCGTCACCTCATGGGGCCGTTGATGGGAGCTGTGAATAATGCGCTCTCCACCACCAGAATTTAACTGGTTAACAGATGTGAGCAAATCTCCAATCTACCTCTTTGCTCTTTGCTGATCAGATCAGCTGACATGTGCAGGGATAAATGCCGACTCAGCGTGTGAGTCCATATCAAAGGCAGGGACATTGCCAAGGATGTACTCATACATCCTAATTTGTGAAGGGGTCAAAATCTTGTTCAGTCAGAATTGCAATATTCATATTGTAAAATATTGTAAAATACTTTCCTGCATAATCCTTTATTGCCTTACCCATTTTTACACTGTGCCTTAGACACCATATCCATTGGAGTTAATTAATAATAAATAATTGTTGGTTCAAGCTACCATTGTGTAGCTACCACTACCATTGCCTCTGCTGCTTACCTGTTTACACATGAAAATGAACTTAATCATAAAAAACATATTTGCACTCAATTTCATTTCTGTCGGTCCAAAGTGATCGCCTTAGGCTAGGGTCACATTTAGAATGCACATTACGATTACCGAATCCAGTTCCGGATGTGGTAAAGTAATGTGCATTCAGACACATTTTGGACACAAAATGTGTCCCTAAACCCGCATCCGGTAACCGGATTGCTCATAATGTGTAATCCGGTTGCCGGAATGCTTTGTTCATCCCTGCTGAAGCAGGGATGAACAGAGGGTTAATGTTAATAATAGATGTGGGCAACATGTCTGTAGGGAGTGCCCACCCTCCCTACAGACATGTTCTCCACATAGATCGGCATGTTAAGGGTTAATTTCTAAAACTACAGTATTGCCGGCTTTTGTCGGCTTTTACTATTTGTAATGACAGGCGGCGGCTCTTGGCTGTACTGGACTTTACAGTACGCAAAGTGCGTAAGCATATTACAAGGCAGCATCCTCAATGAGGTGCGCTGGCCATAGAAGTAATGTAAAAACTTTCAGCACCATGGATAGCGGCATGTACAGTACGCAATTTGTGTAAGCACCACAGACAGCTCCTCATTAAGGATGCTGCCCTGTAATATGCTTATGCACTTTGCATAACTCCCTACAGACATGTTGCCCACATCTATTATTAACAGTAAACCTTTGTTCATCCCTGCGGTAACAGGGATGAACAAAGCATCCGGCTACCGCAGGTCATTCACATGTGCCTTGCTGTAGCTGGATGCGCTCCCATAGGAGCCCATTATAGGTCTCCTCCTGCAGTTAGGAAACCGCTCTGAAAAATGCATCATGCAGGATTTATTCCCACAGGCTGCAAATCCGGATGCGGTAACCGCATTGCCATTTAGGCAACCCAGATTTATGATTGGTGCCTATGGGTTGCGGATCCTGATCCGGCTTTGAGCATTTTGCATGCTCAAAACCGGATCAGGATCTGCATTTTCTACCGCAAATGTGACCCTAGCGTTACATCTAGGGATGAGCAAGTATACTCGTTACTATTCAGTACTCGCCGAATACTAAGGTACTCGGGCTACTCGTTACTCTGCAAGTATCCTTGAGATTACTCACTAAGTAACAAGTACAATGTAAGTCAATGGGGAAGCGAGTAATTCCTCTGCTGCCAGACCCTATAAAGAGGTCTGGCAGCAGAGGAAAAAGCTGCAATGGCCTCATGATTGTTTAAAATCCGGCGGTAAAAAGCCGCCGGTTTTAAACAATAATTAAGCTCCCTACTCATTTACCCGCTGCCTGATAGCAGGATCCTCAGCTCCCCCCGCTGCCTCCCACCCGATCCTAAGTTAAGACCGGGCGGGGAGTGCAGCACCAGTGAGCGGGAGAGCGCAGGAGCCGGATGGGGAAGCTTGCGATGAGAAGACTTCACTGCCGACTTTCCCTGTCTGTGCTGCGCTCCCTGCTCACTGAATGCCCCCTCCCCGCTGCCTTGTGCTTCACTCCCCACCCGGTCCTAACTTAGGATCAGGCGGGAGGGGACATCAGTGAGCAGGGAGGGGGCATCAGTGAGCAGGGATGCAGCACAGACCGGGAAAGCCGGTGGTGAAGTCTCACTGCCGGCTTTCCCGCCTGTAGTTTCAAATGAACAGCTGATTCTGGTCAGCTGTTCATTTGAAGTAGCAGTGCTGGCAGGCTTCATGTGAGTTCATGCTTGCCTGCATGAACTCACATGAACTTTCCCATGGGTGCACAGCTCAGCTACATCTCTGGTAGAGGTTCTCTACCAGACATGTAGCAGAGCTAAAGAAGAACCCTGGATTGGACTATGGTAGAAGGAAGAGGATTTATAATAAAGATGGAGTCTCTATGGGCCCTTTCACATCAGCGATTTTTTCAAATCGCGGCAGATGCGGTGAAAAAACCGCATCTGCCGCGATTACCGCATACCGGCTGCACTTGCGGCACGGTTGCGGCGCGGTTGCGGTAAACAACATACAAAGTATAGGCGGACTTGCGGCAGGTGCGGCAAGTGCGGTTTTGGCACTTGCGGCAGGTGCGGGCGCGGAAAAAAATGCTGTCAGCCGCGTTTTTTTTCGCGGCCGCACCTTCCGCAAGTGCCAAAACCGCACTTGCCGCACCTGCCGCAAGTCCGCCTATACCTTGTACGGCGTTTACCACAACCGCAACCGTGCCGCAAGTGCAGCCGGTATGCGGTAATCGCGGCAGATGCGGTTTTTTTCACCGCATCTGCCGCGATTTGAAAAAAACGCTGATGTGAAAGGGCCCTAAGTGTCTCTTTTTTTGTTTTATTTCTAATAAAATATTTTATCAGTGTGTTGTGTTTTTATGTAAAAAATTAACTCGAAATTCATGGCGGTCATGTCTACTATTGGCGTGACCCCATGAATTTCGGGCTTAGGGCCAGCTGATAACACAAAGCTGGCCCTAACCCCTTTATTACCCAGTGAGCCTTGGCACCAGGGCCCTGGATGAGCTGGATACAGCTCCAAAAGATGACAGTTCAATGAATGCACCATCTTCTGCGGTGGCTGCGGGCTGCAATTCGCAGCGGGGGTGCCCAGAAAGCCTCCCTGCGCTGCGGATTCCAGCCCCCAGCTGCCTAGCTGTACCTGGCTGGACATAGAAATAGCACGAAGCCACACACATTTTTTTTTTAAATTCATAAAATAAAAAGAATAGGGCTCCCCTATATTTCTGTTTCCAGGCAGGTACAAATAGGCGCCTGGGGGTTGGGGGCAGCCCGTTCCTGCCTGCTGTACCTGGCTGACATACAAAAATACGGCGAAGCCCACGTCGAAATTCTTAGGAAAAATTCATAAATTTTTTTTTTTTTACACATTTAGGGACTGCATCTATCAGGTGTCAGATACCGTTCAAGGTGTGCACACACCCTAAATATTGAGTTTTATTGTAATTTGACGCATTTGTTAATAAAAGTGAAAAAAAATTGTAAAATGATGAAAATTGTACTTCAGTAACCAAAGAAACATCTGACTAGAATATCTAAAACACAGAAGCAGCAATCTGTGTGAAAATCAAAATGTATGTTTGCCTTATAACCATTAACACGGTCTGTACATGCTGAGGGACAGCCGTCACTATAAACCAGAGACCCTGATGTGATCAACTCATCACCTTACATCTCATCCCAGCATCACTTGCAAATAGAAAATGGAAGTCACCTCGACAGTGACCCCTATATGATGTCCACATACCCTATAAGGCATGGGACAACCCTTCAATGTAAGCTTACCACATCATTACATAGGAGCTTGATAAGCTGGTGACATACTGTATGTGCTGAAAAGGTAAGTCTTTTTACAGTTTGTGACAAGGTTACATTATCAATGTCGATGGGAAGCAGTTATATACCCTTTATTAAATGCTCTAGGCCAGACATATGCACAACTATTACATGGGAATTAGGTGCAGTACTGTACATTCCTTAAAGGCCTCGCGACCAAACAGCATCCTGACATAGAAGGCAATCTCATTTCATCATGAAGATTGGTTGTGTATTTAGAAATATAGATAGAATGCTAAATATGGATTAGGATAGATAATATATATAGAGAGAGAGAAAGAGAGAGAGAGAATATTTTGTATGTGTTTCAATGGATGCCAATGCTGGGGATCTTAGTGTAGATGTCAGCAATATATAGTGCTAGTCATTACATGTATGAAATAATATCCAATCAATGCTGACAATTTTGATGCTTCTAGATTCTAACAAAGAAGTGAATCTTTCAAGGTCCTTGTTTTCCTGAGATCAGCTTGATGTAGTTAAGAAGGTGAAGAACAGTCATTTAGTGCCATCTAATGGTTATAAAATCCTCATCTCTGGGAATATATTGGATTTCTACTGCACCTTATTTATGATGCATTAGCTAATACAATTGTCTATCAGCCTATTAATATTGGCAATACAAAATAATTACTTATATATCTGCTGTGTAGATTTATTAAGTATTGTTTAGGTATTGACAATTCTTGAAGTCTGAGGTGACAGTCTTGTATGGCCACAGCTGCGCAAAAAGCAGGATTGAGACGGACCCCTGTTTAAATGTTAGGTCTAGAAATATTTGTGCAGTGATTAAAGCTTTGTGATTTGGACTTTGCATGCTATATATTTTTTTCTTAAAATGAAACATCTGAGATGAATTTAAAGTGTTTACTTTTAGGCTTAGGCGGCCGTCATTACGCTTCAATCTTGTGAGCGATATTGTTAGCGATCACGTGCACGAGCGATCGCTAACGATATCGCTCACATCGCTGGTGAGCTGTCACACAGGCAGACTCACCAACGATGTGGACCAGCGAGATCGCTGGTAACTATGGTACACATCGGGTTACTAGGCGCCGCGTGGCGCTTAGTAACCCGACGTTTACCATAGATACCATCTCCCAGCATAGGCTCTGCCGCTGGGAGATCGTTCATCGTGGTGTCACACACCACGATGATGCAGATTGATCAAGCGATTAACGCTTGATATGAGCTCCTGCTCACAAATCTGCGATCAAACAATCAAGCGATTTTACATTGTAAAATCGCTTAATTACACGCAGCGACGCACAAACGATATCGCTTAAGCGATCAAAAAGCAGATCGCTTAAGCGATATTGTTCAAGAAATTGATGCGTGTGACGGCCGCCTTAATTAAAAGGATTGACCAAAAATATCCTGTGAAATATATCGGAATTGCAACCATTTTTCTACCAAGCCTCCTCATGTCAGGGCCTGAAAAGTATTGTATTTTATGGACCATAAGATGCACTTTTTTTCCCCAGATTGTGTGGGACAGTGGAGGTGTGTCTTAGGGTCTGAATAGATATTGTGTGCTGATTGTGGTGTTGTGCAGGCTGTGCTGAGGGAGCAGCATCTTTGAAGTGGCTGGAGGAGGTTGGCAGGGGCTGCAGAAGCCACAGGTGATCACATGTCTCCCCTCATTAGTCTGCTGTAATATTTACTGCATCCCGCTGTCAATTAACTCTCAGCACTGAAGCTGAGTAATGGCCCCACATGCTGCAGCTTACACTAAAATAATAAATGGTGTAACTTACCTGTCCGCTGTCCCCTCCGTCTCTCCTCTGCTGCATCACCATCTTGGTTCCTGTCTGTGCATCCGATCCTGTGACTGGCACAGTGATATCATTGCTGCATGTCCTGTTCACATGATCGAATGCCCTGAGGTCGCACAGACAGGAAGCAAGATGGGAAATGCTGCAGAGGGAGAGATGGAGGGGACAGCAGACAGGTAAGTTACACCATTTATTATTTTAGTGTGTGCGACAGCATTTGGGGCCATAATACAGTGATGGGGAGCAAGATCCCAGGATGGGGGGGAGGTGCAAGAACCAAGGATGGGGGGCTATATACTCTGATGAAAGGCTATATACCAGGATGGGAGGCTATATCCAGGATGGGGACATTACCCACATGAGAATGTCAGCAGCAGATCTCCTACCCCCATAACAGTTAATTCCAACCACATTTTTTACTTAATTTTTTTCCCTATTTTCCTCCTCTAAAATCTGGGTGCATTTTATAGCCCAGTGCGTCTTATAGTCCGAAAATATGGTAATTTGACTAATTTACTTTACCATAAAAAAAATTTCATTTTAATATTTTGCACCAAATCCTTTGCAGGCAATGACTGCCTGAAGTCTGGAAGCCATGGACATAACAAAATGCTGGGTTTTCTCCATTGTGATTCTTTGCCACACTTTTACTGCTGCTGACTTGTTTGTGGGTGTTTCTGCCTTAAGGATTGTCTTAAGCATGTGAAATGCAGTTCGATGAGGTTGAGATCTAGTAATTGCCATTGCAGAATATTCCACTTCTTTGCCTTAATATCCTGGGTTGCTTTTGTATCACGCAAAGAGCTGTTTTGTTTAGCAACTGGCCGGTCAGTCTAGATGACTGTAGCTGACCCAGTGCTGTAGCCCAGGCGATCATTGAAAAAGGGAAAGACAAAAATGGGGGAAATGAGGTAAAAGAGAAAATAATAAAATATTGTTCATGACAGCAGCTGAGGTTGTTATGGCCACTAGTTGGCCAGCACAGTGTATTTAGCCTCTAGGTTTAGGTGTAATAGCAGTGTGATGAGATACCTTCCTCTGCAGAGGCAGGCTTTGGAGGTGTAGAAGTGGATTATGATGGTAGTAGTTCAGATGTGCAGAGGGGAGGTGCAGAGTCAAATAGGACACAGCAGTCATTCTATTTAGTTCTTTATCTTCTACTGTGGGTTAATCAATACAGCCAGGACACATGCAGAACCAGGTAGATGGTTCAACCAGTCTGGAGAGAGCTAAAGTCCACCCTGCTGGAATAAGGTGTATTAGCCTTCCTGCTGACTTCTGTTACAAGGTCACTAGTTCCTCTACATATAATTTTAACATATATTTATTTATTTATTTATATAGCGCTATTAATTCCATAGCACTTTACATACATCAGTAATGCTGTCTCTCTTGGAGCTCACAATCTAAACATCCTATCAGTATGTCTTTACAATGTGGGAGGAAACTGGAGTGCCTGGAGGAAACCCACGCAAACATGGGGAGAACATACAAACTCCTTGCAGATGTTGTCCTTAGTGTCCTTGGCGGGAATTGAACCCAGGACCTCAAGACCCCAGTGCTGCAAAGGCTGCAGTGCTGACCACTTGAGCCACCATGATGCCCTGGTCTGTGGCTACCCTCCAGATGGGCAGGTGAAGCGAGCTCAGCGAGCGACTGCTTCAGTCCTCTGGCTCTCTTTGCCACTGTGCACCGGAATGGCTAACAAGGGTGGCATGAAATCCGGTAACCTCCAGGTTCTATGGCCCCGCTCCCATTGACGGTCCTGCGACGTGATTGTGGTTCACGGATGGGTTACCATGACAGCTGGGGGGTCATTGTGATCCTCCAGTGAATGGAGGCATTTACAGGAGATAATTTCTGCTCTAAACAGCAATGCTGATGCTCTGCTCTGTACAACACAAGCAATTGAATGATTGAAGTTTTAAGACCACTAAAGGTACCTTTACACGCGGCAATTTTTCTAGCAATTTCACTGGCAATTTGCTGGTTGCAGTGAAATCATGGAGACATTGTTCCATTTGTACACAGCAACAAAATAAAACAATGTGTCCATGATTTCACTGCAACCAGCAAATTGCCAGTGACATTGCTAGAAAAATTGCCGCGTGTAAAGGTACCCTAAGGGGATAAGTAAATACAATAAAAAGTGAAAAAAGTTTTTAACATTATGCAATAAATGAAAATAAAAAACTAAAAAGTTCAAATCATCACCCTCTTGCCCCATTGAAAATAAAGCAAAGAAAAATTTAAAATACACATATTTGGTATCACTGCAGTCATAAATGTCAAGTCTATCAAAATATAAAATAAATTAATCCTATTGGTGAACAGTGTAACGAGAAAAAAAATCGAAATGCTAGAATTGCAATTTTTCGTGCATCACAACAAAGAAAAAAATAGAACAGATGATAAAAACATTGTTTAATACCCAGAAATAATACAAATAAAAACATCAGCTCTGAGCGCAAAAATCAAGCCCTCACACAGCCCCAGATATCAAAAACTGAAACTGTTAAGGTACCATCCCACGTAGCAATATCGCCGCCATATGGCTGGTAATTTGACGTGAGCGCGCACATTCCGGGCACTTTTTTAAACATCGCTGTCGCCCTGTCACACATAGAGATCTCGCGTGTGATGTTCGGCGATCCTGCGTTCCGGAAATCCCCTGCCGCATACCGGAAGCAATTTCACATATCCACATTGCCGCCAAATCTGCGCATCACAGGCCTCCACCGCATCAGCGATGTGGGCGTAGAGTATGAGCGCGCCGAGGAGACAGGCGTGGCAGAGTGTTGTACACCATGCCCCTACCACTCCGATTGCCCGACACAACTGCGTCGCCAATGGTCAGCCTTGTCAGGAAGTCTGCCCACTACATGACACATGTGTCCTTTCTACTATATCGTGATTCAAATATGGCGCCTTAGCCATGGCCAGCCAATGGGAACGCAGGAGCCACCACCAATCGCGGCAGACGGGGCGCGACAAACAGAACGCTCAGGCACGCCTCTGGAATTGCTTCCAGATGGTCTGAGCTCACTTTCTACATTGTTATTACCCTGTCACACGCCAAGATGCGCAGAAATCGCCTGGTGAATATCGCCTGATTTCACTGCAGTGCAGGGCGATCAGGCGACGCTCTACCAGCGATTTCACGCCGTAAAATTTCCCTGTTTTACGCCAATACGCACAGGCGATGTGGTTTTCACATCGCCGAAATACACAAATTTACGGCGATATGGAGGCCATATTGCCACGTGGGACGGTGCCTTTAGGGTAAGTGCACATTACCCGGCGGTTCGGTCGGCGGCTGCTGGCGGGACCCGCCAGGAAGCTCCGGCGCCGTGCACCGGCTTCTTGGCGGGTATGAGCTGCGGGAGCCGGGCGGTATCCGGCGGCTGCCCAGCGGGTTCTCGGCGGCGATTCTGCAGCGGCTGGAAGCAGCACATGATTCTGCTTGCAGCCGCTGCAGAACCGGCCGGTTTTTAGAACTTGGTCATTCTTTGCTAACCCGCTGGGAAACCTGCGGGTTAGCAACGGATGACGCTGGGTAACCGCCGGTATGTGCACAGCCTTGGGCGGGTTACATTAGTTTCAATGTTAATCCAAACGCCGGTTTGGATTAACATAAATTTAAATAAAACTAATGTATGCAAAACGGCGGTTTACACAGGTAAACCGCCGAAAACCCGCCCAGTGCGCACATACCCTTACAGCTCTCAGAATGTCGTGACACAGCAAGATCTTTTTTTATCAAAATTTATGATTATTTTTTTTACCATTTAAATAAAAAAACAATTATATGTGTTTGGTGTCTATGTAATCATACTGACATGGTCAGGTTTATGGTAAAATGAATGCTGTAAATATAAAAAAAACTATTGCAGAATTTCACTTTTTTCTTTTTTGCAACAATTGGAATTTTTTTCCCACTTACCATTACATCATATGAGGAAATGAATGGTGTCTTTAAAAGTACAACTCGTCCCACAAAAAATAAGCCCTCATATGGCTATATCAACGGAAAAATAAAAAAGTTACGGCTTTTGGAATAAGGGGAGGAAAAAACAAAAGCGCAAAAGCAAAAAAAATGCCCAGTGCTTGACGGGTTAAAGAGCTTTTGACATAATTGTCCAATTACTTTTGTTCCCGTTACAAAAAAGCCACAACATATTAACCCCTTTACCCCCAGACGATTTTCCATCTTTAGGTTTTGTCTTTCCCTCCCCTTCTTCCAAGAGCCATAACTTTTTTTTTAGTTTTCTGTCAAATGTAGACATATGAGAGCTTATTTCCTGTGGGACAAGTTGTACTTTTAGAAGAAATCATTTATTTTACTTTATAGTGTACAAGAAAATGGGGAAAAAATTAAAATGCTGTGAAATTGAAAAAAAAATGCAATTACACTGTTTGTGGGGGGGGGTTTATTCATGATGTTTACTATATGGTAATACTGACATGTCAGTATGATGCCTCAGGTCAGAACAAGTTCTTAGATACCAAACATGTATGCTTTTACTGTTATCTAAGTGGTGAAAAATAATTCAGAAGTTTGGAAAAAAAAAATTGTTTTGCGCCATGTTCCACGACCTGTAGCGTTCTCATTTTGGGGATCTGGGGCTGTGTGACAGCTTATTTTTTGTGTCTTCAGCTGACGTTTCTAATAATACCATTTTTGGGTGGATGCGCTGTTTTGATTATCCATCATTGCATTCTATTGCAATGTAGCAGCGACCAAAAAAACATAATTTTGGGATTTGGCCTTTTTTCCATTACGCAGTTTACAGCTCTGACTAATTGATTTTATATTTTGATAGATTGGGCATTTCTGAACGCGATGATGCCAAATATGTGTATTTTTTAATTTTTTTACTACTTTTATTTTAAATGGGGCAAAAGGGGGGTGATTTGAACGTGTGTTTTTTCATATTTTTAAACACTTTATTTTTTTATTTTTACTTTATTTTACAGTGCCCTATAGCGCACCACAGTGCTGCACTGTCTGATCGCTTGTGCTATGTACCGATGAGCTGCAGCACATTGGGACATAGTACAAATGATCATTTTCTGTGAATGGCAGCACTTGCCAGCCATCCACAGGAAGTGAAACCTGATAGCATCCGGAGTCACCTTAGGACCCCAGTCTATCAGGTAATATACGAAGATCCAGCGATCTCCTAACACGATGAGGTACAGCGCGATCCCCTGCGCGGCACTTTGAATTCCGCTGTCAGTCAATGACAGCAGCATTCAAAGGGTTAACATCTGATCGCCGGTGGTAGCCACACATCTCAGATGATAAGATCAGCTAAGATGTGAGAGACAAAATGTGAGCTCACCGCTGGAGCTCACATCAAACCCCGCTAAAAAAAATAAAAAATATTTGACAGAGTTACAAAAGAGCATCCAATCTATTAAGATGTTGGTGCACCCCAAGTGTCCCTGAAGGCCTTGCAGCAAATGTATTAAAAATGTTTCCAAGATTGATAATCCACTGATTAAATTCATTAAAAGGGGTCAGATGAGATTAATTGGAATGCTGACTCTATCTGTGCCTGAATTAAGTTAAAAGAATGTTTTTCAACTAACCTATTATTGATTCAGCCAAATCTAGAATGTCCTTTTATTGTGGAGGTTGACACTTTGGTGTTGGAGTTGGAGTTCGATGGTGGCTATCAAAAAGTACCTCGTGCCTCACTCAACTTTGCTGATGCGCCTTCTTTTCACAAAAAGTTAACTACTGTGAGACTTAGACATCGGTGATCTGATGATGCCCATTAAGTGGTTTTTGAGATGGTGCTACTCTTAATTACAAAACATAAAACACGAAGTTTGGACACTTTTCTACCTTGCATTAGCAGGTGTGCGATTCCAGAGTACACATGATCAGACACGTGCTCGTCCCGCAACCTAAACTGGGCAGTTTGTGGCAACCTGGGCACCACCTTGATTAACAAGAAAGGCGGTGGGAAACAGACACATGGACACCATTTAGCCTCTGCACTACATCAAAGTCAGCTGCACTCTTCACCCTGTAAATGTCTTCAAATAAATCATTGACAAAGCAACTATTCATGACTCGTGATGTGCTTGGATCTCTCATAATTAACAGGAGGGATCGCTGATCCGTTCACAACAGCACCATGACAACAATAGGATTGAGTGCTGGTCATTAACGATACTGAGCAACCAATTGGTAACGCCTCCTCTTAGACCGGGCGGGCTGCTCAGCACTAAAAATATGCATCACTGTTACAGACGCCCCCTAGAGGAAAACAACCATTAACTGCAATGGATAAAAAGATGCAAGTGAACACTAAAATAAAGATGTAAGGTGTTAGTTGGGTATTTTGACGCCAGCATATGTAAGCTCGTGGCCCCCCGTCAAGGACCCTTACACTCACGAAGTCCCTAGCTATATGATAACTCATATAATTATATTTATACTGTATAATCCAAATAGGAACATTTTTAAGCAGAAAAACTCACCGAAGTTTGGAACACTTTTTTCTACCCCTTGCATCTAGCAGGTGGCTGCAGATTCCCCAGGAGGTAACACATGCATCCAGACACCGGTGCTCATCCCTGCAACCTAAAACATGGGGGCGGTTTGTGGCAACCGGGGGAATCTGCAGCCACCTGCTAGATGCAAGGAGTAGAAAAAAGTGTCCTAACTTCGGTGAGATTTTTCTGTCTTAAAAATGTTCCTATTTGGATTATAATGTACAAAAAATAAAATCACTGATATAATGGACCAGAAACATTTGGCTTTTTTTAAAACCAGCTAAAAGACTCAAGCTTAGACAAGTTAGATGGATTTGTCCCTTTCTAGATTTGATTTAGTTGGGATGTTTAGATCAAGTATCTACTTACATAATAGCCTTGTGGCTTCTGCTTCCATCTGTTTTTAACGCTATCCCACAATCCACCAAGTCGACCGGAAGTGCACCGGACGGCATATTGGAAGACCTGAGTTATGGGTCTCTTAATATGGTGATTGCCACACTCCAGGCTGACACCTCCCTTGCACCATCAGCCTCTCCCAGCACCATCAGCCTCCCCGCACAGTGTTACTGCTGGCCACTCTTGGGATGCCGGGGCAGGATCATGTGACTCTACGCATCACCTGACCCCATGAAGTCACACAGGTCCTTGCCATCCAGAGAGTGGCCAGCGGTAACAGTGTGGGGGAGGGACTGATGCGTGGGGGCTGTGGCGGGGAGAGGCTGATGGTGTGGGGGAGGCTGATGGTGCGGGGGAGGCTGATGGTGCTGGGGGAGGCTGATGGTGTGGAGAGGGAGGCTGATGTTGTGGAGAGGGGAGGCTGATGGTGCCAGGGGGCCTTCTGATACAATAGCATCGGGTCTCCATCTAGCTAAGGATATAACAGCTGATGCTCTCTCCAAACAAGTTCCTTATTCTTGCTAAAAGTATAGTTGTGTTTTCTGCTTCCTTAAATCTTGTAGATGAGATCTAGAGATCTCAAGAATTAGCCCCTGGCAATATTTACATCTAAAATGGTTTTCCCTCCTTAGTTCCATCTGCAGGTCCCACAGGAATCCCATGACTCAATTTTCACAGGTCAGTCTGGGTTTAATATTAGCCTTCAATTTACTTTACTTTTTCAGCTTCTCAATTGGATTCTCCAGAGTTTGGTAAATCTGTTAACAGATCCATGGAGGATGTTATGTGATTTGAATTTCCAGAAATCTAAGGCTCCACAAGAATTCGAACAATCTGCGATTCAATTCACGGTAATCACAAGAAAAAGGGCCCGAAGCTTTCCCATAATACCATGCAGCAATCCGATCACATGCTTGTATTGTGTAGGCATAGGAATTCACAGCACCCTGTATTGGGATTGAAAACCGCCAAATGCGTGTACAACTTCAATGCTAATGCACCATATTGAAAATGGGAGTGATAGCATCCATCTATGAGTAGAAATCCAGTTCAAGTGATATACACTACCTTAAATAGTATTAATACCCCATGAACTTTTCCACATATTTTCATGTAACACCTACAAACTTAAATGTTATTTATCGGAATTTCATGTGATAAATAAACACCAAATAACATGTAATTGTGAAGTGTAAAGTAAATGTGATAGATAGTTGTCTAAATATTTAAAAAATATAAATCTGAAAATGTGACGTGCATTTGTATTCAGCCCCTGTAGTCTAATTCCTCTAAATAAAATCATGAGTGATCCATTGCCTCCTGAAGTCACCTAATTCGTAAATTTAATTCATCTGTGTGTAATTTATTCTCAGTATAACTACAGCTATTCTCTGAAGGCTTCAGAGGGTTGTTTGAGAACATTAAGAATCAAGTAGCATCATGAAAATCAAGGAACATACCAGACAGGTCAGGGATAAAGTTGTGGATGTGGGGCAGCGCCTGGATTGCAAGTCAGGAAACACGTGGAGCCCGGTAGTGGTTCAAACAGGACCCGGTGTTTATTGCTGGTACACACAGCGATGGCACAGTCTGCCGGAATCCGGGTCGCAGCCGGGTACACAAGACACAGTTCATATAACGTACCCCGGGTCCTTCAGGCCAAAGGCCTCCGTTATGGGTCACCCCGAGTTCCCCCAGCCCTCCTGGGCTAGGCCGTGTTAGTCTAGCACACGGCCTCCTGGAACTCTAGACCTCTCCTTTCTGTATATCTGCTGCTGCTGCAGCCAAGGCACAAATCTGTGTACAGGGAACCCCGCCCTGCCTCCTGACCAGGCTTTTAACTCCGTGTCTACTTCCGGGACCTTGCAAGACCCGGAGCGGAGGGAGCGGACCGTCCCTTTCTCTCACACCCTATACCGGGCTCAATACGTGACAGTGCGCATTCTGGGGGAGACATAGCGCCCCTCGCATATGATCCCCCGCACTGTCTCACACACCCCCCCCCCTCGGTTCAAACTTGTGGGGTTGAACCCCAGCCATCAAACAGGGTGCCCGGGACAGGGCATCCGCATTACCCTGCAACTTGCCAGCCCGATGCTCCACCGTAAAATTGAAGTTTTGGAGGGACAGGAACCACCGGGTGACCCGAGCGTTCCGTTCCTTGGCATTTCGCATCCAGACCAAGGGAGCGTGATCCGTAACTAACCGGAACTGTCGCCCGAGCAAATAATAACGTAGGGACTCCAAGGCCCATTTAACGGCCAAGCACTCCTTCTCCACTACGCTATAATTCTTTTCCGCCGGGACAATTTCCGGCTCAAGTAAGTGACCGGATGCTCGATTCCGTCCACTTCCTGCGACAGCACAGCCCCCAGCCCCACCTCCGAGGCGTCTGTTTGTACAACGAAGGCGCGTTTGAAGTCAGGACTGATGAGGACGGGCTGTCCGCACAAGGCCAACTTCATGGACTGAAAGGCTGACTCTGCTTGGGGATTCCACCGCACCAACGCAGTTTTCTTCCCTTTCAACAGGTCGGATAGGGCCGCCGTTCGTCCAGCAAAGTTGGGTATGAAACGTCGGTAGTACCCAACAATGCCGAGAAACGCCCTCACCTGTTTGGTAGACACTGGTCGGGGCCAATTTTGAATGGCCTCGATTTTGTTTATTTGGGGTTTGATAACCCTCCGCCCAATCACATACCCCAGGTACCGGGCCTCCTCGAGCCCCATGGCACATTTTTTTGGATTCGCCGTCAGGCCGGCGGCCCTGAGCGAATCTACCACGGCCTGTACCTGGGATAAGTGGGTATGCCAATCAGGACTAAAGATGATGATATCATCCAGGTAAGCGGACGCGTACTTCCGATGGGGTTCTAACACTATGTCCATGAGCCGCTGGAATGTGGCCGGGGCTCCATGCAACCCAAAAGGCAACACGACATAGTGATAGAGGCCCTCCGGAGTAACAAAGGCGGTTTTTTCCTTAGCCGCCTTTGTCAGCGGCACTTGCCAGTAGCCTTTTGTCAGATCGAGCGTCGTGAAGTACTGGGCTTGCCCCAGTCTTTCGATCAGCTCGTCCACCCGGGGCATGGGATATAAATCAAACTTAGATACTTCATTCAGCTTCCGGAAATCGTTGCAAAACCGCAGCGATCTGTCCGGTTTTGGAATGAGCACGATGGGACTAGCCCACTCGCTCCGGGATTCTTCTATCACCCCTAACTTAAGCATGTGTTTCACTTCGGCCGCGATGGCTTGCCGTCGGGCCTCGGGTACCCGGTACGGTTTCACCCGCACTTTTACCCGGGGCTCAGTGACAATGTCATGTTGAATGACCGAAGTCCGCCCTGGCAGGTCAGAAAACACATCGGGATTCTGCTGTACCAATTTGTGAGCTTCCCGTCGTTGGGCCTTAGTGAGGGTGTCACTTATTCGTACGCCTTCGGTATCCCTGGGGGCCGAAGGGGAAGGGACCCCGGGTGCATCGGATGCCTCCATGATCATGCACTCCCGGTCTTTCCACGCCTTAAGCAGGTTAACGTGGTATAGCTGCACGGGTTTCCTTTTCCCGGGCTGGTATACCTTGTAATTCACCTCCCCTACTTTTTCCCGGATTTCATATGGCCCTTGCCATTTGGCCAATAACTTGCTTTCCGTAGTGGGCACTAAGACCAATACCCGGTCCCCCACCTCAAAGGTCCTAACGGTGGCCCGTGTATTATACGTGCGGCTTTGAGCTCCTTGCGCATCCATCAGGTGCTCTGTCACAATAGGCCGGACCGCCGTGATCCGGTCCTGCATTTTCGCCACGTGGTCTATGACGCTCCTATAGGGAGTGGGTTCCTGTTCCCACGTCTCCTTGGCGACATCCAAGAGCCCTCTAGGATGTCGGCCGTACAACAGTTCAAAGGGGGAAAACCCCGTAGACGACTGTGGTACCTCCCGGATGGCGAACATTAGATATGGTAATAGCATATCCCAATCCTTTCCATCCTTGGCCACCACCTTTTTCAGCATGGACTTCAGGGTTTTGTTAAACCGCTCGACTAACCCGTCGGTCTGGGGATGGTACAACCGAGGTGCGCAGCTGTTTGATGTTGAGCAATTTACACAGTTCCCGGGTCACTTTGGACATAAAAGGAGTCCCCTGATCTGTGAGGATTTCCTTAGGTAGTCCTAGGCGACAGAACATGGCAAACAGCTCCCGGGCAATTATTTTCGCCGTGGGGTGGCGTAACGGGATCGCCTCCGGGTACCGGGTGGCGTAGTCGACAACCACGAGTATGTGTTGGTGGCCTCGTGCTGATTTCACTATAGGCCCCACCGAATCCATTGCGATCCGTTCAAAAGGTTCCTCTATAACTGGTAGAGGTACCAATGGACTACGGAAGGTGGCAATGGGTGTGGTCAGCTGACATTCCGGGCAGGAGTCACAGTACCTCTGGACATCCGCATACACGCCCGGCCAAATGAACCTTCGCAAGATGCGTTCTTGCGTTTTTTTAGCCCCAAGGTGGCCCCCTAGCAGGTGGGAGTGGGCCATCTCTAGGACCGCCCGGCGGTGTGGCTGCGGTACTACCAGTTGGTCCACAACCTCATCCCGGATTTTGTCCACCCTATAGAGTAACTCTTGGTTAAGCACCATGCGTGGAAATACGTTCTCTGCCCCCGGATGCTGAGCTACCCCGTTTATTTCAGTTACCCTTTCTCGGGCCCGGGTCAGTGTGGGATCCTGTAACTGGGCTGTCCCAAACGCTCCCCGGGATACTTCCAACTCTGGAAGCGGTGGGGTCTCCTCGACCTCCCCTGCCAAGACGTCTAGCGGGAACCTATCGGGGTGACACTCTAGCCCTATGTTGGCGACCCCTACGGCAGGTGTCCCAGTCTCAGGGTCGTCGGGCTCAGCACCCGGGTTCCCTGGCTTCAGAGCAGGGTTACTCCTCCTTTCCCATAAGGACCAAAACAACGGTAAGTCTCTTCCCAGCACCGTCCCGTAGGGTAGAGACTTTACCACTCCGACCACGTGAGTCACCTCTCCACAGGGAGTGGATAGAGTCACTTCCGTGGTCGGATACTCGCGTAGGTCCCCGTGAATACACCGGACCCCGACCAATCCCCCAGTGAGTTGCAACCCGGGGATTAAGGACGCACGAACCAGCGTCACCCAACTGCCAGAGTCCAAGAGAGCTTCTGCTCTGTGTCCATTGACGAGCACCGGACACAGATGTGGTGCCGTTAGGGGAACCACTACATCTGCGGTGAACACGGGGCTGGCATACATCGAGAGCCGGCGTGTGAACCCACAGCCCATGGGGTCCGCTGTTAGGGGGCAATAGGTAGCCACATGTCCCGGCCCTTTGCACCGCCAGCACCACATAGCGGTGCCAGCGCCGGGTCGGAAGCTCCTTCTTGGGGAGCCTGGTTTCTTGCCAGCCTCATTCTGGGGTATCCTCTCAGCGGGTACGTTTTTAGGAGAGTCCCCTGTAGATGAACGCATACCTCTACCCGGCTCCGGAGGCCGGCGTAACTGCCGCAGTGGGGCAGAGTCCCGTATGAACTCCTCGGTGGCTGTATATCGCTCTATCAAGCTAACCACCTGGTCCAAGGTACCCGGGTCCCCTTGCCCCACCCAACGCTGTATCGCAACCGGCAGAGTCCGAACCAGCCGGTCGACCACCACCCTTTCCACCATCTGTCCCGGAGTTAAGCTCTCAGGCTGGAGCCACCGTTTCACCAACTGCAATAAGTCATACGCCTGGGAGCGAGCCGGCTTGGACTCCACATAGGACCAGGAAAACACCCGTTGAGCTCGAACATAAGTATTGACCCCCAGTCTCGCAAGGATCTCACCTTTGAGTTTGGCGTAGTCCTGGGCATCCTCCCAACTGAGGTCGGTGTAGGCCTTCTGGGCGTCGCCGATCAAGAATGGCGCGACGACTTCAGCCCACTGAGCCGGCGGGAGGCCTTCTCGCTCTGCAGTGCGCTCGTAAACGGTGAGGAAGGCTTCTACGTCGTCTTCCGGACTCAGCTTCCGCAGGGCCGACCGGACCCGGTCCCGGGCCTCACGCCGTTCCGGGGAAGGCACTGCTGGCGGGTCTCGTAGGGCCACGATGTGCTGCAGGAGCAGTTCATTCGTCTTCTGCTGTTGCTCCTGCTGCTCTTGCTGCCGCTGCTGGGTAATTACCAGCTGCCTTAGGATTTCCTCCATATCCGCGGCAGGCCTGAACTGTAGCGTGGCCGGCTTAAGTATGGACATACAGTGCCGGGCACCCCGCAAGTCTGTCGGCTATTCTGACTGCTGCTCCTCTCACTTTAGTCGCCGCTCATTGGCCTCATGAAACAGTCACTTTCACCGGGCCGGCCTGCTTGCCCGCATTCTCCACCATATGTGGGGCAGCGCCTGGATTGCAAGTCAGGAAACACGTGGAGCCCGGTAGTGGTTCAAACAGGACCCGGTGTTTATTGCTGGTACACACAGCGATGGCACAGTCTGCCGGAATCCGGGTCGCAGCCGGGTACACAAGACACAGTTCATATAACGTACCCCGGGTCCTTCAGGCCAAAGGCCTCCGTTATGGGTCACCCCGAGTTCCCCCAGCCCTCCTGGGCTAGGCCGTGTTAGTCTAGCACACGGCCTCCTGGAACTCTAGACCTCTCCTTTCTGTATATCTGCTGCTGCTGCAGCCAAGGCACAAATCTGTGTACAGGGAACCCCGCCCTGCCTCCTGACCAGGCTTTTAACTCCGTGTCTACTTCCGGGACCTTGCAAGACCCGGAGCGGAGGGAGCGGACCGTCCCTTTCTCTCACACCCTATACCGGGCTCAATACGTGACAGTGCGCATTCTGGGGGAGACATAGCGCCCCTCGCATATGATCCCCCGCACTGTCTCACATGGAGTAGAGGAAAGCAGGGTTAGGTTATAGAAAAAAGAATAACCCAAGTTTTGAACATCTGATAGAACACTGTTCAATCTGTCATTGAAAAATGGAAGGAGTATAACACAACTTTAAACCTACCAAGAACATGACTGTCCACCTAAACAAAGAGAGCACTAATTACAGAAATAGTCAACAGGGCTATAGTCATTTTGGAGTTGCTACAGAGATCTACAGCTCATGTGGAGAATCTGTCAAAAGAACAACAATTAGTCATCTACTCCACAAATTTGGCCTTTATGAAAGAGTGCCGAGAACAAAGCTATTTAAGAAAGCAAGCCATAAGAATTCCCATTTGCAGTTTGTGAAAAGTCATGTAGAGAATACATCTTGCCTGTGGTGCTCTAGTCAGATGAGAACAAAGTAGAACTTTTTGGGCTAAATTCAAATTACAATGTGCGGCAGAACACACAACTACTACACATCACCCTGAAAACAACATGCCCACTGTCAAAGATGATAGTGGCAGCATCATTCTGTGGGGATGCTTTTTTTCAGCAGAAGACAGGGAAACTGGTCAGAGTTGATGGCAAGATGGATTGAGCTAAATATAGGGCAATCCTGGAGGAAAGCCAGTTACAGGCTGCAAAAGACTTGAGATAAGGGCTTATGTCCACTTTCTAGCAGGACAATGGCAATAAACATATTGCCAGAGCTAAAAGGGAGTAGTTTAAATCAATGCAAATTTATGGGTTTTAATGGCCCAGACCTAAATATTTATTGAGAATCTGTGGAAAGACTTGAAAATTGCTGTTCAAATACTCTCTCCAGCCAAGATCACTGAACTATACCTATTTTGCAATGAGAAATAGCAAAAATTTCATCCTCTAGATGTGTAATACTTGAAGAGACATACCCCAAAAGCAGTAATTTCAGCAAAAGTTCGTCCTACAAATTATTGACTCAAAGTGGTTGAACGTAAATCCATGTAACAATTTTCAGATTTATCTTTTTTAAATATTTAGAAAACCATGTATCATTTCCTTTATACTCCATAAATACGTGTTATCTAGAGATTGTGTATCACATAAAATTCTAATAAAATACATTTGCTTTGGGTGTAATGTGAAAAATTGTGGAATAATTCAAGGGATATGAATATTTTCAAGGCACTGTACAGTGATTTGCTGTAGAAGTCTCATCATCGTCTCTCAAAATGTGACCGGGAATTAATACATCTATGATATACAGCAGCAACTTAAACACAGGTACAGTTGTGGCCAAAAAAAGTATTGACACCCCTGCAATTCTGTCAGATAATACTGAGTTTCTTCCTGAAAATGATTGCAATCTCAAATTCTTTGGTATTATTATCTACATTTAATTTGTCTTCAATGAAAAAACACAAAAGAGAAAGAAGCAAAAAGCAAAACATTGATCATTTCACACAAAACTCCAAAAATGGGCCAGACAAAAGTATTGGCACCCTCAGCCTAATACTTGGTTGTACAACCTTTAGCCAAAATAACTGCGATCAACCGCTTCCGGTAACCATCAATGAGTTTCTTACAATGCTCTGCTGGAATTTTAGACCATTGTTCTTTGGCAAACTGCTCCAGGTCCCTGATATTTGAAGGGTGCCTTCTCTAAACTGCCATTTTTAGATCTCTCCACAGGTGTTCTATAGGATTCAGGTCTGGACTCATTGCTGGCCACCTTAGAAGTCTCCAGTGCTTTCTCTCAATCCATTTTCTAGTGCTTTTACAAGTGTGTTTTGGGTCATTGTTCTACTGGAAGACCCATGACCTCTGAGGGAGACCCAACTTTCTCATACTGGGCCCTACATTATGCTACAAAATTCGTTGGTAGTCTTCAGACTTCATAATGCCATGCACATGGTCAAGCAGTCCAGTGCCAGAGGCAGCAAAGCAACCCCAAAACATCAGGGAACCTCCGCCATGTTTGACTGTAGGGACCGTGTTCTTTTCTTTGAATGCCTCTTTTTTTTCTCCTGTAAACTCTATGTTGATGCCTTTGCCCAAAAAGCTCTACTTTTGTCTCATCTGACCAGAGAACATTCTTCCAAAACGTTTTAGGCTTTCTCAGGTAAGTTTTGGCAAACTCCAGCCTGGATTTTTTATGTCTCGGGGTAAGAAGTGGGGTCTTCCTGGTTATCTTACCATACAGTCCGTTTTCATTCAGACGCTGATGGATAGTACGGGTTGACACTGTTGTACCCTCGGACTGCAGGGCAGCTTGAACTTGTTTGGATGTTAGTAGAGGTTCTCTATCCACCATTCACAATCTTGCTTTGAAATCTCTCGTCAATTTTTCTTTTCCGTCCACATCTAGGGAGGTTAGCCACAGTGCTATGGGCTTTAAACTTCTTGATGACACTGCGCACGGTAGACACAAGAACATTCAGGTCTTTGGAGATGGACTTGTAGCCTTGAGATCACTCATGCTTCCTCACAATTTGGTTTCTCAAGTCCTCAGACAGTTCTTTGGTCTTCTTTCTTTTCTCCATGCTCAATGTGGTACACACAATGACACAGGACAGAGGTTGAGTCAACTTTAATCCATGTCAACTGGCTGCAAGTGTGATTTAGTTATTGTCAACACCTGTTAGGTGCCACAGGTAAGTTACAGGTGCTGTTAATTACACAAATTAGAGAAGCATCACATGATTTTTCTAACAGTGCCAATACTTTTGTCCACCCCCTTTTTTATGTTTGGTGTGGAATTATATTCAATTTGGTTTTAGGACAATTCTTTTTGTGTTTTTTCATTGAAGACAAATTAAATGAAGATTATAATACCAAAGAATTTGTGATTGCAATCATTTTCAGGAAAAAACTGAGTATTATCTGACAGAATTGCAGGGGTGTCAATACTTTTGGCCACAACTGTATGTACCTACCCAAGTGTGCAAGTTGTTTTATGCCTTCGTGACCATGGACATACCTATACGCCTTGGAAGGGAGGTAGTTCCCGACCAAATGCGTATAGGTACGTCCTGGGGCACAAGTGCTGTTCCAGCATGATTGCTTCCGGGTCTCCAGCTGATGTCATAATGTCACAGCCAAGACCCAGCACTCACTGCCTGTAGTGGTGCTCAGGATGCCCCCCAGCAGTTTAACCCACTAAATTCTGCGATCAATAGACATCATAGCATTTAGGTGGTTGGGTGACAAGCGTGCTACTCTCCCAAATGATCGGGACCCCATGACATGATCACGGGAGCCTGATCCCTGTTGTGGTAACCCAGGGTCATCATTAATATGACTCCCAAGTCACACAACTATGGAAAGCCTTATACACCATGCCACATGTTTGGTGTGCGAGGCGAACTGTCAGTGCATTGAGTGCAGCACTGACACACTGTATAATCCATTGCAATGCTGAAGCATTGCAACAGATTATATTTTAAATCAAACTAATAAAAGTTAATGTCCCACATGGGGACTAAGTAAAAAAAAGTTAAAAAAAAACAAAAAAATGGAAAAAAAAAATTATAATACCAATAAATATGCATATTTATGTACAAAATAAGTAAACAAAAATAATACAAATATTTGGTTTCAACTCATCCAGAACAACCCGCTCTAAAAATGTCACACTATTTAACCCCTTAAATGAACACTGTAAAACAAAACAAAAATATGTAGCAAAAACATCGAGCTTTTTAATCATGTGGCGCCCCTGCGGTATGGTCACCACAGGGGGTACTGCACCCACTCCATGGGTGTAGTATTCCTGTTCTCATGGAAGCGGTATGGTAGGTCCAAGACACCCATCAGGCACCCAACACACCCTTAGAACCTCGGTCCCGGGACGGTGGGTGGACCCGATAGAGGGAGGACTCAGTCAGGGGGACAAGAAAAAGGGAAGAGTGTGGGTGGTAGGAAAAAAAAGCAAAAGAGTTAGAGAGAAGGAGAGTGAGGACCTGGAGGACTTGAGCATTGAGGAGCTTGTCCGTGGTTGTGAGAACAACAGCAAGCAATCAAGGAAGAGGGAGCCCCAGGGGCACGGGCAGAGACAGAGAAATAGCCACCTCTGCGCCCGAATCCAAGTTTGACCAGAGTCAGACGGAGGAGCTGGTTGGGAACCAGGGACCGACCCTGAGGTGTCGAGGAGACTCAACGCTCCAACCACATAACCGGAGGCCACAACATCTACAGGAGCTGTGGTCGACACCCGACACATCTGCTGAGAAGGTAGCTGTACTAGGGCCACGGGACTAGGTATCGGTCGCCCGACAGGGCCCATGGCTGCCGGATTGGGACTGTGTGCAGAGGTGCAAGTAGGAGAGGCGGACAGTTAGCTCTGGGAGAAAAAACAGACAAAGAAAGGAACACAAAAGGAGGTGTCTTGAACGAGCTATCCCGATTCTTAGAGGACTATCCGGACCGGAGCTTGGCAGAGAGCAGCAACCGGCGGCATTGCTAAAGAGTCCATTAAGTAAACCGGATACAGAACTCAGAAACTGTGTGTGAGACTGTTTCTTTCCGCGCCAAGCAGCTGGGCAAGCCGCAAAAGACCGGCCTCAGTATCACCCCATCCACCTCTCTAGCCAGAGAACCCTAACGGCCCACCATTACAATAGACTATAACGGTTGCCCTGGGGAACTGCTCCACGCATGGGGAGCGATACCACCTCAGCTGCGATTCCATCATCGCCAGAGGGCCCACACCACAGCGTCGGCCATTAATAGCTGAACATCATGGGTGCCGTCACGACTTCTACCCCAAAACCCAGAAATCCTGAATGTTTATTGACGCAGCCAGGGCCACGGAGTCAACCCCCGTGACTCCCCAGCAGTACTGTACCCAGTTCCGAGTACCCCACGGCCCTAGGGGGTGTGTCAATCTGGCATCACGAACAAGATCTACCGACCCGGTGTCACCTGATCCCGTGTGCCTGAAGGAACTGTCTGAAAAGGACTTGAAAAATGGTGACCATAAAAAACTGATGCCATGATGCTGGCCCTCGTCGTGGGATGGACCTGCCAAAGACGCAAAATGCAGGCCCGCCCTGAGTGCCAACAGAAAGTTCAAGGGGGCCTGCTTGGGTCATGCTGACTCCACCAAGAGGAGGGCAGAAAACAAGAAGAGAGAGACCTGCCCAACGAGGGGTGGGAGAGAGGTCTCGGTGAGCAAGAGGAGTGCGTGGTGTGAAGGAAGCAGCATGGCGTGCAGAGGCTGTGAGTCCCCTGTGCACTTAAGTGAAGAGACAGGCTTCCCCGGTGACCAGAAGGAGAGCTAGATCCGCTATTGGAGGTAGAACCGGAGTTCCTTGCAGCCACAATGAAAGACCTCAGCCAGCAGCTCCAAAAGGCCCAGGTGTGTTCCTTCCACAGGTGGAAGAAGGCCCTGTTGCCAAAAGTCGCGCAGCAGACCATTGGTGTTGAGACCATTGTCCCCACTGGTAGAGAAACTGGAGGCGCACAGCTGAGCAAAGATAATGCCATCGCCCCGGAGGAGGGAAACAACTGCTCGGTCCCCTACCAACCCCGACATCCCTGAAATCTGTCTGGGGAATGAGAAATCAGGGGTGGGACTAGAGTGTGGAGGAAAGGACTGATCTGACATCCCTGTTAAAGCCAGAGACCATGCCAACGCAGAGCCCGATAAAAGTAGAGACTGTCCGGTTTCACATGGGTGCACCGAGGGGATGATTTAATACGGTTCCGTGATGCAGCCCAGGCGAGAGAGGCTCGAGTGGGGAGTGTGGCTGAGATTATCAGTGAGGAGGAATATTACTGGCAGACACTGGCTGCCGAGGAGACCTGAGCACCAGGAGTGGTAGGCCAGATGAAAGGCCCAGGAGGATGCTAATCTGCAGGACAAAACCTGTACCTGAAAAACTGCAGCAACTTACCAGGCTGAGTGGAAACAAGGAACCATTGTGACATTGTGACTTAAACTTGCAGCATGGCTGGGGTTTAATCTGGGAACCTGGCATGGACAATAGATCTTTGTCAGTCGGAGGAATGTGGAGTCATACTTACCCAATGGGCATCCCGGTTAGGATTTGTACCTGGGGGACAAAGTTGGTTATGCGCGTACATGGGACACCGTGGGTGGCATGCCCTGAAAGTGTACAAAATGCAGCCCCAAGAGCAGAGACACCACCACCAGCAGAGGTCTTACCAGTCGCACCAAACGCCAACCAAAGGGAGAGAGACCAGGTGCAAAGAGAGCTCACTTATCAGGAGAGATTCGGATGAGGGATCATGTGGACAACTGGTACCAGAAGAGGGTTGCAGGTACTTCCCGAAAAGGGAAATCTCCACGGGAAGGCGCAAAGTTTTAGACTTAACAATTAAAAAAGACAATACTAGAAATATATATAGCTGCATAGAGAAGTTAAATTAATGGTTAGAACGTATGTTTAAATGCTGCAGATAATGTATGAGTCAAAAGGTTGTTAGCGGTAGATAATGTAGCTGATTAGGTACCCAGAATGTGAAGTACACTATTGGACGGTTGGATTACTGTATTTGTGCCTTCTAACCAGAAAATGCGCCTTGTTTGATTAGTGCTTGACTCAGTAAGGGCCAAAATGGACGCTGTAAAACCTGGAGAACTGTGGAACTTTTGCACTTTTTCCTTTTATATATCTATGTTTTTTTTTAACATAGTATCTATATATCTTTTGTTATGCAATGTTCAAGAAAGAACTTCCCAGTCTGGAAAGAAAAAGTTTGTTATGTTGTTACCGTGTTGCATGCATGCTAAAAATGTGGGTTCTGTGTAAAAACATCTTTAAACCCATGTGGTTGCCCAAGGATGTGCTGAACTTTGCCAAGGGGAAATGTGGCGCCCCTGCATTCTGGTCTCCACAGTGGGTACGCACCCACTCCACGGGTGTAGTATCCCTGTTCTCAGGGAAGCGAGATGGTAACTCCATGACACCCATCAGGCACGCAACACACCCTTAGAACCTTGTCCCGAGGATGGTGGGTGGATCCGATATAGGGAGGCTCAGTCAGGGGACAAGAAAAATGGAAGAGTGTGGGTGGATAGGAAAAAAGCATGAAAGGAATGAAAGGGAAGGAGAGTAAGGACCTGGAGAACTTGAGCAGTGAGGAGCTCATCTTGGGTCAAGAGAACAACAGCAAGTGAGCAAGGAAGAGGGAGCCCCAGGGGCAAGGGCAGAGGCAGAGAAATAGCCACCCGTGTGCCCGAATCCACGTTTGACCAGAATCAGATGGAGGGGCTGGTTGGGAATCAGGGAACAGCACTGATGGGCAGGAGACTCAATGCTCCAACCACGAACCGGAAGACACGAGATCTACAGGAGCTGTGGCTGACACCCGACACATCAACAGAGAAGGTAGCCGTACTAGGGCCAGGGACTAGGTACCGTTTCCAACAGGGCCCGTGGCTGCCAGATTAGGGCTCTGTGTGCAGAGGTGCAAGTAGCAGAGATGGACAGTTAGTGGTGGGAGACCAACCCGAGAGAGAAAGGAACACAATAAGAAGGTGTCTTGGACAAGCTATCCCGATTCGTAGAGGACTATCCAGACCGAGCTTGTCATAGAGCAGCACCTGGCGGAATTGCTAAAGAGTCCATTAAGTAAATGGGGTACAGAACTCAAAATCTGTGTGTGAGACTGTTTCTCTCCGTTCCAAGCAGCCGGGCAGGCCTCAAAAGACTGGTCTCAATATCACCCCAATCCACCTGTCCAGCCAGAGAACCCTAACGGTCAACCATTACAATAGACTATACCGGTTGCTCTGGGGAACCTCTCCACCAGTGGGGAGTGATACCACCTCAGCTACAATTTCATCATCTCCAGAGGTCCTGCACCACAGCGTTGGCCATCAATAGCAAATCATTACGGGTGGCGTCCGAGTACCCCACAGCCCTGGGGGGAATGTCAATCATACCATCCAAAAAATGGAATTAAACACAATAAAAAAATGTAAATAAAAATGGTATCACTGAAAGCGAAATCTTGTTCTGCAAAACAAAAGCTGTAACACAGCTGCCTCAGCAGAAAAATAAAAAAGTTATAGCTCTCAGAATGCAGCAATGTAAAAACAATTCTTTTTTTCTATCAAATTGATTTCATGTTGCAAAAGCATCAAAACATAAAAAATCTATATAAGTGTGGTATTGCTGTAATCATACTCACCCAAAAATTAAAGCGGTCTTATCACTTGTACGACGTGGCGAATGGCGTAAAGAAAAAAATCCAGAATTTCTTTTTAATTTCTTCTTTATTGTGTCTTACGGTAGGTTCACCTTGCTTTTTTGCTGTGCGTCACAATGCATCCGTTGTACAGCAGCATAAATGCTATGTAACGGATGCGTTAAAGCATCCATAGACTTGCATTGAACAAATGCATACTAACGCATGCCAAAATAGGAATGTGTTTTTGACAGTATCCAGTCGAAATCCAATATGGTGCTCCTTCCCTTCTGAGTTTTGCACTGTACTTCAAACGTAGTGTTCAATCACTAATGAGGCAGTGGTGTACTCAAGAGAAATTGCCAAAAAATTGTATGGTGCATTTCTCCTGTTTCCCTTGTGAAATACAAAATTTGGGCTAAAACAGTATTTTTGTGTGAAAAGTTACATTTTTTCATTCTTAGAATTCTAAAGTTCTGTGAACCACCTAGTGGTTCAAGGTGCTCACAACACACCTAGATAGGTTCCTTCAGGGGTCTAGTTTTCACTGTTTAGGCATGTCAGCAGTTCTCTAAACCCTGTATGGTGACCGCGAACAATTCCAGACAATTTTGAGTATGAATGGTGCTTCTTCCTTTTCTTCCAAGCTCTGGCATGTGCCCAAACAGTTCATTTCACCACATATAGGGTATCGGCATACTTGGAAGAAGTTTAACACAAATTATACAGTGCCAAATTTTCTGTTAGCCTTGTGAACAAAACTTTGAAGCTAAAAGAACATTTTTGTGGTAAAAATTAAATTTTTTTTATTTGCACGGCTCAACGTTCTAAAATTTTGTGAAACATCTGGCGGGATCAAGGTGCTCACCACACATCTGCATAAGTTCCTTGATGGGTCTTATTTGAAAAAGAGCTCACTTGTGTTTTTCAGTGTTTAGGCACATCAGGGGCTCTCTCTAAACATGATGTAGTGTCATCTGGTGATTCTAGTCAATTTTGCTTTTTAAAAGTCAAATGGCACTCGGTCCCTTCCAAATGCAAACAGTAGTTTTTCACCACATATGAGTATCGGTCTTCTCAGGAGAAATTGCGAATTCAATTAACATTTTTGAGGAAAAATGTTACATTTTAATTTTTTCCTTCCACATTGCTTTAGTTCCTCTGAAGCACCTGAAGGGTTAGGAAACTTCTTGAATGTAGATTTGAGCAGTTTGGGGGGTGCAGTTTATAGAATGGTTTCACTTTTAGGTATTTCCTGTCACAAAAACTTCTCAAAGTCACTTCAAATGTGATGTGGTCTCTTAAAAAGTGGTTTTGTAAATTCTGTTGAAAAAATGAGAAATTGGTCACTCTCTTAACTAGTCCTCTCTTTACAGTTCACCAAACCTGAACTGTAAAGTTCGGGGTCCACACCGAGCACCTAGTATTCAGGCATTGACCCCGTTACTGCTTGTGTTCGAGAGCTGGGGGGGCTGTAAAAGGAAGCAAAACCGTGATTAAACATCAGAATGATTACTTAACAAGGTCCACGTTTGTACTTCCGTGGCTGCTCATTATTACCTTCCTGGTTATTCACTGCACAGTAGATGCTAGAATGTATGGACTGCTTCCAGGTTATTGCACTTACTCCAACAGCCAATCACAGATGCCCACTATCTGTGACAGCATCTGTAATTGGCTTGTTGCGTTCCTCACCCATTGTGATGGCGTCTGTGATTGTTTGCCATAGTAATGAACCTGATGTTACAGTAGTGTAAAAATAAATTAAAAATTGAAAAAAATGATGTAGAGCTTCTCAGTATTTTTGATTCTTAGCGCAGATAAAGTGAACAGCTAAGGGTTGCCACCCCCCAGCTGCCTTACTTTATCTTGGCTGAAGATCAAAAATACAGGGAGTCAATTCATTTTTTTAATTATTTAAATTAATAATTGATAGAAAAATGTGTGGTATTTGCCCTAAATTTGATTGCCACCAAGATAAAAGGGAGGCAGCTGGGGGCTGGTATTCTCAGCATGGTGAGGGCGATAGTTATTGAGCCCTCCAGGCTAAAGGATAGCAGCCCGCAGCCACCCCAGAATTTGGTGTATTTATTGGAGGCGCCAATTCTTGGCGCTTTACCCAGCTCTTCCTGATGCCCTGGTGTGGTGGTATCAGAGTGATAGATGGTTTAATGACAGCTGAGTATTGACAAGTGTCATTAACCATTGATTAATAATGTTCAGGCTAAACTAAAACATACAGACAGCCCTCATTTTCCCATTTATAACCTCAAACTTACTCTCCAACGGTAATCTACAGCAATATCCAGCAAAGCACAACCTTGCTCTGCCACATCAAGCGATTGCAGCAATGGAACAAACGTCCTATCGCAGAATTCTCGGGATCCCACTGACTGCTGGTGCAGTAGCATCAGGATGATAGAAGGGGTTAATGACAGCTGAGTATTGACAGCTTGTCCTTATGCCCGGATTGATAATGTTCAGGTTTCTATGAGGCTTGCCCATTATCAGCCTCTGCGATCACTCTAGTATAGCCAGGCAGCTTAAGGTGGCATCCCTTAGTGGGTGTTTGTGATTGGCTGTTGGAGTTAGTGCAGTAACCTGGAAGCAACCTATACATTCTAGCATCTACCATACAATGAATAACCAGCAGGGGCGGACTGGCCCAGGTGTCAGGGGCAATTTCCCCCTGGGCTGGTGGTATAGCCCTCATCTAGGGCCGCCCCCACACAGAAATGGGCCGGCTTGCGCTTTTTGGGTGGCGCTGTGAATGTGAAAGCACAGCGCAGACGTGGCCGCAGCTCCTTGTGACACAGTGAGTAACCGGCGAAAAAGTGTTGTAGCACCCCCCCCCCCCAGTCCCCCAAAAGGGACCGACAACACCCAACCAAAAAAGTCTGACAGCGCCCCCTGACAACCCCCTTTCCCCCCCCCCCGGTCCTCACCTAAGGGCTGGCAGAACAAAACTGCCACCCGAGTCAGAGTGGCCAGCCAGCCCCTGATAACCAGGAAGGAAATGAGTTGCCCCGGATGTACAAGTGCGCGGACCTGGTTAGTAATCACGCTGATGATTAATTACAGTTTTGTTTATTTTTACAGCCACAATTTCATAACTCTAAAGTCTGGGTTCTGACTTCAGCGTCAAGTTGAGGTCAAATCTGGCCCCAAAAGCAGACTTTAAAAAATGTCTGGCTGGATCTGCCGAACCATCATCAGCGGATTCGCCCATCACTACTCTTAATCCTTCTAAATTCCTAACCAAAAAAATGATGTCTCAAAAATTGTGCTAATGCAAAGTAGACTTGTGGTAAATGATAATTATTAACTATTTTGTGTGATATTAGGCTCCATTCACACTGTGCGTATTTGGTCTGTTTTTTCTCATCAGTTTTTGTAGCCAAAACCAGGAGTGGAACAATCATAGGAAAAATATCATAGTGTGTCTTATAATCCTATCCAGAGATGTAAAGATTCTTCATTTTACTTTAGATATTAAATAACTCTAAAGAGAGCGAAGTTGTATTTTACTACCATGTTGCTCAATCTTCTCAGCAGATGAATAGTGACTCGGATTTCCTACAAGGCAGTTACAGTGTGAGTCACTGTAGTAAGTGGGACTGCAGCTTTAATGAGGGATCATCGGATTAATTAAAGCGTGCCTTTCTCCATATGTGCATTTTCTTTTGTTTGGGAAAGAACAGCTAAGGACCTAGCCATGCGCGCCATTCATTTGTTTAATTCTGTCACTATTGTTTTTAAAAACCTGTCTTTAAATCGTCACTATAATGGGCTCCGTTCAGACACGCTCCAGGGACCCTGCTGATGCGCTGACATCAGCTCCCCGAGCATCGTGGGTAACCAGTGTGTTAAAATGGAGCCAAGCACACACTGTGGGCAGCTGGCTCTGGCCATTTCTATCCCAGCAAAGAACAGATTGAAGAGGAATAGAGGGGGAAGCTTTAGCAGGTAAACATCTGGGATCTCTGTCCCTCTTAACCCTTTTGATACTGGAATATATTTTGAAGCTCATTGTCTCTTTGTTTGTGCCTAACTATTCTAATGAATGACTCTCTACAGTACATTGTTAATACCGTCTTTGAGAAAATCTATTTTCCTTCATGATAGTAAGGGCAAATAATAATTATCGTTTATCCTTATGTTGAATTGCTTAGTTTAAGAATACCTATAGTCCAATGGGACCTAGTGTCAAATTTGGACCTGGGCACCCACCTGCTTGTTGGTCATGTGTTTGGGTCCTTGTAGGTTTTTGGATCATATATTTATTTGTTTAGTGGCCTTCAGTTCAATCTTGAGCCATGGTGATTTGATGGAGAAACGCTCTTAAGAAGATCGATCCTGCACAAGCCTAGATAAGTCCACCAGGGTCTTCTCTGATGTTATCTTAACATCTTGGATCATATCAAGCCATGAATTTGTGTTCACCCCCATGCAATAGTGTCCCCCATCCTTGAGTTATGTCCCCAATCCTAGGCCTTTCCTGGAATAATATTCCCACCATGAACCCCTCTCTGTAATATTATACCCACCCTGGCCCTTTCCCCCTTTCCTGTAATAAGGTCCCCCATCCTGTTCCCTTCCAGGTATAATATACTCTCCCCTGGGCTCTTGTTCTATTACTCTTTTCCATCCTGGGAACTTCCAGTAATAATGTCCCCCAACCTGGACCCATTCCAGCAATAATGTCTTCAATTCTGCTCCCTTTACAATTAGAATGTTCTTCATCCATTGCCCCTTCCAAAAATAATGTCCCTCATCCTGGCCCCTTCCTGGTATAATGTCCACCAGTATTGGGCCGCTATTCTCCAACACGTAAAAAATCAGATTCTTCTTACCTTTCCCTGCTTTCACAACGTGCTGTATCCACTTCTACAGCAGACACAGAGGTTGGCAGATTGTACGGCATGCCCACCATGAGCGTCATATATTGGCATTGTGATGGACATGACAACATGAGCTGCCAAAGTATAATTCAGTTCAGAGACTGGTATGCATCTGTGCCACAATACATTTCAGCTGAATGTTCTTCTCTAGATGCACATATAGATTAGGCACTGGCATTAGTAGGCTGCCCCCACCACATTGGAGCCTGGTAATGTTGCACCCTCCGTGGCTGAGATAGTAACACCCATGTTACTAAGAGTCATGCATATGATGATTTTATAATTCTGTCTGACCTCTGGACTGCACCTATAAACTTCGATAGGTCCATACTCTTTTGTCATTGATTGTCCAATATCTGTAATCCATATGTAACAGCAGAAAAATGATGTGCTACTTCATCTGACATTGTATTTCAGAGCTAATGAATATAGTAGGTAAAATAGTTCAGTGTTCTACATTTTCATTCTTGCAATATTGAAAGGAGTGTCTATTAGATCTATTAAGCACCGTGTCAATAAGCAATGTAATAGTATTACAATGTAAAGACTGGGCTTAGTTCAGTTTCTACCTTGAATACTGAAAAACATACTAATTTTGCAAACATATATTTTAAGGTTAAAACAAAATAGAAAAAGAGGTATGTCAGCTCACTCTTAGAAGGAGTCCTCCGTGATTCCTTAGCTGGGAGGTGTGTGCAGAGCCGAACTAGGCTGTAAGATGGCCAAAAACAAGTGCTGCATCCTCTTTGGTGGAATTCCCCAAGAGGCGCTTGAGTTTGTTCCTGGTCAATTATGAGAGCTGCTTCGGTCTCTGGTCAGATCACTGACTGCACACACCACTGTAAGTCTTCTGTTTTGGATATCGTATGTCGGTGGACTCCCACGGAATCAAAGCAGACACACAGAAACTGATGCGGCTAGGGCAGAGAAGCTTCGGAGACAAATTCAAGAAAAGGAAATTGCAACATCTGAGGAAAAGAATTTAAAAGATTACATTTTTTAGTTCGGCATGACTAAGGCAACTCTTGCCGAATAGGTGTCAGAACTATGTGCCTGTACCCGTACCATCATTTTGCCTGGAGATGGACTTTTTAATGGATTTACATTAAAAACTTTAATTTTTTTAAATTTTTCCTCCAGATGCTGGAATTTCCTGTCTTGAATTCATATTTATGGATGGGGCCACCAGGGAACTTTGGCGGAGTCACAGATCACACACAACCAAATATTGCTGCTGCATTACTACATAATGCAGGTAAATGGGGACATATTATGACTCTCTAGGGTACAGCAACTAGAATGTGCATGTCGCAAAAAGAATCAAATATGTGACGCGCAACAGCTGCACATAGCTCTCTTTGGTCGCATGAACTGTCATCATTTAGAACCAGCCTAAATCATACTTGCACAAGACCTGTGTTGCAAACAGTGCCTCTGGACCTGTGGAAGCCACGGAAGACACAGGGAGACTGCAGCCGCCCTGTGCCCACTATATGCATCTGGTGCAGGGCGGCTTTTCCCTGCATTTGCTTCCGATTCTGCAGCATTAAATTAACATGCTGCATAGATGCGGAAGATTGGTAACCGTACTGCAGCTGTAATAACGCTGTGTGGGGAGAAGCATAGTGAGCATGGGATTTCTACAAATCCCATCCACTATGCTTGTACTGTACAACGCAGTATTTTGGACGCAGCGGTAAGACCCTGCATCCAAAATCTGCTGTTCCGGATCATGTGTATGCACCCTAATAAGTCAAAACAAGTCCCTGTAAAGGTACTGTCACACGCCACAATCTCGCCTGGAAATCATAAAGGCGATATGTCGCCCCAGAGCAATCGCCGTGAAATTGCCTCACGGTTGCAGCGTGTGATTTGGGAATTTCACGGCGATAAATCGCCTTCGGCTTTCGCTGATTCCTGAACACTGCTCAGTAATCAGTCGCAATTGTTGAGGCAACATTTCCGTGTTGTGGCGTGTGGCAGGGCGATAATGATGTAAAGAGCATTGCCTATGATTTCCCATAGGCGTGCCTCAGCATGCTGAAGTCCGCGCCCCGTCTGAGATGAATGGTGTGGGCTACTGTGTTCCCATTGGCTGTCAGTTGACACGCGCCATATTTGATGAGCTGTCCGTTCAGCACCATACACATCTTTAGCTATACAACTGTCCACAAACTCAGTGCAAACTCCGATAGACAATGGCGTCATGTATTTAAGCCAGCCTCCCAGAGCAGGCTGACCAATCGTAACTCTGTTGCGTTGTCCAATGAGCATGTATGGGGCACGGTATACACCACTGTGGCACGGTGTGTGATGCCGCCATCGCGATCTGAGACGACCACGAAAAACGTGAGCGCTCACGTAGATTGCCACTTATCGCCAGCCAGACGCGGCGTGTGACGGTACCTTAAAAGGTTCTAGGATTCAGGCAGTGATCAAAGAATAGAAGAAAATATTACACATTACTGAACATATTGTATTTTCATTACACAATTTAGAACTCTAGGTTATTAAGCATTTTTCTACATTTTTATCACCTTATCCACATCAGTTTTGTATGGTGCATGAAAAAAATCCTCATTTCTAATTTACTGACAAATCGAATGATTAAAAACTATATTATCTAACATTTAATGTTCCACAATTTCAATTTTCTACCTTATTCCCACAATATGTCATAAGAGCAGTGGCGTAACTAGAGTCCGATGGGTCCCGGTGCGAAATTTTGACCTGCTGCCCCCCTCACACACACATTGGTCAGATGTATTGGCCCTTGACTCCTTGTAGCACTCTAAATCCTATAACAACTTATGAATTCCCCACTCCATCTTCATTAATGTATTAATGTCTCCTATCCTGTTATATATGTCCTCGTCTTAGTATAAATGTCCCCCATTCTGGTTTACAAGTACCCCATCCAGGTATATATACGGTCCTCATCCTGGGCCCATCCTGGTATGTTTTTTGCTTCTCAGCGACTTTGTATCAAACTAGAGATATACTATGATATTGTAACACCCCTATAAGACACCTTTGTGGGCAGGTTGTTCAAAAGTAGTTCTCACCTCAATATGGTGCAGTGCCTCCACCCGAATTCTGCTGGGAGCTCTAGAGGAATGCAGAAGGGTCTTCATCTTCTGCCAGGGGTTAACTCGACTCAGAAAAACCATTGTCCACACTTTGTACACACTCACAAAAGATGAGGTTAAAACTTTTAACAAATTTATTTAAAGAAGATGAAAAATGGCATTTTCAAGGGGAATAGCAAGTAACAGTAAACAGATAATGTTATTCAATATTCTACAGAAGTACATGAGTCGCTTTGCAATAAACCTGAATGTTAGGGGTGATGCTTCCCTTTTAACTTACAACACACACTCCTAAATAATCACAATCTACTATATAATTGTCTAATGTTCTCTGTCTGTCACGGAAATTGCGCGCCAGACAGAGGCCGCTCATTGGTGGCTGCCGGAGGCGGCCACCAATGAACACAGACTATGCAAATAGGCACGCAAATTCAAAGTTTGAATTTCGTGCCAATTTGCAGCCCGGTGACAGCGTCATGCTAACAAAGTTCGAATTTCGCGCCAATTTGCAGCCCGGCGCCGCTGTCACCGGGATACACGGGTATCCGCCGCCCCTGGTCTTCCCTCCATCCTCCCCGGTTTCCCCTCCATCCTCCCCGGTCTCCCCTCCACACTCTCTGGTCTCCCCTCCACGCTCCCCAGTCTCCCATCCACACTCCCCAGTCTCCCCTCCATGCTCGCTGGTCTCCCCTCCATCCTCCCCGGTCCCCCCTCCATGCTCCCCGGTCTCCCTCCATGCTCCCCGGTCTCCCCTCCATGCTCCCCGGTCTCTCCTCACGTAGCGGCGTTGTTGATGATGATCAGCCTCTCTGATTCTCCTCCTGCCATATCCATGGCCGCGGTCACCGTCCTCCTCACCCCGTCCTCTGTGCTAAGATCCGCCGCCGTCCAGTGGACCCAGAGCCCCGGGCAGATCTCCCGCAGCTCCTCCACCTCCTGCCACAGACAGCCCCCGGAGCGGGCACCAGGAGCAGCGCTGACCCTGGGGCCACCCGAGCCGCCAGCTGCCGGAACACGACCAGCCCGAACCCATGGGAGGCTCCGGAGATCACACACAAGACCTGCCCAACACACATCGCCCGAGATCCTAGATGCTCCAACTCCATCCTGCCCCCCCGGCTCCATCCTGCCCCCCGGTTCCAACCTGCCCCACTCGCTCCATCCTGCCCCCACCAGTTCCATGCTGCCCCACCGGCTCCATCCTGCCCTGCTCGCTCCATCCTGCCCCCCTGTATCCATCCTGCCCCCCCGACTCCATCCTGCCCCCCCCCCGTATGCATCCTGCCCCCCCATATCCATCCTGCCCCTCGGCTCCATCCTGCCCCCCCGCATCCATCCTGACCCCCCCGCATCCATCTTGCCCCTCGCATCCATCCTGCCCCCCCTTCTTGTTTCCATCCTGCTCCCCCGCATCCATCCTGCCCCCCTGGCTCCATCCTGCCCCCCCCGGCTCCATCCTGCCCCCCGCATCCATCCTGCCCCCCGGCGCCATCCTGCCCCCCTGCATCCATCCTGCCCCCCGGCTCCATCCCACCCCCCTGGCTCCATCCTGTCCACCCCAGCTCCATCCTGCCCCCCTACTCCATCCTGCTGCCCCGGCAGTTAGCGGTCATATTATCGGTTTCCCAGGCAACGAGAGGTCCTAAAGGCCTATAGGACCTAGAAGACGGAGGTGGAGAGAGCCGGCGGACGGGTATCGTCACTATGGGTTTTTTTATTTTTACTTTTACTACGGAGGAGAGGGGGCCAGGAGGAGCGGGGGCTGGTCACGGGGGGCCGCAGGGAGCGGAGTATCGCCATATACCATAGTGCTGCTATACATGTACTGTAATGTACCGCCATATATTATAGTGCTGCTATACATGTGCTGTAATGTATCGCCATATACTATAGTGCTGCTATACATGTACTGTAATGTACCGCCATATACTGTAGTGCTGCTATGCATGTGCTGTAATGTATCGCCATATACTATAGTGCTGCTATACATGTACTGTAATGTACCGCCATATACTGTAGTGCTGCTATACATGTACTGTAATGTACCACCATATACTATAACACTGCTATACATGTACTCTAATGTACTGCCATATACTATAACACTGTTATACATGTACTGTAATGTACCGCCATATACTATAACACTGCTATACATGTACTATAATGTACCGCCATACACTATAGTGCTGCTATACATGTGCTGTAATGTACCGTCATAAACCATAGCGCTGCTATACATGTACTGTAGTGTACCGCCATATAATATAATGCTGCTATACATGTGCTATAATGTACCACCATATACCATAGCACTGCTATACATGTACTATAATGTACCGCCACATACTATAGTGCTACTATACATGTACTGTAATGTAACGCCATATACTATAGTGCTGCTATACATGTACTGTAATGTACCGCCATATACTATAGTGCTGCTGTACATGTGCTGTAATGTACCGCCATATACCATAGTGCTGCTATACATTTGTACTGCCATATACTATAGTGCTGCTATATATGTACTATAATGTACCGCCATATACCATAGCGCTGCAATATATATATATATATGTAGTTCACTCACGTTGACTGAACAAGTTCTGTCAGTCACAGTATGTCAACTACATACATATTCTAGAATACCCGATGCGTTAGAATCGGGCCACCATCTAGTTAACCTATAAACAGCTGTAGCTATGCAAATAGCACAGTCCCAAATTGGGGCCCCAGTTTTTGCAGATATTGGCACACTTGCTGTAACCATTGGTTCACTTAATGTAATGAAGACAATATTCCCTCCAGGGCTGGTCATATGTAAAATCCTAGCTAGCGATTTCACCAGTTCCTTTAGGATGTGTGACGACCATCTGCTGCAAAGGCTGAGCCGCTGGCAAGGCAGCACCCCAAAAAAGACCCTTTACCCCTATCAGGAATTTGGATTTACAGCGGAGCCCAGGAGGTAGCTGCCTATAGATGAGCAGAAGACCGGAACAGGGAGGTTGCCAGGAAGGGACAAGGCTAGGAGGTCAGGGAATAGACAAAGTCAGGATCCAAAGTGTAGTCAGAAGGCAGCGTCAAAAGAGGGAGGGCAGCAAAAGTAAAAATTCATCAGATGGTAGAAGGGTCAAAATCTAGGCAAAGGTCAGAATCAATATAATAGACCACAAACTAGCTAGCTGGGAAAACCAAGAATATATCTGGTGGTTTTCAGGACAGGCCGCAAGGTATTTGAAGGGCGCGGTCCCCACTCGTAGGCTGGAGCTCACAGCTTTATGACCTTATCCAGACCGTCCCTACAACCAGAACAGATGGTGATGCGTGACTGGTACCAACCACCCCACTTCTAATAGAGGAACAAAGCTTGTGCCTACCAGATGCCTCTGCAGGGACCTCTCTTCTGTAACCAGCATCGGGTGATGCTGGTTACAGAAGAGAGGTCCCTGCAGAGGAGGCAGGAGGAGCATGGCAATGCCCAGCGACAGAGGCAGGTCCCGATGAGGACCCCCTATCACCGGCATCACTAGCCGAAGGAATCCGGCACCACCTAGTGGCTGGGGCCGGAATAACAGTCACCGAATCTGACGGTGACGTGACACGATGGCCTTGTAATTAGCTTCAGAATACTTCTCAATCAGTTATACTACAAGCCCCACCAATGCTCCTTTATAGTTAACGTCAGTATACTTCTCGAGCAGTAGATCTGCAATTCCCAGCAATGCTAATTTTCGGACGTATCAGGTCTTTTTTTGCATAGGGATCTAACTTGAGGTTTCAGGATCCAGTTTAACTCTATTGGGAAATGCAGGCAATCTTCTCCTAAGTGGGAAACCCGGTGGAGGGGGCAGCTCCTATCAACAGCTTATCTGTAGTATAATTGAGCTCCAGCTTCAGGATTTAAGGGGGTGTCACACGCGTCAATATCGCCTGCACGATGTCGGCTGCATGTGACGTTGCAGCGATATTGACGCGTGTGACATACTGCATCAACCAGCGATAAATCGCTGGTTGATGATCGCCAGGTTTCAGAACCAGCTCAGAAACCTGGCGATTGTCGCCCGGTGGACACGCAGCATCGCTGCGTGTGACACCGGGACTAGCGATATTCCAGCTCCCAGCGCCTCTCACAAGCGCTGGGAGCTGGTATCCAAGGTACACTGCGGGTAACTAGGCAGCGCGCGCTGCCTAGATACCCGACTGTGTACCTTAGTTACCAGCCTCCTCCGCTCACCGGGTGAGCGGAGGAGGCTGGTAACTAAGGTACACGTCGGGTATCTAGGCAGCGCGCGCTGCCTAGTTACCCGCAGTTTACCTTGGAGACCAGCCTGCTCCCGCTTCCAGCAGGCTGGCAGCGGGAGCAGGACATCGTGGAAACGATATTTAAATCGTTTCCATGATGTCACTGGTCAATTGATCGCTGGTGAGTCTGTCTGTGTGACAGCTCACCAGCAATCAGCCGTCAATGTCGTCAGCGATCATCTCGCTGACGACATTGACGCGTGTGACACCCCCTTTAGTCTCCAGTCACACAGAGCTACAGAACTATGAGTGCACAGTAAAACCTCATCACTCTTCAAAGATGTCTCAATCGCTCTACATACTTCAGTACAGTTCCCTCCTCCATTCTTCTCCACCCTTCTCAGCCAATCCATTCCTTTCTCTGTTACTCCTCCTCTACTGTGATGCAGAGAGGAACAAGTTCTCTTTGGACTGTAGTTCCTGGCAGTGCAGCAATAGAATCATTAATATCTGTGATGGTGAATAGCTGTGGAACTTCCTACATAGTTTCCACAGCAGGTACTACACTACTATCTGTTCACATATGACTATGTTTTGGTCAGGCATTTTGTTTGTCTTGATACCTCTACGTTGTCTGCCTCTTAGCAACTGTATCAGATTAGAGCTATACTTTGGTATAATAACAATTGTCGTGCTTTGTTTGCTCCTTTTTTGTTATTATATTGGAGGTTTTTCAAGTATCTTTATGCCAGACTGAGACATATTTTTATAACAACAATGATAGTGCCCTGATTATTTTTCTTATTACCACATCAAACAACGGGACCAACATGCACTAATCGCTTTATGGGTATTGGTGGTGGTGTTAATTAAAGAGTAAGTCCTTTTAGGGATAGTCAGCATGGAGTCAGGGCATTTCAGAACCTAGGGTGTTAACCTCTGCGGACAGGCAAGGTTTATTGAAAGCCAGATTTCCCTCCCTGCAAGCACCTTCTTTACTCTTCTTAATATTTTCTGTAAGGCTGCTCTCATTCTATACTACCCTATATAGTATATTGTGTCAGATTCACAATATAATGGACTGTTATTTTGACCACTTTTAATGACTTATAAATAAAGTAATTGTTTTTAAGGGTTTTTCACTTTTATTTTCATAGTTCCTTCTGAAAGTGCTGGCACCATTGACATTGTTCCAGAAAATGACGTATTTCTCCCAGAAAATTATTGCAATTACACATATGTTGTCATGTTCATATTTATTTCCTTTGCAAAAAAAAACATAAAAAATGGACAGAGATAAGAAATGCAAAGTGGACATTAATTTCACAAAATACTCCAAATATGATCCAGAAAAAATGTAGGTGCCCTCAAATTAATATTTGGTGGCACAGCTTTTGGAATAAATAACTGCAATTAATCGCTTCTTATAACCATCAACTACTATTCTTTTGCAAACAGCTCCAGGTCTCTCATATTTGAAGGCACTTTCTGCCAACAGCAAAATTTAGATCTCTCCACAGATTCAATTGGATTTAGATCCAAACTCATTGCTGGCACTTCAGAACTCTGCAGCACTTTGTTTCCATCCATTTCTGGATGTTTGGGGTCATTGTCCTCCTGGAAGACCATGGACATGCAAATACAGCTTTCTGACACTGGGCACTACATTGTGATGCAAAATCTTTTGGTAATCTTCAGATTTCATGATGCCTTGCACATATTCAAGACACACAGTATGAGATGCAGCAAAACAACTCCAAAACATCTTTAAACCTCCACCATATTTGACTTTTGTGTTCTTTTCTTTGGCCGGGGTGCATCACATGCAGGATCAGGGTATGATCCTGTTCACACTGGCCGGTTTTACGGTGATGATGCTGTGTGAACCTACCCGGAACACAATGAGTTAAATGTGAGAGTGAGTGCTGTAGATCTGACACATTGATGAGCTTGATGAGCGGTTGTATGGGAACCGTGTGTCGTGATTGGTAGCAGCCCAGGTGGGTGTGTCTTGAGTAATAGCAGCCCAGCTGGATGTGTCAGTGTGGGTGTGGCAGGCACGATAAAGAGCCTGCCAGCTGATTGAATGGAGATCATCATCATCCTGATCATCAGCCAGAGAGCACCAGAGAGAGACAGAGCCAGAGATCCAGTCTGTGTGTTATTGAGTCTCAGACTGAGGGACGCTGAGTGCAGAGCAGTCCAGGGCTCTGTGGTGTGCGAACATGAGGGGAGCATGCTAGCTCCATACCGCTGGCCAGGACCGGGTCGTGACAGCTCCTGTGGTGGGGAAGCCGTGGCTGAACCAGGTGGATACTGGTCCAGGCGTGGGGCGAAACACGTCAGGGAAAGGAGCCCTTGGGGACGCTTGGTGTACCCATGACCCAGGTAGCGAGACCCGAATCTGTGCCCGGTAAGAAGGCAGTTCCCGTATGCTGGAGTGAACTGTGCACCCTGTGCGTAAAATGTGCCAGGTGGGCATAGCCGTCCTTAGGTCCGACTAAGTAATCAGTGAGGGTCCTGTTGAACCGAATGTGTATTCTATGGCTTTTGTAAAAGACCCAGTGAGTGTATGTAGCCCTACAGGGGCAAATGTGTGAAGTGTGCCAGGCGGGCACAGCCGCCATTAGGTCCAACTAAAAGTAGTCAGTGAGGGACCTGTTGAAATGTATGTAGCCCTTCGGGAGACAAATGTATGTAGCCCTTTGGGAGGCAACTGTATGAATAGTGCCAGGCGGGCATAGCCGCCCTTGGGTCCGACTGAAATGGTCAATGAAGGGACCCGATGAACCGGAATGTATGTAGCCCTTCGGGAGGCAAATGTATGTAGCCCTTCGGGAGGCAAATGTATGAATTGTGCCAGGCGGGCATAGTCGCCCTTGGGTCCAGCTAGAATAGTCAATGAGGGGACCCGATGAACCGGAATGTATGTACCAGAGGTCAGATGCAGGGGTTAGAAGGGCTCCTAGAGTGGGGAAACCGTGGCGGAACCTGGTGGACGCTGGACTGGACGTGGGGCAAAACACGTCCAGGAAGGTGCCCTCGGGGATGCATGGCGTTCCCATGACTCAGGTTGCTCAATCCCTGTTCTGAACCCAGAGGAGCCACAGTCCATGGATATTTATATGATGGGCTGTGAGCAAGTGAAAGGACGTGTGTGATCCATGGATGCTTATAGGATGGATCGCATACAGTGTGTAAAAACCCGGTCAGGCTGGTGCCTGTATTCCAGGGTAGTGTGGAGCTGGGGGAAATAAAGCCAGATGGCTGGTGCCGCTATTGGGACCCACAGGGCCCGTTGATGAATATGGTAACTGATGTTATGTGCAATATATGTGTTATGTAATGTTATATGTAAATGTATGGTGTATTTATGTACGGTGCTTATAATCAATGTACAATGTGTCACACATGCTACCCGGGTTATGTTATGTATGTGAGAAAAATAAACGGTAGTCATTGGTTAAATTATAAGCATGTGTTTTATCGTCATGCAAGCGGGTTCCCCGGGTGCTACCTCACAGTCTATTTCCATTCCAGGTAAACAGTACAATGATGTGCTTTGCCAAAAAGCTCTATTTTGGTCTCATTTGTCGACAGGATGCTTTCCCAGAATGATTTGGCATATTCACTTACATTTTTAGCAAACTACAGTGTAGCTTTTTATGTCTCTGTGTCAGAAGTGGCGTCCCAGTAGGTCTCCTGCCATTGAGTTTCATTTCATTTAAATAACTGCGGATAGTTCACACTGACACTGATGCACTCTGAGCCAGCAGGACAGCTTGAATTTCTTAGGAATTTGATTGGGTCTTCATATTTTATTTACCTACCCCGCGTTGCAACCTTTCAGCAATTTTCCTTAGCCGTTCATGTCTAAGGAGATTAGCTACAGTGCCATAGGTTGTAAAGTTCTTGGTTATGTAGTGCACCATAGACAAAGGGACATAAAGATCTCTAGAAATGGATTTGTAATTAGTGATGAGCAAACCCGCCAATGTTTGGGTTCAGCAGATCTGGCCGGACTTTTTAAAAACCCCAGATTCAGGATTGGGCTTGACCTGAACTTGAGTCCAAGCACCCGAACTTGGACGTTAAAGTTATGAAATGTGTCTATGGGGGCTGTAAAAAGAAGCAAAACAGTGATTAAACATCAGTGTCACACTTACCAGGTTCATGCCCTTGTACTTCCTGGGTCGCTCATTTACTTCCTGATTATTCACATTGGTTGCCATATGCATGAAACTGACGTCTTAGTAGTGAAAAAATCAAAAATAATAAAAGACATGACGTACGGCATTGCTGTATTTTTGATTCTCGGTGCAGATAAAATGAACAGCTTGGGCTTGCCACCCCAGGCTGCCAGGCTTTACCTTGGCTGGCAATCAAAAATACAGGGAACCCCATTATTTATTTTAATTATCTAGATATTTTTGCAGCCAATCAGGAAATTGATGAATGGCACAGTAGAACAAGCACACTTAGCCTGGTTAGTATAACATTGATGTTTAGTCACTGTTTTGTTTATTTTTACAGCTGAACTTAAACAGTAACTCTAACATCTCAGGAAAGTTCGTGTTCGGGGTTCATGCCCGAGCACTGGGTGTTCGGTACGGACCCCCGAACTTTACAGTTCAGGTTCGCTCATCACTGTTTGTAACCTATAGATTGTTGGTAATTTTGGTTCTCGGGTCCTCAGAGAGTTCTCTTTCTCTCTTTCTGTTTCTGCAAAGATTGACTCAACCTCTCCCATTCTTGTCTGTTTTCAGTATGATTTTCATATTGCCCACACCTGTTACATGGCACAGGTGAATTTAAATGAGCCCACAACTTTACAAGGTGCCAATATGCCCAGCCTATTTTTGGGGTGTTATGCGAAATCCAATCTGCCTTTTTTGTTCTCTGATTGTTTTGTGTTGTTTCAATACACACAAAGGAATAAACACGTGAATGACAAAACTTGCAATAATTTTCTGTGAGAAATACTTCATTTTTTGGAAAAATTTCAATGGTGCCCACACTTTTGACCATGACTGTTGGTCCACTACCTATACCTACAGTTAATGTAAAAATATATTGTTTTAGATAATAGTGAGCAGTCTCTGTTCTCTGGTACTATTTCTGGTATATTTCTTGGTCTTGATTCTGTTACTAAAATTGATAATGACCTGCCATAGCCTATGGCTTTGCTTCATTAACCCTGCACAATCATCTATTATCTGCATTATTCCTAACAATACTACCTGAAATTTGGAGCAGGGAAGGCAAACTGTACTGTTCATATCAAATTTACAAAGAGTAGAAAAACATGATATCAGAATTACAATTTATTGAAATCATTACCTTTGTAAATTAAGAAAAGGTTTACAAAGTCAGTAAATGATGTACATTTAAAAAAGAATTCAATATAAATTGGAAGAAAAATTAACATAACATTCTACAGACCCTAGTTTTAAATATTTCATAGATACAATATGATGCCATGTAGCACATTGAAGGTCATGCCAACAGAACAATAAAACTGGAGCAAATGTTATTGGCCACATTTCTGAGCTTATTATTAGCACACTTGTTGTAGGACTCCTGCCAATAGTGAGCATCCTTTGAAGGGTGCGATCTCTGAGCTATAACAGGGTTTTGTTAGGATGCCAAACATATTTTAGGCTCTTTATTGTACTTACAACCCCTGGCAAAAATTATGGAATCACCTGGCTTGGAGGATGTTCAGTTTATTTAATTTTGTAGAAAAAAGTAGATCACAGACATGGCACAAAACTAAAGTAATTTCAAATGGCAACTTCATGGCTTTAAGAAACACTAAAAGATATTAAGATAAAAAAAATGTGGTAGTCAGTAAGTGTAATTTTTTTCAGAGCAAGCAGAGGGAAAAAATTATGGAATCACTCAATTCTGAGGAAAAAATTATGGAATCATGAAAAACAAACACACAAAAGAACACTCCAGTACATCACTAGTATTTTGTTGCACCACCTCCGGCTTTTATAACAGCTTGCAGTCTCTGAGGCATGGACTTAATGAGTGACAAACAGTACTTATCATCAATCTGGCTCCAACTTTCTCTGATTGCTGTTGCCAGATCAGCTTTGCAGGTTGGAGCCTTGTCATGGACCATTTTCTTCAACTTCCACCAAAGATTTTCAATTGGATTGAGATCCAGACTATTTGCAGGCCATGACATTTACCTTATGTGTCTTCTTTCATGGAATGTTTTCACAGTTTTCGCTCTATGGCAGGATGCATTATCATCTTGATAAATTATGTCATCATCCCCAAACATCCTTTCAATTGATGGGATAGGAAAACTGTCTAAAATTTCAATGTAAACTTGGGCATTTATTGAAGATATAATGACAGTTATCTCCCTAGTGCCTTTCATGACATGCAGTCCCATATCATCAACAACTGTGGAAATTTGCATATTCTCTTCAGGCAGTCATGTTTATAAATCTCATTGGAACGGCACCAAACTAAAGTTCCAGCATCTTCACCTTGCCCAATACAGATTCGCAATTCATCACTGAATATGACTTTCACCAGTCATCCACAGTCCACGATTGATTTTCCTTAGCCCATTGTAACTTTGTTTTTTTCTGTTTAGGTGTTAATGATGGCTTTTGTTTAGCTTTTCTGTATGTAAATCCCATTTCCTTTAGGCAGTTTCTTACAGTTGGTTCACAGACATTGACTCCAGTTTCCTCCCATTCATTCCTCATTTGTTTTGTTGTGCATTTGCTGTTTTGGAGACATATTGCTTTAAGTTTCTGGTCTTGATGCTTTGATGTCTTCCTTGGTCTACTAGTATGTTTCCCTTTAACAACATTTCCATGTTGTTTGTATTATGTCCAGATTTTGGACACAGCTGACTGTGAACAACCAACATCTTGGCAACATTGCGTGTTGATTTACCCTCTTTTAAGAGTTTGATAATCCTCTCCTTTGTTTCAATTGACATTTCTCGTGTTGGAGCCATGTTTCATGGCTATATACAGTACTAAGGAATTTTGTTAGGGAGCATGATAGGTCGCTTGAGAAGATGTGTTTTTAGGGAGTGTCTGAAGCCATGCAATTTGTGGATGGTCCTGATTTCTTGGGTAGAGCATTCCAGAGAATTGGTGCAGCTCGAGAGAAGTTTTGGAGCTGGGAGTGGGAGGATCGGATTAGTGAAGATGTTAGTCGAAGGTCATTTGCAGAAAGTAGAGAACTGGTGGGGTGCTTCATGTAACGTTACCTGTAGGGAAGTGCATCTGACATGGAGGGTTCACTCTGGAAGGGATAACTGGACCTGGGGATACTTGTTAATTTTACTTGATGCCACCCGCAGGTTGCGGCTATAGATGGCCACTGCTGCGCGACAGTTCTTCTAGGGGATGATGGTTGGGAGCCAGCAATGTTCTTAAGTCCCCTACAGATATGGCTGACCCCCAGGGTAGCAGAAGGCACTTGAGGCACGACAGTTATCCTAGGGGCCAATGGTTGAGAGGCAGCAATGTTTTTAAGCCCTCTACAAATAGGGTTGACCCTATGGTAGCAGAAGGTACCTGAGTGAGTTGGTAGTTGTATTTCTGGTGCTTTTGTTGTGTTAAGAAAGTTCACAGACACAGCAGGTTGCAGTCTTCAGATCTTTTACTCAGTCTTTGTGTAACAACCTGCTGAGCACTGAGTTCTAAGAGGCAGGGATCAAACTACTCCTGGATAGAAGGATGACACATAACGGGCACCTCTTCTCTGTCCTTTCTCAGCCTCTTTACACTGCTCTTGCCTCGCCCGTCCTGCCTTGTGCCTCGCCACACAGAGCTCTGAGCCAGTGACTGTGGGCTTTTCTTCAGGTTACCCTGCAGTGTCTCCCCTTAGCCCTATGGTTGCCACCTTTTCAGCAGATGTGCGCGGTTGTCGACTGTGTCACCTTGGAAGTACCACACAGTCTCCGGTTTGCTAGTTGAGCCTGGTCTGTGTTCTCCACTAGTCTTGGGGTTCCCGGTGCCCCTGCTCTTTGGCCTGGTCCCTCTACTGCCTTGTGCTTGACAATGAATTTGAGCACCATGGGAGGATTGCTCATGTCCCGCATCTCTGGGACCCCTTCTTTCCCCTGAAGCCACTTGGGTGTTGTTTCTGCTCCCCAGTTTGGCCTTAGGATGAGCTCCCACTTGCTCCAGTCCTCTGGACACTTAAGTTCTGTCTTTTTGTGACAGGCTTTCTTGCTCTAGGTTCCCTTCACTCTCCTTTTCTCTCTCTGCAGCAACTCTCCTCTCTGCTGTTCAACTGTCTCTCCTGCTTTCTAGATCTTTCCCACTCTATTTGTCACGTGTCCCACGTCATCTACATGTGTTTTTGATGAGCCCAGAGCAAGGGGTACTTGGATACCGGGCCTGGGTTTGATGGATTTAACTGGGAATCACGGGTGGTCGGGTTCCCGGTTCCGTGCCCTGGTTGTCATTTGTTAGATGGGGGGAAATATTTACAGGGATAAAGAGTAAGTGACACCACCTGTGGATCCCGGTAATTTGGATACCGGAATTGCAGGCCGGCCGCTGAGGTGAAGATGGGTGCAGCTCAGTGTGGTCCAGCTCCCCACAGGTGGAGCTTTTACCTCAGGGCAGCGGTGATGGAGGATAAGGGGATGAGGGGAATAGTTGTTCTTACCCCTCCGGTGAGACGATGATGATGCTGAGGCCCTCCGGGCGCCGGCGGGAAGAAAGACAGAGGTCGATTCAACTTCAACTCCACTTTACTGGTACCCGGCAGATGTTATTGAGAACATGGTACAGTCTGGTTTAACGGGTACTAGTTGTCGGTTCAGGGTACCCCTATGGAGACTCCAGATGTTCCTTTCTGATAGTCTCTCAGGGTCTAATTCTGTCCTTCTCTCTATTTAACCACCCTTGCAGAGCTCTACCGCCAATCCCCTGGTCTCATACGATGAAGCACGGGTTTTCCTTTATCGATATGGACGGTAGCGACAACAAGCAAATCCTCCCGCCAGCGGAATCCAGACCGATACTCCTGTAATCTTGGACGGATTTTGGGCCTGAGGGGTGAGGTATCTTCTTGTGGTGCCTATGGCTATCCGGTGATTAAGGGCCTGCTGCTCGTCGGTTTGCGGTCAGGGATGAACCGCTGACCGCCTCGGTTTCCGTGTTGCCGGTGTTCCCCAGACGTTACCAGCCGGCTCCAACCAGAGCTGGTCCATCACCTACTGTCCTGGGACACCCTCCTGGAGATGGGGGATCCCTCCTGTCACAGAGCTGTCAGGAGCGTCCTGAATGACTGCCTTCCCAGCTCTAACTACCTGTCACTCAAGTTTTCCTGCAATAACCTAGGCTCCACCCCCTTCTGGACCTTCTGAATGATCAGTCCCTTACTCTAAGGTGGCCTAGTGTTGTGTGGAACAATTCATAGAAGAGAATCCAGGAGGAATGAAGGGCGCTCCCATTAGCAGGAATTCCAGGTTATTTCATATATTTAAAAAGGTTTTTTTATTTTATCAATGATTAAAAAATAAATTAGCAAGTAGGTACAGAATATACAACGCGTTTCGGCTGGAAATTTTTCATAAAAACAGGTAGGCTGAGGAAGGCTGTTTTTATGAAAAATTTCCAGCCGAAACGCGTTGTATATTCTGTACCTACTTGCTAATTTATTTTTTAATCATTGATAAATAAAAAAACCTTTTTAAATATATGAAATAACCTGGAATTCCTGCTAATGGGAGCGCCCTTCATTCCTCCTGGATTCTCTTCTATGAATTGATCCTTCACAGCCACAAGGCTAAGTGTGCTGCATATCCAGGAAGGGGCTGCAGACCATAAGGAGAACTGAGACCAAATCTGGTCAGATGAGCCTGATATAAAGACCAGCAAAAGGTGAGCATTTATAATCCTTATAGCACTTGGAATAGTAAATACGCTGCACTTAGATCTGCGCCCCTGTTTTTCTTGTTTCTCCCACCACCATAGATAATCCATAGCCTTGGATATCATCTCCTTGCTAGTGTTGTGTGGAAATTCAGACTCCATAGGTTAAACCCAAACCCACAACTACAGAAATACTACATACATTTGCAAAATGTAATACCTCCCTGTGGCGCCTAGCTATAGAGGTGCCACACACTTCCTGACCTCACTCCTCCCAAGGACTCCCTCTAACTACTTCCTTCACCACCTAACCCCACTACAATGGTTCCCAGTATGATCTGGGTGACCCGGCACAGGTCTGTAGCCCTCTTACAGGGGTGCACTACATCTGTGGCAACTGGATTCAGAGGGGCGCCACACTCCCCCCTCCTTAAACGCAGCCCGTCCTCGGGCTGCAAGAGAACAGAAAAACAAGTGGTATCAAAGACATGCAAATTTTTTTTGTAATGCTGTATAACAAGAACAATAACAATAAGAAGGCTTTTTATCCCTTTAACAGGAGGTACGGCTACTTTAACGTTGCACATATAAAAGTAGAAAATACACATAAATAACTATGTGCAGTGCAGTGCAACCCCTATCCGAGTGTTCATCACACTGTCCTAGGTGTTAAACAGGCGATAGTCCTGCACCGGGTGTCTCCCTTTGTCTTCTTGGGAACCCACCACAAGAAAACCCCCAGCACATGCCCTGGGCATGGTGACAGGGTTAAATGGACCAGTTCTTCGGCCACGCCAGAGGGTTTTTGTTCATTCGGTCTTACTGACATGTCAGTTCTAAAACCAACAGGGAGCACACCTTAGTGCTAACTATTTACATATTTGTCCGGGCTACACTTAAATCCACGTCACACATAACGAGATCGTTAGCAAGATCGTTGTAAATTCACAGGTTTTGTGACTTAACAGCAATCTCTCTAACGATCTCGTTATGTGTGACACTTAGCAGCGATCAGACGACTGCTGTGAGATCGCTGATCGCTACAAAGTGCTCTGGGTAATTTTTTGGTCATTGCACTCCCCCTGGTCAGCACGCATCGCTGCGTGTGACAGCGAGAGACCAACGATCAGCGACCTCACAGGCTGGTAACCTGCCTAGATACCCGGTGTTTACCATGGTTACCAGTGCTAAGCAAGGAGGACGCTGGTAACTATGATAAACAGTGGGTATCTAGGCAGCGTGCACTGCCTAGATACCCGCTGTTTATCATAGTTACCAGTGTCCTCCCGCTTCCAGCGATGTGGAGGTGGCTCCCTGGTCCCTGGTCGCTGAGGAGATCTGCCTGTTTGAGAGCTCCCCAGCGACCAGGCAACGATGCACCAACGATCCCTACAGGATCGTTATTGTTGTCGGGATCTCTGTTGCGTCGTTGTGTGTGACGGGAGCCTTAGTCCTTAGCCACTTTGTCCTTTCAATACACATAATTACAATAAATAAAATAAAACAAACAAGCATTCACACCCTAACCGGATTAGCAATCAAACTACTGTATATACACGGCTGCATTATTTACATCACCACATATTGGACCGTGGCTTCTTTCGCAGCCAGGGTAGCACTTCCTCGTCTGCACTGTACAACGCAGCCATGTTGTCTGCTGCTACTGTCACCGATGCCACAGGCTCATTTTGCATAGCCACCTCCCAGATGCTAACCACTACTACTGCGGTTCCTCTTAACACAGTCTGTGTGGCTGCATCGTTGGTTCTGGGACAGGGCTCCTTCACTGGTGTGGACAGTTGCTGTGGCCTCTGAGGTTGCATGGACTTGGCTGAGATACCTCGGGTTCAGATGTACAAGCGGGTGGTCTATCCCTTATGAGGTGGATATCTAGGATGTACCACCCCCGCTCACCCAGGTGCTGGGTAAAGGTGACTCTGTCACCAGCCTGCAGATCGTGACCAGGCTGACCCTCCAGCAGGTGGGATTAAATGTCCTGCCTGGTTATAAAAAGTTCTCGACCGTTTCTCTGCTCCTTGACAAATACCCAGCCTTTGTCCTGGTGGAACTGGACTACAGAGCCTTTACAGATTGGGCCTTTCTGCCCTGGATTGGCGGACCAACTGCTTTTCTTGCAGGTTCCGCTCCTCCATGGCAAGCCACTTAGCTCATCTTTCCTCCTCTTCAGCCTCCCTCTAGGCCTCCCGCTGGGCCTGCCCAATTCTGCCCAACTTAAAGTCTCTACTATGGGCCTTCCCTCCCAGGTCTCTCCTGGGAAGCCCATTAGTGAGTCCCCTGGTCAACCCATCTGACCCCTCTGTGTGTGTTTCCACTGGGGCTGGCGCAGGCTCTAGTGGGGCCACACATCTGTGCTGGACTACAGACTTATTCCACTGCGGATTTTTGCTATCCCGGCTTGGTGCAAGGGTGGACAGAGTGTATATGGGCCCTACCAGTGTGTCGTCAGCCGCTGGGGGGTGTTGGTACCTTCAGCTTCCTCGGCACTGACCTCCGCTTCTTCCTCTGAGGCTGGCGACGGTGGTCTCGATGTCGCCTAACTCCGGTCATTTTGGTCAACAGGGTCTTCTTCACGCCTCCACCGCCTTCACTTGGGCCTTTCTCAATTGCTGACCCAGGCTCTCAACATCACTTTGCAGGAACCCCAGGTCTAGGAGCGCCAGCTTTCCCATGACCTCCTCCATCTCTCCGGAGTGATATTTTTCCTCCACAAGGACGTCCGGGTACTCCGCTGCCATCTTGCTCCAGTGGTTTCAACTCTCCTGGTTTCCTGCTCCCTTTTCTGGATGGTTCTTTCTCTGGGCGCTGTCGGACACACAACTGGGTGGATCTTTCTGACCAACTGTCACGTTCTGCTGCACAAAAGTCGCTTTGGTGGGCGGGTACAACTTTTTGTGCTTCTCTGTGACCTGGATCTCCTTGATAGCCATGGCGCTTGTTGTTTTAACGGGCAGAGTTCAAAGTTCTCAAACACCGTTAAGGTACCATCACACGCGGCAATATTGCTTGCAATTTCACTGGCAATTTTCTAGTTGCAGTGAAATCATGGACACATTATTCCATTTGTACACGGCAAATGTGTCCATGATTTCACTGCAACCAGCAAATTTCCAGTGAAATTGCTAGCAATATTTCCGCGGGTGACAGTACCTTTAGTTTTACCAGGTAGGTGGATCCTGTTCGTGACACCAAGTGGACACGCCCCTCCAGGCCCTTAGGATACTCGGAACTGGGATTTGTTAAGGCTTCATCACGGGGATCACAGGACAGAGACCTGGCTCCGTGACCCTGGCGGTGTCATTAAAGGTCCAGTGTGGGTGGCTCACTCTCTTAGGGAAGGGCATCTGGCATGGAGGGTTCATTTTGGAAGGGATAACTGGACCTGGGATACTTGTTAATTTTACATGACGCCACCTGCAGATTGCGGCTATAAATGGCCGCTGCTGCATGAAAGTTCACCTAGGGGCCGATGGTTGAGAGCCAGCAATGTTCTTAAGTCCTCTACAGGTATGGCTGACCCCCAGGGTAGCAGAAGGTACCTGAGGGAGTTGGTAGTTGTGTATTTGGTGCTTTTGATGTGTTAAGAAGGTTCCCAAACACAGCGGGTTGTAGTCTTCAGATCTTTTACTCACAATAAGTCTTTGTGTAACAGCCCACTGAGCATTGAGTTCTCGGAGCCAAAGATTCCGCTACTCCCAGGTAGGAGGATGACACATAAACGGCACCACTTCTCTGTCCTTTCTCAGCCTCCTTACACTGTGCTTGCCTTGCCCGTCTTGCCTTGCATCTCGCCAAACAGAGCTCTGAGCCAGTGACTGTGAGCTTTTCTTACGGGTTACCCTGCAGTGTCTCACCTTAGACACCTCAACCGTATCACCTTGGAAGTACCACACAGTCTCCGAGTGGCTAGTTGAGCCTGGTCTGTGTTCTCCACTAGTCTTGCGGTTCCTGGTGCCCCTGTTCTTCGACCTGGTCCCTCCACTGCTTTGTGCTTGACAATGAATTTGAGCCCCACGTGTGGATTGCTCACTTCCCGTGTCTTTGGGACCCCTTTGGTCCCCTGAAACCACTTAGGTGTTGTTTATGTTGGTATATGCAACAGTTGTGGACTTCGTTTGTGTGACGGAGGGCTTTATGCTGATCTGACAATAGATGGCAACGTTATGTAAAGTTTTCCTTGCTTACTGTATTGTAAAAGAAAAAGTCTCTCATGTACTTTCAGTTTTGTTACTTCTTCCTGGAGCAGTACTGAGTGACTGTGCATTTTTCATTTTCCTCATGTTCTGAGAAGTAAAAGCTTGTTATCCCATATAATCTGCTCTGTGAAGTTTCTACTGCAACTATGGGTATCCAGAAGCTGTGCAACAGGTTATGGGCCAAGGCACCGAAAAGCCCAGGCACCGAGGATCTTAAGCACTGATGATACCAGGCACCAGTACCAAGAACCCCAGACACCCAGGACACTGGAACTCTCAGCAAGATCCTGGCAAATGCAGAAGAATCTTTCACTACAATTCTCTACAAACAAGTTGAACAAGTTAAAGATAACGAGTAGCACTGAGCTAAAACTCACAGTAGCTAAGCTGAATAATGAGAACTATCAGTTATGGAAGTTCAAAGTAGAGATGTTGTTGTCTAAAGATGATTTACAGGAAGTAATCACTACAGATTGACCTGATGAAGATAATCAGACATGGGATAAGAAAAATAGACAAGCAAGAGCTAGCATTAGCTTATTAGTGGATGATGATATGATAAGGTGTATGCTGACAGATTCCAAACTATCAGAGAAATATTGGGGTGAAGCAGCAATGACAGCTACATATCTACAAAACCGACTTTTTTTCCAGAAAACTGAAAAAAACCAAGTGTGAATTATTTAAGAGTTTTCGGTTGTAAAGTTTTTGTATTCATTCCAACAGAAAAATGTTCCAAACTTCAAAATAGGTCCATAGAAGGAATATTTATGGATATAGTGAAAATGGCAAAGGATATAGAATCCTAGATCCCAAAACAGACAGAGTTATGGTGAGTTACTTCCTCGCCTTCTGCACCTTCATCAACTGTTTTGCTGCTACTGTGAGTTTTCTTCCATCCCTACCCTTCACCCTCCAATGCCACCTGCCTCTGTGCTGACGACAGTCCGGACCTTTCAGATCTCGTAATCCGTTCTGCCTATGCCTCCTCCTGTACTTCTTACTCTTCCTCCTGTACCACCACCTAACTCTGCATACTGTTTAAAGTGTGCTCCAGCATGTAGATGACTGGAATAGTTATGCTGATAACAGCATCATCAGCGCTAAAATTCTTAGTCACCATTTCAAAACTGTGCTAGAGGGTGGAGAGGTACTTGATCTGTGACCACTCCACGTGGCGTGATTTGCCCCACCTCAAGATCGCTTTGGCCCTAGCTGTACATCATGATATACTGCACCAAGACGCATCGATACAGCCACAGTCACTGCAACATGTGCAGAGTGTAATTCCATTATGCCAGCACATCTCATATCAGGCGGTTAACCAGCACGCCGAAAGACCTCTGCAGCGATGCAAGTCATTGAGCCACGGGGTGCGAGCAGCAGAAGTGAGCACACAGCGACCGTGCCCAGTGCAGCAGGCATCTAAGCTGGGATAGTGGGCTAGCTAGAAATTGCCAGGTTCAGGACATGAGCCATGCAAGACATGTGTGTCACTTTGCCCTGGCTAAACATTGGGAGGCACCCCAAAGCCCCTGGAAAGAGACGTACATGAGGGCCTCTTTAAATATTGTGCCCATTTTAAGGAAGTGAGTCTTTTTTAGTATTGCCCTAGGCAGGGAAGCCAAAAATAGTGTGGCACTCTGATGCCTCTGGATAGGGGCGTGCATGAGGGCCTCTTTTAATATTGTGCCCATTATAAGGAAGTATGTCTTTTGTAGTATTGCCCAAGGCAGGGAAGCCAAAAATTGTGTGGCACTCCCATGCCCCTGGGAAGAGACGTACATGAAGGCCTCCTTAAATAATGTGCCCAATATAAGGAAGTGGGTCATTTATAGTATTGCCCTAGGCAGGGCTGCCAAAAGTTGGGGGGCACTTCAATGCCCCTGGATGGAGGCGTGCATGAGGGCCTCTCTAAATAATGTGCCCATTTTAAGACAGTGGGTCATTTGTAGTATTGTCCCAGGCAGAGCTGCCAAAAGTTGGGAGGCACTCTGATGCCCCTGGATAGAGGCGTGCATGAGGGCCTCTTTAAATAATGTGCCCATTGTAAGGAAGTGGGTCTTTTGTAGGATTGCCCTAGGCAAGGAAGCCAAAAATTGTGTGGCACTCCCATGCCCCTGGGAAGAGACATACATGAAGGTCTATTTAAATAATGTGCCCATTATAAGGAAGTGAGTCATTTGTAGTATTGCCCTAGGCAGGGCTGCCAAAAGTTGGGAGGCACCCCAAGGCCCCTGGAAAGAAAGAGCCAATTACTGCTACCTGTCCAGCTTGGATACCCAATAATTATAAGGCACAGAGGAGTCTAGGAGCACTTTAGTACGATCGGCAAGGTACTCCCTCAGCATGTTGGCAAACTTTGCAGTCCTTGTGACACTACCCCGCACCTCAGGGCCAGTGGTACGGGAGGTGCTGTGAAAAATGTCACATATCTTTGAGAATGTTCCCCTACCTCTGCTGGATTGGACTTGTGCCTCTCTTGGCCGGACGCTTTGGTTGTCCACTGAATCGTAACCTCTGCCGCTAGCGTTTTCAGAAGGAAATTTTTTCACTAATTCCGTGACTATGGCCTTTTGGTACTGCAACATTTTTGTAGACCTCTCTGCCTCGGGAATAAGAGAAATAAAGTTCTCCTTGTAGAGTGGGTCTAAAAGTGTCACCAACCATTAATGAGTGTCCACCAAGATCTTGATAACGCGAGGGTCACGAGACAGGCAGCGTAACATAAAGTCAGCCATGTGCGCCAGACTGTTAACAGGCAAGACTTCAGGGTCCTCACCAACAGCATGACTGTCCATGCTTGCCTCATCATCCTCCTCCTCCTCTCCCCTGTCCTCTGGCCATCCACGCTGAACCGACGGTCTGACGGTTGTGCATGTATTAGGGTCAATTCCGCATGAACGTAGCTCTATTTCTTCTTCATCCTCCTCCTCCTCGTCATAGTCCTCCAATGCACGTTGGGATGAGATGAGGCTGGGCTGTGTTTAATCACCCAGTGCGGTTTCTTGATGCAACTCATTGTGCTCCACCTGCAATGCATCGTCTTTGATTTTGAGCAGAGAGTATTTTAGAAGACTGAGAAGCGGGATGGTGACGCTAATGATGGCATCATCGCCACTCACCATCTTGGTGTAGTCCTCAAAGTTTTGGAGGACGGTACATATGTCGGACATCCATGTCCACTCCTGAGGTCTTATGTGGAGTTTCAACCGTATACCGATGGCCTAGTTGATGCTGGTGCTCAACAACTGCCCTCTTCTGCTCACAAATCCTGACCAACATGTGCAGTGTGGAATTCCAACACGTGGGGAATCACACACCAGTCTGTGAGCCGGAAGCCGCAAACGCCACTGAAAGCCGGCAAGGACGGCAGAAACAGTAGGTGACTTTCTAAAATGGGCACACAGGCGGTGTACTTTGATGAGCAGATCTGACTGCTCCGGGTAGGATTTCAGAAACCGCTGAACCACGAGGTTCAGCACATGAGCCACGCATGGAACATGTGTCAGCTCGCCTCGCCTCAGAGCCGCCACAAGGTTCCGGCCATTGTCACACACAACCATGCCTGGCTGTAGGTTCAGCGGTGTGATCTGCCTGCTGTTTCAGAGCTGTCCACAACTCTTCAGCATTGTGGGGTTTGTCACCTACGCATATTAGCTTCAGCACAGCCTGTTGCCGCTTAGCCGAGGCAGTGCTGTAGTGCTTCCAGCTTGGGACTAGTGTGGAGGGTGAAGTGGAGGAGGAGGAGGCTGAGGAGCATGACGTGCCAGAGCTGTACACTGTGGGTGAAACCCTGACTGAGTTAGGGCCTGCAATCCTTGGTGTCGGAAGGATGTGTTCCGTCCCAAGCTCAGACTGGGTCCCGGCTTCCAGAATATTAACCCAGTGTGTTGTCAGCGAGATGTACCGGCCCTGCCCACAAGCACTTGTCCATGTATCCGTGGTTAGCTGGACTTTGCCTAAAACTGTGTTGTTAAGGGCACATATTATGTTTTGCGACACATGCTTATGTAATGCGGGGACGGCACACCGGGAAAAATAGTGGCGGCTGGGGACCAAGTAACATGGGACAGCCGCCGCCATCAGGTTGCGGAATGCTTCCGTCTCCACCAGCCTAAAAGGCAGCATTTCCAGCGCAAGCAGTAGCGAAATGTGTGCATTTAGAACTGTGGCATGTGGGGCGTTTGCAGCGTATTTGCGCCTGCATTCCAAAAATTGGGGTATGGATAACTGAACGGTGCGCTGGACAAGGACGTGGCTGATGATGGTGCTATTTCTGCTTGTGCAAGTACAGGTGAAGGACAGGAGGCATCTTCGTCCTGCAGTATGGACAGGGGAATGTCTTGCACGCAGAACAGTGGAAGACGCAGCGGTGTCACCCGCAGACAATGCTCCTGGACTCTGCTGTATATCCCACAAAGTTGGGTGCTTTGCTGCCATGTGCCTGATCATGCTGGTGGTGGTCAGGCTGCTAGTTTTGCTACCGTTGCTGATGCTGGCATGGCAGGTGTTGCAAATGGCCTTTTTGGAATTATCTGCAGACACCTTAAAAAACAGCCAGACTCGGGAAGACCTAACAGTTGTACAGGCAACTTCTGTTGTGTTGTTGTTGCTGGGAATGGTTGCCTGCCTTCTGCCTGCGGACACCACCTTGCTTCTTCTGGCCTGTTATGATGCTACGCCTAACTCCCCCTGTGCACTGCTGTCCTCGCTCTGCATGTCCTCCTGCCAGGTTGGGTCAGTTACTGGATCAACCACCACGTCGTCTTCCACTTCCGCACACTGGTCCTCCTCCTGACTTTCTGGTAATTGTGTCTCATCATCATCCACCTCTTGTTGAACACGTTCCCACTTTGCCTTCGTGAGACTGTGGCTGCTCAAATATTTGTGCATCGGTACATACGATCACCTCATGACCAACTCCAACTGGAGCTGGCGATAGGCCAGAATCTACGAATGGATAAGTGAACAGCTCTTCAGAGTGTCCAAGTGTGGGATCTGTTATGTCTGGGTCCGAGCACTCGGCATGGTGGGAGAAAGGAGGATCAGGGTGTGGAATGTGCGGTCCAGTATCACGGCTACTGACACTTGACCGTGTGGAAGACAGGGTATTTCTGGTGGTGCCAAACTGACTGGAAGCATTATCCGCTATCCAAATAACAACCTGTTGATCACTGGTCTTGGTTTAATAGTGGTGTACTGCTGCGGTCCCCTAGAAATTGGGACAGGAAGGTCGAGCGAGATGATGTGGGCGGTTTCCGTGGTGCAATTCAAGCTTGCACACGGCCTCTGCCTGCACCACCATCACGTCCAGTTCCTTGTCCCTTGCCACCGTCTTGCGCATTTTCAGTGTTGTGCTGACTGTATACAGCTAAATGGCGTCCAAAAAATGTTTTTAGCTGCACATTGAGATTACAGATTACAGCGGTTTAATCCCGGCATCTGGAACGGTCAGAGACAAACGCTGACGAGAATAGCGAGTCTTTTGGCGTATCCTAATTTACACTACAACCTACTCCAAGCTGCACTAAGATGCTAAATGAATGCAGACAAGATTTGGTTTTTTAGCACGACACTGAGATTAGAGATAAGGCCCTGCAGGTGGACTCGTCAGACACAAACACTGACAAGAATACGAGTCTTTTGGCGTATCCTAATTTACGCTAAAACTTACCCCAGTTGCAGTAAGATGCTAAATGAATGCAGACAAGATTTGGTTTTTAGCTGGACACTGAGATTAGAGATTAAGGCCTGCAGGTGGACTGGTCAGACACAAACGCTGATGAGAATAGCGAGTCGTTTGGCGTATCCTAATTTACGCTACAACCTACTCCTGCCTATAGAGAGCTAAATTAATCCCTAAAAGCACTGTTTTGGGATGGATGAGCCTGTACACCAGCCCCAGATGTGATGCAGGCTGGTATACTGGCACAACAAAGTTTGCTATATACCCTGCCTCCCTGCCTGCCTGTATACAGCTTATTAGTCCACAGAAGGGACTGTTGTGGTAATTAGACTGGCAGCCCTGCGCCTACACTAGCTGAAAGGCCACAAATCTGTCCCTCAATCAGTAGCAGCTCTCTCTACACTGACTGATCTGTGGAGCAGAGTGACGAGCACAGCGCGGTCAGGCCTTATAAAAACCTGATGACGATTGCGGCCAGCCAATCACTGTAATGCTACAACCAACATGGCTGTGGCATTACAGTGTCTGTATGCCAATCCCTGCATGCGGGCTGGCTCTGTAAAGAGCGCCAACATGCAGGGAGGTGGACTCTGAGCATAGCAAGAGTATCACGAGATTACTCGGTACTCGCCGAGTGCCCCGAGTACTGAGATATTCGTGCGAGTACCGAGTAGTGACAAGCATACTCACTCATCCCTAGTGATATTGTGAAAGTGAAAAACAGCACAGGTTCAAATTTTTTTTCTTTTCCATCTGACATGATCAAACATGTCAGATGAGAGAAAAATGTGATCAACTGTTCCACTGGTGCAGTCAAAGTCCCCCCCAGTCCACTCCCCCTAACCAGTTTCCAAAAAGGCACCTACACCTGTTGAAAAAACCTCCTCTTGATTTCTCCCCATTTGACATGAAAAAGCATGTCAGATTAGAGAGAAATGTAATCTTCCGTTCTCCCCCGGTACTCCTTGGTACCTCAATGAGCGGCAAAATGGCACTCCTGGCACTTGGTGAGCAGTGAGGAGTGTGATTTCCAGTGAGGTTACTGCATGTCATACTTTCCTCCTGTGTGATCTGGGGATTGTGACCTGCAGTAACCTCACTGCAGATCACACTCCTCACTGAGTGCCTGCTCTTCTGGCCTATGGGAGATGCCCTCATAGGCTGGAAGACTGACTCATCGAGGGACCTCCCATTGGACTACATCAGACCCTGGACAACTGTGGATTTTTTGGTTTTGTTTTCTTTGGGTGTTTTTTTCTTTAGATTTTTATGATAAATTGGTGAAAGAGGGAATGTGTTAAGTTTTTTTTTAAATAAAATAATTTTTGGTGTCTTTATTTTTGTAGATACTGACTGGTTTAGTAATGTCAGGTATCTTTTTTGTTCCAATAATTTTTATTGAGGTTATGCAAAGCAAATACAATGACATAAACAGAGACAAGAATACATAAACAAGAAAACAAAACAGCCAAGGGGAGTAGAGGGGGAGGGGGGGGAGGGGGTTTGGATGAGACAAGGACCACCAGGGACCTAAACGCAGATACCACATACATTGTGAACAGTGGCAGAAATAGCAACGTGAATAACTTCGTGAACGGCCAACGTCAAAAGTCTAAGTCTCACACAATCGGAACAGCAGACGGGTGGGCCGCCCATCGTGCCCATTCGTCTACCACCCTGATTCTGGTGGCATTATCTAAAGCTAGGTGGTATTCATTGTGGAATATCACATTCAGACGATCCGTAACTTCTGCAATGGAAAGACGGGGCGCCCGCCCTCCATTTAGCTGCGATGCTCAACCTTGCAGCAGTTAAAACATTAGAAATCAGCGTTCTGGAGTCCCTGGGAAAGAGATGGATCCCTACATGCAAGGTTGCCAGCTGCGGCGACACCTGGATACGCATGCCCATTACCGATCTCATCATGCCAGAGATGACAGCCCAAAAGGGGGCCAGTCTGGGGCAGGACCACCACATGTGAGCCAGTGTACCTCTTTCTCCACAGCCCCTCCAGCATAGAGGGGATCGATCCTCGGAGAAACGCGCAAGGGTCACCGGAGGGTAATACCACCTCATATGAATTTTCTTCAGGGTTTCCAGGTGATTAACACACCTGGAAGCTGCCTGTAAGACCCCCAGTCCCCCATACCAATCTTCCTCTGGGGCCGTGAACCCCAGGTCTTCCTCCCATCTCCTCATGTAGCTTGGTTTATTGGGGAACAAGGCCGCAGTCATATGTCTATACACTCCCGACAAAGCTTTTTGTTTAGTGGGGGAAAAAAAGGAACTTTTGAAAATGGGAGACCTCAGGCGGAGGGTAGGCCCCCCATGTCCCCCCAAGAGAACTAAAGAAATGTGAGATCTGCGCATATTGGTAGAAAGTCCTCTCTATACCCGGAAATCTTGCACAAAGGCTCAAAAAGGGGCTGAGACAACCCGACTCAAGGAGGTCCGCACAGTTGCGGATCCCCTCCCGCGTCCAAGGACCAATGTTCAGGAAGGGAATATGAAAAGGCAAAGCCCTAATGTCTATATCCTTAGGGGATAATGAGATCTGCTTCCCCACCTCCTCCCTCCAGGCTCGCAAGAGTGAGACCATCGTGGGGAGCTGCAGGGACACCCTCATAGGGGCCAAGCAGTCCGCCTCCAAAAGATGGCACAGAGAACCAGTCCTCCCTCCAAACGAAGGGAAACTTCCGACGCAGTCTGGCAGCAAGCGGGCCCGGGACACCAATGGGGAAAATCAACGATTTAGTCGCGTTTAATTTATAATAAATATTGGTGAACAGGGCCAGGGCGTCCATCCCGCCGACAGGGAGGTCTCTAAATCAGTGCAAGCTATAATAATATCATCGGCGTAGAGCCCGATTTTATGGGATATTTCACCGGGCTTGTTCTAATAGATTCCGCAAGCGGTTCGATTACCAAGGAAAAGATAATAGGAGACAGGGGACAACCCTGGCGGGTACCGTTAATCAGAGAAAGGCTGAGGAGAGAAATCCGGAGGACAGCACTCTGGCGTTCAGGTTGGAGTACAAGGCCATAATGGCCGAGAGAACAGGGCCCCGAAACCCAAATTTCTCTAGGACAGAGGCCAGGTATCCCCAGTGCACCCTATCAAACGCCTTTTCAGCGTCAAGTGACAGGAGGGCACTGGGGACCCCAGCCCTTTCAGCCACACTAATCAAATCAATAAAGCGCCTCGTGCCATCCTTCATCTGCTTCCCGCTCACAAAGCCCACCTGATCTACATGCAGCAGCGACGGGTGACTCTCTGGAGTCAGCATGCCAGGGGTTTCGAGAACACCTTCACGTCGCAGTTGAGCAGGGAAATCGGATGGTAGCTACCAGGGTCGTCCGGGGGTTTCCCCTGCTTTGGAATAGTGACAATCGTCGCCGCGAGGGCGCAAGGGGAGATAGTACCCGCTCCCTGCCAGAGTTTGCACGCCCTCGTGAGGAAGGGAGCGAAACAAATGGGCGAATATACGGTAATAATCGTTGGGGAGACCGTCCGGGCCTTGGGCGGAATGGCGTTTAGTGGAAGAGATCACCCATAAGATTTCAGCATCCGTTATAGGGGAGTTCAGGTCGTCCAGTTGCTCCGGCGACAAGCGGGGAAGCCGCAAGTCGCCCAGGAACCTCTGGAAGTCCTCCGGGGCGGGGCTGGTGCCGAAGGGTCATCTTTAATGTTATAGAGTTGAGAGTAATATTGTGCGAAAGCATCTGCGATCTCGATGGGGTTGGAGTGAAGCACACCGGAGCGGTCTTTCAAGGCCGAGATAGAGGATATAAGCTCCCTTTTCTTAATGCGCCAGAAGGGCCCCAGCCCGATCCCCTGCGGAGTAGAAGGACAGCTTGGACATGCGGAGGCATTTCTCATGCTGCGACAGCAGAAATGCCCGCAACTGTGTCCTAACAGCAAACAGCTGCTGACTCACTCCGGGAGAGGGGGTCGTTTTGTGGATCTCCTCCAGGTCTTGGAGGCGGGCCAAGAGTTCCTCTCTACGCCTTTCTCTTTCCCTTTTGAGACGGGTGGCCTGTTGGATAAACAATTCTCTGACATACGCCTTAAGGGCCAGCCACATCGTCTCGTCAGAGACCTCCCCGTTATCATTATGGAGAAAATAGAAAGCGCACGCTCTATGTCTGTAATTATCTGCTGACGTGATAGTAGGTCTGGGTTGAGCCTCCAGGAGTAGGGTGCCTGAGGTCTGCCCGCCAGGAAGAGGGACAGGGAGGTAGTAGCGTGGTTAGACCACGTAATGAGTCCCACGTCCGCTTTGAACAGACAGCAGGGTCCCACTATCCACCAAGAAATCGAATACGCGAGTAGGACCTATGCCTGCTAGAGTAGAACGTATAGTCCCGCTCCCCGGCGTGCAGGTACCTCCAGATGTCATGCAGGTGTAAAGGCCTGCACAGGCGACCCAATTCCCCCCTGGAAACAGCCCGACCCGCCGAGGAATCCGAGTAGCGGGACATTACAGCATTATAATCCCCAGCCATTACCAGCATACCCCTAGAATGTTTCTCTACCAGTTTCATAAGAGAGCGGAAAAACTTGATCTAAAAAGCATTTGGCGCATATAGGGTCACTAGAGTAAACAGCATATCATACATTTTACATACGAGGATTAGAAACCTTCCAGCAGGATCTGCCACAGATTCTAGAAGCTGAAAAGGAATCGATGATCTAATAAAGATCCTCATCCCCGCCTTCTTCCCATCGCTGTTAGCAAAGTAGGATTTGCCTTAGAGGCGGTGGTGGACTCTAAAGTTATCTTCCTTTAGCAGGTGAGTTTCTGAACACATAGAAGTCCCTCCGCTCCTGCAGGCTTCAGACCAGAAAGAGAACGTTTCACAGGAGAGTTCAGACCGTTCACGTTCATTGAAAATAGTTTAAGGCTCATGGTGGATTGTAGGGGGAGTCCAGGACAGGAAGAGGGAGACCAAAGGGGTCGAGACAGAGGGTAATAACAACAAAACATCCATGTAAACTGTGGAGGCAGACCGGAGTCTGCTGTGGGGGAGGCAGAGGCCCCGAGGACGAGCACCCGGGGGCCCCCATCTTGCCAGGGCAACCAACAAGATAACAGTACTCACGAAACCCAACAGGGCGGGGTGCGAACATCTCAGTCACGTACAGCGAACAGTATCCCACTCCGGATCCATCCTCTGCTCAGCCGGGGAAGCAGGTTTCCTCTTGGCCTGGGGATCAGTGGGACCAGCAAGACCCCAGGCTTTTAGAGCTTTATCCAGCAGCTTGGGGGAGGTGAAAATATGGCGATCCCCCTGTATGTAAATCGGACTCGCACTGGAGTGCCCCAGCTGTACGGGATCCCCGCAGCCCGCAGGGTCCTGCACATAGGACCGAATTCCTTCCGTTTCGCCAGAGTGCCCATAGAGAGGTCAGGGTAGGCTGAGACGTTGGTTAAGGGCCGGGCAGCTCCATATTCCCTCGTAGGGCAAACATGAGATCTTCTCTGAGTCTGACCGAGGGCAGGCACGCCAGAACTTCTCTCGGCAGCGCAGGGTTCACATGGGATGGTTTGGGGATCCTGTGTATGCGATCTGGTTTCACCAGAGCAGGAGCAGTGCCAGGGGGACATGCAGAATGAGGCTGGAGAGGAGATCAGGCAGTGCAGAATCAGCCACATCCTCAGGAATCCCCCTCAGCTTAACGTTAGCCCTCTGCTCCTGTCCTCCATCTCCCAGAGTTTAGCCTGCTGAGCCTCAAACTTCCTCTCCATAGAATCGAAGCTGTCAGCCAGGGAGTTGTGGGCTGAGGCAAACTGAGCCATCTTCTTCTCAGATGGCAGTGCGCTCCCCGAGGTCTGCTACCTCCTTCTTAATATCTCCTAGTATATTTTGGAGATCTTCATGCATTGTCACCCTAAATGAGGATAGAAGTCTCTACATTGTTCGCTATGTGAGTGGTGCATCTATGCCTGCTGCATGCTCCTGCTCCCCCCCTCATTAGAACATGAGGAGGAGAGCAAGGGCCTCTGCTACAGTGCCATCTTAGCCTGAGAGGGAGGGGGGCCCCTGTGGAAATAGTCCGTGACCTGGGGGTACCTGGCTGTGATTTCGAGCTCCGAGGCATCCCGGGGTTCCAGGAGTGTCACACCGTTCTCTGAGATCGTTTGCAGGTCAGGTGAGAAGTGATGTGAGCCGCTGTGAGCCTGTGACCAGGGAGCTCTGAAGTTATGCAACTGCTTCCATGAGGTTGAAGCCACGCCCCCAGTAATGTCAGGTATCTGATAGATACCTCGACATCACTTACCACTGGGCTTGATGCTAGCTGACATTACACAGCTGGCATCAATACCATTAGCCTGTTTGCCACTGCAAAGGGAGAGCTGATGTGAAGCACCAAGAGTGGTATATCCAAAGGAGACATCACTTTTGGGCAGCTGCAGCATTCTATTTTTAGGCTGTTGGAGGGCCCCAAGTAAACATCAGACCCCAGCTGTGGCTTTTCCTTGGATGGTGATCCAATTTGGGGGAACCCTATGCTTTCTTATATTATTATTTTTTAACTTCTAAATACATAATTTAAAAAAACAGTGCATGGTGACCTCTGCATTGAATTGGTAAAGCTCTCATTTGCACACTGCAGGCTGGATATCAAAAATAGGTGGGACCTAACATTGTTGTTTTTTATACATTATTTATTTTGGTGCTGAACATCCTTTAATGCCACATAAAAGGCACTAAAGGGTGGAAGATTACAATATATTGGGGGTGGGAAATTATATAACTGTTTATCATCTATATATTTATATTGATCTTACCCCCCTATCTATTCTATCTATCTATCTATCTATCTATCTATCGATCGATCTATCTATAAATAAATAAAGTAAGGAGCAGCGTGTTATGCTGGTATTATGTAGAGTGCAAAGCGTCCCTGAGGCTCCTTCCAGCCTCTATTATACATACAGTTTATAAATGGGTCACAGCACTTCTTTCCAATGCAATAGATGTTTATTCCAGCCTGGCACAGATGGCAACGTTTCGAGCCTGTCAGCTCTTTTTCCAGGCTGGAAAAAGAGCTGACAGGCTCGAAACGTTGCCATCTGTGCCAGGCTGGAATAAACATCTATTGCATTGGAAAGAAGTGCTGTGACCCATTTATAAACTGTATCTATCTATCTATCTATCTATCTATCTATCTATCTATCTATCTATCTATCGATCGATCGATCGATCTATATAAAAAAAAAAACAGAACTACAATGCCAAGTGCTGGGTTGCAGACCTCACCACAACCATCAAAAAAGTTGTAATATATGTAATAAGTATAATATACAGTATAAATAGGTCCAAAGATAAGCTCTGGCACTGAAACGTTACCACCTTAATAAAGTCCACTTTTCTTGCATTGCTGCCTTTGCTTTTCTTTGGACTATCTATCTATCTATCTATCTATCTATCTAAAATAAGAAAAAATGGTGAGCAGCGGTTCTTTATATAGCATATGCTCAGTGCTTAGCAGTCCTTGAGGTGGCATCAACCACCAATTTAGACAATATTTGTGAAGAAAGGCTGCAGCACACAATTTTGAGATGATTTCTGCCTTTATTGGCTTCCTAAGGCATTAGATTAGCGACGTTTCGGTCAAACATAAAAGTGACTAAAATACACAGTTTTCTAGATGAGACCTATGACTTCAAAGGACTGTATGCAATTTAAAATCTATATTGAGTCCCTCCGGTTTCAGAGTTTGCAACTTATGTATCCATTCTAATTCCTTTGCTTTTAGCAATCCAATTCTATCACCACCCCTCCTGGGCATAGGTACAGTATCAATAAGCCTAAATTTTAAGTCCTTCTCTCTATGTTTGGCTTCCGTAAAGTGCTTTGATACGGGCAAATTCATGATTTTTTTACGTATCGTATAACGATGGTGGCTTATTCTTATTTTGAAATCCAGGGTTGTTTCCCCTATATACCATAACTGGCAGGGACATTCGAGGAGATAAATTACAAAGTCAGAATTACAGGTTAGGTAATGGTTAATTTTGTATTCAGTGTCTGTTTTGGGATGGCGAAATTTATTGCCCTTTATCATGAATGAACAATTAATGCAATTGACGCAAGGATAGCACCCTGTTCTTTTTTCACCTGTCAATGTTGTTTGTCTTTTATTCTTCATTGTGCCAATATCTGATCTTACTAGCCAGTCTTTTAAATTTTTTCCTTTTTTGTATGACACTAATGGTGGGTTTTTATACTCCTCTATTTGTGGTAGGCACTTTCTCAACATTCCCCAGTGTTTCTGGACAATGTCGACTACACTTTTTGTCTCCTCTCCATAGGTCAATATTAATGGGATTCTTTTTGCTTTTGTGTTAGTTCTGTCATTTATGTGTCCTAGTTTTTTCCTCTGTTGTTTCAAGATCCCTTCCGGGTATCCCCTCTGTTTAAATTTATCCAACAACTTATCAATCTCTAGATCTCGCTCATCTTCATTACTTACGATTCTGCTCACTCTGGTCATTTGACCAAGTGGGATTGCTTTTTTGAGGCTGTTGGGGTGTCCACTAGTGTAATGCAACAGTCTGTTCTTGTCCGTGGCTTTTACAAAGAGGGTTGTATTTATTTGGCCCTCCTGTAATCGTACTTGGACATCCAGAAATTGCATTTCTGTCTGAGAGTGTACTTCAGTGAATTTTATTGTGTCATTGATTGTATTCATGTAATTATGAAAAGACATTAGTTCTGCTTCCGTACCTTTCCATATAATGAAAATATCGTCCACATATCTCCACCACCTCTCCACATGGGAGAAGTGGTGGGACGTGTAGACGAACCTTTCTTCCAGATAGACCATGACAGCCCCTGCATACGAGCATGCCATTCGAGCCCCCATCGCGGTTCCCATCAATTGCAAAAAGAAGTCATCCCAAACAGAAAATAATTCTGCTTGAGGACAACCTCCAGCAAATCTATAATTAGTTGTTTACAAGGGTCTGTGTAGTTTGTCTTTTTCAAGAAGTCTGCAATCACTTTTATGCCCATTTCATGGTCTATAGAAGTATATAACGAAGTTACGTCAAAGGATGCCAATATATGCTCATTTTTCCCCATAAATTTGGTTTGCTCCTTATACCTTGTTAAATTCTCAAGGAAATGTCCTGTATCTTTAATGTATGATTTTCCTTCATTCGCAAAGGGACTCATGATTTTCTCTAAAAAGATTCCAATATTATAAAATACAGAATTTATTCCAGCCACAATTGGCCTTCCTGGCGGATTTGTTACAGACTTATGTATTTTGGGAACCAGGTATAAAACTGGTGTCACTGGATTCTTTTCAAACAAAAAATCATGCAATTTTTGATCTATAATCCCTCCTATTACAGCCATATTTAATATTTTCTGTATATTTTTTTGTATCTCAAATTTGGGGTCCTTTTGCAGCTTTTTGTACACTTGTTTGTCATCCAATTGTCTATAAACTTCTTTTAAGTAAATTTCCTTGTCCATGATGACGGTTGCTCCCCCTTTATCAGCTGGTTTTATTATCAAACCGTCATCATGGACAAGTTCCTGCACTGCTTGAAATTGTTCTTTTGTTACATTGGGTTTTGTCAATTCTTTTTTGGTCACTTCCCTCAGATCCTTGATTTCCTGTTTTACTGCCCGCTCAAAGGCCTCTACTATGGGTACATCATCATTGGGCATAAAATCGCTTTTGATCTGTATGCCCAATTTTTTTAGTTCTAACTCACTCATAGATTGCCCTTTCATTCCTATTTTATCATGAAAATGGTACTTCAATCGTATACCTCTAAAAAATTTATGCATTTCTTTTTCTAGTACAAACCAGTTTACATGTGTAGTCATACAATAGGATAACCCCTTCTCTAAAATATTCATTTGGTTCAGCGAAAGTTCTTTACCAGAGAGATTGACAACTAGTTGTGATCAAAAAATTGGATTGCTAAAAGCAAAGGAATTAGAATGGATACATAAGTTGCAAACTCTGAAACCGGAGGGACTCAATATAGATTTTAAATTGCATACAGTCCTTTGAAGTCATAGGTCTCATCTAGAAAACTGTGTATTTTAGTCACTTTTATGTTTGACCGAAACGTCGCTAATCTAATGCCTTAGGAAGCCAATAAAGGCAGAAATCATCTCAAAATTGTGTGCTGCAGCCTTTCTTCACAAATATTATCTATCTATCTATCTTTCTATCTATCTAAAACAAACGGAACAGCACCAGATATTACCAGACTTGTGCAGCACTTTCTCAACACCGGTCAAGTGTCCATGTAAACAATCCAAAAAAAGGAAAAAGTAGCACCAAATAGATATCAAGTGAACCTTTATTGCCAATGGCGTGGCGACGTTTCGGACCGGAGGTCCCTTCTCAAGCTTGAAAAAGGACCTCCAGTCCGAAACATCGCCACGCCATTGGCAATAAAGGTTCACTTGATATCTATTTGGTGCTTCTTTTTCTTTTTTTGGATTATCTATCTATCTATCTATCTATCTATCTATCTATCTAAAAAACAAAAATAAGAGCAGCACAATGAGATATTTACTCACGGGTGCAGGCCTACCTCTACAGCTTTCCACTTGGCAGGTACACATATACATACATAAATAAATTGTGACACAAAGACACGCACTCAGACACACACCATGCCATATCTTTCATACACACACATACCAAAAAAAACAAAAGGATAGACAGCACTCCGATTTTTTTAGGTGAAAAAAGACCTTTATTGGTCTATGTGCAGACTGGAAACGTTTCCATCCTGTTGGATCTTTATCAAGCCTTTTTTTTTTTCAATGACAGGGTGTAAAGTTTCAGTTTATATAGTGTCTCACTTCATTACTTTTTTGAATACATAATTAATACCAGTTAATACATAAAGTGCTTTTCTAGTGCATGTACAAAGTGCTCATATTAATAAAGTGCTTATACTGATTCATATGTGTAATTTTGTTATCACATCCAAATCCAGTACCTTTCAGTGCATAATAGCTTTCTTAATTTCATATATATAGCTCAATTGAGCTTAAATCACATACAGGTGCTCATTAAAATTAGCTCAGATTCACCCCCTCATGCTTTGCAATGTATTTACAATGTGTACATTATTGCGCTTCACTCACGGCGTCGCGGAAGTCAGAATGCGCATGCGTGTGACTACCACAGTCTCGCGAGATTGGCCTTACAACATCACGCATGCGCATTGGTGTATCAGACTTTATACACCCACTGAGCATGCGCAATAAGTTCGAGACATCTTCTGATGTCTTTACAGAACTCAGAGTCTGCGCACTAGCTCCACCTACCTTCAGACAATCTGTGGAGCAATGCACAACAGCAATTTCTCTAAAAGCCTGCATTTATGCTACCAGAATATAATATCAGTGTAGAAATATAATAATTTTGCAAAAGCAAGTTATTTTTACTAAAAATCAAGTAGTTTATAGGTAGATCATATCATAGACCGTACATATACAGTAACTAAGACCTATTGTGGCCACTTCACCCTCCGCACGGCAAAGCTCACTTAGCATGGGCATTACCCTGGCTCTTGCATGCCACACACAGTCACCAATGTCAAATCAGCAATATCCATGGTAACATGCAGCGGGCGAGTGCCACGGTCCTCACTTTCCTGGTCCTTCTATACTATCCATAAAGATCTCTTCCTTTGTGCCCCTTCTCCGTAAAATGCTTTGGAACCGGCAAATCCATTCTCTTTTTTCTTATGGTGTATCTATGCTGATTAAGTCTTGTCCTAACATCTAGCGTAGTCTCACCAATATACCAAAGTCCACACGGACATTCAAGTAAATAAATTACATATTCCGAAGAGCAAGTAAAGAAATGCCTAATCTCATATGTTTTCCCACTAGTTTGGTGTACAAATCTATTTCCTTTGAGCATATACCGTAGTTACATTTGATACACCCTAGACAAGGGTAACATCCCTTTCTAACCTCTCCGGTTAACGTACTTTGTCTTGATCTATTCAATACTCCTATATCTGAGTGAACTACCGTATCTCTCAAATTATGGCCCCGTCTATATGTAATCAGTGGCTGATGTGTAAATTCTTCAATGTGCGGCAAACAATTTTTTAACATTACCCAATGCTTTTTAATAATGTTTGACCCTTCCCCACTTTCTTCACCGTAAGACGTTACAAAAGGTATTCTCTTTCCTACATCTTGCTTTTTTGAGGCCACCAGGTTACCTTGTTTCAGCACTTCTTCTTTATTCATTTGCAAACGTTTTTTTGGGTACCCCATTCTTTAAATCTATCAACCTGTTCCTCAAGCATAGCATCATGTTCATTATGATTGCTCACTATTTTCTTGACTCTTTTCATCTGACCCCTAGGTACAGCTTTCTTTAATTTTTCAGGATGGTGACTTTCATACCTCGACAATTTATTTCTATCCGTAGATTTCCTGCACAGTGTTGTAGTAATTTCACCACCCACTAACCTCACCATCACATCCAGAAACTGTATTTTTTCCCGTGACCATACCAGCGTAAATTTGATCGTTTCATTAATCTGATTCAAGAATAACAAAAAATCATTCAATTCCATTTCTGTACCTTTCCAGAGGAGGAAGATGTTATCAATGTATCTCCACCACTTAATAACTTTGTCATAGTGGTGGGATAAAGAGATGACATCCTCCTCCAATGTTGGCATAACAATATTTGCGTATGCAGGCGCCATGTTGGTGCCCATCGCAGTTCCGCGCATTTGGATCAAAAACTCTTCTCCAAACATGAAATAGTTTTGATTCAAAACAAATTCCAATTAATCCATCACCAGTTGTTTGAAATCATTACTATAAGACGTACACTCTAATTTCTTTTTTACTACATACAACCTGAAGTCATGGCTTATGGACGTATACAATGTGACAACGTCAAATGACGCAAGAATGACCTCCTCCTGAATATTCACCTCTCTTAATAGGTCCAAAAATAAAGATCCAACAAGACTGAAACGTTGCTTGTCTGCACATAGACCAATAAAGGTCTTTTTTCACCTAAAAAAATCAGAGTGCTGTCTATCCTTTTTGTTTTTTGGTATCTATCTATCTATATATTATCTATCTATCTATCTATCTATCTATCCTTGCTGCAATTTGCACCCTCATAGCCTGCAGGTGATCTAGGGTCGAGATGGAGTCTGCAAACTGAGAAGTGGGGGGGTGGACAAGGAGGATAGGGATATCAGCGTAGGACTCATCGGACCTGAAGTCACTTTGTCGCAGTCGATGAGCAAGCAGACATTGGCCAATGTATGTACTAAGAACTTCAGAAATAAAAAATAAGATTTTTGAGTTTTTGAAAAAAACGTAAGTTTTTAAACTTTTTTTCTCATATACATATAGCTTGTTAGCAATTGTACGTCATTGGTAGTTGCTGAGTGCTGCAGAGAACTTTTTCTAGTTATCTATCTATCCAGTGGCGTAGCAACTGTTTGTGGCGCCCGAGGTGGTCGGAAAATTTGCCGCGGCTGCCGCCCCTAAGTATTGAGCCAAATGGCCACTCACCTATTGGGGCTATCACTGTGCACGACCACCTCTGCACAAACCCAGTGTATGGCAACAAGCAGGACTCAAGGAGGGCCTGGTGTCGGAGCAATTTTCGCCGCCGGAGGTGTCTTCCCTTCCGTCTTCCGGCCGGGTAGCGGTCATGTGCTGCAATCACGTGACTCGGGATCTCCGAGTCGCGATGTCACCACAGGTCCTATCCGGGGTTGGACTGGGGTGCCTAGGGCTCACCAGTGGAAATGACGCTAGGGGCCCACACTATAGTGACCATAAATATTTTCATTACATATTTCTCGGCCTCTGTTTACTAAAATATGTGAGAAGTGTATTATGCCCTACACTTTAAGGGTGTCTTGTTAATCAACTTATTTATTGTACTTGATTATGGAATCTGTTATTTACAATCAGCAATTTCTCACACATTTCTTCTCCTCGGTCACCACCCAGCCACTCAGATTAAACAACATTCAAAGTGAAGCAAGATGTTATCCAACATCTTCAAATCGAAAAGTGTACTATAATACAATAATGTCACCATCTATCCATCACCCATATAGAGTCTGTCACCATCTATCTATGACCCATATAGTGTCTGTCACCATCTATCCATGACCCATATAGTGTCTGTCACTATCTATCCATGACCCATATAGAGTCTGTCACCATCTATCCATGACCCATATAGAGTCTGTCACCATCTATCCATGACCCATATAGAGTCTGTCACCATCTATCCATGACCCATATAGAGTCTGTCACCAACTATCCATGACCCATATAGTGTCTGTCACCATCTATCCATGACCATATAGAGTCTGTCACCATCTATCCATGACCCATATAGAGTCTGTCACCGTCTATCCATGACCCATATAGAGTCTGTCACCATCTATCCATGACCCATATAGAGTCTGTCACCAACTATCCATGACCCATATAGTGTCTGTCACTATCTATCCATGGCCCATATAGTGTCTGTCACCATCTATCCATGACCCATATAGAGTCTGTCACCATCTATCTATGACCCATATAGTGTCTGTCACCATCTATCCATGACCCATATAGAGTCTGTCACCAACTATCCATGACCCATATAGTGTCTGTCACCATCTATCCATGACCCATATAGTGTCTGTCACCATCTATCCATGACCCATATAGAGTCTGTCACCAACTATCTATGACCCATATAGAGTCTGTCACCATCTATCCATCACCCATATAGTGTTTGTCACCATCTATCCATGACCCATATAGAGTCTGTCACCAACTATCCATGACCCATATAGAGTCTGTCACCATCTATCCATGGCCCATGTAGTGTCTGTCACCATCTATCCAAGACCCATATAGAGTCTGTCACCATCTATCCATGACCCATATAGTGTCTGTCACCATCTATCCATGACCCATATAGAGTCTGTCACCATCTATCCATGACCCATATAGAGTCTGTCACCATCTATCCATGACCCATATAGAGTCTGTCACCATCTATCCATGACCCATATAGAGTCTGTCACCAACTATCCATGACCCATATAGTGTCTGTCACCATCTATCCATGACCCATATAGTGTCTGTCACCATCTATCCATGACCCATATAGTGTCTGTCCCCATCTATCCATGACCCATATAGAGTCTGTCACCAACTATCCATGACCCATATAGAGTCTGTCACCATCTATCCATGGCCCATATAATGTCTGTCACCATTTATCTATGACCCATATAGAGTCTGTCACCATCTATCCATCACCCATATAGTGTCTGTCACCATCTATCCATGACCCATATAGAGTCTGTCACCATCTATCCATGGTCCATATAGTGTCTGTCACTATCTATCCATGGCCCATATAGTGTCTGTCACCATCTATCCATGACCCATATAGAGTCTGTCACCATCTATCTATGACCCATATAGTGTCTGTCACCATCTATCCATGACCCATATAGAGTCTGTCACCAACTATCCATGACCCATATAGTGTCTGTCACCATCTATCCATGACCCATATAGTGTCTGTCACCATCTATCCATGACCCATATAGAGTCTGTCACCAACTATCTATGACCCATATAGAGTCTGTCACCATCTATCCATCACCCATATAGTGTTTGTCACCATCTATCCATGACCCATATAGAGTCTGTCACCAACTATCCATGACCCATATAGAGTCTGTCACCATCTATCCATGGCCCATGTAGTGTCTGTCACCATCTATCCAAGACCCATATAGAGTCTGTCACCATCTATCCATGACCCATATAGTGTCTGTCACCATCTATCCATGACCCATATAGAGTCTGTCACCATCTATCCATGACCCATATAGAGTCTGTCACCATCTATCCATGACCCATATAGAGTCTGTCACCATCTATCCATGACCCATATAGAGTCTGTCACCAACTATCCATGACCCATATAGTGTCTGTCACCATCTATCCATGACCCATATAGTGTCTGTCCCCATCTATCCATGACCCATATAGTGTCTGTCCCCATCTATCCATGACCCATATAGAGTCTGTCACCAACTATCCATGACCCATATAGAGTCTGTCACCATCTATCCATGGCCCATATAATGTCTGTCACCATTTATCTATGACCCATATAGAGTCTGTCACCATCTATCCATCACCCATATAGTGTCTGTCACCATCTATCCATGACCCATATAGAGTCTGTCACCATCTATCCATGGTCCATATAGTGTCTGTCACTATCTATCCATGGCCCATATAGTGTCTGTCACCATCTATCCATGACCCATATAGAGTCTGTCACCATCTATCTATGACCCATATAGTGTCTGTCACCATCTATCCATGACCCATATAGAGTCTGTCACCAACTATCCATGACCCATATAGTGTCTGTCACCATCTATCCATGACCCATATAGTGTCTGTCACCATCTATCCATGACCCATATAGAGTCTGTCACCAACTATCTATGACCCATATAGAGTCTGTCACCATCTATCCATCACCCATATAGTGTTTGTCACCATCTATCCATGACCCATATAGAGTCTGTCACCAACTATCCATGACCCATATAGAGTCTGTCACCATCTATCCATGGCCCATGTAGTGTCTGTCACCATCTATCCAAGACCCATATAGAGTCTGTCACCATCTATCCATGACCCATATAGTGTCTGTCACCATCTATCCATGACCCATATAGAGTCTGTCACCATCTATCCATGACCCATATAGAGTCTGTCACCATCTATCCATGACCATATAGAGTCTGTCACCATCTATCCATGACCCATATAGAGTCTGTCACCAACTATCCATGACCCATATAGTGTCTGTCACCATCTATCCATGACCGATATAGTGTCTGTCACCATCTATCCATGACCCATATAGTGTCTGTCCCCATCTATCCATGACCCATATAGAGTCTGTCACCAACTATCCATGACCCATATAGAGTCTGTCACCATCTATCCATGGCCCATATAATGTCTGTCACCATTTATCTATGACCCATATAGAGTCTGTCACCATCTATCCATCACCCATATAGTGTCTGTCACCATCTATCCATGACCCATATAGTGTCTGTCACCATCTATCCATGACCCATATAGAGTCTGTCACCATCTATCTATGACCCATATAGTGTCTGTCACCATCTATCCATGACCCATATAGAGTCTGTCACCAACTATCCATGACCCATATAGTGTCTGTCACCATCTATCCATGACCCATATAGTGTCTGTCACCATCTATCCATGACCCATATAGAGTCTGTCACCAACTATCTATGACCCATATAGAGTCTGTCACCATCTATCCATCACCCATATAGTGTTTGTCACCATCTATCCATGACCCATATAGAGTCTGTCACCAACTATCCATGACCCATATAGAGTCTGTCACCATCTATCCATGGCCCATGTAGTGTCTGTCACCATCTATCCAAGACCCATATAGAGTCTGTCACCATCTATCCATGACCCATATAGTGTCTGTCACCATCTATCCATGACCATATAGGTCTGTCACCATCTATCCATGACAATATACCATGACGCTATGCCACTGTATCTATGTATCTATCTATCCTATCTATCTATCTATCTATCTATCTATCTCATCTATCAGAAAAAAATCACTGCAGCACTCAGTTGCTACCAAAAATGTTCACATGCTAATAAGCGGTTTATATATGAGGAAAAAAATTAAAAACTTAAGTTTTTTTCAAAAATACTCAATATTCTTATCTTTTTATTTGCTGGGGTTCTTGGTACATATATTGGCCAATATCTGTTTGCTCATCAACCACTCCACGGTAACCCCAGATCTGATGAGTCCTACGCTGACATCCCTGCCCTCCTTGTCCTCCCTATCCCACTTCTAAGTGGGTGGACACCATCTCAACCTCAGACCACCTGGGGGGGATGGGGGTGCTATGTGTAGCTATGGAGCCAGCAACTCCACATATTAAACATAAATAGAAAAAAACTGCACAGCACTCAAGATATAGTGTGAACAGGTGCAAGCTGCGATGCTGGAACAAACAACCAGAGAACATTCACTGCAGCACTCAGTTACTACCAAAAATGTACACATGCTAATAAGCGGTCTATATATGAGAAAAAAAATTAAAAACGTACGTTTTTTTTTTTTCAAAAAACTCAATATTCTTATCTTTTTATTTGCTGGGGTTAAAAAAAAATAAATGAAAAATAAAAAGATAAGAATATTGAGTTTTTTGAAAAAAAAAACGTAAGTTTTTAATTTTTTTCCTCATATATAAATGCTTATTAGCATGTGTACATTTTTGGTAGTAACTGAGTGCTGCAGTGAATTTTTTTCTTTTTGTTTGTTCCAGCATCACATCTTGCACCAGTTCACACTATATCTTGAGTGCTCTGCAGTTTTTTTTATTATTATCTATCTATCTATCTATCTATCTATCTATCTATCTATCTATCTGTCTGTCTGTCTGTCTGTCTGTTGCCTGTCTGTCTGTCTGTCTGTCTGTCTATCTATCTATCTATCTATCTATCTGTCTCTGTCTGCCTGTCTGTCTGTCTATGCAACCATTGAGTTGTATTGGTGAGATACCCAGCCACTCGCAGCATGCTGAGATTTGCCCCATACAACAAATTTTGAACATGAAAAATTAGCATATATGTTGTGTCTTATTGGTTAACATTGGTGCGAGTATGATGCAATGATTCCCCTTGCAGATTTTATATGCAGATCAGAGTGAACCCTTAAAGTGAGAAATTTATGGCTAAATCAACACTGAAGAAAAGAAAATATTCAATATGACGACCTATTGTATTCAAATTCTGTGAAGTACCTGTGAGTTATCAATGACCCATAGACAAAATCCTTGAGGGGTCTAGTTTCCAAAATAGAGTCACTTGTGGGGGGGTTTTGCTGTTTAAGTATCTTGGGGGTTCGCGGAATGTGACATGGTGCCTGCAATCTATTTCAAATTTGCTTTCCGTTTAGTGAGGAATTGGAGGAAGTCTAGTGCCACCTGTTTAAGGTAACAATCCTATAAGTCATAATTAAGCATTACGGCTATAGGTCTCCTCATGCCAGCAGGCAGATTGATCTCCATAAGGAGAGCAGCTATTCCACCAGATCCAATCTGCTTTCCAAAATTCAAATAGGCTCCTTCCGTTCTGAGTCCTGCCGTTTGTTCAAACAGCGGTTTCTGACCACATGTGGGGTATCACCATGTTCAGAAGACACTGGGTAATACATTTTGTCGTCCATTTTATCATTCTATCCCATGTGTAAGTGAATAAATTGTTGCTAAAGCAACATTTCAGGTAAAATTACACTCTGCATTCATTCCTGTGAAGCACCTGAAGGTTTTATAATCTTCTGAATGTGGTTTTGAGCAGTCTGAGGGGTGCAGTTTTTGGAATGGTGTCATTTTTGGGTGTTTGCTGTCACATAGGTCCCTCAAAGTCACTTCAAATGTGGTGTGGTCACTAAAAAAATGGTTTTGTAAATACGTTCCACCCTTCTAACTTCCTAACAAAAAAAAGTTTCAAAAATGGCGCTGAAGTAAAGTAGACGTGAGAAATGTTATTTATTAACCATTTTCTGTGATATAACTCTCTGGTTTAAGGGCAAAAACATCCGTTTAAAATTGCTAAATTTTCAAAACTTTCACCAAATTTTCAACTTTTTCACAAATAAAAGCAAAAAGAATTGCACTAAATTTACCTCTAAGATGAAGTGCAACATGTTTCATTGAAGCTTTTCAGAGTTATAGCCTCATAAAGCTGGTCAGAAATGGAAAACTTGACCTGGTCATTAGGGTCAAAACTGGCTCCGTCTCTAAGGGGTCAAAGAGGTTGTCCACTATTAAAATATTGATAGCCTATCCATAGGAGACCCACCACCTCCGCTGATCAGCTGTTCCGGGCATCAATGGCGGCATCAGGTGGCCAGAAATACTCAGCTCTGGAGCTGCTCCATCTTCTGATTGTGGCCACGGCCGGGTACTACATATCCGCCTTCTATTCTATAGGGGGCAGATGTGTAGTCCTCGACTGCGGCCACTGTCAGAAGATGGCCACCTGCTACTGCTGCCAGCACCGAGAACAACTGATTGGTGTGTCGGAAATCAGATGATTGGACATTGATGACCCATTATAAGGATAGATCATCAATGTTAAAGTAGTTCACAACCTCTTAAATTCCACAGAAGTGCTCTAGATGATGAAATCATGGAGACTGAGGATTAATGCATGTTTATATTATGTATCTTATTGATTGACACTATTTGCACATCCTTTGTGTGTTTTAGCTGGGGATTATGCCTTTATTTGCATTTGTCAATATCTTTTAAGTTACTCTATTATTTTACTATTTACTTTTGCATCTTTGAATGTATTGTAAAACAGTGGTTTCTATAGTGAAAGAGCAGCACTGCTCTCTCCTCACATGAAAAGATCACTCCTATTAAAGGGGTTGTCCGGGTTCGGCACATAATCTCAGTGCATATCCAGGCTGCCTAATGCTGACAATGTGTAATGTACTTAGTGTCAGCTTTCTGCAGGGTTTCCTAGATAACACTTGTTTTGTGTCTGAACAGAACGACCAGGGGGGGTGTTCTGTCATGATAATGAACACTGGTCGTTTCCACCTACTCTACCCCATCCCCTCCCCCATAGCAACATCCCCGCCCTCCCCATCTACATGACTCAGCCTCTCCACAGGAAGAAAATGATCCTCGGCTGCAGCCATTGCTGTGATCAGAGCTGCCCGGATTAGCTGCTCCTCCCCCGGCCAGACACAGTGATGAATGTAAAGTCTGCAGAGAGAAGGGACAATGCTGTACTCAGGGGAAGCCGCTCCGGGATTACAATGAACAGCTCCGGCCTCTTATCAGTGATTCCTTCCTTGCACTGTCCGGGCTGTCATCAGGAGAATGTACAGTGTGCAGACACCAGTGATGTCTGCAAAGAAGGGACAATCGTGTGCTGTATTCAGAGTCAGGGCCGCTCCGGGTGAATAACTCCCTCATATCAGTGACTCCTTCCCTCACTGTCCGGGCTGTCAGTGATCTGGAGCATGTACTGTGTGAGCCTAGTGATGGGGGGCTGCAGCTTCTGTGACACACTGTAACAAACCCCTGCTGTGTGAATGACATCTCTGTGTCACTGATGTCTGTACACAGCAGGAGATATGGTACAGTGTGAAGGATGGTCAGCACTGTGTCTCCAATGACACAAATACTGATTGAAGCAGCCTGTCCACTCAGTAACTGCAGCAGTGTGAGGTGTTGGGGGGTGTATGTATGGAGAGATAGATGATACTAAGGATTTTGATATTGTTGAGGAGTCCTTCCTTCCGTCGCCCCATCAGTCCGCCCGTCCTTCCTTCTTTCCTTCCATCCATCCTTCCTTCCGTTCATCCTTCCGTCCTTCTTTCAGTCCGTCTTTCGTCCTTTCTTTCCGTCCATCTGACCGTCCTTCCTTCTTTCCATCCATCCGTCCTTCCCTCCTTCCTTTTTTCCGTCCGTCCTTCTTTCCATCCTTCCATCTGTCCTTCTTTCCGTCGTCCTTTCTTTCCATCTGTCCTTCCTTCTTTCCGTCCATCTATCCGTCTGCCTTTCCGTACCTCCTTTTTTCCGTCCTTCCTTCTTTCCATCTGTCCTTCCGTCCATCTATCCGTCCGTCCTTCTTTCTGTCCCTCCTTCTTTCCGTCCATCCGTCCTTCCTTCTTTCCGTCCTTCCTTCCATCCGTCCGTCGCCCCATCAGTCTATCTGTCCTTCCTTTCATCCTTCTTTCCATCCTTCCTTCTGTCCTTCCTTTCATCCTTTTTTCCATCCTTCCTTCTGTCCATCCATCCCTCCTTCCTTCCGTTGGTCCTTGCGTCCTTCTTTCTGTCCATCCTTCCTTCTTTCCATCCTTCCTTATTTCCGACCGTCCTTCCTTCTTTCCGACCGTCCGTGCCGTTCTTCCTTCTTTCTGTCCTTCCTTCTTTCCGTCTGTCCATCAGTCGTTCCTACTTTCCGTCCGTCCGTCCTTCTTTCCGTCCGTCCGTCCTTTCCGTCCGTCCGTCCTTCTTTCCATCCGTCCGGCCTTCTTTCCGTCCGTCCTTCATTCCGTCCGTCCGTCCTTCATTCCGTCCTTCATTCCGTCCGTCCTTCATTCCGTCCGTCCTTCATTCCGTCCGTCCTTCATTCCGTCCGTCCTTCTTTCCGTCCGTCCTTCTTTCCATCATTCCTTATTTCCGACCGTCCTTCCTTCTTTCCGACCGTCCGTGCCGTTCTTCCTTCTTTCTGTCCTTCCTTCTTTCCGTCTGTCCATTAGTCGTTCCTACTTTCCGTCCGTCCGTCCTTCTTTCCGTCCGTCCTTCTTTCCATCCGTCCTTCTTTCCGTCCGTCCGTCCTTCTTTCCGTCCGTCCATCCATCCTTCATTCCGTCCGTCCTTCATTCCGTCCGTCCTTCATTCCGTCCGTCCTTCTTTCCGTCCGTCCTTCTTTCCGTCCGTCCTTCTTTCCGTCCATCCCGTCCGTCCTTCATTCCGTCCGTCCTTCATTCCGTCCGTCCTTCATTCCGTCCGTCCTTCTTTCCGTCCGTCCTTCTTTCCGTCCATCCCGTCCGTCCTTCATTCCGTCCGTCCTTCATTCCGTCCGTCCTTCATTCCGTCCGTCCTTCTTTCCGTCCATCCCGTCCGTCCTTCATTCCGTCCATCCTTCATTCCTTCTGTCCATCCGTCCGTCCTTCATTCCTTCCGTCCATCCGTCCGTCCTTCATTCCTTCCGTCTGTCCGTCCTTCTTTCCGTCCGTCCTTCTTTCCGTCCGTCCTTCTTTCCGTCCGTCCTTCTTTCCGTCCGTCCTTCTTTCCGTCCGTCCTTCTTTCCGTCCGTCCTTCTTTCCGTCCGTCCCGTCCGTCCTTCTTTCCGTCCATCCCGTCCGTCCTTCATTCCGTCCGTCCTTCATTCCTTCCGTCCTTCATTCCATCCGTCCGTCCTTCATTCCTTCCGTCCATCCGTCCGTCCTTCATTCCTTCCGTCCGTCCTTCATTCTTTCCGTCCGTCCGTCCTTCATTCTTTCCGTCCATCCGTCCGTCCTTCATTCTTTCCGTCCATCCGTCCGTCCTTCATTCTTTCCGTCCATCCGTCCGTCCTTCATTCTTTCCGTCCATCCGTCCGTCCTTCATTCTTTCCGTCCATCCGTCCGTCCTTCATTCTTTCCGTCCATCCCGTCCGTCCTTCATTCCGTCCATCCTTCATTCCTTCTGTCCATCCGTCCGTCCTTCATTCCTTCCGTCCATCCGTCCGTCCTTCATTCCTTCCGTCTGTCCGTCCTTCTTTCCATCCGTCCTTCTTTCCGTCCGTCCTTCTTTCCGTCCGTCCTTCTTTCCGTCCGTCCTTCTTTCCGTCCGTCCTTCTTTCCGTCCGTCTCTTTCCGTCCGTTTCTCGTCCGTTTTCTTTCCGTCCGTCCCGTCCGTCCTTCATTCCGTCCGTCCTTCTTTCCGTCCATCCCGTCCGTCCTTCATTCCGTCCGACCTTCATTCCTTCCGTCCTTCATTCCATCCGTCCATCCGTCCGTCCTTCATTCCTTCCGTCCATCCGTCCGTCCTTCATTCCTTCCGTCCGTCCTTCATTCTTTCCGTCCGTCCGTCCTTCATTCTTTCCGTCCATCCGTCCGTCCTTCATTCTTTCCGTCCATCCGTCCGTCCTTCATTCTTTCCGTCCATCCGTCCGTCCTTCATTCTTTCCGTCCATCCGTCCGTCCTTCATTCTTTCCGTCCATCCGTCCGTCCTTCATTCTTTCCGTCCATCCGTCCGTCCTTCATTCTTTCCGTCCATCCGTCCGTCCTTCATTCTTTCCGTCCATCCGTCCGTCCTTCATTCTTTCCGTCCATCCGTCCGTCCTTCCTTCTTTCCGTCCATCCTTCAGTCTTTCCATCCGTCCATCCGTTCTTCCCCTCAAGCCTGTATTTTCCCTTCACCCCTGGGTGATTTCCTGTTTTCCTTCCTCTTCTTCCATAACTTTTCTATTTTTTCCGTCAATACAGACATATGAGGCTTCTTGTTGTTTTTTGCAGGACGAGTTGAACTTTTGAATGACGACTTTTATTTAAAAATTGCAAAAAAAACAGTGCAATTATACATTTGTCTTTTGGGTTTTTTTATCACCATGTTCACTATATGGTGACACTGAGGTGTTGGTATGATGTCTCAAGTCATGACTATATGGTAACACTGTGGTGTCGGTATGATGTCTTGGGTCAGTACTATATGGTGACACTGAGGTGTTGGTATGATGTCTCAAGTCATGACTATATGGTAACACTGAGGTGTCGGTATGATGTCTCAAGTCAGTACTATATGGTAACACTGACGTGTCGGTACGATGTCTGGGGTCAGTACTATATGGTAACACTGACGTGTCGGTATGATGACTGGGGTCAGTACTATATGGTAACACTGAGGTGTCAGTATGATGTCTGGGGTCAGTACTATATGGTAACACTGACGTGTCGGTATGATGTCTCAGGTCAGTACTATATGGTAACACTGAGTTGTCTGTATGATGTCTGGGGTCAGTACTATATGGTAACACTGACGTGTCGGTATGATGTCTCAGGTCAGTACTATATGGTAACACTGACGTGTCGGTATGATGTCTTGGGTCAGTACTATATGGTGACACTGAGGTGTTGGTATGATGTCTCAAGTCATGACTATATGGTAACACTGATGTGTCGGTATGATGTCTGGGGTCAGTACTATATGGTAACACTGACGTGTCAGTATGATGTCTGGGGTCAGTACTATATGGTAACACTGAGGTGTCGGTATGATGTCTGGGGCCAGTACTATATGGTAACACTGAGGTGTCGGTATGATGTCTGGGGTCAGTACTATATGGTAACACTGACATGTCGGTATGATGTCTCAAGTCAGTACTATATGGTAACACTGACGTGTCGGTACGATGTCTGGGGTCAGTACTATATGGTAACACTGACGTGTCGGTATGATGACTGGGGTCAGTACTATATGGTAACACTGAGGTGTCAGTATGATGTCTGGGGTCAGTACTATATGGTAACACTGACGTGTCGGTATGATGTCTCAGGTCAGTACTATATGGTAACACTGACGTGTCGGTATGATGTCTCAGGTCAGTACTATATGGTAACACTGACGTGTCGGTAAGATGTCTGGGGTCAGTACTATATGGTAACACTGAGGTGTCGGTATGATGTCTGGGGTCAGTACTATATGGTAACACTGACGTGTCAGTATGATGTCTCAGGTCAGTACTATATGGTAACACTGACGTGTCGGTATGATGACTGGGGTCAGTACTATATGGTAACACTGAGGTGTCGGTATGATGTCTGGGGTCAGTACTATATGGTAACACTGACGTGTCGGTATGATGTCTGGGGTCAGTACTATATGGTAACACTGAGGTGTCGGTATGATGTCTGGGGTCAGTACTATATGGTAACACTGAGGTGTCGGTATGATGTCTGGGGTCAGTACTCTATGGTATCAATGACGTGTCGGTATGAATAATTGAAGAATTAAAGAAACAAAAAAAGAAGAATTGCGCTCTTGCCCAATTTTCCACGATCCGCAGTTACAGTCAAACATTTATTCTGACAATCAAAATCTATATCCATTTTTATTTTAAAGAGAACCGTCAACCCATTTTTGTGTATTAAAATAAAAGCTCCCTTTTTTATCAGGGACTATCCTGCATTCTAAGGGTGGGTTCACATTAGCGTTCCCCTCTGCAGCGTTCTGCGGAGGGGATCCGCAATGTGTCCGCAGCGGCCGCCAGCTCCTATCTTTATAATGGGAGCGCACTGTGCTGCGCTTAACAGCGCATGACCGTGTGCACCCATTCACTCCTATATGTGATCTGTGCGCAGGCGGGTGCCTGCGCACAAATCACACAGTCTCGTCCGCACCAGGAATGCAACATGTCGCGTCTCTGGTGCGGAAGAGACTGTGTGATTTGTACGCAGGCGTCCGCCTGCGCACAGATCACATATAGGAGTGAATGGGTGCACACGGTCATGCGCTGTTAAGCGCAGCACCGTGCGCTCCCATTATAAAGATAGGAGCTGGCGGCCGCTGCGGACACATTGCGGATCCCCTCCGCAGAACGCTGCGGAGGGGAACGCTAATGTGAACCCAGCCTTAGAATGCAGGATAGTCCCTGATAAAAAAGGGAGCTTTTATTTTAATACACAAAAATGGGTTGACGGTTCTCTTTAAAATAAAAATGGATATAGATTTTGATTGTCAGAATAAATGTTTGACTGTAACTGCGGATCGTGGAAAATTGGGCAAAAGCGCAATTCTTTTTTTGTTTCTTTAATTCTTCAATTATTCATACCAACACGTCATTAATACCATATAGTACTGACCCCAGACATTAGACAGACAACTCAGTGTTACTATATTAGTACTGACCCCAGACATCATACTGACACCTCAGTGTTCATATAGTTTCTGATCCCAGACATCATACTGACACATCAATGTTACCATATAGTACTGACCCCAGACATCATACCAGACAACCTCAGTGTTACCATATAGTACTGACCCCAGACATCATACTGACACCTCAGTGTTACCATATAGTACTGACCCCAGACATCATACTGACACTCAGTGTTACCATATAGTACTGACCCCAGACATCATACTGACACATCAGTGTTACCATATAGTACTGACCCCAGACATCATACCGACACCTCAGTGTTACCATATAGTACTGACCCCAGACATCATACCGACACCTCAGTGTTACCATATAGTACTGACCCCAGACATCATACGACACCTCAGTGTTACCATATAGTACTGACCCCAGACATCATACGACACGTCAGTGTTACCATAGAGTACTGACCCCAGACATCATACCGACACCTCAGTGTTACCATATAGTACTGACCCCAGACATCATACCGACACCTCAGTGTTACCATATAGTACTGACCCCAGACATCATACCTACACCTCAGTGTTACCATATAGTACTGACCCCAGTCATCATACCGACACGTCAGTGTTACCATATAGTACTGACCCCAGACATCATACCGACACGTCAGTGTTACCATATAGTACTGACTTGAGACATCATACCGACATGTCAGTGTTACCATATAGTACTGACTCCAGACATCATACCGACACCTCAGTGTTACCATATAGTACTGACCCCAGACATCATACCGACACCTCAGTGTTACCATATAGTACTGACCCAGACATCATACCGACACTCAGTGTTACCATATAGTACTAACCCGAGACATCATACCAACACCTCAGTGTTACCATATAGTACTGACCCGAGGCATCATACCGACACATCAGTGTTACCATATAGTGCTGGCCCCAGACATCATACCGACACCTCAGTGTTACCATATAGTACTGACCCCAGACATCATACTGACACGTCAGTGTTACCATATAGTACTGACTCCAGACATCATACTGACACCTCAGTGTTACCATATAGTACTGACCCCAGACATCATACCGACACCTCTGTGTTACCATATAGTCATGACTTGAGACATCATACCAACACCTCAGTGTCACCATATAGTACTGACCCAAGACATCATACCGACACCTCAGTGTTACCATATAGTCATGACTTGAGACATCATACCAACACCTCAGTGTCACCATATAGTGAACATGGTGAATAAAAAACCCAAAAGACAAATGTATAATTGCACTGTTTTTTTTGCAATTTTTAAATAAATGTCGTCATTCAAAAGTTCAACTCATCCTGCAAAAAACAACAAGAAGCCTCATATGTCTGTATTGACGGAAAAATAGAAAAGTTATGGAAGAAGAGGAAGGAAAACAGGAAATCACCCAGGGGTGAAGGGAAAATACAGGCTTGAGGGGAAGAACGGATGGACGGATGGAAAGACTGAAGGATGGACGGAAAGAAGGAAGGACGGACGGATGGACGGAAAGAATGAAGGACGGACGGATGGACGGAAAGAATGAAGGACGGACGGATGGACGGAAGGAATGAAGGACGGACGGAATGAAGGACGGACGGGATGGACGGAAAGAAGGACGGACGGAATGAAGGACGGACGGACGGGACGGACGGAAAGAAGGACGACCGGACGGGACGGACGGAAAGAAGGACGGACGGACGGGACGGACGGAAAGAAGGACGGACGGAAAGAAGGACGGACGGAAAGAAGGACGGACGGAAAGAAGGACGGACGGAAAGAAGGACGGACGGAAAGAAGGACGGACGGAAAGAAGGACGGACGGAAAGAAGGACGGACGGAAAGAAGGACGGACGGAGAAGGGAAGGACGGACGGAAGGAAGAAGGACGGACGGAGGAAGGAAGGAAGGACGGACGGACGGAAGGAAGGAAGGACGGACGGAGGAGGAGGAGAAGGAAGAAGGACGGACGGATGGAGGAAGGAGGAAGAAGGACGGACGGACGGAAGGAAGAAGGACGGACGGATGGACGGAAGGAGAATGAAGGACGGACGGATGGACGGAAGGAAGAAGGACGGACGGAATAGGACGGAGGAATGAAGGATGGACGGAATGAAGGACGGACGGGATGAACGGAAAGAAGGACGGACGGAATGAAGGACGGACGGGATGGATGGACGGATAGAAGGACGGACGGATAGAAGGACGGACGGATAGAAGGACGGACGGAATGAAGGACGGACGGAATGAAGGACGGACGAGGAATGAAGGACGGACGGAATGAAGGACGGACGGAATGAAGGACGGACGGAATGAAGGACGGACGGATGGACAGAAGGAATGAAGGATGGACGGAATGAAGGACGGACGGGATGAACGGAAAGAAGGACGGACGGAATGAAGGATGGATGGACGGACGGAAAGAAGGACGGACGGACGGAAAGAAGGACGGATGGAAAGAAGGACGGACGGACGGAAAGTAGGAACGACTAATGGACAGACGGAAAGAAGGAAGGACAGAAAGAAGGAAGAACGGCACGGACGGTCGGAAAGAAGGAAGGACGGTCGGAAATAAGGAAGGATGGAAAGAAGGAAGGATGGAAAGAAGGACGGACGGAATGAAGGACGGACGGAATGAAGGACGGACGGAATGAAGGACGGAGGGAAAATGAAGGACGGGACGGAAGAAGGACGGACGGAATGAAGGACGGACGGAATGAAGGACGGACGGATGGAAAGAAGGACGGACGGACGGGGAAAGAAGGACGGACACGGTACGGAAAGAAGGACGGGAGCGGACGGAAAGTAGGAACGACTGATGGACAGACGGAAAGAAGGAAGGACAGAAAGAAGGAAGAACGGCACGGACGGTCGGAAAGAAGGAAGGACGGTCGGAAATAAGGAAGGATGGAAAGAAGGAAGGATGGACAGAAAGAAGGACGCAAGGACCAACGGAAGGAAGGAGGGATGGATGGATGGACAGAAGGAAGGATGGAAAGAAGGATGAAAGGAAGGACAGAAGGAAGGATGGAAAGAAGGATGAAAGGAAGGACAGATAGACTGATGGGGCGACGGACGGATGGAAGGAAGGACGGAAAGAAGGAAGGACGGATGGACGGAAAGAAGGAGGGACAGAAAGAAGGACGGACGGATAGATGGACGGAAGGACAGATGGAAAGAAGGAAGGACGGAAAAAAGGAGGTACGGAAAGGACAGACGGATAGATGGACGGAAAGAAGGAAGGACAGATGGAAAGAAAGGACGACGGAAAGAAGGACAGATGGAAGGATGGAAAGAAGGACGGACGGAAAAAAGGAAGGAGGGAAGGACGGATGGATGGAAAGAAGGAAGGACGGTCAGATGGACGGAAAGAAAGGACGAAAGACGGACTGAAAGAAGGACGGAAGGATGAACGGAAGGAAGGATGGATGGAAGGAAAGAAGGAAGGACGGGCGGACTGATGGGGCGACGGAAGGAAGGACTCCTCAACAATATCAAAATCCTTAGTATCATCTATCTCTCCATACATACACCCCCCAACACTTCACACTGCTGCAGTTACTGAGTGGACAGGCTGCTTCAATCAGTATTTGTGTCATTGGAGACACAGTGCTGACCATCCTTCACACTGTACCATATCTCCTGCTGTGTACAGACATCAGTGACACAGAGATGTCATTCACACAGCAGGGGTTTGTTACAGTGTGTCACAGAAGCTGCAGCCCCCCATCACTAGGCTCACACAGTACATGCTCCAGATCACTGACAGCCCGGACAGTGAGGGAAGGAGTCACTGATATGAGGGAGTTATTCACCCGGAGCGGCCCTGACTCTGAATACAGCACACGATTGTCCCTTCTTTGCAGACATCACTGGTGTCTGCACACTGTACATTCTCCTGATGACAGCCCGGACAGTGCAAGGAAGGAATCACTGATAAGAGGCCGGAGCTGTTCATTGTAATCCCGGAGCGGCTTCCCCTGAGTACAGCATTGTCCCTTCTCTCTGCAGACTTTACATTCATCACTGTGTCTGGCCGGGGGAGGAGCAGCTAATCCGGGCAGCTCTGATCACAGCAATGGCTGCAGCCGAGGATCATTTTCTTCCTGTGGAGAGGCTGAGTCATGTAGATGGGGAGGGCGGGGATGTTGCTATGGGGGAGGGGATGGGGTAGAGTAGGTGGAAACGACCAGTGTTCATTATCATGACAGAACACCCCCCCTGGTCGTTCTGTTCAGACACAAAACAAGTGTTATCTAGGAAACCCTGCAGAAAGCTGACACTAAGTACATTACACATTGTCAGCATTAGGCAGCCTGGATATGCACTGAGATTATGTGCCGAACCCGGACAACCCCTTTAAGGATCTAGACAATGCTGGTTAAATTATACAAGGACAATGACATATCTCATCCAGAATGCCAGCTTGTCTGATGCCAGAGCAGAACTAGGATTAAACTGATTTAGCCTTCAGGGAGGGTTTGGGAAGATTCCCAAACTGTTTGTGAGTGTCAGGTAGGTGTGGGTTAATAACTGAGCTGTAAGTGCAGTGATCACTCTTCCAAAGTCCAGTCAGCAGCCAGCAGTTTACATCTGATAACTTGACTTGTCTTTATGCAGCTTCAACAAGATGTATCTTGTCCTGTGGAACGCTGGAGTTCTGGGAATTCTGATCCCGCAGGTGATGGCCATGAAGATAAACTATGATGGGTAAGAAGTTCCTTTTTTACCTGATATCATTCACTGCTGCTTTGCATTACACATTGCAGATCTGCATAATTAGTGGAGCTTGTGTGCACTTGGCATTACAATCTGGCTATGCCAGTTTCTTCATACTCATTCTAACTTGTGTTCTTGTCATTTCATTTCATGTCTGGATAAAAATGTCCAAAATCAGTCCAGTGCCTGCATGCCTTGTCTGCTTCAATGCCACCATAAATCTATTCCATATATCTGTCACCGCATTGCATGTGTGTCCTTGGCACTATGTTCCTCTGCCCACAAACCATGTGAGTGCATTTCAATCACTATTGCTGTGACTTATGCATTAGGTCAAGTCTGAGAACAGTGTACAAGTAGAAAGACCTTCAAACTTTGAGTATGTTCAGGGTCTAATAGAAAAAAAGGTCTAACTATACAGTATATATATATATATATATATATATATCACTCACACACACACACTCACACACACATACTCACACTCACACACTCACACACACACACACACACTCACACACACACACACTTACATACACACTCACACACACACACACACACACACACACACACTCACACACACACACACACTTACATACACACACACACGCGCGTGCTTACACATTCTTGTGTTCATCTAGTTGTATGTAGACATTCCCCCTTTGAGGTTTATTTAGCAGATGGCTCTCCATGGGTCATGGTTTGTTGTCCTTAGTATCAGTGTTACACATTTAGAATTAACAATGTGTAGGACTCTTGATCTCTTTGTTATTTCCTCCTTAATAACTATGTAATGTAGATATGCAAGAAGCAGCATCACATACTTACAGTTTTGTGCTAGAAAAAAGGGCAGTAAAAACAGCAAATTTCATACCAATACCAAGGCCGACAACAAGAGCTTTTGTAGTCAAAAGCCTCCCTAGAAGAATTTTGGGTATTATATAAAGTTTTTAGCTTCTCTTTCTCCTTATAGTACTATGGATTCTAAATAATACAAAATGTCTATTTCAGTATCTCCATGGTATTCTTCAGCTGCTTGTTCAGTTCTATGTTTATGTATGAATGACTGAATGGGGAGGATTTTTCTTGTCATGTTGTGTATTAAACAGACTACAATCCATCAGTGAATCCTAGGCTAAGGTACAATGTTTAATACAGTTTGATGAGCCAACACAAGTATCTAGCCTACACTAAGTGATTGCAGAGATTTTAAATTAACCATTCGTGGATCTGCACTATACAATGCAAAAGGAGGGCCAGCACTAAGTCCATAAAAATGTAGAGACTTTATTAATCTATAAAAACAAGATGATACAATACAACTAAAAATGTCAGTCATACAATGGCATAGAAAAAGACATCGCATTTCTGTTCTACTTGGACCTTAGTCAAATGGTATTTGACTAAAGTTCAAGTAGGACAGAAACGCGTTACATTTTTCTATGCCATTATACCACTGAAATATATCCTATTTTATTTTAAATGATTTCTTAAAGGGTCAGTGCCACAATATACATTTATTATCAAGCCAAAGAACAAAGCTCCCTTCACATACGACGCACCAGCGATCCCGACAACAATAACAATTCTGTAGGGATTGCTGGAGCCACGTTACCTCGTCACTGGGGAGATGTCAAACAGGCAGATCTCCCCAGCGGCCAGGGAGCCACCTCCACATCGCTGGAAGCAGGGAGGACACTGGTAACTATGATAAACAGCGGGTATCCAGACAGCGCGCACTGCCTAGATACCTGCTGTTTATCATAGTTACCAGCGTCCTCCCTGCTTAGCGCTGCCTGTAAGCAAGGAGGACACTGGTAACTATGATAAACACTGGGTATCTAAGCAGCACGCTCTACCTAGATACCCGGTGTTTACCATGGTTACCAGCCTGTGAGATCGCTGATCGCTGGTCTCTCGCTGTCACACGCAGCGATGCGTGCTGACCAGCGGGAGACCAACGATCAAAAAATGACCCACAGCACTTTGTAACGATCAGCGATCTCACAGCAGGGGCCTGATTGCTACTAAGTGTCACACTTAGCGAGATCGTTAGTGAGATCGCTGTTACGTCACAAAACCTGTGACGTTACAATGATCTCACTAACGATCTTGTTATGTGTGACAGGGGCTTAAGGACATGTTTACACAGACCGACTGGTGCACATTGCCACCACTGATCAGTAAACTCTTAAGGTACCTTTACACGCGGCAACATTTCTAGGGTGTCAACAGGTAACTTACTGGTTGCAGTGAAATCATGGACAAGGTTCTATCTTGTTGCTGTGTACAAATGGAATCATGTCTCCATGATTTCACTGCAGCCAGTAAGTTACCTGTTGACACCCTAGAAATGTTGCCGCGTGTAAAGGTATCATTAGGTTACCTTTACACGCAGCAACTCTTCTAGGAATGTCACTGGCAACTTACTGGCTGCAGTGAAATCATGGAGACATTGTTCCATTTGTACATAGCAACAAGATAGAACCTTGTCTCCATGATTTCACTGCAACCAGTAAGTTGCCAGTGAAATTCCTAGAAAAGTTGCCTCCTGTAAAGGTACCTTAAAAGGGTTTTTTCCACAAACAAAGACAATTTTAAAGTTAACTTTAATAATTAGTATGTATAATGGGAGATCTAGCGCTTACTGTAATTTTATGACCCACTGGGATTTAAAAACCAAACAATTAATTAAAATTTACATTTTATTTTCATCAATTCTAAAATCAATCAATTTTTGATATAATTTTCTTATACAATTTTTTGTATACTTTTTGGTATAAAAACGTCAATTTGTTAAAATTCAATAACTGTTTATAAATAAAATTCTGCGGTGTTTCCCTTGATGGTTTCAATGGTTTACTGGGTCTTTGCTTGTGGGTTCTGTGTTATTCTTTCATTTTGGTGCCTTTATCTGGCGTTTGCTATTGTTGCTCTGAAAAAACGTTTCCTATCATGGTCATCAATGGATAAACCTTGTATGTTTCCTGTTTATCTTTGGTTCTGTTGTTTGTGTGTAGGTTAGCTTCTTTCTCTCTGTTTGTCTTGTCAAGACCCTGGTGTTGTATTTGTTGAGGTTATACTTTTTTCAGTTGTAGTTCTTTGGCGGGCTTGTATATAATCGTATCCTTTGGAGCAACTTTCCAGTCTTCCAGCGGTGCTGACAGCCGAGGTTCACGCTCACTGCGGCCGACAGTGACGCTCCCGGGTGATCCTGACGAAGTAGGGCGACGCCTACAAAACGTGTAGAACCCGCCCATCCTATGCAAACAACACCCACTGTCATACCTGACCGACGGACGCAGAGACAGTTCCCAGCAAAAGCTGGAATCATATGCACGCAACTAGTACCGTAACCACGAACGCACGCTGACGTCAGCGAACCTGGAAGCCGGGCGCGTCACTGTCGGCCGCAGTGAGTGCGAACCTCGCCTGTCAGCACCGCGGGGAGACTTGAAAGTTGCTCCAAAGGATACGATTATATACAAGCCCACCAAAGAACTACAACTGAAAAAAGTATAACCTCAACAAATACAACACCAGGGTCTTGACAAGACAAACAGAGAGAAAGAAGCTAACCTACACACAAATAACAGAACCAAAGATAAACAGGAAACATACAAGTTTTATCCATTGATGACCATGATAGGAAACGTTTTTTCAGAGCAACAATAGCAAACACCAGATAAAGGCACCAAAATGAAAGAATAACACAGTACCCACAAGCAAAGACCCAGTAAACCATTGAAACCATCAAGGGAAACACCGCAGAATTTTATTTATAAACAGTTATTGAATTTTAACAAATTGAAATTTTTATACCAAAAAGTATACAAAAAATTGTATAAGAAAATTACCGTATATACGGTACTCGCGTATAAGCCGAGTTTTTCAGCCCAAAAATTGGGCTGAAAAGTACCCCCCTCGGCTTATACGCGAGTCAGTGCGGGGGCTGCTGTATACAGTGGTATACAGCAGCCCCCGCATCCCCAGTAATGCAGGGCCCCCCAGCCTTGCTCCGGTCACCTGTAAAGCAAATTATACTTATCACTGTCCCGCTGTCCGCGCCCGCCGCTGCCGACATCGCGATCCTCCATCTTCATGCGTCTTCTTCCTGTTTCCTGTGTTCGTCGCTGCCAATGACGTCATTACCGGCGCCGAACACAGGAAACAGGAAGAAGACGCATGAAGATGGAGGATCGCGGACGGCAGCGGCGAGCGGGCGCGGACAGCGGGACAGTGATAAGTATATTTTGCTTTACAGGTGACCGGAGCAAGGCTGGGGGGGCCCTGCATTACTGGGGATGCTGTATACTACCGCTGGGGCTGCTATACACTACCACTGGGGCTGCTATATACTACCACTGGGGCTGTATATACCTTTGGGGCCCTGTATACTACCACTGGGGCTGTATATACCACTGGGGCTGTATATACTACCACTGGGGCTGCTATATACTACTACTGGGGCTATATATATGGCCATGACATCCGAGCCTGGTAACCGCGGCAAGGTCTCTCATTCTATCGGATCCTACTCTAGTCACCTTATGTCTGCAGTGTGAACTTGCGTGTATGGGTATAGGCCACTAAATGCAATTAAAACCTGCTTTTAAGGGGTGTGTCTGGAACTAAAGCTACAAATAAAATGCAGAGTCTCCTTGCGGCTACAGGGTGGGGGGAGGGTGCACAGTCCAAAAAATAACTATATGTAATATTAAAGATGGCTGGCACACCTCTATGTTGGGTGCTAGCTGGAAAAATACATAACATTACTAGATAAATATCCGCTGCACACCAACATCAGAAATTCTAGCGAGAAAAAAGCTAATGGCTAACATGTATTAATGCACAGCGTGAACTGGAGCAAAAGGCACAGTAGAAAACTACTGAAAGCTTATGTAAGGAATAACATGAGAACTTAGCTGATGTGATGGTCATGACATCCGAGCCCGGTAACCGCGGCAATGTCTCTCATTCTACCGGGTCCTACTCTAGTCGCCTTATGTCTGCAGTGTGAACTTGCGTGTATGGGTATAGGCCACTAAATGCAATTAAACCCTGCTTTTAAGGGATGTGTCTGGAACCAAAGCTCAGAGTCTCCTTGCGGCTACAGGGTGGGGGGAGGGTGCACAGTCCAAAAAATAACTATATGTAATATTAAAGATGGCTGGCACACCTCTATGTTGGGTGCTAGCTGGAAAAATACATAACATTACTAGATAAATATCCGCTGCACACCAACATCAGAAATTCTAGTGAGAAAAAAGCTCATGGCTAACATGTATTAATGCACAGTGTGAACTGGAGCAAAAGGCACAGTAGAAAACTACTCAAAACTTATGTAAGGAATAACATGAGAACTTAGCTGATGTGATGGTCATGACATCTGAGCCCTGTAACCGCGGCAAGGTCTCTCATTCTATCGGGTCCTACTCTAGTCGCCTTATGTCTGCAGTATGAACTTGCGTGTATGGGTATAGGCCACTAAATGCAATTAAAACCAGCTTTTAAGTGGAGTGCAGGGTGAGTGTGACGGGAGTGCAGGGTGAGTGACGCGAGTGCAGGGTGAGTGTGACGCAAGTGCAGGGTGAGGGTGAGGGTGAGTGTGATTTGAGTGCAGGGTGAGTGTGATCTGAGTTCAGGGTAAGTGTGACGTGAGTGCAGGGTGAGTGTGACGTGAGTGCAGGGTGAGTGTGACGTGAGTGCAGGGTGAGTGTGACTTGAGTGTGATGTGAGTGTAGGGTGAGTGTGATGTGAGTGCAGAGTGAGTGTGGCGTGAGTGCAGGGTGAGTGTGACGTGAGTGCAGGGTGAGTGTGATGTGAGTGCAGAGTGAGTGTGGCGTGAGTGCAGGGTGAGTGTGACGTGAGTGCAGGGTGAGTGTGGCGTGAGTGCAGGGTGAGTGTGATGTGAGTGCAGGGTGAGTGTGGCATGAGTGCAGGGTGAGTGTGACGTGAGTGCAGGGTAAGTGGGCTGCAGAACCTGGCTCCTGGTGTATGGGTATAGGCCACTAAATGCAATTAAAACCAGCTTTTAAGTGGAGTGCAGGGTGAGTGTGACGGGAGTGCAGGGTGAGTGACGCGAGTGCAGGGTGAGTGTGACGCGAGTGCAGGGTGAGTGTGACGCAAGTGCAGGGTGAGGGTGAGGGTGAGTGTGATCTGAGTGCAGGGTGAGTGTGATCTGAGTTCAGGGTAAGTGTGACGTGAGTGCAGGGTGAGTGTGACGTGAGTGCAGGGTGAGTGTGACTTGAGTGTGATGTGAGTGTAGAGTGAGTGTGGCGTGAGTGCAGGGTGAGTGTGACGTGAGTGCAGGGTGAGTGTGATGTGAGTGCAGAGTGAGTGTGGCGTGAGTGCAAGGTGAGTGTGACGTGAGTGCAGGGTGAGTGTGGCGTGAGTGCAGGGTGAGTGTGATGTGAGTGCAGGGTGAGTGTGGCATGAGTGCAGGGTGAGTGTGACGTGAGTGCAGGGTAAGTGGGCTGCAGAACCTGGCTCCTGGTGCTGTGTGTGCTCCTCTAGTGCGTTTAGTTTAAAGACGTCTGGTGATGTCACAGTCATATGACCTGGCTCCGGCCATGATTGTGACATTATCAGAGGTCCTGTAAGTATGTATTAGGTTATGCGGTAGCGCCGGGCAAGGGGCTACAAATTGCTGGGAGCGGTTGGACGCAGCGGTAGGTACCGGCCATGGAGGAGGTGGGCGCAGCAGTGGGTACCGAGCAGGGAGCAGGTGGGTACAGCGGTGGATACCGGGCAGGGAGGAGGTGGGCGCAGTGGGGAGGTATCGAGCGACAGAGGTATGCGCAGCTGGGGTGTCTGTCGGGCTTCTCTGGCTGCTGGAGCTCAGCGGCCAAGGCTTCCCTTCTGCTCTGGGCTCCACAGCTCCGCCATTTTGGTCATTCTGTCTGTTTTTCTGTAACAGACATCCAGCGTTGCTGATTGGTCGCACCCGGACGGCCGCCACCAATTACAGAGAGACAGAGAAACACGATAGGGTAATTATATGGTAGACTAGATGTGGGCCGATTCTAGTGCATCGGGTATTCTAGAATATGTATGTAGTTGACATACTGGGACTGACAGAACTTGTTCAGTCAACGTGAGTGAACTACATATATATATATATATATATATATATTAGCAGCTGTATGGTATATGGCGGTACATTACAGTACATGTATAGCAGCACTATAGTATATGGCGGTACATTATAGTACATGTATAGCAGCGCTATAGTATATGGTGGTACATTATAGCACATGTATAGCAGCACTATAGTATATGGCAGTATATTACAGTACATATACAGGTGCACTATGGTATATGGTGGTACTTTATAGCACATGTATAGCAGCGCTATAATATATGGCGGTACATTACATTACATGTATAGCAGCACTATAGTATATGGTGCTACTTTATAGCACATGTATAGCAGCACTATAGTATATGGCAGTACATTACAGTACATGTCCAGGATTGATGGATGGAGGCGTGGGGCAGGATGGAGCAAGCAGGGCAGGATGGAGCGAGTGGGGGAGCAGGATGGATGCGGGTGGGGGGCAGGATGCAAGGAGTGGGGCAGGATAGAGCGAGTGGGGCAGGATGGAGCGAGCAGGGCAGGATGGACCCGGGGGGGCAGGATGGAGTGAACGGGGCAAGATGGAGGCGGGGGGGCAAGATGGAGGCGGGGGGCAGGATGGAGCGAGCGGGGCAGGATGGAGTGAGCGGGGCAGGATGGATGGATGCAGGGGGGCAGGATGGATGTGGGGGGGCAGGATGGAGCGAGCGGGACAGGATGGATGCGGGGGGGGGGGGACAGGATGGAGCCGAGGGGGGGGCAGGATGGAGCCGGGGGGGCAGGATGGAGCCGGGAGGGGCAGGATGGACCTGGGGGGGCAGGAGCATGACTGTCAGTGAAGCAGCAGCCGCACAAACCTCTAAGCAACTAAGACACATCCTTGCTATTCTTCTAACAACCTCCCGCACACAACCCCCAGTATACAGCAGGAGGGTACACACAGCCCCCAGTATACAGCAGGAAGCCGCACACAGCTCCCAGTATTACAAAACAAGTCCTCTCATAGTCTCTGTATTACACCAGGAACTCACACATAGCCCCTGTATTACACTTGAAGCCTCACATAGAAGATGTATTAGAGCTTCTGCCCCACGTAGCCCCTGTATTACACCACGAGCCCACACATAGCCTCTGTATTACAGTAGGAGCCTGCACATAGCCCCTGTATTACACTTACAGCCTGTGCCCCCACATAGCCCCTGAATTATACCAGGAACCCACACATAGCCCCTATATTAAACCAGGAGCCCACACATAGTCCCTGAATTACACATGCAGCCTGTGTATCTCAGCAGAGAGAAGCAAGACTTTAATAACCCAGTCTATTTTGTTACAGCTAAGAACATTTAGTTTCATCCTGTGCAACATTGCGGACTACAGCAAGTGTACAATATAAGTCTTGTTTAGTTCAGTATACAAATGTAAAACCGGTTGTAGCACCGGTTGTAGCCTGCTATGTCAATTTGGCACCAAAAAGAAGAACATTTTCACAATTCCCGCCAAAAAGTGTGTACACAGGGCCCAAGTGTATTGCGCAATAGATCCAAAAGACATGGGCCCATAGCAGGTCTGTTCAATCACAGGGGAGTAGTGAATTTGTTGGTGACTGTAGTCACCCAATAGCAGTCTCCTCAGTCGCAGGAAAAAAGTCCAACACATGCCGACTCCACCCGAGGATGTCTCTTTCAGTACGATTCTCCATTCAGTAGCAAGCCGTGATAAGGAGCTATCACAGTCCAACCAGCTAACGGATAGTCTCGATCAGTTCCAAAAAAGCTGAAAAAGGGAAAGAGAGCTGGCTACCTCACGTCCACAATCTGCTCACTTGCTGTACAGACTGCTTGGGATATGCCAGGGCCGAGTGTAGTGACCCAGTCCAGACTGTGTATGTTCCTTTACGTACCTCTGGACCATGAGTAAGCCTTTACACACTGAGTCTTAAATATGCAGTTCAGGTAAATCCATTTATACCCAGTGTACTTTGCATGCATTTTTCCAGATATGTTTCATTTGTTATATAAATGCACTTTTCATTTGCTGTGCTCCAGCATATCTGTGTATATGATTTATATCTCTTACAATGTGAAGATATGACATGAGAATTGAAAGTTCAGTAGGGGGAGGTGTAATATACAATAATTAGATCTGTCTCTTTAAGAAAACTAGGTCTGGTGTATCATGGGTAATGATAGGAAGGAGGTGTGAAGTTAAGTTTTAGTTTCAGTTTGGAGCATGCTGAGGAAAGACTGTTATGTTATATGATGGAGAAAGATGGAAGAATAAAGTACAGTTAAAGTTTACCCTTGTGAATTCCTCATATCATGTGGACATTACAACTGGCGACGAGGATGGGATATAACCACTGGCTGCTGTGAGTACTGATCCCTGTTTACTGCTTCACAAACCAGCATCACTGAGAGACTCCATCATGGCTGAATACTTACACACCTTCCCAAAGTTTGATATGATTAATGCTATTAATCTCTCCCATAACTGGAGAAAATGGCTAAACAGATTTGAGAACTTTCTAGAAGCCGTGGATATAGAAGAGGAGAAAAGAAAGAAAGCCGTGCTCCTACATTGTACAAGCTCAGGAGTTTATGATGTATACAGCACATTAACTGCAGCCGAGACAGACACTTACAGCAACTGCACCAAAGCTCTCACTGACTACTTCAACCCCAAACAAAATCTCATATTGATATTGATGCCCTGAGGAAGGTGCTGGGACAGCACTGAAACGCGTAGGTGTGATGAAATAAAGGACATTCTTATGATAATAACCCTCTTGTGAAATCCTTTGGAAAAGAGCAGCAGCGCGGACCATGGACACCATTTCCAGTTTTGTCTCCTAATTTCCCGCGGTTTTGGCGTTTGGTGGAGGTTCTGCAGCAGCTGCCTCATGCTTTCATACTGGTTGTGAGTCTCGCAACCAGAAAAGGTGAGTGGATAGCTTTATAATCCACATAGAAACATTCAGTGTCCTTTTCATAAGGCACAAACTGCGCCTCTTTGTATCTCCTTCTTTTTTAGTTTGTGCTCCTACATTGTACAAGCTCAGGAGTTTATGATGTATACAGCACATTAACTGCAGCCGAGACAGACACTTACAGCAACTGCACCAAAGCTCTCACTGACTACTTCAACCCCAAACAAAATATCAGATATGAAAGATACAAGTTCAGAATTGCTAAGCAGCTTCCGGAAGAATCCATAGACACCTATGTCACCCGGCTGAGAGAGCTGGCACATGGAAGTGCATTCACCGATGTAGATGATGAAATTCTAACTCAAGTAATTGTCACCTGCTCATCCAATAACATAAGGCGCAAAAGCTCTGCAGCAGGATCTCTCTACATGATTTACTCAAAATGGCCCATGCTATAGAAACAGCAGATCATCAGCCTACCGCCATGGAGAGTGGGGATAAGTTACATGTGCATAATCTCAAGCATAAGAATGCACAAGACAAGCAAACCCCGAAACAGAGGAAATGCTATAGATGTGGACAGGATTTCCCTTACCACCTGAACAAATGTCCAGCTATAGGACAGACATGCGGTGAATGTGGAAAAGGGAATCATTTTGCAGCTGTCTACAGGTCAGCACAGTACAAGTCTTCTCTGCCTCTAACAAAGCCCGCAAGTATAAAAATGGTAAATCAGGACACAGAAGAAATGTCTGGGGCGGAAAATTATGTGTTCACCACTTCTGCCACTGGCTCAGTACAGTCTCCCTGCATCACACTCCCAATCTGCAACACCAATATCACCTTTACAATAGATACGGGTGCTTCAGTGGATATTATAGACAGCACTGCATATGAACAATTGAAAAATAAGCCAGTTTTACAGCAAGTGAATACTAAAATATTTCCATATGGATCTACAACACCTCTAGCCACAAGAGGACAATTTGACACGGAAATCGGCTATAAAGAAAACAGGCAGAAAACCACTTTTCACATATTACAAGGATCGGGAGGCTGTCTTCTCAGCTATCACACTGCATTGAAGCTAGGTCTCATCCAGATTATTCATACCATAACTGACCCGGCAGATATGGATGTACAGGCCATGGTAAACAGTTTTCCCTCCTTATTTAGTGGTTTGGGGAAATTAAAGGAATCTCAAGTACATCTTCATGTGGACGACAGTGTTCGCCCGGTAGCCCAACCACATAGACGCATTCCTTTTCACCTGAGAAAGAAGGTAGAAAAAGAACTTCAGTTCCTCATGGATGAGGATGTCATTAGGGATGAGCGAGTCTACTCGTTACTATTTGTTACTCGCCGAATAGTAGGGTACTCGGGCTACTCGTTACTCTGCGAGTTTCCTAGAGATTTCTCGCTCAGAGTCCAATGTAAAATAAGGGAAATGCAACTCCTCTGCTGCTGGACCCTATAAAAAGGTTTGGCAGCAGAGGAAAAACCTGCAATTCCCTAATTCATTGTTTAGAAGCATGCGGTAAAAAGCCGTAAGCTGTAAAATCAAACCAGATTCTCCCAGATTGCCCTGGTCCGGAGCAATCCGGTACCATAGAGTACCATGTTGTGGTGCGCCGGATTGCACCGGACCGAGTGAATCCGGTTTTGACTGATTTTTCGAATCGTACCCTAAACCGGATTCTCACGGATTTCCCCGGTCCGGAGCAATCCGGCGCCCCGTAGCATGGGATTCTATGGTACCAGATTGCACCGCAGCAGGGCAATTCGGGAGAATCCGGTTTGAATTTATAGCTTACAGCTTTTTACCGCCGGCTTCTAAACAATGAATTAGGGAATTGCAGGTTTTTCCTCTGCGGATAGACCTCTTTATAGGGTCCAGCAACAGAGGAATTAATCGCAATACTCGCTTCACCATTGACGTAACCAGGACTTGCTATACTCGTAACGAGTACCGAGTATCGGGACCTACTCATTACGAGTCTAGAGAGTCTGCATATTTCAGTACTCGCTCATCCCTAGATGTCATTGAAACTGTTACTGGTCCCACTCCATGGGTCTCTCCACTTGTGGTAGTTCCAAAACCAAACACTGCTGAGCAGGTGAGACTGTGTGTTGACATGCGCTTACCCAACACCGAGAGAAAGACATATCTCACCCACGATTGATGACATCATTAATTTATTAAATGGAGCGCCCGTCTTTTCAAAGCTCGACCTCAATAAAGGCTATCACCAATTAGAACTGAGTCCAGAATACAGATACTTAACAACATTTTCCATACATGTGGGCCTCAGAAGATATAAAAGATTTACTTTTGGAGTCTGCTGAGCAGCAGAAATTATTCAGGATGCGATAAGGAGCGTCATTCAACACATTCCAAATGCTTTTTCTGAACCATCATTTTTATTTTTTTTAATATAAGAGGTGGTACATTGACAATTATGACCGTATAATAACATTAAATATCAAATGATAACATTAAGTATTCAAAACACTGCATGTCATAGTTAATAAACAGCAACATCCGCTTAGTAACAAAGTTTTTGAAAGTAGTAACTAGTACCCTTTAAACCCACCCTCCACCCTTTCTAGAGCACATTACTGCAGTTAGTGCATTCGTTTGATTGTGCTGTGGGTTAATTAAATGTGATTTTATGACTGAATTATGTACTTAAGTCTACCCAGTGAATCACCTAATTCTTCATTAGCATACCATGCTGAGGATCTATGTGCCGCCATAAGGGTTCCTATTTCAGCATCAGTGAACTCTAATTCTATAAATCGTCTCCATGTAAGAAAGAATTTTGGTGTTAATTTGCTAGGGTTACTCAATGCATCTAAAGATTCAATTGCAAGGACCTTTCGCAGCGAAGCTTTGACCTGTGTTAGGTCAGGAGGTCTATCATTAAGCCACAACTGCAACAAGAGCCTCTTTGCAGTTATAGCAATATAATGGAACAATGTAGGTGGTGGTTTCCTTCCCGTCACGTTACCCTGGTAGTGGAAAAGCCATACCATTGGGTTCAATTTTTCTAGTCCCTCGCACATACCCCTCACCCACTTTTCAACCGAGTTCCAATAGCTTCTAGATGCAGGGCAGGACCATAGACCATGTTCTAAATCTGTCATGTGTGATTTACATTTAGGGCAATTTACCCACCTCTCCTGTCTACCTGGTGTCGACGGTATATTGAACGCCTGTATTATCCCATGAATAATCCTGAATTGGGAGTCTCTCCAGCGTTCGTTATGTATGTATCTTCTGCAGGTCCCCCATCCCTCTATTATCTTCTGTGTGAGGTCAGGGTCTTTTATGTGTTTTTTCCACTTTGTGAAAAGAGTCACCTTTTTTGCTGGTCGTAGGTTTGTTTGTAAGGAGGCGTAAAGAGAGGTGATAGATATATCCTCATCTTTCATGGCCAGCAGCTTAGTCCACATATTGTCGCTGACCTCTCCCGAGATATCTCTCAGTTGTGAGAGAAGGTGGTGGTGTATCTGGCGGTACTGCATGACCTGAAATCGAGGGAGATTATAAGTCTGCATGACTTCGCTTTCAGTCATCCACCTTTTCTCGTCTATGACCATAAGATCACTCAAGGTTTTGACCCCTCTCTCCCTCCATGCCAAGAACAGGCTGTTTTCACGTCCTAGCGGAAAGGCTGGACATTTCCATGGGTTGAGTGATCTAGAAATTTTCCAGGACAAGTTCAATTTTGTCCTTACTCCCTTCCAGGTTGCTATCGTGTCTCTAAAAATTACCGTGTTCTTGAGAGTCTTAGGTAAATGAGGCAGTGGTGAGTGTAACAGAGCCGATAGTTCCCAGGGACTAGCAACTTCTCCCTCAAGGGCTATGTCTGAGTGTCTGTTGGTGTTCCTGATCCAGTCAAGGACATTACGTAAGATGCATGTCAAGTTATAGCCACGGACATCTGGAAGTTGAAGTCCACCCTCTTTTTTCGACCTCATCAACACGTCAAAAGTCAGTCGGGGTTTCCTTCCCCTCCACAGAAATCTCGAGAAGGTCTTATTCAATTTAGTTAAGTCTGTATGCTTTAACAGCATGGGGACATTTTGAAGCGGATATAGCAGTCTGGCAAAACTGACCATTTTAAGCAGATGGCATCTCCCCATAAGCATAAGTGGCAAATTGGCCCAACCCGCTAGCTCCTTCTCGATTTTTAAGAGAATTGGGATAAAATTCAGTCTATAAGTCTGGGTCGGATATCTGGCCAAATGGATACCAAGGTATTTGATACTATTTTTAGTGATTGGGATATCGCAGAAATGCGAGAGTTGTGAGAGTTTACTCTTGGAGTTAATGAACAACATCTCGCACTTCTCTTTGTTTAGACAGAATCCTGACTGTTTGCCCAAGGTTTCAATGGTTTCAAGTATGTGGGGGAGGTCCCTTTTTGGGTTTTGTACATATAAGACAATATCATCTGCGAAAAGTAGTAATTTGACTTCTTTGGTTCCTACTTTAAATCCTTCATATACGGAACTCTGTTCCAGATACAAAGCAAGAGGCTCTATGGCCAGATTGAAGAGCAGAGGTGACAATGGGCACCCCTGCCTTGTTCCTTTCTGTAAAGAAAAAGAATCCGACAAGTAACCAGGTGTACTAATACATGCCTTTGGATTGTTATACAATGCCTGAAGGTATTGCCTAAATGGTCCCACCATCCCAACAGAGTCTAAGACCCTTCCCAGCCATGACCACCTTACATTATCAAACGCTTTTTCTGCATCCAAGGTGATCACGGCTGGGTCCCCTCTCTCTTTTCCCGTCTTTTTTCCCATGACATCAATCAGGAGCATCGTTTTTCTAATATTGGTCGTTGTCGATCTCCCTTTAATAAAACCCGCCTGGTGTGGAGGTATTAGTTTAGGTATGATTGTCGCTAGTCTATCTGCCATTATCTTAGAAAGCAGTTTTAGGTCCTGATTTATCAGGGAGATCGGTCTAAAGCTTGCAGGATCTGTTAGTATCTTTCCTGATTTGGGTATAAGTTTAATGTGGGCCAAGTTCATTCTATCAGGGATAGGAGTTCCTTGAAGTATTGTATTAAATAAGTCTCTCAGGACTGGGGACACCTGGTCTTTAAGGGCTTTAAAGAATGCCCCATTGTAACCGTCGGGCCAGGAGCTTTGCCCGGATTTGTATTTCTAATAGCATTTTCTATCTCTTCCACCGTGATAGGACTATTTAAATATTGTTTGTCCTCTTCTGTCATTTTTGGTAAGCTTATCAATTGTAACAAGTCAGGTTGCACAGGTGTGTCAGAGTCAGTGTCTGAGTATAGAGATGCATAGAATTTCCCTAATGCCTGGCTAATGTCTTTGGGTGTGGTCCAGGTGTTGCCTCGTTTATCTATTATAGTTTGAATGGGGGAATAGATTTGTTTACCATGGGACAATCTTGCTAATAATCGGCCAGCTTTATCGCCGAATTTATGGAGATTAAGTTCTATTCTACTTTTATATATGTCTTCCCTTCTTTTTGCCCACATATCGAATTTTTCTTTAGTCTGCTGCCAGGTTACCTTATCAGGGTCAGCCATCGTACACTTATATCTGGAGTAAGCGTTTCTCAACTCCAGGCTAGCCGTTACAAATTGTTCTTTTATTCTTTTTTTCATCCCCATGCTGTAAGCCATTACATGACCTCTTAACACCGCTTTTGCTGTTTCCCAAAATAAGCAAGGGTCAGAGCGGTGATTCTCGTTGTCTCTTGAGTAGGCTGACCACCATTCTCTAAGGAGGGAAACGAAGTTTTCATCTCTGGTGTAAGTGTCTGGAAATCTCCACAAATAATCCGTGCCTTTTTCATAGGCGTCTTTGGATTCTAACACCATGGGCTATGATCAGAAATCACCATATCCTCAATTTTGATTTCAGTCAATCTCTGTAGTATATTGAGAGATGTGAAAAACATGTCTATTCTAGACCAAGACCCATGGGGGTGAGAAAAATGAGTATATTCTTGGTCAAGAGGGTGCATCATCCTCCATGCATCTGTCATATTTACATCCTTGAAAAGGGTGTCAAGGAAGTTGTCTGTTTGTGTCATCTTGGTGTCTGGCTTCTCCCCCCCAGAGCCGTTGAGTGTCTCCTATCGTCCTCTGCGTTTAGTACCATATTTAAGTCTCCTCCCACTATCCTGTTGTGTCCAACATCTGTCAAAGGTTTAGCTTGCAATCCCTGGCAGAAAGTTTTTTGGTTCGTATTTGGTGCATAGATATTATAGATAGAGAAGACGTCGTTCTGAATTTGAATGTTCATGTGAATCAGTCTACCCGCCTCGTCTATTTGTGTGGAGAGGACTTTATGTGGTAAAGATCTATGGATCAAGATTAAAACCCCTGCTTTCCTCTCTATCGCACTCGATCCGTAAACTTCCCCCACCCACAACTTCTTGAGTCGAAAGAAGTCCTCAGATGTCAGGTGGGTCTCCTGTAGCAAGGCAACATCCGTTCGTAATCGTTTGAGATGACGTAATATCATCATGCGCTTTGCTGGAGAGCGCATTCCCTTTACGTTCCAGGAGACCCACCTAACCATCCCCTCCACCACGTATCAATAATTCTGACCAGTGATGTCCTATACGCCATCTATGTAGCTTTCTCCATGACTTTTGCCAAGAAAGAATAGTTAAGATCCATGAAATACACTGATATGATTTCGTACTGCTAGATACGCCTCTAGATGCCCTCCCCCCTCCCAATGTCCCCCCCATTAATCTGATCTCTTCTCCTCTCCTTTTCTGTCGTAGTAGTTGACTTCTCTTCTTCCCACCAATACAGCCCATAAATCAGCATCCCATCCCGCCACAGCAACCGGCAAATGATTAATGATGCATTTTTATTTTCCAATGCGCCCCTATCTTTCCCTTTCCATTCTCTTTCCTGTTTCACTTCTGTCTCTTCTTCTTTTTTCAGTCCCCCCCCTCCTTCGTCAGCCCTCATTTCTTCCTCTTGTTAGATCTCTTTCCCTCCTCTCTCCTCCCCCCTATGCATCCGCCAAGCCACTATTTCGGACATAGCAGCAATGGCGTCGTGAGAATTTGTCACCCTAGGTGAGACTGGTGGTTACCTGAGAAGTAGATTGGAGCCGTGGGTCTCCATGCATTATGACAGTAACGGACCCTCCGGCTGCTATGTGCAATCACTTTTTTGTCAGTAATAACCACAATACCCAACTCTCCCTCCCCCTCCCACATCCAGTCCCTGGATATCGTCGATATCAATAAAGATTGACTCAAAGGTGACCTGTAAAAGTTCGGAAACTGGTCCATGTTCGTGGAAATGGTGTTACGTGTCTTTCCTTCTTTCTTCTCTCTCCGTCGTCAATAATCCTGTAGGGAAGGAAGTGAAGAAGAGGGAGAGGAAGAAAAAAAAAAAAAAAAAACAGCAACACACTCAGCAAGTAAACAAGTCAAGACTGATGGTGAGGTGGGGGAAAGAGGTGGGTCCCGAAAGGGAAGAGGTCAAGGATGAGGTCCGCTGGTTCAAGAGTCCAACTAGAAGACTGTCGTATATGAAGGGAACAGTGCAGTCTTAAAGCTCCATGGGTTGTCAATATCATGGTGAGGTCAAGTTCCGTTCCCCCTCATCAGCATCAACAAGTTCCAATATGTCCACTCAGTCTGACAGGATCGCCAGTTTTACTTCTTCTTTTGCCATCGAGATCCCGTCTGGCGCTGCTGTCTAGGAGTTTCACTTCTGGATGATGATTTCTCGTTCGTCACATTGGATCGCAGCCTGTATGCCCTCACCGATTCTCGTTCTTCCTCTGGTTCCGCTACTGAAATTGATAATGAGCGTGGTCTATCCGCGACAGCATTTGGGGATGCCCCATCTTTTGGTGAGCGAGTATTATTTAAGATCGCAGCCATGGCATCTTCTGGATCTGTGAACGTTAAGAGTGACCCATCTCTGGATCTAAACCTCAAGGTGGCGGGGAAATTCAGCTGGAAACGTATGTTTCTTTTATATAGTATGGAGCACGCTTCACTTAAGGCTCTTCTGCGGCGGGATACCTCCACCGAGTAATCTGCAAAAACCAACACTTTTTGGCCAAGTAATGTCAGAGGAAGTTTTCTGGCCTTATAAGCCCTTAGTATTTCTTCTTTATCTCTGTGATTTAAAAATTTTGCAATGGAGTGTCTTGGTTTGTTGTTAATATTTCTAGGTGCGGACGGGCTCTTAGAAGCAGCCGGTGTAGTGGACATATTGTCTCTGGGCGGCCCAAGCCTGTGTGTTCGCTCTGTTTTACATCTATGTTGCAGGCCCAGGGCTTTGGGAAGGTCCACCTCAAAGATTTCCATAAGTTGATCTGGTGGGATAGACTCAGGCAGACCCACTATTTTGAGATTGCTCCGTCGCGACCTATTCTCCATATCTTCTAATTTTGAGAAGGCATACTCGGAACGTTTTTGTAGTGTCACTATTTGATCTTCAAGTTCAAGGATTCTATCTTCAGCCGATCCAATTCTTGCCTCTGTCTCTCTTAGCCTCTGATCGTGTGCTTCTACTCTTTTCTTAAGGTCTTTGGTAGAGGCAGCTACCATGTCAGCTATTGCTGCCTTAAACTCCTCGGCCATATGTGTGGCCAGTTCCTTGGCTAGTACTTTATAGTCTATAGTTTGTGTTTGCATCCATCCCATGGTTTGTGTTCCCTGCATCCCATGTGCTGCTTTTCCCATCATTACCCCAGGCTGGGCATGGCTCACAGTATCCCTTGGCTCCATCTGCTGCTCCCCTTCCTGATCCACATCACCCCACATGTTCCCGGGGGCTGTGTCTCTGGGCTGCTTCCCCTCAGTGTACCTTATCTCCTCTGTTGTGTGCCCGGGTGGTCCGGTTTCCTCCCGATCGGGGCTCCTGTCCCGTTCCTCATCGCTGCATGCAGCGTGGGCGCCATCAGTTGCGGCCTCATGTTGTGGGAGAGACCGGCCGCTCTCCCCCTTCCTCAGCACGTACCGGTCCATCTTTGTACCCGTCGGGTCTCCCGCGTCTCCTTCACCAGCCCGCTGCTAGTTTTGGTGTCGGGAGGTCAGTGGGCGCCTGGATGGGGCCGGATTGCCGCGGCGGGTCCCGGAGCTTCCCTAGAAGCGGCTGGTCATGGCGGCGCCGGAACCGGAAGTTCCAAATGCTTTTAATTGCAGTGATTACATACTTGTGTTTGGTAAAATTCAAGCTGAACATAATCGTGCGCTATACAACATCTTCGAATGCCTGCTCTCTGCTGGACTCACTTTAAACAAAGAAAAATGCGAATTTGAAAGGAGTTCATTAGAGTTCTATGGTCACATCTTCTCGGCAAAAGGAGTACAACCTGATCCTAAAAAAAGTAGAATCCATCAAGACAGCCTCAATTCCACAAACTGCCAGTGAAGTACGCACTTTTCTTGGAATGGCAAGCTATTGTGCTAGATATATTCCAATTTTTTCAACTATCAGCAGTCCATTAAGAGAACTTACAAAGCAAAATTGTGTCAATGGTCCCAAGGCTGTCAGACCTCTTTTGAAACAATTAAAAATGAACTTTGCTCAACCACTACCATGGCTTATTTTGATCCGGCACTTCGAACCGAATTAATTGTGGACACCAGTCCCGTGGGTCTGGGTGCTATCTTAGCACAATATAAGGATAATAATCAAGATCCTCACATCATTTCTTATGCAAGTAAAAGCTTCACAAGTACTGAAAAGAAATATTCACAACCTGAAAAAGAAAGCTTGGCAGTTGTCTGGGGATGTGAACACTTTCACTTATTTCTCTATGGAGCTCCCTTCACCATCGTCACCGACCATCAAGCACTTCTTATGATCTTTGGAAATCCCAAAGCTAAAATGCCTGCACGCATTGAACGATGGGGTCTACGTCTACAGTACTATAACTACAAAATTGTTCACAAACCTGGAAAATTCAGCAATCCGGCTGACTATCTTTCAAGACATCCTATGAATGATGCCTCATCTGAGCGTTCCTCCATTGAAGAATACATACGCCTCATCACAGCTTATGCAGTGCCTAAGGCACTCTCCATTGATCACTTTGTGAATGCAACGAGTGACAAGACGCTATGTGCCTTAATACAAATCATACAAAATTGAAGGTGGCATGAAATCCAAAAAGAAAAATTTCCCGATTCTGAGATTGATCTGAAGGAATTAAAACTATTCTCAAGTGTACGGGAGGAATTATCAGTCACTGAAGAACACCTCATTCTTCGAGGTACCAAACTGGTTGTACCTAAGACTTTGCGCATCTTAGTCATACAGATAGCACATGAAGGTCATCTGGGAATTGTTGGTACTAGAAAATTACTAAGAGAAAAAGGGTGGTTCCAAACATGGATCAATTGGTGGAAGAGAAGGTTAGGCACTGCTCCACCTGTCAATTCATTACTCCATCATCAAATATAGAACCATTACAAATGTCTCTGCTACCCACTGCTGTCTGGGAAGAAGTGGCAGTCGACATATATGGACCATTACCCAATGGCCAGTACATTCTAGTAACAATTGATGAATATTCTAGATACCCTGTCATTTCTTTCATATCTTCAACATCTGCCACCAGTGTCATACCAGAACTGGATGACCTATTCTCAGCATATGGCATCCCAAGAGTGGTTAAAACAGACAATGGACCTCCGTTCAATGGAGATGTGTTTACACAATTTTCTGAATACTTGGGGTTCAGTCACAGGAAAATCACACCTTGCTGCCTCAAGCCAATGGTATAGTAGAATGTTTCATGCGCACTATGGGGAAAAGAATCAAGGCAGCGAGTCTGGAGCACACCCCGCTGAAACAGTCATTATACAAATTCATGCGCAATTATCGCAATACGCCACATTCTACTACTAATGCTGCTCCAGCTCATCTAATGTTCAACAGAACTCTGCGCATACGTATCCCTGAAGCGACCAGTCATCCCTTACCAAGTGACTCCTCTGTGCAATTAGAAGACTCTTCTAGCAAACAAGCTATGAAACGTTTTGCAGACAGAATGCGAAGGGCACAATCGAATGTCATCAAAAAAGGGGATATTGTCGTCGTATTGTCAAAAACCAACCAAGAAGACCTCAGCTACATATAATCCTGCACAATACAATGTTACTGATAAGAAAGGCAGCATGGTCACAGCTGAGCGAAATGGACACTTCATAACTCGAAATTCATCACATTTTAAAATCATACCGCAAAATGATGGTAATGATCTTCCTCTGGTGGAAGAATTGGCACTCGATGGTGGAGAGGACCACCCGGAAGTGAACAACTCTTCAATAATGGACACACTCACTGAGCCCAGACGCTATCCAACATGAGAAAGGAGGGCTCCATCGCGGTTTATTGAAGAAGTATAAAAGAGAAAAGAAGAAAAAATATACATAATTCTTTTTGGTTGTTTTTTTTCCTTCCTTGCCTGATTACAATAGACTAAATAGGCCAAAACCGACAAATATCTTTCTTGGACATTTTCACATTGTTACATTGTCAGTGTATTTCTTCTAGCTTGTTAAAAAAAAAAAGGGGGATGATATAATGTACAATAATTAGATCTGTCTCTTTAAGAAAACTAGGTCGGGTGTGTCATGGGTAATGATAAGAAGGAGGTGGGAAGTTATGTTTTAGTTTCAGTTTGGAGCATGCTGAGGAAAGACTGTTATGTCATATGATGGAGAAAGATGGAAGAATAAAGTACAGTTAAAGTTTACCCTTGTGAATTCCTCATATCGTGTGGACATTACAGGAGTTACCTCCAGTCTCTTGTCTGGACAGACAGAGCTGGGAAAGTCCCCAGTCTGGCACATGATGGCACAGGGAGCAGAGCACATGTGGAGACTCCCTTACCAAAAGATTTCCTGTCAGGCCTCAAGGCCTAGCTTCCTTCTATGTCTTCCACAGACAGTGTGCTAAAAACTTTCTACCCTGGATCCTCATTGTATGGAACTACATGTGCTTCCACAGATGTATTTCTGCATGTTCTGTGACAAGCTGGGAAATTACTCTAGGAATCTCAGGTCTGTAAACCTCTCTTTCTATATATAATCTCCTGCATAAAGCTACAAAAAGACAGAACTGCTTTATCACAACTTGCAAACCCTGGTCTTTGGTTTTTAAAGCTTCGGAATATCAATTCCATGTCATACTCTAACTCTGAACTGTCTCTGCTGTGGACTACCAATATGAACTGTGAAGTATTTCCTCTATGTTATATTTCCCCGTTATGCTGACGTTAAGCAGCTGTTATCCTCAAGACAGCATTATTTTGGTCAGTCGACCATTGCACTCATGCAAGGTGCAGCTTTGCCTTGATTAAAAAGGGAAGGCATTACTAATGCAGGACACCAGCCTCCAATCACTAAACACCTCCTTAATCTTGGAGGGCAGCGGACCACTGGCTGTCCTGCACAATGAATAGGATTCACATAGAATGCTATTCACACAGGTTACTACAATGTGTGCCCAGTCTCTTACATTAGCCCCTATCTCAGTAGGCAGGCTGTTTCTGGCACTACAACACTGCTACCTGCCAGAACAAATATCCCATATGGCCTAGCTGCACCCTGCAATATAAAGAGTTTACTGGATCAGTAAAGAGCAGAGAGCTCCACTCCGACTCAGACGCCAGCAAGGTGGAGGTGAGGTACTGATATGGGCTGGTATCATCCAAGATGAACTTGTGGGACCTTTTTGGGTTGAGGATGGAGTGAAGCTCAACTCCCGGACCTACTGCCGGTTTCTGGAAGACAACATCTTCAAGCAGTGATACAGGAAGAAGTCGGTATCGTTCAAGAAAAACATGATTTTCATGCAGGACAATGCTCCATCACATGCATCCAACTACTCCACAGCGTGGCTGGCCAGTAAAGGTCTAAAAGAAGAAAAAAATAATGACATGGCCCCCTTGTTCACCTGATCTGAACCCCATAGATAACCTGTGGTCCCTCCTAAAATGTGAGATCTACAGGGAGGGTAAACAGTACACCTCTGGGAACAGTGTCTGGGAGGCTGTGGTGGCTGCTGCACACAATGTTGATCGTAAACAGATCAAGCAACTGACAGAATCTATGGATGGAAGGCTGTTGAGTGTCATAATAAAGCAAGGTGGCTATTTTGGTCACTCATTTTTTGGGGTTTTGTTTTTGCATGTCAGAAATGTTTATTTCTAAATTTTGTGCAGTTATATTAGTTTACCTGGTGAAAATAACCAAGTGAGATGGGAATATATTTGGTTTTTATAAAGTTGCCTAATAATTCTGCACAGTAATAGTTACCTGCACAAACAGATATCATCCTATAGCCAAATTAAAAAAAACCCACTCCAACTTCCAAAAATATTAAGCTTTGATATTTATGAGTCTTTTGGGTTGATTGAGAACATAGTTGTTGAATGAATGAATAAATAAATAAATAAATAAAGGGGGGCGTGTCCTGCTTCAGAACATGATGGACACTTAATCCCGGAGCTCTGCAAGAGGGGGGCCTTTTACACGTTGTTTACCGGCTTCCCGTGCCTCGTACTGACACATAACCGGTAGTGAAGCGTTCCCTATCCGGCCGAGATGCCCAGAACCGGTTCTCGCTCACGGGCGTCATCTCAGAAGCTCACAAACTACTTTACAGCGGAACGCCCGGAGCTGCTACCCGCAGGTAAAATGGCACCTGAGAAAGACATTACCTCTCGCTCCCCACAGACCCACAGACCCCTCGTTCCCCCGGAGCAGTCTCGGCGGGACTCAGGCGCCTTTACCCCCCCGGTCACGCTTGATTCTATACAGGGACTCCTGGAGGGTCTGCGCAGATCCATGAGGGAAGATATACGGAGCATTGTGGGAGAAATGCGGGCCGACATTACGCAGTTGTGGAGCGTACAGGCCATATCGAGACCAAACTGGCGGAATTCGCAGTGGCACATGATGAACTTTCCGACGGGGTCCACGATCTAGAATTAGACGTCAATGACATGAAGGCCTCCATGTGTGCCATGGAGGATAAGCTTCGCTGTGGTAACTTGAAGGTCAGAGGGGTCGAGGAGGCGGTGGGAGAAGACGTCGCACTAGAGACTGTTCTACCATTCTTCCGCCGCATACTTCCTGACGCACCACCGACAGACTTTGGTGTTGAAAAAATATATCGCCTTCCCCAATCTAACCGCATCAGCAGCGATGTTCCTCGGGACATTATGGTACATTTCACTATACCAAAGATGAGAGATGCCCTTATCTTCGCCCTGCGTAGGAAACCGATCACAGAGGAGCCTTTCAATACCTGGTCTCTGCTACAGGATCTCTCCCCTGGCACCCTCGCTAGAAGGAGAGACTTCGCTCCGTATTGTGCTGTACTGAGACAAAAGAACATTCTCTACGCCTGGGCGTCCCCAGTTAATGTCTCCTTTCGGTACAAGGGCACACGCCACTGCTTTACTTCGGCGTCTAAGATGCGAGGCGCATTGGTGGACTGGGGCCTGATGGATAAACGGGGATCCCCGCCTAAGGGCTCCTCTTCTCCGGTGTACCGAAATTCGAAGGTGAACTCTAACCGCTGATCCCGTGACACCTGCAGTGGCACTAACGGGGCCCTCCTCTTGTGGAAGATCTCCCTTTTGGGATATTGGAACTGCCCATATACCTTGGGTGACTCCCTTGGTGTGTGGGATAGTTTAGACGTACACCTCCTGACCTGCCCCGTCCCCTGTTTCCAGCTGGGGGGACAAGGGGGCTGGGTCTTTTTTTGTGTACGGTCCCCAGCTCACCAGTTGTGAGCGCTCAGAAGTTTACATTTCTGTTGGCTGTTTGTTTATACCTCTGTTTCCCCCTCCCCCCTCTTACTTGCGCTCTCTTTTCCCCCTTAGTGGGGTCTCTTCTACCTGCCCTACTCCTCTCTCTCTTGCTATTACTATTTTCATCTCTTCCTCTGTTTCTTGCTTTGCTTTGTTCTTTTCACTTACTCGTCTCTTTACCAGTCGTTCCTTGCCTGCATACCGTCAGACCAGACTGGGGCTTGTACGTGGTGTGTGGGAGGTGATATGAGCTTTAAAATTGTGTCGTTAAATGCCAGGGGCCTCAATTCACCGGCCAAAAGATCCTTCCTGTGGAGGGAGGCTGCTCGTTCCAGAGCTGATATTTTGTGCGTGCAGGAAACACACCTCCTGCAAGGGGATAATAGACGGCTGTCACACCCCAAATATCCTAATATCTACTTTTCCAACAATGAGGCGAAGAAAGCGGGGGTGTGTCTAATGGTTAGCTCCACTCTGCAATTTGAATTTAAAAGGGTGATAGTGGATCCAGCTGGGCGATATCTCATCCGGGTTTGTGTTATATCTGGGGTCCCGTTCACACTTGCGACGGCCTACGCCCCCAATTTGGCCCAGATGAAGTTTTTGAGGTCACTCTTTTCCAGGTTGCGGGAAGAGGCGGGAGGCCATATGATACTCTGTGGTGATTTTAACACGGTGATGGAAGCTCGCCTCGATTCTTCTGCCCCACTAGCCCGCCCGAGGGGGGACCTCCTCCCTCTCTCCCGGGAGTTCCGCCTCCATGACATCTGGCGCTACCTCCATGCGGGGGAGCGAGATTACACCTTCCATTCTGGCCCCCATGGATCCTACTCCAGGATTGATTTTTTCCTGGTTGGGGATGGGTCCTTGGAAGTGTGCCGGAAGGCGGAGGTAGGTGTGATCACGTGGTCTGACCACCCCCGGTGTCATTGGAGGTGGCTCTGGGGGGGGTGGGGAGAGGCCGAGGATGTGGCGCCTGGGCCCGGACCTCCTTCTGGATCAGGATGTGGTGGAGACAACTGGAGGAAACATTGAGTCCTTCTTCGTCGTTAATGACAACGGTGAGGTCTCGGACGAGACCCTCTGGGCCTCCCATAAGGCAGTCCTGAGGGGGCAATTACTCCAGATGGCGGCGCGACGCAAGAGAACCAGGGATGCACAGAGACGGGAGTGGGTGGACCAAATCCAAGCCCTTGAAACGACAAATAAAACATCCCCATCCGCATCCCTATTAACACAGATCACTTCCCTTCGGACTCAATTAAGATCCCTTATGTTAAGACAATATGAGGTGGGTCTCCGTAAAATGAGGACTTTCCTATTACGCCATGGGGGATAGGGCAGATAAATTACTTGCTAGATCGACTAAAAAAACGTGAACTCAGATCGACTATAACAGCAATGCTAGACTCTGAGGGTCGGCGGGTCAGAGACCCGAGGTCTATAGTGGAGGTTTTTGCCTCTTATTACTCGTCCTTGTACAATTTGGGATCGGACCCCGATACTCCTCAACCCACTGGGGCATTGATAGATGATTTCTTGAGTGAAATACAGTTCCCAGAGTCCCCCTGATGTCCTTGAGTCTCTCAATCGCCCATTCTCCCAGCCAGAAATACTAAAAGTCATATCGACATTGAAGTCAGAAAAGGCCCCAGGGCCTGACGGCTTTATTAATGACTATTATAAATGCTTTGCCAAGTCCATCTCCCCATTCTTGCTGAGATTATTTAATGAATGGAAAGCCAGGGGATCTATTCCGACGTCGGCTCTTGAGGCGACAGTAGTAACGATATTGAAGCCTGGTAAAGACCCGGAGAAACCTGAGAATTATCGCCCGATCTCACTGCTTAATACTGACGTAAAGATCTATTCTAAACTGTTGGCTCTACGAATGGCAGAGGTGGTACCTCTGCTGGTCGGGGCGGACCAGGTGGGGTTTGTGGCTCGCCGACAGGCAAGAGATGGCACGAGGCGAATGCTGGATTTGATTGAATTGGCGGAGAGGAGGGGCCTCCCCAGTGCATTCTGTCCTTAGACGCCGAAAAAGCGTTTGACAGGGTGCACTGGGGATACCTGGAAAGAGTTCTGCGAGGATTCGGGCTGGAGGGCCCGATCCTGACGGCAGTCCTGAGCTTATACTCTAATCCCTCTGCTAAGGTGTTCACCTCAGGCTATCTCTCAGGTCAGTTTAAGATCACAAATGGGACCAGATAGGGGTGTCCCCTGTCCCCCTTGATCTATGCCCTGGCGGTCGAGCCGCTGGCCGTTTCCCTCCCGCTCCGACCGGATCCTAGAGGGGATACAGGTGGGGGGGAAGAGTAATGTTGTAGATTATATGCCCATGACATTATCATCTCCTGCTCCAAGCCGGAAGTATCCCTGCCGAGGGCTTTGTCTTTGCTTTCTTCATTTGCTCAGGTGTCATACTATAAGCTCAATGCGGCTAAATCCCTGGTTTTCCCGTCAATATCCCCCCAGATCAGGCTGCAACTCTCTCGGGCTCTCTTCCATTTAGATGGTCTCCTAAGGGCATCCCGTATTTGGGAATAACGTTGTGTCCCTCAGCTGAGCTTGTGAAGCGTAACGTGAACCCTCTTCTGGAAGCACTGGAGAGAGCAGCGGATCCTAAGGGCTTCAGCCCCTTTCCTGGATTGCCCGAATCCAGGCATTTAGAATGTCGTGGCTGCCTAAACTTCTTTATCTATTTAGATGCATTCCTCTGATCTTCCCTGCAAAATTGCTAGCCCGATTACAGAGGGGGGTGAATCGATACATCTGGGCCTCGGGTCATCCCAGAGTCCAGAGACGTGTGATGTAAGAAAGATGAACAGGGGAGGTATGGGCGTGCCGGACGTAGCCTCGTACTATAGAGCTTCTCTTTTGGAGATCGCTGGGCTGTGGTGGGCGGAGGAGAGACTCTTGGGCTGGGCAAGAATAGAGGCCGTCTGTGGTGAGAGGTGGGTCCCTGAAAGATTTGCTGGTGGGCGGAGGCATTGGGCCCGGTGGACTCAAAGGGCCTTCTGGGTATGATGGAGGCGGTGGTGAGGGCTTGGAGACGTGCTCCGGAGAGATGGACCAAAGTGCAGGTGGCGGAGATTTCGCTGGGATCTCTCTGTCTGCATATTCCCCATTGAGAGTGTCGAATTGGATAGCTCAGGGACTGCGAACCCTGGCTGACCTGGTTGGCCCTTCTGGCGCGATAGCTGGAGAGGACCTTGGGGCTCGATCTCCGTCTCTCCGGCGCACCTACTTCCAGCTATACCAAGTTTCCCATTTTATGGCGGCCAGGTGTGACAGGGTGTGGTGGACGGCGCCAGTGCCTTCCCCCTTCGGTCCCTCCCGACAGCGGGCCATAATGCTTCCGGGGGCCTCGCCAAGTTGTACGCGGGCCTCCTGGATGAGGGGACACCCATGGCTCCGTCATACAGGAAGAGGTGGGAAGAGGAATTAGGGTTTACGGCAGATGAGGAGGATTGGGACAATGCTGTGCAGGTTCTGTCCAGGGCGACTAAATGTATAAACCATCTCGAACAACTCAAGAAGTTACACTTACGATGGTACCTTCCCTCGGTGAGAGTCGCGGCTTTTGGCGCCGGATCGTCCCCTTGTGCTGGAGGCTGTGTGGTCAGAGGGGAACACTGGCTGATATATGGTGGAACTGCCCACGGGTGACACAATTTTGGGCCCTAGTGGAGGGGCTGTTGAGGTCCCTAATGGAGGTGTTTGTTCCCCTCACGCCACAAATGGCTCTCTTGCATATAGGTCTGATGGGTCTTCCACCGGTACCCCGCCTGGTGGCCTCCTTCGTTCTGATTGCAGCGAGGTTTTGCGTTGCGTCTAACTGGCGCTCTGCTTCACCTCCGGGGATGGCTGATCTTACTGCCAGACTAAATCTAATGTTCACCCATGAATATTTCCTGGCTATGGAATCCAGACATAGGAGATATGTCCGGGAAGCATGGGAGTGTTGGGCTTCCCACCCCTTGGCGATTCCTCTCCCTGTAGACACGGGGACTGGACTGAGATGAGATTTATCCTAAACTCTTTTCTTCCTTTTTTTTTTTTTTTTTTATCACTTTCTTACTTATCTTTATCTCTTCTATCCCCTTACCTCTATGCTCTCCCCCCCCCCTTCCCCTCTCTCCCCCTTCCTGATACTTATGCCTATATGTTTGTAAGTTTAATTGTTAATGCTTCCCTGTGTGCGTTCTGGTGGTCGCTGGTGCAGAAAACTGAGGGATGTATTTGTTATTTTCTCTTTTATTTGTGTATTTGTGTATGTGAGAAACATAAAACATTTCTTTTCTCAATAAAAACAATTATGACAAAAATAAATAAATAAATAATAAATAAATAAGTAAATAAATAAAATAATCCTCTACAATATAACTTGCCTAATAATTCTGCACACAGTGTAAATTAAAATTGTTTTCATCACTAAAATAAATATGGACCACTTCTCTGTCCACACAACATGCTCCTCACCAAAACTGAGTCTAGCCTTTTGATTCTTTCTGCTAATGAGAGGTTTGGTCATTGCAGAGTGGGCTTTCAGTCCAAAACCCCTTAAACATCGTGACACTGAATGATGAGACAGATCCTTACCCTGTTCAGTGCTGAACTGGCGAGCTAGTCCTGTTGCAGTGTTGAAACGATTACGCATGGAGATTCTCCGCATTATCGTGTTCTGTCTTGCATTTGTTTTTCAAGGGCGAACATTCTGCTTAGGGGATGTGAAAGAGTTTGTGATGTTGTAAAGATGCAATATTCTAGAAATCACAGACTTGGAAAGACCAACTTCTGTTGCTATGGCTGATAGAGGGACCCCTTTGGCCTTCATCTGGGCAACCTTTTGCTAGAGATATTTAGTCACTTTGAGATGGCACACCATATTTGCAAAGTGAGTGCAAAGTGGAAAGTTAGGCTAGCAGTTAAATAGGGTTTGTCAGATAATTTGCTTCCTAAAACTCAATGTAGACAAAACTGAACTCATCATCTTTTCTCCATTTCACACACCTTCCTTACCAGATCTATCTATCACAATAAATGACTTCACACTGTGCCCTTAAACCTGAAGTCCGCTACCTTAGAGTAACCCTTTACTCTGCCCTGTCCTTCAAACTGCACATCCATGCCCTTGCCACCTCCTGCCGCCTCCAACTTAAAATATTTTCAGAATCCACTTTTTCCTCAACCCTCAATCTACGTAACTACTAATGCATGGCTTCATCTCGCGTCTTGATGGCTGCAACCTACTCCTCTGCGGCCTCCCAGCTAACACTCTCGCACCTCTCCAATCTGTCCTTAAGACTGCTGCTCGACTAATCCACCTCTTTCCTCATTATTCCTCCTCTTCTCTCCTCTGCAAATCCCTCCACTGACTGCCAATTCACCAGCGCATCCAATTCAAACTGCTAACACTGACTTACAAAGCCGTCCACAATCTGTCCCCGCATACATCTCTGTACTAATCTCCCGATATCATCAGCTCGTAATCTTCGATCCTCCCAAGACCTCCTTCTTTCCTCCACACTTGTACGTTCTTCATCTAACTGCTGCAAGACTTCCCCCGAGCATCCCCCATTCTCTGGAATTCTGCACCTCAAAAGTGCGACTACCCCCACACTCGGAACCTTCAAGCGAAACCTGAAAACTCATCTCTTCATGACAGCCTACAGCCTGCAATCACCACAGTGACTCCTCACCACCACTAGACCCAGTGCTCCACCACCACTGGACCTGGCGCTCCACCACCATAGGACCCGGTGCTCCACCACCAGAGCAGACCCAACCTACTGTCTCTATCCCCACCTCCCCTGCAGAATGTAAGCCTGCAAGAGCAGGGTCCTCTTTCCCCTCTGTATCAGTCTCACCGTTAGCTTGTTTGTTGTATTTTTAACTTCTTTGTATGTAACCCTTTCTCATATACAGCACCATGGAATCAATTGTGCTCTATAAAAAATAATAATAATGATTATGATATATTATTATTATTATTATTATTAAGGAAATTAGCACCAGGTGCCAGATTAACAACAATAACTTGCAGGTATCTGAAAGTGTTCTCTAATTTTGATCAGTGTTCAATTTTCATTTATCTCATTTACATTTTTATTCCGAGCATTAGAATATATTCAATTTATTAAATAAGCTTAAAGGGAACCTGTCACCTCAATTTACCCCCCTATCCTACTACTACCTGTCCCTGCACCTTCCTAGCTGATCCCTAACCATCCCTGTCTCACCTAAGAGTGCCCTATAAAGACTAAGAAAAACACTTATATAGTTACGTGTAGACCGCATCTGTAGTGTGTGGTGGGCGGACTCCAGGGCTCCATTGTCCCCTCCTGGCTTGTCCTCAGCAGTCTCCACTGGGCATCATTATTCCTTCTTCTGTCCGTCTTCTATTTGAAATTCCCACCTCTTCTGATGATGATGCGCTGAGCCATAACGTCATATCTGGCCCGGTCATTGTGGGGGCTGATCATGTGGTACAAGAAAGAAGAAATATCAGCTCACCATTGATTTCCTTCTCAGAGAATCCCCTTCATAGCACGAGTCATGGCTTGGCAACTGCTGATTATGGAAACCAGAAGGCAGAGATTAACCCAGCGATGGGGAAACACGGCAGCACGTAGAGGAAAAATGTATAAATTTATAAATTTATTGCAAATCCTTAAAAAAATATACTGTATATAAAAATAATGCACAGTGTGCAGCAGTCAGATCAGTCCATAGGACGGTTAAGAGCGACACGTTTTGGCTAAAATAGAAGCCTTAATTATGATCTCAGATCATGATTAAGGCTTCCGTTTTAGCTGAAACGCGTCATTCTTAACCATCCTATGGACTGATCTGACTGCCGCACACTGTATTATTTTTGTAGATTATTTATTTATGGATTTGCAATAAAGTGAAGTTTTATACATTTTTCCTCTACGTGCTGCCGTGTTTCCCCATCGCTGGGTCAATCTCTGACTTCTGATCATGTGGTACGGTCTTGATGCAACGCATACGCAGTGCGCATATTGAAACCGGCCCGTACCATGTGATCAGCCCCCACAATGCATCGGGCCGGATATGACATTCCAGCTCAGCGCATCATCATCAGAAGAGGCATGAATTTCAAATAAAGGACGGACAGAAGAAGGAATAATGACTCCCAGTGGGGCGTGCTGAGAGCAAGCCAGGAGGGGACAATGGAGCCCCAGAGCCCGCCCACTGCAGAGTACGGATGCGGTCTACACGTAATTATACAAATCTTTTTCTTACTCTTTATAGGGCACTCTTAGGTGAGCCAGGGATGGTTAGGGATCAGCTAGGAAGGTCTAGGGACAGGTATGGGGGTAAATTGAGGTGACAGATTCCCTTTAAAATACTGCTAATTACTCATGTCAGGATATTTCACATAGGACAACACAATGACCTTGAAAAACTAGAAATGAGGAAAAAGCGCAATAGGGTCTTATCTTTGGAGGTTTTTTTTTGCAGGACAAATAATTGTAGTTGCTCACCTGGGTTGGGTGTGTGACCAACAACCAGTGTAAGCTTATAAAATGGCTGCTGCAGGATCCAACACTCCACATGCAGTGGCAAACAGAAGACAAACTCAAAGGACTGTGTTTTGTAGATCCGCGCTGCACATGTGAAGAAATTACCACAGTTGTTAGGTAGTGATGGTTTATTCCTACGCATTTTGAAGCTTTCCCCACGCCTTCCTCAGGGAACCAACATAAACCATAAGATAGTATTATGCTGGTTCCCTAAGGAAGGAGCGGGAAAAAGCTTCGAAACACGTAGGAATAAACCATCACTACCTGACAACTGTGTCATTTCTTTGTATGTACAGCGCGGATCTACAAAACACCGTCCTTTGAGTTGTACACAATGACCTTAACATTAAAGAGGACCTGTCACACCCCTCCTGGATTGCAATCTAAATGCAGCACTGAATGCAGGCACAGAGTGAGGTATTGTTTGTTTTGGTCCCGCACGCCTGTCCCGCCTCCTGCCTCCAACATAAGCGCCTTTGCGCCTATGTCAATGAGCACAAGGAGGCGCAGGCGAGGATGGCACAACAGACAGGAGGGAGGCGGCGAGGAGAAGAAAGCAGGCAGCACAGAGAGGCAGGGGCGGGAATGGCCCCCGTGAATAGACCTGACTCCAGCCCCAGGGAATGCCCTCCTGACTTCAAAACAGTGAGTTTTCCTAACAATATATCTGGGGGTACAGAGCAGCCAGACACATGGGGGACCCCTTGCCTGAATGCAGCATACATGCTGCATTCAGTGCTGCATTTAGATTGCATCTATTAGGAGGGCGACACATCCTCTTTAAGGAAATTGTGTGTTGTTCTCTAATTTTGATCGCCAGTGTATATATTTATAACCTCTAACTTCCTAATTGTACATTGTATTGTATATCAAATTCTGAATAATAACATTAAGAGTCTGCATTCAACGTTATACTGGATCTTACATTGGCATCTCTGGATATGAGCAGTTACTGCCTGAACCTGACGTTTGACTATGGCTTCACTTGTTATGACATCACTTATAATTATAATAATAACATGTGTTCACTCACATAGCACCACTAATTCCACAGTGCTCAACATTAGCGATGAGCGAGTAGTGAAATATTTGGACTCGCTATACTCGTAACGAGTAGGTCCTAATACTCGGGTGTGTATCTATATACACAGCGAAAGTGTAAAAAAGGTTAATAAAAGGTGTTAAAATTTTAAAAAATAACATACTCACCTATCCGACAGCTGTCCCAGGACCCAAAGAGAACACATCCGATGGGCTGCCAAGATCAGATGGCCAGTAGCGATCAGTTGGTGAATGACATCACACACCACCTGATCACTACCGGCCATTTGATTTGCATCAGATTAAGGTCCTGGCAGCCCACCGGATGTGTTCTTTTTGGGTCCTGGGACAGCCACCAGATAGATGAGTATGATATTTTTTTTTATTTTTAACACCTTTTATTTCACTTTCGCAGTGTACATAGATACACTGCAAAAGTGAATGTACTATTTGCTATTTCCTAACAAGCAATCACAAGGAAACTTGCAGCGTAGCGAGTAGCCTGAATACTGTACTATTCAGGAGTACTGAATAGTTATGAGTATACTTGCTCATCCCTACTCAACATACATTTGCAACACTGTCCCCTTTCACGCTTACAATCTAAACAACCAATCAGTATGTCTATGGAGTGTGGGAGGAAAATGCAGAACCTGAGGAAACCAAGCAACCACAGGGACATACAAACTGCTTGCAGATGTTATTCTTGGTGAGATTTGAATCCAGGACCCAGCACTGTAAGACTGTAGTGCTAACCACTGAGCCAGCATGCCACCTATATACAGTATGACATATATGACCATATTTGTGACATAATTTGCACAAAATAAAAAATTCTGGGAATATCCTCTCTATACAAAGCCTAGCTGCACCAAGACCCAGTGCAATGGTATAAATGACCCACATAGCAGTACACATAGTGCACCATTAGTAATTACCTATCCCTGCTCCAACAAGCCATGCTGCTTTTTGCCATATGAAGTATATACCGTGTTTCCCCGAAAATAAGACACCGTCTTATATATTTTTTTGGTCCCAAAGATGGACCATGTCTTATTTTCGGGGGGGGGGGTCTTATATACAGTACATCCCACTCCAGCCCCCCATACACACTCAACACAAACACACACCCATACACACCACACACCTAACACACTACCCACAACACACACATACCCATACACACACACGCACACCAACATAACCATACACACGCACACATAACCATACACACGCACATATACCCATACACACAAACCGATTTTTACCAGTGTCTCCCCGCTGTCCGGTAGCCCCTGCTCTCCCCACTCCACGGTGGCCCCCGCTCCCCGGTGTCCGCACTCTCCCCGCTCCACGGTGGCCTCCGCACTCCGGATTCCCTCTGTAGCTGCAGATCTCCACCCAGGTCAGGAGCCCTGCGCCAATTACAGCGCAAGAACCGTGAGCCAATCACAGCCCAGGAACCGCGAGCCAATCAGAGGCCATGCACGATGTCAGCTGGGCACAGATTGGCTTGCGGTTCCTGGGCTGTGATCGGCTCACGGTTCCTGCGCTGTAATTGGTGCAGGGCGGACACGGACAGCGGGGGCCACCTCAGTGCACCGAAGGTACGCCTTATAACCTGGGGGTGCCTTATATTAGGAGGTAGGACGCCCACCCAAGCATGCCTTACTTTCGGGGGGCGCCCTATTTTCGGGAAACACGGTATGTAAGAAGCTACTAGCGAGCGCTAACATGTATTTTCCTGATCCTGCACTAATAGCCGCCCTCTTATAAGCACATTTCTGCTCTGTCTTTTGATCGCTGTATCTGATTAAATCTCCTTGATACAGACAAGCATGTTGGTGTCTTCCAATTAGGAGGGTACAGAGCGGCTTTTAGAGGCCCATGTGGCCTCTTGCTTTGCTCACAGGTTATGTACCTCTGCTTTTTGGGGCTGTAATCTCAGAAGAATGCGGAATGCCCCAATATAATGATCGCAAGTAGAAAAAATAAGGAAATGATGTTAAAGATATATTAAAGCATTGCAATACTTTGCATAATGTAGTGATAATGTTTTAGTTACATACCACAGCAAAGCCTCTTGAATACACCAGTGGTGATGTGACAGATAGCAAATTCTGAAATTTATGTTTTCATTTTGCATGCATTTTTATATGAAAGAACTGTATACAGAAAATCTATGCCCTTTAGTGCAGTAATCAGTTATATTGAAATCATTCCGCCTACAAATGCTATAAAACCTCTAAATTGGAGAAACCATGTAAACTGTATTCTCGCTGGGATATGAGTCAGATTTAGCGCTAAACTTTAGTGCTGTATTAAGCACATTAATTGTTCCCTCAGAGGGTTAAGTACGCCTCTCTTTTTGAAAATAAAAATCGATTCTCGCACAGATTACTATGCCTGAGAATTTAAGATGTGAGAGAGATAAAAAGGGATCCTGCAGAAATGTTCAAGGTCGTTACAGTTATTAAATGAGGAAGGCATGAATGTATTCATAAAGGATTCATTATCATCAGCGTTGACTGGGGAGGAGCCGCTATATATTTCTTATTTAGGCTCTAGCTTAAAACCAGCATCGTTAAAGCTCTTTCATGTTACAACAGTTTTTCATGTGACTTGTGATTGCCCACATGGAGATGAATATATTTTCTATGTGCCAACCATCATTCTTCCTTTTTATCTAGGGACCAAGTTTTACAAATCATCCCTGAGCATAAGGACCAAGTTGTGTGCTTGCAGCGTATATGCTGGTCTTTTCAGGTTGGTATAAAAGTCTGGTTATTCAGGAAGATATACAGATATATAAACATAGTGACAAATATTGTTTTGCAGTTTTCCTGATTTTTTTCTTTATGAGATAGTAAAAATGTAACAAATACCGTAATTCATTAATGGACACATCCTTATTCCTTCACATAATGTAATGTACTTAATCAGTTTGTTTCACTCATCTCTACATTACTCATGAAATAAAAGTAACATATTATGTCACTGTGATCACATCAACTAAAGGTGAGGTGAGTGGAATTTAATTCTACTTGAAAAGTACAAAAATCCACATTTTCCAAAATGCAGTTTTTTTGTAATTCGCCTGCACCCAGTTTCAGCACACTGGCGGCTGCAGACCACATTTTTCCTATGTAGTAAAGAGGCCATTTAATGGTTGGTCTGTGTGCCCACAATCAGTTTGTGATGCCGCATATTTTTACTGTTTTAAAAGCCCGGAGTCTTAAGGGCCCGCTTTACACGTCGCAATATCGTTCCGATATTGCATACAACTTCACGGGAGCGCGCACGTTTTTAGCACTTGTCCAAAATCGCATAGGAGATGTTACACAGGGAGATATCGCCAGGCAATGCAACTACGATGTCGTACGCCCCTCTTGCACACTGGGTCTGAGCAACTCAGGGAACGACCAATTAACATTGGAGTGAATAGGGGATGTTGCGATCCAAATCGTAGTTGCGCTGTAACACAGCACGATCCTGCCAGATCACCTAGCCAATATTGCACCGTTGAAGAGCCTGCACAATTCACAAATGATATCGTAGTTGCATCGTTTTTGAGTTGCGTCGCCCGTTTACACGATACAACTCACCAACGATAACAACTGCAACGCCCCTACCACATGACTTTTTATTGTAGTTGCGTTGCGGTATCGTGACGTGTAAAGCGGCCTTTAGGGTACCATCACACGCGGCAATATTGCTTGCAATTTCATTTGCAAATTGCTGGTTGCAGTGAAATCATGGACACATTGTTCTATTTTGTTGCCGTGTACAAATGTAACAATGTGTCCATGATTTCACTGCAACCAGCAAATTGCAAATGAAATTGCAAGCAATGTTGCGACGTGGTACCCTTAGGGCCACGTCACACACTTCAATTTCCTGCACGATATCGCTTAAGGCTGGGTTCACACTGCGGCAGCGTCCGGTCCGGGGCTGTCAGGGGTGACAGCCTGGACCGGAGTTTTGCTGCATAGAATACTATCGGGCTGCACGGAGCTGGATCGCGCCGGGTGGCAATTATCTGCCATCCGGCTGCTAGCTCGCCGATGTATCCTGCAGAAGTGGGAATTGTCTGCCGACTCCAAAACGTTGCATGCACCGTTTTTGGAGTCGGCAGACAAATCCCCACTTCTGCAGGATTCATCCGGCGAGCTAGCAGCCGGATGGCAGATAATTGCCACCCGGCGCGACCCAGCTCTGTGCAGCCCGATAGTATTCTATGCAGCAAAACTCCGGTCCAGGCTGTCACCCCTGACAGCCCCGGACCGGACGCTGCCGCAGTGTGAAAGCACCCTTAGCGACCTGCTTTTTTGATCGCTTAAGCGATATCGTTTGTGCGTCGCTACGTGTAATCAAACGTTTTTTCTTTGAAAAATTGTTTGATTGTTTGATTGCAGATTTGTGAACATGTTCACAAATCTGTCGTTGGTCAGCCGGTGGACAGGCAGCATCGCTGCGTGTGACACCGGCAGAGCAATGATGAACGAGCTCCCAGCGCCTCGCAGCCTATGCTGGGAGCTTGAATCCGTGGTAAACATCGGGTTACTAAGCGCCACGCGGCACCTAGTAACCCGATGTGTACCATGGTTACCAGCGTTCTCGCTGGTCCACATCGCTGGTGAGTCTGCCTGTGTGACAGCTCACCAACAATGAGAACGATATTGTTAGCGTGTATGTGATCGCTAACAATATCTATCAGGAAATTGTAGCGTGTGACAGCACCCTTACTGTTCCAGAAAAGTGGATGGGATTTATAAAACTCTGCCCACTATTCTAGCCCTGGCATCCTCCAAGGTATCAAAAGGTTTCATAACTACAGGATTATTATTTATATTCTCCGTCTGAGAGCAATCTATCTTTATTCTATCCCTGGGGCACTCTCACCCTCAAGGGCCCCACATTGACTACCGCCCTGATAAACACCTAATGTTATATGCCATAAGCTTGTTTTGCTTAAGTCGTTAAGCAGCAGCTCCAACACAATGGCACTGCTTAAATGGTTATTCCCATCTCCATGATCCCATCCCAATATGTAATAGGTGTAATAATAATAATAATAATAATAATAATATTAGAAATACCTAGAATTAGAAATGTAGTTTAGTTCTCTTAGGCTGCTTTCACATAGGCGTTTTTTTTAAAATATGGCAGATCTGGGAGATTTACTACATCTGCCGCATCTTCCGCCTAACGGCCACACTTGCAACACTGATCCGGCGAGACCCATGCATTGTCTATGGGGCTTGCGGTCGGGTGCAGTAAGTGTGGTTTTGCCGGTTGCGGCAGATGCGTCACTTGCGCCTGCGAAGAAACCACGGTCAGCAGTGTTTTTTTTCGCGTCCGCAACTAGCAAAACCGCACTTACCGCAAGCTCTATAGACAATTCATGAAGCTTGCCGCAAGTGTGCCGCAAGTGCGGCCATTAGGCGGAAGATGCTGTAGATGCGGTAAATCTGCTGGATCTGCTGCATTTTAAAAAAAACCGCCTATGTGAAAGGGGCCTTAGGGTGGTTTCATACTGCAGTTTTTTTCCTGATCAGGTTTGTGTGTCAAAACCAGGAGTGTCTCCAAAACTAGGAACAGGTGTCAGTCTTTCAATTATAGTTTTTCTCTGGAAGTTCCTCTACTGGTTCCTCTCCTGGTATTGGCACACAAACCTGATCGAACCTGATCAGGAAAAAAAACTGCAGTGTGAAACCAGCCTATAGGCTATATTCACACTGTGCATTTTTGGTCTGTCTTTGATCGTTAGTTTTTGCAGACAAAACCAGGAGTGGGTGATAAATACAGCAGTGGTGACGTGTTTCTATTAAACTTTAGGTCCCGTTACACGCAGCAATATCGCTAACGATAAAACTGCAACATCACAGGTTTTGTGATGTTTAAGCGACGTCGCAGCAATGTCACTGCGTGTGACATGCCGCAGCAACCAGCGATCAGCTCGCTGATCCCTGCGAAATGGCCAGATCAATTTTTTGGTCGTTGGTATGCCGTTGGGCAGCAGACATTGGCGTATGTGATGCCTTTCTAACCCGATGTGTTCCCTGGTAACCAGGGTACACATCGGGTTTCTAAGTACAGCGCGCTGGTAACCAGGGTACACATCAGGTTACATCGGGTACACGAGTATATACGGTAGTATAAAACAGTCTCATAGCCTCTCCATATAGTATAATACAGCCTCATAACCTCTCCATATAGTATAATACAGCTTCATAGCCTCTCCATATAGTATAATACAGCCTCATAGCCTCTCCATATAGTATAATACAGCCTCATAGCCCTCCATATAGTATAATACAGCCTCATAGCGCTCCATATAGTATAATACAGCCTTATAGGCTCTCCATATAGCATAATACAGCCTCATAGCCTCTGCATATAGCATACTCCAGCCTCATAGCCTCTCCATATAGCATAATGTAGCCTCATATCCTCTCCATATAGTATAATACAGCCTCATAGCCATCTATATAGTATAATATATCCTCTTAGCCTCTCCATATAGTATAATACAGCCTCATAGCCTCTCCATATAGTATAATACAGCCTCATAGCCTCTCCGTATAGTATAATATAGCCTCATAGCCTCTCCATATAGTACAATACAGCCTCATAACCTCTCCATATAGTATAATACAGCTTCATAGCCTCTCCATATAGTATAATACAGCCTGATAGCGTCTCCGTATAGTGCAGTATTATATATGCAGCCTTATATATGAAACACACCACAAATCCCGAGCCCCCTCCCATAGTCCGCTGACCATACTGCACTCACTTATTTACTGCAAATAATTTCCTGTTCTGGTTCCTTCGCTGATCCGTCGGCTCTTGAAGATTCCAGAAGAGGAGAAAGGGGAGAAGGTGCCGGCCTGCTGTATGCGCTCCCCAGTGGAGCGTAGGGCAGGAAGCTGGCAAATCAGAGAAGAGGAGGGGTGAGAGCAGCAGGAAGTAGGAGGCTTCCCTCCTTTTACCTCCTCTCCCTGTGCTGCCGCGCTGCCACATGGATGTGGGTCCTTGGGGACGCACATCCATGTGAAGCAGGAACTGTGATCGCAGTCGCAGAGGGCGGCTGGAGGCACGGGCCCCCTACAGGTCCGGGCCCGGTCTCAGCCGTGACTGCTGCGACCGCAATCGTTACGCCACTGATGCAGGGTACTACAGGGCTGGATGTTTGGCTCCTGATCCTGTTTTTGGCCACCGATTCTAGGAACGTGTTTCAGCTACCTTTTACAAGTCAGATCTATTTTGACCAAATTTCTAACACTGCAACCTAGTCAATTATTGGGTACTATCCTATGGATTGTGAATTAGGAGTTCAATGACTAAATTTCCCACTTAAAGGAATTAAAATTGAAGAAAGGGAGGAGAGTTCCCTGAAATAAAACTTTGTTGTGCATTTCTGCATTATTGGCTTTAAGCTGTCCAGCACTTCATTATCAACCGTTACCTAGCAGTAGAAAGACACTCCGGTATATAAATCTGATATAGGTTAAATGAGCATGATACAAAAATATATCGTGAACATAGTCTTAGTGACTCTATCACCTGAAGCATCATACATCTAGCCCGTACAGCAATAGAGATTCTCAAAGCAAAAGCATATTCAGACTTAAAGGGGTTGTCCAGTTTATGTGACTGCCGACTTATCAATCCTTCCTGCACCCACACTGCACTGCGAGGATTCACGGTTTCTCATCTGGGAACAAACTGCATTTATGTGGTTTATATGTTCCTGGCCACTCGGCCAGAACCCTCGACTAGTGGTCGCAGCAAGTGCAAGTGTATTGAGAAAAGCCGCACCAGCTAGAAAGCTGCAAGTCAGGCCTACCCGTTCCATACTTATGTATTGAGCGAGGCCACGCCCACTAGTTGTGTTGCTGCTGGGAACATGTATACTGCATAATTTCAGTCCGTTGCCAGCTTTGAAAACCGTTGAATCTTCCCAGTGCCCAGAGCGAACACTGGGAGGATTAATAAGTCTGCTGTCACATAAAGTAACTGCAGAATTATCAGTTTAGACCGGACAACCCCTTTAAAAGACAACTGGAAATCTGGTGATTTGAGTTTGTGTGGTGGGCACTGCTAGTGTACATATAGAACACAACAGAAACATCGTTTTTCATTAAGAAGTCTCCCATTTCCAGATAATTTGTCTCCATCTTATATACAGCATCTCCATGAATTAGAATATCATCAAAAAGTGATTTTTTTCAGTAATTCAATGCATAGTGAAATACAGTGCCTACAAGTAGTATTCAACCCCCTGCAGATTTAGCTGGTTGACACATGCGGAATTAACTTGGCATTGTGACATTTGGACTGTAGATCAGCCTGGAAGTGGGAAATGCACTGCAGCCAAAAAGATTTTTCAAATTTTTTTTTATTTTTTTTAAAGCGTTAAAAGTTAATTCAGAGGGTCATTTATTATTCAACCCCTCAAACCACCAGCATTCTGTTTAGTCCCCCTAAAGTATTAAGAAGTAGTTCAGGCACAAATAACAATGAGCTTCACATGTGTGGATTAATTATGTCTTTTGCCAGCCTTTTCTGACTATTTAAGACCCTCCCCAAACTTGTGAACAGTACTCATACATGGTCAACATGGGAAAGACAAAGGAGCATTCCAAGGCCATCAGAGACAAGATCGTGGAGGGTCACAAGGCTGGCAAGGGGTACAAAACCCTTTCCAAGGAGTTGGGCCTACCTGTCTCCACTGTTGGGAGCATCATCCGGAAGTGGAAGGCTTATGGAACTACTGTTAGCCTTCCACGGCCTGGACAGCCTTTGAAAGTTTCCTCCCGTGCCGAGGCCAGGCTTGTCCGAAGAGTCAAGGCTAACCCAAGGACAACAAGGAAGGAGCTCCGGGAAGATCTCATGGCAGTGGGGACATTGGTTTCAGTGAATACCATAAGTAACGTACTCCACCGCAATGGTCTCCGTTCCAGACGAGCCCGTAAGGTTCCTTTACTTTCAAAGCATCATGTCAAGGCTCGTCTACAGTTTGCTCATGATCACTTGGAGGACTCTGAGACAGACTGGTTCAAAGGTTCTATGGTCTGATGAGACCAAGATCGAGATCTTTGGTGCCAACCACACACGTGACGTTTGGAGACTGGATGGCACTGCATACGACCCCAAGAATACCATCCCTACAGTCAAGCATGGTGGTGGCAGCATCATGCTGTGGGGCTGTTTCTCAGCCAAGGGGTCTGGCCATCTGGTCCGCATCCATGGGAAGATGGATAGCACGGCCTACCTGGAGATTTTGGCCAAGAACCTCCGCTCCTCCATCAAGGATCTTAAGATGGGTCGTAATTTCATCTTCCAACAAGACAACGACCCAAAGCACACAGCCAAGAAAACCAAGGCCTGGTTCAAGAGGGAAAAAATCAAGGTGATGGAGTGGCCTAGTCAGTCTCCTGACCTTAACCCAATTGAAAACTTGTGGAAGGAGCTCAAGATTAAAGTGCACATGAGACACCCAAAAAACCTAGATAACTTGGAGAAGATCTGCATGGAGGAGTGGGCCAAGATAACTCCAGAGACCTGTGCCGGCCTGATCAGGTCTTATAAAAGACGATTATTAGCTGTAATTACAAACAAGGGTTATTCCACAAAATATTAAACCTAGGGGTTGAATAATAATTGACCCATACTTTTATGTTTAAAATTTATTAAAATTCAACTGAGCAACATAACTTTTTAGTTTGTAAGATTTATGCTTCTGTTAATAAATCCTACTCTCATTTGCAGTTTGAAGGCTCTAACTTATTTGCATCTAATCAAACCACCTAAATCTGCAGGGGGTTGAATACTACTTGTAGGCACTGTACATACAGTATATAGTCATTACACACAGATTGATGTATTTCAAGTGTTTTTTTTCTGTTAATATTGATGATTATGGCTTACAGCCAATGAAAACCCAAAGGTCATTTCAGAAAATTAAAGTAGGGATGATGAAGGGTCTGAGAGATAAAATATTATCTATACTCTATACATGTATCAGAGGCTTCACCTCCTGTGGTTGTGACAGTCACAACCACTATAAAAAGCATATCATGGCTGCTGCAGTCACAAGTGTGGTGCATATAGAGAAGGGATGATGAAGGGTAAAAATCCACGCTGCTGTATTCCATGAGACATCAAAGGGTGAATATAATATTGATTTATTAGTCAACGTGTTTTAGGGCTCCCTGGCCCCTTCCTCAGGTCAAATCAATATCATATTGCCATGTTTCAGGGAAACCTGAAATGCGTTCACTAATAAATCAATATTATATTCACCCTTTGATGTCTCATGGAATATGGCAGTGCAATTTTTAACCTTTCATCATTCCTACTTTAATTTTCTGAGATAATGACCTTACAGTTTTCACTGGCTATAAGCCATAGTCATCAACATTTACATAAATAAACACTTGAAATAGATCACTCTGTTTGTAATGACTGTATATAATATATGCATTTCACTTTTTGTATTGCATTACTGAAAAAAATTAACGTTTTGATGATATTCTAATTCATTGAGATGTACCTGTATGCTTTAGCTGTATACCATATATAGCCAAATATTACCATGAGAGACAACAGTAGACACAGTTCTCATCATGTGCAGTCAAAAAATGAAGAAATGTAACATTTGACTCTAGTCAATCATTTCTCTTTACTCCAACTTTCCCACACTGGCATGGAGGTTTAGCCAAGCTGTAATGCACCTCTGTGAGGCTGATTCTTACTTCTGCATTACATAACTTCCTTGCCAACTCAATTACAGATTGCCAAATGTCTCTTCAATAATGCATCTATGTCAACCACAATACCCCCATCAAAGTCACAAAACAATGACAGCCACAGTGCCACCGTGACATTACAATAATGTCCTTATTTCATCATTTTCCAGGTGACAAGTTCTCCCATGCCAAAAACGATGTTGCTCTGACAATTATAGCACCTTCAGGACACTGCCAATACTTCCTTGACAACTAATATACTAAGTTGCATTACTTGAAGCTTCTGGGCCTCAATTCTAAATCTTTAACAGGACTCCAATTATCACAGGTCTTCAAAGGGATTGTTGGGCCTTGGTGTACAGTCTATATTCACTCTGTGACTGCTGACTTGTGAATCTTGCAGTGTGCAGTTCACATGCTGTCAGGATTCTCTAGTGCCAGGAGATGGTGGGTGCTTGACCGCAAGTATGTGACTTGTCTACATGTTTTATATGCTGACACATGTGCAGCATAGCTCAATACAACTGAATCGACAAAGGCGGATATTGAGAATGTGTCTGGAAGTATGCAAATTGCATACTTATGGTCACATGATCGCCTGTATCTGTCACTGGCGAATCCTAACAGCGCACACTGAAGGCTATGAGCATTCACAAGTCTGCAGCCATAAAGAGTGACTTGTACCCCAAGGCCTGACAACCCCTTTAGTAATAGTAATAGTCTTTTCAAATGGGGCAAATTGACCTTATGGACCTCCTAGTCTGCAAGACCTGGATGCAATTGCAATCTTTGCACTAATTATAGTTACACCCCTGAATTTACCCTAATGCCAGGCCCAGTGGCCCTACATTACCATAATCCAACTCAAGATCACCCCAATTCTCCTAAAATATTGGCGACATACAGTACTGATTACTGTACATCGGATGAAGAAACTGTTATCAACTAATGGCCACTATCTTGCTATTTTCCTCTTCTATGTGGTGCTTGTAGGCCATGGTCACATATGGAAAAAAAACATTAGAAGGACAAAAATGCAAAAAAAACTTACCAAAAAACAGCCAAGGTCTAATATATATTGCACTCAGTAGGATGCAGCAGGCCTCAATGAAAGGCAATACAAGTGCACAATACTGATGCAGCAATCACTTTCAACCTGCCATGACATGGGGGAGGTGATTGGTGGTATATATATATATATATATATATTCTCAGAAAAGAAAAAGAAACTGGGCACTATCCATGGTAAGCAACCGGTGAAATCCAGAGTGATCCTCTCTGACCGAAGGTATAGGTCGAATGGAGGTGCACACTATATGTAAGTGACCAAGTTTAAATAGCAGAAAAATAGACAGTGGCACTCACCATGATGATCTTTGTTACTTTATTGCGGTACCCAAGAACACATTCCGGAAAAACAAGCGGGGGGGGGGGAAGGGTGCGGGAGCGAGGACGACGGCAACCGTTTCGCAGCTCAGTGGCCGCTTCAGGACCCGTAGAAGCGGCCACTGAGCTGCGAAACGGTTGCCGTCGTCCTCGCTCCCGCACCCTTCCCCCCCCCCGCTTGTTTTTCCGGAATGTGTTCTTGGATACCGCAATAAAGTAACAAAGATCATCATGGTGAGTGCCACTGTCTATTTTTCTGCTATTTAAATATATATATATATATATATATATATATATACACAAGGTTTCCATAGGGTGTCAGTCACACAGGTACATATGATGCAGAGTGCAGCCTATACGCCCATACTATTAGATCAGGGCGGCTGCCCAGCACTATGTGTATGCACCACACAGGACAGATGCCCTAAAGGGGGTCAGCTTCACCCTGCATTGGTCACATGGGTAAAATACCAGGGGCACATACCTCTGCCTGCATAAAACAAATCTGATTTATTGAGAACCGATATATAGAGTAGCTGCAGAAATACTAGGATACAGTTAATAAATGAATGAATCTATAATATTTTAGGTGATATTTTGTGATATATTTGTTACTTAATTATAACTCAATAGCAGACCTAGGGCAGGTTCCCACTTGACAGCATGGTTAGGGGGATAGATTCTGGTGAAAATAGGATTGATCAATTCCATATTTAATAGCAGAATAAAGAATTGGTAAGTATAATTTTGATGCTGGGTCATTTAAAGTGTTCTACTACAGAGCCTTTTATTAGACTTCATTACTGTAGATTCACCTGGTGAATTTCCGACAGAGTAATTAATGTGGAGGGAAAGCAATTAGACATGCATGCATGTAGTGCAGTAAATCTCAGTTTGTCCTTCTACATGCTGAATACTAATGAACATCATTCCTAGGTATCATTGTGTGCCTTGTTCCGTTCATAAACTGCATGATGTGTGATTTATTACTATTATTTTCCAACAGTTGGATCTATGGAAGCCTCTCCAGCCAGAAGATATCAATGTCAGAAGTGTAGTGGATGTCAGGATCCCATCCATTGCTCTGCAGCCCGTGAAAGGGGCCATGCTTCACTGTTCACTATCTTTTAAGTAAGTGAACTGATGTGAGTTGAGCAGTTTTAATCTTCTAGACTTTAGTTGAAATTGAGTATCAGTCATGCAGAGTGACACGCTGAAGTGCCGAGTACATATCAAGCATGTTCTGGGGTGCAGCTCACTGTGCAGCACACTATCTACCTTTACAATATAGGTGTGCTATCATTTTCAATTATGAGTTTGCTATACAATCATTACTCAAAAAAACACAAAGTTTAGAGCAGACTGAAACTTTTTAGTTTAGTGAATGAAAATGATATGAAAGATGTGATCTAGAATATTTGACCAATCCTCTTATATTCCTTTACTGTAAGAACTAATAAGACACTGAGACCTCCGGTAAATCTTTCTACACATTCCCAGTTACTTGTGTATAAAGCATACTAGCTACACACAAGGGCCACATGCAGGGCCAGACTGGGCATCTGGCATTTCTGGCAAATGCCAGAAGGGCTAGATCCTGTAGAGTGCTTGATCATCCGACATCTCACTATCTCTTCAGCAACATGCACTCCATGCAGTATTAGCTTGCCTTGTGCGCACAATCGCGTTACACTTCTCAAACCATCAGGACTATGCTGCACATGGTCCTGCTGATTTCAGAAGTGCAACACAATTGTGCGTCCAAGTCAAGCTAATATTGCCTGGCGTGCATGTTGTTGAAGAGAGAGTGGTGGTGTCAATAGAATGAGTTTATACTTCAAGCCCACAGAGGTGTCCTGCAGACAACACTCCCATCCTTTAGAATGAAATGTATTTGGGTCTTCCAGGAGTGTGTCACTTGGCATAGGAGCGCTCATAATCCCCAGCCCCAGTGATGAGGTCAGCACATTGTTGATGTCATCACATTGCTTCTGGTACCGCAGAGGCACATAGGGCAGTGGTAAGTACTCCATTGCGGAGCCAAAGAGAAAATGTTTTATCAATGTACTGAAGGGGAAAGCGGTTTAAGGCACATAATGAGGGAAGAATTGTGAAAGGGGAACAGTTTGCAAGAGCCATTTATTGGAGCACTGTATTCAGAGACGCAGTGATTTTGTTGCTGGTGGGGGGATATTTTACAGAGGAGCACCTTGTGGGGGATATTTTGCAAAAGGGTATTGTGGGGATAATAATATGGAGAGGAGCAGTATTGGACAGTGTCAGAGGGGGGGATATTTTAGAGAAGGGCAGTGTGGGGGAATATTTTGTGAAGGAAGCAGAACAATTAAATATTCAGAGGAGCAGCATGGGAGATATTTATATTTCTGGGGCAGTATAATGATACTATTCTTTTTAGGGGCACTGTGTTCTAGAAGCTTAAAACGTCTGAGTTCTTGCATGACCAGCATACTTACAGACTTGATACCCAATGAAAATGTTTGGAATACTCTGGATTGTCGTATACAACAGCGTTTTCCAATTCCTGCCAATATTCAATAAAGTCTCACAGCTATTGAAGAAGAGTGGACCAACATTCTACAGGCCATAATCAACAACCTGATCAACTCTATGCAAGGAGATGTATTGCACTGCGTGAGGCAAATGGTGGTCACACCAGATAGTGACTGGTTTTCTCTCTGCCATGAAACCCAAATACTGTAAAACTGCCTATTTTAGAGTGATCTTTAATTGTGGCCAAACTAAGGCTCACTTGTGCAATAATCATGCTGTCTAATCAGCATCCTGATGTGCTACATCTATGAACTGGATGGATTATCTCAGCAAAGGAAAAGAGCAAAAACAAAAGTGTATGTTTATATTTTTGTTCAGTGTAAATGTAGAATTCACATTATGTTTCCGTGCACTCTGCTTTTGTACAGTACCCTACCATTGACAGCATTTATCTTCTGCCATTAAGATCTGTAGAGCTGCCTGTATGTTTTTGCATTATTGTTAGCTGTTTTTAGGTGAGCTCAACTGTCCAGTGCTTCTTCACATTGGAGCTTTTGATAAGTAGGTAGTGCAGAGTTGAGATATGTTTGTTGCCTTCTTGGGATATACAGTATGTGCAAGTGGCAGTGCTGAACCTGCAGTGGGTGAGTAAAGCTTTTTATTTTTTTTTTATTTTTACAATGGGTAAAAAATAAATCCAGGAGCAACATCACATGGTTGTCTTCTCACACAGATTTGCTGCCCAAATACAGTTGTGCTGAAAACTTTACATACCCAAAAGATTTTTTGCTTTCTTGACATTTTTCCAGAGAGTATGAATGATCACACAAAAACTCATGGTTAGTGGTTGGGTGAAGCCATTTATTATTAAACTACTGTTTTCTCTTTTAAATTATAATTACTACCAAAAATATCCACATGACTCTGATCAAAAGTTCACATGCCCCAGTTCTTAATACCGTGTACTGCCCCCTCTAACATCAGTGACAGCTTGAAGTCATTTGTGATAGTTGTGGATGAGGCTCTTTTTCTCGGATGGTAAAGCTGCCCATTCTTCTTGGCAAAAAGCCTCCAGTTCCTATATATTCCTTGGCTTTCTTGCATGAACTGCACACTTGAGTTCTCCCCAGAATAGCTCAATGATATTGAGGTCAGGAGACTTAGATGGCCACTCCAGAACCTTCACTTTGTTTTGCTGTAGCCAATGCCAGGTCGACTTGACCTTGTGCTTTGGATCGTTGTCATGTTGATAAGTGCAAATTTGCCTCCAGTATTTGCTGATAACATGCTGCATCCATCTTTTCTTCACCAAGTTTCCTGTGCCTTTGTAGCTCACACATCCCCACATAATCAGTGATCTACCTCTGTGCTGTACAGTAGGTGTGGTGTCCCTTTCATCATAGGCCTTGTTGACACCTCTCCAAATGTAACATTTATGGTTGTGGCCAAAAAGTTTGATTTTGGTCTCATAACTCTAAATGACTTTGTTCCAGCAGTTTGGAGACTTGTCTCTGTGCAGTTTGGCATATTGTAGGTGAGATACTTTGCGGCATTTGCGCAGTAATGGCCCATTTTTCTTCAAGTGCCTATTTATTGTGCATTGTTAAACAGCCATGCTGCTACTTTTCAGTGAAACTTGTATTTCAGCTGTGCGTTTTCTTTTGCATCCCGAAAAATTTTCCTGGCAGTTGTGGCCGAAATGTTTGTCAGTCTACCACGGTTTGGTTTTTAAAGAGCCCCTGATTTCCCATTTGTTAATCACAGTTTGAACAATGCTAACTGGCATTATCAATTCCTTGGACAATTTTTGATATTCCTTTCCTGTTTTATACTATTCAACTATCTTTTCCCATAGATACATTGACAATTCTTTTTGGTTTCCCCATGACTCACAATCCAGAAACATCAGTGGCTGCATGAAAGATGCAAGAGTCTGTCTGGATCCAAGAAACTCACTCAGCTTTTATGCTCGCGCACACACACTGATTACAAGCAAACTGGTCACAGGTGAGGATGTTACCTTTATTAGCCATTCAAACCAATTTGTGTCAACTTCTGGGAATGTTTTTAGGCCAAAATCAGCAGGGTATGAGAACTCTTCATCAGGGTCATTTGGATGTTTTTGGTTGTCATTATGATTTAAAAAGAGAAAACACAGTAGTTTGACAATAAATGGCTTCACCCAACCACTAACCATGAGTAGAAAAAATGTTTTTGTGTTATCATTCATATTTTCTGACAAAAGGCCAAGAAAACAAAAAATCTGCAAGGATATGCAAACGTTTGAGCGTAACTGTATATTTGACTATTCGATCTCATTGTCCATACCTTTTCTTTACACAAACTTCCTATTTTGCTGCTACCCCAAATTCTATGCCTGTTACTGACAATATGTCGTCTTTATGATACAAGCAGTGTTGCACAGAGACAACAAAAACTTTACTGCAGAAAATAATGGGGTCATAACTTTTGTTACTTCCCAAAAATTGTGTCATATAGACAGTTCTGCTGAAATAATAGTGCTAGATGCGTGTTGCCTCTAAAATAATATAAAACAAAAAATAATGATCCAAACAGTAACACTGACTGACATGGTAAAGGTACCCCTCTTTGTGAACCACAAAGCAATAGTGCCAGCTTTTGTACATTAATACTGCATCAACTTAACAGGTGAATTTTTATTTTAAGGCGAAATGCTTTATAATGCACCAAAATATTCTTTCTAATAAGATTAAGGGAACAGGCTGGTAGAATAAAATCATTGAGTTATGTCTTCAGTCCAACTCTGGGACTCACCACTGTGACACAGAAGAGAACTGACAGGTTTGCTTTAATACATAATGTAATAAAATCAAAAGCAAGTTTAAAATTACCATAATATCTTTCCCCAAGGCTTATTGGAAAGTAGGGGCTCAGAATGGGAGCAGAGATATTAGAGAGAGAACATAAATTATAAATGCAGTATTTAAATGACCTAGTACAACATCTGCTATTCTGTGGGGTAATTGAGCGCTCTGCCAAAAGACGTTTTTAAATGTAAAAACACATTTCTATGATTTCTATAGTATCTTACATCACACATCACATTATTTCATTTTAGATTTAGGCTTAAATAAAGTTATGTATACATGTATGTGTCTTTAGAATTGGTGTCATTATCAGCCTGACGAAGCGGCCATAGTGTCCCGAAAGCTTGCTATGTTTACCATCTTTCCAGTTAGCCATTAAAAGGAAAGGTATCAACCACTGAGGACTCTCAGATTCTAATATTTTGTTATTTTTTAATAATTTAGAATTTAGTAAGGAGGAAAACTTAGCAACATTGAATGGCTTGTCCCCCCTCCAACCCCAAACATACATAAATAACATGGGCAAAATGAGTGGGGTGGTAGGCAGGTTATGACCATGGCCACAGACAGTGGAAAGAGGGCAAAGAGCGGTAGTAAGCTGCTTTCTTCATCTGCCAACAGTCTTTGTGTCAGCAGATTGAGCAGTGATAAGTGATTAGAGTTGCAGCAGTCAACAATCCTTCCATTGTCCTCAAGGGGCAGAATGGAGTTATGTAGGATGGTATCACTGGAATAGGGGAACTGCCACATTACAGTGCAGAGAGCTTGTACCTGGAAGCAGCAGTGCATCATGTAAACAATAGGGATGAGCGAGTATGCTTGTCACTACTCAGTACTTGCACGAATATCTCAGTACTCGGAGTACTCGGCGAGTACCGAGTAATCTCGCTATACTTTTGCTATTCTCGCGGTCCACCTCCCTGCATGTTGGCGCTCTTTACAGAGCCAGCCCGCATGCAGGAATTGGCTACCAGACACTGTAATGCCACAGCCATGTTGGTTGTGGCTTTACAGTGATTGGCTGGCCGCACAGCGTGATCAAGTCTTTATAAGACCTGAATGCGCTGTGCTCGTCACTCTGCTCCACAGACAGTCAGTGTAGGGAGAGCTGCTGCTGATTGAGGGACAGATTTGTGGCCTTTCAGCTAGTGTAGGTGCAGGGCTGCTAATCTAATTACCACAACAGTCCTTCTGAGGACTAATAGAGCTGTATACAGGCAGGCAGGTTATATAGCAAACTTCGTTGTGCCAGTATACCAGCCTGCATCACATCTGGGGCTGGTGGACAGGCTGGAAATCTCATCCATCCAAAACAGTGCTTTTAGGGATTAATTTAGCTCTCTATAGGCAGGAGTGGGTTGTAGCGGAAATTAGGATACGCGAAAACACTCGGTATTCTCGTCAGCGTTTGTGTCTGACTGGTCCACCTGCTGGGATTTAATCTCTAATCTAAGTGTCCAGCTAAAAACCAACTCTTGTCTGCATTCATTTAGCATTTTTGTGCACCAGGAGTGGGTTGTAGCGGAAATTAGGATACGCCAAAACACTCTGTATTCTCGTCAGCATTTGTGTCTGACCGATTCACCTGCTGGGATTTAATCTCTAATCTCTAATCTCAGTGTCCACCTAAAAATCAACTCTTGTCTGCATTCATTTAGCATTTTTGGGCGCCAGGAGTGCCTTGCAGCAGAAATTAGGATACGCCAAAACACACTGTATTCTCGTCAGCGTTTGTGTCTGACTGGTACACCTGCTGGGATTTAATCTCTAATCTCAGTGTCCAGCTAAAAACCAACTCTTGTCTACATTCATTTAGCATTTTTGTGCACCAGGAGTGGGTTGTAGCGGAAATTAGGATACGCCAAAACACGCTGCATTCTCGTCAGCATTTGTGTCTGACCGGTACACCTTCTGGATTTAACCTCTAATCTCTAATCTCAGTGTCCAGCTAAAAACCAACTCTTGATTGCATTCATTTAGCATTTTTGTGCTCCAGGAGTGGGTTGTAGCGGAAATTAGGATACGTGAAAACACTCTGTATTCTCATCAGTGTTTGTGTCTGACCGGTACACCTGCTGGGATTTAATCTCTAATCTCAGTGTCCAGCTAAAAACCAACTCTTGTCTGCATTAATTTAGCATTTTTGTGCACCAGCAGTGGGTTGTAGCTCCAAGTAGTATACCCCAAAACATGGTATACGCGTCAGCGTTTGTGTCTGACCGCTCCACCTGCTGGGATTTAACCTCAAATCTGTAATCTCAGTGTCCAGCTAAAAACCAACTTTTGTCTGCATTAATTTACCATTTTTGTGCGCCAGGAGGGGTTGTAGCTCCAATTTGTATACGCAAAAACACTCTGTATTCTCGTGTCAGCGTTTGTGTCTGACCGGTCTAGCTGCTGTAATTTAATCTCTAATCTCAGTATCCAGCTCAAAAACAACTGGTCAGCATTTTCAGTTGACAGGCAGGTGCATTTATCAGTAATGATTCCACCTGCGGCAATAAAAACACGCTCTGACAAAACGCTAGCGGTGGGGCAGGCCAGGACTTCCAAGGCGTAGAGGGACAATTCCTGCCACGTGTTCAGCTTGGATACCCAATAATTATAAGGCACAGAGGAATCTAGGAGCACTTTTGTGCGATCGGCAAGGTACTTCAGCATCTTTACAAACTTTGCAGTCCTTGTGACACTACCCCGCACCTGAGGGCCTATGCTATGTGAGGGGCTGAGAAAACTCTCCCAGATCTTTGAGAGTGTTCCCCTACCTCTGCTGGATTGGATTTGTGCCTCTCTCGGCCGGACGCCTTGGTTGTCCACCGAACCATGACCTCTGCCGCTAGCGTTTTCAGAAGGGAATTTTTTGACTAATTCCGCAACTCGGGCCTTCTGGTACTGCAACATTTTTGTAGACCTCTCTGCCTCGGGAATAAGAAATAAAGTTCTCCTTGTAGCGTGGGTCTAAAAGTGTCACCAACCAGTAATGAGTGTCTGCCAAGATGTTGATAACGCGAGGGTCACAAGACAGGCAGCATCACATAAAGTCAGCCATGTGCGCCAGACTGTTAACAGGCAAGACTTCAGGTTCTCACCAACAAGATGACTGACCATGCTGTCTTCATCATCCTCCTCCTCCTCTCCCCTGTCCTCTGGCCATCCACGCTGAACCGACGGTATGACGGTTGTGCATGTATTACCATCAATTCCGCATGAAAGTGGCTCCATTTCTTTATCCTCCTCCTCGTCATAGTCCTCCAATACATGTTGGGATGAGATGAGGCTGGGCTGTGTGTAATCACCCCATATGGTTTATTGCTCCAACTCATCATGCTCCGCCTGCAATGCATCGTCCTTGATTCTGAGCAGACAGCATTTTAGAAGACAGAGAGTGGAGTCCTCAAAGTTTTGGAGGACGGTACAAATGTTGGACATCCATGTCCACTCCTGAGGTCATATGTGTGGAGTTTGAACCGTATACCGACGGCCTAGTTGATGCAGGTAGTCAACAACTGCCCTCTTCTGCTCACAAATCCTGACCAACATGTGCAGTGTGGAATTCCAATGCGTGGGGACATCACACACCAGTCTGTGATACGAAATCTGCAAATGCTGCTGAAAGCTGGCAAGGGCAGCTGAAGCAGTAAGTGACTTTCTAAAATGGGCACACAGGTCGTGTACTTTTATGAGCACATCCGACAGCAGCTCTGGGTAGGATTTAAGAAACCGCTGAACCACAAGGTTGAGCACATAGGCCACGCATGGAACATGTGTCAGCTCGCCTCGCCTCAGAGCCGCCACCAGGTTCCGGCCATTGCCACACACGACCATGCCTAGCTGTAGGTTCAGCGGTGTGAGCCAGTGATCTGCCTGCTGTTTCAGAACTTTCCACAACTCTTCAGCATTGTGGGGTTTGTCACCTATGCATATTAGCTTCAGCACGGCCTGTTGCCACTTAGCCAAGGCAGTGCTGCAGTGCTTCCAGCTTGGGACTGGTGTAGAGGGTGAAGTGGAGGAGGAGGCTGAGGATCATGACGTTCCAGAGCTGTACACTGTTGGTAAAATTCTGACTGAGTTAGGGCCTGCAATCCTTGGTGTCGGAAGGACGTGTTCCGTCCCAAGCTCAGACTGGGTTCTGGCTTCCAGAATATTAACCCAGTGTGTCGACAGCGAGATGTACCGCCCCTGCCCACATGCACTTGTCCACATGTCCATGGTTGGATGGACTTTTCCGGAAACTACGTTGTTAAGGGCACGAGTAATGTTTTGTGACACGTGGTTATGTAATGCGGGACAACACACCGGGAGAAATAGTGGCGGCTGGGGACCTAGTAACGTGGGACAGCCGCCGCCATCAGGTCGCAGAATGCTTCCGTCTCCACTAGCCTAAAAGGCAACATTTCCAGCACAAGCATTCGCGAAATGTGCGAATTTAGAAGTGTGGCATGTGGGGCGTTGGCAGCTTATTTGCGCTTGTGTTACAAAGATTAGTGTATGTATAACTGAACGCTGCGCTGGGACAAGGACGTGGTTGATGATGGTGCTATTTCTGCTTGTGCAACTACAGGTGCAGGACAGGAGGCATCTTCGCATGCAGTATGGACAGGGGATTGGCTTGCACGCACAACAGTGGAAGATGCAGTGGTGTCACCCGCAGACACTGCTCCTGGACTCTGGTGTACATCCCACAAAGTCGGGTGCTTTGCTGACATGTGCCTGATCTTTCTAGTCGTGGTCAGGCTGCTAGTTTTGCTACTCCTGCTGATGCTGGCATGGCAGGTGTTGCAAATGGACTTTTTGGAATTATCTGCAGACACCTTAAAAAACAGCCAGACTCGGAAGACCTAACAGTTGTACTGGCAACTTCTGTCATGTTGTTCCGGGGAACGGTTGCCAGCCTTCTGCCTGTGGCCACCACCCTGCTTCTTCCGGCCTGTTGGGATGCTATGCCTCCCTCCCCCTGTGCACTGTTGGCCTCACTCTGCATGTCCTCCTGCCAGGTTGGGTTAGTTACTGGATCATCCACCACGTCGTCTTCCACTTTCTTACCCTAGTCCTCCTCCTGACTTTCTGGCAATTATGTTTCATCATCGTCCACCTCTTGTTGAGACACCTTCCCACCGTTGCCTTCATGAGACCGTGGCTGCTCAAATATTTGGGCATTCGTATATACGATCTCCTCATGACCCACTTCAAGTGGAGCTGGCGAGAGGCCAGAATCTAAGAATGGATAAGTGAACAGCTCTTCAGAGTGTCCAAGTGTGGGATCAGTTATGTCCGGGGCCGGGCAGTTAGTATAGTGGGAGGAAGGAGGATCAGGGTGTGGAATGTGCGGTCCAGACTCACGGCTACTGACACTTGACCGTGTGGAAGACAGGGTGTTTGTGGTGGTGCCAAACTGACTGGAAGCATTATCCGCTATCTAACTAACAACCAGTTTACACTGGTCTTGGTTTAATAGTGGTGTACTGCTGCGGTCCCCTACAAATTGGGACAGGAAGGTCGAGCGAGATGATGTGGGCGTTTGTCATGGCGCATTTCGAGCTTCAACATGGCCTCAGCCTCTGCATGCACCACCATCACGTCCAGTTCCTTGTCCCTTGCACATTTTCAATGGTCTGCTGCCTGTATACAGCTAAATGAAGGCGTCCAAAAGATGGTTTTTAGCTGGACACTGAGATGACAGATTAGAGATTAAATTACAGCAGGTATACCGGTCAGTCACAAATGCTGAGATGGGTATACTGAGTGTTTTGGCATATACAAATTGGAGCCACAACCCCCTCCTGCCTGAAAAAAAATGGTAAATGAGGCGGACAGGCTGACTCTGATCAAGATGAACAAGGGTTGCATTGGGCCTGACTTCACCACACCACAACCAAATCTAATGTAAAGTCATAGGCATTGTATTTTTTTGAGCCAATAAATTGCCATGCCCCTCCTCACATCCACACATGGGTACACACTTCATGACTTTGGCTACTTGCTGTACTGTTCCTCCTTCTCCTCATCCGCCAACATCATATGATCAGTGCGACCGTGGTCCATGATGCCACGAAAACATAATTTATTTACATCATATTTATGATAATGATGACCCTAACCGTTAAAAAGTTAGACAGTAGTTTCATGAATACACCCCAGGGGTAAATGTTTTAGTCCATACCTAGAGAATGGGCATTACAAGTACAGGAGACCTGCTCCTTTGTAATGGGAACAACATTTAGAGGCTCTCCTCCATGTTTCTTCCCATGGGCATCGCAATGCCTCCCAATTTTTTGCAGCCTTTCCTAGGGAAGCTTTGGAAGATCCACTTCCTAATAATGGTAACCATATTTAAGAAGACCCTCTTGCACTTCTCTATTCAGGGCATTGGAGTGCCTCCCATTTTGGCAGCCTGCCTAGGCAATCTACAAAAGACCCACTTCCTTAAATGGCACATATTTAAAGGCCCTCATTCACATCTCTATCCAGGGCATGGGCCCCAATTTTACAGCCTGCTACAAGGAATACACAAACGACTTCCTTAAAATGGGCACATTATTTAAAGAGGCCCTCATGCACACTCTATTCAGGCATTGGGCCTCCCAATTTTGGCTGCCTGCCAAAGGGCAATACTACAAAAGACCCACTTCCTTAAAATGGGCACATTATTTAAAGAGGCCCTCATGCACGCTCTATCAGGGGCATTGGGTCCTCCCAATGTTTAGCAGCCCTGCCTAGGGCAATACTACAAAAGACCACTTCCTTAAAATGGGCACATTATTTAAAGAGGCCCTCATGCACGTCTCTTATCCAGGGGCATTGGGGTGCCTCCCAATGTTTAGCAGCCCTGCCTAGGGCAATACTACAAAAGACAAAGTTCCTTAAAATGGGCACAATATTTAAAGAGGCCCTCATGCACGTCTCTTTCCAGGGGCATTGGCGTGCCTCCCAATGTTTAGCAGCCCTGCCTAGGGCAATACTACAAAAGACAAAGTTCCTTAAAATGGGCACAATATTTAAAGAGGCTCTCATGCATCGTCTCTTTCCAGGGGCATTGGGGTGCCTCCCAATTTTTGCCTGCCCTGCCAAAGGGCAATACTACAAAAGACCCACTTCCTTAAAATGGGCACATTATTTAAAAAGGCCTTAATGTACGTCTCTTCCCAGGAGCATCGGAGTACCACACAATTTTTTTTTTTTAAATCTTTCATGTAATCCAACAAACTAACATACACCAACTCTGTCTCACAAGTGGGTATGAGCCCTTAATATTTTCTCCAGGAAAATCCATTTTGGTTTCATTTTGTAATATTTTCTTGACAGTCCGTAAAAGTGGGGTAATACTCTGACAACATTGTTCACAGCAGTGACCTTGGAGTCTGAAATGCTTACAGGGGTTTTCCCATGCTGTTCTTATGTATTTTCAGCACTGTTCTGATACTTTTGTGACATTTTTAAGGTTTATCCATGCTGCCGGGGTCATGCCAGAAAAATACTCGGGTCTCCCATAGGATAACATTGGGCTCGGTGCTCGGGCTGAGTACACAAGTATCTTGGGATGCCCGGCCCGAGCTTCGAGCATTTTAGTACTCGCTCACCTCTAGCAAAGAAGTATGTAAGAGGAATGTTTTACTGCAGGATAGGGCTGTGTATATAGGAGGGATAGAGGAGTGATATACTGCAAGATGATGTGTATATAGATGAGAAGAGGAATATCCTGAAGATTGTTCACAGATGAGATTAATGATATTCTCCAGGAGAGGAAAGTAGATAGGGGGTTGAGATGAGCTTTGCACTACCAGATGGAGCTATATATACAGTAGATAGGCTGAGAGGAGTGATATAATGATTGTAGAGACTGTAAATAGAGGGGCTGGGGATTATTATGTTATGCAGGATGGGGCTGCATAAATTGGGTCTGAGAGAAGAAATGCACTGCAGGATGGTGCTGAATATAGAATGAGCTGAACGGAGTGTAGAACTGCTGTAAGAGGCCATGAATAGAACGCCTGAGAGGAGTGATGTAGTAAATACAGGATGGTACAGTTTATACTGTAGAGGGGCTGAGAAGAGTGAGATACTACATACAGGATGGTACATTTCATACTGTAGAGGGGCTGAGGGGAGAGATGTACTACATACAGGATGGTACAGTTCATACTGTAGAGGGGCTGTGAGAAGTGATGTACTACATACAAGATGGTACAGTTCATACTGTAGAGGAGCTGAGAGGAGTGAGGTACTACATACAGGATGGTACAGTTCATACTATAAAGGGGCTGAGAGAAGTGATGTACTACGTACAGGATAGTACAGTTCATACTGTAGAGGGGCTGAGAGGAGTGAGGTGTCGCACCCCAGGGCCGGGGTACTCAGAGCCGGAACCTTCTGTCTCTGGGGTGCCACGGTGGCGTGACCTGGCTCCGTGGTCCTAGGTGCAGCAATGAAAAGAAGGGATTGATAAAGTTTATTTGTGATGCCACCTGTGGGTTGTGGTCAATGTGGCCACCGCTGCCGTGGAGTCTGCCGAGGACGATGGTAGTGGCGGCAGCTGGGATGGTAAGCCCTCCACGGATAGGGCTTGGTCCCCGAGTGGTTAATGTAATAACAAAACAATTAACGCATTGTACGTCTTGTAATTCACAGTTCTCAAAGGAATTTTGGTGCACTATATCACGTCTACTGCCACATGACAACCATTTCACTAAGCAAGAGTAGGACAAGTACTGTGATATAACAGTTGTATGACAGCCTTAACAACACTACTGTGTGAACAGATATCCTGAACCTACATACAGGAACTCCATTCTAGTCATTACTGTAGTTATCCAGCTAGAATGGAGAACATCTTTATACACACTACTGGGTGAACACTTTGGTGAAGGGGGAGTAACTGGGGAAGAAGAGGGCACAGCAAAGTCTACCAGTGTAAATCATCAACATTTATGACACATTAGTAAGGAAAGGTTAGACAGCAATGTACTCCAATCCCTGACTGAAGCAACATTACAGGTACAAGTGGTTTCATTCATACATACTAGCATACAAAACACCATTCTTAAAGGTGCTTTCCAGTTGTTTTATATTGATGGCCTACCATTAGAATAGGTTATTAATATCTGATCAGTTGAGGTTTGTTAGCCGGAAGCCCTGCCAATCATCTGTTCCTGATGCCGGCAGATGTGCTCGATTGTGGAGCGGAAGTACATAGCTCAGTGAGCTGCATAATGGCCATGGCCATGTACTGCACATCCATGCTTTAATTAATTGAGTAGGGACTAATTTGCAGCACCCGGTCATGGGCACCATATGGCGCTATAATTGAACCCATCTGAATATCCTCTGGAGCACACGTAGATTATCAGTGGTACTGGGTGTTGCACCCTCACAGATGAGATACATCAGTATTTTTGCATCAGTGTCTATATGTCAAAGCCAGGAGTGGAAGAAAAAGAAAGGAGGGCGCAATGTGAAGATCTATTTAGGGTAAGTGCACATTACCCGGCGGTTCGTCGGCGGCTGCTGGCGGGACCCGCCAGGAAGCTCCGGCGCCGTGCACCGGCTTCTTGGCGGGTATGAGCTGCGGGAGCCGGCGGTATCCGGCGGCTGCCCAGCGGGTTCTCGGCGGCGATTCTGCAGCGGCTGGAAGCAGCACATGATTCTGCTTGCAGCCGCTGCAGAACCGGCCGGTTTTTAGAACATGGTCATTCTTTGCTAACCCGCTGGGAAACCTGCGGTTAGCAACGGATGACGCTGGGTTAACCGCCGGTATGTGCACAGCCTTGGCGGGTTACATTAGTTTCAATGTTAATCCAAACGCCGGTTTGGATTAACATAAATTTAAATAAAACTAATGTATGCAAAACGGCGGTTTACACAGGTAAACCGCCGAAAACCCGCCCAGTGCGCACATACCCGTAAGGTAGTGAGTTTTAGTGGGTAATCTTCCACCCTCACCTGGGGCTGTTGCGCGCCCTCCACACAGCGGTGTAATGCTCCGGCGTCCTCCTCCCTTGCTGTCGGCGGTCACACAGCTGCTGCTAGACTGGCTCCTCCGGCGGGGAACGCCACATGACCAAGCACACGTCACCAGGGGTCCTGCACTGCTTCTCTAGTTTCCCAGCAGAATAGATACTAGAAAAATAAAGTCTGTTTAGGAGCGCTGGGAAAGAAAGATAATGGGGGATTATTGATCCAAATCCTTTATTACGTCCTTCAGTGAACACACAAAGCGTTTCAACGGTCAGGTAGCCGTCTTCATCAGTGTATAAGGGTACTCTTACACATTACTTACATATATATAGAAAAAATCGTAATTAGCAGCAACATCCTGATTGCTTAAGTATTAAGTAGTAGGATTTAACCCCAACCTAACCTAAAACCAATTCAGTCCCATATATAGTATATTCTATAGTAATTAATCCCTCCACACATACAAAACTTTCCCTAAAATTAAAACGTATATGTGTTCAAATGCTTATATATAAAAAAAGGGGGGCCTCTGCCTGATCCCCATAGTACTTAGAATAAATTTATAGATACCTAAGACTATAAATGTTGTAGATAAAGTTAAAACAAAAAAAAACTCCAGAGGCTCACACAGGAAGAACATGTGACTGTATTTCAGTTTCCTGTGTCTGTGTATGAGAGAAGAAGCAGCTGCAGGTGCTGCACAGACTAAGATACATAAGATATGTTAGCTTATCATATTTGTTCCTGTTTGTTGCTGAATAAAGAAGCTCTGTTGTCACACTCTTGGAGAGTATCCTGAATTATCCGCTGCCAACAGGTTATGGGCCCAGAGTGACACAGAGCCCCAGAGTGACACAGAACACAGAGTAACACAGCAACAGAAGCCCAAAGCAAGAACATCACAGAGCAACAGAGAAGATGTCCACTAGCAGCAATCCTATCAACTTCTCAGTGCCAAACCTCACTAATCAGAACTAATCCTGGAAATTCAAGGTGAAGATGCTGGTCATAAGAGAAGGTACGTGGAAATATACTTAGGAACAAGTGCCTTATCCATTACCAGATGATCGGCTAGAGAAGGATCATAAAGCTCAAAGCACTATCTCACTCAGTGTAGATGATGATCAGATTGTGCATATATGCAAGTGTGCAATTGTAAAGGAGATGTGGAATGAGTTACAGAAAGTGCATAAAAGATCAAATCTCAGCAATAAGCTTTATCTCATGAGAAAGCTGTATCAGTCTAAGCTAAGTGATGGACAGAATATGCAGGACTATATAGGAAACACCATAGAGATTGTGGATCATCCCAGGGGTATTGGAGAAGAAATTAGACTTTCATGTTGCTGCACTTCTATTAAGTGGTCTTCCAGAAAGTTATGACACACTTGTCCCTGCACTAGATGCACGGCCAGATGATGAGCTGACACTAGAGTATGTTGAAGGCAAATTTGTGGATGAATTCAAGAGAAAATTGATGTAAGCAGTAGTAATGAATCCAGAGCAGATACAGCATTAGAGACACAGGACTTCCCTAAAAAGAAGAGGAATCTAAGAGAAACTTGTGAATGTTTTGTCTGTAAAAAGCCTGGCCACCTTAAAGCAGACTGCAGAATTTGGAAAGCAGGAATGAGTCAACTTAAAAAGCAAAACAGTCATCAAAGGATTAAAATAGCTGTATAGGAATATTCTGCATGTCTTGAAACTGCATTTAATACCAGTACAGGCCCATCTGCAAAGCATATATGGTGCATAGATTCTGGTGCAAGCCACTATATGACAAATAATTAGGATTTCTTCACTGACCTTGATGAAAGCAAGTAATCTTAGCTAATGGTCACTATATGACTTCAGAAGGAGTCGGAGATGGCTACCTCCACTGTCCAGTTTCCTCAGCACAAAGCAGAAAGATCCCAGTAAAGGATGTTTCTCTATGTTCCCAGCCTTGAAAGCAATCTTCTGACAGTAAAGAAGCTTATGCAAAGGGAATGTAGTTACTTTTAAACATAATTCTGCATCATCTCAAAGAAGGGTCACACTCTTTCAGAAGGAAAAATCCAAAATGAACTTTATCAGCTAAAATGCAAAGAAAGAGTGTACAATGATAGACAAGATCTGCATAAGAACTGTATCCATATATGGCACAGACCTCTTGGGCACAGAGACCCAGAAGCAGTATGGAAGATAGCTCAACTTGCAAATGGTATTAAAATCAACCAGTGTAATCAAATGATGGCGTGCACTAGCTGTCTTGAAGGAAAGTACAAAAATCCTTTCCTAAAATAAGCACTACTAAATCTGCACAGCCACTGGATTTGACACATACAGATGTTTGTGGGCCACAGAAAAAAAGTGTAACAAATGTCTAGAAATACTCTGCTAAAATAGGTAATAATGAAAAGAAGTGCTAATAAAAACAGTGTTAATAACAGGTTACTTAGTTAATATCGTTTATGCAAAAAATGTATGAAGCCGTTCTACTCCATCAAGGTGACACATATCAGAACGGTCCCTAATCTAACTTATTTAAAACTTGAACCTATGTACACTTACCACATGGATGCAGGATGCATAAGGGCCAGAGTCCAATATGGACACAGTGCAGCAGACGGCACTTTATGTGTTTGGCTCAGTAAGGAAGAGGTGGGCACTCTGTATCTTGCATAACAAGAGACTAAATGGATACTTACAGCTGAGCCAAAGCACAAAGTGAACAGGTCTGTAGGACCATGTTCACGCCACCAAAAGACTAGACCACGAAAAAACTGTATAACAAACATATAATAATGCTTTGCTATAATAGATATTAATAAAAAGCAAGTGGTAATAAAAAACAGTGTTAATACCAGGGTACTTAGTTAATACATTTTTTGCAAAAAATGTACGAAACCGTTCTACCGCCGTCAAGGTGACCCATATCAAAACGATCCCTAATCTAACTTATTTAAATCCTGATCTTATGTACATATACCTCATGGATGGAGGATGCAGAAGGGCCAGAGTCCAATATGGACACAGTGCAGCTGACGACACTTTATGTGTTTTTCTTAGTAAGGAAAGTAAGGAAGGGGTGGGGCACTCCCTATCCATTCTGAAATGGGTCACCTTGACTGCGGTAGAATGGCTTTATACATTTTTTGCAAAAACATTAACTAAGTACCCTGTTATTAACACTGTTTTTTACTAGCACTTGCTTTTAATTATTACCTATTATAGCAGAGTATTTCTAGACGTTTGTTATACTGTTTTTACTGTGGTCTAGTTTTTCGGTGGTGTGAACATGGTCCTGTAGACCGGTTCACTTTGTGCTTTGGCTCAGCTGTAAGTATCCATACAGATGCATGTAGTCCAATGAGTGTTTAAACTCCAAACTTCCAATGAAGGCTTGTTATATGTTAAGCCGGAACGCGTAATAAAACAAGAACTTATTTTGGAATAATTTGCCATCCCTGTGATCCCTCTGGTAGCGCTTCAATTCAAACCAGAAAAAAAATTTTTTTCCTAAACTCCAAGTAAGAAGAGATATTTTCTCACATTTATTGATGACTACTCCGGAAACACTGTCGACTACTTGCTTCACAGTAAGGATGAAGTTCTACAGAAACTTGAAGAATATCTTGCTGTAGTGTTTAACAAATTAGGAAGAACACCAAAAGCCCTGCATGCAGATAATGGAACTGAATATACAGGTGGTAAGGTGCAAACCATTTTGAAAAAGAATGGAGTCATGTTCCAGACTATCATTCCATACAAGTCAGAACAGAATGGCATTGCAGAGATAAAGAACCATACTCTGTGAAGTGGAAGATGTATGTTGTTTAATGTGAATCTACCTACAACATATTGGGGAGAAGCCATCAGGACAGCTTACTATCTTCAAAACAGACTGCCAGGTAAAGCCAAAAATAAAACTCCATATGAGCTATGGAACTGCAAGAAGCCTAACCTGAAGCACCTCAGCATAATTGGAAGCAAGCTATTTGTTTATGTTCCCAAAGAAAAAAACATCCCAAGTGGGAATCACATGCAAAGCAAGGGGGTGGGCTATAGCAAAAGTAAAAAGGGATATAGAATCCTGCACCCAGAGACCAACAAAGTAACAATCAGCAGAGATGTAGTGATTGATGAAAACTCTATATCGCTCAAATTCCATGAAGTTACACCAGTTATTAAACCCAAGAAACAAGTACAAGAATCTCAATCACCAGTCCCAGACACCGAAAAGGAATACACTGAAGTCTGGATAAGCTTTGAAGCCACCAAGGAAGAAACAGAAGAACCAAGTCAACCTATAGTCAGCAGAAAGACCAAACAAAAGTAACTCAGCTCAACGCCTTTTTTATATGGGCAGAACATGTCAAGAACCAGAGACAAAGTCATGGCAAGAGATGCAAAAACTGCCTATCCTCGAGAAGCAGAAGCGGAAAAATCCTGCTGATAAAGAGATGGAGTCCCTATACCAACTCAAGACATGAGAGCTTACGGAGCTACCACAAGGAAAAAGAGCTGTCAGAAGCCAACGATGCATCAACACCAATGGATCCATCCTACCACTTAAAGTAGGAGAAGATCTGCTACCCAGCAACAAGTTACAGATAAACAGTGGGGGCGCTTCTATACATAGCAACCACAACTTGTCCAGATATAACAACCACAGTCAGAATTCTCTGTAGACGTGTAAGCAAGCCACACCAAAGAGACTGGAATGGAATTAAGAAAATTCTACAATATATTAAAAAATTCACAAATCAGGAAATCTAGGAAGACCAAACATTTCATGTGTGGGCACCCTCATCAAACAAATTTCTGGGTGGGTAGAGGATGTTTTCAAACCCCTGGTAAAAGAGACACCCAGCTACATTCAGGACACAACTGACCTATTGAATAAACTGTCAGCAGTAGGTCCTCTACCAGAAGGAACCATCCTCGCCACCATGGATGTAGAATCTCTGTACAGCCACATCTCACACCAGGATGGATTAAATGCCTGCAAAACCTTGCTGGAAAGCACAGAAATTGATGATGACTCTGTGGTGAAGCATACAAAATTCATCCTCACGCATAACTACTTTACATTTGACGACAACATACATTTACAGTAGACTGGCACAGCAATGGGAAGCAAAATGGCACCACAATAAATCTTTTTATGGCCAAGCTTAAAGGTGACTTTTTATCCTCTTATCCTATCAGGCCTCTGGCCTGCTACCGTTATATCGATGACATTTTAATCATCTGGACAGAATCTGAGCAACAGCTGAAGACGTTCCATTAACACTTTAATCAGTTTCATCCCACCATCAACTTAACACTCAACTACTCCTGCACTGAATCAGCTTTTTGGTCACCATCATTAAGCGACAGAAAACGAAATAGAGACATCCCTGTACCGGAGGCCAATTGACCGTCCAACATATCTCCGATGGGACAGTTTTCATCCAAAACACATAAAAACCTCTATTGTGTATAGCCAGGCCATCAGATATAATTGGATATGTTCCAACCCTACAGATAGAGACAATCACCTTGAGGATCTCAGAAAGACCTTTTCTAACCAGGGCTACCATCCAAGAGCATTTGAGAACCAGATACAAGAGCCACCAGAATTTCAAGGAATCATCTCATACATTACAAAACTAGAGAAGAAAATAGCGTTCCTCTTGTAGTCACCTACAATCCAAGTCTGGAGGTGCTAAGAGGAGCTCCATGGAAACTGCAACCACTCCTGCAAAAAGATGCCCGACTAAAATCAATATTTCCTAATCCCCCAGTCTTGTGTTTTAGACAACCTCCAAATCTAAACAACATCATTGTCAGAAGCGCCCTGTCCTCTCCAACAGCAACAGGAACCTTTCCCTGCAACCAGAACAGGTGCAAAACCTGTCCATCTATAATGTCAATGGACAAGATAAAGTTTCCTGGGACAAATCAGGACTACAAGATACCAGGTAACTTCAGTTGCATCACAAGCAATGTGGTGTATTTAATTATATGCACCAAATGTTCAAAAGGTGGCATGTACTTAGGGGATACCGGACAAAAATTCAGAAAAAGAATGAATTCTCATTGCCACTCAATAAAAGAAAAGCGTATGGATCTACCTGTAGAAAAGCATTTTTGCACCCTGACCACAGTGAAAGCAACTTCAAATCTCAAAAAGAGAGAAGGATTTGGGAATACAAATTGATAACGACCGTTGACACATTCAAAACAGGATTAAATGTCTCACATGGATTCATGCGTTTTTATATAAAATGAAAGGACATTTGGGGATATCACATTTTCCAACAGACTGAAGTTAGAGGAAAATGAACTTTTGACACTTCTTATGTGAACTGCCTCGCTTTATGGTTTTGTACAACTCACTGAGAAATCTTCAGGTCTCCACAGGCCACTAATCATAGAACAATAATACAATCGGTTCCTCTTATCTTAGAATTTTGACTTTACTTTCCCAGCTCCTCTCCCCCTCCCTAACTTGACTCTGCTTTACATCACCTGTCATATCTACTACATCATCTAACCCTGCTTATATATATATATGTATGTGTCTTCAGAGTTTGTCTCATTATCAGCCTGACGAAGGGGCCATAGTGTCCCGAAAGCTTGCTATGTTCACCATCTTTTCAGTGAGCTATTAAAAGGTATCAACCACTGCGGACTCTCAGATTCCAATATTTTTCTACAATAAATTATAGAAACTCAAAGGTTAAATCTTAAGATATCTGCATCTGGAGATCTCACTCTCAGAGGTTATGTGGTTACAGATTGGGCTGGAGATTCAAGTGATCGGAAATCAACAAGTGGTTACTTGTTCAAGTTAGGGGAAAATTCAATTTCTTGGTCCAGCAGAAAACAAGTGTCAGTCGCATTATCTTTTACAGAAGTAGAATATATGTCGGCTGCTTATGCAAGTCAAGAATTAATTTGGTTGAAACAACTTTTGGAAGATTTCGGCAAGCCACTAGCTCAGCCAACAGTTATCTATGAGAACCGCCAAGGATATATTAAACTTGCCAGCAGTGAGAATATTAGTGCAAGGACTAAGCACATTGACGTAAAACATTACCACTTACGTGACTTAATAGAATATGGTGTACTCATATTGTTTATTGCGAGTCTGACAAAGCCATTATCAAGAGCCAAGTTTGTGGACTTTAGAACTGCAATGGGACTAACAGGATAAGTAGTTGTTGAGTTGGGGTGTAGGAATATGTTTAATGCAACAACTCCATTCCTGTATATGAGTGTTTAGTTGCTAGATTTGTATGTTGTAGATAAAGTCAGAGCAAAAAAAAAACTCCCAGAGTCTCACACAGGAAGAGCATGTGATTGTATCTAGCTTCCTGTGTCTGTGTATGAGAGAAGAAGCAGCTGGTGCTGCACAGACACTGAGACACATAAGATATGTTTTATTCCTGATCTATTAAGCTTATCATATTTTTTCCTGTTTGTTGCTGAAAAAAGAACCTCTATTGTCACATGCTTGGAGAGTATCCTGAATAATCCGCTGCCAACAGTAACTTCTTTGGATTTAACCAGCCGATTTAAACTGGTAAATTCCATAATGAATTGTAATACTATGCATGTGAAGGAGATCGCTGCACTTAAATGCTGCATTATTTTTCTCCATCAATATTGACATACAATGCAGATTTTAATATCCACCCCATGGCAGTTTCTCTCTTTGTATTGATTTGAATCTTTTTTATGTAGCTATGGTAAATTATACAATGAATCCACATGCAATATGTGTTGCAAATTTTCCGAGCCTGCTGCCTGTTGTCTATTTATACCTCCCTGATGGTACTGCAGTACAGCTCCATCTGCAGCCATCCCCTGATACATGCGGCTACTAGAGCTGAACTGATTGAATGAAATTATAGAGACCGATCTTTTGGGCAAGGGCAGACACAATGATTTGGGGTGGAGGGGGAAAAGCAAAAGGAGGGTAATTCAAGAAAGAATGACTGAGAACCACATGGGCTAGTAGCCACTGTGAATTTTTTAATTGATTATTATACACTATATTTTGCAGAACAGCTGTTTCCAAACAAATGTAAGACTAAATGTAATTGGCATGTGATTTTTCAGGTACATCAGTTAATCTGCAAAATCAAGTGATTACTTAACAGTTAATTGAAAACTTAAGACCACAGCCACACTGGGACCACTGCAGAGCTACTCTAATGTGTCTGAGAGGTAGGCGCCAAACTGAATCATTCCCCAGGTGCAGGAAAGCCCAATACTGCTGCTAATAAATAAGCAATAAAAAGTAAATACGGTATATACAGTTAGGGCCAGAAATATTTGGACAGTGACACAATTTTCGTGAGTTGGGCTCTGCATGCCACCACATTGGATTTGAAATGAAACCTCTACAACAGAATTCAAGTGCAGATTGTAACGTTTAATTTGAAGGGTTGAACAAAAATATCTGATAGAAAATGTAGGAATTGTACACATTTCTTTACAAACACTCCACATTTTAGGAGGTCAAAAGTAATTGGACAAATAAACATAACCCAAATAAAATATTTTTATTTTCAATATTTTGTTGCGAATCCTTTGGAGGCAATCACTGCCTTAAGTCTGGAACCCATGGACATCACCAAACGCTGGGTTTCCTCCTTCTTAATGCTTTGCCAGGCCTTTACAGCCGCAGCCTTCAGGTCTTGCTTGTTTGTGGGTCTTTCCGTCTTAAGTCTGGATTTCAGCAAGTGAAATGCATGCTCAATTGGGTTAAGATCTGGTGATTGACTTGGCCATTGCAGAATGTTCCACTTTTTTGCACTCATGAACTCCTGGGTAGCTTTGGCTGTATGCTTGGGGTCATTGTCCATCTGTACTATGAAGCGCCGTCCAATCAACTTTGCAGCATTTGGCTGAATCTGGGCTGAAAGTATATCCCGGTACACTTCAGAATTCATCCGGCTACTCTTGTCTGCTGTTATGTCATCAATAAACACAAGTGACCCAGTGCCATTGAAAGCCATGGATGCCCATGCCATCACGTTGCCTCCACCATGTTTTACAGAGGATGTGGTGTGCCTTGGATCATGTGCCGTTCCCTTTCTTCTCCAAACTTTTTTCTTTCCATCATTCTGGTGCAGGTTGATCTTTGTCTCATCTGTCCATAGAATACTTTTCCAGAACTAAGCTGGCTTCTTGAGGTGTTTTTCAGCAAATTTAACTCTGGCCTGTCTATTTTTGGAATTGATGAATGGTTTGCATCTAGATGTGAACCCTTTGTATTTACTATCATGGAGTCTTCTCTTTACTGTTGACTTAGAGACAGATACACCTACTTCACTGAGAGTGTTCTGGACTTCAGTTGATGTTGTGAACGGGTTCTTCTTCACCAAATAAAGTATGCGGCGATCATCCACCACTGTTGTCATCCGTGGACGCCCAGGCCTTTTAGAGTTCCCAAGCTCACCAGTCAATTCCTTTTTTCTCAGAATGTACCCAACTGTTGATTTTGCTACTCCAAGCATGTCTGCTATCTCTCTGATGGATTTTTTCTTTTTTTTCAGCCTCAGGATGTTCTGCTTCACCTCAATTGAGAGTTCCTTTGACCGCATGTTGTCTGGTCACAGCAACAGCTTCCAAATGCAAAACCACACACCTGGAATCCACCCCTGACCTTTTAACTACTTCATTGATTACAGGTTAACGAGGGAGACGCCTTCAGAGTTAATTGCAGCCCTTAGAGTCCATTGTCCAATTACTTTTGGTCCCTTGAAAAAGAGGAGGCTATGCATTACAGAGCTATGATTCCTAAACCCTTTCTCCGATTTGGATGTGGAAACTCTCATATTGCAGCTGGGAGTGTGCACTTTCAGCCCATATTATATATATAATTGTATTTCTGAACATGTTTTTGTAAACAGCTAAAATAACAAAACTTGTGTCACTGTCCAAATATTTCTGGCCCTAACTGTAGCTTACAAATAGCAAATATATTGTAGTTCAGTTTAACCTAGTGGTCCAATTATCATACACCTACATGAGGCCTGGATTTGGCAATTCCAGTTCCAGATCTGTGGTTGACCCAGGAAAAGATGCCATGGAATGAGTGCTGTGTGTGATTAAGGCTGGCTGACCATTTCATTATCTCTTCAAGCCTCCATCTGTGTCAATACAAGAACAGAAAAGTGGCTAAATTAGATGACCACACAGATACTTTTAAAATCTTGACATGTTTAGTACTTTTTTCACCTGTTGTATATATCTATAGCTAAGTCAGCCACTTCTCTGTTATTGCCAATGTATTGACATGCAGTAGATTGGGCTTGACTAACTTTCCAAATTGTCAGCCAGGTCTCTTCACATGCACACTAGTTGAACACCAATACCAGAACCTCTATATCAATATATACACTGCCTTTAAAAAGCATTCATACCCATTGAAATTTCCACATTTTTTCACATTACACCTATAAGCTTAAATGTATTTTATTGGGATTTATGTGATTTACCAACACACAAGAGCAAGTATTTGTGAAGTGTGAATAGTTTTCTAAATATTTTACAAATAAAAATCTAAAAGTTGTGGCATGCATTTATATTCAACCACCTGTAGTCTGATATGCTTAAATAAAACCCTGAGTGACCTATTGTCTCCAGAATTCACCTAATTAGTAACTTTAGTCCACCTGTGTGTAATTTATATTCTGTATAGCTGCAGCTGGTTTGTGTAAGAACAATAGGGATGAAAGAGCAACATGAAAACCAAGGAAAACATCAGACAGGTCAGGGATAAAGTTATGTAGAAATGTTAGGTAGGGTTAGGTCATAAAAAAAAATAGTCCAAGCTCTGAACATTTTACGGATCATCCAAAAATTGCAAGGAGTATGGCACAACTGCAAACCTACCAAGACATGGCCGTCTCCTAAACTGACATCCTAATCAAGAAAAGCATCTAATTAGAGAAGCAACCAAGAGGTCTATGGTTACTCTGGAGGAACTGCAGAGATCCACAGCTCAGGAGGAAGACTCTGTTCAGAGGATAACAATTAGATGTGTACTCCACAAATCTGTTGCACTTTGCAAAAAGCCATGCAGGGGTTGCAGCTATCATATAGAAGAAAGTGCATCGGTCAAATTAGACCAAAGTAGAACTTTTTGGGCTAAATTCAAACTGTTATGTGCAGCAGAAAGCTAAGACTGCACATCACCCTGAAAACACCATCCCCACCATTAAAGATGGTAGTGGTAGCTTTATGCTATGGGAATGCATTTCTTCAGCAGGGACAGGCAAGCTAGTTAGATTTGATGGGAAGATGGAATGGTAATAAATCACAGGTTTTTCTTCAGGATTGCCCTTTAAGGGCTGCAAAAGACTTGTGACTGGGGCATAGCTTGACCTTCCAGTAGGACAATAACTCTAAACATAATATCAGAGCTACAATGATAAGGTTTAGATCAAAAGATATTCATGTCTTTAAATGGCCAGGTCAAGGTTCATTCCTAAATCCCATTCAAGAGAATCTGTGGAAAAACTTGAAAATGTCTGTTCACAGACGCTCTCTATCCAATCTCACTGAGATATATCAATATTGCCAAGAAGAACGGGCAAAAATGTCAGCCTCTAGTTGTGCAAAGTTGATAGAAACATACCCCAAAGGATTTACAGCAGCAATTACAGTGAAAGGTGGCTCTACAATGTATAGGCTCAGGGGTGCTGAATACAAATACGTTTCACAATTTTCAGATTTATATTTGTTAAATATTTGTGAAACCATGTATAATTAATTTTGTTTACACTTCACAAATACTTACTATTTTGTCTTGGTATTTCACTTAAAATCCTAATGAATACATTTATGTTTATGAGTGTAACTGTAATACTAAAGTAATGGTGGAGTGACTGGACTGCAAGCCTGCAAGCGCAGTATGCTGATCATATTGTACGCTAGCCGTTATGCGTTATGCTAATGCTCACCCTTAAAGTATAACCGCCGTTTAAATTTTTATTTACTGATAAAGTAGAGCAAGTGATTTTAAGAAACTTTCTAATATTCTTCATTAGAAAATTCTGGTTGAAAAGCATTTATAAACCTTCACCAAGGTGTCCCCACTACACTGTGTGTGAAGCAGACATATGTTCCTTATCAGTCCTCTCCGTCTTCAGTGAATACAGGGTATGTATCCATATAATGTAAAGGGAGTGTGACCTTAACTGTTGACGGCAGCTGGTGAGGAAACAATGTATCAGATTATCTCGGCATACAGCACAGTTTTTAATCAATGTCAAAAGGTCAGGATAAGTGCAAACTCCTGAGAACTTTGTGCCAAGGAAATATCTGTCATCTGGCTCCACACAGCTCAATCACAATCTGTGTTAACCCCTTGTCTGCTGGCTCCCCACACAGCTCACTATCAGCCTGCTCTCAGAAGCTGTGAAAATACACTCACAGTGCTGGCAGACTCTTGCCACACCCACACAGACATAAAATGCAGCTTTTAAAAGAGCACAGTAAAATGTGAGAAAATAAGTCATATTGCACAAAAAAGCATTATCTTAGCTGCAATGTGACCCATCATTTACAACCAGTGCAGTAGTGTTTTGTTTTTTTCAGTGAAATTACATTTACACTTTAAGGGCCGGGATACTTTCCACCTGCCTTCATGTCCTTGAAGGGGGGACTTTGGCAAAGCCCTTCCCAGGTGGCAACTAGTGTGGTGGCTGGTAACTTCAAACTCACCAAAAGACAAAAGTAGGTAGTGCAGTACAAAACCAAGAAAGGAAAGCTAAAAAACAGAGCCTCGACCAAGCTGTCAGAGCAATTGAGCAAACCAAGATAAGCACACCAACTACAAACCTTACCACCCAAATGCAAATGCAATAATCAGCACAACACAGAAAATATGGTGGGTCTATATCTGCCTCTCATGGAGATTACCTTACATTGTAAAGCGCTGCGGAATATGTTGGCCCTATATAAATAAAGCTTTATTATTATTATTATTGATGAGGCAATGCCCCATCTCAACCCTCAGCCCAGAGAGGCAACAGAGGGGGCGAGTCAGGTGGAATGAAATGAACATACCACCATCTGGCTGAGCTAGCAGACACAGTGTCCTGTATCCTCTGGAAACAGCTGACACCAGTGTACCTGGCATCCCAGGTTCCCAGAACATCATAATCGCTTGGAGCGATGGTGTTCTGCCTCCCAGCAACACCAGAAGTAAATCTCCCAGAGCAAGCATTTGCACTATTTCTGCCCTTTGGAGACAACACCCCACCTCTCATGGCCAGTAAGGGGCAATGGGTGACCTGATGGAGATTCATAGTATGTCAATAAGTTTGAGGTGCTTGCTTGGGTATGAAACCGCCAGACCTTACAGTAACCTGACAAGATGTGCAGTTCACAGTTTATGAATACTTTATCAAGGCCCAGTATACATGATTACAAAGAGAATTATATAAATTGCTAATATAGTATAATTATTCCAGGTGTCCCCCATCATAAGGGATATGCTCATGTGCCAGATTTGTAAGAATATTTATATACAATATATCACAAAAGTGAGTAAACCCTACTATTTTTGTAAATATTTTATTACATCTTTTCTCGGACACTGAAGATATGACACGTTGACACAATGTTAAGTAATCAGTGTATAGCTTGGATGTCAAAAGTGAGTGCAACCCTAAGCGAAAATGTCCATATTGTCCAATTAGCCATCTTCTCTCCCCAGTGTCATGTGACTCATGAATGGGGTGCAGATGTGTTACATTTGGTGTTATTGCTCACACACTCTCTCATATTGGTCACTGTAAGTTCAATATGGCTCCTCATGGCAAAGAATTCTCTGAGGATCTGAAAAGAAGAATTGTTGATCTGCATAAAGATGACGTAGGCTATGATAAGATTGCCAACACTCTGAAAGTGAGCTGCAGCAGGGTGGCCAAAACCATACAGCATTTTAACAAGATCGGTTACACTCAGAATAGGCCTCACCATGGTCAACCAAAGAAGTATGGTGCATATGCTTAGCTTCATACTCAGGGGATGTCTTTTCAAAATAGATATACTAGTGCTGCAGAGGTTAAAAAGGTGGAGGGTCAGCCTGTCAGTGCTCAGACCATATGCCGCACATTGCATCACATGCTGTTATCCCAGAATGAAGCCTCTCGATGCACAAGAAAGCCCGCAAACAGTTTGCTAAAAACAAGCAAACTAAGCACATATATTACTGGAACCATATGTTGTGGTCTTATAAGATCAAGATAAACATAATTGGTTCAGATGGTATCAAGTGTATGTGGCGCAACCAGGTGAGGAGTACAAACACAAGTGTGTTTTCCCTACAGTGAAGCATGGTGGTGGGAGTGTCATGATTAGGGGCTGCATGAGTGTTTCCGGCTGTGGGAAGCTTCAGGTTTTTGAGGAAACTATGAATGCCCACATGTACTGTGACATACTGAAGCAGAACATACTCCAGAAGCTGGGCTGCAGGGTAGTATTCCAACATGATAACGACCCCAAACACACCTATAAGATGACCACTGTATTGCTAAAGAAACTGAGGGTAAAGGTGTCAGAGTTGCAAAGCATGTTTCCCGACCTAAACCCTATTGAGCATCTGTGTTGCATCCACCAGCTCTTGATGTTATCATGGAGGAGTGGAATTCCAGTCGATCCTGTGAAGCTGCAGTGAACTCCAAGCCCATGAGAGTTAAGGCAGTGCTTGAAAATAATGGTGGACACAAAATATATTGACACTTTGGGCACAATTTAACTATTTTCACTTAGACGCGTACTCACCTTTGTTGCCAGTGGTTTAGACATTATTGGCTGCGTGTCAAGTTATTTAGAGATCCAATAAAACCAATAAGAAACAGGATATGGTACCATGCCAACCAAGGAGACAATCCAGATACTTATAATTCCTTTATTCGTGCCGACGCGTTTTGTAGCATCTGCTACTTCATCAGGGCCATATTGTCCTGGAATTATGGCCCTGATGAAGTAGCAGATGCTACAAAACCGAATTATAAGTATCCGGTTGTCCCCTTGGTTGGTGCTGTGCCATGCCAGTTTCTTATTGGTTTTATTGGATTTCTTTGAAACGGGTATCCACAGCAGCCATTTTCTTTTTGTTATTTAGAGGGCTCATCAAATTTAGGTTAAGTGTCCACAATTAGGACACACTGCATTCTGGACAGAGTGTCTTCCCTTGCAGAGACGCTAGTGTTCTCTGCAGAACAATGTAGTGTACGTGCCTATGATCAGGAGTCTCGGAGCAGCACATTTTTGCAGTGTTCTCCCCCTGTGAACACTAGCAAATATGCTAGTATAAACTGACTGTGACGCGAGTCACTACAGTAATAACAGTCCCAGCAGTGGAGAGATAAGACTACAATTACCAATAGACAATTATTATTAATATACTACAGTAGTTACTGGATAAGTAAAGGGAGGTCATGCGATTTGAGGTAAGGTCCAGAAAGAGGCGCAATACAGCAAGGAGTAGAGTAGTCAGAGACAAAATCCACTTCACAAACTGGGGTCAGGAAAACCAGAAAGACAAGACAGTTTATAAGGAGCAGACAAAAGAATAGTCAGGTCACAGGCAAAGGGTCAAAATCCAGGTAAGAGAATAAAGTCAGGCTAGGTCAGGCACAGAGCAAAGAGAGATCTGTCTTACGCAAGCAACAGCAAGTGTACAATTGACACTGGGTGGAGGAGCTAGCATGCCAAGTAGAGGACTAATCAAGGGAAGTGAACACAGATGATTGCAGTACAGATCCAGCAAAACCAAAACAGACTGACAGCCTCCACACAATAGTAACATAGCAGACAAGTACAGTGTGAAGACCATGACAATACCCCCTCTTCAAAGGGGGGGCCATAGGACCCGCAGGTTTCTAAGGAAATGTCCGATGAAAGGCCCAGACCAACTGATCAGCCCTTACTGAATGAGCCAGAACTCAGGACTGTTCTTCGGGTCCGCACCCCTTCCAATGTACCAGATACTGAAGGGAATTCTGGACCATTCAGGAATCTATGTTCCTTTGTACCTCATATTCTAAGCTTTCCTCAATAGACACCAGAGGAGGCGGGGGCAAGGGAGACAAAGCAGGGGTATAAACTCCTTCATCAAAGAGTTGTGGAACACATTAGAAATACAGAAGGACTGAGGGAGTTGTAATTGGAAGGCAACCGGATTGACCACCTCCAGAATCTCATATGGACCAATGAATCTAGGACCCAACTTCAGCGAGAGCAGCTTCAGAGGATTTTAGAGCATTGCCATACCTTATCTCCCACCTTGAAGGTGGCTCCTGACAAGCGTCTCCTATCGGCCTTCTGTTTCTGCCGATGCTGAGCCACCCCATTATTCTTTTTAACCTCCCTCCAGACATCCCTCAGCTCTTGAATGGTTACATCACCCAGAACATATCCTGGAGAACTCACCAAAATGAGGATGAAACCCATAATTACAGAAAAATGGCGAGGTTCCCGTGGACTGATTAACCTGCCTGTTAAAGGCAAACTCAGCCAGAGGAAGAAAGAAGACCAATTATCCTGCTGATCAGTGACAAAACATCTTAAAAACTGTTCCAAAGACTGATTTGTCCTTTCAGTCTGACCATTAGTTTCAGGGTGATAAGCAGAGGAAAAGGACAAATCAATCCCCAATCTTCTGCAGAAAGCCCTCCAAAATCTACAGATGAATTGTACTTCCCTATCAGACACAATATTTACAGGTATCCCATGTAATCGTACCACATGATTAATAAACAGTTGGAGAGAGTCTCAGCATTGGGTAACCCAGATAATGGGACTAAGTGAGCTTGTTTGCTGAATTGATTGATTACCACCCAAATAGCAGTCATCTCCCCAAGACAGGGGTAAATTGGAACTTAAATCTATGGACAAATGAGTCCATGATCTTTCTGAAATTGGCAAAGGAGCCAATTCCCCCACCGTCCGGCAATATTGCACTTAGGCGCATGTGCAAGTTTCACAAGCAGAAACAAAATCTTTAATATCCCTATGCATAGCAGACCACCAAAAGAGTCTAGCAACCACCTTCTGGGTGGCAGTGACTACAGGATGACCACTCAACACAGAATCATTGAATTCTTGCAAAAGACGTAATCTGAAATACACAGGGGCAAACAACTTGCATTCAGGAGTTTTGGAAGGAGCCAAGGACTGAGCAGTATGGATTTCACGTTCCAGCTCAGAGGAAACCATGGCCACAACAATACCCTGACGAAGAATGGAAGGAGGGTCTTGAAGAGGCACAGAATCAAGACTATGAGACAAGGCATCCGCCCTCATGCTCGTAGTCCCCTGTCCGAATGTAATAGAAAAATTAAATCTGGAAAAAATAAAGGCCATCTGGTCTGTCTTGGGGTCAACCGCTTGGCAGATTCAATGTAAGCTGGATTCTTGTTATCTGTAACCATGGTCATCTGATGAACGGCTCCTTCCAAAAAATGCCTCCATTCTCAAAAGCCAATTTGACAGCAAGTAACTCTTGATCACCCACATCATAGTTTCTTTCATCAGGAGATAACTTTTTGAAAAAGGCACATGGTCACAGGTTAGTTAAATCTTAGGACTTTGAGACAATAAAGCCCCCACCCCAACCTCAGAAGCATCAACCTCCACAATGAACAAGAACATGTCTTCAAGTTTTCAAAAGCCACAATCGCTTCTGACGACCAAACCTTTAGCTCCACCCCTTTATGAGTGAGGTCCGTAAGAGGCTTGATGATCTGAAAAAAACATTTAATACATTTTCAGTAATAATTTGCAAACCCTAAAAAGCGCAGAGGTTGCTGGATTGAACCCATTCAATGATGGCCTGAACCTTCCCAGGATCCATCTTAAACTCGGAGGCTGACACAATGAAGCCCAAGAATGATATTTCTTGAACAGAAAAGGTACACTTTTCAATCTTGGCGAAAATAAAATTACTCTTAACCTTTGCAGAACCAAAAAGGCATGTTTACTATGTGAATCCAGGTCAGGTGAGAAAATTAGAATATCATCTAAATAAACCACAATAAATCTCCCAATATAATCAGAGAGAATATCATTCATATAATTCTGAAAGACCGCGGGTGCATATGTTAGACCAAAAGGCATGACAAGATTTTCAAAGAGACCTTCAGATGTTAAAAACGCTGTCTTCCACTTATCACCCTCACAAATACATATGAGATTGTATTCCCTTCTGAGATCCAGTTTGGAAAACCATTTGGCCCCCGAAAGCTGATTATATAAATCAGGAATAAGTGGTATCGAATAAGCATTTTTAACCGTTAAAAAAAAAAAGAATCCGGCGGCAAACGGCGATGAGGAAGGACGAACATGACCTTTCCGTAAACTTTCGTTAATATAAGCCTTCATGGCTGTCCGCTTAGTGCCAGGCAAGTTCTACAAGCTTAGTGCCAGGCAAGTTCTACAAGCGAGCCTTGGGTAATTTGGAAAGGAATTAAATTAATAGCACAGTCATAGTGACGGTGAAGAGCTAAGATTCCAGCCTCTATTTCTGAAAAAAAACATCTCCGAAGTCTTTCAGGTATTTTGGAAGACCCTGCAGAATAAAGAGCAAACATACAAAGATTTAAGACATTTTTCTATAGAATAAAGACCCCATTTGACAATATCCTTCTGACACCAGTCAATGATCGAGTTATGCATACACAGCCAATGAATACCCAACACAATCCGAGCAGGTAAATTATCCAAAACATAACAAAAGATTAATTCTGTATGAAGAGACCCCACGTTGAGTGTGAACTTCACCGTAACTAGCTGAACAAGAATTTTTAGCAACAGTGTTCTATCAATGGCCATGATTTGAATAGGGTCTTCTAGCTTAACTGTCCCTAATCCTAACTTCTGAAAAGTCCCGGATCAATGAAATTAACCGCAGATCCACAGTCAATAAAGTCAAATGTTGACTGACACTGTTTTTGAAAGAGAAGTTCAGCATTCAACAACACTTTATCGGAGGAGTAAAAGGGTACCTGTAATTCTGCGTGACCTCCTCGACAATCACCCAGACTTAGGCCTTTCCTGATTACTTGTTCACTGCAGGTCGTGCCTGACAATCCTTTAAGAGATGTTCAGCTTGGCAATATTAGAGACAAAGTCCAAGTTCCAGACGGCATCTCCTTTCCTTAACCCTTGAGCTGACAACTCCAACCTCCTTAGGTTCTATCTCAGGTAAATGACCCAGGCCAGGTAGACAAAATGGAACCTCGTGTCTCTCCCGCATCCTCAGATCAATGCAGATAGCCTGAGTCATGGCCTCCACCAAACAACCAGGTGGAGCATGTAGATCCAGAGTGTCCTATAGAGTCTCCGAAAGACCCCTGAGGAATTGGCACTTGAGAGCTGCGTCATTCCCAGGACATCAGTAGACCACTGCCAAAACTCAGTACAATAATCTTCTGCTGTGTCAGGTTGATGATCCTTGTCTCTGCCACCTTGACCCTGCCAGGTTCGTCATAGATCTGTGCTAAAGCATCAAAAAAGGTGTCCACAGAAAGACATTCAGGAGCAAAAGAGGGTAGAGAAAATACTCAAGTCTGGGGACCCCCTCCTGCAGAAGATACATTATAATTCCCACCCGCTGTGACTCATTCCTGATGACCAACAGAGCAATGTAAACAATAATTTACAACTCTCTTTGAAAATTCTGAACTGGTGTTTTTCCCCTGAAAATTTGTCAGGAAGTGCTATACCAGGTTCATAGGGGCTCAAAGATACATCAGATGATTCAGAAATCATGATGGTGTTTGTTGGGGAGAGATTCTGAGGGGCAGTAACAGAAATCTGGCCTTGTAACTGAGCCTGTGAGAATGCCAGTTTATGTTGTTCCAAGGCCAAATCTTAGACTAGGTGAGTCAGATCTGCCACCTGATCACATAAAGTACGTAACAGATCCATAGGTGGAGAAAAGAGAAAATTTAATAGTCAATTGTAATGTGACATGAGTCATTATAGTAATAACAGTCCCAGAAGTTGAGAGATAGACAATTATTAAAGTACTACTTATTGGATAAGTAAAGGAAGGTCAAGTGATCCGAGGTCAGGTCCAGGAAATGCCGCAGTACAAGGAGTAGTCAGAGACAAAATCACTTCACAAGCCAGGGTCAGGAAAACCAGAAAGACAATACAGTTTATAGGAAGCAGAGAAAAGAATAATCTGGTAACAGGCAAAGGGTCAAAATCCAGGTACGGGAATAAAGTGAGGCTAGGTCAGGCACAGAGCACAGAGAGATCAGTCTTACATGCAGCAGCAAGTGTACAATTGACACTGGGTGGAGGAGCAAGCATGCTTAAGTAGAGGACTAATCAAGGGAAGTGAACAAATATGATTGCAGCACAGACCCAGCAAAAATAAAACAGGCTTACAGCCTCCACACAATAGTAACACAGCAGAGAAGGGCAGTGCGGAGACCGTGACATTGGCATTCTGTTTGAGAAGCTATGCCGCATGTCAGTTTATGCTGCGTAAAAAAGAAGCACAGTAGGCATCGGATTTCTATAAATCCGTATACAAGTTGTACACTGACTACTTTACATTGTATCAAAGACATATCCTTAGTGCTATCTCATGAAAAGATATAATAGAATACTTATAAAAATGTAAGAGGTGTACTCCCTTTCGTAATATACTATAATATATACTATATATACTATGTAATATACAGTATATATATATGTATATATATATATGTGTGTATATATATATATATATATATATATATATATATATATATATGTATGTGTGTGTGAGTGAATATATACCATTTTTGGGCATGTTATGTTTTCTGTGACATAAGCATCTCATAGTCTCTTCAAGTATGATGTGCTCCCTGAAAAATGGTGTTGAGATTGTTGTTGGACAAATGAGAAATTACTGATAAATGTTTGACCCTTCCAATTTATTGACAAAACAAATTATGTCTCAAAAATTGTGCTGATGTAAAGTAGACTTGTGAGAAATGTTATTTATGAACTATTTTTGTGACATAACTTTCTAGTTTAAGGGTATAAAAACTAAAAGTTTGGAAACGAAAAAATGTTCAAAATTTAGCAATTTTTTAAATCAAATCTATACATGAGATAGCGACCACATAATTTCTAGCATGTTTCCGTTGTACACGGCATATTCAAACACTATTTCAGTTTTATCCAAATTCTTACCTTTCTCACTGGTCATGTGAATCCCAGCATAACTAGCGCTACAGACCAGTTTGGTAAAGTCACTCTCACTTTCCGTGACCTCATGTCTAATATCCTCAAAGAGGAGGAGGTAAGGGGTTTGCCACTATGGCAAGAGTAGAGCATCGTGCTCCCAGACGCTTAGAATACAAGTCTAATCTCTTCATAAAGGAGGGGGTAAAGGGTTTGCCACTAGGTCCAGAGTAGAGCCTTGTGTTCTCCAATGCTTGGGGAGACTCAGCCCGGGAAAATCTAGTAAGTCAACGCACCAGTCCATCTCGGCCTGTTACCTTTAACCTTCATCCGGCTGAGTAGGTACAATTGTAACTATTCAGTTTTTAAAATTGCAATAACTTTTTTTCGAAAGGCCGTAGAGGGCTGAAATTTCGTGACATCTCTGCAGTTTTGGTCCAGAATATATTTACCAAATTTCAATAATAATATATGAACAGGGGCGAAACTACAATAGGTGCAGGGGTTGCGATCGCACCCGGGCCCTGCAGCCTAGGGGGGCCCCAAACGTCTCTTTGGCCCATAGAAAAAGACTAATACTACTAAAGATTTGCAATAATTGGGGGCCCCGTTGGAGCTTTCGCATCGGGGCCCCGAGGCCTGAAGTTACGCCACTGTATATGAAGGTACATTTGTACCTCTGCAGCCTGTTAACGTTGTAAAATTATGCAGCCTGACGAAGGTTAAGCTGTAATGAACTTGGGGCTTTGCTGCTGGAGCTCCATCTTCCAGACCCTTCTGCCTGGGGGGCCACTCTTTTGGATGATCAGCCTCTAGACTAGACATTGTCCTGTGCTATGTGTCTCACCACTTCAGGATCACACACTCTCAAGTCCAGTCTCCTTTTTCTTTCTTTTTCAGTAAGGATTTAGTACAGTAAAATTTTTAAACAGTGTTATATACTGGGAGAATCCTTTCATGAAAAGACAATGTTTTTTTCTTCCAGATACTATAGAGTACTATAGACCGGCTTCACACTTGCGGATGCCTCCGCAGCGTCTTGCGGACAGCGAACGCAAGCCGAGCACAAGCACCGCCCATCCCTATATTTATCATGGGGACACACGGTGATGCGCTCGGCTGCGGATTGCCGTGTGCACCAATTCACTTCCGCGTGTGATTTGTAAGCATGCAGATGCTTGCGTACAAATTACACGTTCTCGTCAACAACCTGAACGCGACGTGTCGCATTCATGGTGCAGACGAGAATGTGTGATTTGTATGCGTACAAATCACACATGGAAGTGAATGGGTGCGCACAGCAATCCGCAGCCGAGCGCATCACCGTGCGTTCACATGTTAAACATAGGGACGCGCGGTGTCTGCGCTCGGCTTGCGCTACCCCGCCGCAATACGCAGCGGCGGGGAGCGCAAGTGTGAAGGCAGCCTATGGGATGAAATAGACCCAAACCCCAGCTAATTTACACTTTTGGGACACCAAGGTATCGGCAACATTCCTATACAAGGTTCCTACAGTTGCAAATTCCCCATTCAAAAAACAATCTAAATTTTCTGAGTGCAATTGAAATAGAAAAACCATTTTAGTAGGAAGGATGTGACAAAGTAGCCACTCAATGTATTCTGTAATAAATTCTTAGGAAATGACAGAATTGCTTTGTAAAGGACATACTTAGAAAAACTCATGAAAACAAATGGCTCGTCTCATAGCAGAATCCATGATAAATGAGATGTAAAAGATTTATCTGAATGAGACATCCTCATTTAAATGAAGAGCCAAGAGGCAGGCGGGGATCTTCCTTTAGCACAACGATATTTCGCTGCGCACATTATATGAAATATCAGGGGACAGCTTATGTTAGATGAAGCATTTTCCATTTAACAAGCACTGCTCATTTTAATAATAATAATACATTTCTGCTCCTCAATTTCTGGGTGGCATTTATGAGCTGAATTATTGTGTAAATTAAAACAAAAATTAACTGCTTTTGCCTGTAAGGATAAATGTTGGTATTGTTCAGCAAGGTAGAATCCGCTGCTGGGGTGAAAGGGTTAAATTTCAGCTACTAAAAGCTTTTCGCCAGCATTCACATTACTGGAGAGATATAAACATTTATTTCATTAGTTTCAATTTACTTGTCAGATCTTTAACTGCATTACAATAACCGGTAGTGAAGTGGTGCTGCCTCTCATATTAGGGGAGGTGATAAAGCAATTCAGAAGTAACAGTCACTGAGGGAATTACCTGGTATAGAAATGCTGCTTGCAGGTACTTCTGTATGTATAGCCAGAGAGAAGGCATGGCTCATACCGTCAACTGAGGAACCATTATGTGGATATGAAATCTCTTTCTCTTTATGACTCGTGATTTGGCAAGAGAATGAGAAATTTAGAATCTTGAGTCGTCGTACTTAAATCTTTATGTGGCTTTCATCACATTTAAACATTTGTTTACCAATGTACATGAAGAATGAGAAGTGTTAGATAACACCAAACACTGGAGAACAATTCCTCTTATTCTACTGCCTCACAGATGGGGCGATAGTAATACTGCTACAATATGATACTAACCATCCCTGAATTTGTGTAATGTGTAAACCCATCTGCTTAACATGTATCCGCTATTTGCAGTATGTACAACTGGTATTATCACTATGGTGGTAATATTGTTCTTAGGCTAGGGTCACACGCGAGTAGTGCCATTCGCTAAAAGGATGCATTTTTTCCCCTGGCGTTCACATGACGTGTGTACATTTTGTAGCATGCATTAACGCATGTTGTTAACGCATAGTACATATATGTACCAAGCGTCAACAGATGCGTTTGTCCTAGACTCCAATGATAAATTAACGCATCCGGCACAGTCACGTTTCCCAAAACGGCCCAAAAAAACGCTGCAGACCGCGTTATGATGTGCGCTAAAAAAACACATAGTGCCAAAACACATACCAATTTGTATGCGTTTTTGTATGGGAGTCAATGGGTGCGTTAACGCATCTGTTTGCAGACATTGTTACATGAAAACAATGCATCACTTTGGTGGATACTTGGCGCTAGTGTGGGCCTAGCCTTAGCAAAGGTGTTTTTGTAGATGATCAGTATAGTAGTATTATTTGATTGCGGAGGCTGTGGACGTCATATGTGGTTCTGGTGTGGCAGTATTATTTATCCCTAGACTGGTATTATTGTTAGTGTATAGTGGGTTTTGTTTTGTAAGAGTCTGGTGTTATATTTGTGAAACTAACTATAAAGGTACCGTCACACGCAGCAACATTGCTTGCAATTTCACTGGCAATTTGCTGGTTGCAGTGAAATCATGGACACATTGTTCTATTTTGTTGCCGTGTACAAATAGACTTTTAATTATAGCTTTATTGTATTTAGTTTGATTTGTATCTTTTGAGGAAAGGAGGGTATATTTCCTAACAGATCATAGCAAACTCAAAGGATCCCATGCCTCAAAGCATGTGTCGGACAAGAGGTATGCACAGACTATGGAGGAATGAGCTGAAATTGTTGGGAATATTGGTGTAAAGCAGTGTACACTGTACAACATGTAATGTATGACTATATATATGTCTGTCTCTAGGCGAAATTAACCACAGAGTCAATGTTCCCTAAACTAATAAATATTAGAAAAATATTGGAGACATTTGTCAGAAAAGACAAGCCAGACCAAAGCTACTAGATCTGAAAAGTAATCAACTCAACTTGAAAGCTTAATTTGGTGAATAAGAGAATTATTTGGCTAGCAGCTTTAGGGCCGCTTCACACACTCAGATATCTGAAATGGTATCTTTAGAAAAGTCACGTGAGCGCTGTCGTTTCGAGATCGCTCGTGCGATGTCACACGCATGGATCTCATTAACGATCTCTAATTTGGCATTGCGCCAGCGTCGATCCGCAGATCTTAGTGAACGATTTCATAAAGTGGCAGGAATAGAAATCTGAAGGAGATCGTTCATCATAGTGTCACACTGTCCGATGCTGCAGTTTGCTGCAGCGTTAATTGGACGATGAACGATAGATTTGAGCTCAGGACCACAAATTTATGATGAACGATCTAACGATTAATTCCTTCAGATATCCGATGTTTACACGCAACGATTCAAAAACGATATAATTTGAACGATCCGAAAAGCGTGACATTTCAACGATATCGTTTGAACGATCCGAGAAGCGTGACATTTCAACGATATCGTTTCAGATATCTAAGTGTGAAGCTGCCCTTAGACCTGGGACAGATTCACACAGTATCTTACTGGCTGTTAAGTGTAATGATCTGAGCTTGTTTTCTGCAAGTTCTCCCTGCCTAGGATGCAATCTCCTGAGGATCATGACAGGGCATTGTGAGGCACGATCGGCATGGTCCCATGGCCGGGGTGCATCACATGGGCTTTCAGCACAGGTCCCTGTTCATATGAGCCTGTTTCACTGAGTGTGAGTGCTGTAAGATGGACCAGTACACAGTGGGTTAAAATCTAAGAGGTTCATGACACTAATGAGCGGCAACTAAAAGAGCAGTGTGTGCTAATTGCTACCAATCCCAGGTGTGGGTGTGTCAGGTGGGTGTGGCGAAAAGGACTTAACCTGCCAGGTGTCTGTGTGCGAGAGGAAGATGGGAGTCAATGCAGTCCAGACCACTAAGATGTTAGTACATGTCAGAGGCGATCCATCCCTATGGGATGTGAGGGCAGCCTGCCCGTCTCCATGCGGGAGGCTCCTATCCCTCTGTTGCTTGAGTATGAGCTGGTGGCCAGGGATGGGTTGTGATGGCTCCTTTAGTTGGGGAACCGTAGCTGATCCCGGAGGGCATTTGTTCAGGTGTGGGGTGAAACACATGCTGGAGGAAACCTTGGGGGGGGGGCCTGGTGTACCCAGTGGCTCAGGTTGCTAAACCCAGTTCAGAGCCCGGTAAGGTAGCGGTCCATGGATGTTATGTGGACTAAATGTGCTACGTATACGTGTGCCGGGCGGGCATAGCTGCCATGATATGTTAAAGTGGGTGAATCATCAGGGTGTATGCAAAACTGCCCTGTATGATGGATCAACAGGTCATATGTAAAATTACTTGGTGTGATGGATATGTAATGTAACGTGGGTGACTCATGATGGCAAATGCAGAAAGGGCCATGCATGAGGTATCCACAGGGTGACGGGTTGAGCTCACTGTAGTAGGTAGAGATTCCATGTAATAGGATGGGGGATGACCCCTGTCAGACGGCTGGGCGGCCGAACCCGCCTTCGGGACTGACTGTTAGGTCGAGTAGGGTCCCGTTGATAAAGTGTATAGTGTATAGGTAGAGACTCCCTAGGGGTAGGTTGAGGATCGCTATAAATAATGTGTAATGTAATGATGTGAATGTTATGTCATGTGAAATGTAAATACGGTATTATGTTATGTGAATGTGTCTTTTGTTCCCGGTTTATGCCGTTACTAATAAACCGTTTGACAAGTTATGCACTGTTAACCATTGTTGTGATGTTATTCTGTTGCCAAGCGCATTCCCCAGGAGCGTTACCTCACAGCATGTACTCGATGAGTGAGGGCATGTGCTCAGTGAGTGAGGGCAAGTGTTCGGTGAGTGAGGGCATGTGCTCAGTGAGTGAGGGCATGTGCTCAATGAGTGAGGGCATGTGCTCGGTGAGTGAGGGCATGTGTTCGGTGAGTGAGGCTTGTGTTCGGTGAGTGAGGGCATGTGTTCGGTGAGTGAGGGCATGTGTTCGGTTAGTGAGGGCATGTGCTCAGTGAGTGAGGGCATGTGCTTGGTGAATGAGGGCAAGTGTTCGGTGAGTGAGGGCATGTGTTCGATGAGTGAGGGCATGTGTTCGGTGAGTGAGGGCATGTGTTCGGTGAGTGAGGGCATGTGTTCGGTGAGTGAGGGCATGTGTTCGGTGAGTGAGGGCATGTGTTCGGTGAGTGAGGGCATGTGTTCGGTTAGTGAGGGCAAGTGTTCGGTGAGTGAGGGTATGTGTTCGATGAGTGAGGGTATGTGTTCGATGAGTGAGGGCATGTGTTCGGTGAGTGAGGGCATGTGTTCGGTGAGTGAGGGCATGTGTTCGGTGAGTGAGGGCATGTGTTCGGTGAGTGAGGGCATGTGTTCGGTGAGTGAGGGCATGTGTTCGGTGAGTGAGGGCATGTGTTCGGTGAGTGAGGGCATGTGTTCGGTGAGTGAGGGCATGTGTTCGGTGAGTGAGGGCATGTGTTCGGTGTAGTGAGGGCAGTGTTCGGTGAGTGAGGGTATGTGTTCGATGAGTGAGGGTATGTGTTCGATGAGTGAGGGCATGTGTTCGGTGAGGGCATTGTTCGGTGAGTGAGGGCATGTGTTCGGTGAGTGAGGGCATGTGTTCAGTGAGGGCATGTGTTCGGTGAGTGAGGGCATGTGTTCGGTGAGTGAGGGCATGTGCTCGGTGAGTGAGGGCATGTGCTTGGTGAGTGAGGGCATGTGTTCGGTGAGTGAGGGCATGTGTTCGATGAGTGAGGGCATGTGTTCGGTGAGTGAGGGCATGTGTTCGGTGAGTGAGGGCATGTGCTCGGTGAGTGAGGGCATGTGTTCGGTGAGTGAGGGTATGTGTTCGGTGAGTGAGGGCATGTGTTCGGTGAGTGAGGCATGTGTTCAGTGAGGGCATGTGCTCGGTGAGTGAGGGCATGTGTTCGGTGAGTGAGGGCATGTGCTCGTGAGTGAGGGCATGTGCTTGGTGATGAGGGCATGTGTTCGGTGAGTGAGGGTATGTGTTCGATGAGTGAGGGCATGTGTTCGGTGAGTGAGGGCATGTGTTCGGTGAGTGAGGGCATGTGCTCGGGAGTGAGGGCATGTGTTTGGTGAGTGAGGGTATGTGTTCGGTGAGTGAGGGCATGTGTTCGGTGAGTGAGGGCATGTGTTCAGTGAGGGCATGTGCTCGGTGAGTGAGGGCATGTGCTCGGTGAGTGAGGGCATGTGCTCGGTGAGTGAGCTATGCTCGGTGAGTGAGGGCATGTGCTTGGTGAGTGAGGGCTTTCCAGAACAGCAGCATCCTGAGTCACAGGAGGTTCTGGGTAACATGCTTTTAATCGGGGACACAGGCAATGGATGTGTATGGCTAGTCTCATCCCTGTCTTAGTACATTGGCTCAGATATAAACAAGGGGTTGAGATGTTGCTGTTGATTCTGTATGTGTGCTGCCGTAATATTAAGTCCACTTAGTATAGATTCAATTGCCACTTCTGACGCTTCCAGGCAATCCAAATGTAGTAAGGTAAAACCAAGGACTTTAAAAAAAAAATGGCATTTATTGGTTAAAAAGCATGTAGATATTTGAAAAATTTGGGGATAGTACAAAACTGAAATGGTGTAACACGTTTCGGCATTTAAAAAGCATTCATTAGGTACATAAAAGATAAAATAAATATTTTATCTATTTTATCTTTTGTGACCTGATGAAGGCTTTATAAATGCCGAAACGCATTGTACCATTATTTTAGTTTTATTATCCCATCATTTTTTTAATATCTCCATGTTTTTTAATCAATAAATTGTCATTTTTGTTGGCAATCTATGATTTTCCATGACTACATTTGGAACGACTGGAAGGGCTAGCATTAATTGAATCTACATTACTTCTGTCAGAGCCCCGCCGGAGGCCACTACTGCAACTTGCAGAGGTAGCAGTGCGCCGTGATTCTGGATCTACATTTTACTACTATGTGTATCATTACATGCTTCTATAGGAGATTGGATAAATCATTCTCACCCAAATAATAATTGCCAAGTTATACTACTCTTAGAAGGGAAAGCCGTACCTTTCTCCTTGTCTCTTTTTAGGGATAATTCACTCCATTACAAGTCCATTTAGTGAAAAGTCATCAGTAAAAGGTTCATAAGACTCAAATGTTATTATGCAATGTTACATCTTTTCACTGTTTTAGTGCAAGAACAGGTGCCAATTTCATGATTGAATCAACAGTGTATAGTTCTCCTCATTGTAAATTTTAATAAATTGTGTTTATATGAAGTAATCAGACATAATGTATATTGTATTCTTACTTTTTTCTTACAGAGTTCTAATTGACAATTTATCGCAGCTAACAGGCAAGCCAGAGGAAACTAGAATGAGAATGCGTCGATCCACATCAGATTATAACTATACGGAATATCATTCTATGAAAGAAGTAAGAGAACCTTTTACTTCATATTTCTACCACGATCCCAGTAATCATCCCAGCCACTGGAGCAAGAGCCACTTAGTTATATTCAATAAACACTTTTACAAAGTATTAATATGTATAGTATTTACTTAGTTTTTTAAATAGATAAATGTGTTACAAGTTTAATACAATGGGTAATTTATTCTACCATGAATTAACCCCTTACCAATGGGGCTTATCCAGCAGTTTTGTTTTTCCCCATACCAACATTTTTACATTGCCTTATGATATGAGAGTTTGTTTTTTGCAAGTGAGTTTTCAAAGAGAATATTTTATTTACCCTATAATGTTCTGAAAAAAACTGAAACTGGTGAAAAAAGGGGAAAATAAAGACTGAATGTTGAAAGAAATGCAATTTTGCCATTATTTTGGGGGTTTTCTTTTTACAATGACCAGTAAAAATAATCTGACAGTGTTATTTTCGGTAATTAGTATACCAGGAATGCCAAACTATATGCCATATTTTTCAGACTATAAAGCGCGCTTTTTTAGCCCAAAATTTTGGGGGAAAGTGGGGGTGTGTGTCTTATAGTCTAAATATACGGACTGTGTGACTGTGGGGCTGTGCTGGGGGGAGCTGCGGCTCTGGAGCAGGCTGGGAGGAGGCTGCATGGGGCTGCTGAGGCAGCAGGAGGTCACGTGCTCCCACTTATCATGCTCATATAGTATGCGCTGCATCCCGCTGCCCATCACCTCAGTGCTGAAGCTGCTCTGAGAGATGGGCAAAGGGATGCAGTGCATATTAAACTAAACAAAATAAACTAAACTAAACTGGATATGCTGCCGAACACAAGAAAATAGCAAAGAATGTAAAACTCACCTTCCGATGCTTCCCTCTGTCTCTCCCTGCTTGCAGCACTCGCGTTCTGAGTCCTCCTGCGTCCCTGGGGCAGCTGATCATGTGACCGGAACAGCACAGTGACATCATCACTGCGCGCCCCGATCACATGACTGGCTGCCTAGGGGACGCAGGAGGACTCAAGATGCCAGTGTTGCAAGCAGGGAGAGACAGAGGGAAGCGCCAGAGGGAGAATTATATTGTTTATTATCTTGTGTGCGGCAACATGGGGGAAGGCCATATCCAGGATGGTGGGCAATTTACTCGAATGGTGGGGGCTATATACCAGCATTGGGGGACTATATCCCAGGATGGAGAGCCATATCCAGGATGGAGAGCCATATCCAGGATGGGGGTCTGTAGACCAGTATGGGGAGCCATATCCAAGGTTGGGGATGATATACCAGGATGGGGGCCATATCCAGGATGGGGACTGTATCCCAGGATGGGAGGCTGTATCACAGGATGTGGAGCCATATCCAGGATGGGGTATGCTATATAAAAGGTGAACAGATGGACTCTACAAGCCTGGTTCCCATTGTGAAGCATCGAGGAGGAGCTGTGATGGTGTGGGGGTGCTTTGCTGCTTTGAAGCTCATCAAGAGAATGCCAAGAATGTGCAAAGCAGTAATCAAAGCAAAAGGTGGCTACTTTGAAGAACCTAGAATATAAGACATATTTTCAGTTGCTTCACACTTTTTTGTTAAGTATATAATTCCATATGTGTTAATTCATAGTCTTGATGCCTTCAGTGTAAATCTACAATTTTCATAGTCATGAAAATACAGAAAAATCTTTGAATGAGAAGGTTTGTCCAAACTTTTGTTCTGTATTGTATAACTTTTATACGTGTTCCCAAGGTGATGAGCGGAAGACTGTCTTCAATACATCTGAGGATTCAAAAGGGATGGTGTGTTGTATGTCCGCGTTGCTACAAAAACCATGAAGGAGCATAGCAGGCTCTGAAATGCTTTGGATGTATACAATAAACCCTTATGAATTGAAGATTTGAACTTCATGGTTTTTGTAGCAGCGCGGACCTACAACACACCGTCCCTTTTGACTCCTAGGATTACCTATCACACTGCATGTGGAAGTGTGTGTCTTGCAGCAGCTACCTCATGGTCTTTGTACTGGTTATGTGTCACACAACTTGAACAGGCGAGCAGTTTCATTAAGAGGCATCAGAACCTCCCCTATATATAAAGATAAGACCTTATTTGCGCTTGCTTCCTTTACAGATATAAAATGTCTTCAATACGTCTGAGGGTCACGTTGAAAATTTGGTGATGCCATTTGGATTGATTAATGCTCCAGTGGTGTTTCAGAGCATTATAAATTATTTTTTTTTTCAGTTAGTGGGTAGATATATAGTGAACAGTTCAAAAGGAGGGCACCATATCAATTAAAACAAATTGTGGGGTTCTCCAAAAATATACTTTAATCACATATTGTACAACAAGAAAAGATGGTGTGTATGATAATTGGGAACACTCCATAAATCTAAGAAATAACAATGCTTTATTTAGTACCACACAGAAAGAAAAAAGACAAAGTGAGCACAATATAAAAACAATTAAAATAAATTACATGCTGGTGTGTATAATAACAACACCAGCCCCCTTCACACTTTACTTTAGCAGTAGTTAGGGACTTTCAGGTTGATTCCTATACAAAACAGTACAAGTAGTCACAGTAAACAGTGATTCAGAATAGGTATAACTCAGTAATTCCACCTGTATTCCGGTTCATATGAAGCGAGATGTTACTACCAGTGCAAAGAGTCGCAATAAACAATAATTAAGAGTAGGTATAACACAATAACTCCACCAGTATTCTGGTTCAGTTTGAAACAAAGATGTTAGAACAGTGTAGATGTTCAAACCCAAACAGGAATCAGAGTTTACAAGCAAGGGGTAATGATCTTAAAACCCCTTTGCTAGAGAGCCTAAAAATAAAGCCCATCCCTTAATAGGACATGGCTTGTGAAGGGTGTTACCTGGCAAGGTCCCAATACAACTACCCATGTGTGAGGGAGAAAGGGGGAACCACACACGTGTCACCAGATCTACGGGCTTCCTCAGGGGTTGTGAGGTTGTCGCCCAGCAGTCCTCCCCTATATAGCACCAAACAATAGAAGTTCTCCATTTGCTAACATAATGAAATGTGAATGTGAGGTGCAGCACATTCAATTTTTGGTCATTTGGTTTCTGCTAACGGTTTTCAAGGTTTTCAGATGGATTCTGTTAAGGTACATTCCTTCCTTGATTGGGTACAACCTACTAAACTTAAAGCTTTGCAGAGGTTGTTAGGTTTTACTAGTTAGTGTTATAAGTTCATTAAGAATTTATCACTTATATGTCTGACTGATAAGGCCAAGGGTACTGACTTTTCTTCTTGGCTTCCTGAGGCTGTTGATGCCTTTGTGGCTCTCAAGCCAGCTTTTCCTAAATCTCCTGTCCTCAATCAACCTGAAGTAGACTTGTCTTTTGTGGTTGGGGTACATGCCTCTTCTGTGAGGATGGGTACTGTTTTTTTCTCAGAAGAAGCATGGTTACTTTCATCCTTGTGCTTTTTTTCTTGGAAATTCTTACAAGCATAGTTCAATTACGATATAAGCAATCGAGAACTCTTGACTGTTGAGAGCTTTCGAGGCATGGAGTCATTGGTTGAAGGGGCTAGGCATTGAGTAACAGTCTTTACTGATCACAAAAAAATGTACTGTATGTTGATGCCACTAAATTCTTGAATGCTAGACAGGCCTGGTGGGGCGTTTTTCTCTCTCTGTTTGACTTCTATGTGAGATGTCTCCTTGGTACTAAGAATTTAAGGCTGACGCTTTTGTACTTAGTTTTGTTCTGTAGTTGATGGACAAAATCCAGTCAAAATTGTTAGTGAAGTATTGGTGGGTGCTCTGGGGACTGATCTCAGACAGTGCATTTTATACACTAAAGGTTGCTGCAATAAAGGCTTTGCCATTCAGCAAGCTGTTGTGCCTTCCCTGCTTTGTACTGATTTTCCTAACGAAGTGCATGACTCTGTGTTGGCTGGGCATCCTGATTTTCTGCCACCCGGAGAGCTGTTTCCAGGTGATTTTGGTGGCAGAGTGTTTGAAATGGTGCTTTTGAGTATGTCCATAATTTAAGAGTTTCTGCCAGGTCTAAAGCCGCTAGCCATGCCCTGACAGTGTTTCTTATATTTAATGAGCTTCCATCTCAACATTGAACTCAAGTTTCCATGGATTTTCCATGGTAATTCTGTAGTAACGCTTGTGGTGGATCATTTCAGCAAGATTTTGCACTTGGTTTCTCTACTAAAATTGCTTATGGCTAAGAGTTCAGCTTCATTGTTTATCTCTCTATCATTAAAGTGTAACCGCCATTTAAATTTTTATTTACTAATAATGTAAAGCAATTTTAATAAACTTTCAAATACAGTTTATCAGAGAAATCTGGTGGAAAATCATTCATAAACCTTTCCACAAGGTAGCCCCACTAAGGTTCTGGCTCACCGAATGGTTATGGTACTCAGGAAAAAGTAATTAAGAGTAAAAGTACCGTCACACGCGGCAATATTGCTAGGCAATTTCACTGGAAATTTACTGGTTGCAGTGAAATCATGGACACATTGTTCTGTTTTGTTGCTGTGTACAAATGGAACAATGTCTCCATGATTTCACTGCAACCAGCAAATTGCCAGTGAAATTGCCTAGCAATAATGCTGCGTGTGACGATACTTTTAGAAATATTCTTGGCACACAAATTCAATGAATAATGAAGAGGAGACATCAACTCAAACTATCATGCTTTTTATTGTGGTGTTAAAGGTGTCCAAATTCTATGCTCCACTCAGTCGCTTCGACCTTCTTAGGTCTTCACTAGGGTTGCCGGAGCTACAAAATAACAAAGGAGTACAAACAGAAACTAAAGAACAAATAGTGAGTTTCTGATATACAGCAAAGTAAAAAAATGATACACATCTTACAAGTCATATTAAGGAAAATAATGGAGATGTTCAATGTGGGTTGATACTCATAGCCATCCTTGAGAATAATTCTACTGCTTGTGTCAACCTATGTAATTTACAGAGGATATCCATAGAAATGATCAGAATCTATACATATAAATGAATATATTCAGGGTGTTATAGGGTCAAGACGAATGTACAAAACATTTGACCCAAGTATTCGCATAGGTGGGAGGTAATTAACAGTAAACGTGATGTTTTCAACATGTAAACAAATTATCAGACACCCCTGGTTGTCTACAGGAAAAAAAGTTAAAGACAAGAATATGGTGACTACCTATGTGGGTTCTGCAAGTTGAACAGGCGTAAAACCTCCTGTTACAAGGAGACACTGTTGCCTACAGAAAAAGATGGGTCACAGAGTGTTTAATACCAAGCCGGATATGCAATTGGAGTCTGTGGAGCCTCGATTAAGAGTCTCAAACACGGGACTAGCCAGATATCCCTCCAGCGAAGGACCTAATACCAAGCAGGGGTATCTATGCACTAAAGTGTAAGTGTACAAAAGTGAAGAATTACCTAGATTAGGATTCAAAGTACCTTATCCGCAAATGGCCACTCTGGTAAGGGGACACAGCCTATGGGATATAATGCAACACAATGTGCCCAGTGAATAAAAACACCCATCTTTGTTGTCACAACCCAATATCAGTTGGTCTCCATAAGGCCCTTGGGTGAAATGTGAAATACCTTAATTCTTAAGGAAAGGGAACTGGAGGGTAATCCAGTATAGAGAGAAGTAGTACATCAATAGTGGTGTCAAAAAGTGTCAAAGGGGGTCAAATCTATCATTCAAGTAAGTGCTATAACGTTGATTTACCTCCCGGTGTCAGCATTTTGCAGCCTGGGCGTGAGTGGCGGTGATTATGTGCCAGGGGCACCGTTATGACAAGGCTTGGGCGGAGCTATGCAAGCCTGCTTCCTGTTGGTGGACCACAGGTTTCTGGCTATGTGGAGCGCAAGCCACGCATGCGCCTTGTGACTGGCTGACGTCACTGCTAACCTCAGCGGCTGTATAGCGCAATCATAGTGAAAAGACATAGAGTGTAAAACCGCAGTATCATTTATCACTCAGAAATTAGTGAAAACAGTGCTCCATGTGTATTTTGAATCCCTTGGGACATGGGAAATTGATAGATCTGTAGAAATGAGGGAAAAGGAACATGTTAACACTGGTACTGGTGACTATTGCATTATATATATAAAGAAGAGGTTTTGCTCAATAGAACTGAGAGAGACATGGTATACAACAAATACATCAACATATGAACATGTTTAACCTAAAACATCATATACCGTATATACTCGTGTATAAGCCGAGTTTTTCAGCCCAAAAATTGGGCTGAAAAGTCCCCCCCTCGGCTTATACACGAGTCACTATACGGGGTGAGTGGGGTGGGGGCTCTGTCCGGGTGCTGGGGAGGCAGGAGGAGGCGGGGGGAGGCTGCTGTATGAGCGGCCCCGTCACGTGGGGCCGCTCATTACATATGCACTGCATCCCCCTGTCAATCAGCGCCAGGGGGAGCAGTGCATATAGGTAGATAATGCCCCAAATAAATGCTGGCACACGTCCCCCCTGTTGTAAGGCCCCCCCTGCTGAATACTTACCATCCCGGGTCTTCAGCAGCACCCCGACGCCGGTCCTCTGTGCTCCGGTCCTCCGCGATCCCGTCCTCTGTGCTCCGTTCCCCGGCTGTATCATGTGACCAGCCGCGTCGCAGACGCGATGACGTCATTGCTTCTGCGACGCGCGGGGAACCCGGATGCAGCCGTGGAGCGGAGCACAGAAGACGGGATCGCGGAGGACCGGAGCACAGAGGACCGGCGTCGGGGTGCTGCTGAAGACCAGGGATGGTAAGTAATCAGCAGGGGGGGCCTTACAACAGGAGGGGACGTGTGCCAGCATTTGTGTGGGGCTGCTGTATACTGGGGCTGCAATACCACTGGGGCTGCAATACCACTGGGGCTGCTGTATACTGGGGCTGCAATACCACTGGGGCTGCTGTATATAGGGGCTGTATACACCACTGGGGCTGCAATACCACTGGGGCTGCAATACCACTGGGGCTGCTGTATACTGGGGCTGCAATACCACTGGGGCTGCTGTATATAGGGGCTGTATACACCACTGGGGCTGCAATACCACTGGGGCTGCTGTATATAGGGGCTGCTGTATACACCACTGGGGCTGCAATACCACTGGGGCTGCTGTATAGAGGGGCTGTATACACCACTGGGGCTGCAATACCACTGGGGCTGCTGTATATAGGGGCTGTATACACCACTGGGGCTGCAATACCACTGGGGCTGCTGTATATAGGGGCTGCTGTATACACCACTGGGGCTGCAATACCACTGGGGCTGCTGTATATAGGGGCTGCAATACCACTGGGGCTGCTGTATATAGGGGCTGCTGTATACACCACTGGGGCTGCAATACCACTGGGGCTGCTGTATATAGGGGCTGTATACACCACTGGGGCTGCAATACCACTGGGGCTGCTGTATATAGGGGCTGCTGTATACACCACTGGGGCTGCAATACCACTGGGGCTGCTGTATATAGGGGCTGTATACACCACTGGGGCTGCAATACCACTGGGGCTGCTGTATATAGGGGCTGTATACACCACTGGGGCTGCAATACCACTGGGGCTGCTGTATATAGGGGCTGTATACACCACTGGGGCTGCAATACCACTGGGGCTGCTGTATATAGGGGCTGTATACACCACTGGGGCTGCAATACCACTGGGGCTGCTGTATATAGGGGCTGCTGTATACACCACTGGGGCTGCAATACCACTGGGGCTGCTGTATAGAGGGGCTGTATACACCACTGGGGCTGCAATACCACGGGGGCTGCTGTATATAGGGGCTGTATACACCACTGGGGCTGCAATACCACTGGGGCTGCTGTATACACCACTGGGGCTGCAATACCACTGGGGCTGCTGTATATAGGGGCTGCAATACCACTGGGGCTGCAATACCACTGGGGCTGCTGTATATAGGGGCTGCTGTATACACCACTGGGGCTGCAATACCACTGGGGCTGCTGTATATAGGGGCTGCAATACCACTAGGGCTGCTGTATATACCACTGGGGGCTGCTGTATATCATACTGCTGGGGCCTGTATACCACTGCTGGGGGCTGTATACCTGTGCTGGGGTCCACCCTCGGCTTATACGCGAGTCAATAGATTTTCCCAGGTTTTGGGGGCAAAAGTAGGGGGGTCGGCTTATACACGGGTCGGCTTATACACGAGTATATACGGTAATTATGCCAAACAAAAACGAGTCCCCAGTGGGGAACTAAATATAGGGAATCAACTCCTCAGTGGGGAACCACAATGGTATAATGTACACTAGAAAAAACATCACATATGCTGATCAAAAATTAATATGTTACTTCATACTCTTGATTGGGGCCATGTGGTTCTAAAGTCTTAAGGGTAAATATCCAGTATGCTTCCCTCTCACCGAGAAACCTCACCCTATCACCCTCTCTCCTGCTAGCCAGAATACAGTCGATAACCTGGTACTTCAACTGTGCAATTGTATGGTATTGGGAAATAAAATGGGCTGGAATCGGGAAAAGGGTCTGTCCATACCCAATTGTTGATTTTGTCTGCTTATGCGGTCCTGAATATGCTGGATGGTCTGTCCAACACACCCGAGACCGCACGGGCACTTAATCAGGTATATAAAATACGTGGAGTCGCATGTGAAGAAATGTCTGATTTGGAAGCTCTTACCGGTCAATGGATGTGTGAAAGTCGAACCCCTCGTCATGTTGGAGCATTGTCTACACCCCAAGCATGGAAAATTTCCAACGCGAGGGGTGGTTATGGTAAGCTGTCTTAAAGGCGTCTTGAGGCTACCAATATCTGCTCGGATCAATTTAGATTTCCCAGTTTTTTGTGGCATAACATAATTAGTTGCTGAAATTCAGGGATCATGGGGAATGCCGCCCTAATAGCAGCCAATATTCTTTGATGATTCGATGAATTAGAGTCTGATAGAGGTGGTAGGTATTTACAAATGCCATCCTACAAGTGTTTTGGCATGTTGTTCGGATCTCATTCCTGCAAGGAGAGGCTATTGGTGGTGGGTAACCCCTCTCAATGAACTTCTGACTCATATCTTCGTGTCTAATTTGTCATAGTGCGGGGTTTGTGATTATGTGGTCCACTCTAGTGTGTTGGGATAAGGGTATTGATCGTTTGATATGTCGGGGATGGCAACTTGAATAGTGCAAAAGGGAGTTCCTGTTTGTTGGTTTGACATAGATATCAGTGCTGATCTGGCCAGAGTCCGGTGCGATCCATGTATCGAGGAAATTAATCTGACGACTGTCGAAATGCATCATGAATGAGATGTTAGGGGAGCTATGATTCAGTTCGTTATGAAAACGTGTCAATGTTTTCTCGTTCCCTCCCCAGATCATAAAGACGTTGCCAAAGTAGCGTCGCCAGGAAATAATCTTCCCCGTTGCAAATGTGTTAGTGTAGACAAACATCTCCTCTAAAAAAGTGCCATGTATATGTTAGCATGGGGGGGGGCGCCACCTTGGATCTCATGGCGGTCCCCTTATGCTGCATATAGAATTGGTCCCCAAAAAGGAAGACATTTTTCCTCAGTATGATGTCCACCATGTCAATACAGAAGTCTTTCTGTGCATTGGTGAGAGTACTATACTCTTTAAGAAATTATATCACGGCCTCAATGCCTTGGTCATGGTCTGTACTAGTATATTGACTCTCTACGTCCAGGGTCACCAAGTAACAACCCTCTGGTATGTTACTTAGATTTCGGACGTGATCAAGAAAATCTCTTGTATCCTTTATATACGATGTGCTCAAGGGAAAAAGGTGTCAGGATTTTCTCTGCTGTTTTGGCAAGCAGAGAAAGTAGCGAGTCCATGGACGCCACTCTCGGGCGTGCCGGTGGGTTTTGGAGATTCTTGTGAATCTTCGGTAACGCATAAAAAACTGGCATTACTGGATTCTAATGTACAAGGAACTCTGCCAATTTTGCATCAATAGTGCCTGAAAGCAAATAGTGGTCTACCCTCCCCTGGATCAGAGCCCTGATCCGTGGGATTAAATTATTTGTAATCGGTGAAAATGTCTCCCTGTTACCCAACTGTGATTCTATCTCTGCTATGTATGCACTACAGTTCATAACTACAACAGATCTTCCTTGTCTGCTGGTTTCATAGTCAACTGGGTATTGCTTTGTAGAGATGTGATAGTCTGTCTTTCTTGCAAGGTCAGGTTCATTTTAAAGGGGAATACACCCCCACCAATATGTCTGAGTAGGGTGTCGATGTCTCTAGTGACCAAGGAGATAAAGGTTTCCACCGGATGGTAGACCCTAGGTGGATTAAATCTACTTGCCATTTTTAAATCAAGTTTTTTGAGGGAAAACTGATTTGGATTTGTGTCCTCAACACCACCTGGTATAGTGTCATTAGTGGGCATAAAGTGTGCCTTCAGGTGGAGGTTTTTAAAAAATCTCCTCAACTCTTGGTCGAGTGTAAAGGCGTTGAAAGAGAGCATTGGGCAAAATGAGAGCCCCCTCTGTAAGATCTGGGATTCTGTAGGGGATCCCCTGACTTGAGAGCCACAAAGGCATCAACAGCCTCAGTAAACCAAGAAGAAAAGTTATTACCCTTGGTCATGTCAGTCAGACATATAACTGATATATTGTTAATGAAGTTACAATACTAACTAGTAAAACCTAACAACCTCTGCAAAGCTTTAAGTTTAGTAGATTGTTCCCAATCAACGAAGGAATGTACCTTAACGGAATCCATCTGAAAACCTTGCAAACCATTAGCAGAAACCAAATGACCAAAAACTGAATGTGCTGCACCTTAAATTCACATTTCGTTATGTTGGCAAATAAGAACTTCTATTGCTTGGTGCTACATAGAGGAGGACTGCTGGGCTACAATCTCATAACCCCTGAGGAAGCCGGTATATCCGGCGATACGTGTGTGGTTCCCTCTTTCCCCCTCGCACATGGGTAGTTGTATTGGGACTTTGCCAAGTAACACCCTTTAGCAGCCATGCCCTATTGAGGGATGGATGGGCTTTATTTTGAGGCTCACCAGCAAAGGGGTTTTGAGATCGTTACCCTTTGCTTGTAAACTCTTGCGTGTCAACCCACACTGAATATCTTCATTATTTTCCATCATATTCCTTGTAAGATATGTATCATTTTTTCACTTTGCTGTATATCAGGAACTCACTATTTGTTCTTTGGTTTCTGTTTGTACTCCTTTGTTATTTTGTAGCTCCGGCAACCCCAGTGAAGACCTAAGAAGGTCGAAGCAGCTGGGTAGAGCATAGCATTTGGACACTTTTAACACCACAATAAAAAGCATGATAGTTTGAGTCGATGTCTCCTCTTCATTATTCATTGAATTAGTGTGCCAGGAATATTTCTTACTCTTCACACTGAATACGGCATGTAACCATATAAGGGAAGGGGCGTGGCCTACACTGCTGACTGCAGCTGATGAGGAGACAATGCATCAGATTGCAGCACAGTTACTAAGCAATGTCAAAATGTCAGAACTGTCAAAACTGCTCTTTCCTTGGCAAAAGCTTCGGATCTGTCATCTGGCTCCATACAGCTTAGTCACAATCTCAGTTAACCCCTTTTCTGCTGTCACAGTCCATTGCTCCCGGTCAGCTTTTGGCCACGCCCACACAGCCATAAAATGCTGTTTTTAAAAGAGCACAGAAAACATGTAAGAAAATAAGTCACATTGCACCAAAAAAGTGCTGTGATCCATCAATAACAATCCTTGCATTATTGTGTTTAGTTTTTTTTTTTTTTTTTTAATAAAATTACATTTACACTTTAAGTTACACTGAGCTCCTAAAAACATTTCCATCAGTTTATGGCTACATTTTGGCATAGCTTTTGCTCCAGACTAGAAACTAAGCTTTCCTTTTCCTCAGGTTATCATCATGGGACAAATGGTCAGACAGATAGAATGAATCAAAAATTAGATCAATATTTAAAGGGAACCTGTCACCTCCTAAAACCCACCTAACCTATTAATACATGTACCTGCACCTTCCTATTACCATTATAATCATCCCTCTCTGTGCTAAATGCTTCCTTTCAAAGTTGAAATAAACACTTTGATACTTACTCATTAGGATGATAATGAAGTAGGGGCTATATGCAATAGCCCTCTGGGCGTGTTGTTTTGCAGGCTCCAGGATCCAGCCCCTCTCTGCGCTGCTTTGCTTGTGCAGGCTTTGCCCTCCCCCTCTCTGTCACTCACAGAATGCAAATCATTTGTCCTGCCTTCAGCTCTGCATCACAGCAGAAGCAGCACAGAGAGGCTGGATCATTCAGGCTGCAAAACAACATGCCCAGAGGGCTATTGCATATAGCCCCTATTTCATTATCATCCTAATGAGTAAGTATCAAAGTGTTTATTTCAACTTTGAAAGGAAGCATTTAGCACAGAGAGGGATTTTTATAATGGTAATAGGAAGGTGCAGGGACATGTATTAATAGGTTAGGTGGGTTTTAGGAGGTGACAGGTTCCCTTTAAGATATTTTGTTTCATTTAATTAAAAAGACTGTGTGGATTTTTTTCCTCTGACTGAGTTTGCTCTCAATAACAACACATCTCCTGCTTCTGGTACCTTGCCTTTTTTGTTGTGGAGGTTTTCATCCAAGTTTTGGGATTTTTTATAGTGTGCAGTCTTCTGTATCAGAGGAGGAACGATATTCTTCATGTTTGATTAAGGTCTGGAGAGAAGTTGAAAAAGGAAAGGTCCCATGCTAACTTGAGATCTTATCATAAGAACTGCGAACCATTGTTTGGCTTTCCTCCAAAAATCTTTGCCTAAAAGTTCAATCAAAAACAAAAAAATGTGCTTCTAAAGATGGTCTGTATAAGCTAATTAACATCCTGTCATGGTCAAGCTCCATTTCCCAGTTGCATGGAAGATTAATAATTCCTTTAATTTCTCTCTTTATTAAAGGTTTGAGGGGACACCGGGCCCTCATGACATCACTGAGGTAGACTTGGAGGAGTAAGAGTAGTATGCAGTGGGGAGAATTTTAGGTTCCAGATGTGTCAGATGTCAACTACAGAATCATGTTAAATAGAAAGGTTTCGGTTAATAGGATAATTCCTGGGTTGATGGAGAGGATTTGTATGTAGATCACCTTGTGAGAGAGTTCTATCAGTGGCATGTGATCTCAGTTGTTCCAGTGGCCACTTGTAGAAGGGGAAGGTACATCAAGGTTCGAACCCGTAACCCAGTGCTTTGTGGTGGCTTATCTGTCCATTGAACCACAGCAGATGCACCTTTTCTCTTGGTGTTTACTATCTGTTATCCTTCTTTTAGTCTTTTAGGTTAACAAGTGTTTTTTATTTATCCATGTTTCTGTCCAATCACTTTTTGGCTGTGGCTATATATACCCTCCCCCTGCTAGTGTTTCCTGCTGGTGATATTCTCATTTGGATGTCCAGCCTTACTGCCATTTTATATTCAGTAGGTGTAAGACTAGCTGGGGTCTCTGCTGTGTTTGCTATCTGTCGTTTGCAGCTAAGAAGTAGGTGGCATATAATCTAGCAGTACTTTCATTACCTTTTCACTTTGTGTTACATGGTTTGTGTCACTCTGGGATCTCTTCCTATATCAGCACACCTTCCATTCTGTAGATATCCACTCCCTGCTCTACCCTCCAGTTCCTTAGGAGGACAGCAAAGATCAAAATTCTCATTTGTTCAGATTATGGGTGACAGTAAAGGAGGAACAAGTTCAGAAATGATCATTCTTAGTATGATTTTTTTTTACATGACAAAATTTACCATTTTAACAGAGGTGTGTAGACTTTTTATATCTACTGTATAGATATTACAGATTCACTGTCAGACTCCTTCTTTCTGAAATATGGTCTGCAGTAACAGTTGAACAAATGTTGACCCCAACTCATTTGTAAAATGAAAGACAAATTGAGCAATCCCTTTAATTTAAAAAATGTAAGGTCCTACCAATTGTGTAGAATTCACATAGGGCTTGTGTACCAAAGTTTATGGATTTCAGATATTAAAATGTAAATAAAAGCAAGAAATAGTTTATCATCAGTTGGAAAAACACCTTTCTGTGATACAGATGTAATTTACTATTTCTTTAATTCCAGATTTACGAGTGGATCAACCTAATGACAGACAAGCACAGTGATCTGGTAACACAGCACAACCTGGGCTTCACATACGAGTCCAGGCCTATGCATTATTTAAAGGTTGGTCATAGTAAAAAAATCTATTTTCTGTTATCTTCAGTTTTACTAGTTATTTGGATTGAACTACAGGATGAATGTATAAATGGAGATATTCTTACAATTGGCTCCAACGGTAAGAATTTTCAAAAACATACCACACCGCAGAACGATGTTCACTCTCACGGTCACTAGTAGTTTACCATTTTGGTGTGTATTGTATGTAGGACAATAATAGTAACACTCCGCTGATTTATTAAACAAGTGGAGACCACTATGGAGTTATAGTTACATAAAATATTACCTTTATTTAAATACATATATAAAAGTAGACACGTATTCATTTTGTACAATGAATTACAGTCAGGAGATTCCAACAGAGGCTACAGGCAGGTAATCACTCTGTAAGTATAAAACATCTGGCATAAACATCACAATACCCATTGGTAGTGAATAGTGATGAGCGAGTACTAAAATGCTCGGGTGCTCGAAGCTCGGGCCGAGCATCCCAAGATACTCGTGTACTCGGCCCGAGCACCGAGCCCAATGTTATCCTATGGGATACCCGAGTATTTTTCTGACATGACCCCCGGCAGCATGGAAAAAGCCTAAAATTGTCACAAAACTTTCAGAACAGTGCTGAAATGACATGGGAACAGCATGGGGAAGACCCCTGGAAGCATTTCAGACCCCATGATCACTGATGTCAACAATGTTGTCAGACCATTACACCACTTTTACCGACTGTCAAGAAAACGTTACAAAATGAAACCAAAACGGATTTTCATGGAAAAAATATTAAGAGCTCATACCCACTTGTGAGACAGAGTTGGTGTATGTTAGTTTTTTGGATTATATCAAAGATTTTTTTTTAAATTGTGTGGCACTCCCATGTCCCTGATAGAGGCGTGCATGAGGGCTTTTTAAAAAAATGTGGCAATTGGAAGCCAGTGTGTCTTTTTTAGTATTGCCCTAGGCAGGGAAGCCATAAATTGGAGACACCAATATGCCCCTGGACAGAGACGTGCATGAGGGCCTTTTTAAAAAATGTGGCCATTGGAAGCAAGTGTATCTGCTGTAGTATTGCCCTAGGCAGGGAAACCAAAGGTTTGGAGGCAGCAAGAAGCCCCTGCATAGAGGCGTGCATGAGGGCTTTTTAAAAAAATGTGCCCATTGTAAGCCAGTGTGTCTTTTTTAGTATTGCCCTAGGCAGGGAAGCCATAAATTGGAGACACCAATATGCCCCTGGTTAGAGGCGTGCATGAGGGCCTTTTTAAAAAATGTGGCCATTGGAAGCAAGTGTATCTGCTGTAGTATTGCCCTAGGCAGGGAAACCAAAGGTTTGGAGGCAGCAAGAAGCCCCTGCATAGAGGCGTGCATGAGGGCTTTTTAAAAAAATGTGCCCATTGTAAGCCAGTGTGTCTTTTTTAGTATTGCCCTAGGCAGGGAAGCCATAAATTGGAGACACCAATATGCCCCTGGAAGAGGCGTGCATGAGGGCCTTTTTAAAAAATGTGGCCATTGGAAGCAAGTGTATCTGCTGTAGTATTGCCCTAGGCAGGGAAGCCAAAGGTTTGGAGGCACCAAGATGCCCCTGCATAGAGACGTGCATGAGGGCCTTATAAACTAATTTGCCCATTTGAAGCAAGTGAGTCTGCTGTACTATTTCCCTAGTCTAAGAAGCCAAAAATTGGGTAGCACTTCAATGCCCCTGGATAGAGACGTGCATGAGAGCCTTATAAACTAATGTGCCCATTTGAAGCAAGTGAGTCTGCTGTACTATTTCCCTAGTCTGGGAAGCCAAAAATTGAGTGGCACTTCAATACCCCTGGATAGAGACATGCATGAGAGCCTTATAAACTAATGTGCTCATTTGAAGCAAGTGAGTCTGCTGTACTATTTCCCTAGTCTGGGAAGCCAAAACTTGGGTAGCACTTCAATGCCCCTGGATAGAGACGTGCATGAGAGCCTTATAAACTAATGTGCCCATTTGAAGCAAGTGAGTCTGCTGTACTATTTCCCTAGTCTGGGAAGCCAAAAATTGGGTAGCACTTCAATGCCCCTGGATAGAGACGTGCATGAGAGCCTTATAAACTAATGTGCCCATTTGAAGCAAGTGAGTCTGCTGTACTATTTCCCTAGTCTGGGAAGCCAAAAATTGGGTGGCATTGCGATGCCCCTGGGATGAAACATGGAGGAGAGCCTCTAAAAATTGTTCCCATTACAAAGGAGCGGGTCTCCTGTACTTGTAATGCCCATTCTGGAAGCATGGACTAAAACATTTACCCCTGGGGGTATACATGAAACTAATGCCTAACTTTAGAATGGTGAGATGCATCATCATCATAAATATGATGTCCAAAAAGTATGCTTTTGTGGCATCATGAACCACGGTCACACTGATTATATGATGGTGGCGGATGAGGAGAAGGAGGAGCAGTACAGCAAGTAGCCAAACACATGAAGTCTGTACCGATGTGTGGGTGTGCGGAGGTGCATGGGAATCTACCGGCACCAAATTTAAATTCCGCTATCATTTGGTGGTGGTGTTGTGAAGTCAGGCCCAATCCAAACCTTGTTCATCTTGATTAAAGTCAGCCTGTCAGCATTTTCAGTTGACAGGCGGGTGCGTTTATCTGTAATGATTCCACCTGCGGCACTAAAAACACGCTCTGACAAAACGCTAGCGGCAGGGCACGCCAGGACTTCCAAGGCGTAGAGAGCCAATTCCTGCCACGTGTCCAGCTTGGATACCCAATAATTATAAGGCACAGAAGAATCTAGGAGCACTTTAGTACGATCAGCAAGGTACTCCCTCAGCATCTTTGCAAACTTTGCATTCCTTGTGACACTACCCCTCAGGGCCTGTGGTACGGGGGGTGCTGAGAAAAGTGTCCCAGATCTTTGAGAGTGTTCCCCTACCTCTGCTGGATTGTACTTGTGCCTCTCTCTGCCGGACACCTTGGTTGTCCACAGAATCGTGACCTCTGCCGCTAGCGTTTTCAGAAGGCAATTTTTTTAATAATTCCGCCACTATGGCCTTCTGGTACTGTAGCATTTTTGTAGACCTCTCCGCTTCGGGAATAAGAGAAATAAAGTTCTCTTTGTAGTGTGGGTCTAAAAGTGTCACCAACCAGTAATGAGTGTCCGTCAAGATCTTGATAACACGAGGGTCATGACACAGGCAGCGTAACATAAAGTCAGCCATGTGCGCTAGACTGTTAACAGTCAAGACTTCTGGGTCCTCACCAACAGCATGACTGGCCATGCTGACCTCCTCCTCCTCCTCTTCCTCCTCCTCTCCCCTGTCCTCTGGCCATCCCCACTCAACCGACGGTCTGACGGTTGTGCATGTATTACCGTCAATTCCGAAGGAAAGTAGCTCCATTTTTTCTTCCTCCTCCTCCTCGTCATAGTCCTCCAATGCAAGTTGGGATGAGATGAGGCTGGGCTGTGTGCAATCACCCAGTACGTTTTCTTGCTGCAACTCATCCTGCTCCACCTGCAATGCATCGTCTTTGATTTTGAGCAGAGAGCGTTTTAGAAGACAGAGAAGCGGGATGGTGACGCTAATGATGGCGTTATCGCTGCTCACCATCTTGGTGGAGTGCTCAAAGTTTTGGAGGACGGTACATATGTCGGACATCCATGTCCACTCCTGAGGTCTTATGTGTGGCGTTTGAACCGTATACCGACGGCCTAGTTGATGCTGGTACTCAACAACTGCCCTCTTCTGCTCATAAATCCTGACCAACATGTGCAGTGTGGAATTCCAACGCGTGGGGACATCACACACCAGTCTGTGAGACGGAAGCTGCAAACGTCGCTGAAAGCCGGCAAGGCCGGCAGAAGCAGTAGGTGACTTTCTGAAATGGGCACACAGGCGGCGTACTTTGATGAGCAGATCAGACAGCTCCGGGTAGGATTTAATAAACCGCTGAACCACGAGGTTGAGCACATGGGCCACGCATGGAACATGTGTCAGTTCGCCTCGCCTCAGAGCCGCCACAAGGTTGCGGCCATTGTCACACACAACCATGCCTGGCTGTAGGTTCAGCGGTGTGAGCCAGTGATCTGCCTGCTGTTTCAGAGCTGTCCACAACTCTTCAGCGTTGTGGGGTTTGTCACCTAAGCATATTAGCTTCAGCACAGCCTGTTGCCGCTTAGCTGAGGCAGTGCTGCAGTGCTTCCAGCTTGGAACTGTTGTGGAGGGTGAAATGGAGGAAGAGGAGGAGGAGGAGGCTGAGGAGCATGACGTGCCAGAGCTGTACACTGTGGGTGAAACCCTGACAGAGTTAGGGCCTGCAATCCTCAGTGTCGGAAGGACGTGTTCCGTCCCAAGGTCAAACTGGGTCCCGGCTTCCACAATATTAACCCAGTGTGCCGTCAGTGAGATGTACCGGCCCTGCCCGCAAGCACTTGTCCACGTGTCCGTGGTTAGGTGGACTTTGCCTGAAACTGCAGGTGGACTAGTCAGGCACAAACGCTGACTACAATAGCGTGTCTTTTGGTGTATCCTAATTTACGCTGCAACAGAAAGTAGCAGCACTGAGATGCAAATTTAGTAGGTTTTTAGCACAAGGCTTTTGGTGAACCCTAATTAACGCTGCAACCTAGAGGAGCAACACTGAGATGTAAATTTAGTGCAGACAAGAGTAGGTTTTTAGCACGAGGCTTTTGGTGTACCCTAATTAACGCTGCAACCTACAGTAGCAACAATTAGAGGCTAAATTAGTGCAGAGAAGAGTTGGTTTTTAGCACAAGGCTTTTGGTGTACCCTTATTAACGCTGCAACCTACAGTAGCAGCAGTTAGATGCTAAATTAGTGCAGAGAAGAGTTGGTTTTTAGCACAAGGCTTTTGGTGTACCCTTATTAACGCTGAAACCTACAGTAGCAGCAATTAGATGCTAAATTAGTGCAAAGAAGAGTTGGTTTTTAGCACAAGGCTTTTGGTGTACCCTTATTAACGCTGCAACCTACAGTAGCAGCAATTAGATGCTAAATTAGTGCAAAGAAGAGTTGGTTTTTAGCACAAGGCTTTTGGTGTACCCTAATTTGAGCTAAAAAACCTACTGCTGCCTATAGTGAGCTAAATAAATCCCTAAAAGCATGGTTTTTGGGATGGATGAGCCTGGAACCAGCCCCATATGCGATGCAGGCTGGTATACTGGTACAGCAAAGTTTGGTAGATACCCTGCCTCCCTGCCTGCCTGTATACTGCTCTAGTAGTCCTCAGAAGGACTGTTGTGGTAAATAGACTGGCAGCCCTCTGCCTACACTAGCTGAAAGGCCACAAATCTGTCCCTCAATCAGCAGCAGCTCTCCCTACACTGACTGTCTAATGGCGCAGAGTGACGAGCACAGCGCGGTCAGGCCTTATAAAGATCTGATCATGCTGTGCGGCCAGCCAATGACTGTAATGCCACAACCAACATGGCTGTGGGATTACAGTGTCTGTCAGCCAATCCCTGCATGCGGGCTGGCTCTGAAAAGACCGCCAACATGCAGGGAGGTGGACCCCGAGCATAGCAAGAGTATCGCGAGATTACTCGGTACTCGCCGAGTAGCCCGAGTACCGTGATATTCGTGCGAGTACCGAGTAGTGACAAGCATACTCGCTCATCTCTAGTAGTGAATCAAGCACAATAATGCGCCCTATAAACATGATGTACCATTATGCACATAATCACTCACCCATATCATGCACAGCGATGTCAGACTCCGTCACCTACACAGAGTCCCGCCACGTAGCACGCCCCCTACGTCCATTTCACCGCCACTTGTTCACGGGGACTCGCAACCTCAATCTAGCAACTTATTGCCGTTGAATTGCCCTGTTACATGTTGCAACTCACTAGCAATGTTGCTTCAACTTCGCCACGCCCCTGAGTTGCCAGCAATGTTGCTGGCAATGTTGCCGCGTGTGACTGTACCTTTAGGGTACCGTTACACGTCGCAACATTGCATGCAATTTCACTGGCAATTTGCTGGTTGCAGTGAAATCATGGACACATTGTTACATTTGTACACGGCAACAAAATAGAACAATGTGTCCATGATTTCACTGCAACCAGCAAATTGCCAGTGAAATTGCATGCAATGTTGCAACGTTACACATCGCAATATCGTTCCGATATCGCATACAATTTCACGGGAGTGCGCACGTTTTTGGCACTTGTCCAAGATCGCATAGTAGATGTCACACAGGGAGATATCGGCAGGCAATGCAACTAGGCTGTTATCCGCAACTTTTCTGCGCTGGGTATGAGCAACCCAGGGACCGAGCATTAACAGTGTAGTGAATGGGGGAAGTTGCAAACAAGATCATTGTTGCGCCGTCACACTGCACGATCATGCCACATCGCATATACAATATCGTACCATTAAAGGGCTTGCACAATCTTCTTGCAATATCGTAGGTACTATTTTTTTTCCCGTCGCATTGCCGATTTACACGACACAACGCACGAACGATATCAACTGCAACGACCACACCACGTGACTTTTTGTCGATGTTGCATTGCGATATCGCGACGTGTAATCGTACCCTTAGAGTGCAGTAACATCAGGGGTTGTGGACTGAACTTATAAGTAGTAGCTGGTTGCTGGATTGCAGACAATAGCAGCTGGGAAGATAAATAGACATTCGCTTAGTGCATAGAGGCAGCAAACATGGCAACTAAAGAAAAAACTTTATTTCTTCAGTCTATATAAAAGTCAGATTGGTCTGTAATCAAGAAAATACTTTTGTGCAAGGCAACATCACTTACAGCACATCACAAAATGGTTAATCTAGTGCTATTTTTTGACAGATCAGCAAACCTTCAAATAACCCTAAAAAAATTATATGGATGGATTGTGGTATTCATGCTCGTGAATGGATTGCTCCAGCTTTCTGCCAGTGGTTTGTTAAAGAGGTAAGCTGTCTGGTCTACAGTCACTACTGTATGTAACTAGCAAGGTTACAGATATCACTATAATATCATATACAGTGGATGAAATAAGTACTGTACACCCCACCAATATTTTAAGTAAATATATTTATTAAGGTGCCATTGTCAGGAATTTCTCACTAGATGTCAGTAAAACCCATCCAATGCATGCAGGCAAAGACATTAAATCATATATCTCCATAAATTAAGTTACAATATGTTTATTATTGAGAAATGACACAGGCAAAAAGTATTAAACACATGAAGAAAGAGAGGTGCAAAAAGCCATTGAAAGTCATGACACCAGCTGAAATCTCTGAGTAATTAGAAAACAATCTTGCCACTTTTCAAAAATATCATCTGGTTTAACTGGTGGACTATAAAAAGATGTCTCATTATCAAGGTGCCACACAAGAAACATCTCATGATGAGTAAAACCAGTGAGATGTCTCAGACCTTCACAATCTTATTGTTACAAAATATACGGATGTCATTGGTTACAGAAGAATTTCTAAAGTGAGCACTGTTAGGTCTATAATCTTGAAGTGGAAATAACTTAATTTCTCCATAGACAAGCAACTACTTTGCTTCCTTCAAGATTTCGGACAAAGGAGTGAAAATAATTATTAAAAGACTTGACCAAGAATCAAGAACCACCTCTGGAGAGCTATAGAATGACCTGAAATCAGCAGGTGCAATTGTTTGAAAGAAAAACAATAAGTTATGCACTCAATCTCCATGGTGTAACACTTATGTGGATACCTTAGGAATCTGATAGCATAGGTCAAGGCTAAGACAAGGTTTTGAATTCAAGTCTGAAGCAGCAAGTGGGTGCAAACAAATAGAGAAGCAGAGAAATCCAGTATATGAAGTAGAAATGAGTTGTGATTTAGTGCTGAAATTAAATGCAGAGTAAGACCAGCATAATTGACAAGATAGTCCAGATACAGTCTCAACAGAAATCTATGCAGCAAACAAATAGTTAACCAGTGCACTTTTGGGCTTAAATATGTCCCACACAAAGTCCAACAGTGCAGCCAGCACTGGAGCTATAGTCCTAGATTGTGTGCACTGGCAACTAAACAGAAAGTTAAATATATTTCAGACCATGGAAGTTTAGATGGACTAGTTGAGGTCTTCTCCTTGGAAGTCTTGGAGGATGGAAGCAAACAGCTAGGATCTGGAAAATGCACAGATGATTGCAGGCAGCTGAGCATCAGAAGGTCAGAAGTAGCAGATCTTATCAAGCAGTAGCAATGATCTTAGGGAGCCAACTCTGGAGTAACTGAGAAGCCAGATAACACAAAATACTCAGGAGGAGAAAAGATCCAGGACCAGAACTTAAGTAGGCAGAACAGACAGAAAGTTCAAGATCATGATAAAGCATCCATCTTGGATGAGGGCAAAGAGACACAGAAAATCTAATGGAAAACCCAGAATCTTTACACATGGCCTGCATGCCTGCTTCCCACACACAATTCCACTGCAGAATCAAAACCATGTTCAAACACATTTGAAGTTTGCTCAACAACAGTTAGACAAACCTAGGAAATACTGGGAAAACATAGTCTGGTAAAATGAGATCAAAATTGAACACTTTGGATGCCATAATACATTCCTTGTTTGGAGACCCAAAAGCACTTCATATCACCCCAAAAACATCACACCAACTGTGAAGTCTGAAGGTGGGAACATCAAGGTGTGGGGCTGTTTTTCAGCATATGGCACTGGCAAACTTGATATGATTGATGGAAGGATGAATGGACAAATTTTCCGAGATATTCTTGATAAAAATCTGCTGCTATCTACAGTGCTGTGCAAATTAATTGGGACAAAGCAAGTCTTTACTTGTTTTTCTTGCATTGGATTTACTATTTCTGATAAGTGTTTTATCAGTTCTTGGTGTCTTTTTCTTCCACATTTCCCTTTTCGTTTTGGAGAAAATGATCCATTTTCATTGTGTGTGTGAATTATTCTTGAAATGGTAGATTTTCCAATACCGATGGTGGAAGCGATTTCTCTTACAGTCAGACTTGTATGTTCATTAAGAGTACCGTATATACTCGTGTATAAGCCGACCCGTGTATAAGCCGACCCCCCTACTTTTGCCCCCAAAACCTGGGAAAACCTATTGACTCGTGTATAAGCCGAGGGTGGACCCCAGCACAGGTATACAGCCCCCAGCAGTGTGTATACAGGCCCCCTCAGTGGTATACAGCAGCCTCCCCAGTGGTAGTATACAGCAGCCTCCCCAGTGGTAGTATACAGTAGCCTCCCCAGTGGTATATACAGCAGCCCCAGAGGGGTATACAGCAGCCCCAGAGCTGTATACAGCAGCCCCAGAGCGGTATACAGCAGCCCCAGAGGGGTATACAGCAGCCCCAGAGGGGTATATAGCAGCCCCAGAGGGGTATATAGCAGCCCCAGAGCTGTATACAGCAGCCCCAGAGGGGTATACAGCAGCCCCAGAGCTGTATACAGCAGCCCCAGAGGGTATACAGCAGCCCCAGAGGGGTATATAGCAGCCCCAGAGGGGTATACAGCAGCCCCAGAGCTGTATACAGCAGCCCCAGAGCTGTATACAGCAGCCCCAGAGGGGTATACAGTAGCCCCAGAGGGGTATATAGCAGCCCCAGAGGGGTATATAGCAGCCCCAGAGGGTATACAGCAGCCCCAGAGGGGTATACAGCAGCCCCAGAGGGGTATATAGCAGCCCAGAGGGGTATATAGCAGCCCCAGAGGGGTATACAGCAGCCCCAGTGGGGTAATACAGCAGCCCCAGAGGGTATACAGCAGCCCCAGAGGGGTATATAGCAGCCCCAGAGGGGTATACAGCAGCCCAGAGGGGTATACAGCAGCCCCAGAGGGGTATACAGCAGCCCCAGAGGGGTATATAGCAGCCCCAGAGGGTATACAGCAGCCCCAGTGGGGTATACAGCAGCCCCAGAGCTGTATACAGCAGCCCCAGAGGGGTATACAGCAGCCCCAGCCCCAGAGGGGTATATAGCAGCCCCAGAGGGGTATATAGCAGCCCCAGAGGGGTATACAGCAGCCCCAGCCCCAGAGGGGTATATAGCAGCCCCAGAGGGGTATATAGCAGCCCCAGAGGGGTATATAGCAGCCCCAGAGGGGTATATAGCAGCCCCAGAGGGGTATACAGCAGCCCCAGCGCTGTATACAGCAGCCCCAGAGCTGTATACAGCAGCCCCAGCCCCAGAGGGGTATATAGCAGCCCCAGCCCCAGAGGGGTATATAGCAGCCCCAGAGGGGTGTACAGCAGCCCCAGAGGGGTATACAGCAGCCCCAGAGGGGTATTTAGCAGCCCCAGAGGGGTATACAGCAGCCCCCGCTGTATACAGCAGCCCCCGCTGTATACAGCGGTACCCGGCTGTATACAGCCCTCCCGCCTGGTATACCGGGCCCCCCCTGTGGCCACCTGTAAAGGAAGCGATGATTATACTTATCGGGTCGCCGACGCCGACGCCGCCGCTCTGTCACCGTCCGTCACCGCGCTCCTTCCCGTCTTCATGCTTCCTTCATCGGCGCACAGAAAATGACGTCATTTCCTGTGCGACGGTGAAGGAAGCATGAAGACCAGGAGGAGCGCGGTGATGGACGGTGACAGAGCGGCGGCGTCGGCGTCGGCGACCCGATAAGTATAATCATCGCTTCCTTTACAGGTTGCCACAGGGGAAGCCCGGTATACCACGGGGGGCTGTATATATTTTTTTTTTTTTTTTATTACCGTATATACTCGTGTATAAGCCGAGGGGGGACTTTTCAGCACATTTTTTGTGCTGAAAAACTCGGCTTATACACGAGTATATACGGTAATAATTCTAGACCTCTTCCGTGGAGTAACATCCATTTTTACAGGCACGAATCACACTGAGAGAAAAAGTACACTAAACCACTCCTCACAGAAACAAGCTCTCAACTGAAGCTGAGGGGGCAGCTAGCTGTTATTTTCTGACTAAACCAGTCAAACCTTATTTTGTTACTCAAGGTTGTACACTCACACCTGTTCAAAGCAGTTAAAATTGGTTTGAATCACTGACTGGTAACCCCAACTTACAATTTTACTTAAAAAATGCTTTGTCCCAATTAATTTGCACAGCACTGTACTAGAATGATGAAGATGAAATAAGCGTAGACATTTCAGCAAGACAATGATCCCAAATGTACAGCCAAGGAAACTCTTAGTTGGTTTCAGAGAAAGAAAATTAAAGCTGCTAGAATGGCCAAGCTGGCTTGAATCCAAGAGAACATTTATAGAAGGAACTAAAGCTCAGAGTTCATAAAAGTACATGTGGCCTTTAGTATTTGAAGAGTGTTTGTGTGGAAGAATGAGCCAAAATCACACCCGAGTAACTAAACTTATGGACATCTATGGCTTGACTCCTCTGCCCCTGTATGGATTGGACAGGATGTTACTGACATCTAGTAAAAATGTTATGTGGATAGCACCTTTACAAATATATTTACTTAGAAAGCTCATGTGTTCAGTACTTATTCCACTATATATATATACAGTTGTGGCCAAAAGTATTGACACCCCTGCAATACTGTCAGATAATACTCAGTTTCTTCCTGAAAATGATTGCAATCACAAATTCTTTGGTATTATTATCTTCATTTAATTTTTCTTCAATGAAAAAACACAAAAGAGAATGAAGCAAAAAGCAAAACATTGATAATTTAACAAAAAACTCCAAAAATGGGCCAGACAAAAGTATTGGCACCCTCAGCCTAATACTTGGTTGCACAACCTTTAGCCAAAATAACTGCGTTCAACCGCTTCCGGTAACCATCAATGAGTTTCTTACAATGCTCTGCTGGAAGTTTACACCATTCTTCTTTGGGAAATTGCTCCAGGTCCCTGATATTTGAAGGGTGCCTTCTCCAAACTGCCATTATTAGATCTCTCCACAGGTGTTCTATGGGATTCAGGTCTGGACTCATTGCTGGCCACCTTTCTTTGAATGCCTCTTTCTTTCTCCTGTAAACTCTATGTTGATGCCTTTGCACAAAAATCTCTACTTTTGTCTCATCTGACCAGAGAACATTCTTCCAAAACGTTTTAGGCTTTCTCAGATAAGTTTTGGCAAACTCCAGCCTGGCTTTTTTATGTCTCGGGGTAAGAAGTGGGGTCTTCCTGGGTCTCTTACCATACAGTCCCTTTTCATTCAGACGCCGATGGATAGTACGGGTTGACACTGTTGTACACCTAACTGTAGGGCAGCTTGAACTTGTTTGGATGTCAGTTGAGGTTCTTTATCCACCATCTGCACAATCTTGCGTTGAAATCTCTCGTCAATTTTTCTTTTCCGTCCACATCTAGGGAGGTTAGGCACAGTGCCATGGGCTTTAAACTTCTTGATGACACTGCGCTCGGTAGACACAGGAACATTCAGGTCTTTGGAGATGGACTTGTAGCCTTGAGATTGCTCATGCCTCCTCACAATTTGCTTTCTCAAGTCCTCAGACAGTTCTTTAGTCTTCTTTCTTTGCTCCATGCGCAATGTGGTACACACAAGGACACAGGACAGAGGTTGAGTCAACTTTAATCCATGTCAACTGGCTGCAAGTGTGATTTAGTTATTGCCAACACCTGTTAGGTGCCACAGGTAAGTTACAGGTGCTGTTAATTACACAAATTAGAGAAGCATCACATGATTTTTCTAACAGTGCCAATACTTTTGTCCACCCCCTTTTATATGTTTGGTGTGGAATTATATCCAATTTGGCTTTAGGACAACTCTTTTTGTATTTTTTCATTGATGACAAATTAAATGAAGATAATAATACCAAAGAATTTGTGATTGCAATCATTTTCAGGAAGAAACTGAGTATTATCTGACAGAATTGCAGGGGTGTCAATACTTTTGGCCACAACTGTATATATATATATATATATATATATATATATATATATTGAAAAAAATGGTCGGCAGCGCTTCCTTTAAAACTACATAGATACTTAAATACTTGGGAGCATGTACGTGTACCCACTTCCCTTTGTCACAGGTGCACCTATTACCTAATTTATGATCAGTCAGATGTATTATGATTGAATTTTATGACATGTATGATGGATTTTTTACCCTAGAATGATTATTAGGTTTTACCTGTATCACTTAAGTGATTGTGTATTTTTATATAACACTAGTAACACTGGTATATTGTCACTTTTTTCACTAATTGTGTAATCACTGTTCTAATTGATTGCCCTATGTTGGGCTCTGTATAACTGTGCACTTTAATACTCAGACTGTACTGCTTGACAAAGGTTTCTGATAAGCCGAAATGTTGCGGCCCGGGGAATAAATCCACAACTGTACACTTTTAAAGGAAGTGCTGCCGTCCATTTTTTTCACTATATCCAAACCTAAGGATTTGCGGTAGGAGGGCTTGCACCCAAAGTATTATCGTTTTTCATTCTGTTCCATCTATTCGTTATATATATATATATATATAAATACTAATTATTTTGTTCATCTGCAGATTGTACAGAACCACCAGAAAGATTCCCGTATTGAGAAAATTCTTAAGAATATAGATCTGTATGTCCTCCCTGTACTGAACATTGATGGCTACATCTATACCTGGACCACAGTAAGTGAGGTTAACAATTTGTGCCTGTTACTGTGATAATAATACTAACAATACACCAAGATAATTAGGTAATCAGCAGTGACAAAAGCCAAGGGCACGTAATTCAATAGCAGAAGTGCACAGACTGTATCAAATTGAAGAGTCCCTATGGATCACAGAGTAATATGCTATTTCTATACAGTTGGAAAATATTTTCTGATGACAAGGGCCTTGAGTGGACATTGCCATTTTTTTAATGTTTTCTGTTTGTGTTTACACAGAGTATAAAAAGAATCTTCTGTTATATGGAGACTATCAGCAGGACAGCTATACTATTGTGTCTAGTTCTTAAACATTATAGAGACAGCTTAAAAATTACAGGATTATAATACCCTCAAAACATGCAAAACAGTTTTCAAAAAAGTTGTGACACTGTGTAAAAGGTTAAGAAATCAAGAATTTATTTAGAAATCTCATAGACATTTTATTGACAACAGAATATAGAACGTAGGGTGGAAAGGAAAAGTAAGACATTTATCGATTTCATTTGAAAAATAATAAGTTATTTAGAATTTGGCGGCTGCAAAACCTCTCAGGAAAGTTGAGACAATGTTACCAAAAGGCTTGAAAAGTAATTGGTAGTAGGGAAAAATTGCTGCAAAGACACATGACAGTATATAAAAAGAGCATATTAGAGAGGCAGAGTCTCAGAAGCAAAGATCGTCAGTGCTTCACCAATCTGTCAACTACTGCACACGAAAATTGTAAAACAATTTAAGAAAAATGTCACTCAACATAAAATTTCAAAGACTTTGAAGATCTCACCATCTAGAGTACATAATATCATCAAAAAAGTCAGAAATTCTGGAGAAATCCATGTGCTCTAAGGAGAAAGCCAATTGTCCAGACTGGATGCCTATGGTTTACTGACATACAGGTGTTAAAAACAGGCATGATTCAGGTGTTCAAATCACTGCATTGGTTCAGGAATACATCTAGAAATCTGTGTGTCTATGACTGCAGTGGGAGAAACAAAATAATAATCTTGTAGTTGTGATACCTTTTAATGGCTAACAGAAATGAAGTAATTTATATTGAAAATCAAGCTTTCGAGACTTCTCAAGTCTCTTCATCAGGCATGGTATGACAAAACATTAGAAGCACAAATACTTGTATATGTGTCACCCCTGCGGGGATTGCCACAGGACCCACTGGTGCAGGGAGGGATGTACACCTTGGCACACACAGCACCCAACACTTCCCACCCCAGGCCTGGAGATGGAGTCCTCACTGGCTGCCCTTAAGCCTGATCCCCTATAAAGGTCCAGGTCTGAGGGAGGAGTCAAGTCAGTCAGTCAGTTAGGACAGTTAGGTCAGCTAGGACTGAAGAGCCTAGAGGAGCTGGTTGCAGGAATTAGGCCCAGAACCAGAGAGGACTGACTCAGCTGTGCAGCGCCCTAGAGAGAGGGATGGAGGCCAGTGGGAGCACAGGAAGAAGAAGGGAACATAGTGGTTACCCTTATAGTTCACCCGGATGACGGAGTCGGTGCCTGCCATTAACCACTTGTGGCAGAGAAACCCCGGAGGAACCAGGAGGATCTAGTTCCCTCTGAAGCTCAGGAAGCACAGTGCCCAAACGCGACCAGCTTAGGACCCGGGACCCCAAGAAAAGAATAGGGATCCCAAGAGGAGGTCCTCACCAGCAGTTGTGGAAGGAGCGTCCAGAGGAGAAGAGAGCGGCAGATCTAGATTCAGGCAGATCTACCCAACTCATCGCATACACAGACAGAGGAGGCCTCACAACTCTCCAAGATGGACATCCCAAACTGCACCAGCCACCAGGTTACCCTCTTGGACCGTACCTGCACAGTGACACCAGTAAAAGGTACTGAAACAGAGACACTTGTTGTGTGTGTGTGTGTGTGAGCCTGATTCCCTGCCACCGCCTGCAGCGATTACAGCAGGACCACAACTATAACTCCCTTCATTCACCCTGCCACGCTGAGGAAAAGCTCCACCTGTGGGGAGCTAAACTACCTCTGCTTTACGATACCATCACTTCAGCAAATGGCTGCAGCCCTTACCAGACACCACAGGTGGCGTCATGTATAATCCCCAATCATCATCCCCATCACCTATTGAGTGTCCAGGGCACGGAACCAGGACCCGACCAGCCGTAATCCCCCCACCGAAGCCACTGTCCCGGTATCCGAGTAACCCCTTCCCTGATGTCCCGACTCATATATATACACACAAGACTAGAGCAGATGCAAGGCACAATGCAATGCACAAATGCAAGTGAAAGCTCTCTCATGCAAAGAAGAAGCCAAATATCACAATACAAAACCCTGCACCTTTGATGGTATGGGGTGCATTAATGCCAATGCTATTGGCAGCTTATATGTATTGAAAGGCTCTATGAGCACAAAGCATTATATAGCCATTCCTCTATTTCTTTCCCCAAACTCCTGCAATTGGTCTCTTCTCATCCCAGATCTTTACAGATTGTTGTAAAACGAAGAGGAGATGCTGCACTTTGATAGACCCGGCCATGTTCCAACTTTTTTGTAAATCTGTTGCAGCCTGCAATTTTTTACATTAGTTATTTTTTTCTAATGAAGATAAATAAAGCCATAAGAAATTTCAAAATCATGGCATTCTTGATTTCTTTACATTTTACACTGCGTCCCAACTTTTTGGGACATCAGTATAACTATAACTTGAAAAATGAATTGCACACAGTGTATAGTGAATGTAGGAGAATATACCTATAGGAAATGCTTGATACAGACTGCTTAATTAAAGAAAGTAAAATAAAAATATATATATCATAAACAAATGAAATTAATAAAATGAATATGACAACTATTTCCTCGATGTTGCTGAATAGGACAGACTCTGGAGAAAATCTCGTTCCAAGCATGATAATGGCTCGTGTTATGGCGTAGACCTTAACCGCAACTTCAATGTGACGTGGTGCAGTGAGTATTGTTGTTTTCAATAAATCACCATGAAATACAGACTTTGCTCTGATTTATCATTGCCTTTGCACATGTGTTTTTGCCTCGTTTTGTGCCTTTTTTGAAGTGTATTTTAGATGGGATCGCCTGTCTTGTTTAGTTTTTCTGCTTTGTGGGTGCAGTCTAGCAATTCCAGATGTTTTCACCAGATCCTTCAGTTGTGGCTTTTTTAAAAAGTCACAAAATTTGGTGCAATTTCGCTCAGTCCGCCCCCTGGTGTATGTTTGAGAACACTAGTCTTTTGGTGCAAGTTTTCTTTCCTAAAAAAGTATTCAAAAATAAATGATCAAAAGAATAAACACATTCATTTCTCTATATATGATTTGCTGTTCGTATGGGTTTTGTGTGTCTTTTAAAAAATTCAAAGCTTTCAAAAGAAACTGAGAATTTTAAAGAAATAATATCTATTCTTCTGTTGGGTCCTGCTTGAAAGATGCATAATACTTCCAATACAAGTCAATAAGAAAGCTATAAAGACTCCCGGAAGATGCTTGAGGGCCTTTTTTCTAAATTATTTTAGTGTTTCCAAAACTAAAAATGATTCACTTTCTGTATTGCTTAGTGAAGTTTAAATAATATTTTGGAAAAAGGTTGGCAGAAAATAAACACACAAAGAAAAACACTGTAAGGCTACGTTCACACATTGCGTATTTTTGTGCGCTTTTTTATGCACGCTTTTCAAAATACGCAATGTGTTTTGTGTCTTCCAGCAAAGTGAATGGGAAATTCACTTTGCCGTGCAGACAGTGCGTAAAAATACGCAGTGCGGTTTATGGCAGAAGGCGCAGTTGCGTAAAGAATTGAGAAGTCAATTCTTTATGCAGCTGCTCCTGCGTTTTCTCCCTCTGACGTCACAGAGGGGAGGAAGAATCCTGCTTCTTCCTCCCTTGTGTGACATCTGTGACTGCCCCCAATACATTTCACAGTGTATTAATATACACTGCGAAATCTAAATTAAACAAAGCCAAATGTATGTAAAATAAAAAAGAATCAAATACTTACCTCTCCGACGCCTTTTCCCGGTGTCCGGTGCTGAAGCCAGGCGATGTGTGTTCTGCCAGGCCCTGCCGTGATGTCAAGGGGCGTTCTCGGCGCTGATTGGCCGCTCGCAGTCATGTGATACATATCACATGTCCTCGAGCGGCCAATCAGCGCCGGGAACGCCCGCTCTGACATCACGGCAGGCTCTTGCAGGACACACATCGCCTGTCTTCGGCAAAAGACACCGTGAAAAGGCGTCGGAGAGGTAAGTATTTGATTCTTTTTTATTTTACATACATTTGACTTTGTTTAATTTAGATTTCGCAGTGTATATTAATACACTGTGAAATGTATTGGGGGCAGTCACAAATGTCACACAGGGGAGGAGGAAGCAGGATTCTTCCTCCCCTCTGTGACATCACCTGCGCTTTCTGGGGTAAAGAAAGCGCAGTGTGTGAAAGCCCCAGGATATTTTGTTGCGCTATTTTGCACGTCCGAAAAACGCAGCAAAGAGCGCACGCAAAAAAGTGAAACACAATACGCAAATGTGTGAACGTAGCCTAAGGCTGCGTTCACACACTGCGTATTTTTGCGCTCTTTTTTGCGCTCGCTTTTCAAAATATGCAACGTGCTTTTTGTCTGCCGGCAAAGTGAATGGGAAATTCACTTTGGCGTGCAGACACTGCATAAAAATACGCCCACACTTTTATAGGAAAAAGCGCCTGCGTAAAAAGAATGACCATGTCACTTCTTTACGCAGCAGCAAAGGCGCTTTTTCCTATAAGGACGGGCGCTGCTGCATCTGACATCACAGAGGGGAGGAGGAATCCTGCTTCCTCCTCCCCTGTGTGACACCTGTGACTGCCCATTAGATTTTGCAGTGTATTAATATACACTGCAAAATCAAAGTTAAATAAAGACAAATGTATTAAAAATAATAAAGAATGCATACTTACCTCTCCGACGGGTGTTCCGGTGTCCAGGAGCCAGGAGCCGCCGCTGGAACTGCCCTGCTAGGACCTGTGGTGATGTCAGAGGGCGTTCCAGTCATGTGATATGTATCACATGACCGCGAGTGGCTAATCAGCGCCCATGACGTCCTCTGACATCACGGCAGGCCCTGGCAGGACCATACATCGCCTGCCTCTGCATCGGAGACCAGAGAAAAGGCGTCGGAGAGGTATTTGATTCTTTATTATTTTTCAGACATTTGACTTAATTTTATTTAGATTTTGCAGTGTATATTAATACACTGCGAAATCTAATGGGGCTGTCACACATGTCACACAGGGGTGGAGGAAGCAGGATTCTTCCTCCCCTCTGTGACATCACCTGCGCTTTGTGGGGTGAAGAAAGCGCAGTGTGTGAAAGCCCCGGCAAATTTTGTTGCGCTTTCTTGCGCAGCTGCAAATCGCGGCAAAAAGCGTGCGCAACAAAATACGCAAAAGTGTAAACGTAGCCTAAGGCTACATTCACACATTGCATATTTTTTCTGCTTTTTCTGCACTCGCGCTTTATTAGGCGCTGTTTTTGAGACAAATGCAGCTCCATTCACACAGTGTTTTTCCCTGCGCTTTTTCAATGCCCATTTATCATGTGTGCAATGGAAAGCGCAGAGAAAAACTGCAGAAAGAATTGACATGGTGATTCTTTTTACGCGCACGTTTTGGCAGTGAAAGCGCGCGCGTAAAAAAAGCACAAATACACAGTGTGTGAATGGATTTTGTAAAAACCCATAGGTTTGGCTGGGCTGCGTATCCAGAATTGTGTTTTCACTGCAAAAAGCGCGTGTAAAAAACGCAGGAAACGTAGTAAAAACCGCAGAGAAGCAGCAAAATACGCAATGTGTGTACATAGCCTAAAAACATTTAGGAAACAGCTTACAATATGCTACCAAAAATGCTCCAGGTTTATAAAACACCAGAAGAAATAAGAGTTTCCTGAGGCATATTCTTGTTCTATTATTTTTGGTCCTGGTTTATGAATTCCTAATAATCCGTGGAAGATTTAAGCCAATAACATTCATGTGTCTATCTCATTAGGCAGCATGGAGAGCCAAATCCTTACAATTGGTACTAGAAGTTTGGGCAGAATTCCTAGGGAGCATGTGTGACTGCCGCTGACAAACTGCATGTCCTGAATGATGGCAACTATAAGTCTGGAAGCTCAGTCGGATGGCATGGAGGACCTAATCAAACATCTGATGCAAGCCCAGCAACATCTAGCCCAGCAGGAAATGAATAAGCTGTTGATGTGTGCCGCCCAGCTTAGGGGACCGGGATACCCGGCGCAGGGTCCCTTTCCTTGGGGGAATCACTGGTGGCTGGACCCAGGCCGTGGCCCCAGGCTGACACACTCCTAAAGGGGGGTATTTACAGGGGATTTAGAAGTTTATATAGTTTATAAAGTTTGTAGATGTTATTGTCGTGACGCCACCCGGAATAATGTGGCTATATATGGCCACCGCTGCCTTGTACTGGCCAGGGGATGATGGTGAGAGACAGCTGAGATGGTATAGCCCTTTTCCGGGTAGGGCTGTAGGGTCCCCTGGACAGGTGATGTTAAAGTTAATGATGGATGAAGATGGAAGTCTGGTGAGGAGATGTTAAGGGCACAGACACTTACTTGATTCACAGCAAATTCTCTCAGCGGTGATGGTCCCAATCATGGATAGATGGTAGCTGTTAAATCAGAGGCTGAGGCACAAATGAAGTTTAACTGGTTTACTTTCAACCAAACTACAATACAACAAGTCCCGTCTCCGGAGTCTGCAATAGGGGTTCAGTTGCTCAGGCCCCACCGGGTCCTTTACCTCCTGCTTGCGCTGTCTGTATGGCCCTGCTGCCGTGTGTGAACTGGCTGCCGGCCCAAATCTGTCCTCTCTGGGTCCCACTCAAGAGTCAACTTAAGTCCTTTGTCTCTCTCTGCTTACCCCCTCCGGGAGTACTGCTAAACTCTTAGTATGTTGCTGTGTCTGGCCCTGTAAGCTTGTTGTTACCTCACGTTGTCCGGTTGCTGTATTGTATATAACTAATGCAGCCACGGATCCGGTATCCGTATCTGCGCTTTTTATCTAGGGTAGATAATGATACTACCCGATTCTGAAAGTGTTCCTCTTATCAGTTTTCTCCTCCTCAGACCGATGGCTTGGCCCTAGAAAATTGTCAGTCAGTCCTCAGGAACTCCATGCAGCTCCTGTCACTCTGAGCTCCTGGCTCCAACTGTCTGAAAATCTACCTCAGACCGGTGTTTTATCTCTAGGGAAATCTCTGGTGTCTCTGGAGCTCCCCCTACTGGCCAAAGGTGGTAGTGCAGTGGCATGGCTTTCTATGTGAGTGCAACTATTATGATCTTATACTGTGGCTAATACCCGCAGGGGCGCCACAGATGCAACAGATATAGCCACTGCAGTAGCGGGGGTGGTACCAGGGACTTGAGTGGCAGATTGATCTCCCAGTGGAGACAGTTTGTTGTAGGGCAACCACCCTACCCTAAAGTCTAGGTGATGACTCACACGGCTGAAAGTTGGTATGATGAGCCATTCAAAGAAAGACCCCAGGTGATGCTATTGAGGCATTTTTAACTGTGTTCAAAAGGATAGCAGAGTGGAAGAAGCTGCCTCAGGAACAGTGGATGGAGGTGTTAGCACCATATCAAACTGGTGAGCCACAAAAGGCCTATTGTGACCTGGCCTTGCAGAACGCTGTGCACTCCTAAACAAAGCACAGAAGACCTGGGAAGCAGAAGTTACTTCCTATAGGAGTATTATCAAGTATATGTGTAAGATGCAAGATTGCAGACATGATACCTATCATGAGAGAGAACCTCCTACAGGCAGAAGAGGCCCATACAACGGTGTACAATCTCTCAGACAAGGTGAGATAGTTCACCTTGGGGATTAAGTGTTATTGCTAATACTCACTGTGAAAAGCAAGTTTCTTGCTATGTGGCAGGGCTCATCCAAAGTGGGGAGGTGAATTGGGAAGGTGAACGATAAGGTCCACCAATCAGGAAGATGAAAACTCTTTTAAATATACCACGTCAACCAGATCAAACCATTGCGAGATAGGGAGCCGGTCAAGCTCTGTGCCTGCTGGCCAATCTCAAAGCTGACATCGAGGATGTTATGGTGGCAGAGACACTGTCCTCTGCTCAGAAACAGCAGTGCAGGAATGTATGCAAGTCACGGAACACAAGATTCTGTCAAAACTGCTGGTGTGGATAAACTTGAAAGTGTACTGTATCCCCAAAACCCATCACAATGTGATTTTAAAGGAGGTGAAGAGAATGTTGAGCCTGAGTGTCATTGAGGAATCTAAGAGCGAGCAGCTCTTCCAGCCCAATTGTCTTAGTTCTGAAATCAAATAGTAATTGGAAGTTTTGCAATGACTACAGGAAATTGAATTAAGTTATCAAATTTGATGTGTATCCAATGCCCCATGTCGATGATTTCATTGAGAGACTATGTCCAGCAAGGTACAACACCACCCTTGACCTAACAAAATGGTACTGACAAATCCCAACATCTCAAAATGCAAAGGAAAATATGGCCTTCTTTACACCTGACATTTGCATTCAGTACACCAGGATGCCATTTGGGTTGCAGGGAGCCCCAGCCATGTTCCGTAGGGCCATGGACCTGATTCAAGTCTCCCACAAGAGGTACGCTGTGGCATACCTAAATGACATTGTGATCTTCAGCCCAGATTGGGGAAGTCATCTGAAGAGGGTCCTGGCTGTTCTTGATGCACTGAGGAAGCTGAATTTACCATAAACCTGATAAGTGCACCATCGGAAAGGAAGAGTTCAAATACTTAGTTTACATCGTCAGTAGGGGCAAAATCAAGCCGCCGGTAAACAAAGTGGAAGCAATTCAAAATTGGCCACAACCGCTCTCCAAGTTTAGTGCATTGTTGGCAATTGTGAAATACTATCGATGGTTTATCCTGAATTTTGCCATGACAGCAGCACCCCTGATCAACCTCCTCAAGGTCACAAATTTGTTGATGGCCAAGTGGACTTCCGAAGCTAAGATGGCTTTCCTGGAGTTGAAGCTAGCCTTGTGTAAACAGCTAGCCTTGATGGCACCGTACTTCAATAAGGAGTTTGTGGTCCAGACAGACACTTTAGATGTCAATTTAAGAGCTGTATTGCCTCAGGAAATAAATAGTGAGGTACATCCAATCCTATTGTTGAGAAGGAAACTCTCCTCCAGTGAAAAGAACTAAGCTATCGTGGAGAAAGAGTGCTTGGCCACTAAATGAAGAACAACTATATATAAAGGAAACAAAAACCTATATAGGGTCTTATCACACACATGATGAGACAGTCACTGCTCACCTGGGTCAGATGTATGACACACAACTAGTTCAAAGCTTCTGCAGGATACACAATCCACGTGTGTACAGTAGTAGCCAAAACGATCCCAAACGAACAATGTGTATATGTTCCGCGTTGCCGTACGATGAAGGGCCACAAAGATCTGTCAAGCATTGATGGCTGTATTCGATCCATTTCAGAGTGCTTTCCCTGCTCCTTCTTGAGTAAAACAACCATAATACCATATTATGGTTGGTTCCTGAAGAAGGAGCAGGGAAAGCACTTTGAAACATGTCAAATAAAGCTACCATTGCTTGACAGATCTTTGTGGTCCCTTCATCGTACGGCAGCGTAGATCATATACACATTGTCCATTTGGGATTGTTTTGGCAACTAAATAGGCACTGGACACCTTGAAGTACTACCTGTTACGCCAAAAATTCAGGTTGGTCTCAGATCATGCGACCGTGAGATGGATTTCATGAGATGGTTTTTAGTGCTCCAGGACTGCAGTTACTGTCACTCTGATGGGTGTGGACCCACTGCTCCATGGAACCAGGCTCACCCTGGAGGTGCATAACTAAGCAACTACCTAATCTTCACTAGAGCCTCTGATGGTAAAATTAGGCTAGTCAAGGAAGGTAGCTGTCAGATACCACTCCAGTGGAACTCTTGGCTCCATAGCAGCTGACTCCTGTGGTCAAGAGTGCAGCAACAGACTCAGGTGTAGGCTGGGCGACTATAACAGGCAAGAAGGCTGCTACAGGCTATCAGACTGGAACAGGCAGACAGGTACTTGCAGACAGTTGCAGTTCTGGCAGGTACAGCAGGTTCTGGAAGGCACTGGTGGGTAAAGCAATACTAGAACACAGGTACTGGTTAGCAGGCACAGGTAATGGCGTCTCTAGCAGAGTAAATACACTGCTCAGGCACCTCCCATAGTGGGAGGGTGCCTTAAGTACATGGTGTCCATCAATCATTGGCTAGGGACATATACAGAGTGCACATACTGCCCATTTAAGAGGTCCAGGAAATTAAATGGTAATGCAGATGCCCTGTTGAGTCACTGAAGATGCCAAACTCTCCTGGATTTTGGCTGGGGGGATATGTAAGATGGTCAGTGGTAAATTTCTGGAGGGAAGATATGTTTCACTGAGGTTGTTAGCTTCAGTGATGTGAGGCCTGGGTACAGGCTACAGCATGCTATGTGCTTAGAGGATTAACTGGCCATGACAAGAGACATTTTTTTGTGAGCAATCAAAGAGATGGGTGGAATAGCTCCACCCTAGGTATCGTCCAGCAGGTAAAACAAAAGCCTCTGGATTCACTCAGTGTTCTGTGTATGGAAGTGAGCAGTCTTAAAGAGCTGCACTCATACTGAAGGAGCTGAACCTTTTTCCTGAGCATTATAACCACTTGATTGTATGGACTGTAAAAGGGAACCTGTCAGGTCACCTAAGCCCACTAACATAGCATCAGGCACATGTGGGAAGAAATTCCCTGCCTACCCATCCCTGTGTAATGCTATTGTTAAAATACAATCTGAACCACCAGCTAATGGAAATCTTGTATCTCATGCCCGCAGCATCACTGCACCCCTGCAGCCAGGTATACATGTCCCGCCTTCAGAGGCACACTGCATATGATCCAAAGTCTTCTGCACTTTCGCAGTGCGTTCCTGAAGCCGGGAAGCGTACACACTGCTACAGAGGTAACGCTGAGGGGATGAGACGCAAAATTTCAATGAGCTGGCAGTGACGTTGGCTCTTGGAAATTGTTATCACGCTCACAGAGGCGTGGTGTCGAGTCTAAATAACGCAACACACAGCCACTAATGTCTAAGCTGCTGGCAACAAAAGTGAGTACACATCTAAGTGAAAGTGGCCAAATTGTGACCAATTAAGCCATTTTTTCTGTCCAGTGTAATGTGACTTTTCAGTATTACAATGCCTCAGATGTGAATGAGGCGCAGGTGTGTTAAATTTGGTGTTATTACTCACACACTCTCTCCTACTGGTCACTGGAGGCTCAACATGGCTCCTCTTGGCAAAGAAACTTGGGACCTGTCCTGACATGTATCCAGTAACAGGAGACACACTGACTGGGTTGGAGGAATGGGTAAGTAGTGATTTATGTTTACATGGAGCTCTCACTTGCATTTTAGATAGGGCTGGGGACTAAGTCCTTGTGGGAATTGGAGATAGTACCCTTTATTATACCCCAAACTCTTTTATAACCATGATAGCTTTGACCTGGTCACTTTATACTGTTACCTTCTTCCTGTTTAAAACCAGTGCATATATTTTCTCCTTACTAGTGCGTGTCTGTTCACTCCTTCCTGCCGTCTTCTTTTGGTCATTGGCAACTTTGTTAATTTTTGTCACCAAGTTTTAAATTGTGTTATCCACAATGTGATGGGTTTTTAATAAAACACTGTTGCATTATGAAAACTTGTGTGGACTTCTCTTGGTGGAAATATACATGGGCAGCAGTAGACTCATTTTTTCCTTGTTTACTAAAAAAATGACTTAATGGAACCATGTTCTGTTGTCTGATGAGATCAAGATAAACTTATTTGCTTCCAATGGTGTCAAGTGTCGAGCCCCAGGCCCAGGGGATACTCGAGTATCAGGCTCAGAGGGGTTCACGGGGATGTCAATGGTGGCGGTGCCTGAGCCTGTGGCCTGGGTGACACTTCAAAGAGGGGTTATGTACAAAGGAAAAGAGTTTGTTGTCTTGTGACGCCACCTGTAGTACCTGGTCAGGGATCACAAGCGCCGCCACAGTCCTCCGGAGGGCGATGGTATCGCGGCAAGGGGGGCAAAGCTCCCTACAGGTGGAGCTGGTCCTCTGGGGCAGCGTTGCTGTAAGCAAAAAGGTTGAATTTTGGTAGCACAAAGACACGGAGGCAAATTCACTCTCCCGGGTAGTTTACTGTAAACAGTCAGCAGCAGTATACAATGTCCACAGCAAGATGTTAAACAAACAGGTAGCTCTACGGGTGGCTGCAAGTGGATGCCAGGTGGTATAGAGTGGTATGCCTTAGTTGAAGAACCCGTGTCCTTGCTTCCCCGCCTAGGATAAGTCTACACCCAATTACTCCTTGAAGGTAGTCTTGGGGCTCTCCTCCCTCAAAGTGATGAAGCAGGCAGACCACTCCGTCTGGCAGGGTGCCGCACCGGTGAACAGACCGCAGCAGCCAGTTGACGACTTCAGAGGTGGACTCTGGCCGTTTCCTCGGGTCCGGTGTTCCTGTGGTGGACTGGGGAATTCCCTGGAGTATTGTCGCTCCACACTGGGTTTCCCCCTTTCTCTCTCGGGTCCAGACTCACATGTCAGGCACCCTCTCTCAGGATCCTCTCAGGATCCCCTTTCATCTTCTCTCAGGATCAGCCTGGAGCTGTCCTGTTAGACCTCCTGACTAGCTCCACACTCCTCCTCAACTCCTCTCCAACTCCTAACTCTCCTTCGCTCTCCCCAGAGGTGCTAGATCCCTCCTGGGGTAACCTCCCACTACTATTCTAATGTGGGAGTGCAGGAATGGGTCTCACCCACCAGCACAGCATCCACTTGCAGTTGGGGAAAATTACATCACTTTTACGGGTGCAATACCCCGGTGTGACGCCTGACCATGTGGGGCACCACACAAGCATGTGTGGTGGCAACCAGGTGAGAAGTACAAATACAAGTGTGTCTTCCTTACAGTCAGGGATAGTGGCGGGAGTGTCATGGTTTGGGGATGCATGATTGCTTCCAGTTGTGGGGAGCTCAGGTCATTGAGGGAACTATGAATGTCAAAAAGTACTGTGACATACTGAATTAGAGCATGATCCACTTCCTTCAGAGACTTGGCCGCAGGGCAGTATTCCAACATGATCATGACCCCAAACACACCTCCAAGATTACCAGTGCCTTGCTAATAAACAACAGAGGGTGGGGCCTGGCCTGTAGTGAGATGTGAGCAGATGTGTGCTGCTGCAGCGCCTGCACTGTATCTAGCCAGGACCTACTTTGTGACACATTTTTGCTTCCCATCCGTGGGGCCCAGGGTGTAGTGACCCTCGAGGATTGCCCATAATATACCAATGCCATCCATGATCGGCAAAAGAAGCTCCAGAAAGACAGCCGTGGACCTGGACAAGAAGGCCCAAAATGGCTCCAATGTCACCAGCAGTGTGGATGTGGAAGAGGGGCCGACCCAGGGAGAAAGTCGGCGGCGGGATGCCGTAAGCCATCTGCAGCGTTTCGCCAGGAACATGGGGGAGTCCCAGATCCAGGTCAGAGATGGAGGAGAAATGTGCACATTGCGGAGGTATGAGTGGGGAGAGAAGGACCCAGAGTGGGGGGGAAGGAGGATGATGAGAGCGACGATGGGAGTCAGAGTGGCCCACAGGAAGGTGGCACAGGACTTGGTGAGGTGGCTGCAGAGGTGCTGCGGGGGAAGCTGGGAGAGGAGCCGACATTGAAGGATGTTTTTCATGCCATTACACATTATGACTCCTCCATTATCAGCATGACAGCACAACTGGGCAGCATCGAGGCAAATAAGACCAAAATGCAGCACACTATGCATGTGGTGAAGAAGAGGGTGGGAGAAATCGAGAAAAGAGTCAGTTCTGCAGAGGACTATATGGTAGGAGCTGAGAAGGAGTATAAATGGACGGCACAGGCTCTTACTGCTGTCCCAGCCAAAACGGATGACTTGTATAATAGGTCACAGCGTATAAATTTGAGATTGGTTGGTGTGCCGGAAAAAGTTGAGGGTAAGGCCCCTAAGGAGTTTCTGAAAAGTGGCTATTGGATACGTTAGGTGCCAATAAGCTGTCTCGGTTCTATGCCATTGAACGGGCCCACAGGCTACCCACCCATCCCCTCCCCCCTAGATGTCCACCACGGATTGCACTAGCTAAAGTGCTCCATTATCGGGACAGAGACACCATTCTGAGGCTTGCTAGAGACCACCTTGATTTTGTGATTAATAGCTCCACAATCTCAATCTTTCCGGATTATTCCATCGAAGTGCATAAACAGAGAGCTAAATTTATCGGCATTAATAAAAGGCTATGGGGAATCGGTGTGACATACTCCATGTTATATCCTGCCAAATTACGGGTTGTAGCTGCAGATAAAGTCCACTTTTTCACTGAGGCCAAAGATGCACTTAGGTGGCTGGACTGTAATCAGAAACAACTGCAGCTGGAGAAAGCAAGAGGCTCTGTAGAGTGAGGGTCCCATGAGTTGACGGTTTGTTTACATATTTGGCGCCACTGGCGGTCTCTTGCAGATTTTTGTGGCGATCTACTTTGTTAATATTTGTTCACAAGTTTAAGACATAACGAACCCTGCATTAAGGGATCTGGTGCGGGACTGGATATGGAGACTTAAAGGACTGTTATGGATACTATGTGGCTGTTTTTCCATTACTGGAGAAGATGCTTCATTTTTTCTGATAAAATGTTTTTGTTTTGGGGTTAGTTTTTGGGGTTAGTGGGAGGAGGGTACTGGGGAATGTTTATAGTCATTCAGGTTATATACATGTTGGTACGCTGCGGAAGATGTTGGCGCTATATAAATAAAGATTTATTATTATTATTATTATTATTATTATTATTATATGCAAGTCTGAGTCTTAATGGTGGGTGAGCTGAAAATCATAAGTAGGAATATCAGAGGTTTGGCAGCTAATGTAAAAAAACAAGCAGTTTTTCAATTCTTGTGCTCAGCAAAGCCAGCTATAATTTGCTTGCAGGAGACCCATATGGTCCAGAAAGGACTTACACCCTGAATTGGCATTGGATACAGGAGAGTTACCATTCTAAATACTCTGTGTACTCGAGTGGAGTCAGTATTTTGATATGTAGGGGAACATAGTTTCAAAAGCTTAGCACGATCACTGACTCAGAGGGGTGATATGTGTGTATTCTGTGCAAACTTAATAACAGGCCTATACTCATCATCTCTGTATAAGTTCCACTGCCATATAATAATAAGTTGTTCCGCAAGATATTGTAAATCATTGCAGGCTTCCCGGGGATCCCGTATCTGGTGATGGACGGCTTTAATAATGTACCAGACTCCCATTGAGACAGTGGTAGGGGAGAGGACATAAAGCAGGGGAGTAACTGTACTCCGTTTGGTGTTCTGTTAAGAGATGTCCCTGGTTGATTTATGGACGGTTTGTAACCCAGGTGTGCATAAATTCTCATGCTTCAAAATTACTTTTACTTTATTGTCAAGGATCAACTTGGCACTAGGTAATGATCAAATGTTAAGTCTTGTGACGGATGTGGGATACCTGACCAGAATGGTGTCTAAGCATTCCCCAATGTATGTGATACTTGGTGATCAAGATCAGCTGATGAATAGTAGACCTCTTTGGCAATTAAACCCCTTCTGGTTACAGCTCATTGATACGGGAGGCGATTTAGTGATGGGCCTCCGAGATTACTTTGAGATTAATAGTGGTACAGCACATGAGGGGATTGTCTGGAAAGCTATGAAGGCCTTTTTTCAGAGGGCTTTGTATTAAGGGGATATCTAGGGTTCAAAAAAACACTAAGCAGAAAGATCAGTTGGTATTCTGGGAGTTGGAGGAGGCAAAGGAAGCACTGACCCTAGACTCATCCACCCAGGTGCAGGAGAGACTTAAAAAGGCTCAGGCCAAAGTTAATGCATTGTCTTTATGGGCGGCAGAATGAAAAAGGATGTTCCAAACTATGTAATACTTTGAGGAGGGAGAGAGAGACGGTCATCTCCTGGCCCTGGTGGCTGCTACCAAAGAGATGATACTTACATACTTGCCTTGAAGGGAGAGGATGGGTGAGAGGTCAGCAACACTCAGGGCATATTGGAAGTGATGGCGGGCTTTTATACTAATCTTATATAGGTCACAGATGCAACTGACAGATGCAGAGTTTGATGACTTCTTGGTCAGAGCTAGGTTTCTGACACTGCAGAGTCCCAACAATTTTTAGATAAGCCATTTGATTTAGAGGAGTTGGAGGAGGCACTAGCTTCTATGGCTAATGACAAGGCTCCAGGGGTGGATGGTCTGCCTGGGGAAGTGTATTAAAAAATATAGAGAACTTCTGCTGCCCATCTTGTTAGAAGTGTATAAGGCAGGGGAAGACAAGGGTGAACTCCCATGGTCCACGCGGGAAGTAATTAATGTTGTCCTTCCCAAATAAGGTAAAGATCCCACTGGACTGGCCTCGTAACATCCAGTCTCATTACTAACTACAGATATAAAACTTTTAGCTATAATTATGGCTAATCATCCTACGGTAGTAGAGTCATAACATCTATAATACACCAAGATCAGGTGGGATTCATGCCTAATAAATCCACAGCGACGAATTTGAGGAGATTTTTTATCAAAATCCAGACGAAGGTGGACAATGTAGGGCATAGAGCTATCCTGTCATTGGATGCTGCCAAATCATTTGACAGTGTGGAATGGAGATATTTGTGGGCCACATTGCATCATATGGGCTTTGGGGAGGTGTTTATCAAGTGGGTTCAGCTGTTGTACACCGCTCCCAGGGTGAGAGTGCAAGTTAATGGTCTGCTATAAGGAATTTTCCTTGTTTAAAGGCACACGGCAGGGTGTCCTTTGTCCCCTCTTCTGTTTGCTATAGCAGTTGAGCAACTGGCAGCGGTGATACGACGGGAGCAAACTATTGTAGGATTTAAATATGGAACACATGAGGAAAAGGTGGCACTCTATGCAGACGATATGCTATTATTTTTGAGAGACAAGGGAAGCTCCTTAAGGGCAGTGATGACGGTCCTCAACAAATATGGTGCTATTTTGGAATCTGTATTAATTGGGACAAATCTGTGCTGCTGCCGTAAAACCATGGGACCTTTGTTGTGAGAGATCAGCCGATCCAAATTCAGGTGGTTAAAGGTGGCATTAGGATGTCAAACAATATTGAGTACTATGAAAGGCTTAATGTGACTCCGTTACTAGGCAAATTTAAACAAAAGATTACGGCTTGGAGGAAGCTAAGCTTGACAATGGCTGGGCGAACTAACTTAATAAAGATGATACTCATGCCCCAGCTCTTGTACGTGCTACACAATGCGCCAGTTTGGCTACCCCAGAATAGATTCTACAGAATTAATGCCATCTTTTGTGAGTTGATATGGAAGGGAGGCCGAGCACCTATCAAGTTAGAAGTTTTGCAACGTCCAAAGGATGGTGAAGGTCTAGCTGTCCTTAACCCATAGTTGTACTAAGTTGCGCCTCAATGCCAGCATTGAGATGGGATGGGGGGACCATGATTTTACTAGCTCAGTGGAGAAGGTTATCTCTCATGGTGAGGAGAAGCCCACTATTGGCTACCTTGGAGGGGGTAGATTTCGTCAGAGTCCAAAAAGGTTTCCAACACTGGCAGAGCTTGAGAAACTGTGGCAAAAAATTAAGCAATTAAGGGAAATAAAGGAATACACGAGATATACATCCATCTGGCATGACCTTCGGTTGACCAAAATGTTAAATTTACGGAACTTTGGACAGTGGAGGAGAATAGGCATATGGTACATGTCGCAGCTGTTGGATGGTGTGATGTTCAAAACATTTGAAGTACTTGGGAAAGAATTCCCTCTGGAAAACACCATGTTATATCAGTATCAGCAGCTGTGGCATGCATTTCATAAGCAGTGGAAAAGGTCACCGATAGTGATACAGAGGTATGCTGAATATAATTGGTCCACAGAGGAGTTCTTAAGGTTTTATTTCCCTAATTTACAGGGGATTATTAGTCACGTTTTTGGATAGACACCCGCTGATGGCCAAAGCTAGATGGACAGCAGATTTGGGATATATATCATGGAGGAGTAGAAGAGGATTCCAGTGGCTACTGTGAAGCTCTAGTGAACTCCATTCCCAAGAAAGTTATAGCAGTGCTTGAAAATTGTGGCCACAGTAAAAATTGACACTTTAGGCACAATTTGACAATTTTTACACAAGGGTGTACTTACTTTTGATGTCAGCAGGTTGGACATTAATGGCTGTGTGTTGAGTTATTTAGAGGGAACATCAAATTTACACTCATACAAGATGTACAGTGACTACTTTACATTTGTATCAAAGTGTCATATCTTCAGTGTATTTGCAAAAAACTGAATGGTTTACTCAGTTTTGTGACATACTGTATATCATGGCCGAATGTATTGGCCCCCTTGAAATTGAAAATTAGGTATATCTCCCAGAAAATTATTACACTTTTTGGAAAAGTGGCAACAATTTTGTCCTGTTCATTTTTGGAGATTTGTGTGAAATTGTGTCCAATTTTCTTTTTTTGTTACATTTTTTTGTGTGTTGTTTTAATACACATAAAGGAAATAGTAGTTAATTAACTTTATTTCAAGCATGTGATGAAGTTGACTCAATCTTTGCATTGTGTGTCTGTGTGTACCACACTAAGCATTGAAAACAGAAAGAGAAGAAGATTGAGGACTTGAGAATTAACATTGTTGAAAAATATCAACAATCTCAATGTTACAAGTCCATCTCAATAGATCTTGATGTTCTTTTCACCACAGTGCCCAACATAATCAAGAAGTTTACAATCCATGGCAATGTAGATAACCTCCCTGGATGTGGACAGCAAATAAAAATGTATGGGCGGCACGGTGGCTCAGTGGTTAGCACTCAGTGGCTGAGGACCTGGGTTCAATTCCCACCAAGGACAACATCTGGAAGGAGTTTTTATGTTCTTCCACATGTTTGCATGTGTTTTCCTCCGGGCACTCTGCTTTCCTCCCACATTTCAAAGACATACTCATTGTGGGTACAGTGTTGCAAATGTATGTAAAGTGCTATGTAATTATTAGCACTATATAAATGAATAAATATTATTATGAAAGGATGCAACATAGGATAGTCCGGATGGTAAATAAGCAGCCACAATCAAGTTCCAAAGAAATTCAAGCTGTCCTGAAGGCTCAAGGTGCATAAGTATCAGCACAAACTATCTGTCAATATTTGAAATAAAACACTATGGAGGAGACCCAGGAGAACCCCACTGCAGACACAGGGCATAAAACAGTTAAACTGTGTGGCGCCCCACTGGTCGGTGCGCCACTAGAGGTTACTGCATCCAGACCAGCGTGTACGGTATCCTTGTGGCCAGTGAAAGGAGAGGTTGATATATGGCTTTTACCCTGCATCCACACACACTTAGCTTCAGGGGACCAATTGGTTCAACCTGTTACCAAGGTAACCGGTCCCATGGGGAGGTTATAAGAGTGGTAGTGGGAAATGGGAGTACTAGCAGTAGGAGAGAGAAGAAGTTGAGAGAGCAGTCGATGAGGACCCTTCAGGAATGCACAGGAGGGACACCCAAAGTAGTGGTGTCCCAGGGGAAAAGGGGATCCTGAGGGTGTAGGAACACACCCGGCGTCAGACCGTACACAAACCGGTTTGGGAGAATCCCAGTCCTAAGAGCGGAGAACTGGGTGCAGGCAAGTTCAACTCCGAGCCGCCAACACCGGTCGGACCCAGGAGAGTCTAGCCCTGGGCCGCCTGCAAACGCAACCATGCTAAGAGCCAGGACCCGCGAAAAGCCACAGTGGTAGCAGCAATCCAGAGAGGGTTCTTACCCACATTAGACACAGCAGGACAGGAACACGAAGGCCAGGACAGGTTTCAAGCCTGCCAGTGCATCAAATACGTAAAGGACAGAGATGGAGAAGCTTAGAGGGACATGCTCGAAAGCCACATAAAGACACACCATTCATTGGTCACTACCCAGGCCAGCTACCCGTAATTATGTGACTGTTAACCTGTTGTTGAACTGCGTTTACCAAGTGACCAGTAAATACCCGTGCAGAGCAAAGAAAGCCTCTCTTGTCTTTTTACGGTTAAACTACAGAGCTGCCACCATGACAAGCAGGACAGCAGCAATTCTGCCCTGGGGATTCTGCTCCACCTGCAGGGAGCAAGACCAACTGGCTGCAATACCATCATCTCCGGAGGTCTGACAGCAGCGCTGGTGTTATCAGACACTGCAGGTGGCGTCACGAACAATTCACTTTATTATCTGATCTCCATACTTTTCAGTGACCACCAGAGCCACAGACTCTGGCATCGACCACCAGTGACAGCACCCCGAAACAACGTCCAAGATCTGAGTATCCCTGCCTGGGTGAGTCAACTGCAGTTTGCAAAAATGTATGTGAGTAAGCTAAATTCCTTCTGGGAAAGCATCTTGTAGACAGATGAGACCAAGATAGAGCTTTTTGGTGAAGCACATCATTCTTCTGTTTACCAAAAATGGAATAAGGCCTACAAAGGAAAGAACACAGTACCTACAGTAAAATATGGTAGAGGTTCAAAGATGTTTGTGGTTGTTTTGCTGCCTCTGGCATTGGGTGCGTTGCTTGTGTGCAAGGCATCACAAAATCAGAAGATTAGCAAGGGATTTTGGTTTGCAATATAGTGCTTAGTGTCAGAAACCTAGGTCACGGGTCTTCCAACAGGACAATGACCCCAAACATACTTTAAAAAGCACCCAGAAATAGATAGAAACTAAGTGCTGGAAAATCATAAAGTTGCCAGTAATGAGTCTGGACCTAAATCCCATTGTACAACTTGTGGAGAGGTCTTAAAATTGCCGTTCAGTGAAGGTGCCCTTCAAATATGAGAAGTCTGGAGCAGTTTGCAAAAGAAGAGTGGTCCAAAATTCCAATTGAGATGTGTAAGAAGGTTGTTGATGGTTATACAAAGCGATTGATTGTAAATTAACAGTAGTTATTCCAAAGGGTGTGCAACCATATATTAAGTTGAGGATGGCAACAACTTTGTCCTGCCTATTTTCAGAGTTTTGTGTGAACTTATGCCCAATTTGCTTTTTTCCCTGTTTTTTGTGGTGTTCTAATACATACAAAAGAAATAAATGTGGGTATGACAAAACAGGTGTAATTGCAATCATTTTCTGGAATAATTTGAATGGTGTCAACACTTTGGGCCATGGCTGTATAAACATACTGCCAGAGGTACAAAATAATAAGAGAGAAAGTTGATCCTACAAATTACTGACCCAAAGGGTTTGAATACAAATGCACATTTTTCAGATTTATATCATTTAAATATTTAGAAACCTCTATTTATTTCCGTTACACTTCACACATACTTGCCGCCTTGTGTTAGTATATTATATAAAAACCCAATAAAATACATTTGAGTGTGTGCATGTAACATGATAACTGAGGAAAAATTCACAAGGTATGAATACGGTCTCAAAGCACTGTACCTATCTATCTGTCTTTTGTCTCTCTGTCTATCCTTTATTTCTATGTACTTATATTTCTAGGTCTTGGATCGTCTACAAATTGTTCAAGTAATTTATACTGCGGAGATTCACCTGTTTCAGAACCAGAAACGAAGGCTGTTGTTGATTTCATGGAGATCAAAAAATCTGAAGTGATTTGCTTTTTGACAATTCACTCGTACAGTCAATTCATCTTAACTCCATATGGCTACACTACGAATCTTCCAAATAACTATAATGAAACGGTAATTGAATTTTTGTTTCTCACTGTAATTAAATGATGTCCTTTTCCGTTGCATACTCTTTCAGAGCTTCAGGTTGCAGAATGTTCTTCTCCCTTTCCCCAGCTATGAAGCAATAAGTATTTTGTTATACCGCACAGAAGAGCTGCAGTAGCACAATTGTCAGACGTGTTAATACTGGCTAGTACAGCTTGGTGAATATATGGAACTGTCCACTGCTGAAAGTGCCTCCCATCAGCATGTGAGCATCAAAACAGTGGAGCAGGGTAAACGCGTGTTCAGATTGAGTCTTTGTGCCAAGTTTTTGGAGGGGAAAGTAAACAGAATGTCCAGGTTTTTGAGGGTTCTGCATTTACAAGACATGTTTTTGAAGAGCTTCTGCTCTAAAAACTAAAAAAATCTGCAAACCTATACTTTAAGAGAGCGCCCTGGTCTCATGAAACACGCTTTCTTTCAATGATGTGGTTCACTGGCTGTGTGTTGATTGTTTTAGCAGGATAATGCAAATGGTCACACTTCAAACAGTTTTCATGAATGGTTTGAGGAACATGACAAAGAGAGTTTAAGGTGTTATCTGCCAACTAAATTCTCAAGATAATTAAAATTGAGCATCTGTGGGATGTTCGATCCATAGAGGCCCAACCTGACAACTTTCAGAGCTTTAAGGACTAGTTACTAACATCTTCGTATTGGATAGATTGTGGAGGCAATGCATTGATGTGTCAGAACTAGAGATTAGCAAAATTATTCAAGTAGAATTCAATTCTACCTGAATTTTTAAAAATTCCAAAAATACATGTTAGTAGAAGTGCAGTGCGTAGGTGCACATTCACATTTTGGCAGGTTACCAGAACTTAAGATGAAAACAAAATGAGCAAGTACCTTGCAGTAAGTAAATTAATAGTAATAGTACTTGTAAATGGCAGGCTAGTTAGTTAACTCTATTTTGATCAAAAAGCATAAAAGCCATCCCACTGTCACAAGGTGTACCAAATTGGGATGCTCCATAACTCTTGTAGTTCACCTCACAATGTATGAGCATCAAAATAGAGAAGGGCAGAATAGGACCAGGACTCAACGGTCCAGACACCCACCTGCAGAAAGCTACATAAACAATATGAACAGCCCCAAAAGGGGAAGCCATGCCAATCTATGTACAAAATAAACTGGGAATTATGACTGTGACCAGGCCTCAGAAATCTCTGTGGATTGTAAGGTCATGACATACATGTCGATAGTACGACGTGTGCTATGTCTGTCAGAACGGTGCACAGAGGTATCCGAGGCCTGGTTGCAGCCAAAGGTCCCATCCTACAGTGAAGAAACCAGAGATGTGTGCGATGGTGGTAAGAAAAAGCGTGGATGCCCACACACTGGACACTAAGCAGCAGGGATGGTTAGACAGGTGAGAGTTGCGCATAATAAGAATCATTATAATTGAGAATAACTTTGCTGCAAATTACATTTTACAGGAAAATCTGTGCCATCTGCCAAGTTTTAATTTTGTCAGATTTTCTCATTTCTAGTCAGAGCTGTTTTGGTGGCACAAAAGGGATCTACTGTACTTTATCTTCAAAATATTAGGCAGATGGTTTATATGTTGTGATCAGCATATATTCAGGAAAACTTGAAAAATCGCATCTTGTTAGAGGCCAGGTCAGAGTTATCACTAGTCTCACTGGAAAATGATAATGTTAGTATGGTGAATGGCCTAACAAAAATAAATTGTGAAAACTATTTATGGAATGAGTTTAGAGTGAGATAGTGATATATATATATATATATATATATATATATATATAATCCAAAAAAGGAAAAAGCAGCACCAAATAGATATCAAGTGAACCTTTATTGTCAATGGCGTGGCGACGTTTCGGACCGGAGGTCCTTTTTCGTGGCTTGAGAAAGGACCTCCGGTCCGAAACGTTGCCACGCCATTGGCAATAAAGGTTCATTTGATATCTACTTGGTGCTGCTTTTTCCTTTTTTGGATAGTTTACATGGACACTTGACCGGTGTTGAGAAAGCACTGCACAAGTCTGGTAATATCTGGTGCTGTTCCGTTTTTTTTCATATATACATATATATATATATTATATATATATATATAGCTACAGGTCCATCCTCCTAGTAGCCAAAATGGCACAAAACCTTTGTGCTGTTGAGATCTTAGGGGTGTTGAAAGCACGCAGCAGTCTGATAGTTATGAGTTTGGAGGCAAGTGCTCCCCCGTCCCTTAGGGTGGTGATTAGCAGTATGCTGTATATACATGTTTGCTGTTGTGGCCGCTCCTGTCATGAATATAGCTGACTCATTACTATGAGATTTCTGTATTCCTATTAGCCAAACAGCAGGATATTTTTCTGTTCCTTTAGCTACTTGATTTAATAATAATAATAATAATAATAATACATTTTATTAATATAGCGCCAACATATTCCACAGCACTTTATAATTAAGCGGCACAATGCACAGACACTAACGACAATACAAAGTAACACATAGTTCAATAGTTACAGGAGCGGGGAGGACCCTGTTCACAAACTTACAATCTGTGGGGAAATAGGATTTGTAGCTAGAATTCAGTCTTTTTATTAAATGTGGTGCCCATTTACTGTGAACCCTTCTGTTTCAGAAAGACAGTCAAAATGGAGAACTTTTTCCCAGAATGAAAGATTTAACATTTCAAAAAGTTATTGATATTTCAGAAGACGCATCAAGAGAAAAAGGAAGTGGTTAGATATTTTGGGAGTGATACCAGTAAAGGTTAAACATCCAAGATTATGTGTATTTCAATGGAAATGATAGTCTAAAATTAGAGTAGCCAGAAAAAAAAGCTTGATAACGGTTACAAAGAAAATGAGTATTGAAGAGCAGGCGACTTGTACGTGAGAGGCAAGTGAAATACAATGCTTTACAAGATTGATCCTGAAATATTTAGATGTTTCTAACAAACTAACATTTTATAACATTCCTGGTTGGACAGTATTTAAATTGAACCAATTCTTGTTACGATAAATAATGTGATATTTCTTGTACATCCAAATATGTAATTTTCCCATTTGCTGCCCACCAGGATGTACCGGCCTGAACCAATAGTATCTAGAGTATTGGAAAAACAGTCCACTATAGAGCGCCGCTAATGAAACTAGAGGCATGGCCATAAATACTACTTAGTTATGGTCTGGTGAACAAGAAAGCCATGTAAAAGCCCTGCTACTTGGAGAATAATCTCTAGTAATGAGGAGTGTGGTAAGGTTACATCCACATAACCTTTATGAGGATACACAAGACTGGAAAATAAATAGTGGCTGTAATATTGATATCCATGTGGAGGCAATTAATTTCTATCAACAATCATGGCTCCAATGACATAAAATATGGAAGTTTGTGTAAATTACCGTACATATCTGCTCTGAGGATTCCTGTTACTTTTATCATCTAATTTATTTTTATTATGCACAAAATTAATATTGATCTCAAATATGGCTACAAGATTGTCATAAGTGTGTGGATTCAGTCTGATATTGCTGCTTGAGATCCATTACCGATATTTTGATCATGATCCCAGATTGTTTCTGAGAATGAAGGACTTCCTTGTCCCATGAAACTAAATGCAAATTCGTTGTGTCCTATACATAATGTGGCATGAATGCTGCCATGCAGGCAAAAGCCGTGAAAGGTCCACAGAGATAAACCAACTCTACAAGCCTATTGATTCTCAGGATAGGTGACGGCTCCCAGCAGTATCGTCACATGATGTTAGAAAACACCAGAAAATATGTTGCAAAACAACCATTTTTGTGTTAAGGCACCATGAGCTTTTTTTTTATTTGATCCACGTTGTAAATATTATTTTTTTTACAGCAAAAAGTTGCAGAGATGGCAGCTTCAGAGCTGAAGAAGAAGTATGGCACAGAGTATAAAGTGGGGAGTTTTGCTAACGTCCTATGTAAGTATCATAGATTTTAATTTTATAAACTGCCCATTTTGATAATTTCTCTATATGGATGCCAATTCCTGGTTAGAAATGTCAAAAGTAGCTGAATTTACCATACTGACGTGAAGGGGCAATGCAGTAACCAAATATGCAGAGTGTCCTAGGAAAATAATAGTGAAGCTAGGAACTAAACATCAGTGCTTTGGAGAGAAGAAACTGCGCCAAATCCTGGTATGTAATTAGGCAGGCTAACACCTCATGATGGCTTCACCTCCATTTTAGACTTTTGACCAAAAAATGATACTTTATTTGCTACAAAGAAAACCTTTGTGTGCAAGAAAGATTTATTTTCCTGCCTAGATTATCAAATAATTAAGTGAATCCGTGATTATTCTCATGCTGTCCAAAACACTGCACAATTGCAACTAGTTATGTTTTAATCTGAAATGTTAGTTTAAGGTCCTTGGTCCAGTTGACTGCCAGGTCTCTTTCTATGTGCAAGTGCACATTGGGAAAGACCTGTCTGTCAAAGGGGTAAGAGCAGGGATCAGCCATTGAGGAGATGCCTTGGACTAGTCATTTGAAACATATAGTCTCTGGCTGGCTTTTCAAAGGATGATTACTTAGAAAGGCCACAGCTTTTCAGAATAAAACATACCTGGCTGCAGCCATGCAGACAGGCTCTGATTCTTGTTGCCTATGGTTCAAGCAGCATGAATTTGAGGACAGGTTCCTTTTACAATGGGCTCTACCTCCCACTAACAGTTCCACCAAATGTGCTGATACATATGTGATAAAAAGCAGTTCAGTGCCAGTCCCCCACCACCCACCACCTAAATCATTCTAGGTGACATCCAGCACAAGGGCTCATTTTGATCTTTGTTAAAAGGCGCCACCACCAATTGAAGACTAAAAGAACTTGTTTGGATGTTCACAGTACACACCAAGTCACTTCTAGTTCTTTCATGCTTGGATGTTTTCCTTATCTCATTTCGTTTCTACTTTTAATATAAAACGTGACACTACCTCTCATTAAATGCTTTATTGTATTTCAGATGAAGCCTCCGGGACATCTCAAGATTGGGTTCATGGCATTGGAATTGAGTTTTCTTACACTATAGAGTTAAGAGATAATGGCACTTACAAGTTTATATTGCCAGAAGACCAAATTCAACCAACATGTGAAGAAACCATGGCTGGTGTAATGAAAATTATTGAGTATGTGAATAACAAGTATTTCCCAAACCAGGCAGCCAATTGCTTTGGGAATCTTTATTCATATACTTTTCTTTCTACATTCTTAGCAGTTTTCCTATTGACATAACATGAAGGTTGGATATGACAGATTTGTAAAACAAGCCAAGAGCAAAATACATGAGCCAATTAAATTATAAATTAAAGTAAATTTTCTGCCAACATCTTGACTCCCCATACCAGCACAATACACTTTGCAATTATTGTCCCTGTTGTGTCTCATCACTACACCTGCAGGTGTCCTAACATTGTATCATACTTTCTCAGCTGTCTGAACTGTGCCAGTTGATATTTTTAGAATAATAAGGGATAACCTTTTTGTTTCTCATTAACTGTTTTTATTTTAAGGGTTTTTATAAAAAACATGGTGTAAAATAAGTGAATTTGTGCAAATGTGCAGACTTCCCACCCACCTAGACAACAAACACACAACACAGCCCACTAATGGTGCTAGAGCAGAGGGTTTTGTGGGGTTCGGTTGACGGTCTGTGAAGTCAAACCCAAGATAGATTGATGCTAAAGGGAGGGACCACCGGATACACTGTGCATCATTGGTGGTCCACAACCGATAACAACAATTGGTAGACGGTCGTGTGTATTGTAGTCGTCACCCTGTTACAGGTCCAAAGCCCAACCCTCAGTTCCAGGTCCACATCAGTGGTGATCGGTAAAGTCAAGGTCTACAGATTAGTGATATAACCTGCTTAGCAAACAAAATATAGGGCTTTGTTTGCTAAGCAGGTTATATCAGTAATCTGTAGACCTTGACTTGACCGATCACCACTGATGTGGACCTGGAACTGAGGGTTGGGCTTTGGACCTGTAACAGGGTGACGACTACAATACACACGACCGTCTACCAATTGTTGTTATCGGTTGTGGACCACCAATGATGCACAGTGTATCCGGTGGTCCCTCCCTTTAGCATCAATCTATCTTGGGTTTGACTTCACAGACAGTCAACCGAACCCCACAAAACCCTCTGCTCTAGCACCATTAGTGGGCTGTGTTGTGTGTTTGTTGTCTAGGTGGGTAGGAAGTCTGCACATTTGCACAAATTCACTTATTTTACACCATGTTTTTATAAAAACCCTTAAAATAAAAACAGTTAATGAGAACAAAAAGGTTATCCCTTATTATTCTATAAATTACCCTGGATAAACCTCTAGACGAAAATTCGGTGAAATACAGTTGATATTTTTAGTTGCACAACTTTGCCTGTTAGCCTTGGGCATACTGCCAATCACTATGCTTTATCCTTCTAGGCTAAATGAATTGAGGGTGGGAAAGTGATAAGGAGACATGGAAACCCCAAAACTCACTTTAGCTGTCTTTAATTGTGATAAACAGATTTTTGCAAAAATATATTTGATGTGGAAAACCTACAAGGCTGTGTGCTCACGATCCGTAAAAGCAGCATTTTGGATGCAGCATCTTGCCGCTGCATCCAAAATGCTGCATTGTATAGTAGCAGCATAGTGGATGGGATTTGTAGAAATCCCATGCTCACTATGCTTCACCTGACAGCAGCGTGTTTTCAGCTGCAGTGCAGGTTACTGCGGGTTCACTTCATTCTGCGGAGTCGGAAGAGATCACCATAGGGTTAACACAGGGGGAAGCCACTCTGCACCCATCACAGATCGTGAGTACAAGGCGGTTGCGGCCCCCCTGCATGCACCCTTGGGTCCCTGCAGATCCGGAGGCACTGTGTCCAAGACACAGTTCCTGTGGATTGTGAGCACATACTTTAAACGTCCACCATTGGCAGACATGGCTGTGTTTGAATTACTAGGGATGTCATGATATTCATGAAACTTTATTGTTTTGAGTTTTCCAAGTAAATTATTGGAGGTTGACTGCATATTTTTAATTTGTAATTTTTCACTTTCTAGACCTTCAAGTTATCAGTTTTAAACATTTGTAATTTTATAATTTTTTAAATAACTATCTGAAATGCTAATGTTAAAGAAAGCACAAACAAAAGCACAGAAAATTAGAAAAGATTAATCTTTCCAAAACTTCAATATTTTGAAGACATTTTAGTTTAGCTATTTGAAGAAAAGGCAAGAACTTTCAACCACAAGTACCCAAGTCAAAATAATGTTTCAAAGCTTTCTTTACATTTCATAAATCTGCAAGTTTAACTCTTGAATTTATGATCTCTGTTAAATAGATATTGATACAGAAGGAATAGTGCAAGTTAAGTCCATTATAGGTGTTTATAGTTCAGCAATATAAGGAATTACTGACTGGCCAGAATAAGAAGAATGGATGGCCCCTGCTCTTGTAGAAGAGGATAAAGAGGGCCCCTTTCTTCTGCACAAGAAAATTCACAAAAAATTCAAGTATTTGTCACAATCTTATAAAGACAAAAGCTCAAAACCTTGTCTACCTACCTCTAAAATGCTTGCCTCATATTCCAGATATCTGCCAGAATTAACAATACTTTGTATGCTTCTTTTAACTACTGATGCTTAGAAATTATAACTACTTTAAGAACATAATCAAATAACTAAAACAAATAAGGGATCAATAGGGTTCAATTTTTAGACAATTTTTAGTAGAATATACAGGTGTGGCTTACTAAACCATATATTTTTATATGTAATTTGCATGCTTTAAATCAGAGGTTCCCAACCTTACTGACCTTGAGAGCCATATTCAACTCTGAGAGAAATCCAAGCCACATCAGCTTCTGCCACCTCACAGCAGTGACACCCAAAGCCCCCATTACCAGTAGATGACAGCCAAAGGTTTTTCCCAAAAATCACACTAAAATAAAGATTGCAGTTGATAAACATCATCATCCTGGTGCCTGAGCTTTAGTAGCGCTTACTATAAGACCGCTAAATCATTTTCTTGCAAAAATCACACTGAGGCTGTATACCAAAATCCAGATCTTACCCCCATTCAGATCTGCTCTCTGTGAGGGGCTAATCACACATCCACAGTCTAGAGATTTGCTAGACCTGGCAGATAGCTGTGTGTTACACATCACGGGCCAACAAGCCACATGTGGCTCCTGAATTACAGGTTGGGTACCCCTGCAATGAATTATACTCAAGATTTTCTGATTTGTGAATCAGTTTTGAGGTTTACCACCTATTAAAATGTAGTCGCAGAAGACTTTGTCAGGTTCCAGACCTGCATTGGATAAGGTTAGTTGGCAATAAGCAAATGTGATCTTTCTGTATTTGTGCAATGCACAAGTGACAAACCAGGTAAAATGATTCACAGATCCTTGTAGATGAAGCTGTTGGAAGTTCTCTTTTTCAAGATCTTGTGTCCAGAGAGATTCTCCAGATGTAATGCTTTCTTGGAAGAATTGCGTAGTACATACTAAATGCGATGGAGCATCTCACAATATTTCTGGTACAGAATGGACACAAAAAACCATCTATATGCATCCACATGAAATCTGAGACATTACAGTTACTGTAGAGGCTTTATGTATCTGAGGGTACCAAAGAGTCACAATGAAGTTTTAGTTTAACAGAACAAAAACAAAGAAATATAGGCTCCCCATTGATTGTAGAAATGAGTGAGGGTAACTAGTAGTTAACATGTACATCTATAAGAATAAATACATGTGACAAAGATCACATGATTAAATCCTTACAATCCTCATTCTTTTGAAGACCTCTGCATTTCTGCAGCAATGTTCACAGACCATCAGTCAATCATGATACTCAACTACTGTAACCTCATTACAATATTTTGACTGGTGTATAAACAGTAAGAAACTACTAGAAATTACGGAAACTCTGTATATCAAAAACTACCAGCACTAGGTAATCACCAAGACATAGTGACAGAACAGCCACTATAAAAAGCTACAAAATAAGGGACTTCAGTGGTGCTGTTTTCGGGAGCTCAGTTTTAATCTCTTTACTACTATCATACAAGATCTTTAATTGTGTTGTCTCATTAAAACAACCAATTTTAACATAAAAATTGTCCTCACATTGCTGCGGATGTTAATTTGCAATGAATGGACATTCATGTAATGCATGCTTTTGCCAGGTTCATCATAGTGGGCCTCCCTGACTCACAGAGTCCCATCAGTCAGAAATGTACAAAATCAAGGATTTCTAGTATGTCAGTATGATTGAGTAGTGCAAGTAACATATCTTCAATGCATGTGCTACACTATGTACAATTGCCAGAATTGTTATATTTGCAGCACAAGTTATACAAAAGAAGATAACTCTGCCCCCCAAAACATCTGACTGTCCCTTACACTCAGAACCTTAAGCAGAACCTGAAAACCCATCTCTTCAGAACAGCCTACATCCTGCAATGACCACAGTGCCACCTCACCACACTGACCGGTGCCCACCACCGCTGACCTGCTCCACCACCATTGGACCTGGCACTCCACCACCACCAGAGCAGACCCAACCTTCTGTCTCTCTCCCCACTGCCCTGTAGAATGTAAGCCCTCAAGGACAGGGTCCTCTCTCCCCTCTGTATCAGTCCATCACTGTTAGTTTGCTCTTTGTATTTAGAACTTGTTTGTATGTAACCCTTTCTCATGTACAGCACCATGAATCAATGGTGCTCTATAAATAAATATTTAAAAATAAAGTAAATTAATTAATGGATAGTATTGTCCTCAGAAATGTCAGCATTTTATATGTAACCCTAATCAGATGCAATTTGTGATCTTCATCTTCTGAAAATAAAAAATGATCATTCATGTGAAATCATTTGTGTGTTCTGGGGTTTCTGTTTTACAAAGTAGACAAATAAAAGGACATCGTCATTTACTGTGCCTGCACTTTCTTTATGACAAGGATTCTTTCCAGCTATGACGGCTGATAGACAGAGGGGTTTTCTTGGACTTAATACCCTGGCATCAGATGCCGCCTATGACTTGCTTTCTCTTTTGACATCTTTTTCATCTGTGTGAAGTGCGTCCCTCAGTTTGGGACAATATACCTTTATCATGCAAATTTCCACTTTGCCTCTAGCAGGCCAAAGGGTTAATGGACAGAGTCTCAGTTAAGTCAGACAGGCACAAATTAACAGAATGATGTTAAGGGATTCTTCCCCTTATGTCGCGCGTCAGGCCCATTCCCAGATCAAGCTTGAATATGATTAATGAATTTGTCTCTATTAGTCATTGATATTTGAATGTTGTTTGATGTGTATAGTCACGATGCTGAAAAAGCTCAAAATTGATCAAGTTTTCATAGAGAAAAGACATCTGAGAGATATAGTTATCATATTTCCTTGCTAAACAAATCTGAAATGAACATTGTGCAAAATCTCTGTATTCTACTAAACAGAACTAGCTATTAATTCACCATTGGGATCTGGAGAAATCCCAGCTCAGCAATTCATCACTAGTGTTTCATAGCAGACTTTTTTGAATCAGACTTTTCTTACCTATTTGCCACCGCACCCCTGAATTTTTAATAATTCTATGTCCACTGCAGGCTAAGCAAGCACAGTAGTCCCAGATTACCAGCTAGCTCTATACCTTTCCCTGTTATCCTTATTGTCCATGAATTTACACTCTTCAACAGTGAAATGGAAAACTTGTAAAAATAAGGAAATCACAGAATGGATAGCCATATTAATGATATTGAATTGATGATAAAAAGGAAACAATATTCAGAACGGCATATGAGCGCACCACACAGAAATACATGCACTTACATGCATGCATTGGCTGCTATTAATAAGGTAATTAATGGTCATCTGAGGAATTTCAGCAGTGCTGAATACACTTGTGCATGCAAATCATCAAGATCCACTGCTGGCAGCTCCATTTCTAACTAACCAATGATGTCACAGATGTTCTTGATGGCACATAAGTCCGGAGTTGCTGCGGGCGGTTGGAGCACTTTCAGGTGTTGCAGGCTGTTCACAGTAACATGAAGTGGCCTAAAGTTTTCATGTTGAAAAACAGCTCCTGAGTCACCTTAGAGAAACAGTAATCAATGGTATGCTGTGTAATAGTTCTGGATGAGCTTAATTCGTGGAGCTTGGTCATACTTGTGTGTGAGTCGGTCGACAGGGTAGGGGGTACTCGGATACTGGGACAGGTGGTTACTTTAGTGGGAATCACAGCTGGTCAATTCCTGGTTCCGTGCCCTGCACCCTCAATGGCGGGTGGAGGTGATGATGATGGGGGAATTGTAACATGACACCACCTGTGTTACCTGGTAATAGAGTTACCAGCGCTGCGGCCGGCCGCTGAGGTGATGGAAATGCAGCTTTGGTAGTGCAGCTCCCCACAGGTGGAGGCACTACACCTTCTGTTTGGGGTGCTACACACCCCATTGGTGAACTACACTCGTCAGTGAGTGTTACAACCAAACCGGGTTTGAGCTAAACTTTCTATTAACATATTAACAGGGTAAGAGCTCTTTCACATAACGATTTTTTCCCTGTCCGTGGGATCCTACTTTTTGTAGGATCCCACGGACAGGAAAAGACACCACAGGGGGTGACCTAATCTGTGTCCGGGTTCGTGATTATCAGCGGGGCACTTTCACTTCTGCAATGTATAATATACATTGCAGAAGTGACATATAGAAAAGAGTTAAAAATAAAAAAATCACTATATGCTCACCTATCCTCGATCCACCGCTGCCTCCCAGCAAGGTCTGTGTGCTTACAGGACCTGTGATCATGTCACAGGTCATCATCAGGTCACATGACCGCAGTTAGCGGTGGATCAAGGATAGGTGAGCATAGTGATTTTTTATTTTTAACTCTTTTACTTAATTACACTTCTGCAATGTATATTATACATTGCAGAAATGTAATTAGAAAGGTTGGAGCAATTTTAGCGTACTGAGCATGCTCAGTACACTAAAATCGGGTCTGAGGAACGATCAGCTGTTTCCTCGGACCCGCACTCATAGGCCACCATGTTAAAGGCCACGGATCAGATCGGATTTGGCCTAATTGCCATCCGATTTTGTGGGATCCGATTTTTTTCTGAGCCCTAAATCGAAGGAGTCTCCAATTTTAGGTCCAGAAAAAAATTGGGCACAAATCGGATCCCACAAAATCGGATGCCAATTAGGCCAAATCCGATCCGATCCGACCCCCATAGGATAACATGGGGGCCAAATTGGATCCATGGCTGTCCGTTTTACAATGGACAGCCACAGATGCACAAAAATCGTTATGTGAAAGGGGCCTAACTTCTAAACATCCACAATAACAATAAGATTATTTTGTCTTCCCTTGCGGGAGGCGCTGACTTCTAAGGTTGCAAACAACATATTTTACTTTAATCCACATCGGCCCAATGGGGCCGGGTATTAAATCTCTGATTTAAAAATTCAATCAGGCTTTAGTACTAAAAGAGTTCACATATAAGTGCATGTGAGTCTTTGCAAAATGGTCAGGGAAATATACCATTAACTATTTACATTTAACATGAAACCAGGTTAATTTTAACCATTAACACTTACTGATCCGGATTGCATACCAGCCTCAGGGTCCTGCATGGCGTTCATAAGTGATGACATCTCCCCGATATACATCCTGGTCCGGGTGGCCTTGCGGGAGGTGGGGTTCAACATCTCTTCCCCCACGAAGACCTCTACATGGAGGCCTACCTCCCGGGAAAATCCGTACCTGGTACTCAGATGGAAGGCTGTAATCGTCCCTTTCTTCTGCTGTCCCACAGACAGTGGGGGCTGGGTTCGGGAAAAGGCTTGGGCCTGGCGGGTCTCCATGTCGTTTGCCCATCATGCCTCCCATCACCTCTGCCGCTCAGCTTCATCATCCTGGTTGAACTGTGGCCTCCCGACGGGTTGCCAGGAGTACAGGGTCGGGGTTGAAGGACGGCTTTCATATTGCCGCATTCCCATACCGACCTGGTCTTGTTGTTGCTCCAAGCGATTGACCACCATAGCTCACGGGGCACGGATGCCTCTGCATCGCTGACTGCTCCCGCCTCTCGGTCCTCCTCCACGGAACTCGCCTGGTGATTGGATCTTTCCTCGAACTTCTCCACAACCAAGTCGGGCTCCTCGGAGAACCGGATTAGGTCTTCTGGTTCAGCATTCTGCTCATCCCCGTCGGCAACGGACTCGCGGTTTTCTTGGCTGGATGGTAAAATCCTGGCCTCAGATGGTTCAACCTCTCCTGTGGTGGAATCTGGTTCTGTGGGGGCGAAGTCCTCACCGGCTACCGGGTGCTCGGCTTCTGGTTTTACCAATACCACCGTTCCAGGTCTAGCTCCTGCCCCCGTCGTCGTTCCACTCTGCGGCTCAGCTTTGGGATCATCTCGGCACTCCAATGCCGGACGGTCCACTCCACAGTCTCCTGGAGTCGGGCTCGCAGATCCCGCAACGCTGCTCCCCAGAACTCGATGTACTCACCCTCAGTTTCTAGAGTAGGCACTCCCGGGGCAGCCAGGTCAGCCCATAGGTCTTCCTCTACTTCACGGACCAGGTCTCTTAGTCTGCCATCCTAACCAGGCCGTGCTCGGGTAACAGGTCTAGTAGTTGCCAATGTATCTCGTTCTGCCCACCGGCCGCACCCTGTTTTCTTTTTATAGTCCCGAGCTGGTGCGGTCCGGTTCTTGACCTGCCCCCTTGGTTGTTTGATGGCAAGGGGAGCGGGGAGACAATTTGGTGCCTCTTGCATGGCCTACTGCATTAAGGGGCCGAGGCACGTCCCTGGGCCAGCACATAGTCTTTTACATATTCATACCCGCTTAATTGGAAAAACTCAGTCAATCAGCCCTTGGGTCTTTCTAGAACCAGCCACTGCACTTCGTCGGCAGAGCGGAGGATCGGGGCTTATCTGCGGGCTCTTTTCCAGCCGTTCTGTGACGCTGTTTAAATTCTGTGGTGCAGTAATGGCGACCCAATTTACAGTTCACAAAACAGTCAATGAAGTTCAATTTAAGGCACACAGTACCCGGTTTTACCAGGCACGGGAACCTGTTTGTGACGCCAGAAATGAGTCGGTCGACAAGGTAGGGGGGAACTCGGATACCAGGACAGGTGATCACTTTAGTGGGGATCACAGCTGGTCAGTTCCCGGTTCCATGCCCTGGACCCTCAATGGTGGGTGGGGGTGATGATGATGGCGGAATTGTAACGTAACGCCACCTGTGGTACCTGGTAATAGGGTTACCAGTGCTGCGGCCGGCCGCTGAGGTGATGGAAATGCAGCTTTGGTTGTACAACTCCCCACAAGTGGAGCTTTACCTCAGGGCAGCAGGGTATGAGATGGGAGTCGTAGTCCTCACCTCTGTGATGCTGTAGAGGCCCTCTGGGTGACGGATGAAAGGAGACAAGACACCAGATCAGCTCAACAGTTCTTTACTTGCACCAGGTGACATCGGTACACGGTACAGTCTGGGTTAACTGGGGGCCGTAGCTGCAGATTTTGGAGGCTTTACCAGAGTCTGTCAGAGGTGTCCTTAAAATGGCTCTCCTGGTCTTTTTCCCTTCTGTGCCCTGATGGCCTTCTGTACTCCCACTAGTGAGTCTAGTCTCTAGTCCTCGGGGTCTCTTGCCTAAAGTCTCTCTACTTCTCAGCGTCGTGAATCCAGCTATGGGACTGATGTTGGACTGCTTGATGGGCAGGGGCGTTGCTAGGGTCAAAAAACATCCGGGGCTCGGGCCCACTGAGCTGCATTTTTCGGAATAAATTTAAATAAAACCCAAGTAAAATGTACTTAAATAACCAGTGACACTCTACATATATAATATTAACAGTTTTAATGCTTTAAAACATTATAGAGATTGCCAACATGCACTCAATAAATACACAAAATATTACAGTATTAGGCCGACATCCAAGTAATCCTAAGGCTTCTTTCACATGAGCGCTTTTCTGGTGTTAATACCGTGATTTTAAAGTGCATGAATTTAGCTGTCAAAAAACGCCATTAAAGAACATGTTCTATAATGGAGGACAGAGAGAAAGGACCCGGAGGACTTGAGCAAAGATGAGGCTTGTCCCGAGACAAGACTGTGGAGAGACGGAAGGAGCCTGTGCGCCCGAGTCTGCAGTGAAGTGGAGGGTCAGGGCAAGCACCAGGGACCCGACCCTGAAAGATAGGAAGTAGACTCCAAGCTCCAACTACAGAACCGGTGGCCACGAGGTCCAGAGGAGCTGTGGCCAACTCCCAGCACATCCGCCGAGTAGGCAGCTGTATTAGGGTCAGGGGAAACAGCCGGTAGCCCGACAAGGCCTGTGACTGCTGGATTGGGGCTCTGTGCGCGGAGGCGTGTGCAGGATGGAGGAGAGCAGACTACCCGCACCGCCAATGTACTTGAACTGTGACCTGTAGTATGTGCAGAGAAAACTGAAGTAAACTGGGTTGGGAACTCAGAATTGTGTGAGACTGTTCCTTTCCTACTTGAGGAGCGGTAGGCTGAAACACCGCGCAGGCAGCAGGAGCCTGCCTGGGAGATGTCCCGATCAGTGACGTAGCAACTGTTTGTGGCGCCCGGGGCCGAAAAATTTGCCGCCCTTTGGTTGTTGATAATCCGGAAGTATACATAGTATACACTGTCTGCCCCTATATACAAGAATATAACTACTATACTAAAACACAAAGAGAAGGGGTGCAATTGGGGGGTAAGTATTGGGCCAATTGGCCACTCACCTATTGGGGTTGTCACTGTGCACTGCCACCTCTGCACAACCCCAGTGTATGGCAACAAGCAGGACTCAAGGAGGGCCTGGGGCCGGAGCAATTTTCACCGCTGTACTGTGGAGTTCATAGTGTAATATAAATGCAAAAAAACTTTATTTTTAATATTATGTCACAATACCGGGATCTGAGGATCTTCTATTTGGAGGGCAGGGGCTCTCTGATGCCATGTCGCTGCCTGTGTCGCTGTCGTCCTCTTTTGACACTGCAATGCGGTGGACAAAAGAGCATTAACTGGTTAATAACAAGAAGTATGGAGTGTGTACTAACTGAGCCATACACCCTCCCCATACCAGTAGGATTACTATATGGTATTAGTGTTAGGGTACGGACACACTGGCGTGAAACTCTGATGAGTGCAATGTGTGATTTTCTCGCATTGCAATCAATCTCTGAGAGCAGATTGACGAGTGTTGGACACTTTTTTCTCATCCAGATTCAGGATGAGAAAAAAGTTGCAACATGCTGTGACAGTATGTGATTCACACCGAGACTCGCCAATGCAAGTCTATGGGTCCGACAAAATCACGGACCGCACACGGATCATCAGAGAGGCATCCGTTTTTTTCACTGATACATTCTCATTCTGTAGCTGAGACAACTGTAAAATGTTCCTGTAAATGATTATACTGTAATGATTATACTGTAATAACTGCTGAGGAAAGAACAGATTGCACACGGATGTGATCGGAGAAAAATGTCGGACACTCGCACAGCAGTTCCCAAACAGACCAAAAAACAGATGTCACTCATGCGACTCTCCTGTATGAGAAACAGACCGATTTTAAGGCAGCGGGAGACAGTGTACCACCAAGTCCCCAGCACCGTGCTATGCACAGACAACATACGGTACACTGTCTGTGCACAGCACGGAGCTGAGGACATGGTGGTACACTTTGCAAAGCACGGAGCTGGGGACATGGTGGTACACTGTCTGTGCACAGCACGGAGCTGAGGACATGGCTGGTACACTGTCTATGCACAGCACGGAGCCGAGGACATCCCAGAAGAGGCACAATAACCACAGACAGGAGGCGGGAGAACATTGAGCCCGCCCAGAAGAACTACAACTCCCAGCACCCAACACACTACCCAGAAACCATACAGTAATGCCAGAACAGGTAGGAGAACTACAATTCCCAGCATGCCACACCCTGCCAACACAGGAAGGTGGAGGCTGCCGCATGGAGACACCTGGTACAGCTGCCATTATCACACACACAGCCCCACTCCTCCTGCGCACCCGTCCTCCTCTCCTCTGTCCCTCCTGCACCCCCATCCTCCTCTCCTCTGACCCCCTGCACCCCCGTCCTCCTCTCCTCTGCCTTCCTGCACCCCCGTCCTCCTCTGTCCCTCCTGCTGCTCCTCTGTCCTCCTGCACCACTGTCCTCCTCTCCACTGTCCTGCTGCACACCCGTCCTCCTCTCCTCTGTCCCTCCAGCTGCTCATCTTCTCCTCTGTCCCCCTGTTCCTGTCCTTCTGCCCCCCTGTCCTCTTCTCCTCTGCCCCCCTGTCCCCTATCCCCTGCACAGTTTCCCTCACCTCTCCGGGTCCATGGGGGGCCAGCTGGGTGGAGGAGCCGCCAGCATTGCAGCTGCCTCCACTGCACCAGCACTTGGAGCCATCACAGGACAGGAAGCAGCAGAGCTCCCAGTGGCTTCCTGTCATCGTGATCGCTCTCAGCGCTGGGGGGCCAGGAGGGGGCACAGTAAATGCGGGCGCCGCGGCTGGGCGGCAATGCACTGCCAGCGGCAACACCCTCCCTCCCCCACAAAGACTCCAGTTTTGCGCTCCCCTGCCGTGTAAATACAGCCCTGCTGCCGCCCCCACACACATGCCGCCTGGGGCGGACCGCCGCCCCCCCCACGCGACGCCACTGGTCCCGATCCTTCCCTGCAGCCCGATCAGCCCCGCTGGCTCCCCAGCACCCTAACACTCCATTACTCTGGATGCCATGGGCATCTGCTCCACCCGTGGGGAGCGACACCATCCCAGCTGCCATTCCATCATCCCCAGAGGTCCCGGCCTGCAGCAGTGGCCACAACAGCTGCATACCGCGGATGGTGTCATGATAAACTACTCCCTAATCCTTTTACCTCCTTTCTATTGACTGCCCATCCAGGTAGCCACGGACCGGGTCACGCCACTGTGACATCCCCCCAGACACTTGAAGACATCGAGGTACCCGGCTGCGAGTACCCCACGGCCCCCACAGGGCAAGTCAACTACTACTGTCAACATGCGCATATAGAAATTAGATTTTGGAGAAGTTATTAAAAAAAATATTCTTACACAGTTTTCCCCAGAGGCTGTGAGTCTTTCTATGGTGTCAGAGGGGCCATAGATGTCTCCTGCTCCAGCTCCTGCAATCTGCAGCTCCAGGGCACAGGGGACACTATCATCTGCTGGCAGCCAATCACAGATGTGCTTATAAAGTGAAAGCTGTGATTGGCTGATAGGAGATGAGGCACAGATGTCCCTGTGTGCAGTGATATGGTTGGATCAGGGACACACTGCACAGCCCTCTCTCTCTTATCGAGGGTATGACAGGGTTAATGTCCTGCTCCCTCTCTCTCCTGGATCAGCAGCAGCACAAAGAGCAGAGGGGGCCACACTGAGTGCCTCTCCCTCCCCCCTCAGCACAGTGAGTGACTATACAGACAACCAGCAGCAGCAGCAGCATTAACAGATGGTAAAAGGAGGGCCCCTGTCAGCATACTCATCTGCAGCACATTGACCCTGCACCTCCTCCTGTCAGCACTGACTTTGTCTCGGCATTCACTTTCACTGGCTCCGGGGCCCCTTGCTGCTCTGGTCTCTGATGCACAGTGCACCAGTCATATGATCTCCCCTGCACTGCCACCCCATAGTCTCCCCATCAGTGTAAAAAAAAAAAAAAAAAAAACAGTACATACTCACCTCTCTCTCCTCAGTCCTCAGTGAGCTGCTCCAGTCTCCTCTCAGCTTATATCTGCCGCCCGCTCTGCACAGCTCAGTGATGTTGCTTACCGCCCCCACCAAACTGTGCTGCAGAGCGGCCGGGACTTAAGAGAAAGTGCCGGAAGGCGGCGGACAAAGCGGCGGCATCCACGGGTCCGCGCTGCACCGGGCACTCCCGGAGCGCCCGTTTGCAGCATGCTCACGGATTTGCGGCCCGGCCTGACCCCGTGAGATTCGCGGCTGTTATGCATAAGATCGGGGCTGCAGACCCGATTCTTAATGCATAGCGACGTCCCTGTTGATGGGTGCTGTGGCTCCCTTATGTCGGGCTCACAGCCTGCCTGTCTGCGGTTAGGGATAGACCGTAACTAACCATCTCGGTTCTGGTGTACCGGTGATGACCTGGGTCTCCAGCTGGCTCCGACCAGTCCTGGACTGGCCCCCTTCTCCGTCCAGGTCACCCTTCTCCATAGAGGTGCCCTCCCATCACGGTCACAGGATCCCCTGCGTCCGTCTTCTCTGCTCTCTTACACCGTCTGACCGACTTGTCTTCTAACTGTCAGTCGTCGTCTCCCGCTCATCTAGGCTTCACCCCCTGGGACCTACTGAATATACGGTCCCCTGTACTAAGGTCGCCTATTGTATGAGTGTTGGGTGCAGACTCTTTAGGGTCCTCCATATCCACGGCTATGGAGACACTACACCTTCTGTTTGGGGTACAGTACCTCCCTGTGGCGCCTTGCCATAGGGGCGCCACATGTGTAACGTGTCAGTGTCATACTTGATCAGCAATGGGTTTTCTACCCTAAAAAATCTACACCAAAATTATTCTGTGCATTTCTACAGTGTATAGTTCTTGTCACTATAAAGTTAATTATTCTCAGACTACGTCTAATGACAGCCATCCTTGTACAATGGTGTACTTAATAAACCTCTGTTTATAAAATCAAAGGCCCTGATTCATTAAAACTGGTGCCTCATATGCCCATGTTAGTAATGGACGTGCACTGCAAGAATAGGATGTACCAAATTCATTAAGAAGCATCTGCCTGTATTATGGGGTGGGGCGGTAGCTGTGGGACAGGTTAAATAGACTTGTACTATGGGGCTCTATGCCCAAGCAGGACGCATAATGCCAGTGACATCTCCAGCTCATGATGACATGTTAAACAGTTCAATGAGAGATATCCCCACTCAAAAATAAACAGTCTTTTATTAAAACAGCAATTTGGTGTGATTAAGTATAGTAGATAGGTACACGGCTTAAAAAAAGTTTCCTTCATGATACAGAGGATTTTCCACACATAGTCTTAATTCTACTTTCTTAACTTACTTAAACGCTGTTTCCACTGATTCGCCTGCCTTCACCACTATCCAGCTCAGTACTACAGTCCAGTTGGTGAATGTCTTATTCTCATCTTAAGGCTCTGTGTCTTTCTCTGTCTTAAAGGAATTAGTTTGTCAATATGACCGATCCTTAACTTCTCTATTTCTGATGCTGTTGAACTCCTGCCCAGGACACTCATTTCATCTCATGTTCTCTGCTCGTCCTGGCCCGTTACTTCTCTGAGTTATAACCTTTGGTCATACTGCTATGTGTCCTGTTCCAGGACCCATTTCCATGTTATCATTCTGTCCTTCAGTCAGTTCTCTCTGTTTCTCTTTAGGATCTCGCTATCTTGGTCTCCAGTCACGTCAAGGACACCTAAGTCATGAGGCTCTGCTTGCTAGTCAGACTATAGGTCCACTGTTACTGCACGCTGGCCCTATCTAACCTCCTGACAGGAAACTTAGTCCCTTCACTTTAGCCCCTCCCACTCTGGGCTAGTCCCAACATTAACTCTTCACTTTCCCTTCTGACAGGCAAAATGCAATTTATCACTAATAATACATATCACAATACACATTACACATCGTAACAATACTCATGTCTTCAAGGGGGAACTTAGGCAGTATATCCATCTTCTTACCTAACATTTACTGATTTAGGTGTATTTTATCAATGCTGTGTGCTTTGCCGCACATGTAAATCCAGTAAAAGACAGGAGTAACATCTCTGGCATAAAGTAGCCACAACTTTTAATTAAATTGTTGGGTGTCTGTTGCATCTCAGCTCCACCAAGTTTGCTGGAGATGGTCAAAACTGGAATGAAAAAAAAACATAAAAGTCGCAATTTTTGCAACATTTACAGGTGTTTCACGCTATAATTCTGGTGTTGAGCCCAATCAGGGCCAAAGACTTTAAAGAAACATTTAGGGAGGGATTACATCCTCTGAACACTGCTACTTATACGTCATTAATAAAAGTTACAGCACCTGTAAAAATGATGGGTCACAATACACATTAGTCATAACAGATTTTGATAGTTTTGTTAAAAAAACAAACATATCAATATAATGGAGATATCATTATGCCAACAAAATGTGACAGTCACTGGTGCAATGATGCAGACAAACCAAGACGCTGCACAGGACCGACGCGTGTCTCCTTATTCTATCTGCTTTGCTGCGCTTTCCTGTGTTTAACATTGCTGCTTTTATATTTCTCATACACTACCATTTTACTATATAGGTAATCATACTATGATGTAACGTATAATTGGAAGATTTTGACATTTGACCATGTTTTGCTGCAAGATGACAAATGCCTCCCTAAATTAATGTTTGCTTTTTAATAGAACCATCAAATAAAATCTATTATTAAATTAGATCTGACCGGTACTCCTTATTTTGTAGGTGCTTCATCATTTTACTAAGTAGCCACAATCTGACCTGCTTGTTGAGTCCCCTGGCTCATTTGGATATTGACCCCTTCGGGAGTTAGCAAAGATTGTAATACAAATATACACCATATTATTAATTACTAGTAAAAAGGCCCGATGCAAATGCATTGGGAGCGCGGTGAAATGAATTGTGTGTATAGAGGCGGCTGTGTGGGTGGCAGAGTATAGAGGCGGCTGTGTGGGTAGCAGAGCATGGAGGCAGCTGTGTGGGTAGCAGAGTATAGAGGCAGCTGTGTGGGTAGCAGAGCATAGAGGCGGCTGTGGGTGCAGAGTATAGAGGCGGCCCATGGGTGACAGAGTATAGAGGCGGCCCATGGGTGGACAAGTATAGGGGCGCGGCTCCGGTGGGTGGCAAAGTATAGAGGCAGCTCCGTGGGTGGCAGAGTATAAAGGCGGCTGCGTGGGTGGCAGAGTATAGAGGCGGCTCGGTGGGTGGCAGAGTATAGAGGCGGCTCGGTGGGTGGCAGAGTATAGAGGCGGCTCGTGGGTGGCAGAGTATAGAGGCTGCTGCGTGGGTGGCAGAGTATAGAGGCGGCTCCATGGGTGGCAGAGGCGATTTTTGCAGCAAAATAAAATCTGACACAATCGGATCGGACCGAATCGGATGGCATTTAGTGCACATCCGATCCGACCCGATCAATTTAACGTGGGGCCCTATGGATAAGGGTCCGAGGAAACATCTGAAGTCTCCTCGGACCCGATTTTACTGTACTGAGCATGCTCAGTACAGTAAAACTTCTCCAAACAGGAAGGCAGGGGTTAAAAAAAATAAAAAAAGTTAATGCTCACCTCACCCTGAGCCCCCGACCGTCTCCTGCCGTCTTCCTGCAGGCTCCCGGTGGCTCCCGCAGGTTCCCAGTGTCTGCAGAGGTCTTCTACTGCAGTATAGGACCTGCGGTGATGTCACAGTCACGTGACCGCAGGTTACCATGGAGTAACCTGGTGTCACGTGACTGTGACATCACCGCAGGTCCTATACTGCAGTAGAAGACCTCTGCAGACACCGGGAGCCACCGGGAGCCTGCAGGAAGACGACGGGAGACGGCGGGGGCTCAGGGAGAGGTGAGCATATATATATTTTTTTTTAAATGGTAGTGCGGCTGCGGCTCGCGATGACGCTGCGCGTCATCGCTCACAGTGCCGCAAAGGAGCTTGGGATTCGGCTACAACGCCTGAATTCCAAACCGTTTTAAATAGAAGATAAGCTTGTGTTTGTAAAGAGCCACTAAAATGTAATACTATGAATTGACGGAAAAAGAAATTCAGCTCTGGGTATGAAAACTGGAATTTTAAATGTCTGAAATTTGAGTTACATTTCACAGGAGACTCTGAAAGAAATAAGTCGGTCACATCATACGAGCAGGACACCCTGCTAAAGAAAGATCAGTCTGGGTTAAGCTGCAGATGTACTTGTGCTGCTCTCTGAGGACAGGAGGAATCAGTGAGGAGGAAGCTTAACAAACACAAAATAAGTAAAGCCACTTTTTCCCTGGGTGAGCACTTTCCTCCACATTGAATAAGCATGAAGGGCTGGCTGCTGTAGAAACACAAGTCCTTAACATGGAGCAACATCGCCACCCTGAGGACACATCAGGGGACTGCATGGTGAAAGCGAACAGTGGGCTTATTCAGCACAACTGCTCAGACACAAAGCAGGAGGCAACAACTGTATGCTGAATGTAACGTTAGATAAATTCTCCCAGCAAAATTGTGCTCAAATTTATTCTTTTTATATATTGCTTTAATGCAATGTATTGTAATATCTTCAAAGATAAAAAGAGGGACACAGTGTGCTACTGAAGCAGTACCAAGCCTTACTCAGTCCTTCATATATACCCACAGAGAAATATAGCTCCTAGTGAAGAAGAGAGGTGTAACCACACAGCAAGGTCCCCCTTTCATGGCCCAAAATAAGCCCTTGTGAGATCCGTCATAAGACGCACAAGAGCTCAGGAGCGCACTGGACAGTGGTGAAGACAGCCATTGTGAAGTATTGTAATACACCAAAATTAGACACATTTAGAAGGGATTAAGTGAAATGCTGCCAGGATTGGTTCTTTAACTCCTTAAGGACCTAAGTAACAAACAAACAGGATTGGTAAACCATGCGCTGCCGTCTCATTCAATCCAAGAAACCAGGGTCCAGGACCGAAGTGGATAAGAGATACACCTTTATTTCTTGCGCGTTTCGTGGGTCAGCTGCCCACTTCTTCAGAGAATGTAGGATTACAGGCGTGTAAAAACCACGCTATAAAAAGGAAGTGGACAATAGTGATGTATGGGTACATCTCAAATGCAATGACATGTCAATTAAACGCCCTCCCATGGAACCATACAGATTTCTCATAACATCCAGTTGCTACATCATACTATAAATACTTAAATACTATAACAATCAGTTAAAACAATTTACATTAACCACAAAGGTTTTTCATTAGATACAAAAATAGATATATCTAATATATAAAGCTGAATGTGTGTATGTAAGTGTGTGTGTATGTGTGTATATGTGTGTATATCCGGGATTGGCATCTACACCGTCGCAACTACAGCCACAAAATTTTGCACAGTCACACGTCTCGACTCCGGGAGCGTCATAGGCTATGTTGTGAGGCGAAATTTTAACCCTGCGCGTTCCAGTTCACCAAACCATTTTGGCCCTATCTACATAATGGGGAAAAAGTGAATGGAAAAATATTGGAGGAAAATCCACAGCTGTCAGCTATAGAGACAAAATTTTGCACAGTCACACGTCTGGACCCTGAGAGCGTCATAGGCTATGTTGTGAGGCGAAATTTTAACCCCGCGCGTTCCAGTTCACCAAACTATTTTGGCCCTATCTACTTAATGGGGAAAAAGGGAAAGGAAACGTGTGGGAGGAAAATCGACAGCTGCCAGCTACAGCACAAAATTTTGCTCAGTCGCACGTCTTGACCCCAGGAGCGTCATAGTCTATGTTGTGAGGCGAAATTTTAACCCTGCGCGTTCCAGTTCACCAAACAATTTTGCCCCTATCTACATAATGGGGACAAAGTGAATGGAAAAATATTGGAGGAAAATCCCAGCTGTCAGCTATAGAGACAAAATTTTGCACAGTCCTACGTCTGGACTCGGAGCGTCACAGGCTATGTTGTGAGGTGACATTTTAACCCCGCGCATTCCAATTCACCAAACAATTTTGCCCCTATCTACATAATGGGGAAAAAGTGACAGTTACCAGTTGACAGTTGTGAATGAGAGGGGCTTAATGATAGCGCCAAAGACTAACAGCATATACCAGCATATAGTCACTAAGGTGGGGCCCCAACATGAGATATTCACCACGCACGGGGACATGTATACAAACACACGCACACAAAGAGTAACAGCAAGTGTATAGTCGCTAAGGTGCAGCCCCAACATTGTATACTCACCACGCACCCGAACAAACACACACACCACAAAGAGACACACACAACACAGACACACACACACCCCCCCAAGGGGACACACACACACTCTATAGCGACACATGCACTCACCCCACAGGGACACACACACACCACAATGAGACACACATGACACAGACACACACACCACACAGACCCCCCCCCACAGGGACACACACACAGATAGCCACCCTATAGGGACACATGCACTCACCCCACAGGGACACACACACCACAAAGAGACACACACACACACATCACACAGACCCCCCACAGGGACACACACACATACACACCCTATAGGGACACATGCACTCACCCCTCAGTGACAAACACACCACAAAGAGACACACACCACACAGAGACACACCTAACACAGAGACACACACACCCCACACAGACACCCCCCCCCACAGGGAGACACACACATACACACCCTATAGGGACACATGCACTCACCCCACAGGGACACACACCACAAAGAGACACACACAACACAGATACACACACACACCACACAGACCCCCCCACAGGGACACACACACATACACACCCTATAGGGACACATGCACTCACCCCACAGGGACACACACACACACCACAAAGAGACACACACAACAGAGACACACACCACACATACCCCCCCACAGGGACACACACATACACACCCCAGGGACACACACACCACACAGACCCCCCCACAGGGACACACACACATACACACCCTATAGGGACACATGCACTCACCCCTCAGGGACACACACACACCACAAAGAGACACACACAACACAGAGACACACACACCCCACACAGACACCCCCCGCCCACAGGGACATACACACCCTATAGTTACACAAGCACTCACCCCACAGGGACACACACCACAAAGAGACACACACAACACAGATACACATACACTCCACACAGACCCCCCCACAGGGACACACACACATACACACCCTATAGGGACACATGCACTCACCCCACAGGGACACACACACACACCACAAAGAGACACACACAACAGAGACACACACCACACAGACCCCCCCACAGGGACACACACATACACACCCCAGGGACACACACACCACACAGACAGACACAGATGTGCACAAATCACCTCACACAACTCGCCTCACATGTGTGCTATCTTTATTTTCCAAACATAAACATCTGATTAAAAACAGCCAATGTGCAACACATGTGCCATATAGGGAATTTAGGCAGATGTCAGTCACATGAGCTGTCTATTATGTGTATGTGTGAGGTAACATATACTGCCCGGCCAGGGGGAGGGTTTACTGTTGGCTGGAGATTTATTAGGCTGCCTATAGCAATCAATCACAGCTCAGCTTCTATTTTCCTACAGGTCATTAATATGACATATTCAAATTCTATTTTGTTATAGCTAACAGCAGTTATTTATTAACCCGGGCGTAGCCGGGTACTACAGCTAGTATATGTATATACATCAACGAATTTTCAGTCACTGAAATTTAAAGTGACCAAAAACTACAAAAAAGGGGATTTTCCACGTGAGTAATAAAAGTTCTTTCAAGTGAACATTCATCCATTTAAAACTGTATTATGGTATATTAAAAATAAACGCTCTCCTATGGTTGTGAACCTACTATGTCAATTAATACAGGGATACCCTCATCATGAACAAGCATTGCTCCACCACTGTGGTGTCATGGATCAGCATTGCTATCAGGAAGCATCCGACATATTCAGGGAGAAAACATCAGTTGGAAATCAAGGATCACCAGCTTAAAATGGTAGGTGCACGTCGTGTCCGGGAGCACACATCCACCAAGATATCAGTGGCAGCCACCCTAGGCTCAAACCATCACCCCACTCGAGTCGCACGCCACCAGGACCACATTCTTACCGTGCCGACACCGTAAACTTCACAGCTACTTGAAGAGATCCACAATCTCATTCAGTCCCTGAGTATTTAATTTGCATATCCAATATACCTCCTTTCGTGCTAGTGCTTGATTACGATTGGGGACAGTATATAGGGTAGATGGTCTATGGGGGTCACTAAAACACAACTTTTTTTAGCATGGTGTACTGCAAAATGTCGGGATGCCCCATGAGTCATCAGACCCTCTTTAACATGATATCTGTGTGAGTACATTTGGTTCTGCAATTTCTGTGCTGTCTTGCCTATGTATAATTTCCCACATTGACAGTTCAACAAGTACACTTTGTGCAGAATTATTAGGCAAGTTGTATTTTAGAGGATTATTTATATTATCGATCAACAACTATTTTCTCAATCAACCCAAAAGACTTATAAATATCAAAGCTTAATATTTTTGGAAGTTGGAGTGTTTTTTTTTTTAGATTTGGCTATCTTAGGAGGATATCTGTTTGTGCAGGTTACTATTACTGTGCAGAATTATTAGGCAACTTAATAAAAAACAAATCTATTCCCATCTCACTTGTTTATTTTCACCAGGTAAACTAATATAACTGCACAAAAATAGAAAAAAAAAATTTCTGACATGCAAAAACAAAACACAAAAAAAATTAGTGATCAATATAGCCACCTTTCTTTATGATGACAATCAACAGCCTCCATCCATATATTCTGTCAGTTGTTTGATCTGTTTATGATCAACATTGTGTGCAGCAGCCACCACAGCCTCCCAGACACTGTTCGAGAGGTGTACTGTTTTCCCTCCCTGCAGATCTCACATTTTAGGAGGGACCACAGGTTCTCTATGGGGTTCAGATCAGGTGAACAAGGGGCCATGTCATTATTTTTTCTTCTTTTAGACCTTTACTGGCCAGCCATGTTGTGGAGTAGTTGGATGCATGTGATGGAGCATTGTCCTGCAAGAAAATCATGTTTTTCTTGAATGATACCGACTTCTTCCTGTACCACTACTTGAAGAAGTTGTCTTCCAGAAACTGGCAGTAGGTCCGGGAGTTGAGTTTCACTCCATCCTCAACCCATAAAGGTCCCACAAGTTCATCTTTGATGATACCAGCCCATACCAGTACCCCACCTCCACCTTGCTGGCATCTGAGTTGGTTTGGAGCTCTCTGCCCTTTACTGATCCAGCCTCTGGCCCATCCATCTGGCCCATCAAGAATCACACTCATTTCATCAGTCCATAAAACCTTTGAAAAATCAGTCTTAAGATATTTCTTGGCCCAGTCTTGACGTTTCATTGTATGTTTCTTGTTCAAAGGTCATCATTTTTCAGCATTCCTTATCTTGGTTATGTCCCTGAGTATCGCACACCTTGTGCTTTTGATACTCCAGTAACGTTGCAGCTCTGAAATATGGCAAAACTGGTGGCAAATGGCATCTTGGCAGCTTCACGCTTGATTTTCCTCAATTGATGGGCAGTTATTTAGGCCTTTTTTTGCTTAACAGCTCCTTGCAACCCTGTTGGCAATTTGCCATAAAACACTTGATTGTTCGGTGATCACACTTCAAACGTTTGGCAATTTCAAGACTGCTGCATTCCTCTGCAAGACATCTCACAATTTTGGACTTTTCAGAGCCGTCAATCTCTCTTCTGACCCATTTTACCTAAGGAAAGGCATTTGCCTAATAATTAAGCACACCTTACATAGGGTGTTGATGTCATTCCACCACACCCCTCCTCATTACAGAGATGCAATCACCTGATTTACTTAATTGGTAGTTGGCTCTCAAGCCTATACAGCTTGGAGTAGGACAACATGTATAAAAAGTATCATGTGATCAAAATATCATTTGCCTAATAATTCTGCACACAGTATATATCACAAATGTGGTTTTGCAAGTTAGATGATATTTGATCATAAAGGATTCATCCTCAGGATTACTACCGAAGTGTTTTTTACCATTGTTGATCATAAAGAAGCATAAACACTTTGCAGAGCCACATTTATATGAGCCCAGTTGTATAGCTGTGGTCTGTAAGGAATCTTTACATTTCCTTATAAGAGACAAAAAGAGAGGGGCGCAAAATTGAGGAGCACCTGAGACACTATGATGGTCTGTGGTGGGTAGCAATTTCGCTCACCTTGGTGTGTTGTGCGCCTCTGCACAACACCAGTTAGCACTCAAGGCTTTAGACCTCCGGAACCCGCCAGGCACCATCGCCCGTCACTCCAGCGATCCTTTCCAGGAAGTGACCCCACGTGATCCAGGGGCCGGAAACACGTCACCGCAGGTGGTTTAATGATGGTCCCAGTCATCCAGCAACCATAGGTCCTTTGGCTCCAGTGAGTGGCTCTGGGGTTAACACTTATTCCTCCTTCCCACAGCAGCTCCTGCCAGCCTCCCAGTAGGGATACCACAAATAATAAACAAAAAAGGGGGGTCTGATGGAGCGCTAAGAAGGAGAGGATTACTATTCATATCTGAAAGCATCCAAACCTTTATTAAGATATCCCCTATATGCCACACGTTTTTCGACAGTCTACAGCTGTCTTCCTCAGGTGATATAAGGGACTGTACCACAGAAATGCTTTAAATAAGGAGTGGAAGCCTGGCCCCAGGAATCTAATTGGTTAATTGTAAAATTCTCAAATTTAACCCTTAATAATCCTAATACCCTGATCTTAGGCTTCCCACAATCCATAATAAAATGTATTTGATATGTATAATACATTAAAGCACCCTATAAAAACACATTATATGTTGTAAAGAAATCTATAAAAAAAACTATACATATAATTCCATATACATTCATAAATGTCCATATAAAATACATTAAAATCCATACTCATAAAACCAATTAAAAATGACCACAAATTATTATTAAAAAATTGGCCATAATTATCATAATTCTCCAACCGCTACCCACTATATAAACTCACATCCCCAAAATTTGTGTATTCTTAGAATTCTGCTCCGGATAAGAGCTAATGGGGGGAGAGACAAATGGAATAGATCCGGCGCAGATCTAAGTGTATTAGTCTTTTTCAATAAATAGTTACTGTCATTGAAATATTGCTCACCTTTTTACAAGATGTATATCGTATTTCTTAATAGATTGCTGGACTGCAGGCTTGCTGCTCACTCCTCCAGAGATTCCAAAGACTCAGGGTGTGTCTCTGATCAGCCAAGTAGAAAGGTAATGAAAATCGGTTTCAAATTGGAGCGGCGCTTCCATACTCATCCAGGGTTTTCTTTTTTTAAAAAATAATTTCTTTTATTTCATTCGGATTGTAAAAAATAAAAAAACGATACAGTATAGTACAACGCGTTTCGACCTAGATACAAGTCTTCCTCAGGTACATTTAGTAATAACATAAAAGGTATCTTAAAAATGTCTACATATGTTATTCTTATAAAATCCTCCTTTCAACTGAGTTTGAGAGATTGGGAAGTTAGTCACCGCCCCTAATTAGTGATTACAATAATTGATCTACAATTAGTAAGAGGTGTCTCCGGTCCGCCCCCAGGCTCTGAGTATTCATGAGCCTAGTAAGCGGCAGTGGGGACAAGAGGAGCATGTTGCTCCCAAAAATGATGCGGAGAGACTTTATTTCTCTCAGTATAGCAGTCTCCTTTATGTTTCTGGTCCGCCCAAAGGTTCAATGAGAATTCATGAGCCTAGTAAGCGGCACCAGGGAAGAGGAGCGGAATGTTCCAAAAGTGGATTGTATGGTCTTATTTCTTTGTTTAGTTGTAAAACCAATAATTATCTATACACACAGGTGTAAGGAGACTTTATTCCTCTCTGTCTGACAGTCCTTCAAATGTCTGCAATCCGCCCTCAGGCTCTATGAGTATGCATGAGCCTAGTAAGCGGCAGTGGGGACAAATGGATCATAGAGCCTTGAGGCAGATCAGAGACATACAGGAGATTGCTATACTGAGAGAAATAAGGTCTCTCCACACCATTTTTGGAAGCAGCCTGCTCCATTTGTCCCCACTGCCGCTTACTAGGCTCATGAATACTCATAGAGCCTGAGGGCGGATTGCAGACATTTGAAGGACTGTCAGACAGAGAGGAATAAAGTCTCCTTACACCTGTGTGTATAGATAATTATTGGTTTTACAACTAAAAGAAATAAGACCATACTATCCACTTTTGGAGCATTCCACTCCTCTTCCCTGGTGCGCTTACTAGGCTCATGAATTCTCATAGAACCTTTGGGCAGACAAGAAACATACAGGAGACTGCTATACTGAGAGAAATAAAGTCTCTCCGCATCATTTTTGGGAGCAACATGCTCCTCTTGTCCCACTGCCGCTTACTAGGCTCATGAATACTCAGAGCCTGGGGGCGGACCGGAGACACCTCTTACTGATTGTAGATCAATTATTGTAATCACTAATTAGGGGTGGTGACTAACTTCCCAATCTCTCAAACTCAGTTGAAAGGAGGATTTTATAAGAATAACATATGTAAACATTTTTAAGATACCTTTTATGTTATTACTAAATGTACCTGAGGAAGACTTGTATCTAGGTCGAAACGCGTTGTACTATACTGTATCGTTTTTTAATTTTTTACAATCCGAATGAAATAAAAAAATATTTTTTTTAAAAAAGAAAACCCTGGATGAGAATGGAAGTTTTCATTACCTTTCTACTCAAAATTTGTGTATATGTGATATAATAACTCTCCCATCCTATGTATATGTCTCTATGTCCCACTGTACTTCACTATTATCCAATTCATAGGTTATTCATAAGCTATCGGACATATATATTGCACTACCCCTAGTAAACACAACCTAAAAGGATCTTCCACCATTGTTATCTGGCCACATTAACCAGCGATTAAGTTGTGTCCCTCAGGGCTTAAAGTCCCCAGCTTGTAGATCCAAAAACTTTCTTTCTTGATTAAATTAGCCAATGGATTATTCCCTCTACTATTCACCTTGTCTAGAATGGTTAGGTTCAATTAACTCGAATCTCTTTGATGCATGAAATTAAAGTGTCTAGAGAGACTATGTAGTTGGTATCCTACCCTGATGTTATGTCTATGCTTGTTCAACTGATTGTGCATTTCCTGTACCATGCTGCCTACATATTGGAGGCCGCACGTGCACTCCAACAAGTATACCACAAAGGATGTTTGGCAAGTGACCCTATGTTTGATTTCAAATTTTTCCCTAGTAGTTCATGAGGAGAAAAATGTCACACCTTTTCTGATCGACTCACAACATAGACATCTCGGTACCATACAAGGGAAGCAACCCCATTGTTTCGGATTGGTATAATCTCTCACTAATCTCTTTGAAATAACATTTCTGGGAGTCACCATATTACCCAGATTCCTATTTCTTCTGTAAGTAATAATAGGCCTATCAGGTATGTGATCAGACAGAATAGGGTCCCCTTTCAACACAAACCAATTTTTTGCCACTAACCTATAGATAAGTGTCCTTGGCTGACAAAAGGTGGTTGTTAGGCCCATTTTACACAATCTACCACTCTTTTTTTCTTTTTGTCATCAGCTGGGCTAGCTGCAGTGGGTTCAATACATGATCTCTGTGAGAGCTTATTAGTTTTCCTAAAAGCATCCTGTAACAATCCTTTTGGATAACCTTTCTCTAGGAATCTTTTCTTTAAAATTTTTGATTCAACCCTAAAGTCTGAGTCCTCCGTACAATTCTTTCAGACTCTTAAGTACTGACCATAAGGGACTTTCTGCATCCAGCTAGGGAGGTGCCCACTATCAAACCTGAGGTAGCTCTTGACATCCACAGGCTTGAAGTGGTAGATGTAGTAAACCTCCCAGCTGGTCCACCTTGATCTCCAAATCCAAGTACCGTATATACTCGTGTATAAGCCGACCCGTGTATAAGCCGACCCCCCTACTTTTGCCCCAAAACCTGGGAAAATTTATTGACTCGTGTATAAGCCGAGGGTGGACCCCAGCACAGGTATACAGCCCCCAGCAGTGTGGTATACAGCAGCCTCCCCAGTGGTATATACAGACCCCAGCAGTGTTACAGCAGCAGCCCCAGTGGTATATACAGCAGCAGCCCCAGTGGTAGTATACAGCAGCCCCAGAGGTATATACAGCAGCCCCAGTGGTAGTATACAGCAGCAGCCCCAGTGGTAGTATACAGCAGCAGCCCCAGTGGTAGTATACAGCAGCAGCCCCAGTGGTAGTATACACGCAGCCCCAGTAGTATATACAGCCCCAGTGGTAGTATATAGCCCCAGTGGTAGTATATATACAGCCCCAGTGGTAGTATATAGCCCCAGTGGTAGTATATAGCCCCAGTGGTAGTATATAGCCCCAGTAGTAGTATACAGCCCCAGTGGTAGTATATAGCCCCAGTGGTAGTATATATACAGCCCCAGTGGTAGTATACAGCCCCAGTGGTAGTATATAGCCCCAGTGGTAGTATACAGCCCCAGTGGTAGTATATAGCCCCAGTGGTAGTATACATACAGCCCCAGTGGTAGTATATAGCCCAGTGGTAGTATACAGCCCCAGTGGTAGTATATAGCCCCAGTGGTAGTATACATACAGCCCCAGTGGTAGTATATAGCCCCAATGGTAGTATATAGCCCCAGTAGTAGTATACAGCCCCAGTGGTAGTATATAGCCCCAGTGGTAGTATATAGCCCCAGTGGTAGTATACATACAGCCCAGTGGTAGTATATAGCCCCAATGGTAGTATATAGCCCCAGTAGTAGTATACAGCCCCAGTGGTAGTATATAGCCCCAGTGGTAGTATATATACAGCCCCAGTGGTAGTATATAGCCCCAGTGGTAGTATATAGCCCCAGTGGTAGTATATAGCCCCAGTAGTAGTATACAGCCCCAGTGGTAGTATATAGCCCCAGTGGTAGTATATATACAGCCCCAGTGGTAGTATATAGCCCCAGTGGTAGTATATAGCCCCAGTGGTAGTATATAGCCCCAGTGGTAGTATACAGGGCCCCAGCAGGGCCCCCCTCATAATTTGGTGCCCCCACCTCAGTTTCTGGGCCCCCCGCATGCAGCGCTGCACATATACATTACGTGTCTAGCAGCTGTTACCCTCCGGTGGCAGATCGCGGCTCCCGGCTCCGGGCTCCATCTTCCTCGCTGTCTTCCTGCTTTGTGACCGGCGCGATGACGTCATCGCGCCGGTCACATGACAACCAGGAAGACAGAGAGGAAGATGGAGCCCGGAGCCGGGAGCCGCGATCTGCCACCGGAGGGTAACAGCTGCTAGACACGTAATGTATATGTGCAGCGCTGCATGCGGGGGGCCCAGAAACTGAGGTGGGGGCGCCAAACTTTGAGGGGGGCCGTATGACTCGCGTATAAGCCGAGGGGGGGACTTTTCAGCCCAATTTTTGGGCTGAAAAAACTCGGCTTATACGCGAGTATATACGGTACTGTAAATTTGTATCAGAATAAGATGTTGTGAAGGTCAGACCCCAGTCATTATTATTTAACTCCTGAACAAAGTCCTTAGCCACTTGTAGAGGCCCTTTCCACACAAAAAATAAGTTGTCTATAAATTGACGATATAAAACAACATGTTCTCTTACCTTTGTGGACTGCGCAATGGAGACGGATTCAAAGGCACCCATAAACAAATTTGCATAACTGGGTGCGAATCTCATCCCCATTGCGAAGTCTTTTGTTTGCCTATAGAATCTCCCATTGAATGTAAATAAATTATTCTTCAAACTGAACTGTATAGCTTTCAGGAGAAAGTCTCTCTGTTCAACAGGCAAGTTAACATCTCCAATTAACAAATTGTTTATGGCTAAGAAACCAAGGTCATTTTGAATGTTGTTATACAAAGAACATACATGTAATGAAAGGAGTATACAGTTCTCAACTGGTGGCAGATTCAATAACTCCCTAATCAACTGAGTTGAGTCTTTCAAATGAGACTCCAAATTGACCACATAATTCTGTAAGAACAGATCCACATAATGTGAAAGGTGGCTGGTTATGGAATTGACTCCAGAGATAGTAGGACGACCCGGTGGGTTTTTAGGGTCTTTATGTATTTTTGGTAAAAAATACAGGAAGGGTACCTCATATTGGGGGATATCCAAAAATCTTTTTTCTTTTTTGTTCAAAAGGCCCTTCAAATGTGCATCTTTTATCAGACCATTATATTTCAGGAAGATTGTAACTGAGGGGTCGTGGTCCAGAGGTTCATAGAAACTATGGTCCTCCAATATTCTAATACCTTCATTAATATACCACTCTCTGTTCATTACGACCACCCCACCTCCCTTATCTGCTTTTTTGATAATCACATTAGTCTTTTACTTTAGGGAAATAATCGCCTTTCTTTCTTTTGATGTAAGATTATTCTTCTTTTTAGGAAAACTAAAGGATCTCACCTCTTTTAAAACAAGCTGATGAAACGTCTCCACGTGTGATCCTTTATGGTGTACAGGATAAAATCTACCAGGAGTACCTTTTGGATTCACATGTTTTACCCCTCCTATTGGTTCCCCCTCCTCCTCTGGGCTATTTACCAATGGACCCTTCGATTTACTTCTCTCCTCTAACAAAAAGTGCTTTGCACTGTGATTTTTCTAAACAACTCATTTAGATCCAAAGAGAGTGAAAATGGATCCAACCCAGAGGATGGACAAAAGGAAAGCCCATGTTCCAATAGGGATTTCTCATCATCTGAGAGAGTATGATCCGAGATATTAAAGATCTGTTACATCATCACAATCCCCTATAGTTCCCCCTTCTTGTGGACCCCCTATACTGTTTTTGTCTTTTTTTTGTTGTACAACATCCTGATTGTTTATTCCATTTTCCAAAGTTTCCTCGTGTTCCCCTACAGCCCCACTCCCTCTTCTTCGTTTAGGATGTCTTCCCGGGACCAATTGAAAAAATTAAGTTATTTTCATATTCCCCGTTTTGTGACTCCATTTAGGTATTATATCATTGGGTATATGTATACTTTCTATGCTATTGGAACCAATAGGTGGAGATAAATTTGATGTGTCTTTTATTTGTGGTACTATTTCTAGGATGGTATTTGAATCCACTATTCCATTTGTAGATGTTACGGTCACCTCATTTGGATTAATGATCCCACATTCTTGGGGTGCTAAATTGCCAACCTGACCCACGATTGTATGATCCCCCCCTTCCTTAATTGCTTTATCCTTATTTTTTTCCTATGTTAATTCAATATTACGCCATTCATCCTGTAAAAATAAACATGGCTCAGAATCCTGTTGTATAGATTCTGTAATGTACTGTCATTGTGCACAGTGAATAATGTTAAATTTGAATTGTTACATTTTCCAATTGTGACTGAACCCCCTGTGACAGGTTAGTCTCCCCAACCTCGGTTGATGTGTTATACTGTGATTCTGATACTGTGAAATTGGTGAATTCTACAATCTGGGGACTTTAAGCCCTGAGGGACACAACTTAACGCTGGATAATGTGGCCAAATAATAATGGTGGAAGATCCTTTTAGGTTGTATTTACTAGGGGTAGTGCAATATATGTCCGTTAGCTTATGAATGACCTATGAATTGGATAATAGTGAAGTACAGTGGGACATATAGAGACATAGAGACTTATATACATAGGATGGTGGAGTTATGTTACATATGCACGAATTTTGGGGATGTGAGTGTATATAGTGGGTAGCGGTTGGAGAATGATCCATCATGAGACGCAGAAGAGCACAGTAGCGCATTGGACAGCAGTGAACACACCGATTGTGAAGTATTGTAATATACCAAAATTAGACACATTTAGAAGACATTAAGCAAAACGCTGCCAGGATTGGTTCTTTAACTCCTTAAGGATCCAGATATTTTTGTTTTTGTACATTCATCTTTTCTCCTCTTCTTTGAAGAGAACTTTTGTTTTGCCAGTATAGTCTTATGAGGGGTTGGTTATTGCCAGGCGAGATGAACTTCTTGAATGACAGCAATCACTTTACCATATAGTGTACAAAAAAACAGGAAAAAGACATTGCAAGTGTGGTGAACTATTGAAAAACAATGTAATTATGTCAGAGTGTTTTGGGGTCTGTTCCTACAGCGTTCATTCTGTGATTAAACTGACATGGCCAAATATTACTCCAGGTCAGTGTGATCACAGTGATATCAAACTTATAAAAAAATTTTTCTATATTTTAGTGGATAAAAGGAAATTCAAAACCTTGTAAAAATGTTTTTGTTTGTTTCACAATTTTGTTTAACTTGGGACACATATATAAGATTATCTCAGTACAGGGGATGTGGTTTGATCAGGTCATGCCCCTGTACAGTCAGACACAGCCATTACACAGTACATAGGAGGGACATTTATATAACATTATCTCAGCACAGGAGATGTGGTATGATCCACCATGTCCCTGTATGGTCAGACACATCCATTATACAGTACATAGGAGGACACATATATAAGATTATCTCAGCACAGGAGATGTGGTATGATCAGGTCATGTCCCTGTATGGTCACACATCCATTACACAGTACATAGCAGGGACACATATATAAGATTATCTCAGCACAGGAGATGTGGTATGATCTGACCATGTCCCTGTATGGCCACACACATCCATTACACAGTACATAGCAGGGACACATATATAAGATTATCTCAGCACAGGAGATGTTGTATGATCAGACCATGTCCCTGTATGGTCAGACACATCCATTATACGGTACATACTGTAGCAGTCACACATATATAAGATTATCTCAGCACAGGAGATGTGGTATGATCAGGTCATGTCCCTGTATGGTCAGACACATCCATTATACGATACATACTGTAGCAGTCACACATATATAAGATTATCTCAGCACAGGAGATGTGGTATGATCAGACCATGTCCCTGTATGGTCAGACACACCCATTATACAGTACATAGGAGGGACACATATATAATATTATCTCAGCACAGGAGATGTGGTATGATCAGACCATGTCCCTGTATGGCCAGACACATCCATTACACAGTACGTAGCAGGGACACATATATAAGATTATCTCAGCACAGGAGATGTTGTATGATCAGACCATGTCCCTGTATGGTCAGACACATCCATTATACGGTACATACTGTAGCAGGCACACATATATAAGATTATCTCAGCACAGGAGATGTGGTATGATAAGACCATGTCCCTGTGCAGTCAGACACATCCATTACACAGTACATAGCAGGGACACATACATACTGTATAAGTATCTCAGAACAGGAGATGTGGTATGATCAGGTCATGTCCCTGTACGGTCATATGCATCCATTACACAGTACATAGCAGGGACACATATATAACATTATCTCAGCACAGGAGATGTGGTAAGATCAGGTCATGTCCCTGCATGATCAGACACATCCATTATACAGTACACAGCAGGACACATACATAAGATTATTTTAGCACAGGTACATTGTTTAAACATCCAATTGTGAAAATTATTATTACTCCAAGATCTATGATTAAAATCGACTTCAAAATGAACTTGGTTCTTGAGAAAAACCCTTCAACCCCTTAACGACCGTCACTACATCCTTTTAACAGCAATCCTTCAGAGGTATTATTCCTCAGCACTGCTTTTTAGCAGTGCTGAGGAATAAGTCAAAATTCGCAGTCAAAATTCTTGCGGGTGGTAGCTGTACATTAAAGTTGACACCTGTGGTCTTTGGCCCCGATATTAACTTCTTGAATACTGCTGTCAATCTCAACAGTGGTATCTAAGAGATCAGAAGAGTGTTAAAAGACCCCCTGAGACAGGATCTGCCCCCTGTGATTATAATCGCGGGTGATGATTGTTGCCATGGTAACCTGAGGTCATCTGATGAGCGAGGCCTGTAAGATCCTGCTATGAACAGGTTCTTACAGGCACAGTCAGTGAATCACTGACAGGTCTCATGTGCTGCTGTACATGAGTACAGCAGTGTATGAGATCAGTGATTTAAGAGGACCTGTCACCCACCTGCGGCATGGCAATCTAAATGCAGCACTGAATGCAGCATGTCTGCTGAATTCAGGGAAGGGGTCCCTCATGTGTCTGTGTGCTGTGTACCCCGAGATATAGCCTTTGTAAAACTTACAGTTATAAGCCATGGAGGCAGTCACCGTGGCTGGAGGGAGCTTGATTGATGGTGGCCATTCCATCCCCCACTGCCTCTCTGTGCTGCTTCTGCTCTGCAGGCTCTGCCCTCCTCCTCTCCTTCTCTCTGTCACTCACAGCAAATCACTCACAGCAAATCATTTGTCCTGAAGTCAGCTCCAGATTCCTGCCCTGACAAAGCATAAACAGCACAGTAGGAGGTGGCACACAGAGAGACAGAGGGTGATGGAATGGCCACAGTCAATCAAGCTCACTCCAGCCACAGTGACTACCTCCATGGCTTCTAACTGTAAGTTTGTCTAAGCCTATATCTCGAGGTATACAGCACACAGACACATGGGGGACCCCTTCCCTGAATGCAGCAGATATAGGCCCCCACACCTGCAGCCTACACCACAAATGTTTGGGCTACTTCACAGTTAAACCTCAACATGCCACACCAGCACTCATGGATAGAAGCAAAGTTAGGTTCAGGTGAATGAAGCCGAATTAAACTTGGCCTAAGGGCAGAGTGTGATAACTGTGTGTGTGAACAGTTACTAAAATTACTACCGTCAATGCAGATGGAAACAGACAGAATCTGACGTGCACGGCAAAGTGGTGGTCCAGTTACCTGACCATCGTGGGAGGATCAATTTCCGCCCGACGGTCCCGCGGCTTTGATTGCCTCACCCATAGCCTACACTCTTGTTGTGCAGAGGCCAAGCACAACCTTCCCAGGTGAGCGCAAATCCATCAGCCAAAATCTTTTCCTCACCTTACGGTTCTTCACTATGGCGCAATCTTTTCCTTGTTTTTACTTGTGGGGAAAGGGCTTCCACTTATTAGGCACATCAGGGACTCTCTAAACATGACTAGGAGTCCGATAATGATTCCATACAAATTTCTGTTTGAAAAGTCAAATGTGATTCCTTCTCTTCCGGGCTCTGCCAAACGCCCAAACAGTAGTTGGTCACCACATAGGACATATCGGCGTACTCTTTCGAAATTGCTAAATAAATTCTATGGTGCAATTTCTCCCATTATCCTTGAAAATTTTCAAAGAATAGGCAGAGATGAACCAGAGCTGTTGGGGCTGTGTCCACCCACTGCCCTTGCAGTTCATTATTATACACTTTCAACAATGTATTTCTCTAAAACAGCAAAAAAGGTTTCTATAACTAAAGTAGGGATGATACTACCATTATATGCCACTAGCTGTGAGCCCGATGCAAATGCATCGGGTGTCTAGAATACTATACTTTGTATAAGGATTACCGCAAGCGCGCCGCAAGTGTAACGACTCGCTGGCGCCGACCAATTAGAAGCGCGGCTCAGGCAGCGACTCGCAATGGCCTCGCGGCCATTGCTCGCGCTACCTGACCGGTAAATCGTTAACTTTGAGGCCGAGCCTCTGGTTCGATTTTCGGCCAGCGACTCGCAATGGCCGCTTCGCGGCCATTGCTCGTACTCAGCCTGCGCGAGCAATGGCCTCACGGCCATTGCTTGCGCAGGCCAGCGACTCGCATTGCACTTACTCAGCCTGCGCGAGCAATGGCCTCGCGGCCATTGCTCGCGCAGGCCAGCGACTCGCATTGGCCGCTACGCGGCCAATGCTTCGCCGTGCTGACGTCACAGAGTGACATAGCCACGGTCTTTTCGGGGACCGACACGGAAGTGCCTACGGCAATTATATAGTAGATACTGTACATTGCATATGGAGGGGTGAGGAGAGCGGAGGCTGGAGGGGAGAGCGGAGGCTGGAGGGGAGGGCAGAGGCTAGAGGGCAGAGCAGAGGCTGGAGGGCAGAGGCTGGAGGGGAGGGCAGAGGCTGGAGGGGAGAGCGGAGGCTGGAGGGGAGAGCGGAGGCTGGAAGGGAGAGCAGAGGCTGGAGGGGAGAGCGGAGGCTGGAGGGGATTGGCTGGAGGCTGGAGGGGATTGGCTGGAGGCTGGAAAGGAGAGGCTGGAGGGGAAAGGCTGGAGGGGAGAGGCTGGAGGGCAGAGGCTTTAGGGCAGAGGCTGGAGGGGAGAACGGAGGCTGAAGGGCAGAGCGGAGGCTGGAGAGGAGAGCGGAGGCTGGAGGGGAGAGCGGAGGCTGGAGGGGAGAGGCTGGAGGGGAGAGCGGAGGCTGGAGGGGAGAGCGGAGGCTGGAGGGCAGAGGCTGGAGGCTGGAGGGCAGAGGCTGGAGGGGAGAGCGGAGGCTGGAGGGGAAAGGCTTGAGGGGAGAGCGAAGGCTGGAGGGCAGAGGCAGGAGGGGAGAGCGGAGGCTGGAGGGCAGAGGCTGGAGGGGAGAACAGAGGCTAGAGGGGAGAGCGGAGGCTGGAGGGGAGAGCGGAGGCTGGAGGGGAAGGCGGAGGCTGGAGGGGAGAGCGGAGGCTGAAGGGCAGAGGCTGGAGGGGAGAGCGGAGGCTGGAGGGCAGAGGCTGGAGGGGAGAGCGGAGGCTGGAGGGGAAAGGCTGGAGGGGAGAGCGAAAGCTGGAGGGCAGAGGCTGGAGGGGAGAGCGGAGGCTGGAGAGCAGAGGCTGGAAGGAGAGCGGAGGCTGGAGGGGAGAGCGGAGGCTGGAGGGGAGAGGCTGGAAGGGAGAGCGGAGGCTGGAGGGCAGAGGCTGGAGGGCAGAGGCTGGAGGGCAGAGGCTGGAGGGCAGAGGCTGGAGGGGAGAGGCTGGAGGGGAGAGAGGAGGCTGGAGGGGAGAGGCTAAAGGGGAGAGCGGAGGTTGGAGGGCAGAGGCTGGAGGGCAGAGGCTGGAGGGGAGAGGCTGGAGGGCAGAAGCTGGAGGGCAGAGGCTGGAGGGGAAAGGCTGGAGGGGAGAGCGGATGCTGGAGGGCAGAGGCTGGAGGCTGGAGGGCAGAGGCTGGAGGGGAGAGCGGAGGCTGGAGGGGAGAGCGGAGGCTGCAGGGGAAAGCGGAGGCTGGAGGGCAGAGCGGAGGCTGGAGGGCAGAGCGGAGGCTGGAGGGGAGAGCGGAGGCTGGAGGGAGAGCGGAGGCTGAAGGGGAGAGCGGAGGCTGGAAGGGAGAGCGGAGGCTGGAAGGGAGAGCGGAGGCTGGAAGGGAGAGCAGAGGCTGGAGGGGAGAGGCTGGAGGGCAGAGGCTGGAGGGCAGAGCTGGAGGGGAGAGGCTGGAGGGGAGAGCGGAGGTTGGAGGGCAGAGGTTGGAGGGCAGAGGCTGGAAGGGAGAGGCTGGAGGGCAGAGGCTGGAGGGGAGAGCGGAGGCTGGAGGGGAAAGGCTGGAGGGGAGAGCGGAGGCTGGAGGGCAGAGGCTGGAGGGCAGAGGCTAGGGAGGCGCAGAGGCTGAGGGCAGAGGCTGAAGGGGAGAGGCTGGAGGGGAAGGGAGAGCGGAGGCTGGAGGGGAGAGCGGAGGCTGGAGGGGAGAGCGGAGGCTGGAGGGGAGAGCGGAGGCTGGAGGGGAGAGCGGAGGCTGGAGGGGAGAGCGGAGGCTGGAGGGGAGAGCGGAGGCTGGAGGGGAAAGCGGAGGCTGGAGGGGAAAGCGGAGGCTGGAGGGCAGACCGGAGGCTGGAAGGGAGTGCGGAGGCTGGAGGGGAGGGCAGAGGCTGGAGGGAGAGAGCGGAGCTGGAAGGGAGAGCAGAGGCTGGAGGGGAGAGCGGAGGCTGGAGGGATTGGCTGGAGGCTGGAGGGGATTGGCTGGAGGCTGGGAGGGATTGGCTGGAGGCTGGAAAGGAGAGGCTGGAGGGAGAGGCTGGAGGGCAGAGGCTTAGGGCAGAGGCTGGAGGGAGGAGACGGAGGCTGAAGGGCAGAGCGGAGGCTGGAGAGAGACGGAGGCTGGAGGGAGAGCGGAGGCTGGAGGGGAGAGCGGAGGCTGGAGGGGAGAGCGGAGGCTGGAGGGGAGAGGTGGAGGGGAGAGCAGAGGCTGGAGGGCAGAGCAGAGGCTGGAGGGCAGAGCAGAGGCTGGAGGGCAGAGCGGAGGCTGGAGGGCAGAGCGGAGGCTGAGGGCAGAGCGGAGGCTGGAGGGCAGAGCGGAGGCTGGAGGGAGAGCGGAGGCTGGAGGGGAGAGCGGAGGCTGGAGGGGAGAGCGGAGGCTGGAGGGCAGAGCGGAGGCTGGAGGCAGAGCGGAGGCTGGAGGGGAGAGCGAGGCTGGAGGGGAGAGCGGAGGCTGGAGGGCAGAGCGGAGGCTGGAGGCGGAGGCAGAGGCTGGAGGGCAGAGCGGAGGCTGGAGGGCAGAGCGGAGGCTGGAGGGAGAGCGGAGGCTGGAGGGGAGAGCGAGGCTGGAGGGCAGAGCGGAGGCTGGAGGGCAGAGCGAGGCTGGAGGGCAGACGAGGCTGGAGGGAGAGCAGCTGGAGGGCAGAGCGGAGGCTGGAGGGCAGAGCGAGGCTGGAGGGAGAGCGGAGGCTGGAGGCAGAGCGGAGGCTGGAGGCAGGAGGCTGGAGGGCAGAGCGGAGGCTGGAGGGCAGAGCGGAGGCTGGAGGGCAGAGCGGAGGCTGGAGGGAGAGCGGAGGCTGGAGGGAGACGGAGGCTGGAGGGAGGGAGAGGAGCTGAGGGAGAGCGAGGCTGGAGGGGAGAGCGGAGAGGCTGGAGGAGAGCTGAGGGGAGAGCGGAGGCTGGAGGGAGCGAGGCTGGAAGGCAGAGCGAGGCTGGAGGAGAGCGGAGGCTGGAGGAGAGCGGGAGGCGGAGGGAGGGAGGCTGGAGGGGAGAGCGGAGGCTGGAGGAGAGCAGGCTGGGGAGGAGAGGGGGCTGGAGGGAGAGGCTGGAGGGAGGCTGAGGGAGAGCGGAGGGGGAGGGGAGGCTGGAGGGAAGAGGCTGGAGGGAGAGGGAGGCTGGAGAGGAAAGCGAGGCTGGAGGGGAGAGCGGAGGCTGGAGGGAGAGCGAGGCTGGAGGGCAGAGCGGAGGCTGGAGGAAGGCTGGAGGGCAGAGCGGAGGCTGGAGGGAGAGCGGAGGCTGGAGGGCAGAGCGAGGCTGGAGGGAGAGCGAGGCTGAGAGGGAGAGGGAGGCTGGAGGGAGAGCGAGGCTGGAAGAGCGGAGGCTGGAGGGGAGAGGAGCTGGAGGGGCAGGCTGGAGGAGAGCGGAGGCTGGAGGGAGAGGGGAGGAGCGGAGGCTGGAGGGGGAGATGAGCGGAGGCTGGAGGGCAGAGCGGAGGCTGGGAGGGGAGAGCGGAGGCTGGAGGGGAGAGCGGAGGCTGGAGGGGAGAGCGGGAGGCTGGAGGGAGAGCGGAGGCTGGAAGGGGAGAGGGAGAGGCTGGATGAGGGGAGGCGAGGCTGGAGGGAGAGCGGAGGCTGAGGGAGAGCGGAGGCTGGAGGGAGACGGAGGCTGAGAGGCGAGCTGGAGGGCAGAGCGGAGGCTGGAGGGGAGGGCGAGGCTGGAGGGGAGAGCGGAGGCTGGAGGGAGAGGGAGGCTGGAGGAGAGGAGGCTGGAGGGAGAGAGGCTGGAGGGGAGAGCGGAGGCTGGAGGGAGAGCACTGGAGAGAGCTGGAGGGAGAGAGCTGAGGCAGAGCATGGAGGGGAGAGCGGAGGCTGGAGGGGAGAGCGAGGCTGAGAGGAGGCAGGAGCGGAGGCTGGAGGCAGAGAGGGTGGAGGGAGAGCGAGGCTGGAGGGGAGAGGAGGCTGGAGGGAGAGGCTGGAGGGGAGAGGCTGGAGGGGAGAGCGGAGGCTGGAGGGCAGAGGACTGGAGGGCAGAGGCTGGAGGGAGAGCGGAGGCTGGAGGGGAGAGCACAGGCTGGAGGGGAGAGCACAGGCTGGAGGGGAGAGCGGAGGCAGGAAAGGAGAGCGGAGGCTGGAGCGCAGAGGCGTAGCTGGCATGCTCCGGGCCCTGGGGCAAGATCAGCACCCAGGACCCCATGTGAGGACCGGGGGGGGGTGCTGTCAGACAGATGTGAGGGCCGGGGGGAGTGCAGACTCACCGCAGCCGGCGTGCGTGTGCTGTAGGAGAGGAGGGGCGGGCAGAGCTGCCGGACAGGAAGTTCCGTCCTCCCTCCTCTCCGGGCGCACGGCGGGCGGCTGGTGTCAGCACGGGGCCCCCCAGGGGGTGGAGGCAATGGGCCCCTCATGCCGAGTGGCACGATGCGCTAGGCCCCCCTGCCCACCCGCTAGCTACGGTACTGGCGGGCATGACACGGGCACAGGGGCACAGGCTCCGGAGCACTGTGTCAGCATGTGCTGACAGCAGCTGCTCCGGAGCGGGGGCACAGGGGCACAGGCTCCGGAGCACTGTGTCAGCATGTACTGACAGCAGCTGCTCCGGAGCGGGATGACAGCGGCGAGGGGTCGCAATGCCCGCTACGCGGGCAATGCTTCGCACGACGTGGTGACGTCACAGTGTGACATAGCCACGGCGTGCCGGGTCCGACACAAATGTGCCTACGGCAATTATATAGTAGATTAGTTTAGGGTCTAAAAATCTTGATGACAGGTTCTTTTCAGGTTTCAAGTCAGTTTTCAGGTTTCCATGAAAAGTGCCTAACAGCAGTCAATCTCATAACATAATTAACCATGTAGCTCCCTACGAATCCTCTATTGTACTATGCAGCCACACTGTTGAACCCCTGTACTAATATAATTATTGCATAGGTGGACCATTAGTTATGCGAAAAGGCAGATAATAGTTTTATTGATATGTGAGTTGGGAGGGTGATTAGAACTGCAGAGGACTACGTGTATCAGGCAAAACCCAACCCAAAATGTGAAGAAAGCTAAATAATTTTTTTACTTTCACCAGCAAATGTAGCACTAGTGAAGCTGCAGAAAATGGCCCCGATTCATCAAACAGTTTTTCCTAGACTTCTGGCATAAAATTGAAATGTAGAAAAAAATTTGGACAATTGATTGTTAATTTAATACAATTTTCCAACTTTTGGCATTTTTATGCCAGCCCTGATCAACTTTGTTAGATTTTTGAAAAATGGATGAAGCTTATGGGGAAAGTGTGTGGCTGAGCGTTGCCGTCAAATTGATAATTTACACCATAAAAGTGACAGAAATTAGGACAGTAATGTACTCCAGTCCCTGATTTTGGTGCACATGAGCTGAAGGATAGACTAAATTTTAATATAGACAAATTAATTGTCTGGTCTAGAATGAAAATCTGCAGTCACCCTACAAGTACAGTAGAGAAAAAAAAGTATTTAGTCAGCCACCAATTGTGCAAGTTCTCCCACTTAAAAATATGAGAGAGGTTTGTAATTGACATCATAGGTAGACCTCAACTATGAGAGACACAATGAGAAAGAAAATCCTGAAAATCACTTTGTTTGATTTGGAAAGATATTTTTTTCAAATTTTGGTGGAAAATAAGTATTTGATCACCTACAAATAAGCAATATTTCTGGCTCTCACAGATTTGTAACTTCTTTAAGAGGGTCCTCTGTCCTCCACTCATTACCTGTAGTACTGGCACCTGTTTGAACTTGTTATCAGTATAAAAGACACCTGTCCAAAACCTCAGTCAGACTCCAAACTTCACTATGGTGAAGACCAAAGAGTTGTCAAAGGACACCAGAAACAAAATTGTAGCCCTGCACAAGGCTGGTAAGACTGAATCTGCAATGGGCAAGCAGCTTGGTGTTAAGAAATCAACCGTGGGAGCAATAATTAGAAAATGGAAGACATACAAGACCATTGATAATCTCCATTGATCTGGGGATCCATGCAAGATCTCACCCCATCAAAATGATCCAAAGAACAATGGGGAAAAATCCCAGAACCACATGGGGGAACCTAGTGAATGACCTGCAGAGAGCTGGGACCAATGTTACACAGGCTACCATCAGTAACACACTACACCACCAGGGACTCCGATCTTGCAGTGCCAGATGTGTCCCCCTACTTAAGCTATTACATGTCCGGGCCCATCTGAAGTTTGCTAGAGAGCATTGGGATGATCCAGGAGAGTACTGGAAGAAAGTCTTATGGTCAGATGAAACCAAAGTAGAACTGTTTGGTAAAAACACAACACGTTGTGTTTAGAGAAGAAAGAATGCTGAGTTGCATCCAAACACCACCATACCTACTTTGAAGCATGGGGCGGCCACATCATGCTTTGAGGCTGTTTCTCTGCCAAAGGACCAGGATGACTGATCTGTGTACATGAAAGAAAGAATGGGGCCATGCATCGTGAGATATTGAGTGCAAACCCCCTTCGATCAGTAAGGCCATTGAAGATGAAACATGGCTAGGTCTTTCAGCATGATAATGATCCCAAGCACACCACTAGGGCAACTAAGGAGTCACTTCGTAAGAAGAATTTCAGGGTCCTGGAGTGGCCTAGTCAGTCTAAAGACCTAAACTCTATAGAAAACCTTTGGAGGGAGTTGAAAGTCTGTGTTGCCCAGCGATAGCCAAAAAACATCACTGCTCTAGAGAAGATCTGCATTGAGGAATGGCCCAACATACCAGTAACAGTGCGTTGCAACCTTGTGAAGACTTACAGAAAACGCTTGACGTCTGTCATTGCCAACAAAGGATATATAACAGTATTGAGATGAAGAATTTGTGATTGCAATCATTTTCAGGAAGAAACTGAGTATTATCTGACAGAATTGCCGGGGTGTCAATACTTTTGGCCACAACTGTATTAATACTCATTGCAGTGCACAGTGCGTAAGCTGTTAGAATTGCTGACTTTTCATTCTGGACTGGACAACCCTTTTAAGAGGAGGATGCCTATTAATAAATTCAGTGCATCTTACTCAAATGCCCCCTTCATTAAGTCTGGAATGCAAAATGCCACTCCTGATAGGTCTGTCCAATGTAATTGTTCTTTACACGGCCCTTGTCCCTTATGTTCTATGAACACTGAGGGCACTTGGAGTAATCAGATCATTTTAGAGATTGGCTTATTTGGGTTAATAGACAAATAATAAAAGATAAAGACACTGCGCTAAAATAGGAGACATTTTTAATTTATCAGTTAATTTTACATAGTTACAAAGTAACTAAAAGGAGCAGAAATGTTCCTGAATTGCATGGATGATACGTGGTCATTTTGCATCCTAGAAGCCCTTTATCAAGTTTCATTAATTTATATTCTCTTCATGATGAACAATCTGTTGTATGTTATTTGCCTGAACTGAATTTGATCGCAGGAGAGATTACAAAAAATATTTTCGTCCAAGAACTCCACTTTTTTGGCTTCAGTCATCATTATAAACTGGTTTAAGGAACCTTAAAAAGAAAAAAAAATAAGTTAGACATGGATCAGTAAAAAAAAAAAAATCACTATAGTACAATATGTAGCAAATAAGCATTATTGTTGCAAGAACTAAAAGAGAATCATTTTCTAACGTATATTATATAGTCATTAGTTCTTTATTTTGCTCCAGTCACTGTACTCCGCTATCTCCAGTATTGTCATAGACAATAAATGGAGCGGAGGTGCACATGTATTACCACCAGTCTATTCCAACACAGAAGTTCAGAATTATCAATGATCGAACCCCCATCTATCCTCAAGTTATCAACTATCCTGTGGATGGAAAAATAACAATAAAGGGAACCGGTCACATGCAAAAACTAAAGGTTTAATCTGCAGGTAAAATAGTGTTAAAATATTGCCTGGATGCCTTATTGGGTCAGTGGTTATAGGTAGAAAAGTTTATATCCTCATTGTAGCAACTGGCCTGATGCAGGAAGATGTTACAGTTTCAGCTCACACCCCAGCACTATGACTGACAGCCTACTCTGCATGTGTAGGGTGTATATTGCAGATCAGCAAATATGTGCGCAGAATAGGCAGGAAGGGATGTGGCTATGCCAACCCATGAAATGAAAGAAAATTAATAGTGGACTGGTTGGAGTAAACTTCTGGAAGGCGCACACGCCAGTTTGAAATATCACAATAATGATTAGGTGCGTTTATTGCACATTTTTTATGGAAAAAAAAATGAAAGGATGGTCTTGTCTCAGCCATACCTCCTAATCGTCCCGGATCCATCAGGACAGATCCGATTTTGAGCCTCTGTCCCACTGTCCCAGTCAGGAGGTTAAGTTTCCTCCATTGCAGTGAGAAGCAGCTAACACGCCCCCTCTAGATGCCAGCCATGGCCCCTAAACATTTTTGCTCTGTGTGTCATCATGACTACTGGATGCTCCATGTCCTGTCAGCATTTTCTGTTTTCCTCTTGTATGCATGCGCCACCTGGTGTTCACTCTCATCATCCAAATAGTGATGTACACCCCCTGCAATGTCAGCACCCTGCATTAATTGGCTGTGTGCAGTACAACCCCCCATTTAAGCCTGGGAATGTTTGGAAATGGAGAAAGAATGGAGAAGGCTGTCAGGACAGGATTATCTGTGTGCAAATTGTTTTATGTCATCATTATACAAAAAAAATGTACGGCAGCCCTGGCTCGACTATTTCTGTGTGATGGCTGCATGAGACAAATGGCATCTCTTGTGCCTTGAGAAATCAGAAAATGCCTATCACATGAAGAAATTAAATCCTATCTGTACGGAGCCATAATCTAGCATTACCTGTCTGTATCAGCTCGCCATCATGTGATGCTCCTGTCCGTTTTCCTCTCGAATTTGCCTAGTCAGGAAAAGTCTTAGGAGCTACTATGGAAGGCCCTGCTTTTGCTCATTCCAATCAGAAAATCAAAAACAGTGTATCAAATTGAAAATGATGTTCTTCGCCCCTCAGTTAGTCGACGTATGTTTCAGGAGCAAAGCAGCTGAGCATGATACCACACATGGCCTGGCACAAAAATGGCCAGCATGTATGGTACACTGTAAGAAGTCGTGCCCTGCCGTTATACAACAGTGATAATGTATTTCTGCAGACCAGTGTGGAGCTTGATCGTGTCCTGTAGTGTGATGGCAACTGCATCAAAGGGCGCTATATCATAACTATGGACCAGAGTCTGTGTTCATTTCACTGAGTCGGAGTTGGCTTAATGACTGCAAAACAAAACTGGGAGTTTGGAGTCTGAGTTGGTGTCCATTTTAGTGGATCAATACAGTGAACAGGGAACTGAGGATGGAGTCGGGGTTGGCTTACCGACTCAAAAGCCTTTTCTATAAAGTGAACAATACTGCAGGGTCAGGCACTAGTCTCAGCCGTCTTGCTGCGTTGTATGATAGGGCAGCCCATAGTGGGTGATGTCAGTACTAAACGGCACTAAAAAGCATCAACTAAATAGGAAAAAGCAAAAAAAAATGCAGCAAAAATGCCACAATCAGAATATTAATAATTAACAATCCTGGGCATCTGTTGAATGTCCCGTCACTTGTAAATGGGTGTGGCTTGGACGTGTTTAGGGGCGTGGCTCATATTTGCACGGTGCACACAGTGCGCCGCATCTTTTGTCCCTCTTTATGTTCTTCAAAAGTTGGAAGGTATGTCTCAACAAAGTGAATAAAATCCCTAAAGTCTTATGCTCACGTTGCTTAGTTGTTTCCTCGCAGATTTACATCTGCAGGATGGTAATTCTTGCAGCAGATTTCAGTCATACTAATTAGTGGGGGAAATTACACAACAAAAAATGCATGTACAAAAACGTGAGTGTTATAAGCAGCATTTTTACTGCCAACACATCACAAATTACAGCAGCATTTCCGGCTGCAAATCCTGAACATGTGCATATAGCTTTACATGGCGTGCACTCCTAATGAAGGGGAACAGTGAAGTACAATCTGCCAAATTCATTGAGATGACTACACACAATACCCGTCTTGGTGAATAGCCTTACTTTCTTTGCCCACACAGCATCTTTACTATTAAATGCATTCTTTATTTTTTTAGTATTAAAAAGTCACACAATTTGGTGTAAACCGCGTTTCCATAACCTTTTTCTTTGGTTTTAGAATCCCCTCGGCTCATTGATTAAACTGTAGTACTCGTCCCGGACTACAGTGTGCACCAAAAGGAAGAGCGCACACAAGGGCGACAGAGCTACTATTGACCAGAGAAGGGGGCAGGGGGGGGCAACACCTGCACCTACAGATTTGCCATAATTTATGCCACAAATTGGTAAATTATTGAGCAAATCCATGCCGGTTCATAGCTGAGCAGATTCCCCTCTATCATATGCTGCACACAGATATCATTATCAGATCTATTCTGCCTAAAATGCATTAACATTTTTACCAGTTAGAAGATATGACATAATCAGTATTATTTTGACTAGTCTACGTATATACAAGTTTATCCATCACAGCAAATATCAAACTATAACGTGACTAAGAAGAGACATCTATTTTACAAGTAAACATTTCTGACATTTTTTTTAGTTGGATACAGCAGATAGTAAGAAAACATATCCCTCCTCATCCCTGGGAACGGTACCATATACTCTAAACTCTGGCTCCCACAGCACTTTTATGTATGTTACAGACAAGGCCAGGGGCTGGCTGGAGCCTCCATCCCTGGGTGGCAGATTTGCCCTGCCGGCCCTGACTTGAGAAGTGGGGGGGGGGGGGGGGGGTGGGTGGGTGCTGTCAGGTCTGACTTAAGAAGCGGGGGGGGGGTGCTGTCAGGTCTGACTTGAGAAGCGGGGGGGGGGGGTGCTATCAGCCCTTACCTGATCAGAGACTTCCAGCGTCACAGAGCAACTCCCGCGGCCGGGCCGTCTCGCGTCATGTGCCGGCCGCAAAGCGACGCCCGCGGCCGGCCCGTTTCTGTAGGGGGCGGCCCTAGTTGTGGACTATACCACCAGCCCAGGGGGCACTTGCCCCCCTGCCACCTGGGCCAGCCCGCCCCTGGACAAGGCTGTGGAGTCAAAGTCAGGGACCATTTTGATGGAGTTGTTATACAATTGACCGACTCAGACTCCTAAAATATATAATAAATTGGGTACTGTAGCTCAATGAAGAATGTGCTGAATATTATTATGTTCTTCTAAATAGCTTGATTCTTTTATCATAAAAATAATTAAAGCCAGATGTTACCACTGTATTAAAATAAATGTATCATTTAAACATGAGGGAGTCCGATTCATGGGGTCGGAGGTTTGGCTTACTGACTCCATAGCCCTGGTTACAGAGTCTGAGGTTTAAGGATATTGAGTGATAAAATAGTATGATAATGAGCTACACCAGGGGATAAAAACACATGTTGTATGTTGAGAAGAGACAAAAGTATCAAAGCAACGATACCTTCATTGGCTAACTAGAGAAATCTAGAGCAGGGCAGGATGGTTTACAATGAAGAACAGAAAGAAAACTGCGTCATTTAGGAAGTTACCGCATACATATATACTTAACCAATGGATGGAGAATGTATAACTGATGGAGAATGTATAACTGGTGGAGAAACGTTGATTTTGATGGACCAATGGCTTTTTTTCAACCTGCATAAAGATATCTCCTGTTGGGTAGGTAATCCAGACCAATAACAGTGCTAAATATGCAAGGCAGGAGAAATGGAGATCTAAACACAGTTTGCTAAAGTACAAGTATGTGGCATGTGGACACCAAATGGAGTTTTTGCTGAAATATCTCTTTCATGTTGTGTTTTTCGCTTGGTTATTCATTTGTTATCTTGCCGGATGTATTGTACATGCAGATCTGCCCACAGAAGGGAAAGCGCTGTGCATGCGCTGAGCCAAACACAATGCGTGGTCACTGACAACAGCAAAGGTGCTGAAGAGATGTCAATCAAAACCATGTAGGTGGCACTAGGTGGGTATAATGCAGAGACTCAGAGTAAGGCTGGGTCCCACTTGCGAGAGACTTGCATCGCATCACCCGACACGGCCGCCTGCAGCCACATAGGTATGCATGCAGCTAACAAGCTCCTGTCCGGAGAGCCAGCGGTCGTGTCAGCTGATGTGAGATTCACGATAATCTCTCACAAAGGAGCCTAATAATCAGGAATCAGTCTGTCCTCCGTGCACCAGTGACTAGCAGACTCAATTACAGAGAGATTCCAAAGTTACATGATAGATTATCCATTTGCAGCCTGGAAGGTTTATCTGAAGTTGTCTTTTACTAGATCACTTTTCCTATCTATGATACTCACCACCACAACAGTGAATCCAAGAGATTTTAGATGCCTCATTTTTAAAGCCATCTTTCCAACTGGGTGAAGACTTCCCAAAGTAAAAGCATTAGCAGTGCAGCATAATACAGCAATCCTACAAGGACAGAAAACAGACACTGGTGAAGTCCTATGCACTCAAATGCCACAGTATAGAAAGTCCTGTACTGAGTCAGAACCAGCAGAAAGGGAACGAGCCCCGAAACAAACTTAAAATATGTAAAAAAAAAAGGTAAAACAAATGGAGAAACACATCTACATAGATTCATTGCTTAGAAATGTACCTGTAAACTTTATAGGAGTGGTTGTATAAATAGATATTAAAATAGATAAATGTCATGCATCTAACCTTATGTTGTCCATCATCCATTTTCGTTGGAATGCCAACAAATCTCACAAGCCACCACGCCGATCAGAGGTACGTCGGACGCCATATTGGGACACCCAAGGGATGGGTGTCGGGCAGTGGGCGGGCGTGTAGTGGCGATCACCATATTGAGAGGCCCAACACCCATACGCCCGCTGCCCGACACTGCCACATACCCACTCGCTAGTCAACACCCCCGCTTGCCTGCTGCCGAACACTTTCCCCTCCTTCCTCTGCCTGACACCCTCCTCCATCCACCATGCTAGGAATATCTGGGGCTCAGTGGCCTATGTCCAGAAGGAGATGGGGTGTGGGCACCCTCTGGTGGGTACAGAGGGTGGCACACCTCATCTGCTTCTGCACACAGGCTGCAGAACCTCAGAGTTTCCTAGTGCGGTAGGTGCAGATACACATACATGCGAATACACACACACGCACGCACATACGCCCGATTCTAAACACCCATACGCCGCTGCCCAACCTCGCCACATGTCCGCTTACTGGCCAACATCTTTGCTTGCCTGCTGCCCGACACCCCCACCTCCCCCACTGTGCTAGGAAAATCCGAGGTTCTGCGGCCTGTATCCAGAAGGAGATGAGCAGCGGAAGGATTCTGGTGTTTTTATAAAAACTATAGACCAAATTCAGTGGCAAGAAACCTTTAATTTAGCTTCTATTGCACAATTTATGGGTGAGTGCCCTTATTTTTCCTTCTCTGATGGATTTGGAAATATGGCTGCACACAAAGTCGAGAACAGAAAGGACAGCACGATTATGTAAGTAGATTTATTACTAGCTGTAGAACCCGGCCTTGCCCGGCCTTTAATAGTAAAGGGGGAGTAAGAAAGGTGGTGGGGTTAATGAAGGGTACCCTGGGCGGTGGAGTCATACAAATCCAGTGGGCAGGGTTATGAAGAGGGTGTTGCCCGGGTTTCAAAAAAAGCAGGGCTAACCAGAGGGGGCGGAGCCATATGTATACAGAGCATTATGAAGGGAACGGGGCTAACCAGAGGGGAAGAGACATATGCATAAGGCACATTATGAAGGGTGGGGCTGTGTGTGGACATACATACATACACTCAGCTTTATATATTAGATTACAGCACCATTAACAAGTGAAAAAGGTACATACATAGACAAGTACAAAAATTATGAACATTATAAGGCACACACAGGTACAGGACAATGCCCGTAATGGCTCACAGTCTACATAGGATGGATGAGCATACAGTAGGTGAGGGCAGTGCTGTTCGTTTGGCAGTTTAGTGGACTGAGGGCTACTGCAGGTTGCATGCAGGTAAGTAACATGAGACCATGTCACTGATTTTTCAGAGGAGACAGAATGTGGATGGCTTTGTATTTCATGGTTAGGGTTTTGAACTGTAGTTTTTGGACAATGGGAAGCCAGTGAACGGATTGCCAGAGAGGAGAGGCCAGGGAATAGTGAGGGGATTAGCCGGGCAGCAAAGTTTAGGATAGATTGTACGGGTGTGGAGTGTTAGAAGGGAGGCCACAGGGCAGGAGGTTGTTGTAGTCAAGGCAGGAGATGATGGGGGCATGCGCTAGTGTGTTTGCAGATTCTTGATTAGGGAATGTACGAATCTGGGAAATATTTTTGAGATGGAGTCGGCAGGAGGTGGAAAAGGCTCGAACGAGAGAACAAAGTCGAGGGTTACCCTAACGCAGCAGGCATGTGGAATAGGGGAAAGTGAGCAGTCATTTACTGTGACGGTTTGCTCTGTTGAAGTGGTAGAATGAGGAGGAGGAAAGATGATGAATTCAACTTTGTCCATAATCAGTTTTAGAAATTAAGCAGAGAAAAAGGATGAAATAGCGGACATTGTTATATTTTGGTTAGTAAGGCGGTTATATCAGGTCAATAGAGGTAGATCTGTGTGCCATTAGCACATATTTGATACTGAAAGCTGTGGTAGTCTATGAGCTGTCCCAGGCCAAATGTGTAGATGGAGAAAAGTAGGGGTGCTAGAACTCAATGTTGGGGAACACCAACAGATAAGGGATGAGTTGAGGAGGTGGTGTGGAACAGGGAGATGCTGAATGTCCAGTCTGTTAAGTATGAAGAGTTTCAAGATAGGACCAAGTCTGTGATACCAAGACATGAGAAAGTCTGTAGCAAAAGTGAATGGTCCAGTGTCAAAGGCAGAAGACAGGTCCAAGAGGAGGCGGACAGAGTAGTGTTGCTGGGCTTTGGCAGTTAGTAGGTCATTGGTTAGTTTAGTTAGGGCAGATTCAGATGAATGATGCCGTCGGAAGGCAGATTATAACTGGTCAAAGAGGAAGCAGGAGGAGAGGCAGGAGGTCAGTTCAAAATAGATAAGTTGTTCCAGTGTTTTCAGGCACAAGGGAGAATTGATATGGGGCGAGAGCTAGACACTAGCTAGATAATGCATGTATGCTTCTCTCTCTCCTCTCTCTCTCAAGTTCAGTGGGGTCCTGTCACCCCCAATGATAAGCTGGGAACTCCTTTGGCAGCAACCAGAAATAAGGCGATGCACTTGAAGAACTCACAAGCTCTATACATTACTTAATGACCGTTGCTGAGCATCACACTTTTAAATGAATGTGCTGCAGTATTTTGAGTGCTGTGTATTCTGTTGTCAAGCCATGTGATATACTTTCTAAGAACAAACAGCACATCATAGTGCTTGCCAGCTAAAGGGATGGCATTTTATCGGCAGGATGGAGGCAGAGAGGAGAGTGAAGTGTGATCACAGGGCATCGATGGTTGCTGTCTTGACTCACTTACTGCCAGTGATGCCCGAGTGACGTCGCTGCTAGTAAACGATCATTTGTGCTGTGCAGTAGGATGCTGAAGCATCTCTCTGCATAATATAAGCGATCGCACTCTGCAGTGTTCAGGCGCTTTAAGGGGCCATGTAAAATAAAGGAAAAGTTTAAAAAAGTTATAAAAAATATGAAAAAATAACAAAAAAATAAAACTTCAAATCACCTCCTATTGCCCCATTGAAAGTAAAACTACCGTATATACTCGTGTATAAGCCGACTCGTGTATAAGCCGACCCCCCTACTTTTCCCCCAAAACCTGGGAAAACCTATTGACTCGTGTATAAGCCGAGGGTGGACCCCAGCACAGGTATACAGCCCCCAGCAGTGTGGTATACAGCAGCCCCAGAGGTATATACAGCAGCCCCAGTGGTATATACAGCAGCAGCCCCAGTGGTTAGTATACAGCAGCCCCAGAGGTGTATACAGCAGCCCCAGTGGTAGTATACAGCAGCCCCAGAGGTATATACAGCCCCAGTGGTACTATACAGCAGCCCCAGTGGTAGTATACAGCAACCCCAGTGGTAGTATACAGCAGCCCCAGTGGTAGTATACAGCAGCCCCAGAGGTAGTATACAGCAGCCCCAGAGGTAGTATACAGCAGCCCCAGAGGTGTATATAGCAGACCCAGAGGTAGTATACAGCAGCCCCAGAGGTACTATACAGCAGCCCCAGTGGTAGTATACAGCAACCCCAGTGGTAGTATACAGCAGCCCCAGTGGTAGTATACAGCAGCCTCAGAGGTAGTATACAGCAGCCCCAGAGGTATATACAGCAGCCCTTAGGTAGTATACAGCAGCCCCAGTGGTGTATACAGCAGCAGCCCCAGGGCTGTATACAGCAGCAGCCCCAGGGGTGAATACAGCAGCAGCCCCAGGGGTGTATACAGCAGCAGCCCCAGGGCTGTATACAGCAGCAGCCCCCGGAGGTATACAGGCCCCCCCATCATGATCCAGGGCCCCCCCCCCCCCTTGCGCGGCAAACCTGTAAAGTAAAATCATACTTATCCCTGTCCTGTCGCGCTGTCCCGCCGCTTGCCGACATCACGATCCCGGGCTTCATTCCGCGTCTTCCGGCTTCCTGTGGTCGCGGGCAATGACGTCATTGCCCGCAACCACAGGAAGGCGGAAGACGCGGAATGAAGCCCGGGATCGTGATGTCGGCAAGCGGCGGGACAGCGCGACAGGACAGGGATAAGTATGATTTTACTTTACAGGTTTGCCGCGCATGGGGGGGCCCTGGATCATGATGGGGGGGCCTGTATACCTCCGGGGGCTGCTGCTGTATACTGTATACTCGCGTATAATCCGAGGGGGGACTTTTCAGCCCAAATTTTGGGCTGAAAAACTCGGCTTATACGCGAGTATATACGGTATTTAAAAAAAAAATAAAATAAAAATACACACACATGGTTTTGCTGCGTTCAGTTTGCCCGATCTATCAACATATAAAATAAATTAATCAGATCTGTAAACTGCATAACGGAAAAAAAAGTCTAAACGACAAAATTACATTGTTTTGGTCGCTGCAACATTGCAATAAAATGCAATAACGGGCGATCAAAACAGCACATCTACCCAGAAATGGTATAATAACAAACATCAGCTCAAGACGCAAAAAGTAAGCCTTCACACGGCCTCAGATGCAAAGAAAAAATGAGAACGCTACAGGCCGCGGATAATGGGTCAAAAGTGCAATTTTTCTTCTTGAAAAACATCTGTAATTTTTTCACCACTAAGATAAAAAAGAGAATTTTGTTTACTTACCGTAAATTCTTTTTTCTTTAGTCCGTAAATCTGGGAGACCCTGACATTGGGTGTTATATGCTGCCCCCTGGAGGTCACACCAAATATAGAAGAGATTTACTCCTCCTTCTCCCCTGCAGCATATACGCCCTCTACAGGAATACTGTCAGTTTGGTATATGAGCAGTAGGAGGAAAACATTGCACTGCAAACCAAATTCCCGGCCAACGGGCCGAACAGGAAGATATAAGGCCAGAACCATGGCCAACAGTAAGATTATGTGCTGAAAAGAGCCACAGGTACGCCCGAAGGGCAAAATTAAAGGGGAGGGTGCTGGGTCTCCCAGATTTACGGACTAAAGAAAAAAGAATTTACGGTAAGTAAACAAAATTCTCTTTTTTCTTGTCGTCCAAATCTGGGAGACCCTGACATTGGGACGTCCAAAAGCAGTCCCTGGGTGGGAAAAAAACCACTGCACCCTGAAAGGCAACTCAGACATTTACAGGTGGGCAACAGCCGCCTGGAGAACGCGTCTGCCCAGACCTGCATCCGCTGAGGCATGAACATGTACCTGGTAATGCTTTGAGAATGTGTGGAGGCTCGACCAAGTGGCAGCCTGACACACCTGTTGGGCCGAGGCTTGGTGCCGCAAAGCCCAGGAGGCGCCCACGGCCCTGGTGGAATGCGCCTTGAGACCCGTTGGGGGAGACGTGTGCGAGGCCGCATAGGCCTCCAAGATAGCCGACCTGATCCAACGGGCAATCGTGGCCTTGGAAGCGGAAGAGCCCTTGCCGCGTCCGGTCGTGAGAATGAACAGGGAATCCGTCCGCCGGAGAGGAGCTGTGCGAGACAAGTACACCCTCAGGGCCCTGACCAAGTCCAGAGTGTGGAGGGCCTTTTCCACCTTGTGGACTGGGTTTGGGCAAAAGGACGGAAGAGAGATATCCTGATTGAGGTGGAATGGAGAGACCACCTTCGGTAGAAAAGAGGGAACGGGGCGCAGGACCACCTTGTCCTGATGCACCACCAAGAATGGAGGCTTGCATGACAATGCCGCTAAATCCGACACCCGCCGGAGCGAGGTGATAGCCACCAAGAATGCCACCTTTTGTGACAAGGTGGACAAAGAGATACCTGAGAGAGGTTCAAACGGAGGTTTCTGAAGAGCCGAGAGAACCAAATTAAGATCCCAAGGATCTAGAGGACGCTTGTAAGGAGGGACAATATGGGCCACCCCTTGCATAAATGTGCGAACCTGTGGGAGCCTCGCCAGCCTTTTGGAATAAAGTACGGAGAGAGCCGACACCTGTCCTTTCAGGGAACTCAAGGCAAGGCCAGAGTCTAGCCCTGACTGGAGAAACAAAAGTAATGTCGGCAAGGAGAAAGGCCACGGAGAATGGCCCTTAGTAAAGCACCAGGAGAGAAAAATTCTCCACGTCCGGTGATAAATCTTTTGCGAGGCAGGCTTACGCGCTTGCGTCATAGTGTCCTGAACTTCCCGGGGAAGACCCGATTGTGTCAGGACCCAGGATTCAAGGGCCAAGCAGTCAACCTGAGCGCCGCAGAATTGTGGCGGAAGAATGGACCTTGAGAGAGAAGGTCTGGACGATCTGGCAGACCCCAAGGTTCGCCGCCGGCGAGGCGGATTAGTTCCGGAAACCAGGCTCTCCTGGGCCAATTGGGTGCGATTAGAATCACCCGGTGACATTCCGCCCGAATCTTGCGGAGCACTCGAGGCAACAGAGCCAGCGGTGGAAACACGTATGGCAGGCGAAACTGAGACCAGTCCTGGACCAGAGCATCCGCCGCCAACGCCCTGTGGTCGTGAGCCCTGGCTATGAACACCGGAACTTTGTTGTTGAGGAAAGACGCCATCAAGTCGACATCCGGAGTCCCCCACCGCCTGCAAATGGCTTGGAACACGTCTGGGTTGAGAGACCATTCGCCCGGGTCCATACCCTGACGGCTGAGATAGTCTGCTTCCCAATTGTCCACCCCCGGGATGTGGACCGCGGAGATGGCGGAGCCTGTGGCCTCCGCCCAGCACAGGATCTTTTGAACCTCCAGCATCGCTAAGGTGCTGCGAGTGCCTCCTTGATGATTTATGTACGCGACGGCCGTCGCGTTGTCCGACTGGATCCTCACTTGGCGGCCGCATAAGAGCGGCTGAAACTCTAGGAGAGCCAGGTACGCTGCCCTGATCTCCAGAATGTTGATGGGAAGGGAGGACTCCAATGGAGACCAAGTACCCTGGGCCCTGTGGTGAAGAAACACCGCTCCCCAGCCCGAGAGACTGGCGTCCGTAGTGACCACCGCCCAAACAGGTGGGAGAAAGGAGCGACCCTGAGACAGGGACTGATCTGTCAGCCACCACTGGAGAGATTCCCTTGTTTCGGGGACAGGGAAATCTTGAGATCCAGGGTCCTCGGATTCTTGTCCCAGACCCGAAGGATCTCCAGCTGAAGGGGACGCAGATGGAGTTGTGCAAATGGTACTGCTTCGATTGAAGCTACCATCTTTCCCAGGATCTGCATCAGATGCCTGATGGAGAACAAGCGAGGTGGGAGGATGGAGCGGACACCTGCTTGGAGAGAGATTACCTTCTCGAGAGGCAGAAGTACCAGCGCAGCACGAGTGTCGAACAGCATGCCCAGATACACCAGGCTCTGGGTGGGCACGAGAACCGACTTCGGGAGGTTGACAATCCAGCCGAACCTCCGGAGAGTCGACAAAGTCGCAGACACTGCTTGCTGGCATTCCTGCTGTGAGGGAGCCTTGACCAGGAGGTCGTCCAAGTAAGGGATGACCAACAGACCTTGTGAGTGTAGTAACGCGACTACGGCGGCCATCACCTTGGTGAATACTCGTGGAGCGGTGGCCAAGCCGAAGGGGAGAGCCACGAACTGGAAATGGTCGTCTCCAATCGCAAAGCGCAGGAACCGTTGGTGAGCTGGGGCGATTGGGATGTGTAGATATGCATCCTTTATGTCTATGGATGCCAAGAATTCCCTTGAGACATTGAGGCTATCACAGAACGAAGCGATTCCATGCGAAAATGCCTCACTTTGACGTGATTGTTGAGGAGTTTCAGGTCCAGTACAGGGCGGACGGACCCGTCCTTCTTGGGCACAATAAAGAGATTTGAATAAAATCCCTGAAACCGGTCCCCGGGTGGCACCTGGACAATGACTCCTTCCCGCTTCAGAGCTTCCAGCGCTTGGTAAAACGCGTGGATCTTTGCGGGAGGGGGAGACGTCATGAAGAATCGGCTTGGGGGAACTGAGTTCAGTTCTATGAAGTAGCCGTGAGAGATAATATCTCGCACCCATTGATCTAGAACGTCGGAGAGCCAAACGTCCCGAAAGAGGGACAATCTGCCCCCGACTCTGGGTGCGGAGCCGGAGCCATGCGAGTCATGCAGAGGCAGTCTTGGACGGCTTCTGACTAGAGGATTTTTGTTGGCGAGAGCGCCAGGCAGACCCCTGGCCTCGGGAGGACTGGGTCTTGTCGGAACGAAACGGTCTGTTGGTCGAGGATCTGGAAGACCAGCCAGGGGAACGAAAGGAGCGAAAGGAACGGAACCTGGCAGACTTTTGCTGCGCCGGTTTTCCGCCTTTTTGTTGGGGCAGAAGAGTACTTTTGCCTCCTGTTGTGTCTTTAATAAGTTCGTCAAGACGTTCCCCGAAAAGACGATCCCCGGTACAGGGAATCCCTGTGAGATGCTTCTTGGAAGAGGCATCACCTTTCCACTCCCGGAGCCAGAGAATTCTCCGAATGGCGAGGGAATTGGCGGCAGCCACTGCGGAACGCCCGGCTGAGTCCAGCACGGCGTTAAGAGCATATTTCGAGATCATTGCCATTTGGTCTAGAAAGGGAGACACCTCAGGAACTGTATGGCGCGTTTTGGCGTAGACCACGTCTGTGAACTCAGAGAGTGCCTTAAGAGACCAAGCTGCTGCGAAGGCGGGAGGAAACGCAGCGCCGACCGCGTCATAGATAGACTTGGTCAACAGTTCAACCTGACGGTCTGCCGAGTCTTTTAAAGACGAGCTGTCGGCAATGGAGATTGTGGTTCTAGTAGCCAATCTGGCTACAGCCGGGTCTACCTTAGGAGGTTGAGACCAGCCCGATAGTACTGCCGGGGCAAACGGATACTTGGGATCCGTGGACTTTGGTATAAAACGTTTGGCCGGAAAAGCCCTAGGCTTTTGCACCGTGTCTGAAAAGTCAGGGTGATCGGAGAAGATGTTGGCAGGTCTTTTCGGATCCCTGAGTGAGACTTTGGCTCGCTGCTCAGACTGAGTGTCGGGAGCAGGAATATTTAAAATGTCATTAATAATGGAGACAATATTGTCGGCCAGAACGTCCCCTTCCGGGACAGAGTCCGAGGCCGCCTCTGAATCAGAGGAAGAGTCCTGTTCCTCACCCTCCTCCAGAGGAGCCCGAGATTGAGATCTGGGCGAGGAGGGGGAAGGGTCTCGGCGTTGCCTTTTGGAGCTGGGCTCCCCAAGGGACGGAGAGAGTCCGTGACGCCCAGGAATAAGAGACGGACCCGGGGCCGAGGAGGAACCCTCCATGTCCTGGTCCGGACTCTGGTTAATGGCCTGAATAATGGACTTAGTCATGGAGGCTACGGATTGCGACATAGCTCGTGACACAGCCAGGGCCACTGAATCAGACAATGACTGAGATAAGACGTCAGTCCATTGAGGGGCCGGTGTTAACACCGGGGGCCCAGAGGCCTGATCCCCAGAGGGGGCAGGGACATCCACCTGGGGCCGGGTGCCAGGGAGATCAGGCGACCCATGCTGCTCACAGGTCGTGCAGAGGGGATTGACACTCTGCGCAGGCAATGTGACTTTGCACACTGTACAAGTTGCATACAACTTTGCAGCCTTATGGGCCTTACCCTTGCTCTTTGCAGAAGACATAGTCTGACCCAGTCCTGTGTACAAACTACCAAAAAGACAGAATAAGCAGCAGGGATATGCCACAGAGGAGAATCCACACCAATGGTGTGGCTTACCGCACTTTCAAGTCCTGATCCCAAGTCTGAGTCTCCCAGCAGCTCTCCCAGCAGCACGTGTGAATCTGCAGCAAATGAGGCCAAAATGGCCCCCACAGAGAGAGAGGGGGGAGTCAGAGAGGGAAGGGCCTGTAAAAACGCGGGCTCTGTGGCCCCATTGTGTACACAGGAGGGGGAGGGCGAGCCCAGTGAGTGGGAGAGGCCAGAGACCAAGCCCTGAGCTCCCAGGGCTATTCAGAGCAAATCCCCGCCCCCCGCTGCTGATAGACAAGCAGGGGGCGGAATCGCGGCCTAGGCCTCCGGCGAAGCCGGGGACTAAATTTGAGGCCGCGGCCGGCCTGCGTGAGGGGTCCGGCGCGGAAGTCCCGCGAAAACGCCCGCGGATGCGGGAAAACGGAGCCCCATGCCCTGAGTCCTATGTCCCGTCCCCCTGCTGTGCTAAGACAGGCAGGGAGGGACTGCTGGAGGACTTACAGCCCGGCTAGGGCCTGTTGCAGGGATACTACAGCAGGTCCTTCTGGATCCTGCTGTGGATGCAGGGGGCCCCCAGTGCACAGCACATACCTGGATCCCCGGAGGGGGAGAAGATAGGGGGCCAGCTCGGTACCTTGTGGTGGAGCATGCATCCTTCACCTGTGACCACCGGGAGTTGAACTCCGTCACAGGGGCCACACAGTGACTGTGTATTGGCCAGGGGCACAGAGAACTGTGAACCCCTCAGTCGGCTCCCACCTCACCAGAGGCTCTTTGAAAGAGTATGGTGAGGGAGCACGGCATATGGGGCCGAAGGCCCATGCCGGGGGACCCCGATGGTCCCCTAAACTTCATCTGTAGCTAGGAGCTTCAGTGTGGAGATGTGCCTCCAACAACACCAAATAACAAACTGACAGTATTCCTGTAGAGGGCGTATATGCTGCAGGGGAGAAGGAGGAGTAAATCTCTTCTATATTTGGTGTGACCTCCAGGGGGCAGCATATAACACCCAATGTCAGGGTCTCCCAGATTTGGACGACAAGAAAAGTAAATGTATACATGTTTGTGCACAAGACTGAATGCGGTGTACTGGGGAGCGCTAAAACAAATAGCATATTGGAAAAATTATGTACCAAACTAGGGGATTGTTACTGCTCACAGCTGCTGCCCCACCGCTCTCCCATAAGGGAGATAGGATAGTATGTGCACAGGGATGAAAGCAGTGTAATGTGGGGGCGCTAAAACAAGTAGCAATTTGCAAAATTTATGTACCAACCTATTTTATTAAAATTATAGCTGCTCTCATACGCCACTACGTGTTACGATAGTAATAGGTGATCCACCTGATGAAGATAGCAGAGGCTATCGTAACACGTAGTGGCGTATGAAAGCAGCTATAATTTTAATAAAATAGGTTGGTACATAAATTTTGCGAATTGCTACTTGTTTTAGCACTCCCCATTACACCGCTTTCATCCCTGTGCACAATGTATACATGTTTGGTATCTACAAATTCGTACCGACCAGAGGCATCACACCATCATGTCAGTTTTACCATATAGTGATAATGGAGAATAAAAAAAAACAAAACACAATTGTGTAATTGCACATTTTTTTTTTCAATGTCACCGCACTTGGAAGGTTTTTCCTGTTTTCTAGTACAGGGGTCCCCAACCACCGGTCCGCGGACCGGGCCGTCGGGGTCTTTGTGCCGGTCCGCGGCGAGCCGCCGGCTTCCCCGCCCCCTGTGTGTTCACGCCCACCGCGCCCCTCACCTCCTGAACTACATGCCGCTCTGAGCTGAGGGCTCTGCCTCAGCTGAGTGCATAGATGTATGAGGGGAGCTAGCGGCCAATCAGCAGCAGCCATGCTCTGCCGCACTGTTATTTGCCGACGGCTTCTCTCGTACACTCGTACAGCAGCAGCTGAGGCAGAGACGTGGCCGGAGTTTCATATCTCGCGCTATTTCCAAGCGCATCAGTGACGTGTGCATCACGTGATGCGCTTGGAAATAGTGTGAGATATGAAGAAAACTTCAGCCATGTCTCTTCCTAAGCTGCTGCTGTACAAGAGAAGCCGGCAGGAGCGGTGAGCAGCAGCAGAACAGCATCTGTGTGTGTTTCAGGGGCAATGTGTGTGTGTGGGGGGTTGATTGTACTGGGGGCAGTATGTGTGTGTGTTTAGGGGTAATATATGTGTGGGGCATTCAGGGGTTAGAGTAGGTTATACAAGGGGCAATGTATGTGTGTGGGGGGGTTATACAAGGGGCAATGTCTGTGTGTGGGGGGGTTATACAAGGGGCGGCAATGTCTGTGTGTGTGTGGGGTGTATTGTACTGGGGGCAGTATGTCTTTGTGTGTAGGGACAATATGTGTGTGGGGCATTCAGGGGTCAGTGGGGGTTATACAAGGGGCAATGTGTGTGTGTGTGTGTGGGGGGGGGTGTATTGTACTGGGGGCAGTATGTCTGTGTGTGTAGGGGCAATATGTGTGTGAGGCATTCAGGGGTCAGTGGGGGTTATACAAGGGGCAATGTCTGTGTGTGTGGGGGTTATACAAGGGGCAATGTCTGTGCATGGGGGGGTTATACAAGGGGCAATGTGTGTGTGTGGGGAGAATTCATGCTATATGGAGGGATACGACGCTCCTTATATTATATGGAAGGATATGAGGTTGCATTATACTTTATGGAGGGATGTGACGCTGCATTGTACTATATGGAGAGCTGTGAGGCTGCATTATACAATGTGGAGGGCTGTGACGCTGCATTGTACTATATGGAGAGCTGTGAGGCTGCATTATATGATGTGGAGGGCTGTGACGCTGCATTATACTACGGTATATGAAAATAAGATGTAGCACATCTTTAAGGAAACAGGGTAGTAAACTCTACCCCTTCTCCATAGCCCCGCCCCATAAGTTCAAAGACCCGCCCCACCGGACCACGGAAGAACGGTCTTGCATGAAGCCGGTCCCCGGTGTAAAAAAGTTGGGGACCCCTGTTCTAGTACACTATATAGCAAAATAAACAATGTCAGTCAAAAGTACAACTTTTCCTGCAAAAACCAAGCCCTTATATATCTATATTGTTGGAAAAGTAATAAAGTTATGGCTCTTGGAAGAAGGGGAGGAAAAACGGAATAAAAATGTTGTGGCGTAAAGGGGTTAAACTGCATTTTTTTAATCATTATGAATATCTGTGTAGGGTGTAAAAGGGAACATTTGTTTTAGACATTGCTGGGGGTCCTCATCATCTGATGTCTTTTAGTCACTGAATTTTTTTAAAGGAAAAATGCCCTTTTCCTTAACGACTTGTAACAATATGAATGTAACCAAAGACAATCTTGGAATCTTGTTAAAAATGTCCAGCGCCTTCTAGTCCAGATGCAAGTTCCTTTGATGGAGGAGAATGCAGACACCGCATCTTCTCCGATCAGGGAGAGACCTGCTCTAACTCCTCCTGCCCCACACCGCATGGTGAAGAACATTTCAGGTCATGATCAGTCCCAGGACTGGCAGGAAGGTAGTGTATACGTAGTGTGTGTTTGAGAATGACGCTGAGCTGGGTGTTCTCATGCTGTAGCCGAGTCAAGTTTGTGCATTAATGATGTAGCTAAACGTGGAGTAGCTGGGCTGTGTATACATGGTGATGTACAGTCATGTCTGAAAGTGTTGGCACCTTTACAAATGATAAAGAAAATAAAGTATTTCTCCCAGGAAATTATTGCAATTATTCGTTTTATTAGACATTTGTTTTTTGTTTTTTTTTTAGTTGTTCAAATTCCGAAAAAGTTATTAAAGAAAAGAGGCAAATAGGACATAATTTCACACAAAACTCTAGAAATGGGCCAGGTAAAATTGTTGGTGCCTGAACTTAATATCCAAACCCTGTGGAATAAATAACTGCAATCAATGGCTTCCTATGACCATCATCAGCTTCTTACACCTCTCACCTGGGATTTCAGACTCTTGTTTTGTGAACTGCTCCAGGTCTCTCTTATATGAAGGCACCTTCTTTTTAAGATCTCTCCACAGGTGATCAATGGGATTTAGATCTGGACTCACTGCTGTCACTTTAGAACTCTCCAGCACTTTGTTTGCATCCATTCTGCGGCTTCTTGAAGTTTGTTTGGGGTCACTGTCCTGCTGTTAGACCCACGACCCAATACGTAAGCCCAGCAGTCTGACCCTGGGTACAATATTAGAACCCAAAATCTTTTGGAAATCTTCAGATTTCATGATGACTTGAACACAGTAAAGGCCCCCTAGTGCTAGAGGCAGCAAAACAACCCCAAAATATCTTTGAACCTCCACCATATTTGACTGTAGGTCCTGTGTTCATTTCTTTTTAGGCCTTATTCCATTTTCCCTAAACAGTAGAATGATGTGCTTTACAGCTGTATATTGGTCTCATCTATCCACAAGAATTATTTTGCATTACTCACATACATTTTGGCAAACTGCAGTCTATCTTTTTATGTTTCTGTGCCAGCAGTGGGGTCCTTCTGGGTCTCCTCCATAAGGTTTCATTTCATTCAAATGTCGACTGATAGTTCGCGCTGACACTGAAGCACCCGGAGTCTGCAGGATGGCGTGAATTTCTATGGAACTTGATTGCCGCTTCTTATCTACCATCTGGTCTATCCAGTGTTATAACCTTTCATCAATTTTTCTATGCCATCCACATCTAGGGAGATTAGCTACAGTGCCATGTGTTGTAAACTTCTTGATTATGTTGTGCGCCATGGACAAAGGAACAGAAAGATCTCTGGAGACAAATTTGTAATCTTGAGATTGTTGATATTTTCCACAATTTTGGTTCTAAAGTCCTTAGACAGCTCTCTCATTTTGCTGTTCTCCATGCTTCTTGTGGCGCACACACACACAATGCAAAGATTGAGTCAACTTCTCCTTTTCATCTGGTTTCAGGTGTGATTTTCATATTTTCCATACTAGTTACTTGCCACAGATAAGTTTAAACGAATGTCCCATGTGTGAAACAAAGTTGTTTACCCATAGTTTAAGAAATTTACAAACAATTGTGTCTTCTTTAAACCACTATGGAAGTTTTAATTATTAGGAAATAGGTTTTTCTGTTGTCAAAAGCGTGGGGCCTCATTGTAACGCGCATCTTAAGGTACCGTCACACGCGGCAATTTTGCTAGCAATTTCACTGGCAATTGGCTGGTTTCAGTGAAATCATGCACATTGTTCTATGTTGCGGCTGTGTACAAATGGAACAATGTGTCCATGATTTCACTGCAACCAGCAAATTGCCAGTGAAATTGCTAGCAAAATTGCTGCGTGTGACGATACCTTTAAGTCCTAGAGACCTGGTATCCAACATGTGTAAATACTTTATTTTATTCATTCATCTATACTGATGTTTTGGGTGCAAAGATAGGGAAGATAACACAAATGCCATATCAACAGTACGTTCTTACCTGGTTATGTTTGCTGAACAATTCCCTTTTGGCACCAGCTTGTTCTGTTCTCTATCCAAAGTGAGCACAAAGTCTGCCAGAAAACAATTGAGAGATTAACGGTGATTAAGGACAAAAATAACCTATTAAATGGGTTTTCCCACAAACAAAGGTAATGTGAAAGTTCATTTTAATCAAAAGATGTTAGAATAATCATAAATAACACAATTTGATGAGTTTAACTAAATGTTCCTGTGCTGAGATACTCTTATATATGTGTCCCTGCTATGTACTGTATAATGGATGTATCTGACTGTACAGGGACCCAGGAGATGTGGTATGATCAGATCATGTCCCTGTAAGGTCAGACACAGCCATTACACAGTACATAGCAGGGACACATATATAAGATTATCTCAGCACAGGAGATGTGGTATGATCAGACCATGTCCCTGTAGGGTCAGACACATCTATTACACTGTACATAGCAGGGGCACATATATAAGATTATCTCAGCACAGGAGATGTAATATGATCAGGCATGTCCCTGTACCGGTCAGACACAGCCATTACACAGTACATAGCAGGGACACATATATAAGATTATCTCAGCACAGGAGATGTGGTATGATCACATCATGTCCCTGTATGGTCAGACACATCCATTATCTATTGATTACAATTAATTGTAAATTACCTTTATTCATGGGAGAATCCCCTTAACTAACCACCATGAGAACATAGGATAGACAAGATGCTGACTGCTTGGGATCCTACCACAGAGACTCCAGAGGTCAGTCTTTAGGTTTGGTGAGAATCCTTCCCCCCACCATCATAATGGTCCTGTACAGATGTGATAAGTTCAGTTGAGCCACCCCTCCAGCACTGATTACACTATGCAGATATTAGCTTTGTGCCCTGGATATTGAGCTACTTGTGGGGTTTTATAGATTGAAAAATAGTTAAAATTGTTGTGTAGTTTTTAATATTCTTAAACTATCATGATGGGAATCTGTAAACACATTTTTGCTAAGGAATCTAACTAAGAGCAGCATGATGTTTGATTCTAGTGATGTGTCACTGAATTGTTGGTGGAGTTTTAATAGAATCCCTGTTTTCTCTGCTTTATATGTAGCCGTGGTCAGAATGCTAAATTATGTATAAACCCACCCCCACCCTGATTAATACATTCCTGTTTACACTGTGGATTGTCAACAAGCTGTCAATCAGTGGTGCAGGTTACACATAGCAGCTGGCCTAGCATGCATGAAACACCTAGTCCTGTAGTGATAATCTCCTGTTAATAACACACTGATTGCATTGAAATTACTGCAAGCCGCTGAGCAAGTGACACATCTCCAGAATGAGGCTCTCTTCCTCTGAAGCATGCTGCTCTCACATTAAATATCAAACACCTGATGACAGATTCCCTCAAAATTTGGCTGTTTGAAAGTGATGATGTATTTGCATTTTTATGAATTTAAAGGAGAATATCACACATACAGTATTATAAAAACACGAGAGCTTAACTGGTATACTGGAGCTAGTGTGTTATTTCCAATTGAGAATATGGTTGTAAACCTTTTTAATTAAATCACTCACTAATTATTCTGTACTTACCCATAAAGTAGCTGCTGGGAAACTGCATGTTTTCTTGGTACAATGCTGGGTCTTTAAAATAGCTCTTCAGAACAGTGTGACACATGAGGACTGAATGACTATGGTTGGCCTCCACCGTCTCCAAGTCATCTATAGAATATGGACATATACCCGACTCCAGTAACAAACACAGTTTAATATGCCTCAGAAAAGATTTCTCAGTATGGTCCAGAGTGCCTGAGGATAAAAGGGACAAAGTGTTCAGTTAAAGGATTGCTTCAATCCATTAGACATATTAACAGAGCGTAGACTAAAGCAATCACACAATGCACAAGTACGCTGCAAGTTAGTGGCTCTATAGTAAAAGTACCATCACGGCCTAGCTTGGTTATGGCTGATGGTTTACAGCTACGTTCACACATTGCGCATTTTTGAGCACCTTTTTTACGAGCGCTTTTCAAAAATGCACAATGTGCCTTTTGTCTGCCGGCACTTTGCCGTACAGATGGTGCGTAATTTTACGCAGCGCCGGAAAACGCGCCGGCGTAAAAAGAATGACCTTGTCAATTCTTTACAGAGAAGCGCCGACGCTTTCTCCTATAGGGATGCTGCTGCATCTGATGCTGAATCCTGCTTCCTCCTCCCCTCTATGACATCTGTGACCGCCCCATTTGATTTTGCAGTGTATTAATATACACTGCGAAATCTAAATTAAATAAAGCCAAATGTAACGTATTAAAAATAATAAAGATTGAATACTTACCCTTTCAGACGCCTTTTCGCGCTCTCCGGTGCAGAAGCAAGGCTAGGCACAGATCACCAGGACCATGCATGACGCCAGTGATGACGGCTTGGGCGCTGATTGGCCGCTCGCAGTCATGCGATACATATTACATGACCGCGAGCGACCAATCAGCGCCCATAACGTCACACAAGGTCTTTTCACATGGGTGTCTGGCTCCCGGATAGCCCAAACAAGCCGGCGGAGAGGTAAGTATTCATTCTTTATTATTTTTAATACATCTGACTTTATTTAGTTTTGATTTCGCTGTGGATATTAATACACTGCAAAATCAAATGGGGGCTGGCAGACATGTCATAGTGAGGAGGAGGAACCAGGATTCTTCCTCCCCCTCTGTGACATCACTCCCCCGTACTGTCTGAAAAGCACTGCTTCTTTTTTAGGGCGGGTGCAAAACGCTGGTAAAAAGCACCTGCGCAAAAACACGGAAAAAAAGCGCTGTGTGTGAATGTAGCCTGAGACAATGAACTGAGATCATAGTGGTAATCATCAGATGTAACTGTCTCAATATAAGCTGCACCTATCACTCTGCACATACAATCAGTGTACAACCAAAAACATTGTACTCCAAACAAACAGCCTCTATTGCTTGAGATCATGACGCACTCGCTGATTTTTGTTCTAATTTAGAACTCCAGCAAATATCACAGTAAAGATTAACTATTACAGAATACTGGAAACAAAAGCTGAATGCGACAAAAACAACAGTACACTGCAGTAAAAATATTTTAAATGCGAGTGCAGTATAAAAAATTAATGTAACAAATACAGGGTACTTAGTCCATCCGTTTTTTTGCGCAAAAAAAGTTATTTCAAGCCACGTCACTAACTTCAAAGTGTACCCATCTCTGACGCGGTCCTAACTGGGCAAGAGGCAAACTTAATTAAAACACCTATCAGCTTTTGTTTCCAATATGTTGGCGGTGTGAACATGTTCTTACAGACTTGTTCGCTGTGTGCAGGACTCAACTGTTTTTAATTAAGTTGCCTCTTGCCCAGCAAGAGATGGAGTTCCCGCCCTCTTTTGGGCCTGCACACATATAGCCTCGTCGCCTTCAGTCCATGTCAGACACTGGTCCTGCTGGCTCCTGCTCACTGGTAAGCATTCACACTAGTCAGGTTTTTTAATACAACAGTTAGGACCGCGTCAGAGATGGGTACACTTTGAAGTTAGTGACGTGGCTTGAAATAACTTTTTTTGCGCAAAAAAACAGATGGACTAAGTACCCTGTATTTGTTACATTAATTTTTTATACTGCACTTGCATTTAATAATATTTTTACTGCAGTGTACTGTTGTTTTTGTCGCATTCAGCTTTTGTTTCCAATATGTTGGCGTGTGGGGATGTAAAGGGGTTGCAGGAACCCACAGTAAAGTATGTTAAAGGTAGTGGGTACAGTTTATAAAGCCCAAAACAGGTGATAGGTTCACTTTAATTAGCCGGGGTTAGGGGTGTGAAAGTTTTTTTGGTCCCAATTTATATGTAAGTCATCAACCTGGTGCCCTCAGTGTCCTGAAAAGGACTCTTAGATCTTGTAGTGAGTCATAAATCCTTCTGACAGATTTAAATCTGATCAGACAGAGTCAAAGGTTGAAATTAATTTGCATTCACAGACCTGTTTATGTTTCTGTGATTTGAAATGGCCTTTTAATAAGGCAACTTTCATATTTTGTACGTTATTTTCTGGACCACAGAAATGTTTGGCTACAGGTAAAAGGATTTTTTTTGTCTGTAATTGTGTAAAAATGACACCTCATCCTTGCTCTGAGTTTCTGACCTGTTTCTCCAACATATAAGCCCCCCACAGGACATATAGTGCACATAATTAAATGCACAACAATGGAAGAGGAACATGCAAACGTCCCAGGAATCTTATAATCCTGCTGTGTGTTGGGGATCTGGATCATGTGTTTGGTCACTACATGAGCACACATTTTTCATAGTGGCTTTACAAGATTCATAAGCCAGGTAACCCAGGGAGACCAATCATCTCAGAGGTGGGAAAAAAAATCTTAAGATGGGTAGAAAATGTCCTTAAATTGCTGGTAAGGAGGACAGCCAGCTATATACAGAAACTACGGACCTTTAAAAAAAAAAATACAATAGGTCCCTTCCCCAAGAGTACCATCTTAGCCACTATGGATGTGGAATCCCTATATTCTAACATCTCATACGGAGATGGACTTACTGCCTGCTGAATGTTTCATGAAATTAATGGGATCCCCTCTGAGTCTGTACTAAGACTCAACAAATCTATCCTCACGCGTAACATTTTCTCTTTTGGTGAGGAACTATACCTACAACTGTGGAACTGCAATGGGAAGCAAAATGGCCCCCCAGTATGCCAAACGTTTCATGGCTTAACTGGAAAGTTACTTTTAGCATCATGCTCCATCAAACCCTTGGCCTATTTACGTTACATTGATGACATCTTGACTGTATCTCAACAAGAACTCATAAAATGTCATGCCAATTTGAACAAATTTCATCCCACCATAAACTTGATACTGAAACACTCAAAAACAAAAATCAACTTCCTGGATACTGCCATAAAAATTACAGACATCGGTGTATCAGAAACTGATTGACCGTCCCACATACCTAAGATGGGACAGTTTCCACCCATATCACATTAAAAAGTGTATTGTCTACAGCCTTGCCCTCAGGTATCTGTTCCAACCCAGGGAGCAGGGATTTACCCATGTAAAAAAAAAACATTTTTAATCCAAGGATACCACCCCACCTCCATTGATGATCAGATCATTAAAGCCAAAAGGACCCCTAGAAGTCAAGTGCTTCAACACAGAGAAAAAGAAGAAAATCTGGTGATGGCCTACAACCCACAACTTGAGGTACTGAGAAAAACTGCTAAGAAACTTCACCATACACGACACAAGGATGACAGACCAAAAATAATATTCAAAGACCCTCCCTTACTATGCTACAGACAACCTACCAATTTAAGAAACATCATGATCAGAGAAGTTCAATATCCTCAGATACACCAAGAGGAACTTGTTTTTGGTCACTATATGAGCGCAGGTTTTGTATCTCTTCCCATTGCAGATCCAGATCTCCAACACACAGCAGGATTATAAGATTTCCTCTTCCAATGTTGTGTATAAAATTCTGTGAAATATGTCCTGTGGGGGGCTTCTATTTTGGAGAAACAGGTCAGAGACTCAGAGCAGGGAGAGGTTTCATCCTCATACAATTATAGACAAAAATTTCAATGACCTGTAGCCAAATATTTCTGTGTTCCAGGATATAACATAGAAAATATGAAAGTGGTCATATTAGAAGGCCAATTCAAATCACAGAAACATCGAAGGGTCTGGGAATGTAAATGAATTACCTTTAACTTTGTTCAAGCAGGTTTAAATCTGTCGGAAGGATTTATGACTCACTACAAAATCTGAGAGTACTTTCCAGGACACTGAGGGCACCAGATTGAGAACTTACATATAAATTGGGACCAGAAAAACTTTTACACCACTAAGCACGGCTAATTAAGGGTTCTTGCTAGGGTGCTTTCACATCTGCGTTTTTCGTAATTCGCGGCAGATGCGGTGAAAAAACCGCATCTGCCGCGTTTACCGCATAACCGTTCCACTTGCGGCGCGGTTGCGGTTTTTTCTATGCAAAGTATAGGCATACTTGCGGCAGGTGCGGCAAGTGCGGTTTTGCACTTGCGGCAGGTGCGGCCGCGAAAAAAACCGCAGTAAGCCGCGGTTTTTTTCGCGGCCGCACCTGCCGCAAGTGCAAAACCGCACTTGCCGCACCTGCCGCAAGTATGCCTATACTTTGCATAGAAAAAACCGCAACCGCGCCGCAAGTGGAACGGTTATGCGGTAAACGCGGCAGATGCGTTTTTTTCACCGCATCTGCCGCTAATTACGAAAAACGCTGATGTGAAAGGGCCCTAAGGGCCCTTTCACATCAGCGTTTTTCGTAAATCGCGGCAGATGCGGTGAAAAAACCGCATCTGCCGCGTTTGCCGCATAACCGTTCCACTTGCGGCACGGTTGCGGTTTTTTCCATAGGAAGTATAGGGGGACTTGCGGCAGATGCGGCAAGTGCGGTATTGCACTTGCGGCAGGTACGGCAGCGAAAAAAACCGCGGCTGACCGCGGTTTTTTTCGCTGCCGCACCTGCCGCAAGTGCTATACCGCACTTGCCGCATCTGCCGCAAGTCCCCCTATACTTCCTATGGAAAAAACCGCAACCGTGCCGCAAGTGGAACGGTTATGCGGCAAACGCGGCAGATGCGGTTTTTTCACCGCATCTGCCGCGATTTACGAAAAATGCTGATGTGAAAGCACCCTTAGATCTGTTTTTTTTATTGAAATGTCCATTTATTATACCTTGCATCTGCTCTGTTTGTGTGTATATATATTTGCCTTTCCTCTAATATTTTGTTACACCATGCCTGATGAAGAGACAGGAGAAGTCTCGAAAGCTTGCTTTGTAACATCAATTAGTTTACGTTTATTAGCCATTATCACAACTACAGGATTATTATTTTGTTTTTCCCACTGAGAGCAATCAATCTTTTTTCAGCTGGGTAACACGGTACTAAACCTTTTTTTCTTCTAACTACAGCATTTTAATGGGACTCTGCCAGCAAAGAATGACTGTTCAAACACTTTGCAGGTGCTCGTGCATCATGGCGGGGCTAATTATTTAGGTGCACTCTCACAACTGCTTGTTTTCCCTTTATCTCTTTCCTTTTTTGTCAATTTGAAGCCAGAGCTGTCAAAGAGGGGAAGGTGGGAAGGAAAAAACCAAGTGGGAAGGTGTATTTAAATGATTAGCCCAGCCATGATGCATGAACGACTTTATATGGTTTGTACAGTTGTTCTGTGCTAACAAATGCCCTTTAAGTGCTATGAAGGGTTAGCGCAGCCTCCTCTTCTACCCATGTGATAATTGGCATGGAGGATGCTGCACACTGAGCTACGCAAGGCAACTGTCAAACAGCAAATACTGTGTCTGTGTCCAACTTGTATTTCATAGTATATCACAATGAAAGTCACTTAATGAAGTAGAATTTGCTTAAACTAGTTTGTTCAAGGGTTTACTAAAAATTGTTTTTGGTTCTTGGCTTAAGCTTTTTGTTGCAAGTGTTTTTTGGACATATTGCACCTCTGGTGATCATGACAATTCCCACACTTTTGACATGTCCAATTAAAATCTATATTAGTATAATAAAAAATGTACTAACCCCTATATCCATACATTTTCTGAGAGTAGACACTTAGCACAATGTAAACATGGCACTCCGTAACCTACAGGCACCTCAATGTAATTTTGTGAAAAACTGTGATTTTTCATAAGAAAAAGCAGTGCTTGGGCTGGTGGCCATCAGCCATTCAATTACACGCACACGCAGCATTCACTACAGAATGCTATAGCACATGCAATGAAGAACATACTTTGAGTGAAGTTCTGCACTCCCATCCCACTGATGAAGACAGCAGCCCTAGCATCTCCAATATCTGTGATGTATATGGTCTAGCATATACATCTTATGTGATGTATATGCCCCAGCACCAGTCTCCTATGCGATGTATATGCCCCAGCACTAATACCTCTTATGTGATGTATATGCTCTAGCACCAGTGTGTCCTATGTGATGTATATGTCCAAGCACGGGTGTCTCCTATTTGATGTATATGCCCCAGCACCATTGTCTCATATGCAATGTATATGTTCCAGTGCAGTGTTTTCTTTGTGCTGTATATGATCCAGCACCAGTGTCTTCTATGTGATTTATATGCCCAAGTATGGGTGTCTCCTATTTGATGTATATGCCCCAGCACCATTGTCTCATATGCGATGTATATGTTCCAGTGCAGTGTTTTCTATGTGATGTATATGATCCAGCACCAGTGTCTTCTATGTGATTTATATGCCCCAACATAAGTATCTCCTATGTGATGTATATGCTCCAGCACCACTGTCTCCTATGTGATGTATATGCTGCAGTCTCAGGTGTCTCCTATGTGATGAATATGTTGCAACCCTAGTGTCTGCTTTGTGATGTATACAGTATGCCCCAGCTCCAATGTCTCCTATGTGTTTTATATGCCCCAGTACCAATGTCCCCTATGTGATGTATATACAGCAAGCTTAGTGTCTTCTATGTGATGCTTATCCTGCAGCCCAAGTGTCTCCTATGTGATGTCTATACACCAGTGTTAATGGCTCCAAGATATATTGCAAATTATTAAGGTGTTTTATACCAGAACTTTGCTTGTGATACCCACACCTGTAAAATCTTCATAAACACCTTTTCGGAATTATCTTTTCAAGATGTCTATAGCACAGAGGTTCACTTACTTTTTCTCCTTTCACTGTGGATGTTAACTCAATATGCCCAATACAATAGACAGAATGTTATTAATTTAGTTAGATTGTGTATGTCTTCATGATCAAAGAAGGGATCCAGATACTTGCATACTTTTTCTTGCACCTGTAGTTTGATTGCTCCCCAGCAGCCCGTACCCTAGTGGAGAGCCTAAATGCAGCGAAGGGCATGTAAGCTACTCCCCCAACTCACTTATTAAACATTTGTCTTCTAGAAGGATCTTGATAGCAGATGGAGGAACCAGGCCAAGTAAGCAGAAGTTGTAAACAGTTCTTAGAAGTTCTTTATTCCTCATAGCATTCATATGTATATTCAGTGCAGTGTTCAAGGTAACCAGGAATCTGTACCAGAGAATAAAAGGTATAAGGACGTATGCAAATATCAGACACAAAATCTTACATTGGTCATCGAAATAAGATAATCCACTAAATGACAACATGCTGAACATATTTAACTTATTACCAAGCCCCCTTTGCGGTTTGAAGGGGTTGTCTGAGCTAGAATTAAATGTCTGCAGTCAATCTGCGTGTGTCACTCTGCGTGTCAGCAGACTTGTGAATCCTCCTAGTGCAGGCACTGTGTGCTGTGAGGATTCATAGGTGTCTGTGCCAGGAACAGTGGTCAAGTATGTGATATGCATGCTTCCTGGCCAGGAGCCGACCAATGGGCGCAGCAAACCTCAGTAGACTTCTATTGAGCGAGGCAGCATCCTCTAGTCGGGTTCTGGCCAAGACCATGCATATCGCAAACTTGACTGCCATTCTCAGTGCCAGTGTTGTCAACTTCACTTTTTATTTTTTCTGGACAGCTTATCAAAAAAACAGACAGAAAAATTGTAAAACTATAATAAACCATAATTATAAGTGATACATGTCTACAGCCTATAATTCTGATGTCATGTCATGAGCTGAATTCACTGCATTCAGCTTCAATGAAATCACAGACCCTTTTTATCTATTTCTTTTTTAACAGACAGGACAGAAGTGTGCCCTACTATTACACATTGTCCTGGAGCTTCTGGAGTAGGTGATCCAGCCTGGAGCAGACACTGGCGAGTCCATGCAGGGCACAGTGTGGAGTCATAGAGCGACACACAGTGACCGCAGAGCTCTCGTTCTAGACCACACAACCCCTTTAGCTTTTTATTTCTCTATTACTTTCATTCTAAGGGCAGGAGTTTCCTTGGGGTTCTGCGGTTCCCTCCCACACTCCAAAGACAAACTGTTGTTTAGATTGTGCGCCCCAATGGGGACAGGGATGCAAATATATGTAAAGCGCTGTGAATTTAATAGTGCTATATAAGTGAATAAATATTATATATCTTATTCTTGCGGAGAATGACGTCAGGTCTAACATGACAGTATGAGGAGACTTAAATGCCTTGTATGCTCCTCTGGGAAATTAAATATGCTAACTGCCTCTTCAAAGAGGCCTTGAACTCTAGCACCACCTATTGGTAGGAGCAATACTAAAAGTCAATATGACCCTTTAACGAGAGGGGCAAACCCCCAAACCCCCCACCCCCCGGATACACCACAACTGCAAACAGTTTCTGATTTGGTTTACATCCTTGGTTATATGATGAGGCTTGTTAAAGTGCTGATATTGCCTTTTAAAATGGCCACTTCTAATAGGTGAATAGGTGGCACTAGAGTTTACGTCCTCTTTGAAAAGGCAATTCGCATATTACTTTTTTACAACTGATCCTATTCTTTTTATTTTCTACCACCCCAGTAAAACTACTGATAAGATCACTGCAAGTCAGGAACCAGGTGACCAAAATAACAAATGGGACCTAAAACGTGAAAATACATTAATTATTATTTGGGGCTAACCCCATCATCCCTACTCCACAAAATTATTATAAGCAAAAAACGTATTTTAACTACGTAGAAGAGTGTATGCTATGCATCTGCTGGATCCCACCTTACCCAAATGTAAAGAAAAGCAACAGCATCATAGGAGTCAACCCAGCTAATGAGAGGCAGCTCACATGTACACAAGCCAGAGAAAAGGAGTGGGGCAAGGTAGACAACTAATGGATTTACAAAAGCCTAAGTACATCTATATATATATATAACAAGAAAAAAAAAAACAAGAAAAAAAATGCTGCAATGTGCACCCTCATTACCTACAGGTGATGGAGGGTCTAGATGGTGTCTGCCCACTTAGTAGTGGGGAAGCGGACAAGGAGGATAGGGATATCAGCGTAGGACTCATCAGACCCTGAAGTCACGTTGTCGCAGTTGATGAGCAAGCAGACATTGGCCAATGTATGTACTAAGAACTTCAGAATTAAATAAAAAATTGGAGATTTTTGAGTATATTGAAAATAAAGTAAGTTTTTAAACTTTTTCCTCAAATATATATAGCTGGTAGCTTATGTACATCATTGGTAGTAGCTGTGTGCTGCAAGGATCTTTTTCATATTATATATATATATATATATATATATATATATATATATATATATATATATATATATATATATATATATATATATAAAAATATATATATTGTGAGGCACCGACCGGGTCGGTATGCTGCGACCGGTATGTGCCTCCCTGGGTGCGTCCTCCCGGTCTGCAGGACGTACTCCATCCCGGGTGTTACATGTGATTCCTCTTCCCTGAGCTGAATGTGTTAAGAGGAAGCAGTAATCCTGGGTGTGGTTCCTTGAGTCTGGAGTGAGATTCTCTCCAGTGCAGAGCCTGATGGAGGAGCTCTGAAGGAAAGTTGAAGTGGTCCCGGGAAGGGATTATCTCCGGTGGGGCTGATAGAGCCTGTCAGCGGTCGGGAGATACACCAAGCGGTGTGAAGTGTGCCGGCTGCGCTCCGGATCTGTGTTTTGGTGACTGTAACCGGACGGAGATCAATAAACCGTGAGTTGAGAACTGTCCGTGCCTGGTTCCCTGCCTCCCCGACACCGCTACACCTCACATATGGTGGACAATGCAGGCATTGCCGGCCCGGTGAGGTGTAGCCGGCACTACCGTTGCCCTCTGTTCCGGTGGGGAAGTGACTTTTCATGAGGCTAATGAGCGGCTGCTAAGTAAGAGGAGCAGCAGTCATTATAGCTGCCAGTCTCTTGCGGGGTGCCCGCAGCGCATGTCCAGGATCCAAGCGGCTAAATTCCAGTACAAGCCCACCACCAGCATGGAGGAGGTACTCAAACACCTGGTTCAGGCTCAGCAGCAGCAGTTCCAAGCACTTCAGCAGCAGGAACAAAGACACCAGGAACAGATGGCCCTGTTGACCGAGGCTGTTCGTGCCAGACCGTGGGAACCGTCCCAAAGCCCAGGTGATGACGGCAGCGTCCGGAAAGCGGTAAGACAAGCGCTGCAAAAGATGACCCCGGGGGATGATGTGGAGGCATTCCTGGCCGTGTTTGAGCGGGTGGCTAAACGGGAGAGACTGCCGGTCGCCCAGTGGGCCGAGGTGCTGGCGCCCTATTTGACTGGTGATCCCCAAAAGGCATACATAGACCTGTGTACTGAGGATGCCCTGGACTATGGCGCCCTGAAGGGGGAGATATTGGCACGTACCGGGGTCAATACATATGTGAGGGCCCAACGGGTGACACAATGGGCCTACGAGGAAGGCAAACCCGTGCGCTCACAGGCCTATGATTTGTTGCACCTGGTTAAAAAATGGCTGCAGCCTGAAGCCCTGAGTCCGGTTCAGATGGTAGAGCGGGTGGTGGTGGATCGCTTCATGCGTACGCTGCCCGTCCCCATACAAAAGTGGGTGGGGCACTGTGACCCGGGTTCCCTAGACCAGTTGGTGAACGTGGTGGAGCGCCATGTGGCCACACAGGAACTGATCCGGGACACTGGGACAATGCGGGCTACCCGCAATGCCGCGCCCACCACACCAGACAGTAGGGACCTCCAACCCGGCCCCCGGGCGGGCAAATGCCCGGCTCAGGCCGAAAACGGGCCTCCCCCTGCAGCAAAGCGGCGATTCGGACAGCTGCGGTTCGGCCTCTGGTATAGCGGGGAACCACCCCGATGTAGAAGATGCTGGGAGGTGGGACATATGATGGCGCAGTGTCCCCTCAACGGGGAACCAATGGACTGTGACTATTCCCGGAGGCGGTCCATGTTCACCCACCTCGACGGAAAACGGGGCTCGGCCCCCCGGGATACTGAGAATGTACTGTGCCGCGTACGGCTTAACGGTCATGAGGTGACGGCCCTACTGGACTCAGGGAGCAACGTGACCCTCGTGTGTGCCTCCTTGGTCTCCAGGACAAAACCCACCGACCGAAAGGTCAGGGTGATGAGTGTCCATGGGGATCATCGCAGGTATCCGACGAAGCGTGTCACGTTTGCTACCCCAGCCAGGAGGGTTCAACATGTCGTGGGGGTGGTAAAGGATCTCCCTTATGATGTTGTGCTGGGGAGGGATATGCCCTTGTTCCGGGTATGGTGGAACAAGTATATGGCCCCCCGGATGAAGGACAGACAGGGCCCAGAGCCCGAGAATTCCACCGCCGGGATACCCAGAGGACTTGATGTGACTGATTCCTGGGTGCAGAGACCAGTGCGCCGACTCACCGTCCGGAGCGGTGCAGCAGTGCCGCGGGCAGACCCCGTGTTGCTCGTGGGGCCCCAGGCCGCTGTCGTTGATGCCCGTCCGGGGTTTGTGGGAGCCGGGGGTCCGAACGGGTTGGTTGCTCGTGGGGTCTGGCACCGCTGGTATCCCCGGGTGCCCCTGCTTGGCTCCGCCGGTTCTCCGCGCCGTGACGCGGTCTGTGCGCAGGGACCGGGGTTATGGCCTTGTGTTCAGCCCCATACGCTTGAACATAGGGGGGGGGTGGTGTGAGGCACCGACCGGGTCGGTATGCTGCGACCGGTATATGCCTCCCTGGGTGCGTCCTCCGGTCTGCAGGACGTACTCCATCCCGGGTGTTACATGTGATTCCTCTTCCCTGAGCTGAATGTGTTAAGAGGAAGCAGGAATCCTGGGTGTGGTTCCTTGAGTCTGGAGTGAGATTCTCTCCAGTGCAGAGCCTGATTGAGGAGCTCTAAAGGAAAGTTGAAGTGGTCCCGGGAAGGGATTATCTCCGGTGGGGCTGATAGAGCCTGTCAGCGGTCGGGAGATACACCAAGCGGTGTGAAGTGTGCCGGCTGCGCTCCGGATCTGTGTTTTGGTGACTGTAACCGGACGGAGATCAATAAACCGTGAGTTGAGAACTGTCCGTGCCTGGTTCCCTGCCTCCCCGACACCGCTACACCTCACAATATATATATATATATATATATATATATATATATATATATATATATATATATATATACACACACACACACACACACACACACACACACACACATACACACACACACACACACACACAGGGATCACATAGCTCTACCATGCGTGGTAGTTGCTGAATGTATACACATGCATGTATGTGTGCATAATTGTAGCATATATCAGGTATGGCAATATGTATATTAACAATGTGGTAAGGTCTTTTGAATAGAATATAAATCATGTTGCCAATACTACTTCTCTACGAATGGCTTTCTTATGTCCACAGGATTATGCTGCATTCTATACACATGAAACAGCAAAAAAGTCCGATAAGTATCAGCATCTTTTATTCTAGCTTCACTTAAGAGAACCTGTCAGGTCCCCCGGGCCCCCAGAACCATGAGCAGCTCTGCACACATATCTATAAACCCTACCCAGCAGTGTCTTCATGTAGTAGCATATATAAACAGATGTTTAGAAAAAGTATTTCTAAAGACAGTCTATGAGGTGTTAATTAGGGCTGTGACTAGTGGAGGGGGCTCTCCTGTGGGCATGATAACATGCTTTACGATACCTGGCATCTTTGTACCTCTCAGTACTGAGCTTCTCTGACACATACACCTGGCTTCAGAGTAATGCGTGTTGACCAGAAGTGAGGACAACGTCCCATAGCGACTCCGCAGGTTGGAGACCTTTTTCATGCTCAGTAATAATTCATGATTTCTTTATGTAAATTTACGGTAAGTTTGAAGGTACATGTGTGCCAAGATATAGAAAGCCTTGTAGATTAATATAGACCTTCTCACATCACTACCGTGAACATGTTTACTAGAGGGGTCCAGTTGTCCGGTCTGCATATAAGTCTGCAGTCAAAATGTGCCTGGTGGTAATTTGGACAGCATGCGCCCCGCACACTGTCTGGATTTACTGGTATTGCCGGTGAGAGGGGGCGGTCATGTGACTGCAACTATGAGATTTGCATCCTTCCATATTCCAAGTAGATGTGCCTGGCTAATCTCATTTAGAATAATTGCAGACAACCCCTTTATGATAATACCATCTTTACAGAAGAAGTTTGTGCCTGATGAACACCGATAAAGTGTCTCACTGCACCTAAAAATAATAACCTCCCTATGGTGCTCTAAATTTCTTCTATCTGTGCCCCTTACATATTATAAACTGCCTTCAGTACATTCTAGAATGTACAGTACTTTGCTAAAGTTTTAGGCAGGTGATTATCAATTAAAAAAATGCAAAGTGAGTGAACACATCAAAAATCCATGTTAAATCCATAATTGGTGCTGCCCTTTATCTTCTAAACATCATCAATTCTCCTAGGTTACACTTGTACACATTTTTTGAAGGAACTCTGTAGGGAAGTTGTGAAAAAACTATTTGTGGTCCTAACCACAGATATTCCATTGGTCTTGTATTGTCTCGTGATCAAATACAGACTCGATGATGAGGTCAGGGCCCTATGAGGCCATATCATCACCTCCAGGACTCCTTGTTTATCTGTACACTGAAGATTGGTTTTGGCCACAATTCTTCCATGAAGGCCACTTCTGGCCAGACTTCTCCAAACAGTAGATGGGTTGTACCTGTGTTCACTGGTTGTTAGCAGTTCTGAGCTGATGGCACTGCTGGACATCTTCCGATTTCAAAAGGAAGTAAGCATCATGTGTTTTTCTGCCGAACATTTCCTTAGCCAACCACTGCATCTATGGTCAACAACACTGCCCGATTCTTCAATGCTGCAATAGACAGATACTGAGGCTCCCTTCACATCACGTTTTTTGCCCGTCCATGTGGATCCTTGAATTTGAAGGACAACACAGACAGGAACGGATTTGTGGAAACGGATGGCAATCATGCTCCCGGATCCTGTTTTTTGAAGGAGCCGTTTTGTGTATGGCAATTGGTGCAGCCATAGGATATAATGGTAATGTCAGTTCTGGAGAGAGTGAGAGAAAGAGTTAGAGAGAGAGAGAGAGAGAGAGACAGAGGAGAGGAGAGAGAGCAGAGAGAGAGAGAGGAGAGAAAAGAGAGAGGAAGGAGAGATCAGGGGGAGAGAGAGGAGAAAGACCTCCAGGACAGAAAATATGCTTGTGAGCACTTTTACATTGCTTCTGAGCATGCTCACTACAAAAAAACTGATCCGGGAAACAATCCTTTTCTACCCCGGATGCAGCTCCATAGACCCCCATGTTATGTGCTCCGGACCGCGCCGGATTCAATTCTGTCTGTTTTTGCCCGGTGCGCCCAAAATCGGAGCAGTCTCCCATTCTGGGTACAGGAAAAACATGACACAAATAGATCCCGGAGTGAATTAACACAAATTGATGGCCATATATAGTGCCTAGTGAAAGTATTTGGCCCCCTTGAACTTTTCAATCTTTTGCCATATTTCAGGCTTCAAACATAAAGATAGAAATTCAAATTTTTTTGTGAAGAATCAACAACAAGTGGGACACAATTGTGAAGTGGAGCGAAATTTATTGGATATTTTAAACTTTTTTAACAAAAAACTGAAAAGTGGGGCGTGCAATATTATTCGGCCCCCTTGCAAGTCACTTGGGGTATGTCTCTGTCAGTTTTGCACATCGACAGACTGAAATTCTTGCCCATTCTTCCTTGCAAAACAGCTGGAGCTCAGTGAGGTTGGATGGAGAGCGTTTGTGAACAGCAGTTTTCAGCTCTTTCTACAAATACTCGATTGGATTCAGGTCTGGATGTGACTTGGCCATTCTAACACCTGGATACGTTTATTTTTGAACCATTCCATTGCAGATTTTGCTTTATGTTTGGGATCATTGTCTTGTTGGAAGATAAATCTCCGTCCCAGTCTCAGCTCTTTTGCAGACTCCAACAAGTTTTCTTCCAGAATGGTCAAGTATTTGGCTCCATCCATCTTCCCATCAATTTTAACCATCTTCCCTGTCCCTGCTGAAGAAAAGCAGGCCCAAACCATGATTCTGCCACCACCATGTTTGACAGTGGGGATGGTGTTTTGAGGGTGATGAGCTGTGTTGCTTTTACACCAAACATATCGTTTTGCATTGTGGCCAAAAAGTTCAATTTTGGTTTCATCTGACCAGAGCACCTTATTCCACATGTTTGGTGTCTCCCAGGTGGCTTGTGGCAAGCTTCAAACGAGACTTTTTATGAATATCTTTGAGAAATGGCTTTCTTCTTGCCACTCTTCCATATAGGGCAGATTTGTGCAGTGTATGACTGATTGTTGTCCTATGGACAGACTCTCCCACCTCAGCTGTAGATTTCTGCTGTTCATCCAGAGTGATCATGGGCCTTTTGGCTGCATCTCTGATCAGGCTTCTCCCTGTTTGAGATGAAAGTTTAGAGGGACAGCCGGGTCTTGGTAGATTTGCAGTGGTTTGATACTCCTTCCATTTCAATATGATCGCTTGCACAGTACTCCTTGAGATGTTTAAAACTTGGGAAATCTTTTTGTATCCAAATCCGGCTTTAAACTTCGCCACAAAAGTATCTCGGACCTGCCTGGTGTGTTCCTTGGTCTTCATGATGTTCTCTGCATTTGAAACAGAACCCTGAAGGTACCTTTACACACGGCTACATTTGTAGCTTGTCACCAGGTAACTTACTGGTTGCAGTGAAATCATGGAGAGATTATTCCATTTGTACACAGCAACAAGATAGAACCATGTATCCATGATTTCACTGCAACCAGTAAGTTACCTGTAGCCACCCTAGAAATGTAGCCGCGTGTAAAGGTACCCTAAGACTATCACAGAGCAGATGCATTTATACGGAGACTTGATTACACACAGGTGGATTCTACTTATCATTAACAGTCATTTAGGACAACATTGGATCATTCAGAGATCCTCACTGAACTTCTGGAGTGAGTTTACTGCACTGAAAATAAAGGGGCCGAATAATATTGCACGCCCCACTGTTCAGTTTTTAATTTGTTAAAAAAGTTTAAAATATCCAATAAATTTCGTTCCACTTCACGATTGTGTCCCACTTGTTGTTGATTCTTCACAAAAAAATAAGAATTTATATCTTTAGATTTGAAGACTGAAATGTGGCAAAAGGTTGAAAAGTTCAAGGAGACGAATACTTTCACAACGCACTGTATGACCAATCCGGCACCATAGGCATACATGGGATGCCACAACAGATCCCGGGCTATCCATTTCAAAACGGATAGACCTGGATCCCCAAAAACATGGTGTGAAGCCAGCCTTATCCATCATGTAGTACCGTCAGAGAGGCATCCGATTGGCTACAAACTAAGAACTATATTTAGCATAAGTAAAAACAAGGAGTCCTGGAAATGATGATCTGGCCCCACAGAGTATGCCTGTGATTACGTGAAAAGTCAGAATAATTTCCTCAATGTTTTCTTCAGATACAAACACAACTAAACATATCAAATTAAAAATTACATTATGGGGAATCTGTCACCAAATTTTTGCCACCTAATCTGAAAGCAGTATAATGTAGGGCCAGAGTTCCTGATTCCAGCGAGGTGTAACTTACTGGGCTGCATGATGTAGTTTAGAAAAAAAAAAATCACTGTTTTATCAGCAGGAGATTATAACTAGAGGACAAGTAAACCTACTGCCAGGTAGTCCTCAACAGTCACAACCTCTATATAACTAAGTCCAATACAGGAAAAAAGAGAGAAGCGGCACTCACCCTTTTAGATGCCAAATCCTTTATTTTGTCTTGCTCATCCTAGCATAGACAAATCAGCAGGGAGAGGGAGTGGGGGTCGGCGGACGACGGCTTGCCGTTTCGCAGCTCTTGCTGCTTCAACGGGACCCGCTGAATTGTCTATGCTAGGATGAGCAAGACAAAATAAAGGATTTGGCATCTAAAAGGGTGAGTGCCGCTTCTTTTTTTTCCTATATTGGACTTAGTATTGTGTGCCTTATTGAAGTGTGCAACGCCCGCTGCCAGGAGGAACTTCCAGGTTGCTTCACACTTGTACCCAGATAACCTGTTGGTGCCCGGTTTTCTACATCACTGGAGACTCTATATGACTCTCCCACCACCACTGATTGACAGATTTCATGTAAACTGTACATAAGCAGAAAGCAGCCAGCCAATCAGTGGTGTGGACAGGGTTATACAGAGCTCAGCATTCAGAGAACCTGCTGCAAATAAAACTAAGAGTTTATCAAAACTGCCACAGAAAAAAACCTGGAGATAGCATTACTAGGATTGTAATTAAAGGGAATCTATCTACATCATACAATGTGTGGCATTCACTTCATTAGAAGTATCTTACAGAACATTAACAGGATTACTAATATCTAACTACACAATGTTGGAAATGATGCAAAACAATTTCCTGATGTTTATTATCAGAGAGCCACAACATACTTCTATACAAATGTCCTGGAGATAGTTCCTAAACATGAGCATGGTGGTGATACGAGGTCTCTATTAAACCAAGAGGCTTCCTGGATCTCTCACCTGCTCCTTTAGGCTTAATGCAGTAATCCAGGGAAATAATACTGTAATCTACACTCTGTTCTTATTTCTCCCCATTCTTAGATGGAGCCTCATGTGATTTTACTGCTTCCCATAATGACCTCACAGGTTCTGCTATTAAGTACTCCCTCCTGGGCCCTTACGTCATTGTCATGGATGTTGTCCTGCCCCTGGGTCATTTCCCTCTCCTGCTTCTCCAGTTCTTCCATGCTTCTTGACAGATCATATACAAAATGTGAATGTGCAGACAGAATGAGAGGGAGGGGGACCATCACACCTGAGCAGACTATGACAAGGGGGCATGGCCTACAAGCAGCAAGACACTAGCCACAGCCCCTGACACTAGCCACAGCCCCTGACACTAGCCACAGCCCCTGACACTAGCCACAGCCCCTGACACTAGCCACAGTCCCTGACACTAGCCACAGCCCCTGACACTAGCCACAGCCCCTGACACTAGCCACAGTCCCTGACACTAGCCACAGCCCCTGACACTAGCCACAGCCCCTGACACTAGCCACAGTCCCTGACACTAGCCACAGTCCCTGACACTAGCCACAGCCCCTGACACTAGCCACAGCCCCTGACACTAGCCACAGCCCCTGACACTAGCCACAGCCCCTGACACTAGCCACAGCATTAGAATGTAGAGTGAAATACATTTAACCCCCTGGAAGACCCCTTTAAATCATTAATGAAAATAAAATTGGTCTACAACCTGCAGACTTATTACTCATTATTTCTAAGGTATTTCATCATCTTTGTAGTTCAGTACAGCTATCAGGAAGTGAATGATGTGATTGTTACTTGTATCTTCCATCCATTCCTGTGTTACAGGATTCGCCGTAAGCACGTGGATATCACAGGGAACTTGGACTCAGGTTCACGATGTCTTATGTGATACACAGTAGATCTTTGAAAATTCTTAATATTTTTTGTATTTCTCAATGCTGGATTTATTGGACTTTTTGGCTCTTTCAAGTATTCCCCAGACACAGAGGGGTAACCCAGGAGGAAATTCTACATAAAGGGGCTGAATGAAGGCAAATGTCTTGTTGTATTGTGAACCCATGGAGAGACCACTCCGCTAATCCATAAGAAGTGGTGGAATAGGCTCGAGTTCAGTATTATGTGCCATCTGGAATATTGGAATTGAATGGTTATTGGACTCCACAATTTTTAAATCAAGAGTCAAAAGAGCCAAAGTACATTTATTAATGTGAAGCCTGTGCACCTACAGCCTGGTGTTTGTGGTGCCGCATATTCCAGGCTCTATATAGATGGCGTACTCCAGCGTGTGTCCGCAGACCACCATACTGGCACACCGGATTATGGGCAGGATGAGATAAGCATACACTTACTTGTCTTTCTTACCCTCGGGGAGGTGGTTTAAGATGGAGAACACTATGCTGGCTGTTATCAAGTAGTTTATCCTCAGTGGTTTTGACTCCTGGATGATTTTATCAGAAAAGTAATCCAGTAATGGCACATATCGAAAGCGGAGGAAGGCCATGTTCTTGAGAACGATGGAGATCTGTGGTTAGAGGATGACACATGCAGGATTACTGTTCTGGACGTAGTCTCACAGGTGCAGTGTAATACTAACAATTACAGAATACAGACTGAATTAGTGAAAGACAGTAAAGGGAGTAATAAATGGCAGTAACAGGGCAATTCTCTGACATTAGAATGTTTATGGGGGGAGCGATACATTAAGGTACGTACGTCTGACCAGTGCTTACCTCCCATATATTCCACATATATATGCTGTGCATTATAGTATCACCAACTGCGGACAACAGATCTGCATTGAAATATGACAGTCTATTGCAGTAACCGGTCAGGGACATGATTCTTTTACAGGACAGCTCATCTAAGCAACCTAAAAAAAAAAGATTTCTAGAATAGGTGAAGAGGTAGAAAACTACACCCATGTATGTGGCTGTACAACCCTTAGTATCATTAGATAGGGAATATTTAATCAGGAGCTTAAATTGGATTTTACTTATAGTAAATGTCATTTTCATGTCCAAACTTTTCTGCAGATTCATTTCTTAACATATTTTTGTAAGACATAGTTTTTGTAGACATGTCACAGATACAGAATGTAGTAATACTGCGTACAGACTCATTGTGAAGATCATTTTCTAGACCAGTGATGGCGAACCTATGGCACGCAGAGCCGTTTTCCCTGGCACGCGGCGTCGCCTCTCACTGCAACTTTGAACTGCCGGCATGATGGCGCCGGCAGTTCAAAGCCGTGTCGGACCGGAGGATTCTCCTTCCTCCGCGTCTCCGACACTCTCTCTAAGATCCGCCCTGCCGGCGTCACATGACCGCGGTCATGTGACGCTGGGACTCAAGACGCGAGGAGAAGAGGAGCGGTGAAGGCGGGAGTACTACCGTGTTTCCCCGAAAGTAGGGCGCCCCCGAAAGTAAGGCATGGTGCCGGTTTTAGGGGGGTCGGGTAATGTAAGACATACCCCGAAAGTAAGACCCTGTCTTACTTTCGGGGGCGCCGTACTCGTATATACAGCTGCTTCCCCCCCCCATGAGTATATAGGGCCCCCCCCCCCCCCCCGCGCTGCCGCCAACCTGTAAAGTAAAATATCATTCTACTTATCCCCCGCGGTGTCCCGCTGCTGTACCGCCGCCATCACGCTCTTCCTATCTTCATCCAGCTTTATCCGACTTCCTTCTCCGGCGCACAGACTGACGTCATTGTCTGTGCGCCGGAGATGGAAGACTGATGAAGGCGAAGGAGCGTGACGGCAGCGGGACACCAGCGGGACACCGGCGGGGATAAGTAGAATGATATTTTACTTTACAGGTTGGTGGCAGCGCGACGGGGGGGGGGCGCCTGTATACTCATGGAGGGGAGGGGGCTGCAGCTGTATACACCACTGGGGGCTGCAGCTGTGTACACACTGGTGGCTGCTGCTGTGTACACCACTGGGGGCTGCAGCTGTGTACACCACTGGGGGCTGCTGTATACACCACTGGGGGCTGCAGCTGTGTACACCACTGGGGGCTGCAACTGTGTACACCACTGGGGACTGCAACTGTGTACACCACTGGGGACTGCAGCTGTGTACACCACTGGGGACTGCAGCTGTGTACACCACTGGGGGCTGCTGTATACACCACTGGGGACTGCAGCTGTGTACACCACTGGGGGCTGCTGTATACACCACTGGGAGCTGCAGCTGTGTACACCACTGGGGGCTGCAGCTGTGTACACCACTGGGGGCTGCTGTATACACCACTGGGGCTGCAGCTGTGTACACCACTGGGGGCTGCTGCTGTATACACCACTGGGGGCTGCTGCTGTATACACCAATGGGGGCTGCAGCTGTATACACCACGGGGGCTGCAGCTGTATACACCACTTGGGCCTGTATATACCACTGGGGAGGTTGCTGTATACCACACTGCTGGGGGCTGTATTTTATGGTTAAAACAAAAATCAACATTTATTTTCCCAATATAAGACATACCCGAAAGTAAGACATAGTGGGACTTTTCGGGGTAAAAAAATGTAAGACAGTGTCTTACTTTCGGGGAAACACGGTAGGTGAGTATGATTTTTTTTTTTTAAGCCACGGTATAATGAGGGGGCAGGATGGAGACATGAGGGTGACAAGGGGCAGGATCTGGACAAGAGGGGCAGGATTGTGACAAGGGGCAGGATCTGGACAAGAGGGGCAGGATTGTGACAAGGGGCAGGATCTGGACAAGAGGGGCAGGATTGTGACAAGGGGCAGGATCTGGACAAGAGGGACATGATTGTGACAAGGGGCAGGATCTGGACAAGAGGGGCATGAGAGTGACAAGGGGCAGGATCTGGACAAGAGGGGCAGGATTGTGACAAGGGGCAGGATCTGGACAAGAGGGGCATGAGAGTGACAAGGGGCAGGATCTGGACAAGAGGGACACAATTGTGACAAGGGGCAGGATCTGGACAAGAGGGGCAGGATTGTGACAAGGGGCAGGATCTGGACAGGAGGGGCATGATTGTGACAAGGGCCAGGATCTGGACAAGAGGGGCACGATTGTGACAAGGGGCAGGATCTGGACAAGAGGGGCATGAGAGTGACAAGAGGCAGGATCTGGACAAGAGGGGCAGGATTGTGACAAGGGGCGGGATCTGGACAAGAGGGGCATGAGAGTGACAAGGGGCAGGATCTGGACAAGACAGGTAGGATTGTGACAAGGGGCAGGATCTGGACAAGAGGGGCATGAGCGTGACAAGGGGCAGGATCTGGACAAGAGGGGCATGATTGTGAGAAGGGGCAGGATCTGGACAAGAGGGGCAGGATTGTGACAAGGGGCAGGATCTGGACAAGAGGGGCAGGATTGTGACAAGGGGCAGGATCTGGACAAGAGGGGCATGATTGTGACAAGGGGCAGGATCTGGACAAGAGGGGCAGGATTGTGACAAGGGGCAGGATCTGGACAAGAGGGGCATGATTGTGACAAGGGGCAGGATCTGGACAAGAGGGGCATGATTGTGACAAGGGGCAAGATCTGGACAAGAGGGGCATGAGAGTGACAAGGGGCAGGATCTGGACAAGAGGGGCAGGATTGTGACAAGGGGCAGGATCTGGACAAGAGGGGCATGAGAGTGACAAGGGGCAGGATCTGGACAAGAGGGGCATGATTGTGACAAGGGGCAGGATCTGGACAAGAGGGGCATGAGAGTGACAAGGGGCAGGATCTGGACAAGAGGGGCAGGATTGTGACAAGGGGCAGAATCTGGACAAGAGGGGCATGATTGTGACAAGGGGCAGGATCTGGACAAGAGGGGCATGATTGTGACAAGGGGCAGGATCTGGACAAGAGGGGCATGATTGGGACAAGGGGCAGGATCTGGACAAGAGGGGCATGAGAGTGACAAGGGGCAGGATCTGGACAAGAGGGGCAGGATTGTGACAAGGGGCAGGATCTGGACAAGAGGGGCATGAGAGTGACAAGGGGCAGGATCTGGACAAGAGGGGCAGGATTGTGACAAGGGCCAGGATCTGGACAAGAGGGGCATGAGAGTGACAAGGGGCAGAATCTGGACAAGAGGGGCAGGATTGTGACAAGGGGCAGAATCTGGACAAGAGGGGCAGGATTGTGACAAGGGGCAGAATCTGGACAAGAGGGGCAGGATTGTGACAAGGGGCAGGATCTGGACAAGAGGGGCATGATTGTGACAAGGGGCAGGATCTGGACAAGAGGGCAGAGGACAGGCAGGATTGGACAAGAGGGGCAGGAGTGACAAGGCAGGATCTGGACAAGAGGGGCATGAGAGTGACAAGGGCAGGATCTGGACAAGAGGGGCATGAGAGTGACAAGGGGCAGGATCTGGACAAGAGGGGCAGGATTGTGACAAGGGGCAGGATCTGGACAAGAGGGCATGAGAGTGACAAGGGGCAGGATCTGGACAAGAGGGGCATGGATTGTGACAAGGGGCAGGATCTGGACAAGAGGGGCATGAGAGTGACAAGGGGCAGGATCTGGACAAGAGGGCAGGATTGTGACAAGGGGCAGGATCTGGACAAGAGGGGCATGAGAGTGACAAGGGGCAGGATCTGGACAAGAGGGATAGGATTGTGACAAGGGGCAGGATCTGGACAAGAGGGGCATGATTGTGACAAGGGGCAGGATCTGGACAAGAGGGGCAGTGATTGTGACAAGGGGCAGGATCTGGACAAGAGGGGCAGGATTGTGACAAGGGGCAGGATCTGGACAAGAGGGGCAGGATTGTGACAAGGGGCAGGATCTGGACAAGAGGGGCATGATTGTGACAAGGGGCAGGATCTGGACAAGAGGGGCATGATTGTGACAAGGGCCAGGATCTGGACAAGAGGAGCATGATTGTGACAAGAGGGGCACGATGGTGACAAGAAGGGCATGATGGTGACAAATAAGAGGGGCATGATGGTGACAAGAGGGGCAAGATGGTGACAAGAGGGGCATGATGGTGACATTAGGAGGTGGCATGATGGTGACATTAGAAGAGGGCATGATGGTGACATTAGGAGGGGGCATGATGGTTACATTATTACAAGAAGGGGGATGATGGTGGCTTTATTACAAGGAGGGGGCATATTACTGCAGGATAGGGCATTACTGCAGGATGGGGGCATTACTACTTGATGGGGGCAGGATGGGGACATTACCACAAGGGGACAGGGATCGAGCATACTACAAGGGGATAAGGCTGGAAACATTACTAGAACAAGGGGGTTAGGATAGGGACATTACTGCCAGGAGAGGGTCAGGATGGGGCAAATAACTACAAGGAGAGGGTCAGGATGGAGCTCACAACTACATGGAGAGGGTCAAGATGGAACACATAACTACAAGGAAAGGGTCAGGATGGAGCACATTACTTCAAGGAGAAGGTCAGGATGGAGCACACTACAACAAGGAGAAGGTCAGGATGGAGCACATAACTACAAGGAGAAGGTCAGAATGCAGCGCATTACTACAAGGAGAGGGTCAGGATGGAGCACATTACTACAAGTAGAGGGTCAGGATGGAGCTCATAGCTACAAGGAGAGGGTCAGGATGGAGCACATTACTACAAGGAGAGGGTCAGGATGGAGATACTACTACAAGATAGGGACCAGGATTTCAGTATGAAATTTGCTTGCTCTGTCTAATATTCAGCGTTTTTCCATACAGATCAATCCACCTGCTGTGTCTGGAAAGGGCAGTGGCAGTGGCTCAGCTTCAATGTGCAGTACACATGAGCTGTCTGACCACTGCTGAAGAGAAGAGAAGACTGCAAAGGTAAGTTTAAAATCAATTAATTGTTAAAATAATTGAATTGATCATCTGTGTTTCAGGACTACATGCCCTGTACAGGGGAGAGAGTTAGCATCTGCTGGCTCTCCCCCCTGTGCAGCGCTTGTGATAGATAACCACTGCTGTAATTTAGGTTATATTATCTTGTTGGCACTTCGCCATAAATAATTTTGTTTTGGGTTGCAGTTTGGGCACTCGGCCTCAGAAAGGTTCGCCATCACTGGTCTAGACTGTATGAATATACATATATATATGTAGCTCCCCCTAGTGGTGGATGTCAGCCATATGAATGTTATCATTTACATGGGTTCTCTAACAATTACAACTTATCATCTATCATTTGTCTAATCAATGAGAACGGGGTCCTGTGTCCCCCATATGTAGGGCGGCACGGCCCCAAGGTCCTGGGTTCAGTTCCCATCAAGGACGCCAAGGACAACATCTACAAGGAGTTTGTATGTTCTCTCCCTGTATTTGCATGGGTTTCCTCCGGGCACTCCGGTTCCCTCCCACACTGTAAAGACATACTGATAGGATGTTTAGATTGTGAGACCCAAAAGGGACAGCATTACTCATGTGTGTAAAGTGCTATGGAATTAATAGCGCTATATAAATGAATAAATTATTATTAAATTATTATATGTATGCATTAGCACTTCAATCATTGTCTAGGAGACTGATATAGATAGCTGAGCATTGGACTCTGCTATCTCTAAGGCCACATTCAGACATCCCGGGCCATCAGACTGACTGCAGCTTATACAAACCCCAGCCGGACAGTTTCATACATCTCTATGAGGCTGGCATGCTTGGGTCCATTGTGGTTTGAGACTGAAATCCACGGATGCCTGAATGAGCCTTAATACCAAGTTCAGACAAGTGATTTTAATTTGGGGAAATCCCTTTTAAGCTATTTCCAATAGATTATCAATAATATGAACACATGTCAAGTGAGTCACCATTACTGGTGAAAGCAATGAAAGATCATTACATCTATGGCTGTAAAGGAAATGAACGTACCGATGAGTCTGCGGCTACAGGAATCCAGGAGGGTCTCTGAATGGAGATTAATGTCAGCAAGAACCGAGAACATATTGTAGCACTGAGAGACCGTGAACTTGTCAATCATCTGTACAGCCTTACCCTACAGAGAGCAAGGACAAAACATAAGAAACTATGGAGGAGAGGGCCAGCTACTGGATCATCCTCCACTCAGTGTATGCATATATAGGATCGCGTGCGGAGGTGATGCACATGGCTTCCACATGGAGAGCCAGCTGTGAGCTGAATCATTACTGGAATAGTAAGGGCCGCTTCACACTGCGGCGTGATCCAGTTCGGTGCTGTCCGGTATGACCCAGACAGCCGCGGACCGGATCAGCACATAGGATTGGGGGGCTAATATGCCCTCTGGTCCAGTGTGCAGCGCACGCAGCTGTAGCCGCTGACAGGTCAGGACCGCGGCGCCCATGGTGCTGGCTTATCAGCAGTGGGAACTGAGTGCGCTGCACACTGGACCAGAGGGCATATTAGCCCCCCAATCCTATGTGCTGATCCGGTCCGCGGCTGTCTGGGTCATATTGGACAGCACGGAACTGGATCACGCCGCAGTGTGAAGGCAACCTTAGACAGCAGCCTCAGTTCTATGTAGAAAAGGCTTCCTTTAGGCCAGGTTCATACATTGCAGACTCCTCATCCTGAATCTGCAGTCCTATACAAATGAGTGGGTTCATCAACACCCCATTCACATGTGCGGATCTATTGTGGTGCACATTAGGTCATGATTTGCAGGATTTTTTCTGCAGCGTGTTCATTATCTAGCAATCAAATTGCATATTTTCAGTACATTTTCATCATTAACATCAAGGTATTTGTTAATCCGCTATTAAAAAGCACAAAGTGGATTTTAATTGTGGATCTAATGTAGAATAAATTAGTGAAAGGTGAACTTGGCCTTCAGCTTCAGGTTACTGCTTTATTGGGATTGTCATGAAAACAAGCCTTTCCTAAGTGCACATTATAGAGGGCCCCAGCAGTGTCTTGCCTATGAGCCTTAGATTATAGCTCTAAGAAGGATCAGCACTACCTCTGGGGATCCACACCCATCCATATAATGGGACATTTCACTTTAAATGAGGCTTACACAGTTATCAGGCAGTACAGTACAAAAACCAATGTTCTAGTACTCATATGGTATCCTACATCATCGGACGTCATAGAACTCTAAGGGCCAATTCTTTAAGATTTTTATGACAGAATTTGGCAAATTCACACATTTTTGGCATAATGCAGAAATTGTGTAAAAATGTTGTCTCTTAGGGTACCTTTACACGCCGCTACTGGAGGATGGATACAACCCGCTACAGGCTACAAATGTAGCTTGTAGCGTCAATATAGCCCGTAGTAGCGGCGTGTGAAGACGGGACGACACAGCCGGCAACAGATACATCTGTTTCCGAGCACTGCTCGAAAACAGATGGCTACAAAGCCGATTGTAGCGAGCTGTATCGGCGTGTAAAGAAGGAACAGAAGGGTTGTTTCTACACCATGCTATGTAGCTGGGGCGTGACACAGGCTCCGGGTTTCCGCGCCCCCTTAAGCGATCATTGGAGGAAGCTCCTGCGTTGCGATTGGTTGTCGCCGCACAGGGCGGCATATTTAAGGAGCTGACGAGTCACACTACACAATTGCTCGAGCGTCAAGTATTAATCAGCCTCCTGCGATGCCTGCCCAATCATGGTATTATTGCTTTGTCCTATCAGCGTACGGACGTCTCGTAATCCACAATTGTAGCACGCCTATGTGCTGTCCTTGCTGCACCAGGTACGCCCATAGTAGCTGGTTGTAGCGGTGTGTAAATGAGGTAAGGTAAGCTACAGATGGCTACTTGAGACACCCGGCGATGTATCTATCTAGCTATAGATGTTGCGTAGCGTAGCGCACCTTGTGGCGGCGTGTAAAGGAGGTGCGTTTACCGTTTGTAACCGTTTGAGCGTGCTCGTGCACGTGAAGTAGCGGGTTGTATCCATCCTCCAGTAGCGGCGTGTAAAGGTACCCTCACGGTGTTTTAATTCAGAATTTTGTGACATTTGGTGTTGTCACATCCGTCCCGGGCATCTTCCCTTAATGGGCGGATCATGGATGCATGGTGTGTGGCTAAGATCACCGTCTAATTCATGACAATTGATGCCATTTTACTGGTGCAAAGTTCGACCTGTAAGGAGCCCATCCCGGGGGAGGCGCACAGCATTGGTAGATGACATGTGTCGGTTAATGAATTAGGTACATCTCACTCCTGGACAGTTCTGATCTTCAAGAATCAGCCCGTAGATGTCAGCCCATATATAACACAATGCTGTAGTCATTGCATTACTTTACCTCAAGTTTCCGTCTTGAGTGTGCTGGAGCGACTCTCATCAAGCGCTGAAGTGTCAAGACGTCTTGGACAGATTCACATTTAAGATCTATTAATAAACTGCCAATAAAACATGTAGAATTCAGGTTAAAGCTGTATGAAAGAAAGTCATAGGCCGCACAAAAAAATGCAACTCTACTACTGGTTTGTGGGATTTCCTTTGTGGCATTCCCTGTATGGTAATAATGCATGATTCTCCAGGTCAGTATGATTAAGGAGATACAAAAATTAATCCATTCAGTCTGGTTATGTAAAGCCCCACTCCAGCGGGTTTTTACATCATACTGCTGTAGTGATGCTTTACATACAAGTCCTGCCCCCGTCTTATACTCACTTGTCGCCTTCCTCATCTTCTTTAGTGGAGCACAAATCTCACTGTAAGGCCAGGGCCACACTTCACTTTGCAATCCAGTCACTGGATCCAGTTTTTCATCCTTAAAACCTGATCAGGTACCTGACCCATAGACTCCAATGTTAACAATTGTTTGCCAAAGTGCAATCTGTCTACTGGATCCAGTCTTTGAGAAGTCAGGTTTTAATAGCGTCTGCAATGTTTTTTGACCTTTTAGAAAAACCTGATCAGTTTTTTTTTTAACATAGAACCCTATGGGAACCTGATCCGGTACCGGATGGTACATAGAGGTACCATCCAGTACCTGACATGGTAAAAATGCCTCAAAACAGACAAGAGGAAAAACTGGATCCAGTAATGCATCCAGTTACTGGATGCAGCCTCCCAAGTGTGGCCCTAGCCTAAGTCTATGAGAGCTTTGTTCTAGTCTTGTTCTGGCTCTCATAGACTTGCATTCAGTGCTTGTGAGATAACATGATCAAAACAAAAAAAGCAATGTCAGGCTGCAATCTCATCACAGCAATGGTAGAAAGATTGCTGAAGAAACAAGGACGGTCCAGCAGCACACGTTCAGTGTAAACACTTTCTTCTTTACTAAGTATTAAGCATTAAATTAGCAGTACATTCCATAGCAGTTACTGGGGGGAGAGGGAGCGTCAGGGTGCAAACAGGACGACGGCTGTTTCGCATGTATATGCTTCAATGGGACCACACGGGAGAATGCTGACGGGTACTAGGACTATACTGGTATATATCTACCCATTTTACCCTTACTAAGGGTTTTCCCTACAAGGATTAATAGATCTTGGAATAATAATAATTTACACAATTGGATGTTTAAAAAAATGTTCCTGTGCTGAGATAATCTTATATGTGTCCCTGCTATGTACTGTGTAATGGATGTTCATAGACTGTGAGCCCTCGTGGACAGGGTCCCTGCCCCTCCTGTACCTGTAGGTCCTGATCGCCTAGATTTAGTGTACTTGTTCTTGTCTCCCTCATCCTCATGTAAAGCGCCATGGAAACTAATGGCGCTATATAAATAATAATAATAATAATAATGTGTATGACCATACAGGGACATAATCTGATCATACCACATCTCCTGTGCTGAGATAATCTTATATGTGTCCCTGCCATGTACTGTGTAATGGATGTGTCTGACCGTACAGGGACATGGTCTGACCATACCACATCTCCTGTGCTGAGATAATTTTATATATGTGTCCCTGCTATGTACTGTGTAATGGATGTGTCTGACTGTACAGGGACATGGTGTGATCATACCACATCTCCTGTGCTGAGATACAGGGATTTTTGTGTACTCACCGTAAAATCCTTTTCTCCTAGCTCATCATTGGGGGACACAGGACCGTGGGGTGTATGCTTTTCTGCCACTAGGAGGCGACACTAAGCAAAGCTTAAAATAGAGCCCTCCTTCCTGCAGTATACACCCGAGCGTGGGCGTAGCTATTCAGTTTAGTACTAAAGCAGTAGGAGAGCTGGTAATAAGGTACGAATGGTGTAAGGTACAATGCTGTGCTTGCTAGGTATGCTTGCATATAGCGGTGTGCTTTTAAAGCGTTAAGGGGGGGTGCTGTGTCCCCCAATGATGAGCTAGGAGAAAAGGATTTTACGGTGAGTACACAAAAATCCCTGTTTCTCCTTCGCATCATTGGGGGACACAGGACCGTGGGACGTCCCAAAGCAGTCCCTGGGTGGGGATCTAGCAGTGGTGGTCGGGCATCGTGCGCTAGCTGTTTACAGATGCGCGACCGCTGCCTGTAAGATTTTCCTGCCTAGGCTTGCATCTGCAGAGGCCTGGGTGTGGATGTTGTAGTGTTTGGTGAATGTATGTAGGCTGGCCCAGGTTGCAGCTTTGCAGACCTGAGCTGCCGAAGCTTGGTGGCGAATGGCCCATGAGGCGCCCACTGACCGGGTTGAGTGTGCCTTAATACCTTCTGGGATTGGCATTCCCTTGATACGGTAGGCTTCCTGGATCGTGGAGCAGATCCATCGTGCCAACGTGGATTTGGCCGCAGCCATTCCCTTTCTAGGGCCCTTGGGAATGACGAACAGCGTTTCTGTTTTGCGGAAAGGGGCTGTTCGGGAGATGTAATGTCTGAGAGCCTTCACCAGGTCCAGGGTATTGAGCTGCTTTTCGATCCGGTGTATTGGAGTTGGGCAGAAGGACGGGAGTACTATGTCCTCATTGAGATGGAATTGAGATACCACTTTGGGTAAGAAAGAAGGAGATGGTCGTAGGACGACTTTGTCCTTATGGAAGGACAAGTAGGGGGGCCGACAGGATAGGGCGACCAGTTCGGACACGCGCCTAATTGATGTAATAGAGACGAGAAAGGCGACCTTGTGCGAGAGAAGGGTTAGAGGAACCTCTTTGAGGGGTTCGAATGGTGTTCCTTGGAGCACGTCGAGGACTAGGTTTAGGTCCCAGACCGCCACGGGCGTCCTGTAGGGGGGTCGTGTGTGGGAGACCCCTTGAATGAATGTTTTGACTTGTGCTTTTGACGCAATCCAGCGTTGGAAAAGAATACTTAGGGCCGAAATTTGGCCCTTGATGGAGTTTGGTGCTAAGCCCGCATCGAGGCCATTCTGGAGGAACTCCAGGATCGAGGGGATGGAGAAGAGGAGTGGGTTACGGTTGAGATCTTCGCACCACCTGAAATAGGCTTTCCAGGTGCGGTAGTAGATGCGAGAGGATGATGTTTTTCGGGCGTTGATCATGGTGGTTATGACCTTAGGTGTGAACCCTGCCTGGGTCAGGACCCAGGACTCAATCGCCATGCCGTTAAAGACAGGGCTCCCGAGTTCTGGTGGTAGAAGGGGCCCTGAGACAGGAGGTCCGGCCTGTTTGGGAGTGGCCAGGGCGCGTCTGTGAGTAGCTGTACTAGCTCTGCGTACCATGGCCACCGTGGCCAGTCTGGGGCAATGAGGATTACTTGCGCTTTTTCTGCCTTGGCCTTCCTGATTACTCGAGGGATTAGGGGGAGTGGCGGGAAGATGTACGGGAGGTGGAACTGGCGCCAGGGGAGGACAAGAGCGTCCACTCCTAGGGCCAGTGGGTCCCGGGATCTGGCCACAAATGCCGGGACTTTTGCATTCATTCTTGATGCCATGAGGTCCACGTCGGGCGTTCCCCAGCGTTGACAGATTTGTTGGAAGACTTCCGTGTGAAGGGATCATTCTCCTGAGGCCAGCCCTTGGCGGCTTAGGAAGTCCGCTGCCCAGTTGTCCACTCCCGGGATGTGGACTGCTGATATGATTGACTGGGTCTTTTCGGTCCATCGTAGGATGTGTTCTACTTCGTGCATCGCTGCCTTGCTGCGTGTGCCGCCTTGGTGATTTATATACGCCACGGCCGTGGCGTTGTCCAATTGAATGCGGATGGGGCGACCAGCTAGGAGATGGTGAAAGTGTTGGAGTGCTAGGCGAATTGCCCGTAGCTCTAAGATGTTGATTGGGAGATGTGACTCCTGGGGTGTCCAGCGTCCGTGAGCCGTGTGGTGAAGGTAGACGGCCCCCCAGCCGAGTAGGCTGGCATCGGTGGTTACGATCAGCCACTGGAGAGGGAGGAAGGATCTTCCTCGCGAGAGGGATGTGGGCTGTGTCCACCATTTGAGTGATGTTTTGACCTTGGCGGATAGTCGGTGTTTTCGGTTGAGGCCGAAGGGGCTTTTGTCCCAGGCCGAGAGGAGGGAGAGCTGTAGGGCTCGGAGATGTAGTTGGGCGAAGGGGACTGCCTCCATTGCGGCCACCATTTTTCCCAGGACACTCATGCCGAAGCGTATGGACTGGGGCGAGCGGCCGAGAAGAACCTGTGCGCCTTTTTGAATTGCTGTGGCCTTGTCCTGAGGGAGTATGACCAGCCCTCTTGCGGTGTCCAAGGTCATGCCGAGGAAGTGGACTGTTTGGGCAGGCTTTGGGGATGATTTTTCCCGGTTTATGAGCCATCCTAGGCGGGAGAGAGTGTCCGTTGTGATTCTGACGCTTTCGAGGCATGATTGGATGGATGGTCCCTTGATCAGCAGATCGTCTAGGTACGGTAAGACGACGACTGCTCGTGCGTGGAGGATGGTCATGACAGCCGCCATGACCTTTGTGAAGACTCTGGGAGCGGTTGCCAAGCCGAAGGGCAGGGCGACGAACTGGTAGTGGCGTTTTTGTACCGCGAACCGCAGGTATTTCTGGTGGGATGCAGAGACGGGTATGTGGAGATACGCGTCTTGTATGTCGATGGTTGCTAGGAATTCTCCTTTCTCTAAGGACGCAATTACTGAGCGTAGGGATTCCATTCTGAAATGTCGAACTTTTACAAACTTGTTGAGAAGTTTGAGGTCCAGGATGGGGCGCATTGTCCCGTCCATTTTTGGGACGACGAACAGGTTTGAGTAGTAGCCCTTGAATTGTTCGTCTACTGGTACCGGTTTTATGACGCCGGACTTGAGCAGTGAGTTGATGCGTCGAGGAACGGTAGGGTGTTTCCCTTTGGGAGGCGGGATAGGAGGAAGCAATTTGGGGGCCGGGATGAGAATTCTATCTTGTAGCCGGACGACACCAGTTCTCTGACCCAATTGTCGTGTACGACCTTGAGCCATGATTGGCGGAACAGCTGAAGGCGTCCGCCTGTTATGTCGGTGATGAGCGGCTGTGGGGGGGGGAGTCATGTGCTAACTTTCTGTGGCCTTCCACCTTTAAAAGGAGTTTGTTTAGGCCGGGTCTTCCATGTTCGATTGGTTTTAAAGGAGTGTGGGTAGCTGTTGGCCCCGCGGGTCGGCCGACCTGCGTTAGTGCTGGCGTTAGAGCTGGCCCACCTCGGTGATCCTTGGGAGGCTTGGGAGCGTGTGTTAGACTGTGGGCGGTGAAAGGGCCGCTTGAACCTCTGCTGGGGGAGGAACTTGCTCTTGCCCCCGGTAGTCTCAGAGATGAGTTGGTCAAGTTTTTCGCCGAATAGGCGAACTCCTTGGTACGGTAAGTTTATCAGTGACCTTTTTGATGCTGGATCAGCCTGCCAGCCTCTAAGCCAGAGGGTTCGGCGCGAGGAGATTGCGTTTGCTGCCGCCAGTGCGGCGCAGTTGGCTGCATCTGTGGATGCTAGCAAGAAATAGCGGATTGCTTTTGCCAGCAAATCGAGTTGGTCTGCCTGGTCTTGGTCGGGCTCTTTCAGTGATTGCTGAACGTTGTGGATCCAGGATTCCGCTGCTTTGGCCACCCATGCTATGGCGAACAGGGGCGACAGCGCTGCCTCTGACGCCTCAAAGATTGAGCGCGCTAAACAGTCGAGCTGGCGGTCAGTGGGGTCTTTGATAGACGAGTTATCTGTGATGGTAAGTAGGGTTTTGTTAGCTAAACGCGACACCGGGGGACCTACGGCCGGAGATTCTGCCCATTTCTTGTGTTGGTCTGGGGTAAACGGATATTTCGTTTCGATGGCCTTGCGGCCTGCGAAGCGTTTGTCGTGCCGGTCCCAGTGTCGTTGTACAAAGCCGACGATCCCTTCAGAGTTAGAGAAGACTCGACGAGAGCGTTTAGTGCTAGAGAACAGGAGACTGTGCTCTGGCGTGGTGACAGGCTCGTCTTTGATATCCAGTGTCATGTTAACAGCTTCGATGAGGCTGTCAACCAGGGTTTGGATGTCCGTGGTGTCGCTCTCGTATGGTGTGTCGGGGTCCGATAGTTCGCCCTCGGAGCGTGACCCGGACTGGCGGGGTGAGGGAGAGCGAGACCTGTCACCTGATGAAGCGTTTGGAGATTGTTCCCGGGACAGCCTGGTATCCGTCCGTTTTTTACTGGTTAGGGCGTCCGCGGGCTGCTCCTTGCTGGAGTGGGGGCGGTGACGTTTAAGTGTACTGGTTGCGTGAGACTTAGCCTGGGCTTGCAGCATCTGGACTATGGTGTCCACCCGTTGTGACAATTCTATACCCCATGGAGGAATGTCGGGCACACTGGTACCTGCGTCAGAGGTAGCCTCTATGGGACTTTCAGGTTCCTAGTCCTTACAAAATTGTGACGTATGCTTGCGTGGAAGCGTGGCCTGGCAGCTAGTGCATGATGCCTTGTTCCCTGCACTGCTTTTGCCTTTGGACGGTTTTGTATCTGCCATTGCGTACCAGATTACTGTCAGCGATGGCACTGCGGTGATCAGTCTGGGTTGTAATGAGGGCAGGGGGGAATAACTGCAGGAAAGAGGGTCTCCTATGGAGCTTACCCGGATCCTGTGTCCCCTGCTAAGCCGTCCTGAGGTGCTGAGGTCCTTCCTTTGAAGAGGCACTGGAACAAAGGACTGTGACCTGAAAGTGTCCCTGGGTAGTATGTGGGCTTTGTGTGGCCCCCCATGGGAGGGGGCTAAGCCCACCCTAGTACAGCCTGTCTCCATGGGGGATAGTTAGGTATCAGCCCCAGGTTTATTACCTGAGGGCTGTACCTATATGTAGCTGCAGTGTGCAGCAGCATTGTTTAATTTTCGCGCCGGTTTTGGGGCGTATTTTTGTGGGCTGTGGCCTTGAATAGGCTTTAGCTGCTATATTGTGCCCCTGGGCTTTGAGTGACATGCCCTCTGGGCAGTCACGCTGCAGTGAGCGTGGGGTTGTTCCTCCCCCTTTGCTGTCATTGGCCGGCGCGGTGGCTTGCGGCGCTCAGCCAATACCTGTGGCCTGGCCCTGAGTGGCGGGCTCAGAGGCCAATGAGAGTGCCGCTTGTCGCGTCATCGCGCCCGCCCCTATGACGCGGCGATGACGCGCTCGCGCCTACGGCCTATCAGCTGGGGCTGTAGGCGGCACCGGAATATAGGCCCAGACCGGGGCCTCGATTAATTGCAGCCCCGGGCGCGCGGATGGGATGCGCGATGCTGCGTTGGCGGCGCCCTTGGATGGTGCGGCTCCTGGGCTGTGCGCGCACCCCTACTTACTGGCGGTGCGCGTCCCAGCCTGTGGCTGCCGCGTTGGGGCTTCTGGGATCCATGGCCAGCCTGTTAGGACGGTGAGGGTCCTGCTGCCCCTGCTGCACCACAGCCCTTAGGGATGGCTTGGTGAACGGGGTGTGGTAACTGCTGCAATTCCTCACCTGCCTCCTTTGCTGGAGGAGGTGAGAGCTTCCATGTGCTGTGCTGCAGGGGCGGGTGCATCGTGCCCTGTGAGTGCAGCCGGTCTGTGCATCCCTCTATCATGCAGGGGGATGCAGTTTTGACCCGTGGCTGTTGCTGCCTCTGGGCTGGGAGAGCGGGGTCCTTTCTGAGGCTCCATCGTCCCTGTGTGATGCGCTGCCCTCAGTCCTTTGTGCTCTCATGGAGAGTCGTAGTAAAAAATAGAGAATGAAATATTGTAAATAAAAATTAAAAGATGGTAGATGTGGTCTGAACTACAGACTACGTGTGCCTCCAGCGACACTAAGCTAAAACTGAATAGCTACGCCCACGCTCGGGTGTATACTGCAGGAAGGAGGGCTCTATTTTAAGCTTTGCTTAGTGTCGCCTCCTAGTGGCAGAAAAGCATACACCCCACGGTCCTGTGTCCCCCAATGATGCGAAGGAGAAAATCTTATATACGTGTCCCTGCTATGTACTGTGTAATGGATGTGTCTGACCCTACAGGGACATGATCTGATCATACCACATCTCCTGTGCTGAGATAATCTTATATGTGTCCCTGCTATGTACTGTATAATGGATGTATCTGACTGTACAGGGACATGGTCTGATCATACCACATCTCCTGTGCTGAGATAATCTTATATGTGTCTCTGCTATGTACTGTGTAATGGATGTGTATGACCATACAGGGACATGACCTGATCATACCACATCTCCTGTGCTAAGATAATCTTATACAGTTGTGGCCAAAAGTATTGACACCCCTGCAATTCTGTCAGACAATACTCAGTTTCTTCCTGAAAATGATTGCAATCACAAATTCTTTGGTGTTATCATCTTCATTTAATTTGTCTTCAATGAAAAAACACAAAAGAGAATGAAGCAAAAAGCAAAACATTGATGATTTCACACAAAACTCCAAAAATGGGCCAGACAAAAGTATTGGCACCCTCAGCCTAATACTTGGTTGCACAACCTTTAGCCAAAATAACTGCGATCAACCGCTTCCGGTCACCTTCAATGAGTTTCTTACAATGCTCTGCTGGAATTTTGCACCATTCTTCTTTGGCAAACTGCTCCAGGTCCCTGATATTTGAAGGGTGCCTTCTCCAAACTGCCATTTTTAGATCTCTTCACAGGTGTTCTATGGGATTCAGGTCTGGACTCATTGCTGGCCACCTTAGAAGTCTCCACAGCTTTCTCTCAAACCATTTTCTAGTGCTTTTTGAAGTGTGTTTTGGGTCATTGTCCTGCTAGAAGACCCATGACCTCTGAGGGAGACCCAGCTTTCTCACACTGGGCCCTACATTATGCTGCAAAATTTGTTGGTAGTCTTCAGACTTCATAATGCCATGCACACGGTCAAGCAGTCCAGTGCCAGAGGCAGCAAAGCAACCCCAAAACATCAGGGAACCTCCACCATGTTTGACTGTAGGGACCGTGTTCTTTTCTTTGAATGCCTCTTTTTTTCTCCTATAAATTCTATGTTGATGCCTTTGCCCAAAAAGCTCTACTTTTGTCTCATCTGACCAGAGAACATTCTTCCAAAACGTTTTAGGCTTTCTCAGGTAAGTTTTGGCAAACTCCAGCCTGGCTTTTTTATGACTCGGGGTAAGAAGTGGGGTCTTCCTGGGTCTCCTACCATACAGTCCCTTTTCATTCAGATGTCAACGGACAATATGGGTTGACACTATTGTACCCTTGGACTGCACGGCAGCTTGAACTTGTTTGGATGTTAGTAGAGGTTCTTTATCCACCATCCGCACAATCTTGCGTTGAAATCTCTTGTCAATTTTTCTTTTCCGTCCACATCTAGGGAGGTTAGCCACAGTGCCATGGGCTTTAAACCTCTTGATGACACTGCGCACGGTAGACACAGGAACATTCAGGTCTTTGGAGATGGACATGTAGCCTTGAGATTGCTCATGCTTCCTCACAATTTGGTTTCTCAAGTCCTCAGACAGTTTTTTGGTCTTCTTTCTTTTCTCCATGCTCAATGTGGTACACACAAGGACACAGGACAGAGGTTGAGTCAACTTTAATCCATGTCAACTGGCTGCAAGTGTGATTTAGTTATTGCCAACACCTGTTAGGTGCCACAGGTAAGTTACAGGTGCTGTTATTTACATAAATTAGAGAAGCATCACATGATTTTTCTAACAGTGTCAATACTTTTGTCCACCCCCTTTTTTATGTTTCGTGTGGAATTATATCCAATTTGGCTTTAGGACAATTCTTTTTTCATTGAAGACAAATTAAATGAAGATAATAATACCAAAGAATTTGTGATTGCAATCATTTTCAGGAAGAAACTGAGTATTATCTGACAGAATTGCAGGGGTGTCAATACTTTTGGCCACAACTGTATATGTGTCCCTGCTATGTACTGTGTAATGGATGTGTCTGGCTGTACAGGGACTTGGTCTGATCATACCACATCTCCTGTGCTGAGATAATCTTATATATGTGTCCCTGCTATGTACTGTGTAATGCATGTGTCCGGCCATACAGGTACACGGTCTGATCATACCACAGCTCCTGTGCTGAGATAATCTTATATATGTGTCCCTGCTATGTATTGTGTAATGGATGTGTCTGACCGTACAGGGACATGGTCTGATCATACCACATCTCCTGTGCTGAGATAATGTTATATATATATGTCCTTGCTACAGTATGTACCGTATAATGGATGTGTCTGACTATACAGGACATGGTCCGATCATGCCAGAAAATATGGGAAGCAAGGTGTACCACAGTCTGCCCTGCTGAGTCCACAAAATCACCTGGGATGCAAGCTGTTGTAGCAGTATACTTCTTTATTCCTTCCTACGCGTTTCGGCGCCCTTCCTGGCACCTTCCTCAGGGATATTACATCAGCCACCTGATGTAATATCCCTGAGGAAGGTGCCAGGAAGGGTGCCGAAATGCGTAGGAAGGAATAAAGAAGTATACTGCTACAACATCTTGCATCCCAGGTGATTTTGTGGACTCAGCAGCGTGGACCGTGGTACACCTTGCTTCCCATATTTTCTGGCTGTTTTTCCACGTTGGAGTGGTCGGTGGAGGTCCTGCAGCAGCTGATACTGTGATATGCTGTTAAACCAGTTGTGGGTCACACAACTGGAAGAGGTGAGTGGAACTGTTTGATACCACTCACATCTGAGTGTCACTAGTGATAGGGCACTATTGCGCCTCTTGTTCCCCCACCTTTTTTGTACTGATGGTCCGATCATGCCACATCTCCTGGGCAGGGGAGGAAACAAGAGAGTAAGCCAAATCCAGGACTGTTCCACTCCTGATATTGGCTTATACATGTAAAATACTGACCAACTACTTAACATGTGCATGTGGCTTTAGAGGTTATTGCTCATAGCGCATAAGTGTTGGAGTCTTTGCCAGATCTGAGGGCTTGGACACACTCAGTTTGATGGACGAGACTCGGAAGAGGCTGGAGTAGTGACCCTAAACGACCTCTCTCTGTCTGGACGGGTAATGCGATGCTGCACAGAAACACAAGCAGCTGTCATTCCCTGTCCAGAGAGGGGGAAGCCGTTCAGGGTCACTGCTCCAGCCTGTTCCGAGTCTCGTCCGTCAAACTTGGATGTAACTTGGAGAGTGTGTCCGAGCCCTAAGGTGCTACCTCCAGTGTGGCTGCCCAGCAATCTGTGCACCTTCCCAGACAGTACACAGCAGAGAAGACAAGATAGGCAAGCTGACTGTAAACAGAAGGTCCATTTATGTCTCCAACCATAACTTAGACTATACCATCATGACCAAGAGCATTCTCATCCTTAAGGGCCCTTTCACATCAGCGTTTTTTTCAAATCGCGGCAGATGCGGTGAAAAAAACGCATCTGCCGCGATTACCGCATACCGGCTGCACTTGCGGCGCGGTTGCGGTAAACGCCATACAAGGTATAGGCGGACTTGCGGCAGGTGCGGCCGCGAAAAAAACAGCGGCTGACAGCATTTTTTTTCACGGCCGCACCTGCCGCAAGTGCCGAAACTGCACTTGCCGCACCTGCCGCACCCTTACCGCAAGCCCCATAGACATTGCATGGGGCTTGCCGCAAGTGTCGCGGTTATGCGTTAAACGCGGCAGATGCGGTTTTTTCACCGCATCTGCCGCGAATTTCAAAAAACGCTGATGTGAAAGGGCCCTTAGACTGTTCCTGAAAATGAAGTGTTTCTCATAGAAAATTATTGCAATTCCATGTTTTGTCATACACATGTTTACTTCATCTGTGTGTATTGGAACAACACAAAAAAAGGCAAATTGGACATAATTTCACACAAAACCCCCAAACCGGCCAGACAAAACTGTTCTCGCCCTTAGCTTAATATTTGGTTGCACACCCCTTTAGAGTAAATAACTGCAATCAATCGCTGTCTATAACCATTAACAAGCTTCTCACACTTCTCAACTGAAACTTTGGACCACTCTTCTTTATAATCTGCTTCAGGTCTCTCATATATGAAGGCGCCTTCTCCCAACAGCAATTTTAATGTGCCACAAACAGGAAGTTGATATCACCAACCATTCCCATTTTATTTAGGTGTATCTACCGTATTTTTCGCTTTATAAGACGCACCTGATTATAAGACGCACCCCCAATTTTGGTGAAGGAAAAGAGAAAAAAATTATTTTTAATGTTAAATGGGGTCCATCTTATAATGCCAGTGTCCGTCTAACAAATCATATAGCGTATATGTCCCACATAGCCCCCTCATCCTGGTACATGGTCCCTCATCCTAGAATTAGCCCCCTTAATCTGGATATGGCACCCTTATATTGGATATAGCCCCCTTGCACTTGCCTACGTCCCCCACAGCTGGCCCACGTCCCCCACTGCAGGCACACGTCCCCCCACTGCAGGCACACGTCCCCCCACTGCAGGCACACGTCCCCCCACTGCAGGCACACGTCCCCCCACTGCAGGCACACGTCCCCCCTTGATGGCACACGTCCCTCCTTGATGGCACACATCCCCCCTTGATGGCACACATCCCCCTTGATGGCACACGTCCCCCCCTGCAGGCACACGTCCCCCCCTGCAGGCACACGTCCCCCCCTGCAGGCACACGTCCCCCCCTGCAGGCACACTTCCCTTCCTGCAGGCACACTTCCCTTCCTGCAGGCACACTTTCCCCACTGCAGGCACACGTCCCCCCCTTGATGGCACACGTCCCCCCTTGATGGCACACGTCCCCCCTTGATGGCACACGTCCCCCTTGATGGCACACGTCCCCCCTTGATGGCACACGTCCCCCCCTGCAGGCACACGTCCCCCACTGCAGGCACACGTCCCCCCCTTGATGGCACACGTCCCCCCTTGATGGCACACGTCCCCCTTGATGGCACACGTCCCCCTTGATGGCACACGTCCCCCTTGATGGCACACGTCCCCCCTTGATGGCACACGTCCCCCTTGATGGCACACGTCCCCCCTTGATGGCACACGTCCCCCCTTGATGGCACACGTCCCCCTCTGCAGGCACACGTCCCCCCTGCAGGCACACGTCCCCCCCTGCAGGCACACGTCGCCCACTGCAGGCACACGTTGCCCACTGCAGGCACACGTCCCCCCTTGATGGCACACGTCCCCCCTTGATGGCAAACGTCCCCCCTTGATGGCACACGTCCCCCCTTGATGGCACACGTCCCCCCTTGATGGCACACGTCCCCCCTTGATGGCACACGTCCCCCCTTGATGGCACACGTCCCCCACTGCAGGCAAACGTCCCCCCTTGATGGCACACGTCCCCCCTTGATGGCACACGTCCCCCCTTGATGGCACACGTCCCCCCTTGATGGCACACGTCCCCCCTTGATGGCACACGTCCCCCCTTGATGGCACACATCCCCCCTTGATGGGACATGTCCCCTATTGATGCCCCCCACTTAATACACCCAACCCCTCCATATACTGCCCCCATGTAATATGCTGCCCCCCCCCTCCATTAGAAAGATGGCCCCTCGCCCTGCACTCCCCGCATCATTAATATGCCCCCCACGTATTATGCTGCCCCCCCCTCCATTAGAAAGGTGGCCCCTCGCCCTGCACTCCCCCCATCATTAATATGCCCCCCCACGCTGGCCGGCAGCAGATGGAATGAAAAAAATCCTCCTTCCTCACCCTCCGGCGCTAAGCTCAAAGCGTCACCGCCGGCTCCTGGTCTCCATGGTGATCGGCTTCTTCCGCTCATGTGATCGGGCATACAGCGATGACATCATCGCCCGATCACATGAGCGGAAGAAGCCGATCACCATGGAGACCAGGAGCCGGCGGTGACGCTTTGAGCTTAGCGCCGGAGGGTGAGGAAGGAGGATTTTTTTCATTCCATGTGCTGCCGGCCAGCGTGGGGGGGCATATTAATGATGGGGGGGGGTGCAGGGCGAGGGGCCACCTTTCTAATGGAGGGGGGGGCAGCATAATACGTGGGGGGCATATTAATGATGCGGGGAGTGCAGGGCGAGGGGACATCTTTCTAATGGAGGGGGGGCAGCATATTACGTGGGGGCAGCATATTGAGGGGGTGGGTGTATTATGTGGGGGGGCCATATGCAGGACATGGGGGCATATGGAGGGGCTGCAGAGAGAGCGGGGGTGAGTGCAGGCTCATTTAATATGCACTGGTCCCCGCCGTCAATCTCTCAGTGCAACTTCAGCACTGAGAGGTGGACAGCGGCAGTGCATATTAAATGAGCGGGAGCAGGAGATCTCCCCGCTCTCTCTGCAGCCCCGCAGCCAGCCCACTCCAGCCCCGGACATGCTGCAGAGCTGCCCCCCAGCCTCCCCTGCCTCCCCATATTCGGATTATAAGACGCACCCCCCACTTTCCCCCAAAATTTGGGGGAACAAAAGTGCGTCTTATAATCCGAAAAATACGGTATATTATTATTATTATTACTTATTTATATAGCGCCATTAGGTTCCATGGCGCTTTACATGAGGATAAGGGAGACAAGAACAAGTACACTAAATCTAGGTGATCAGGACGTACAGGTACAGGAGGGGCAGGGACCCTGTCCACAAGGGCTCACAGTCTATGAGATATATAAATGGCGCACTCTATACGCAAAGGAAATAAACATGAATATTATAAAGTGTATCATTGCAAACATTTTCCAGGAGAAATACTTCATTTTCTGGAACAATGTAAAGGGTGTCAACACCTTCGGTCATGAGTGTATAGTAAAACATACAACCGAGGAGATAGGATTTTCTTGAAATACAGACATCATGCTCAATTACACTTACCATAGAGCGGAGTTTAATATATCCACACTTTTGTCGCTTTTCATCATTTTCAGACAGTTGGACAGTACAGAAATGTCATCCATATTTAATGTGCTGAGACATTGCTACAATAAAAAAGTGACATCACTGACACGTGACAAATGGATGGAATCAATAAAAAAAAGAAAGACATGAAGCAGAGGGTCACTGTGATGTACAGGTCTATGGAGCAATCACTAATACTGTAAGAAGTGACATTACTGCTGGGGAGCATTGAAATAAAATGTGCTCTGTGATCAGTGACAATGAATGTGCCGCACTGTGCCCACCAGACTGCCGGGCATATCCTGCAGCAACAATGTAGTCAGAATAGGAATAGCTAATGTAGAGCATCTCTCCATCCCAGCTCTCAGGAGAGGGGATAATGTTTCAATCCCAAAAGGCCTTTATCAATCCCACACTGGTTGGGGCAGTATGATCTGTCTCAGGGCATGAAGATGGGAGCTGGGGGTAGAGTGACGGCTATTGCTGATAGCTACGCGCCTCTATCACAGCCTCCACCCCCAGCTCCCACCTTCATGCCCTGAGACAGATCATACTGCCCCAACCAGTGTGGGTTTGATAAAGGCCTTTTGGGATTGAAAGGTCATCTTGTATACTGTACTCCTATACTTAGAGAATATTTACAGGTATCATCCTATCTAACAAGTGCTGAACTCATTCTAGATTTTTATCTTCTTCCTGAATTTCATGTCCTGATCGTTATCAAAGTGAGGTCTGGGGATTCACACTGCCAGATCCAGGTGCTGCACCAACCAGGCAGCCATGAGTTAAAAATAAGGTGGTAGAGAGGAGAACAGTCATCAGGGCACACAACTATACAGAGACAGCTGTCAATCAAACCAATCCTGGAGAAGCTGTCAGGAACAAGACCCGCAGTTCAGTCACCATGACCTGACAGATTGCTTAAAGAATATGTATAACTTCAGGAGCAATTTTTTATTAATTAAAGCGTAACTGTCATTTAACCCCTTCACGATCTATGACGTACCGATCCATCATAGGTCGCGTCCCTCCCTTTGATGTGAGCTCACCGCGGGAACTCACATCACTCCCCTGAAATCAGCTGAGATGTGGGGCCAACAGCGCCGATTGGATCCGAAATCTATTGGCTCTGTTAACCCTTTGAATCCCAGTGAAAGACAGTGCGATCCTAAAGTGCCACAGTGGGGATCACGCCGTTCCCTGCCGTGATCGGAGATCCCACGAGAAGATTGGGGGATCTCCATGTGTCACCTGTTTGCCCGGGGCCCTGCGGTGACCTTGGATGCTATCAGGGTTAACTTCCAGTGGATGGTTGGCGAGTGCCAGCATCCACAAGAAGTGATCATTTATGCTATGTCCTGATGTGCTGCAGCTCATTGGCACATAGCACAAGTGAGAGGACTGTGCAGCACTGGGGTGCCCTATGGGGCAGTGTAAAATAGAGAAAAATAAAGTTTTTAAAAATATGAAGAAAAAACCCCCCACAAAAGTTCAAATCACCCCCCTTTTCCCCTATTCAAAATAAAAGTATTAAAAAAATACACATATTTGGTATCGCCGCATTCAAAAATGACCGATCTATCAAGATATCAAATCAATTAATGAGAGCCATAAACTGCAAAATGGAAAAAAAAAGGTGCAAACGCCAAAATTACATTATTTTAGTCACCGCAACATTGTAATAAAATAACATAACGGGCGATCAAAACATCGCATCTACCCAAAAATGGTATCATTATAAGCATCAGCGCAAGCATCAAGAAATTAGCCGTCACACAGCCCCAGATCCTGAAACATGAGAACGCTACAGGTCACGGAACATGGCGCAAAAAGTGGGATTCTTTTATTATTTTTCTTCAAATTTTTTATTTTTTTTTCACTACTTAGACAAAAGTGAAACTATACATGTTTGGTGTCTACGAACCCGTACTGGCCCGAGGAATCATACCGACATGTCAGTTTTATCATATAGTAAACATGGTGAATATAAAAGAAAAAAAAAACAAACAAACACATATATCATTGCACTTTTTTTGCAATTTCACTGCACTTGGAATTTCTTTGCCATTTCCCTGTACACTATATGGTAAAATAAGTGATCGCATCTGAAAGTACAACCCGTCCGGCAAAAAAAAAGCACTCGTATGGCTATATTGACAGTAATATAAAGTTATGGCTCTTGAAAGAAGGGGAACAAAAAACGAAAAATCGCCGGGTGGTGAAGGGGTTAAATTTTTATTTAATAATAATGTAGAGCAAGTGACTATAATCAAATTTTACATATACTTTACTAATGAAATCAGTAAGGAAACACCTTTAAATCACTTCCACCAGATGTCCTCAGTAGGCTGATCCTGAACCACACATATGCTCGTTGTTAGGCTGCTCTGTTTTCAGGCAGTGTGGCCTACACTGTGTGCACAATACAGCTGATAAGACTCAAGTTACCTCATGCCAGCACCCTGCTGAGCTCAAACAGCTGCTGTGAGATCTTATCTAAATCCTCCGTTCACATGGCCACTGCTCTGTGATAACACCGAGCTGAGCAATGAGAATGGAAGTGGCGGCATGAGGTACCTTGAGTCTTATCTGTAGCAATGTAGGCCACACCCCCCTGAAGACAGAGCTTCAAAACAACAAAGCATATTATGTATGATTCAGTTGTGATTGGGGGAAAAGAGGGGTGATTTCAACTTTTATATATTTTTTTTTTTTTTTTTTTTTACAGGTTTTTAAAAACTTTATTTTTTTATTAATTCTTATTTTTACACTGCCCCTTTAAGAGGCACCTTGCTGCACAGTCTGATCGCTTCTGGGAGATACAGATGAGCTGCAGCTAATCTGTTTCTCTCAGAATCGCGGACCTGTTGTGGACGGCAGCGCCTGCCAACCACAACAGGAAACTGCTCAGTGACAGCATCCGGGGTGTAGCCAGGACCCCGGGCTGTCACGTGAGTGCCGGAGATCCCGCGATACTATCGCGCGATCTCCAGAGCAGGCGGGGAACAGCACATTCCCCGCCGCGGCCGCCTTGGATCCTGCTGTCAGAGATTGATGGTGGGATCCAAGGGGTTAACAGCGCCGATCGGATCCCAGATCCGATCGGCGCTGTTACCTAGACATCTCAGCTGATGAGATCAGCTGAGATGTTGGTGCTTTGATGTGAGCTCCGCGCCGGAGCTCACATGAAAGTCGCCTTACCAGCCCAGGACGTTGTACAACGTCCTGTGTCGGCAAGGAGTTAAAGTGATCCTAAACCCACAAACTGACCCTCCCTTAAATTTAGACCTGTCCCTGCACCCCCTCTTATCATTTCTAGCCATCCCTTTTGCAGAAAAAAATCGCTTTTGTAAAATAAAGAAAAAGTTATATTACTTTGTCCTGTGTGAGTTCTTTCTTTATGTGGAAGCCGCAAATAGGCCGGGCCTGTGTGCAGCTCCCTTGTAATTATGCACGCCCCTCTCTGCTAGCTGCCTTGGTAAGAGCCTGGCCCCGTCATGAAAGGGGCGGGGCTAAAATTGTGTCATGCCGGAGCCCCGCCCCCTTTCATGACGCGGCCAGGCTCTTAGTAAGCAGAGAGGGGCATGCATAATTACAAGGCAGCAGCAGACAGGCCCGCCTATTTGCGGCTGCCACAGAAAGAGAGAACTCACACAGGACAAAGTAATATAACTTTTTCTTTACTTTACAAAAGCGATTTTTTTCTGCAAAAGGGATGGCTAGAAATGATAAGAGGGGGTGCAGAGACAGGTATAAAGATAAGGGGGGGGTCAGTTTGTGGGTTTAGGATCACTTTAAAGGTGTTTTCTTCCTAATTTCATTAGTAAAGTATATTTGAAAGTTAATTATAATCACTTGCTCTACATTACTATTAAATAAAAAGTAAAATGGCAGTTACGCTTTAAATACTGGCGGAAGTGTTGAGGTCATGACTACAATGCAAATCATCGCTGTAGCCAATCACTGACCTCAGTGATCAGCTACAGGAGTAATGAGCATTGTAGTTGTGACATCACCACTGCTGGCATCAAACAAAGACCGGAGCAGCAACGGAGAACGGCGCCGACCCCAGAGAAGGGGACTATTTGCTGTGTTTGTTATTGTATATGTATACCAGTCTTTGGTGCCATATTTTGTAAAGGTGGAAAACACTTTTAAAGAGGACCTGTCACCAAACCAGGCATGGTAATCTAGTTACAGCACTGGATGCAGCATGTCTGCAGCATGCAGACAAGGTGTCCCCCAGCACTTGAGCAGCCCTGGACCCCGAGATAATACACTTAGAAAACTTACATGCTACAGCCACTAAGGAGGTGGCTAGGGACAGCAGCCAAGGGCAGATTCACACCCCCTGCATGTGTAATCTGCCCACCGCTGCCAATCATTGTCTCCTTGTCTGCAGCATTTAAACAGAGTTTTTTTCTCTCTCCCAGAAAGTCCGTTAGCCCCGCCCCTGAGGGGAGGGGCTAAATGGCAGAGAAAAAAAAACTCTGTTTAAATGCTGCAGACAGGGAGACAATGATTGGCAGCGGTGGGCAGATTACACAGGCAGGGGGTGTGAATCTGCCCTTGGCTGCAGCCCCTAGCCACCTCCTTAGTGGCTGGAGCATGTAAGTTTTCTAAGTGTATTATCTCGGGGTACAGGGCTGCTCAAGTGCTGGGGGACCCCTTGTCTGCATGCTGCAGACATGCTGCATCCAGTGCTGTAATTAGATCACCATGCCTGGTTTGGTGACAGGTCCTCTTTAATTTATTCAGCAGCCAGGAGTGAGCAGGGAACAAAAAAACCTGAGAGATCTTTGGTGTTAAATTGTTAATAAAACTTAATTACAAAGATTTTTAGCTGAAAATATGCCATAAAATGGGGTTGTCTGGGCATGATAAAAAAAATATCAAACAAAGCAAAACTCCCCTCGCAGACCTAATCTGGATCCAGTGTAGGCTGCTCCATAGTTTGTAATGACAACGGCAGGATGCCGTCACCAGTAAGGTAACCCTGCAAAATGCTGACAGGGGGTAAATTACAAATTATCAGCATTTTGCAGCCTAGATACACACAGAGATTTTATAAAAAATCCCGGACAACCCCTTTAAACCAGCATTATAGTCAGTACTATCAAATGATTAACCATTAATCTCCCTCAATCATTGTAGTTCAGAGAAGGGTTAAATCATGAAGGAAACAGCATGGCCCATCATGACAGTATCTGATAACTGTGATCTATCAGGAGCTCCTCAGAAACTCTGAAATAGATCAAAAAAGACTTTTCATGGAAAAATGTGAGCTGAAAAACAATAAAATCTGAGAAATTAACACTTTTGTGGTGACAACTGAGAACAAAGCGAAGCGTGTGTCGTCCTCACCTGGCAAACATTAAGAAGGGTCTGAATGAGCCTCGTCTTCTGATTCACATCTAAAGCCACAAAGACTTGGAGGCCACAAACCAAGAACCTGTTCGGCATTGAGGGGGCCGACTTCATCACTTCATAACATAAGGTCGAGAAATTTGGGTGGTCAGAGATAAGTCGCTTCTCAGAAAGAGTCAGAGTCTTCTCATTAGCCAGAACATTCCACAGGTTCAGGACACTACAGTACAGTTCATGTTGACTGTGTAAATTACTGAATGCATCCAACACATTGATACAAGATAATTTGGTGGGATGTCCTGTAGCCTGGAGCTTGGTCTCCTCTCCCGGATCTGCCTGGCGGTACTCATCACTAACTCGGTCCTGACCGGGGCCGCTGCAGGCACTGTTCACACCCACAGTATTGTTCTGTTCTGCATGTATTGAAGTCTGTCGATGTAAAAACCTTATGGGAATACATGTGATGGACGCTGGAGTCCACGGTGTGATCTCATGAAGGAGTAGAAGTCCAGATCTTGAGTTCCTGAGAAGTGAAGGTATTCTTACTCCTAATAAACAATGACATGACTGTAATAGTCGGCCTGTGCGCAGTAAGTGGTGGAGAGGCTTCCTGTGCATCATGGAAGCCTCTTAAATAGAAAATCCGGTAAGTTGGCTCTTCAACAGGAGTCTGAGCACTGGTTGTAAGAAAGAACACAGCAGTTAAAGGGACTTAAGGTATCAATATAGTATATACTCAAACAACTAACCAGCACCTCCAACAACATAAAGCCAGTGTGAACAGGTGCCAGCCGATGAGACTGCATAATGGACAATGAAGATACAATAGTAGTCTGTAAGATAAAAGATGTATGCAAACACTGAGAATATGGACATTACTGTTATATAGAATATCCTTACAGTGGGTATGGAAAGTATCCAGACAGATTTACATTTTTCACTCTATTTAGTTGCAGCCATTTGCCAAATTCAAAAAAGTTCATTTTTTTCCATTAATGTACACTCTGCACCCCATCTTGACTTAAAACAACCAGAAATGTAGAAATTATTGCAAGTTTATTAAAAAAGCAAAACTGATATCACATGGATACATAGTGCTTTGTGAAAGTATTTGGCCCCTTAAACTTTTCAACCTTTTGCTACATTTCAGGCTTCAAACATAAAGATATAAATTGTATTTTTTTTTTTTGAAGAATCAAGAACAAGTGGGACACAATCGTGAAGTGGAACGAAATTTATTGCATATTTTGAACTTTTTTTAACAAATAAAAAACTGAAATGTGGGGCGTGCAATATTATTTTGCCCCCTTGAGTTAATACTTTATAGCGCCACCTTTTGCTGCAATTACAGCTGCAAGTCATTTGGGGTATGTCTCTATGGGCCACTTTACACACACCAACTTATCTGTCCAACTTCTGACCAACTTACTGGTTGCAGTGAAATCATGGACACATTGCTCCATTTTGTGGCTGTGTACAACTGCAACAATGTGTCCATGATTTCACTGCAACCAGTAAGTTGGTCAGAAGTTGGACAGATAAGTTGGTGTGTGTAAAGTGGCCCTATCAGTTTTGCACATTAAGAGACTGAAATTCTTGCCCATTCTTCCTTGCAAAACAGCTGGAGCTCAGTGAGGCTGGATGGAGAGCGTTTGTGAACAGAAGTATTCAGCTCTTTCCACAAATACTCGATTGGATTCAGGTCTGGACTGTGACTTGGCCATTCTAACACCAGAACCCTGATGGTGGGTTTACACGTCCCGATATCGGCGTCCAACTCCGACCAAAAGTCACGTGGTTCGTGCGTTGGACCCGATATCGTTCATGCGTTGTATGGTATAAATTACCAATACGATGCACGAACAATGTCAAACTGATATCGGGGGTCGAATGAGCGTGCTATTCAACGGGCCGATATCGGATGCAGGTTGGAGCAGGATCGTGCTGTGTTACAGCCCAACTACAATGTGCAGTACAACGTCCCCCATTCACTCCCATGTTAAATGGTCGTTCCTGGGTCGGCCGTACAAGGGGGGCGTAGACATCGTAGAGACGTTGTATCCCGATATCGCGCAGTGTAAACCTCCGATGCGATTCTTTGAAATCCGGCCAGAAAAAGCGTTCTCCCGCGCTGTCGGATCCAATATTGGACCGACGTTGGAGCGTGTAAACCCACCATGAGACTATCACACAGCAGGTGCATTTATACGGAGACTTGATTACACACAGGTGGATTCTATTTATCATTAACAGTCATTTAGGACAGCATTGCATCATTCAGAGATCCTCACTGGACTTCTGGAGTGAGTTTGCTGCACTGAAAGTAAAGGGGCCGATTAATATTGCACGCCCCACTTTTCAGTTTTTTGTTAAAAAAGTTCAAAATATGCAATAAATTTCGTTCCACTTCACGATTGTGTCCCACTTGTAGATTCTTCACAAAAAAATTAGAATTTATATCTTTATGTTTGAAGCCTGAAATGTGGCAAAAGGTTGAAAAGTTCAAGGGGGACAAATACTTTCACAAGGCACTGTAAGGGTATGTTCACACAGTGCGTTTTTGCTGCGGTTTCTGCCTGCGGTTTACCATTGGTTTTATGGTAATGTATGCTAATTTGCTCCTGCGGTTTTGATTCCCAGCAAAACCAATGTGTTTCACAGAATGGCTGGATGGCTAGGTCTATCACTGGCAAAGGAGCAGCGCCACCACAATGATCACCGACAAAGGAGCAGCGGCTCCACAATGATCACTGGTGAAGGAGCAGCGCCACCACAATGATCACCGGCAAAGGAGCAGCGCCACCACAACGATCACCGGCAAAGGAGCAGCAGGCGCCACCATCACCGGCAAAGGAGCAGCAGGTACCACCATCACCGGCAAAGGAGCAGCGGCGCCACCACAATGATCACTGGTGAAGGAGCAGCAGCGCCACCACAATGATCACTGGTAAAGGAGCAATGTCACCACAATGATCACTGGTGAAGGAGCAGCGTCACCACAATGATCACTAGTGAAGGAGCAGCGTCACCACAATGATCACCGGTGAAGGAGCAGCGCCACCAAAATGATCACCGGTGAAGGAGCAGCGCCACCAAAATGATCACTGGTGAAGGAGCAGCGCCACCAAAATGATCACTGGTGAAGGAGCAGCGCCACCACAATGATCACTGGTGAAGGAGCAGCGCCACCACAATGATCACTGGTGAAGGAGCAGCGTCACCACAATGATCACTGGTGAAGAGGCAGCGTCACCACAATGATCACTGGTGAAGGAGCAGCGCCACCACAATGATCACTGGTGAAGGAGCAATGTCACCACAATGATCACTGGTGAAGGAGCAGCGCCACCACAATGATCACTGGTAAAGGAGCAGCGCCACCACAATGATCACTGGTAAAGGAGCAATGTCACCACAATGATCACTGGTGAAGGAGCAGCGGTGCCACCACAATGATCACTGGTGAAGGAGCAGCGGTGCCACCACAATGATCACTGGTGAAGGAGCAGCGGTGCCACCACAATGATCACTGGTGAAGGAGCAGCGGTGCCACCACAATGATCACTGGTGAAGGAGCAGCGGTGCCACCACAATGATCACTGGTGAAGGAGCAGCGGTGCCACCACAATGATCACTGGTGAAGGAGCAGCGGTGCCACCACAATGATCACTGGTGAAGGAGCAGCGGTGCCACCACAATGATCACTGGTGAAGGAGCAGCGGTGCCACCCACAATGATCACTGGTGAAGGAGCAGCGGTGCCACCACAATGATCACTGGTGAAGGAGCAGCGTCACCCAATGATCACTGTGAAGGAGCAGCGGATGCCACCACAATGATCACTGGTGAAGGAGCAGCGGTGCCACCACAATGATCACTGGTGAAGGAGCAGCGGTGCCACCACAATGATCACTGTGAAGGAGCAGCGTGCCACCACAATGATCACTGGTGAGGAGCAGCGGTGCCACCACACAATGATCACTGGTGAAGGAGCAGCGGTGCCACCACAATGATCACTGGTGAAGGAGCAAGCGGTGCCACCACAATGATCACTGGTGAAGGAGCAGCGGTGCCACCACAATGATCACTGGTGAAGGAGCAGCGGTGCCACCACAATGATCACTGGTGAAGGAGCAGCGGTGCCACCACAATGATCACTGGTGAAGGAGCAGCGGTGCCACCACAATGATCACTGGTGAAGGAGCAGCGGTGCCACCACAATGATCACTGGTGAAGGAGCAGCGGTGCCACCACAATGATCACTGGTGAAGGAGCAGCGGTGCCACCACAATGATCACTGGTGAAGGGAGCAGCGGTGCCACCACAATGATCACTGGTGAAGGAGCAGCGGTGCCACCACAATGATCACTGGTGAAGGAGCAGCGGTGCCACCACAATGATCACTGGTGAAGGAGCAGCGGTGCCACCACAATGATCACTGGTGAAGGAGCAGCAGGTGCCACCACAATGATCACTGGTGAAGGAGCAGCGGTGCCACCACAATGATCACTGGTGAAGGAGCAGCGGTGCCACCACAATGATCACTGGTGAAGGAGCAGCGGTGCCACCACAATGATCACTGGTGAAGGAGCAGCGGTGCCACCACAATGATCACTGGTGAAGGAGCAGCGGTGCCACCACAATGATCACTGGTGAAGGAGCAGCGGTGCCACCACAATGATCACTGGTGAAGGAGCAGCGGTGCCACCACAATGATCACTGGTGAAGGAGCAGCGGTGCCACCACAATGATCACTGGTGAAGGAGCAGCGGTGCCACCACAATGATCACTGGTGAAGGAGCAGCGGTGCCACCACAATGATCACTGGTGAAGGAGCAGCGGTGCCACCACAATGATCACTGGTGAAGGAGCAGCGGTGCCACCACAATGATCACTGGTGAAGGAGCAGCGGTGCACCCAATGATCCTGGTGAAGGAGCACGCACCAATGATCACTGGTGAAGGAGCAGCGGTGCCACCACAATGATCACTGGTGAAGGAGCAGCGGTGCCACCACAATGATCACTGGTGAAGGAGCAGCGGTCACCACAATGATCACTGGTGAAGGAGCAGCGTGCCACCACAATGATCACTGGTGAAGGAGCAGCGTCACCCAATGATCACTGGTGAAGGAGCACGCACACAATGATCACTGGTGAAGGAGCAGCGTCACCACAATGATCACTGGTGAAGGAGCAGCGTCACCACAATGATCACTGGTGAAGGAGCAGCGTCACCACAATGATCACTGGTGAAGGAGCAGCGTCACCACAATGATCACTGGTGAAGGAGCAGCGTCACCACAATGATCACTGGTGAAGGAGCAGCGCACCACAATGATCACTGGTGAAGGAGCAGCGTCACCACAATGATCACTGGTGAAGAGAGCAGCGTCACCACAATGATCACTGGTGAAGGAGCAGCGTCACCACAATGATCACTGGTGAAGGAGCAGCGCACCACAATGATCACTGGTGAAGGAGCAGCGTCACCACAATGATCACTGGTGAAGGAGCAGCGTCACCACAATGATCACTGGTGAAGGAGCAGCGTCACCACAATGATCACTGGTGAAGAGCAGCGTCACCACAATGATCACTGGTGAAGGAGCAGGCGCACCACAATGATCACTGGTGAAGGAGCAGCGTCACCACAATGATCATGTGAAGAGCACGTCACCACAATGTCACGGTGAAGGAGCAGCGCCACCACAATGATCACTGGTGAAGGAGCAGCGTCACACACAATGATCACTGGTGAAGGAGCAGCGCCACCACAATGATCACTGGTGAAGGAGCAGCGCCACCACAATGATCACTGGTGAAGGAGCAGCGTCACCACAATGATCACTGGTGAAGGAGCAGCGCACCACAATGATCACTGGTGAAGGAGCAGCGCCACCACAATGATCACTGGTGAAGGAGCAGCGCACCACCACAATGATCACTGGTGAAGGAGCAGCGTCCACCACAATGATCACTGGTGAAGGAGCAGCGTCACCACAATGATCACTGGTGAAGGAGCAGCGTCACCACAATGATCACTGGTGAAGGAGCAGCGTCACCACAATGATCACTGGTGAAGGAGCAGCGTGTCACCACAATGATCACTGGTGAAGGAGCAGCTGCCACCACAATGATCACTGGTGAAGGAGCAGCGCCACCACAATGATCACTGGTGAAGGAGCAGCTCACCACAATGATCACTGGTGAAGGAGCAGTCACCACAATGATCACTGGTGAAGGAGCAGCGCCACCACAATGATCACTGGTGAAGGAGCAGCGCTCACCACAATGATCACTGGTGAAGGAGCAGCGTGCCACCACAATGATCACTGGTGAAGGAGCAGCGCACCCACAATGATCACTGGTGAAGGAGCAGCTGCCACCACAATGATCACTGGTGAAGGAGCAGCGTCCACCACAATGATCACTGGTGAAGGAGCAGCGGTCACCACAATGATCACTGGTGAAGGAGCAGCGTGTCACCACAATGATCACTGGTGAAGGAGCAGCGTCACCACAATGATCACTGGTGAAGGAGCAGCGTCACCACAATGATCACTGGTGAAGGAGCAGCGTCACCACAATGATCACTGGTGAAGGAGCAGCGTCACCACAATGATCACTGGTGAAGGAGCAGGTCACCACAATGATCACTGGTGAAGGAGCAGTGTCACCACAATGATCACTGGTGAAGGAGCAGCGTCACCACAATGATCACTGGTGAAGGAGCAGCGTCACCACAATGATCACTGGTGAAGGAGCAGCGTCACCACAATGATCACTGGTGAAGGAGCAATGTCACCACAATGATCACTGGTGAAGGAGCAGCGTCACACCACAATGATCACTGGTGAAGGAGCAGCGTCACCACAATGATCACTGGTGAAGGAGCAGCGTCACCACAATGATCACTGGTGAAGAAGCAGCGCCACCACAATGATCACTGGTGAAGGAGCAGCGTCACCACAATGATCACTGGTGAAGGAGCAGCGTCACCACAATGATCACTGGTGAAGAAGCAGCGCCACCACAATGATCACTGGTGATTAACTGTTTGAGCTGTGATTACACCACAGAGGACACTGAGGGACACAGGCCAGGGGGAGGAGTGCACTGAGCCCCCGGCACATTATGGAGCAGGAGCTGTGATAACAATGTCCCCAGCCGTTCCTGCTCCACACACATCACACAACGGCTGACACCCTCCATCACTGCACTCACCTTCATTCGTCACAAACCATGCAGCTCCTAGGACAGCGCCATTGCGTGACGTCACCGAACCACGCCCACCACTACGGACTCTCACAGTAGTCAATATTACTAATCATGGCGTGATGTGTGTTTACTGAATACTTACATTAATATAACTATAGCAGCAGAGGATTGAATGGCGGATGGTTGATGTCCGGATGCGGAGTATTCCTCATCTCTATCTGGTCCTTGTAACCAGGACAGCAGAGCAGATGACACCGCTCAGTGACGTCATCAGCAGCGCGCCGTGTGTTTCCCGTTGCTTAGCAGCGAGTGTCGCCTCTCCGGTGCGGACTGACGGACTGACGGACTGACGGGCTGTCATCATGGCCAAATTCGTTCTTGCAGGTGAATGTCTGAGTGTTTTCTGGAGGGTAAAAGTGTCCCAGGATTCTCTGGGGTGAGCGGGGATATACGGGGAGAGTGACTGTGAGGAGTATTCAGGGCACTACAGTGAGGCCAACCGCCACCAGAGGGCGCCCGGCTCTGCAAAGTGTAGAATAACAATAATTATTATAATCTTTATCTATATAGCGCCAACATATTATGCAGCGCTTCACAATTCAGAGGTTCATGTTCAAACAATCATAAGAAACATTATTAGAAAATACAATGCAAAGCATAATACAACACAATAATTAAAGCAAAATAATGACAGCCCTGCTCATAAGAGCTTACAATCTAACAATGAGGGGTGACACAAAGTACAGGTGCTTATTTACAATGATGGTATAGTCAACTTGAGGAGATGGGGAACAGATAGGAGCAGGATAAGTGGCCACCAACCATTATTTGTGATGCATGTGAGACTGATGGAGCGAGATAAGCTATGTCTTAAGTACCGTCACACACGGCAATATTGCTGGGCAATTTCACTGGCAATTTGCTGGTTGCAGTGAAATCATGGACACATTGTTCTATTTTGTTGCTGTGTACAAATGTAACAATGTGTCCATGATTTCACTGCAACCAGCAAATTGCCAGTGAAATTGCCCAGCAATATTGCCGCGTGTGACAGGTACCATAAGTGACTTTTATTAGGGATCATGATAGACATGCCGCCCTAAAAAGATGTGTTTTTAGGGATCACCTGAAATTATGTAAGTTGTGGATAGACCTAATCTCTTGGGGTAGAGCATTCCAGAGAATTGGTGCAGCTCGGGAGAAGTCTTGGAGCCGGAAATTGGAGGTTCGGATTAAATGCAGAAGTGAGTCTAAAGTCACTGCCAGAGCGAAGAGAACGTGTGGGTGATAGACAGAGATGAGGGTAGAGAGGTAGGGTGGTGCTGCACTGTGAAGAGCTTTGTGGGTGAAAACAAGTAGTTTGAATTGGATCCTATAGTGTATAGGCAGCCAGTGCTATAACTGGCATAGAGCAGAAGCATCTTGAGTAACGATTAGCTAGATAGGTGATCCTGGCTGCGGCATTAATGATGGACTGAAGAGGGGAGAGTCTAGTGCGGGGCAGGCCAACTAAGAGAGAGTTACAATAGTCAAGGCAGGAGTGAATCAGGGTCACAGAGAGGGTTTTTGTGGTTTCCAAGGTGAGAAAGGGGCGAATTCTAGAGATGTTCTTCAGGTGCAAGCAGTAAAAGTGGGCAAGAGATTGTATATAGGAGGTGAAGGAGAGATCAGTGTCAAACATAACACCCAGACCACAATCCTGCTGCCTAGGCGTTATCGCAGTGCCGCACACTTAAGGTACCTTTACACTCCGCCACAGGAAGTCATCAACTGCCGGGCACTGGGGACAATTGTGCCTGTTGCCATGAAATTACTACGAAATGGCGGCGTGTAAATAGGGAAATTCCTCCCTGTGCCCTGCAGTTCCTTTGAATACCTGTTGCTGAGCCGTGCTCAAAAACAGGAAGGCACAATAGCTATGGTGGTGGTGTGTAATCGGGGCACAGGCAAGGTATTTGCGTGGCCTACCGAATTCCCAGGGGCGTGACACAGCCTCATGGATACCACGCCCCATCAGCGATCATTGTTGGAGGCTCCTGCGTTACGATTGGCTCTCCCTTCACAGGTCGCCATCTTGGAAGAGCTGTCACTTCAGCACTAGACGCATAAGACCCGACTGCACGATCCAATACATCAGTACAATTACGCGGCCACCCAATTGCGCAGGCAAATGTATAGTGTTGTATCGTCCTATATAGTGGGCACATTCTCATACCACATACGAGGGAATAAATTGCTCTACACAGCGCACATGCCTGCCGTACCTAACGCCCTGCATTGCTTTTTTTTTTAGTTGACGCAGAAGTGTTTTTTCCATGTCGCACTGCGTGTACGGCAACTTTGTTGTTTTGAATTTTGTTACGTCCCGCAAGCGGCCATTCTGACGTCGTGACGCTTGTTTCAGTTTCACTCTGCCTGCAAGGTGCCAGCCCCTTCCCTGCACATAGCAGCAGAGTCATGGCCGCCACACAGCGCGTTGCAACGTGGGGTATGGCGGAGCTTCTGATCCTCATAGATCATTGTGACCGCCATGACTACTGGGGCCACCATCACCACCGTCACCTCAGGCTGCGCAATCGCAGCACCCTGATGCGTTACCAGCGGGCCCTGCTCCACAAACTGGGGGTGGAGAGGAGCCAAAAGCAGATCCAGAAGAAGATCGCGGATCTGAAGCAGAAGTGCCCAGGCCACATAGTGGACATCCATGCCAGGATTGCCAGGCTGCGTGGTGAGTAATTGTTGGCCCCAAACACACACCTGCACATGTACATGTACCAAAGTACACACAAATGTATAAAAACATATTAGGAGAACGTGGGCCACGGCGTGGCCGCTGCAATGTGGTAACATATATTCAGCCTAATTTGGACGGGGTGCCTACACTTCAGACTGGTGGTGCAAGCTCAAACACTTCATTAAAGAGTTTAATCAATATAAAAATGAGCGTCAAACATCAGTATGCATCTTGACTTTTATTAAAGGCAGGTTACAGGCAGTATGGCAAAGGGAGGGACTGTGAAGTACAGGTGACTATACACTCCCTCCCCTTGCCATGCTGCCTGTAACCTGCCTTTAATAAAATTAAAGATGCATACTGATGTTTGACGCTCATTTATCTAAGGAACAATAACACAAATGTATGTTCATTGGCCAACATTAAAAAATGTGTATTGACCCACCATTTGGATGTGTCAACAATGTGCATTGCCTGGTTGTTGACACCCAAACAGGAATATGGGCAAAGCAGTCATGTGCAGCACAAATGCTGATGCCTGCACTCAGCCGTAACCTCATTATATTTGTGCCTAACCTGACTCCACATAGTAAATGTGATCTTGATAAATCTGTACCATCTTCAACACACACATGACACACTGCCCCACAGATGTTGCCCTGGACACAGGGGACAATATAGACACACCATGATGTTATAAGTGAACAAACAATAGTACCTGAACAATAGGTGTACGCAGCCATGGGGCAAACACCAGTGGCTTCAGGCCCTTCATAAAATAAAACACACATATACCTACCATGTGTATGTGTGGTTGCCCACAAGCAAACATATCTTGCCAGTGTAGTGGCCCTCCTGTCAGTAAACATACTGTGTCCTACCCACAGTACATGCATACAACATGAGTATATGCATCCAACATGACCTTTTACCCTATTGGTCATGTTGGAACTACATAGGCACACAATCTAAATATTTGAGAACAATGTGTTTAACCTTTCTACTCAAAGCTGTGTGATTGTGCTTTCAAATACAGATGGTGAGGATTCTTCCTCCGAAGATGGGCCCCATGCCCCACCCTCAGGTGGCCCAGCGACACCACCGCCACATGAGGCTACAGTGACACCCTCGCCCCCTAGAAATCCACGGTCCACAGGGCCTGAGGATGAGGACCTGCCATCACCTGCAGGGTCGGAAGAGCCCAGGCCCCCTTGTGCCACACAACCCCATCATCTGGCCACAGACCCCCAGCCCTGGAGTGACCGCACCTCCCACTGTGTCCAGCTCAGTGGCGAGCCAAGGGGTGGCCATGTCCCCTGAGCCTGCTATGGAGCCAGCCTTTGATGACTATGGTGGTAAGTGTGTATTTTTGGGGCATACGCCCTGCACACTGTAATCTGTGTTGTGTTTTTCCTCCCTCATTATTTTCTCACTGTTTGTTTTAACTTTTGTTCAACTCTTTGTGCAGATGGAGAACGTGCTGGGGCTGCCGGCTGGAGTCTTAGCCCATCCCCATGAGGAGCTGGCAGCACCTGTAGGCCCGGAGGATGGTGCGCCTTCGAGCCCAGGCCCCCTTGTGCCACACAACCCCATCATCTGGCCACAGACCCCCAGCCCTGGAGTGACCCCACCTCCCACTGTGTCCAGCTCAGTGGTGAGCCAAGGGGTGGCCATGTCCCCTGAGCCTGCTATGGAGGCAGCCTTTGATGACTATGGTGGTAAGTGTGTATTTTTGGGGCATACGCCCTGCACACTGTAATCTGTGTTGTGTTTTTCCTCCCTCATTATTTTCTCACTGTTTGTTTTAACTTTTGTTCAACTCTTTGTGCAGATGGAGAACGTGCTGGGGCTGCCGGCTGGAGTCTTAGCCCATCCCCATGAGGAGCTGGCAGCACCTGCAGGCCCGGAGGATGGTGCGCCTTCGAGCCCAGGCCCCCTTGTGCCACACAACCCCATCATCTGGCCACAGACCCCCAGCCCTGGAGTGACCCCACCTCCCACTGTGTCCAGCTCAGTGGCGAGCCAAGGGGTGGCCATGTCCCCTGAGCCTGCTATGGAGCCAGCCTTTGATGACTATGGTGGTAAGTGTGTATTTTTGGGGCATACGCCCTGCACACTGTAATCTGTGTTGTGTTTTTCCTCCCTCATTATTTTCTCACTGTTTGTTTTAACTTTTGTTCAACTCTTTGTGCAGATGGAGAACGTGCTGGGGCTGCCGGCTGGAGTCTGAGCCCATCCCCATCACCCCCTGATAGTCCGGGTGATGTTTAGGCAGAGGGTAAGGAGCATCTTTTTGTGTGAACTCCTTAAACCTCCCCATGGACTGTTGTTAACTAAATGTGAATTTATTCCCAATACAGGTGTCCCTACTATGGAGGAGGTGATCCGGGCCCACCATGAGGTGTCCCAAACATTGCACAGGGCACACCAATGCGGGCTGCAAGAACTGGCCCGGTTGGGTGCCATGCTTGCTGCCCACCAGCGAGTACATGGAGGTCTCCCATGAACCCGATGCACCCAGACTCATTAATGGCCAAACAGGCCCATAAAAACTATTGTCCATGTTGGACATTCACTCACACATGTTGCCCTGTTGGCTTTTTTTTTTTGGCCTAGTTGGCCCTTTTCTTAAAGTGTCCCACATTGGGACCATGGGGAGTGTGTTGTGGCTGCTCCTACACAAAACCAGCGTTGTGTCCTTTGTGGCCACTGTGTGCCACACATGTTGTTTCATAATAAATTATTTACCGGAACTGTGTGTTCCTTGATGGCAACACAAACATGTTGTGCTGACAAACAGCAAATTTGGCTAACTGTGTGACTGAGTTTTGGATACCTCTTTGATGTCTGAATATATCTTACCAGTCCACATCGTGTACCAGCACTTCCGCCATTGGTCTGAATGTGTGCTTAATGTACCCTATATGTTGCCCACAATCATATACAACCAATCAACACAGTTGTGTTGTGACATTTGAAATAATGTTGCTCCGTGGTTTAATATAATTTTTTATTATATTATTAAAGGGCAAAGAAAAAAACAAATACCAAATGTGCCCGGCCAAATCGGCCACAATGTGGGCTAAATTTGGCCACCAAAGGAAACAAAATATAAATAATAATGGTGGCTGTCCATAAGGCCAATTTAGTGCATTGAATCACAAAAAACAATCAGAAAAACGTGCAAAAATACTCTGTTATGAAAAATAAAAATAGTAAAAGCAAGTGCTGCATAAAAAAGTGATAAAAAACAGGGTATTTAGTTGATACGTTTTTTGCAAAAAATGTATACGAAGCCGCTCTAACCAACATCAAGGTAACCTGTATCAGAGCAGTCCCCATCTGTGTGTTCAAAAACCTGACCATGTGAATATGTACCTACATGAGCCGGGTCCAGACAGGTCCAGTGTCTGACACGGACTGACTGCAGAAGACGGCTTTCATGTGCAGGACCCAAAGGGAGTGGTGGGCGGTTCCCTTATCTTGCAGAAACAAGAAACAAACTAAACAGACACTAATGAGTCATGCACACAGTGAACAGATCTGTAGGACACTGTTCACACCACCAAAAAATGAATCACAAAAAACAATCAGAAAAACGTGCAAAAATACTCTGTTATGAAAAATAAAAATAGTAAAAGCAAGTGCTGCATAAAAAAGTGATAACAAACAGGGTATTTAGTTGATACTGCTCTGATACGGGTTACCTTGACATTTGGTAGAGCGGCTTCGTATACATTTTTTGCAAAAAACGTATCAACTAAATACCCTGTTTTTTATCACTTTTTTATGCAGCACTTGCTTTTACTATTTTTATTTTTCATAACAGAGTATTTTTGCACGTTTTTCTGATTGTTTTTTGTGATTCAGTTTTTTGGTGGTGTGAACAGTGTCCTACAGATCTGTTCCCTGTGTGCATGGCTCATTAGTGTCTGTTCAATTTAGTGCATTGGCTAGTAGTGTCCAATCTCCTCATCATCCTCTAGTGGATCCGACGCTGCCTCCTACCCCACCCTCTCCTGGTAGACCTACCCTGCTTGAGAGGGTGCTGGTCTTCTTCCACTTCGTCTTGGGGGAGGTTGGGTATCTGGACGTGGGGGTCTCCTCACCCTGTGTTGGGCGGGCGCAGTGGGCCAAGGGGTCGTATGGTGGGGGACGGGGATCATGGACCCCCATCGCAGGGACCCATCTACGCCCGCCTCCTGGACACGATAGATGGCCCGCTCAGCGATCTTCCTCTGCTCTGGCTCCATCTGGCCGAGCATGTCGCTGGTGAGGTGGCCGAAACTAGAGGTGGTAGATCTTTCTTCGGCCAAAAGGACCCTTTTGGCCCAGGTACCCAGCTCGGTATTAGGTGGGGCCGGCAGACTACGTCTACGAATGGCAGAGCTGGGCCCTGGGCCCGGCCCCCCACCACAAGTTCCGGCCACTGGCTCGCCCGAAGATGTTGTTGGGCGAGCCTCACCAGCTTGTGCCTCGTCCTCACTGGAGCCAGGCAGCTGAGGGGCCTGTGAAAAAAAAGAGAAAACAAACAATAATCAATACCACAAAGCAGCATCATTGATGTCAAGTGCTTAAAGCCCAACCCCATCCAGTACACCACACAACACACCTGGTCCCAACCACCCAACAGAAAAAAAATAGGATCAAGGTTCTAATGGCTAACAAATGCACGACAGACGTATACTCACCTGCGGCTGCAAACTATTTCGCACACAAACAGCAATTTGAGGTAAAATATACAGTTCCCCAAAAAAGTGGTATGTGACCACAGGAGCTTAAAGCTGCCTTTAACCAGCTGTTAGCCCATGTGGCTCAGCCTTACCTTCACAATAAATGAAATGCATGTTGATAATGATTTAAACATACAATCCATGGGGCAAAGGCATGACACATGTCTGTGTTCCTTTGTTAATTTCGGGGCTCTGGCCAAATATAAACGGCAAACTTCATTGGATATATTGGTACACCCAAAAATAATATCCCCCCAGGTTGTTTAATGTTAAGGACAGTGAGAACCTCCGTTGTAGGTGTGTCTAAAAATAGAGAACAAAGCCCCTGAGGCCACATACCCAAGACCAACATGTGGAAAAATTTAAAACAAAACAATGGAGAAGTGTGGTTAGGAAATGCATGCAGCCAATCACACCTGTGGGGCAAAGATGGTGGCCCACCACCCAAACACAATTATCCACCTCCTGCGGCGGGGATGTTGCTTGGGCTGGGCGTACAGAGGACGCGGGGCGGCGCAGGCTGCTCCGCGATCCACGCAAGCTCTCTTGGCCCAGGGTGAAGGTGAGGAGGTCATAATACCACAACTGCGGCTTGGGTACCTCCTCACCTCCAGCCCCGGAGCGTTGTTCTGTGTATGTCTTGTGAGCTCGCTGAAACGCGGAGCGCAGGCCTTTGATCTTATTGTAAATGGCCCCCGCGTCCCATCTCTTCTGGGGCTAGAGCCGTTTGGCCAGCGCCACTAGAGGCTTGTAAGCCGCAGCCCGCACTGCCGCATCATGGTATGTGGGCAGCGCCGTCCGCCACAGGCACTTTTGTTCCTGATACAGGGTGAGGAGTTGGGTCACAAATTCCGAATACCCAGCTGGCATCTGTGAAAAAGAAACTGATATGACCAAGCAGGGCCAATACAAGGCATGCCTACAACATACTATACTGAGTGTATACATCCAGTTGGTTTGGCCCTGAAAACATGTATTGAACATGTATGTTTGCATGTGAAACACCTTTGCTGCAGTAGCCCTCAAGAAGCAATGGTTGCCATATATGTAAGGATATGTTTGAGTCCACATGATCACAAAGGCTAAAGGGCCACGATGAATTACTAAATCAAACTGAATCACAGGCAAGGGCCCACTGGCTCCGGGGGAAGGGGGGCAAGTGCCCCCTGGGCTGGTGGTATAGCCCTCATCTAGGGTCGGCGGCCCATAGAAATGGGCCGCCCGCCGGCGAGTTTTGGCTGGCAGTGTGAAAGTACAGCAGACGTGGAGCCTTGCGGCCCGCAACAGCACCATCCCCCCTCCCCCTTCCTCCCCGGCCCACCACAACACTCTGACAGCAGTCCTCCCTTTATGGGCTTGCAGACCAAAACTGCCACCCGGAGTTAGAGTGGCCAGCCAGCCCCTGATCACTGCGGTAACAACAACACTACAACGTATGGAATATATAACCAACATGGCGACATAACTAATTAACAATGTGTAGTGCCTATAGGTAGCATTGTTCAACATTATTATCAACACACTATCTACATAAGCACATGGCGCTCCCTGCTGTCTGACAAAGCGCATAAGCTGCATGTAGCTTACGCCTCAGCGTTACCTAAAAACCAGTAGCATGGCGCAGAAAAAGCATGTGAGCACACTTACTGTCGGTTCAACAGAGGAAGGATTCCTGGACACCACTAGCTCAATGCACATTCTCGTCTGGACAGGGGCTGGTTGACATGGCAGGAAATTTATACTGACCCACACAAATTGTCGGGGACGATTTTACTGTTCCACTCCTTCGCCAGTCATTCCAAATTAGACTATGAACACGTGGTACCAGATAAGAGTAAATCAGACTGAGAGAGTCCGGTTCACGCTCATAGCGTGTCCAGGTTTAATAATGACAACGTACACGGCAACAACTACTGAACTCAATATCCGGGTACAGGGCATTTTATAGTCTAAAAGATAAGCATGTAAATGTCCATGGCAGGGTGGGAGTTAGGTGGGATTAAGCTAATGTCTATGTTTGTTAATAATAATAGTTCTTTGTATTCTGGGAGTCCGTTCTTCATCACGTCATGGTATCATCCCTTGGCTGCTGGGATACCGGTTTTCTTGGATTTCTCATAGCACGGCCTGGTGCAGGCACAGCGAGGACCAATCAGCTTGTCCATTCTCAAGGCAACTTCTGCACAGCTATATCTTCTTTTCCAGCATACGCATCTAAGAAGACACTTTGTTTACAAAACAGCTCCTTGTTCACAGACTCATAGTGGGAAAGAAGGAAAGAAAGAAATAGATGGAAGGGGGGAGAGTCAAAGAGAGAAGAGAAGAAGAAGAGAAAGAAAGAAGGAGAGACAGATAGATAGAAAGGGAAAGAGGGAAAAGAGGGAGAGAGTGACATGGAGGAAAGAGAGAGATGAAGAGGAAAGAGGGGATGAGAGAAGAGAGAGAGAGAGAGAAAGAAGAGAGAGAGAGAAGAGAAGGATGAAGAGGAGAGGTAGAGAGAGAAGAAAGGTAGAGAGAGAGAGAGAGAGAGATGGAGGAAGGGGGGGGGGGTGACTCAAAGACGAAGAGAAGATGGTGGATACGTACCTGGATACAGAAAAAACATATTGTTTCATTTAATACTATATGAGTATAAAAGCTAAGATTAATAGATAAGATATAATTCATCCTCCACACAATCAGCACACACCAATTCGGCACCTTACCAGTCAACACCTGTGAACACCCATAGCGGCAGCTGAGTAGGTGTCGACAAAGCGCCGTGATTGGTTTGTGCTCATTGAAAAGCTGCTCATGGCGGATGGGTGTCACGCTTGCTGCCCAGAGTCATTAAGTATTTGTGTGCAGACATGGTTGTAGCAGCGTGGCGAAGTGTTGCGCATGATTGGCTTTGTTAACGCAATAGGGTACTGTATCGAACGCACATGTGATGTAAGTTTGGTCACTACAATAGCGTAGCACACTGGTGTATTTTTCAAAACATGTGTTGCACCTACATTCCCATATTGTAGATAAAAAAAAGTATTGTGTTTGTTTCCATTCGCCATACAGGATCATGGCTGCAGGATTCTAGAGTGTAATGTCCTACAGATGGCCAATGAAAAGAAAATATCATACTGCTTGGGATCAACACACACTGGGAACAACATGGCTAGGATCAGAAACGGATTTGATCCTTGAGGCAGCACAGAATGCGTATATGTGGAGCTCCCCCCTTGCAAACACATGTGGCCCTGCATCACTACAGGATGAGTCATGTATAATCTGCTTCGTGTCATCTGGGATTACTCACCCTGAAAGGCTGGGGTACGTTGATACTTACAGACTGTAGAAGTGTAAATATATGGTATCCTACATTGTTTGTGTGACATGTATAGCCGTTCTTTGTGGTGACACATGTACCTTTTTAACACAGATATGGCCTGATGTGTTACTTTGATCAACGCGACAAAGTGTAGAAGGATGGACGGAGCTGATCAGTGAGCATGTTTCGTTTGTTTGCCGCCCACTTGTGGGTGATGGGCTTGCAATGGTAAAAAGGATGTGTGTTGTGCACACACGACAGATTAAATATGCTTTTCCCTAGTGGCCAGTCAAAGTATTGTGCGGCTTACTTTAGATGCAAACCTGTCATCATATTGCTCTATGTACTGATGTTTTTTGTTTATCATGTACAGGTGCTGATACACAAGATGCAAAATCAACGTGATCGACATGTTATCGTGGCTCTTGCGTTGGTGGACGAGCAACTGTGGATGGAGGAGAGATATGAAAGGTTGATGCGTCGCAGACGACGGCGTGTGTGGAGCCGGGATTGGCTTCGGCGCCGGGGGACCCGGGGCCACATGCAGCTGTTGCGTGAGCTGGAGGATAACAATCCGCATGATTACCAAAACTACCTCCGTATGTCCGAGGACTCTTTCACCTTCTTTTGGAGTGCGTTGGGCCATTGATAGCCTGTCAGGACACTGTCATGCGTCGATCTGTATCAACTCAGGAGCGGTTGGCTATTACTTTGCGGTTCCTGGCTACAGGCCGGTCAAGGACCGACCTCACATACACGTCGCGTGTATCACTGTCCCTGCTGAGCCGCCTGAGACGTGTGAGGCCATCTGGAGTGTTCTGCTGCCATCCTACATGAAGTTGCCAGAAACACACGCAGAATGGATGCAAGTAGCCCAAGGCTTTGAAAGCCGATGGAACTTCCCAAACTGCGGGGGCGCTTTGGATGGTAAGCACGTGAGGATTACTGAACCCCTAAACTTGGGCTCTTTGTATTATAATTACAAAGGGTGTTTTAGTATAGTCCTCATGGCCCTGGTGGATGCGAACTATGAGTTCCTCTTCGTGGACGTTAGAATGAACGGGCGAATCTCAGATGGTGGTGTGTTTGCCCACTGTGACTTGGCACAAGAACTAAGGACAGGTGGGCTTAACTTACCCTCAAATAAAGAGACGAGCCATCATCTCAACTTTGCGTTTGTGGCGGATGAAGCGTTCCCACTTCAGGCACACCTACTGCGGCGATATCCCCAGAGGACCCTTCTGAGCGGCGCATTTCCAATTACCGGCTATCCCGGGCCCACCGTGTAGTTGAAAATGCGTTCGGGATCATGACGAATACATTCTGGGTTTTTCATATGCCTCTGCATATGAAACTGGAATCTATTGACGCGGTAGTGCGGGCCTGCTGTGTGTGCTGCATAACTTCCTGCGTCGTAGGGATCGAGCATCATACACGCCGGCAAGTTATGTAGATTCTGCGGACCCCACAACAGGGAGGTCCGTCCAGGGGCTTGGCGTGATGTCGACCATGGCGTGGCGCCACTCCAGCCGCTGAGCCGTGGTCGCACTCAGCAGGAGGCCAGGATCAGTAGAGATGCATACTGCTCCTACTTTAATGGCCCTGGGGCAGTGGGCTGGCTGATCCAGCACATGTAGTGTTGCTGGTGCTGCTTTGTGAAAAAATGGTGGCCATGGTGCAAACCACAGGGTGGCTGCACCATGGTGTTTTCTTTGCATATTTTCTTGTGTGCACAGGTTTTACTTAGTTAGTTAGTTTAGGTTGTATTTGTGTTATGTGGGTGCTGCACACTGTATCATTGTTTGGCAAGTTATTATGTATTTGTGTATCTGTTTTTCTTTTCTGTTTACAATGTTACATGATGTTTTAATGTCCATTGCCTTTCCTTTCTGTAATTTTGACTTTTTTAATTTCATGTGGCTACAAATCTAATATATAAAACCACAAGAGATTTGTGACGTCAGTTCCGTCACTTTGCACACACTTCCGTAACTTTGTCCCAGGGTACATCTGCTCAGGGTGGACCAAGATGGCCGCCCTAAGCGGGAGTACCCTGGCGACCCACACTACTCGGCACTCACCCCCCAACCCATGTCCACACACACGTACACCCCTGACACAACACTATCGTACCCCTCCCCCCCCACACACACTCATACTCTGATGCAGACTACCAGTCTCCGGTATACTTACCCCACCGCCATCCCGCTGCGCCGCTCCTGCTTGGCCCTGCCCACCTTGCGACAGGCTCCGCCCACCTCGCGGGGCTCCCGCCAAGCTCTGCCCACCTCACGGGGCTCCCGCCAAGCTCCGCCCACCTCGCGGGGCTCCCCCAAGCTCCGCCCACCTCGCGGGGCTCCCCCAAGCTCCGCCCACCTCGCGGGGCTCCCACCATACTCCACCCACCTCGTGGTGTTCCCGCCAGGCTCCACCCACCTTGCTCCGCCCACCTTGCCCAGCTCCCGCCTGGCTCCGCCCACCTCGCCTGCGCTGACCACCGAGCCTCCATCCTGCGCTGACCACTGAGCCTCCATCCTGTGCTGACCACCCAGCCTCCATCCTGCGATGACCACTCAGCCTCCATCCTGCGCTGACCACTCAGCCTCCATCCTGCGCTGACCACTCAGCCTCCATCCTGTGCTGACCACTCACTCCTGTGCTGACCACTACATCCTGTGCTGACCACTGAGCCTCCATACTGCGCTGACCACTCCATCCTGTGCTGACCACTGAGCCTCCATCCTGAGCTGACCACTGAGCCTCCATCCTGTGCTGACCACTCAATCCTGTGCTGACCACTCAATCCTGTGCTGACGACTCAGCCTCCATCCTGCGCTGACCACTGAGTCTCCATCCTGCGCTGACCACTGAGCCTCCATCCTGCGCTCACCACTCTGCCTCCAACCTGCGCTGCCCACTGAGCCTCCATCCCGCACTGACCACCAAGCCTCCACCCACGCTGACCACTGAGCCTCCATCCTGCGCTGACCACTGAGCCTCCATCCTGCGCTGACCACTCCATCCTGTGCTGACCACTGAGCCTCCATCCTGTGCTGACCACTGAGCCTCCATCCTGTGCTGACCACTGAGCCTCCATCCTGTGCTGACCACTCCATCCTGTGCTGACCACTCAGCCTCCATCCTGCGCTGACCACTCAGCCTCCATCCTGCAATGACCACTCAGCCTCCATCCTGCAATGACCACTCAGCCTCCATCCTGCGATGACCACTCAGCCTCCATCCTGCGCTGACCACTCACTCCTGTGCTGACCACTCACTCCTGTGCTGACCACTGAGCCTCCATCCTGTGCTGACCACTGAGCCTCCATACTGCGCTGACCACTCCATCCTGTGCTGACCACTCAGCCTCCATCCTGTGCTGACCACTCAGCCTCCATCCTGCGCTGACCACTCCATCCTGTGCTGACCACTCAGCCTCCATCCTGTGCTGACCACTCAGCCTCCATCCTGCGCTGACCACTCAGCCTCCATCCTGCGCTGACCACTCAGCCTCCATCCTGCGCTGACCACTCAGCCTCCATCCTGCGCTGACCACTCAGCCTCCATCCTGCGCTGACCACTCAGCCTCCATCCTGCGCTGACCACTCAGCCTCCATCCTGCGCTGACCACTGAGCCTCCATCCTGCGCTGACCACTGTGGGGCAGCACCTGGATTGCAAGTCAGGAAACACGTGGAGCCCGGTAGTAGTTCAAACAGGACCCGGTGTTTATTGCTGATACAAACAGCGGTGGCACAGTCTGCCGGAATCCGGGTCGCAGCCGGGTACACAAGACACAGTTCATATAACGTACCCGGGTCCTTCAGGCCAAAGGCCTCCGTTATGGGTCACCCCGAGTTCCCCAGCCCTCCTGGGCTAGGCCGTGTTAGACTAGCACACGGCCTCTTGGAACTCTAGACCTCTCTTGTCTATCTCTCTGCTGCTGCTGCAGCTAAGGCACAAATCTCTGTACAGGGAACCCCGCCCTGCCTCCTGACCAGGCTTTTAACTCCGTGTCTACTTCCGGGACCTTGCAAGACCCGGAGCGGAGGGAGCGGACCGTCCCTTTCTCTCACACCCTATACCGGGCTCAATACGTGACAGTGCGCATTCTGGGGGAGACATAGCGCCCCTCGCATATGATCCCCCGCACTGTCTCACACCCCCCCCCCCTCGGTTCAAACTTGTGGGGTTGAACCCCAGCCATCATACAGGGCGCCTGGGACAGGGCATCCGCATTACCCTGCAACTTGCCAGCCCGATGCTCCACCGTAAAATTGAAGTTTTGGAGGGACAGGAACCACCGGGTGACCCGAGCGTTCCGTTCCTTGGCGTTCCACATCCAGACCAGGGGAGCGTGATCCGTGATCAACCGGAACTGTCGCCCAAGCAAATAATAACGTAGGGACTCCAAGGCCCATTTAACAGCAACAGCCAAGCACTCCTTCTCCACTACGCTATAATTCTTTTCTGCCGGCGACAATTTCCGGCTTAAGTAAGTGACCGGATGTTCTTCTCCGTCCACTTCCTGCGACAGCACAGCCCCCAGCCCCACCTCCGAGGCGTCTGTTTGCACAACGAAGGCGTGTTTGAAGTTAGGACTGTTGAGGACGGGCTGTCCGCACAAGGCCAACTTCATGGACTGGAAGGCTGTCTCTGCTTGGGGATTCCAACGCACCAACGCAGTTTTCTTCCCTTTCAACAGGTCGGACAGGGCCGCCGTTCGCCCAGCAAAGTTGGGTATGAAACGTCGGTAGTACCCAACTATACCGAGGAACGCCCTCACCTGTTTGGTAGACACCGGTCGGGGCCAATTTTGAATGGCCTCGATTTTGCTAATTTGGGGTTTGATAACCCCTCGCCCAATCACATAGCCCAGGTACCGGGCCTCCTCGAGCCCCATGGCACATTTTTTTGGATTTGCCGTCAGGCCGGCGGCCCTGAACGAATCTACCACGGCCTGTACCTGGGATAAGTGGGTATGCCAATCAGGACTAAAGATGATGATATCATCTAGGTAGGCGGATGCGTACTTCCGATGGGGTTCTAACACTATGTCCATGAGCCGCTGGAATGTGGCCGGGGCTCCATGCAACCCAAAAGGCAACACGACATAGTGATAGAGGCCTTCCGGAGTAACAAAGGCAGTTTTTTCCTTGGCCGACTTTGTCAGCGGCACTTGCCAGTAGCCTTTTGTCAGATCGAGCGTCGTGAAGTACTGGGCTTGCCCCAGTCTTTCGATCAGCTCGCCCACCTGGGGCATGGATATAAATCAAACTTAGATACTTCATTCAGCTTCCGGAAATCGTTGCAGAACCGCAGCGATCCGACCGGTTTTGGAATGAGCACAGTGGGACTAGTCCACTCGCTCCGGGATTCTTCTATCACCCCTAACTTAAGCATGTGTTTCACTTCGGCCGCGATGGCTTGCCGTCGGGCCTCGGGTACCCGGTACGGTTTCACCCGCACTTTTACCCGGGGCTCAGTGACAATGTCATGTTGAATGACCGAAGTACGCCCTGGCAGGTCAGAAAACACATCGGGATTCTGATGTACCAATTTGTGAGCTTCCCGTCGTTGGGCCTTAGTGAGGGTGTCACTTATTTGTACGCCTTCGGTATCCCTGGGGGCCGAAGGGGAAGGGTTCCCGGGTGCATCGGATGCCTCCATGATCAGGCACTCCCGGTCTTTCCACGCCTTAAGCAGGTTAACGTGGTATAGCTGCACGGGTTTCCTTTTCCCGGACTGGTATACCTTGTAATTCACCTCCCCTACTTTTTCCCGGATTTCATATGGCCCTTGCCATTTGGCCAATAACTTGCTTTCCGTAGTGGGCACTAAGACCAATACCCGGTCCCCCACCTCAAAGGTCCTAACGGTGGCCCGTGTATTATACGTGCGGCTTTGAGCTCCTTGGGCATCCATCAGGTGCTCTTTCACGATAGGCCGGACCGCTGTGATCCGGTCCTGCATTTTCGCCACGTGGTCTATTACGCTCCTATAGGGAGTGGGTTCCTGTTCCCACGTCTCTTTGGCGACATCCAAGAGCCCTCTAGGATGTCGGCCGTACAACAGTTCAAAGGGGGAAAACCCCGTAGACGACTGTGATACCTCCCGGATGGCGAACATTAGATAGGGTAATAGCATATCCCGATCCTTTCCATCCTTGGCCACCACCTTTTTGAGCATGGACTTCAGGGTTTTGTTAAACCGCTCGACTAACCCGTCGGTCTGGGGATGGTACACCGAGGTGCGCAGCTGTTTTATGTTGAGCAATTTACACAGTTCCCGGGTCAATTTGGACATAAAAGGAGTCCCTGATCTGTGAGGATTTCCTTAGGTAGTCCTAGGCGACAGAACATGGCAAACAGCTCCCGGGCAATCAGTTTCGCCGTGGGGTGGCGTAACGGGATCGCCTCCGGGTACCGGGTGGCGTAGTCGACAACCTCGAGTATGTGTTGGTGGCCTCGTGCTGATTTCACTATAGGCCCCACCAAATCCATTGCGATCCGTTCAAAAGGTTCCTCTATAACTGGTAGAGGTACCAATGAACTACGGAAGGTGGCAATGGGTGTGGTCAGCTGACATTCCGGGCAGGAGTCACAGTACCTCTGGACATCCGCATACACGCCCGGCCAGAAGAACCTCCGCAAGATGCGTTCTTGCGTTTTTTTTTAGCCCCAAGGTGGCCCCCTAGCAGGTGGGAGTGGGCCATCACTAGGACCGCCCGGCGGTGTGGCTGCGGTACTACCAGTTGGTCCACAACCTCATCCCGGATTTTGTCCACCCTATAGAGTAACTCTTGGTTAAGCACCATGCGTGGAAATACGTTCTCTGCCCCCGGATGCTGAGCTACCCCGTTTATTTCGGTTACCCTTTCTCGGGCCCGTGACAGTGTGGGATCCTGTAGCTGGGCTGTCCCAAACGCTCCCCGGGATACTTCCAACTCCGGAAGCGGTGGGATCTCCTCGACCTCCCCTGCCAATACGTCTAGCGGGAACCTATCGGGGTGACACTCTAGCCCTATGTTGGCGACCCCTACGGCAGGTGTCCCGGTCTCAGGGTCGTCGGGCTCAGCACCCGGATTCCCTGGCCTCAGAGAAGGGTTACTCCTCCTTCCCCATAAGGACCAAAACAACGGTAAGTCTCTTCCCAGCACCGTCCCGTAGGGTAGAGACTTTACCACTCCGACCACGTGAGTCACCTCTCCACAGGGAGTGGATAGAGTCACTTCCGTGGTCGGATACTCGTGTAGGTCCCCGTGAATACACCGGACCCCGACCAATCCCCCAGTGAGTTGCAACCCGGGGATTAAGGACGCACGAACCAGCGTCACCAAACTGTCCAAGAGAGCTTCTGCTCTGTGTCCATTAACGAGCACCGGGCACAGATGAGGTGCCATTAGGGGAACCACTACATCTGCGGTGAACACGGGGCTGGCATACATCGAGAGTCGGCGTGTGAACCCGCAGTCCATGGGTTCCACTGTTAGTGGGCAGTAGGTAGCCACATGTCCCGGTCCTTTGCACCGCCAGCACCACGTAGCGGTGGCAGCGCCGGGTCGGAAGCTCCTTCTCGGGGAGCCTGGTTTCCTGCCAGCCCCATTCTGGGGTATCTTCTCAGCGGGTACGTTTTTAGGAGAGTCCCCTGTAGATGAACGAATACCTCTACCCGGCTCCGGAGGCCGGCGTTACTGCCGCAGTGGGGCAGAGTCCCGTATGAACTCCTGGGTGGCTGTATATCGCTCTATCAAGCTAACCACCTGGTCCAAGGTACACGGGTCACCTTGCCCCACCCAATGCTGTATCGCAAACCGGCAGAGTCCGAACCAGCCGGTCGACCACCACCCTTTCCACCATCTGTCCCGGAGTTAAGCTCTCAGGCTGGAGCCACCGTTTCACCAACTGCAATAAATCATACGCCTGGGAGCGAGCCGGCTTGGACTCCACATAGGACCAGGAAAACACCCGTTGAGCTCGAACATAAGTATTGACCCCCAGTCTCGCAAGGATCTCACCTTTGAGTTTCCCGTAGTCCTGGGCATCCTCCCAACTGAGGTCGGTGTAGGCCTTCTGGGCGTCGCCGATCAAGAATGGCGCGATGACTTCAGCCCACTGAGCCGGCGGGAGGCCTTCTCGCTCTGCAGTGCGCTCGTAGACGGTGAGGAAGGCTTCTACGTCGTCCTCTGGACTCAGCTTCCGCAGGGCCGACCGGACCCGGTCCCGGGCCTCACGCCGTTCCGGGGAAGGCACTGCTGGCGGGTCTCGTAGGGCCACGATGTGCTGCAGGAGCAGTTCATTCGTCTTCTGCTGTTGCTCCTGCTGCTCTTGCTACCGCTGCTGGGTAAGTACCAGCTGCCTTAGGATTTCCTCCATATCAGCGGCAGGCCTGAACTGTAGCGTGGCCGGCTTAAGTATGGACATACAGTGCCGGGCACCCCGCAAGACTGGCGACTATTCTGACTGCTGCTCCTCTCACTTAGCCGCCGCTCACTGGCCTCATGAAACAGTCACTTTCACCGGGCCGGCCCGCTTGCCCGCATTCTCCACCATATGTGGGGCAGCACCTGGATTGCAAGTCAGGAAACACGTGGAGCCCGGTAGTAGTTCAAACAGGACCCGGTGTTTATTGCTGATACACACAGCGGTGGCACAGTCTGCCGGAATCTGGGTCGCAGCCGGGTACACAAGACACAGTTCATATAATGTACCCGGGTCCTTCAGGCCAAAGGCCTCCGTTATGGGTCACCCCGAGTTCCCCAGCCCTCCTGGGCTAGGCCGTGTTAGACTAGCACACGGCCTCTTGGAACTCTAGACCTCTCTTGTCTATCTCTCTGCTGCTGCTGCAGCTAAGGCACAAATCTCTGTACAGGGAACCCCGCCCTGCCTCCTGACCAGGCTTTTAACTCCGTGTCTACTTCCGGGACCTTGCAAGACCCGGAGCGGAGGGAGCGGACCGTCCCTTTCTCTCACACCCTATATCGGGCTCAATACGTGACAGTGCGCATTCTGGGGGAGACATAGCGCCCCTTGCATATGATCCCCCGCACTGTCTCACACCACTCAGCCTCCATCCTGTGCTGACCACTGAGCCTCCTTCCTGTGCTGGCCACTCTGCCTCCATCCTGCGCTCACCACTGAGCCTCCATCCTGCGCTAACCTCTGAGCCTCCATTCTGCGCTGACCACTGAGCCTCCATCCTGTGCTGACCACTGAGCCTCCATCCTGTGTTGACCACTGAGCCTCCATCCTGTGCTGACCACTGAGCCTCCATCCTTTGCTGACCACTCAATCCTGTGCTGACCACTCAGCCTCCATCCTGCGCTGACCACTGAGCCTCCATCCTGCGCGGACCACTGAGCCTCCATCCTGCGCTCACCACTCTGCCTCCATCCTGCGCTCACCACTCTGCCTCCATCCTGCACTCACCACTGAGCCTCATCCTGCGCTAACCACTGAGCCTCCATTCTGCGCTGACCACTGAGCCTCCATCCTGTGCTGACCACTGAGCCTCCATCCTGTGCTGACCACTGAGCCTCCATCCTGCGCTGACCACTGAGCCTCCATCCTTTGCTGACCACTCAATCCTGTGCTGACCACTCAGCCTCCATCCTGCGCTGACCACTGAGTTTCCATCCTGCGCTGACCACTGAGTCTCCATCCTACGCTGACCACTCTTCCTTCATCCTGCGCTCACCACTCTTCCTCCATCCTGCGCTCACCACTCTGCCTCCATCCCGCGCTCACCACTGAGCCTCCATCCTGCGTTAACCACTGAGCCTCCATTCTGCGCTGACCACTGAGCCTCCATCCTGTGCTGACCACTGAGCCTCCATCCTGCGCTGACCACTCCATCCTCTGCTGACCACTGAGCCTCCATCCTGTGCTGACCACTCAGCCTCCATCCTGCGCTGACCACTCAGCCTCCATCCTGCGATTACCACTCAGCCTCCATCCTGCGATGACCACTCAGCCTCCATCCTGCGATGACCACTCAGTCCTCCAATCCTGCGATGACCACTCAGCCTCCATCCTGCGCTGACCACTCAGCCTCCATCCTGTGCTGACCACTCAGCCTCCATCCTGTGCTGAACACTCACTCCTGTGCTGACCACTCCATCCTGTGTTGACCACTGAGCCTCCATCCTGTGCTGGCCACTGAGCCTCCATCCTGTGCTCACCACTGAGTCTCCGTACTCTGCTGACCACAGAGCCGCCGTCTTGGCCTGACTACCAACCCTCCGTCCTGGCCTCACCACCGACCCTCCGTCCTGCGCTCAGCCACCGACCCTCTAGTCCTGGGCTGACCACTCAGCCTCCATCCTGCGATGACCACTGAGCCTCCATCCTGCGCTGACCACTGAGCCTCCATCCTGTGCTGACCACTGAGCCTCCTTCCTGTGCTGGCCACTCTACCTCCATCGTGCGCTCACCACTGAGCCTCCATCCTGCGCTAACCACTGAGCCTCCATCCTGTGTTGACCACTGACCTCCATCCTTTGCTGACCACTAGCTCAATCCTGTGCTGACCACTCAGCCACCATCCTGTGCTGACCACTGAGCCTCCATCCTGCGCTGACCACTGTAGCCTCCCATCCTGCGCTGACCTCTGAGCCTCCATCCTGCGCGGACCACTGAGCCACTCCACTGCCTCATCCTGCGCTACCACTCTGCCTCCATCCTGCCTCACCACTCTGCCTCCATCCTGCGCTCACCACTGAGCCTCCATCCTGCGCTAACCACTGAGCCTCCATTCTGCGCTGACCACTGAGCCTCCATCCTGTGCTGACCACTGAGCTCCATCCTGTGCTGACCACTGAGCCTCCATCCTTTGACTGACTCTCCAATCCTGTGCTGACCACTCAGCCTCCATCCTGCGCTGACCACTGAGTCTCCATCCTGCGCTGACTACTGAGCCTCCATCCTGCGCTGACCACTCTTCCTCCATCCTGCGCTCACCACTCTTCCTCCATCCTGCGCTCACCACTCTGCCTCCATCCTGCGCTGCACCACTCTGCCTCCATCCTGCGCTCACCACTGAGCCTCCATCCGCGCTGACCACTGAGCCTCCATCCTGTGCTGACCACTGAGCCTCCATCCTGCGCTGACCACTGAGCCTCCATCCTGCGCTGACCACTGAGCTCCATCCTGGCTGACCACTGAGCCTCCATCCTGTGCTGACCACTGAGCCTCCATCCTGCGCTGACCACTCACCTCCATCCTGCGCTGACCACTCAGCCTCCATCCTGCTGACCACTACTCATCCTCCATCACTGCGCTGACCACTCAGCCTCCATACCTGCGCTGACCACTCAGCCTCCATCCTGCGCTGACCACTCAGTCTCCATCCTGCGCTGACCACTTCAGCTCCATCCTGCGCTGACCACTCAGCCTCCATCCTGTGCTGACCACTCAGCCTCCATCCTGTGCTGACCACTCCCATCCTGTGCTGACCACTGAGCCTCCATCCTGTGGCTCACCACTGAGTCTCCATACCCTGACCACAGAGCCGCCGTCTTGGCCTGACTACCAACCCTCCATCCTGGCCTACCACTGACCCTCCGTCCTGCGCTCACCACCGACCCTCCGTCCTGGGCTGACCACTCACCCTCTGTCCTGCGCTGCTACCACTACCTCCTCCCGTGCTCACCACTCAGTCCTCCATCCTGCGCTGACCACTAGCCTCCATCCTGCGCTGACCACTCTGCCTCCATCCTGCGCTGACCACTGACCTCCATCCTGGCTGACCACTGAGCCTCCATCCTGCGCTGACCACTGAGCCTCCATCCTGTGCTGACCACTGAGCCTCCATCCTGCGCTGACCACTGAGCCTCCATCCTGCGCTGACCAAATAGCCTCCATCCTGCGCTGACCACTCAGCTCCATCCTGTGCTGACCACTCAGCCTCCATCCTGCGCTGACCACTCAGCCTCCATCCTGTGCTGACCACTCAGCCTCCATTCCTGTGCTGACCACTCATCCTGTGCTGACCATCCTGTGCTGACCACTCCATCCTGTGCTGACCACTGAGCCTCCATCCTGTGCTCACCACTGAGCCTCCATCCTGCTGCCCAACCACTTGGCCTCTCCATCCTTGTGACCTCTCACCACTGACCCTCGCCTGCACCACTCACCGCCTCCTCTGACGACTACCACTCTCCCTCCATCTCCTGCTGACCACTCACACTCTGTCCTGCGCTGACCACTGAGCCTCCATCCTGTGCTGACCACTCAGCCTCCATCCTGTGCTGAACTCACTCACTGTGCCTGACTCACTCCTGTGCTGACCACTCTCCATCCTGTGCTGACCACTGAGCCTCCATCCTGTGCTGACCACTGAGCCTCCATCCTGTGCTCACCACTGAGTCTCCATCCTGTGCTGACCTCTTAGCCTACATACTGCGCTGACCACTCAGCCTCCATCTGCGCTGAACTCACTCCATCCTGGTGACCACTCGCTATCCTGCGCTGACCACTCAGCTCCATCCTGCGCTGACCACTGCCTCCATCCTGACGCTGACCACTCGCATCCTGTGCTGACCACTGCAGCCTCCATCCTACGCTGACACTAGCCTCATCCTGCGCTGACCACTCTAGCCCATCCTGCGCTGACCACTGAGCCTCCATCTGCTGCACTACCCACCTGCATGCCACGTCATACTGTGCTGAACCACTAAGCCTCCATCTAAATACCACTGAGCTCCATCTGACTGACCTGACCACTGCGCTGAACCACGTAGCCACCAACACTGGCTAACCACTAGCTCCACCGTGACCACTGAGCATGCAATACCACTGCTCCATGGCACGCCATCTACACTGTGCTAACCACTGAGCCACATACTGTGCAAACCACTAAGCTTCACACCGTGAAAACCACTGGCCATCAAATACACTGCTAACCATGAGCACCATACGCTAACCACTGAGCCATCATACTGTGCTAACCACTGAGCCAGCGTATACTGTGCTAACCACTCAGCCATCATACTGTGCTAACCACTAAGCCACCGCGCAGTGCTAACCATGAGCCACCGTATACAGTGCTAACCACTGAGCCACCATATACAGTGCTAACCACTGAGCCACCGTATACAGTGCTAACCACTGAGCCACCGTATACAGTGCTAACCACTGAGCCACCGTATACAGTGCTAACCACTGAGCCACCGTATACAGTGCTAACCACTGAGCCACCGTATACAAGGCTAACCACTGAGCCACTGTATACAAGGCTAACCACTGAGCCACCGTATACAAGGCTAACCACTAAGCCACCATATACAGTGCTAACCACTGAGCCACCATATACAGTGCTAAACACTGAGCCACCATATACAGTGCTAACCACTGAGCCACCATATACAGTGCTAACCACTGAGCCACCATATACAGTGCTAACCACTGAGCCACCGTACAGTGATAACCACTGAGCCACCGTACAGTGCTAACCACTGAGCCACCATATACAGTGCTAACCACTGAGCCACCATGTACAGTGCCAACCACTGAGCCACCATATACAGTGCTAACCACTGAGCCACCATATACAGTGCCAACCACTGAGCCACCATATACAGTGCTACCCACTGAGCCACCTGTATACACACAATTCATTTCACCGCACTCCCCTAACTATTAGTAAATAAACTATATATGGATTCTAGACTAGCCGATTCTTTAGAATCGGGCCGCCATCTAGTAATACTTATTTTTTTTGGATCCAAATGACTATGCGTGAGACTGATTACTTGGGGTTTGAGGGCAGTGTGATCAAGGTTTGTGTTGTGCCCAGTGCTTTCACACACATTGGCACCTATGGGTGGGTACGAGACACATAATGTGTTGGTGGCCATGAGCTATGTGTAGTACGGTGTTCATTTTAGGACATGGTCATTTGTCGAAGTCAAAGTCAAAAAAAGCTGTTCCTGATGCCTGATTTTGACTTTGACTTTGACAAATGACTTTGATTTTGATAAATGACTTTGACTTTGATAAATGACTTTGACTATGATAAATGACTTTGACTATGATAAATGACTTTGACTATGACTTTGATAAATGACTATGGCTTTGATAAATGACTTTGACTTTGATAAATGACTTTGACTTTGATAAATGACTTTGACTATGACTTTGATAAATGACTATGACTTTGATAAATGACTATGACTTTGATAAATGACTTTGACTTTGATAAATGACTATGACATTGATAAATGACTATGACTTTGATTTTGACAAATGACTTTGACTTTGATAAATGACTATGACTTTGATAAATGACTTTGACTTTGATAAATGACCTTGATAAATGACTATGACTTTGATTTTGATAAATGACTATGACTATGATAAATGACTATCACTTTGATAAATGACTTTAACAGATTAGCATAATTTATTTAAAAAATTCTACAGTGGGTCCACTATGGATTTGAACCGTGAATGCTGGCTTCCAAAGGCCAAAAGCTTATCCACTAGACCATCCAGAAAGCTACTGTAGAGTTCCCTTTTGGTATACTAACATAGATAACATGCACACAGTCTGTGTGCAGAAATCTGATGACCCTGATGTCTGAGTGCTTCTGACTTGTCATGCTCACACTCATGGTTATGACAAGTCACACATCACATTTATTTCTCATGGAGGTTAGCAGTATAATGAAAGTACAAATCCCCAAGCAGTGCCAATGTTTCCTAGCTTCTTTTTCTGAAGGTATTATAGTTATTAATATAATTATTATCCTCTTAAAGGGATCCTGTCACCCCCAAAACACCTATAAACCTATTAAAACCTGTCCCTACAGCATATTAACACTTTCCCTACACTCCTTTTACCTCCTAAATGCCCTTAGTCAAAGTGAAGAAAAACGTTATAATAGTACCTGCTTAGTGATGATAATGAGTGACTATGCTATTCATAGTCACTCATCAAGGCAGCCCCTCTTCTTCAGATCACGCCTGAATAGGCGTGATCTTCCTCATGGATTCAAATGTGCGCTCCCTGCGCGCCTCCCCGCGCTCCCATTACGTCCGTGCTTCAGGCTGGGGGCAGTATGACGCGATTCGCGTCATTTCCTGTCGCCGGGTGACGTCTCTACAACGGCGCAGCTTTCAGCTTCAAGTGCCGCACTGCGCATGCCTGCGGGAGCGCACTGCGCATGCGTGCGGGAGCCTACACAAAGCGGCCGTGTAGGCTCCCGCACGCATGCGCAGTGCGCTCCCGCAGGCATGCGCAGTGCGGCACTTGAAGCTGAAAGCTGCGCCGTTGTAGAGACGTCACCCGGCGACAGGAAATGACGCGAATCGCGTCATACTGCCCCCAGCCTGAAGCACGGACGTAATGGGAGCGCGGGGAGGCGCGCAGGGAGCGCACATTTGAATCCATGAGGAAGATCACGCCTATTCAGGCGTGATCTGAAGAAGAGGGGCTGCCTTGATGAGTGACTATGAATAGCATAGTCACTCATTATCATCACTAAGCAGGTACTATTATAACGTTTTTCTTCACTTTGACTAAGGGCATTTAGGAGCTAAAAGGAGTGTAGGGAAAGTGTTAATATGCTGTAGGGACAGGTTTTAATAGGTTTATAGGTGTTTTGGGGGTGACAGGATCCCTTTAAACAAAACTAATGTTAAAAAATTTTTTTTTTGAAACACTAATTTTGTATATATATATTATATATACTGTATTTACCAGTTTCTGTAAATTTCTATAATTGTTTAAAAAATTGTTTAACAGCATATAATAGTAATATATTTACCAGTGACTGTACATTTGTATCATTGTTTAGGAAATTGTTTAAGAAAATATAATAATAATAATTAATATTAGTAATAAATACATAATAATCCACTACCTCGATTTCAACAACAAAAATGCAGAACTGCAAACATTTTAATTTATTACTATATCTTATATCTATTAACTAGCATAATTTATTATACAAAAAGTATTCTACAGCAGGTTCAGCATGGATTTGAACCATGAACGCTGGCTTCCAAAGGCAAAATGCTTCTCCACTAGACCACCAAACTAACTGTTAGGAGGAGGAGGTTTTCTTCTGCTAAGAAAATGAACATGCAGGCAGTCTGTTTGCAAAACTGTTCTGACCCTGATGGTTGACAAATCTCATTGTCATTTGTCGTGGTCAGAATCTGAATCAGACTCACGCACACTTCAAAGTGCCATGGAGGCTTGCCAGAATGAAGAAGGTTCAAATCCCCAAGCAGTAGCAGGAGTTTATTTATTTATTTTGTTAAGGTATTATTGTTTTTATTATTATAATCATTATTATTATTATTACACTTTCCAACCAAAATAATGTACAATTAAAAAGTTTTGACTTTGTGCTTCATTCTCATACCTGAGTATGATAAATCACTTTCACAGATGACACTTCACTTCTCACACATAAAAATGAAAATAGTTTTCCATACACAAAAGCTTTACCCCCTTTTTTCAGTGTGGCCCAACACAATGGACCTTGCTTTATTTAAAACCCACATTTCAACAATTTTTATACATTGTTTTGTTTTCAAATAACAACAATTACTTAATGATAAGCAAATTACATGTCCTGAACTGCGCATTTTAACCCCAAAGTCTCCAACACAAAGCCTATGCCCACCCACCACTAAACTATAGGCATTTAATAGAGGCACAGACATCTTTTCATTGCTGATATGCCTTTCAATGCAGACATGCGTTAAGCTCATTTAAACTGTTGTGTGACCTTAATGTATGATTTTCATAGCTCACAATGATATCTGACTGACACACATAAAGATCAGCAGATTTTTGCACGTTTGGTCTCTTTAGCAAACAAAATCACTGATGGTCTCATCTGATTGAGTGGCTTAATGGTTAAGGCTCCAGTCTCTGGAGTGTTACAACTCTTTTGCACCCTGGTTCAAACCCCCCCCCCCCCAGTAGGATTATTATTTTTTTTTTTTTTCCTTGTAAGTTATGGTGTTTAATACACAATTTACAGTAATGTTTAATTTGTGATTTCTTACATTATGGTACTGCTCATTAAAATGCAGCGAGTTTTGGGTAGATGGCAAACAACATTTTGTGTCAAATAAATAATAAATAATTGGTTTAGAACCTTTGATAATAAATTGTTGAAATGTACAGACACTTGGAAATAGATAAGTAGTAAATGACTGCCTTCCATTCATTTAGCCTATAAATGGACAACATGGCTGAAACCAATTATGAGTATGTTATGATGATTACCATAATGTAAGAAATCACAAATTAAACATTACTGTAAATTGTGTATTAAACACCATAATTTACAAGGAAAATAAAATAAATAAATAATCCTACGGGGGGGGGGGGGGGGGTTTGAACCAGGGTGCAACAGAGCTCTAAAGGTCCTGTCACACGCGTCAATGTCGTCAGCGATCTGATCGCTGACGACATTGACGGCTGATTGCTGGTGAGCTGTCACACAGGCAGACTCACCAGCGATCAATTGACCAGTGACATCATGGAAACGATTTAAATATCGTTTCCACGATGTCCTGCTCCCGCTGCCAGCCTGCTGGAAGCGGGAGCAGCCTGGTCTCCAAGGTACACTGCGGGTAACTAGGCAGCGCGCGCTGCCTAGATACCCGACGTGTACCTTAGTTACCAGCCTCCTCCGCTCACCGGGTGAGCGGAGGAGGCTGGTAACTAAGGTACACGTCGGGTATCTAGGCAGCGCGCGCTGCCTAGTTACCCGCAGTGTACCTTGGATACCAGCTCCCAGCGCTTGTGACAGGCGCTGGGAGCTGGAATATCGCTCGCTCCCGGTGTCACACGCAGCGATGCTGCGTGTCCACCGGGCGACAATCGCCAGGTTTTAGGACTGATTCTAAAACCTGGCGATCATCAACCAGCGATTTATCGCTGGTTGATGCAGTATGTCACACGCGTCAATATCGCTGCAACGTCACGTGCAGCCGATATCGTGCAGGCGATATTGACGCGTGTGACAGGCCCTTAACACTCCAGAGACTGGAGCCTTAACCATTAGGCCACTCAATCAGATGAGACCATCAGTGATTTTGTGTGCTAAAGAGACCAAACGTGCAAAAATCTGCTGATCTTTATGTGTGTCAGTCAGATATCATTGTGAGCTATGAAAATCATACAATAAGGTCACACAACAGTTTAAATGAGCTTAACGCATGTCTGCATTGAAAGGCATATCAGCAATGAAAAGATGTCTGTGCCTCTATTAAATGCCTATAGTTTAGTGGTGGGTGGGCATAGGCTTTGTGTTGGAGACTTTGGGGTTAAAATGCGCAGTTCAGGACATGTAATTTGCTTATCATTAAGTAATTGTTGTTATTTGAAAACAAAACAATGTATAAAAATTGTTGAAATGTGGGTTTTAAATAAAGCAAGGTCCATTGTGTTGGGCCACACTGAAAAAAGGGGGTAAAGCTTTTGTGTATGGAAAACTATTTTCATTTTTATGTGTGAGAAGTGGAGTGTCATCTGTGAAAGTGATTTATCATACTCAGGTATGAGAATGAAGCACAAAGTCAAAACTTTTTAATTGTACATTATTTTGGTTGGAAAGTGTAATAATAATAATAATAATGATTATAATAATAAAAACAATAATACCTTAACAAAATAAATAAATAAACTCCTGCTACTGCTTGGGGATTTGAACCTTCTTCATTCTGGCAAGCCTCCATGGCACTTTGAAGTGTGCATGAGTCTGACTCTGATTCTGACCACGACAAATGACAATGAGATTTGTCAACCATCAGGGTCAGAACAGTTTTGCAAACAGACTGCCTGCATGTTCATTTTCTTAGCAGAAGAAAACCTCCTCCTCCTAACAGTTAGTTTGGTGGTCTAGTGGAGAAGCATTTTGCCTTTGGAAGCCAGCGTTCATGGTTCAAATCCATGCTGAACCTGCTGTAGAATACTTTTTGTATAATAAATTATGCTAGTTAATAGATATAAGATATAGTAATAAATTAAAATGTTTGCAGTTCTGCATTTTTGTTGTTGAAATCGAGGTAGTGGATAATTATGTATTTATTACTAATATTAATTATTATTATTATATTTTCTTAAACAATTTCCTAAACAATGATACAAATGTACAGTCACTGGTAAATATATTACTATTATATGCTGTTAAACAATTTTTTAAACAATTATAGAAATTTACAGAAACTGGTAAATACAGTATATATAATATATATATACAAAATTAGTGTTTCAAAAAAAAAATGTTTTAACATTAGTTTTGTTTAAGAGGATAATAATTATATTAATAACTATAATACCTTCAGAAAAAGAAGCTAGGAAACATTGGCACTGCTTGGGGATTTGTACTTTCATTATACTGCTAACCTCCATGAGAAATAAATGTGATGTGTGACTTGTCATAACCATGAGTGTGAGCATGACAAGTCAGAAGCTCTCAGACATCAGGGTCATCAGATTTCTGCACACAGACTGTGTGCATGTTATCTATGTTAGTATACCAAAAGGGAATTTTTACAGTAGCTTTCTGGATGGTCTAGTGGATACGCTTTTGGCCTTTGGAAGCCAGCATTCATGGTTCAAATCCATAGTGGACCCACTGTAGAATTTTTAAAATAAATTATGCTAATCTGTTAAAGTCATTTATCAAAGTGATAGTCATTTATCATAGTCATAGTCATTTATCAAAGTCAAAGTCATTTATCAAGGTCATTTATCAAAGTCAAAGTCATTTATCAAGGTCATTTATCAAAGTCAAAGTCATTTATCAAAGTCATAGTCATTTATCAAAGTCAAAGTCATTTTATCAAAGTCAAAGTCATTTATCAAAGTCATAGTCATTTATCAAAGTCATAGTCATTTATCAAAGTCATAGTCAAAGTCATTTATCATAGTCAAAGTCATTTATCATAGTCAAAGTCATTTATCAAAGTCAAAGTCATTTATCAAAGTCAAAGTCATTTATCAAAGGCATAGTCATTTATCAAAGTCATAGTCATTTATCAAAGTCATAGTCAAAGTCATTTATCATAGTCAAAGTCATTTATCATAGTCAAAGTCATTTATCAAAGACAAAGTCATTTATCAAAATCAAAGTCATTTGTCAAAGTCAAAGTCAAAATCAGGCATCAGGAACAGCTTTTTTTGACTTTGACTTCGACAAATGACCATGTCCTAAAATGAACACCGTAGTGTAGGTATTGGTCAACAGTCTATGTGACAAATGTGTGTACAATACCATAGTGGTATGGTGTGGCCAGAGGGTCACCTGGACACAACACTTTGATGCAGCACATGCTATTGTGTGGCATTTGGGTTTAAGTAAGTAGTGCAGCACATGTGCAGACACACACATAATGTACATGTGGCATGTCAGCTGCTCAAGTCCATTGACCTATGTTGGCACATATGCTATCTGCATTGGGGCTCTATTCACACATTTAGATCCAGACGCACACATAGCCAAACACTTATGGCCACTTTACACGCGGCTACATTTCTAGCTTATCCACAGGTAACTTACTGGCTGCAGCGAAATCATGGAGACATTATTCCATTTGTACACAGCAACAAGATAGAACCATGTCTCCATGATTTTACTGCAGCTAGTAAGTTACCTGTGGATAAGCTAGAAATGTAGCCGCGTGTAAAGTGGCCATTAGTTATTAAAACGCACTGACTGTGTGACTGTAAACCGCTCCTGTGTGACACGTGAGCGTCTCCTAAGTGGATACCGGTACACTTCGCTACATCACAAGCACCTATTCCGTATGACAATCCAAACACTGTTACGTCACGTATTCGCCATTCGCCCTTCGCGCCCTGACCAATCAGAAAGCTATTGTGTTGGCCAATGGTTGTAGTTTGGGCGTGGTGTGACGGAGTGTGGCACGCCTATGTGTTGTCCCTGCTGCCCAGGTCCGCCCATATTCCTTTGTGGATGACGGCGTGTGTTGCGGGGAAGGTATTCCACAGGAAGTTAGCCGCGGCAGCCGTCGGCATTTCTGGGGAACAAAGATACCTTCAGTGGAGAACGTAATGGTGGCGTGTATATGCGGCATCAGCGATTGGCATCCACCATTAAAAACGTGCGCGTGCACGTGCAGTGGATACCTGTTGCTAGCCACAGTGGCGGCGTGTAAAGGTACCTTTAGAGAGAGGTCAGATTTAGGGAGGTTAGTGGAGGGCGGGTGCAGAAGAAGTTCAGTCTTGGAAAAGTTGAGCTTCAGCTAGAGAGCGGACATGATATTGGAAACTGTGGTTAGACAGTCATTGGTGTTCTATAGTATTCTTTAGTGTTCTATAGTGGAGGTACACAGCTCTGCACAGTGTATAGTGGAGGTACACGGCTCTGCGCAGTGTATAGTGGAGGTACACAGCTCTGCACAGTGTATAGTGGAGGTACACAGATCTGCACAGTGTATAGTGGAGGTACACAGCTCTGCACAGTGTATAGTGGAAGTACACGGCTCTGCACAGTGTATAGTGGAGGTACACGGCTCTGCACAATGTATAGTGGAGGTACACGGCTCTGCACATTGTATAGTGGAGGTTTACGGCTCTGTACAGTAGAGGTACACAGCTCTGCACAGTGTATAGTGGAAGAGGTGCCGTTGTACATCACTTGCTGAAAACATCATCCTCTGATAACGCTTGCAGCAGAGGTACCGGCTCTTTTAAACAGCAAGGATTAATAGGGAGAGGCACGCACACCTGTTACAACAGAGGTAGTGGAAAATGTGCACAAACAGGGCCATTTTCAATAAACCAGCACATTAGCAAGGGCTATCTGTGCCTGTAAAGGTACCTTTACACGCGGCAACTTTTCTAGGAATTTCACTGGCAACTTACTGGTTGCAGTGAAATCATGGACACATTGTTCCATTTGTACACAGCAAAAAGATAGAACAATGTGTCCATGATTTCACTGCGACCAGTAAGTTGCCAGTGAAATTCCTAGAAAAATTGCCGCGTGTAAAGGTACCCTTACAATGGCAAGGAGATAGAAGTTGAACAAAATGCTAAAGGGATATTTACGTGACCATACCTGTGTCATTTATGATGATATCACTTCCCTTTAACTATTGTGTCTCCAAGGTGAACACTTGGCCTCACCTCTCCTTATACGCCTTGGAGGTGTTGGCCTGCCCTGCTGCTAGTGCATTGTCAGAGCGTGTTTTCTGTTACAGTGAGGCAATCAATCATCACTGATAGGCGCACATGACTCTCCATGGAAAATGCAGGCAGACTTCCTTTGATTATATTCAAGAAGGACTAAATTTATACACAGTTTGTAATCGAATCCCTCCAAATGACAGCGACACAACTTAAATTCCACAAAAAAAGTTAACTTTTAAAAATGATGAGAACCACACATGATCAAACCTTGTAAAGGTTGTGTTTGGTTTACTGAATGGGCACATGTTCGCCCACTATATCGGCAAAAAGGTCAATAAAATACTGAAACACATTCAAATCAATGTTGTCATGATAGTGGTATAACCAAAGCAGAGCTTCAACATTAATCAGGAATACGAAGATGAGTAACAGGTGTAGGCATGGTGCTCAGAAAGCCTATGTAAAATCACAAAACACATAACAAACACCACAACAAATGTCTCCCTATTTGAAAAAATCATGCCCAGATTGCACCAAAATGGCATCAGTTCACCCAGAATAAAAGTGTAATTCAACAAAATACCTCTGATAGCATTTTGAAAATACTGGTGAGATAAGCAGCTCCCCACTCAGTTGCTGAAACGTACTGTGTATGACTGCGAAACCACTGGTGCTTCCCAATATGTTTCCTGCTTCCCAACCTCCAATTGCACATGCACAACAAAGATTTAGCATTGGACAGTGGACATATATCATATATAATTCTTGTGTCAAGCAAAATGTGACCCCCAAAACTGACAGAGGGAACATTGAATAGTGGTTTCTGCCAAACGCCATTACATGGTAGTAGTACTGCTTTGAATTTTACAAGCACTACAGGACTGTATTAACTTGTGAGCTTTTGGTGGCACAATCCTACCTAAATAAGAGCACCAAAACAGCATCAAAAATGGCCTGGTGCTTGCTTGGTAGCAGGCAGTAGAAAATGTGTGGACTACTGATTTGTGGAGGGCAATAACCACCTTTTTAAATGAAGTATTGTGGACAGCATAAGCCAGCCTGTTTCCACTAAAACAGTGGGTAACATGACCTGGTGTGTGCTTGGTAGCAGGCAGTAGGAAATGTTTGGACTACTGGTTTCTTGTGGTCAATAACTGCCTTTTTAAGTGAAGTATTGTAGACAGCATAAGCCAGCCTGTTACCACAAAAACAGCAGGTGACAAGGTCTGGTGTGTGTTTGGTAGCAGGCAGTTAAAAATGTGTGGACTACTGCTGCTTAGCATTGAGCAAACTGCCTTTTTGTAATGTGGACAGAAGCACCAGTGGTTAAATGGCCTGGTGCGAGGTTTGTAGTGTTGGTATATGCAACGCAACAGTTGTGGGCTTCATTTGTGTGAAGGAGGACTTTATGCTGATCTGACAATAGATGGCGATGTTATGTAAAGTTTTCCTTGCTTACTGTATTGTAAAAGAAAAAGTCTGTCTTGTACTTTCAGTTTTGTTACTTCTTCCTGGTGCAGTACTGAATGACTGTGCATTTTTCCTTTACCTCATGTTCTGAAAAGTAAAAGCTTGTTATCCCATATAATCTGCTCTGTGAGGTTTCTACTGCAACAGTGTATATCCAGAAGCTGGGCAACAGGTTATGGACCCAGGCACCTAAGAGCCCAGGCACTGAAGATCCCAGGCGCCGAGGATACCAGGCATCGGCACCGAGAGCCCCAGACACCCATATCACCGGAACTCTCATCAAGACCCTGGCAAATGCAGAAGAATTCTTCAGTACAATTCACTATAAACAAGTAAACCAAGTTAAAGATGGCGAGTAGCACAGCTAAAACTCACAGTAGCTAAGCAGAATAATGAGAACTATCAGTTATGGAAGTTCAAAGTAGAGATGTTATTGTCTAAAGATGATTTATGGAAAGTAATCACTACAGATAGACCTGATGAAGATAATCAGACATGGGATAAGAAAAATAGACAAGCAAGAGCTACCATTAGCTTATTAGTGGATGATGCTCAATTAATCCACATAAGGAATGAGGATGCAGCAAAGGGAATGTGGGAAGCACTAAGAAAGCTACATGAAGGACCCAGCTTAAATCACAAGTTATTTCTGCTAACAAAGCTTTACAGTATTAGACTGCAGACAATGACATGCAGACGCATATATTCTCTATGATGGAAGTGATATCACAGCTGAGCTCGATTGGTGAAGATATTAAGGAAAGCTATGTAACAGCAATATTATTGTGCAGTTTACCAGATTCATATACTGCTTTGATAAATGCACTAGAAACAAGACCTGAAACAGACATTACATTAGAGTTTGTGAAGATCAGAATCATAGATGAATATCAAAGAAGGAAAGAACAAACAAATGATTCTTCTAATGAAAAAGATAATGGAAATGCTCTTAAAGCTACATAATCAAAAAGACCCTATAATAAAGAAATAGGAGAATGTTTCAGATATAAGAAAAAAGAACATTTAAAGAAAGACTGTACTATATGAAAAGCAGAACAACAGAAATTACACCATAAACAATATACACAGAAGGTGAAAAACACATTTTCTGATTCATGTGAAAATAATTGGAATGGCACATTTAAAGTAACTGATAAGAAATCATCATTAGTTTAATTTATTGACTCAGGAGCAACAAGTCACATGACAAGTAATAAAAATGTCTTTACTGAAACTTGATTTAAATAAGAAAGAAGCCATTTATCTTGCAGATGGAAGCAAAATAACTGTAGAAGGTGTTGGACAAGGAATGCTAAACTGTTCTAACAAGTTTGGGCATGATTCAAAAATACTTGTACAGGATGTGTTATATGTTCCTGGATTAGAAAGCGGATTGTTATCTGTAAAACGTCTAACAGCTAAAGGACTTACTGTAAAATTCAAAGATGATGAATGTATAATCCTAGCAGGATTAAGGTAATAACCAATGTCAAGGCAGATGAACAATTATATCATCTAGACACATTAACACCTTAGTGACGGCCCACTGTATATATAAGTCGTCAAAACAGGGTCCTCATTCTGTTAGGACGTGAAAATAAGTCACAACAGAATAAGCCCTGGTTTTTTACCGACACCAGTAATGTGATGACCGGTAAGCACCGTTTACCAATCATCACATTACAAAAAGTGAAAGTGCCGGTAAAAATGCTTTCACTTTGATCCGACATGAAAACACATGTCGGATCAAAGTGAAAGTATTAACCCCCTAGCCCACCAAGACCCCCAAGTGCTGGGGATCACCCCCCTCCCTGGGGATCACCCCCCCCCCCCATTCCTCCCCCAGAACACCTAAAAATGGCGGTGGCCAGCGGTAAAACCCACCGCCTCTGCTGCATCTCTATGCGATCTGACAGGTCAGATCACATAGAGATGCCGCCATTCCTGGGGGTCCTCTCAGTGGCCCCCCACGGTCATTCAACCCCCCCTTCCCCTGTATCATATCCCACAACCCCCCTCCTCCCTGCTCCACTCCCCAGCTGCTGTGCCTCCCGTGCCCCTGTTCCTCAGCCCTCTGGCCATCAGACCGGCCCCCCCATCCCCATCACCCTTCGGGCATCCCTCCTACCCTTGACCCCCCTCGCTCTGCTCCGCTCCCCCCAACCCCCCTTCCCTGCTCTCATACCCCGTCCTGCAGCGTCGCCCGCCGTCTTCTCTCTGACTCTGCCCCGGCGCCGCTGCTCTGCGTGCGCCGGGACAGTCAGAGTTAACCCCTGAATGACCACACAGGGGTGATCTGCAGTTAACCCCCTGTGTGGTCACAAGAGGTTAACTGCAGAACACCATCCCTGTGAAGTCACAAGGGGTTACCTAATCTGCAGTTAACCCTTGTGACCACACAGGGATGATGATCTGCAGTTAGCTACAAAGGGTTAACTGCAGAACATCATCCCTATGAGGTCACAAGGGGTTACCTGATCTGCCGTTAACTCCTTGTGACCACACAGGGATGATGATCTGCAGTTAACCCTTTGTGGCTAACTGCAGATCATCATCCCTGTGTGGTCACAAGGGGTTAACTGCAGATTAGGTAACCCCTTGTGACCTCACAGGGATGATGTTCTGCAGTTAACCCTTTGTGGTTAACTGCAAATCATCATCCCTGTGTGGTCACAAGGGGTTACCTGATCTGCCGTTAACCCCATTTGACCACACAGTGATGATGATCTGCAGTTAACCCCTTGTGGTTAACTGCAGATCATCATACCTGTGTGGTCATAAGGGGTTACCTGATCTGCTGTTAACCTCTTTGTGACCACACAGGGGGTTAACTTCAGATCATCACCTGAATGAGAATCGTCGCGGGACCTCCCACTGGACTACGTCGGACCTTCCCACTGGACTACGTCGGACGTCACAGTAATAAAGATGGGGTCTAAATATGTGTTTGTGGGTTTTTTCCAATAAAAATATTTTTCTCTGTGTTGTGTCTTCTTTACAATTTACTAGAGATTCCTAATGGTCCGGTCTAATATTGGCCAGACGTTATGAATCTCGGGCTTAGTGCCAGCTGCCAAAAAGCTGGCATTAACCCCTTATTACCCAGTCTGCCACCGCTATACGGCAGCTGGAAGGGCTGGATACAGCGCCAGAAAATGGCGCTTCTATGAATGCACCATTTTCTGGGGTGGCTGAGGGGTGCAATTCGCAGCAGGGGGGGGGCCCAGAAAGCTTGCGCCTCCCTACGCTGAGGATTCCAACCCCCAGCTGCCTAGTTGTACCTGGCTGGCCCAAAAATGTGGCGAAGCCCACGCCATTTTTTTTAAAAATAATTTCAAGAAATAAAAAAAATAGGGCTTCCCTATATTTTTGGTTTCCAGCCAGGTAAAACTAGGCAGAAGGGATTGGTGGCAGCCCGTAGCTGCCTGCTGTACCTGGCTGGACCAAAAACATGGCGAAGCCTCACGTCGTTTTTTTTTTTTTAATTTAATAAAGAAATACTAAAAAAAAAGCAGGAGAGGAGACGACCAGGACACAGTGTCTCCGTATCTTGTGCACATGCTCTAAAAGTGAGAAATTGTGTGAAAAAAAGAAAATATTCAATATGACTTTATCAAATTTTGTGAAGTAGCTGTAGGTTCCAAATGCTCACTATACCTCTAGATATAATCCTTGAGGCGTCTAGTTTCCAAAATGGGGTCACTTGTGCAGGAGCTTCAATGTTTAGGCACACAGGGGCTCCCCATATGCAACATGGTGTCCGCTAACTATTGGAGCTAATTTTCCATTCAAATTGTTAGCGGACACCATGCTGCATATGGAGAGCCCCTGTGTGCCTAAACATTGGAGCTCCCCCACAAGTGACCCCATATTGGAAACTAGACCCCCCAAGGAACGTATCTAGATGCATAGTGAGCACGTTGAACCCTCTGGTGCTTTACAAATTGATCTGTAAAATGTAAAAGTACTTTGTATTCCAAAAAAATTTTCTTTTAACTAGTGTATTGTCATACTATATAGATCTGTTTCTGCAGGACAATGTAGTCACACTGCTACAGACTCCACCCAATTGATAGAGGAAAGTAAACTTATATGGCAGGACTCGTCTTACTTTATAACCCTGGATGTAAATTCTTTATATTCAAATATCGACCATCAACTGAGTATACATTCGGTGGATTATTATTTAAGTTTTCTACCTAATCTATGTTTGTAACAAAAGACATAATCTTAAGGCCCGATACAGGCTTCAATGTTCTAGCTTTCCCACCAACGATCCCACCTGGCTGGCATCGCTGGAAGATTGGGAACTGATCACTGGTGAGCTGTCAAACAGGCAGACTCACCAGCGATCAGGACCAGCGAGAATGCTAGTAACCATGGTAAACAGCGGGTAACTAAGCAGAGTTACCCGTTGTTTACCATGATTACCAGCTCCCAGCACTTGCTGTGCGGCGCAGGGAGCTTGTTCGTCGTTGGTCTCCCACTGTCACACGCGCCGATGCTGGCCGTCCAGCGGGAGACCAACGGTAGATTTATGGTCCTGGCCATAAATCAATGATCAACGATCAATCGACTTATCGTTGATACGAGTCACACGCAACAATATTGTTTCGACATTGCTGCAACATCACCAAACCGGTGATGTTGCAGCGATATCGTTCACGATATTATAGCGTGTAACGGGGCCTTAAGTTGGAGCCACGGTTTCACTATGTTATGACAGCAGATACGGGATCATCCATGGCTTGGATACGTGGAGGATACACTAAGATAAAAATGTCTATGGCAGGATTTGCAATATATGTTCATATAATCTTTCAAATTGTTTAAGAAAAGTGCACAACATAGTCTGGTGATACAAATAAAAATAAGAGCAGGACAAGAGCAGTTTAATAATGAAAGTAATATTATTGCTGGGACCAAATTGATCAATTTTGTACTAGAATAAGGCCCCTTTCACACTAGCATTTTTTACAAATTGCGGCAGATCCGGCAGATTTACTGCATCTTCCGCATCTGCCGCCTCACTTGCGGCACACTTGCGGCAAGCCCCATGCATTGTTTATGGGGCTTGCAGGAGGTGTGGCAAATGTGATATAGCCGTGATTCCCGCACTTGTGGCAGTTGCGGCCGTGAAAAAAAAACGCTGCTGACCGCAGTTTTTTCCGCTGCCGCACGTCCCGGAACCACGGCTATACTGCACTTGCCACACCTGCTGCAAGCCCCATAGACAATGTATGGGGCTTGCCGCAAGTGTGCCGCGAGTGCGGCCGTTAGGTGGCAGATGCGGTGAATCTGCCAGATCTGCTGCAAAAAAACACTAATATGAAAGGGGCCTAACTATGGTCAAATGATTTTTTAAATATTATATTTGAATTAATTAATTTTTTGAATTAATTCTCTTTTTTTCAAATCAAAGAGATGTAGATTACAAATAGAGGTTTTCTAATACATTATTTTTATCTAGTAGTTTTAATAGGTCAATTATTTATAGTAAGAAATATGTTTATTGCATTTGGAAAAAATATAGAATTTTTTTTACATTTTTAAATATTTTTAGTGTGTATCGTATGGGATCAACTGCTTCCTTACAAGAATGGTTAATAGTTCAGGTGACCCACAGAAAATTCTGATAAATGTTTTATTATTAAAAATTATTTTTATTTTTCATTTTTTATAACAAAGAACCTTTTTTAATGTGAAGTTCTTAATGTGAAGTTTTTTTGGGACGTTTTTAATGTGAAGTGTTTAAGCTAATAGATCAAAGAGATTTCTTTATTCTATTTTGAATTCATGGAAATATTGCTGAGTGTAAATGCATTTTTCTGTATTAGTGAAAGGAAGATTGGTACATCTTTAGTTCTAAAAGTGAAAAGCCTCTATAAATAGTGAAGTAGCATGCATAGAAATAGACACATTGGTATCTGTCAGGGGATTAGAGTATTTAGCTGGGTGCAGTAATTCAGAATCTCAGTCCTGCCCTTATAGTTCTCATTATAAAGCAGCACCACAATAGTGGATGCCCATGCTTCTCAGACTGGTGTTTCCACCCTGAGGATGATGCTGGTGATAGAGGAGATGTTAGAAACAGACACTCTGGACAAAGCAGTCTTTGGCCATCCATTAAGGTTTGAGTGGTTGGGACTTGCAGTACTTTCCAGTCTGACAAAATGCGTGTGTGTGCAGACCAGCTGAGGTTGTCAGAGCTCTTTTCTTCAGCTTATTAGAAGACACCACACCCTACTGAAGCTTCCCGAAAACTGCTGGTAGTTGCCAAATATGGCTTGTATTTCCCTAGTTTAGTTCACGGTTGTTTTTCCTTGTCTATATTTGTTTTCCTGTTTTGGCCTCGTTTATTGACACTCCTCCTGTGATTTTGTACCTTGCTTACCTCCCAGTTTTGACCCAGCTTCCTGACTATTCTTATAGATCTTGATTTTGACCTTCTGTGACCTCCCGGCTTAGATCCTGTTTGGCGACCCATGACCTCCTGGCTTAGATGCTGCTTGGCAACCATTCCTGCCTCTGGTTTGCACCTCCGGACCGCAGCCCTTTCATGGGTAGCAATCCACTGGACCTTGTTGTAAATCCAGATCCCTATATAGTTGTAGAGGGGGGGTGTGAGGGTTTCTCTATATTCTACCAAATTAAGTGGCATGTTCCAAGTCTGTCTGAGGTAGACTTTTTGAGCCTCTGTCTAAAGACAGATGTTACACTTATCTTTAGAATTACTTTTAGAATAGGTAATCAGCAGAGCATCTCCTTCAATATGTAATGGCGGCTGCCGAGTACTACAGGTCAAATCCAGTTAGAGAGTAGAATCTGATCTGTATTACATGATGTTGGACACTAGACATTGAAGGAGATGTATAGTGCATGACCATTCATTGTGTATATCCAGCTATCACTGGAGTTTATAAATGCTGATCGGTACGAGGTTCCAGGTATTAGACCCCCATCCATATGGTATTCATCAAATATCCTACAGATACGTGATCAATATCTTGTGACCAGTTCTTTTTAAACTTTCCATACTGTCTTCCATTAGCCGGAGCAGAGAACTGCATCTATTGTAGAGGGATTTCTGCATCTGTATCTATGCTGCTGACATAACCATTGTATATCAGTCACTATAATAGGGGTATGTACTCACTTTGCTGGTTATCATGGAAACAGAAGGAAAAGTTTCTCCAGTTTCAAAGTTCATACAGTTTATTATGCTCCATGAACCAACATAAGATGCATGAATCTTTGATTGACTATACTGCAACATCATCATATAGTCCATATAAAATCCATTACCATTCATAGGTATATACACAAACTCTTTTCAGAACTGTACTCCTCACTGGAGGTTTGCGCAGCGTTTGCACACTTAGTTCAATCAGCCGTTCCTAATAACCTCACAGAGGCTCAGTCTTTCACAGGGACTTCAGGTACCTCTCCTTGTCCAGAGCTCTGGCATGGTCCACACATATTGTCTCACCTCAGCATGTGCTCAAACAGGAAGTCTTAGCTTCCAGGACCTGTGTGACATTTATCACAGACCTTGTGACCCAGTACCAGTCACCTGATATCTGCTGAGATACACCCATGGGAGGTATGTGGTTAGTTACACCCCCCCAGCTCTCTGACTAACCTTTAAAACAATACACAAGATTTCTGATATTACATGTCCCAATGATGCAATCTGGTTTTACACTGCAGCAGGCCACCACCTCTGCAACACATACCGGCCACTTACAACATAGCTGGTACATCACACCATGTATATGTGCAGTTTTTTCCAGCCCAAAGAAAAATCTATAAAATAATGTGATGAGTGGGTGTGATATAACATGACTAGATCTCCTGACCTTCAAAGGACATTTCAGCAGGTTTTTACTATGTAATCTGAAGCCACTATTCTGTAAAGGTTAACAGAGATTTCAGACATCTCTTACCACCAAGTATGTTGTTGTTTACCTGCTACAGTGCCTACAAGTAGTCTTCAACCCCCTGCAGATTTAGGTGGTTTGATAAGATGCAAATAAGTTAGAGCCTTTAAACTGCAAACGAGAGTAGGATTTATTAACAGAAGCATAAATCTTACAAACCAAAAAGTTATGTTGCTCAGTTGAATTTTAATAAATTTTAAACATAAAAGTGTGGGTCAATTATTATTCAACCCCTAGGTTTAATATTTTGTGGAATAACCCTTGTTTGCAATTACAGCTAATAATCGTCTTTTATAAGACCTGATCAGGCCGGCACAGGTCTCTGGAGTTATCTTGGCTCACTCCTCCATGCAGATCTTCTCCAAGTTATCTAGGTTCTTTGGGTGTCTTATGTGGACTTTAATCTTGAGCTCCTTCCACAAGTTTTCAATTGGGTTAAGGTCAGGAGACTGACTAGGCCACTCCATCACCTTGATTTTTTCCCTCTTGAACCATGCCTTGGTTTTCTTGGCTGTGTGCTTTGGGTCGTTGTCTTGCTGGAAGATGAAATTACGACCCATCTTAAGATCCTTGATGGAGGAGCGGAGGTTCTTGGCCAAAATCTCCAGGTAGGCCGTGCTATCCATCTTCCCATGGATGCGGACCAGATGGCCAGGCCCCTTGGCTGAAAAACAGCCCCACAGCATGATGCTGCCACCACCATGCTTGACTGTAGGGATGGTATTCTTGGGGTCGTATGCAGTGCCATCCAGTCTCCAAACGTCACGTATGTGGTTGGCACCAAAGATCTCGATCTTGGTCTCATCAGACCATAGAACCTTGAACCAGTCTGTCTCAGAGTCCTCCAAGTGATCATGAGCAAACTGTAGACGAGCCTTGACATGACGCTTTGAAAGTAAAGGTACCTTACGGGCTCGTCTGCAACGGAGACCATTGCGGTGGAGTACGTTACTTATGGTATTGACTGAAACCAATGTCCCCACTGCCATGAGATCTTCCCGGAGCTCCTTCCTTGTTGTCCTTGGTTTAGCCTTGACTCTTCGGACAAGCCTGGCCTCGGCACGGGAGGAAACCTTCAAAGGCTGTCCAGGCCGTGGAAGGCCAACAGTAGTTCCATAAGCCTTCCACTTCCGGATAATGCTCCCAACAGTGGAGACAGGTAGGCCCAACTCCTTGGAAAGGGTTTTGTACCCCTTGCCAGCCTTGTGACCCTCCACGATCTTGTCTCTGATGGCCTTGGAATGCTCCTTTGTCTTTCCCATGTTGACCATGTATGAGTGCTGTTCACAAGTTTGGGGAGGGTCTTAAATAGTCAGAAAAGGCTGGCAAAAGAGATAATTAATCCACACATGTGAAGCTCATTGTTCTTTGTGCCTGAACTACTTCTTAATACTTTAGGGGGACCAAACAGAATGCTGGTGGTTTGAGGGGTTGAATAATAAATGACCCTCTGAATTAACTTTTAACGCTTTAAAAAAAAAAAAAAAAAAAAGAATTAAAAAAATCTTTTTGGCTGCAGTGCATTTCCCACTTCCAGGCTGATCTACAGTCCAAATGTCACAATGCCAAGTTAATTCCGCATGTGTCAACCAGCTAAATCTGCAGGGGGTTGAAGTCTACTTGTAGGCACTGTATGTTTGTTTTACCTTTGGTAGCTTATTATTACTTGGCCTGAGGAGCTTGTGAGCCCAAGTCCACCACGCGCCCTGATGTGAATAGCAGCTTCTTACTGTCTCTAGAGATGTAAATATACAGCCCGGTGTGGAGGGGAGCAGTTTTTTCAGATCTTCTGCATTGTTAAAACTAAAAAATTGGGTGCAGGGGATCTGACACAAATCAAAGTGACACATCTTTAGATTCAGGGCCTTCTAGCCTACATTATGCTGCTCTGAAATGAGGTAGCACAACCTCCTGACAGATTCCCTTTAATCCCATCAAACTGTTTGGGAGAATTGAGTCCCTTCTTCTAGGACCCCCAATAATCTCAATCTCAGCTGAATGGAGCAGAGGCCGAGCCTACACACGTCTGCTCCATTCTTTATGGGAGGCAGCAGATCTCAGCACATTTTTATGGATGGGGATAACTTTATATCCTGGTACAAACCTGTTAAGCAGTTTGTGTTATCCTCATTGTGACTTATCTATCTGTTGTCGCTAACTCTTTTTTGTATTTAATGTACGGTATATCTTCCATTTCACATGTTTCTTCAATCCTCTTCTATGTATTCATTAATTTATTCTCTTTAATTTAATGTTTCTTTTTACACAGGAAGGGCAGACTGTCCCTACTATGCCAAAGCTGAACTTCTAGCAGATTATCTTCAGAAAAACCTGCCAGACTTCAGAATACACAAAATTACACAACATCCTGATAACTGGGAGGTATGATGTTCCCAAATGTTATTCAGTGTCAATTTAGAATTGTATTCTGCAGTAGTTACAAAATGTTTTCTGTGTGGAAATGGCCAAATACACAACTGATAAGGAATACTGTAAATATGTATTCAGGTGGATAGGCAATTTCCTGGTATATACCTTGTCTGCTAATGGTTTTGGAATGGACCCATCTAAGGTCCAAGCTATTAAGGAATTGGTACAACCCAAGACACTGAAGGCCTGCAGAGTTTCCTTGGGATTACCAGCTACTTAACTTTAGGCTTTTAACTTTATTTTCCTTCCACACTAAGCATAATACAGCAGGATTTAAGCCCAGTGCAAGCCGACCACACACTGCCATCGGCTTGCACTGACTCGACCTCCCAGTGTAACGGAGCACAGCGATACTGGCTTATGCACCTAGAAAACAGAATTCCCCCAAACTTCAGCCCCTATCAGGCCCTGAACACGTTTGCTCATCTCCAGTTATTACAGACCACAAAGATCTAATGTATGATTCAGCCAAAAGACTAAAACCTAGGCAAGCTAGATGGATTTTGTTCTTCTGTAGGTTTGATTCTGTAATGACATTTAGACCGGGAACTATAGACTTGAATGCCAATGCTCTCTCCCATAGTTTCTGCTCATCCCAAAACTCTGACTCAGAACAAGTCACCATTCTAGCTGAGGGTATATTTGTGTCTGCCGTTTCTCTACATCTCAGTGAGGAGATTCGAAAAAAAAATCAAGAATTAACCCCTGACAATACTCCTCAAAAATGATTTGTACCTCCCCAGTTTTGTCTACGTACTCCAGGAGTCTCATGCTACTGTCACTGTTTGCAGGTCACTTTGAGATTATCAATACAATCCAACGAATTATCAGGAATTTTTCAAGGTTGTCGAGAATATGTTAATTCTTGTTAAATTTGTGCCCAAACAAAAACTCCTCAAATCTGCCTGGCAGGACTTCTACTGTCCTTAGGGGTGCTTCATACTAAGCGAGATCACTGATGCGTCTCAGTTTTTGTGACACAACAGCGACCTCGCCAGCAATCTCACTGTGTGACAAGTAGCAGCGACCAGGCCCCTGCGCCGATCATTTTGGAATGTCCTAGACAATTTTTTGGTCATTGGGCTCCCGCTGGGCAGCATGCATCGGTATGTTTGATGGGGACAATGACCAACGACCTCAATACTACAAGTCTGAGTGACAGGGTCCCAACGACTGCCGTATCATTGCTGTGTCGCTGGTGAGATCTGACTGTTTGACATCTCACCAGCGATCATGTAGCGACGCACCAGCGATCCCTACCAGGTTGTATCATTGTCGGGATCGCTGGTGCATTGTCAAGTCTGATGGAGCCTTTACTCACTCCAAAAAGCCCTTCAACCCACTTCTCCATGGATTTCATTACTGATCTCTCACCCTCGGAAGGGAAACTTTAATTTGATTCCAGAATAGTTAGGGGATTATTGCAGTACCTTGTTCATTGGAAAGGCCAAGGACCACAAGAAAAAATTGTAGGTGTTAGCTAATGACATCAAGGCTGACAATCTTATCAGAAAGATCCATTGTATTTTCCCTGGTAAGCATGGTTCTAAGTGTCCGAAGGCCCTTCTTAAGAGGTGGGGTACTGTAAAGGCCGGTTTACATGTAACAACATCATTAACGATGTCGCTGCAACTTGTGACATTGCAGTGACCTCGTAGTGATGTAGCTATGTTTGACATACTGCAATGATCAGCGATCAGCTCGCTGATCATTGGTATAATGGCCAGGGCCATTTTTCGATCGTTGGTCTCTCGCTGGGCGGCCAGCATCGCTGTGTGTGACAGCAGGAGACCAATGATCATCGACCTCCCAGCGCCGCACAGCACACACTGGGAGCTGGTAACCAGGTTAAACAGTGGGTAACTAAGCAGAGCTGCGCTTAGTTACCCGCTGTTTACCATGGTTACCATCTCCCAGCGTGTGCTGTGCGGCGCTGGGAGCTGATAACCAGGATAAACAGCAGGTAACTAAGTGCAGCGCTCTGCTTAGTTACCCGCTGTTTACCCTGGATACCAGCATTCTCGCTGGTCGCTGTTCACTGGTGAGTCTGTCTGTTTGACAGTTCACCAGCGATCAGATAACGATGTCCCAGCGACCCCCATCATTGGTGGAGTCGCTGGGATATCGTTATGTGTAAACCTACCCTTACATCTTTGCCAGTTTATGTTTTGTCTACTAGGTGGTGGCGCACTGTTGGTATGGGTGATATTTAATAGAACAATCCTATTTTATTCTTGGGACTCGTTTTTCTGTCCAGTATGGTAGCTATGGGGTTAATCTTGTATGATATTTGTATTGCTGTCAGTACCGAGTCCCACTGCCAGTCAATAGAGCTTTTAGCCTGATTGTGCTTCTAACCTGAGATACTGTATTCTGACCTGATCTTGCTGTTCATTGATTCTGCCCCTGATGTGACCTCCTGGATCTGTCCCAGCTTCCTGACCATCCCTATTGCCAGCTTGCGTCACTGCACAGAAGCTGACTCTGTGACCTTTGTTCAAGTTTAGAACCCTGCACGAGGGTTATAGGGTGAAGACCAGGTCATCCTCTGGGTTCTGGGTAAATGTAGCATGTGCCAAGCCTGTTCATGGCAACCATTTTTGGATCTCTCATATGGTTACTGAATGTACGCATATGACAGATCCCTTTTTAACTTTTCATCATGTATTACTAGATCAAGATGATATTAGAAACTGTACATAGAATTTGGCAACTCCTAAAGGGATTGTCCAGTCTAAGTTCACAAGTCTGTAGTCGCTCTATGATACCTGTGCGCTGTGAAGATTCTCCATTGTCAGAGCCAGGAACAATGGTCATGTGACTGATGCGATGCAAAGCGATATGCATACTCCTGGACAGAATCTAACTAGACTTTTTCCAGCCTTGCTCAATACACTTGCACCCATCTGTTCGAAATATGGCTGGGAATATGCATATAACTGTATGCATACCACAGAGACCACCGAGTTGTATGCATGGAGTAGCTGCTGGCTGGTATAGAGTTTTGGCAGAGAGATGGTTAACAAGCCGAGATGAGGTCAGGAGGATAGCCATTTAAAGGGAACCTGTCACCAGGTTTTTGCAACCTAATCTGAGAGTAGCCTAATCTGAGAGTAGAGAGAGGACCTGAGATCCTGATTTCAGTGATGTGTCACTTACAGGGCTGCTCAGTGTAGTTTTGATAAAATCGCTGTTTAATCGGCTGGAGATTATCATTAGTCTGGTAGTCTGGCATATTCACAAACTGCTAAATCTGCAGCAGAGAAAACACTTTTTTTATCAAAATGAGAGGAAGCAGCTCAGTAAGTGACACATCGCGGGAATCAGGGTCTCTGTCTCTAAATTATGCTGCTCTCAGATGGGATGGCAAAATCCTGGTTACAAGTTCCCTTTAAAATGAAATCAGCACACAGCAAACAATAGAAAGGTCACACAGTTGAGGGTCAAGTTTAAGCAATCATCCAAGACGTTAACTGCATTGGAGTAGTAAACATGCAGAATCATGCATCAGAAAAGCTATAAGGATAGGTTACACCGAGAGCAGTATACAATGCAATAATTGGTACTGGTCGGGAGACAGATAGGGATCAAATTGGGTGCCATATTCTGCCATTGGGTGAAGGACACCATGCTCCCATTGGTGTAGAAAATGGTCATGCTTTTGGCTAGTCAGCTGAACTAAAATGTTATATTAACGTCCATGACACCTAGCTGGAACAGATTGATTAGGGGGCTTTACACATGTACATGGATTAGGAGGCATTGCAGGGCATGAATACATACAACACATGCTTGCTGCTGTTGTTGTCCAAATATCTTTATTGAAATTTCAAGGGAGGGGGGAGGGAATTAGATACATAAATAAAGAGGGAGGGGGAGGGTAATAAACATTACAAGTAAACAAACCAACAAATAACATGAACGGTACAAGTCGTAAGTGCATATGCAAATTCAAATACAGCGCTCGTACAAAAAGAGAGAAAATTGAAAAGGTACAAATGAATATCCGAATACTGAATAGTCCGAACACACTCTGTGCATTTTGTCGCAAATCGTAATGCAAGCTTGAAAGCATTGTGGGGAAGATAGTCAAATCATCAAATTTTTACATTAGAGGCCTATTGCAGGAGGGATGGGGAAAAGGTTGTCAACCATGTCTCCCAATGCCCTAGGAATTTTGGGAACCTGTTTGCGCGTATAACGAAGTTGTACTCGAAAGTACCGTGAGTCGATACTCTTTCAATCAGGTCATCCACTGTGGGGGGTTCTGGTTTGTTCCACCTCGAGGCTATCAGGACTCTAGCAGTCAAAATAATGTGGGATGTTAAAAAGCGTATGTGGTGAGCGAGGTCCTCTGTTCCAATCAGTAGTATTAATTCTGGGGTGAATTTTATTTGAATCCCAGTGACATTTGTAATTAGAGATTTGACATCTCTCCAGTAATTGGTCACGACGGGACAGTGCCAGAAAATATGTGAGAGGGTTCCCAGGTTTCCACAGCCTCTCCAGCAAGATGGGTCGTGATTGGGGTTCATATGATATAGTTTGATAGGGTATAGTACCATCGTGAGAGGACCTTATAGTAAGACTCGTGGAGGGTGGCACAAGATGAGCTGGAATACACGGTCTTAATGATTTTAGCCATTTTCCCAAGGTCCACATGGATACTGAACTCCTCCTCCTAAGCTCCAAAGAATGAGAGGTTTAGTAATTCGACTTCTTCGTTGAAGATTCTATAGAGAGAGCTCGTTCCCCAAAGGGAGGCTTTCCGCGGGGAGTTAATAAGTTCGTCAATTACTTGCGGAACTGTGAGTTTGAGATTGTGAGTGCTGAGGTAGTTGGCTATGACTCTCCAGTTCGTTCGGTCATCCCTGGTGAGGGGGAATTTGTCTTGGAGGATGTGGAAGGGGAGGATAGAGTTTCCTGAAAGCAGATCATTAACATAAAGAATCTCCTTATCCCTCCAGAGAGAAAGGTCCAGGTTCGGCATCAAAATTTCAAGAGTTTCTAGAGGGATTTTGTTGAGAGTGGAAGAAGTATAGTATTTGGCTGCCTTTTTGACAAGGTCTCTCCAGGCTAGAATAGTTGCTCTAGTAATTGGGTGAGTAGGAGGAGGTTTGAAGGGATTTACTAGGTAAGCCATGATTAGAGCTTTTAGATTATTGTTATTGATCGTTCCTTCTATAGAGATCCAGGGCGAATCGTTCGGGCCTATAAGCCATTTTTGTGAGAGTTTGGCGATGGATGCCAAGTAGTAGTTGTGCAAGTTGGGAACTCCTAGGCCTGCTACTCTCTTGTGCCTCTCGAGGGATAGTCTGGCCACTCTTGGGCGCTTATTGAGCCAAATGAACGCACGGAGTTGTGATTGGAGTTTAATGAACCATCTCTTCGGGATGAACAAAGGGATCGATCTAATTATGTACAAGAATTTCGGGAGCAGTGTCATTTTGAAAGCTTCAATCCTGCTCAGCCAGGACAGTTCAACTTTTGAAAGACGTAAGTAGGCCTGATGGAATGAGTTAAATAGGTTTGTTAGGTTCGTCTGTACCGTGGCTGAACAGGGTTTGGTCAAAGTAATCCCTAAATAAGAAATCTCCTTTTCCGTCCATGTATAGTTAAACTCTTCTTTGAGGTACTTGAGTAGTGTTTCCTCTATATTAAAGTCCAGGATCTGGGATTTTGTTTAGTTTATTTTGTAGAAGGAGAGCTGGGAGAATCTCTCAATGACCCTTGACAGGTGCCTGAGGGATTTGAGGGGATTGGTAATTGAAAGGAGGATGTCATCTGCAAACAGAGATATTTTGTGTTGGCGTTGATTTAACGGGATTCCTCTAATATTGTCATTGTCTCTGATGCTAGATGCAAGTGGCTCAATGAATAGGGCAAAGAGGATAGGGGAGAGTGGGCACCCCTGCCTCATGCCATTTGTCAAGGGGAATTTTTGAGACAGGAAATTGTTGGAGTATACTCTTGCTGTGGGATTGGCATACATTGATGATATGAAACGAAGGATATTGCCTTGGAACCCAAACCTCCGCAGGGTGCGAAATAAGAAGTTCCACTGGACCCTATCAAAGGCCTTCTCAGCATCTAAGGCCAAGAAGGCTGAGGGTTGTTTTGAATTCTCTATAGAGGTGATTAGATCCAGGGCTCTCCTAGTGGCGTCAGCCGTATTGCGGCCTGGGATGAAGCCTGCCTGATCAGGGTGGATTAATTTGGTGATGTAATTTTTGATTCTATTAGCTGCTATTTTAGCTAAGAATTTCGTGTCCGAATTCAGGAGGGAGATCGGCCTATAGTTCTTGGTATCTGCTGGGTCTCCCTTTCCTTTGGGTATCACCGTAATAACAGCTTCGAGCATGTCAGATGGTAGGTGTCCGTGGGTAGCAGAGTAATTGGCCAATCTGGTAACATACGGGGACAATAAATCTGTGAAGGTTTTGTAGAGCTCATTTTGGAATCCGTCAGGGCCAGGTGATTTGCCCACTTTCGATTGTCCTATGACGTCTGAAATCTCAGATGTCGTGAACGGTAAGTTGAGGTCCAATAAGTCACGATCTGTAAGTGAGGGCAGGTCAAGGTTGGTTAGGTAGTCAGTGATATCTTGATCCGAGGGTTCCAAAGTGGAGGGGTTATTTTTCAAATTGTAGAGGGAGGTGTAGAAGTGAGCAAAGGTATTGGCTATATCCTTCGGGTGTTTAAGAGTTTGGCCAAGTGGGTTCCTAATCTCTTTAATTCTGGATTTCAGCTTCTGGTGTTTAATTTTTGCTGCTAGGAGTTTGGAGAGTATCGTCAGAAAAGTAATGGTTGGTTTTGAGAATTTGGGAGATCCTGTCTTATTCGGAGCGGAGGATAAGAGGGATTTTAATTCTGACCAGAGTTTCAAAATGTCCAAGGAGAGATCGGGACTAGGACTAGATGTTTGCTTTTGTTCCAGATTGTGTATCTGGTTCACCAAGGTTTGCGTTTCTTCTCTATTTTTCCTGTTATGCTGTGCGTTCAGTTGTATCATTTTGCCTCTAAGAACAGCTTTGAATCCGGACCAGAGTATAGGGTTCAAACATCCTCCGTATCGTTTACCTTGAAGTAGTCTACTATGGTTTTCGATTTCCTTTTTATATGCTGGGTGAGTGTATAGTAGACTGTTGTTTCTCCAAAGTCTTTTGAGAGGTTACTATCGGGCAATCTTGAGTTCGAAAGTAACAGGTGAATGGTCGGACCAAGTTCTAGTAACCAATTGAGACCTCGAGAAACTTGGAAAGGGTGAAAATGGTTGGTGAGGATAAGGTCAATTCTAGAGTAAGATTGGTGGCGTTTGGAAAAATATGTGAATTCTAAAGACGTGGAATTGAGACATCGAAAGGTGTCGTATAGATCATTCTTAATCAGCCATGGATCCAGTGACTGCAAATGCTGTCTGGATTTGGTAGAGGAGTCAAGTGATCCATTGGGAACAATGTTGAAGTCCCCGAAGATCACCAGCTCTCCCTTTTGGTTGGTGTTGACAATCCTCATAAGCTTGTTTAGGAATGTTACTTGCCCTTTGTTTGGGGCGTAGACATTGACTAGGGTAAAAATATGGTCATTTAGTTTGCCTACTAGAATCAAATATCTGCCGTTCAGGTCCTCAAATGTGGAGATTTCTTCGAATGAGATAGTGTTCTTGATCATTATAGCGACTCCCCATTTCTTGTTCGAGTTGTTTACACAACGAATGTTTTGCAAGTTTTTGTTGCTGAATTTCGGTGGCTTAAGGGAAAAGAACTTAGTCTCCTGCAGACCTACTACATCTGCCCCGGTCTCTCTAAGAAGTTTCCACAGGAAATATCTTGTCTGGGGAGAATTAAGGCCGTTAACGTTCTGTGACATGGATTTAAGTGACATAACCTACAATTGACGTGACGAAGAAAGGGCTCAGAGTGTGAGAGCAATTAGATAAGGGGATCCTTTCCATTGTTAGCGCAAACAATACATTGGTGGTAGAACTGAAAACTTTCTCTAAATCTATTTTAGTGCCAGGTGAAAAGTGTAAACTTGTGACCACAACTTGACCCATAACAGAGGGAATCTAATTAAGATTACGCTGAACTACCTCCTTGGGTGGCTAAAGTTATGGCTATTCTCTTCAGCCTTTCTGTTACGGATATGATCCATTTAAGATATGATGATTCCTAGATCCCTAACAACCCTCATTCCCTCTTCTACTTCAAGTATAGTTGTGGATTTCCCCTGGTGGTGGAGAATAACTTTGGTGGGATTGAATCCCCATCTGTATTGGGAGAGTTTTTTTTAATCGAAGATAGTCCAGAAGTTGTTCTTTGACATGGAAGAAATGAAATTTCATTATGACGTCCCTGGGGGTCTCAGGTTTCAGGGATTTAGGGTTGGGTAGGCGGTGGATCCTGACCACCGATGTGTCGAGGTCCGTCAGGGTAGGGATCGTGCGTTTTAGGAGATCCTTAATGTACGGTCCCAGTTGGTCGCTTTTTACAGACTCTGGGATTCCCCTAAACTTAAGGTTATGTCTCCTGTCCCTATCCTCCAGGTCCGTCATTTTATTTTTCACCGTTCTAAATTCTTCTTTGAGGAGATGGTGCTCTTTTTCCAGTTTCTCATATTTATTCATCAAGTCAAAGATGTCTGACTCGTTTTTGTCAGTCCTGTGGGAGAGCCGTCCAGAACTGTCAGTTTCTGCAAGGAGGTCTTCTTTGTGGCCATTTCCTTCCTTTTTTGTTTCAGAGCTTGCGGGTCGTCGGATTTACAATCGTCCATTTGTTCCTGTACCTGGGGCCAAGGGTCCTTTTGTTGTGGCCTGGGGAACCTTGATCGGTGTTTCTGCGTCAAGCGCATTACCTTGGATTCTGTGAGAATGGGTTTGGATTTTCCAATGTTTCTTTTAGGAATGGTCGTATTAAAGTAGGTAAGCTTAAGAGGAGGAGCAGGCACCCACGTGTACTAGGTTGCTTACTGACTGGTATAAGGTCAGTCAGGGGTTTGAGAGTTCAAAATTGAGGTGTTATAATGGTTTAAGGGGGTGGTTCAGTTCTGGGTAAGAATATTTAAGCTAGATACAAGTGAGAACAGGTGATTGGACTGCTAGAATCCCGAGCCTAGGGGAGTAGGGTTGTATGTGTATCCTTAATCCCCTGTTGTCCAAAGTGGTGTCCCTGTGCTCAGAGTGAAGTCAGAGTACTTCGAGTGAGAGGGAGTATCAGGAGTTACCTAGTCAGCCGTAAGGCTGAGTCAGAGGGTCTGATAATCTTGTAGGTTCACTGACAATGGAGGTTATATGATGGTGTTGTAGAGGTTGGGGTTAAGGCAGGTTGACCAGTGGACACTAGCTGGGTATAATCTCAACTATTAATCCAAATTCCCCAGGTGATTGAACAGGTGGAATATCGCCTTTCCCAAATGCAATAGGGAGCCCACAATCTATCCCCACGTATTACGAAGCGATTAATTATACACCACTATAGCTGTGCACGGCAGAAAATCAGGTTGAGAAATTCTGTAATGCTAGTATTTCAATAAATTGTTAAGACTATAGTTTCATCAGGGGGAAAGGGCTGTCATATATTATATGCTTACAAATTGTAGATTGGTTCAAGTAACAGCGAGCCAGAGGTAGGTAGTGGTATTTTAGTACAGAGTATGTTTCAGACTTATAAAGGCTGTTTCTCACTAGTTAACAGAGGTGTAATTAATGATTTGAATGGTTAAAGTGATCCTAAACCCAGAAACTGACCCCCCCCTTATCTTTAGACCTGTCCCTGCACCCCCTCTTACTATTTCTAGCTATCCCTTTTGCATAAAAAATCGCTTTTGTAAAGTAAGAGAAAAGTATATAATAGTTTGACCTGTGTGAGTTCTCCGTTTCTGTTTAAAGCCGCAGATAGGCGTGCCTGTCTGCTGCTGCCTGATAATTATTCACGCCCTTCTCTGCTTGCTGCCTTTGTGTGTGTGGCCGCGTCATGAAAGGGGGCGGAGCTAAATCGCGTGATGCCGGAGCCCCGCCCCCTTTCATGACGCGGCCACACACACATAGGCAGCAAGCAGAGAAGGGCGTGAATAATTATCAGGCAGCAGCAGACAGGCACGCCTATCTGCGGCTTTAAACAGAAACGGAGAACTCACACAGGTCAAACTATTATATACTTTTCTCTTACTTTACAAAAGCGATTTTTTATGCAAAAGGGATAGCTAGAAATGGTAAGAGGGGGTGCAGGGACAGGTCTAAAGATAAGGGGGGGGTCAGTTTCTGGGTTTAGGATCGCTTTAAGGTGTGACAGTGGGCACTCCATATACTAAGTGTGAGAGGGCAGAATGTTCCTAAGGAAACAGAGGCACACTGTCCTTTGTGGGGGAAGGGCCCTCGTTGGAGTAAGACGTGTTTCTATGTGAGAGGTGACCAAGAAGTAGACAAATAAGATATAACTTATCTATTACAATACCAATGTAGACAAAGATATACCTCAGCCGTTTCAGTAGTGGAGAAAAGTAGTATATAACAAAGAGGTTAGCCAATATTCGTGCAGTTAGAAGCAATTAAGGGGTAGATTAAGGTAGAGGTAGTGAAACAATCCAGTCTGCTGAAGAATGAAATGAGCCAGTAAAAGTAAAGGAGGGGGGGGGGTAGTAGTGTGGAGAAGCAAGATAAGATAAGAAGGGAGAAAGCAATAGTCGTGGGGTTGGGGATATGGGTTTAAAAGATGTGTTAGGAGTGAGTTAAAATAGTACTAGTGTAGTACTTCGTCTCCAGGTAAGAGGTGAAGCACAGAAGTGAGGAATCAAGGAGAATTAGTTAGTGTTGAGTTAGAATGAGGGGAGAAAGGGATGAGAGAAGACGTTTGGAGAAAGTAATAAGGTAGAGGGTCTAAAACATTCAGGAGAACCACAAATTAGAAACCAGTCTTACATGTGCGAACTTATACCATAAGAGGAGACGGTGAGGATGAATGATCCCAAATGAGGACCTCACAAAGGTCCCCTTCTAGAGGTGTACAGAGTAGGTCCAGACGTCGTCCAATGATATTTGCACTGAGTAACAGTCTCAAAAGCAGGGTGGAAGTAGATCCAGATGTGTCCAGGTGTACTTCAAGGGTCTCCACCAATTGACCCAAGTCACAGAAGGTGATGTTGGGGTTCAAATGAAGAGGGGTCTCAGGGAAGTGTCTCACTGGTTGGACCCCATCGACCGTGATGTCAGATGGACAGACTCCAGATGTCGTCCAGTTAGGTGTACAGTACTAGGTAGGCTCCAGAGCTTAAACTAGGTGAATCGTGGTGGGAGCAGTGGGTCTTCTCAGGCTGTTCTGTGGTACAGGAAGGAGGGGGCTGGGTGCAGATGGGAGGTAGGTATCCCTGTCCCAATGTGCTGCACTGTGAATGATGAGCCGCTGTCACAGTGAAAGTCGCAGCAGTGCTGCAGATGGGAGGGGGGGGCTCCAGAGGCACAGAGATCCCCGGAGCAGTTCAGCTCAGGGCACTCACCGCAACCCGCGCCACCAATAGTCAGAGTCTCAAATGCAGGGAACAGGCACCGGTTGCTCAGGCTTCGGTATAGCCCACCCACAGCACCAGTCTCTGAGGGTGCAGGGTCCACAGCTGAGGCAAGGGGGAATATGCCACCGCCTCTGCTGCAATTAAGGGGTATGATGGAGGTGTACAGCTTTGCAGGGGCACCCTGGAACAGAGAAGGGCAGGCAGAACATGTGCAGTTACAAACCAGAAAGATGATGGGAATATAGGTGTATCACGGTCCGCGCTGCTCCAGGGCTTAAAAAACTCACCAAAGAGTCAGTCAGATTTCCATCCTTTATTCTCCTTCTCCTACGCGTTTCGGCACCTAGCCTGGCACCTTCATCAGGGAATTTACATCAATCAGTAACAGTGGGGTTTTTATAGCCCCAAACTTACAAAAAACAGGGTGTTGTCTGTGTACCTGTGATGTCATTTGCATCATCAAAATGGGAGGATCTCCTCATTTTCCTGCTCTTTTTATAAAAAGCTTAACCAGTATCCAAAGTCACTAAGTTGAATGTACATTCTATTCATAAAAAAATGACTTAAATGTCCCTGATAAAGAATTTTTAAAAATAATACATGAAATTGCAAAAATCAGCGATCAAAATATCTTCCTGATGCAAAAAATATAAAAAACACTTTTTACATTACTTCATATGGGGTTAGAACCTGAGACTTCCACATCAGTGAGTATATATCCAGGTGATTAGTGGTATACCCCACCCGCTCTTTAGATGTCAAAGTTCTGGATATAAGGGCTAAAATACTGGAAGAATAGATCATTGCAAATAAAAATCCCATAAATAGACTAGTAAAACCGTAAGAGAAAATAAAAAATAAAAAATAAATAAAGAATAATAATAAAAATGGTTATAAATATTTAAGGAATTGGCATTAATACATAAAATAATTTTTTTAAAGGATTTTTATTAATATATTAAAGTATTAAAAATGGAGAACATGTGTATTACTGTATCGCAAACTAAAAAAAGGATGGTGTATATAAAACAGTTAAATAATCCGTATAGAATCAAAATCCCTATGTAAAAACTTTTTTTGTAAAGAGAAAAAATATATGAGGAAGAGGATTATGGAGAAAAATAATTCCACTATTGCAACTGGGGAGTAGCTGATGAGAAAAGAACAGGGATTTATCAAGCAGGCGCCTCAGGTTCTATTCCCATTCACAACAATTGGTTTATGGTATTTCATAATGATATCAAAAATAATTATAATTAATTAAAAATAATTAAATACAATTAAAAACAACTATTAGAGAAAAATGTGTTAGAAATATGCCATAATCCTTCCAAAAATTATATTGGCTGAGAGGTGGCTCAACAGAAAAAACATTTGAATCATTATATATTGACACCCCAGGTTCTATTCCCAACTGGGGCACATAATAGAAAAAGGGAGGGAGGGGAAGGCTATAGGGTCATTCCATGTCAAGTGAACCAATGATTATTACCTCTATATTTTTAATTCCTTTGAGATTTTGTTATTTGATAATAGCATGTCAGACAATGCAAAATGTGAAGAGAAAATTTTTTTAAAAAATTTTTTTTTTTTTTAAATGATTTTCAAAGTTCGGAAAAAGTGTGAATTTCGCTGTTGCCTGCCTTTACGTTTCTCCTCATAACTAAGGCTAGGAATAAGATAGAGAGACAAAATAAACACCATTCTACTCAGAACTATACAAGCTTTCACCAGATATGTCACAAGAGGATCTTTGTTAATATTTTACCCATGTGATCGCAAGCGCAAAACTTTAAAACGTATTTCCGAAAAATCGGCGCGCTTTAAATATTTCAAAAACTGCCCATGTGTCTGCTTTGCTCTTAGCCACATCTGTACCAAATTTCAAGTTGGGATCGCAATGGGATCATATTTTAACATATTTTACTATTAATAGCGTCAATGGGTCATTCCATATCAAGTGATCTAAATATGAATATTTTTTTTTACCTGACGTCTTTAGATTTTTTTTTTTTTTTTCCTTTATGAAGTACTACTTTAGTTAATTACAAATTAAAAGTTTGGAATTTTTTTCTTCATCAGTTAATTTTTTACAGATTTTTAAAGTTTAAAAAAAGGGTGAATTTTGGCCTGGTACGACTTTAAATTTTTTTATCTCGGGCTAGAAATAAGATAGAGAAACAAAATAAACACCATTCTACTCAGAACTGTCCAGGCTTTCACCAGATATGTCACAAGAGTATATTTGTTAATTTTAATTTTTTACCTATGCGAATGCAAACGCAACATTTTGAAACGCATTTCCGAAAAAAACATTTTAATAAAAATTTTCCAAAACTGCCCATGTGTCTTTTATGCTCTTAGCCACATCTGTACCAAATTTCAAGTTGGGATCGTGATGGGATCATATTTTAAAATATTTAACTATGGTTAATCTCATTTTTATTAAATTTTGAAAAAACATATGAAAGACATACATTCAATCTTTTAACAAAATCTTGAGACATATAAAATATACAAAAAGAGAATTCACAAAGTTATTAGTAACTTTAAGATAAGCTGCAAATTTACTTTTGCGCTTATCTCTGGTGCAATATATACTACAATCTAAATATAATTCCAAACACTCAAGTATACAACCTTTCTCAGGGTTTTGAGATGTTCTGATGTCAAGGGGACAAGCAGCCCCAGCAGAATGATTTTTATTACTTGGCCCCTTCTAACAGGTTGACCACGTAAGTGGGTCATTACCCGTTGAGGCCTAGTTGGAATAGTCTAGCGACTGGTGTACCGGAAAGGAAGGCCGAAATATTAATGATCTACTCACAGCTCAGAGTTTTCGATACCTGTCTAATGTTCACTAGAATTCTGAAGGTATAGGCGTAGAAAGGAAATACCTAGACTGAATGTATCAGATGGGAAGAAAAGAGAGATAGAAAAGAAGAGAGAGAGAGAAGAGAAACAAAAACCATTAGAAAAAGTTATACTGGGAAAGAAAAGCCACGTAAGAAAAAAAGAAAAAAAGGAGGGGGGGGGGGACGGGTGAGGTATGGGAAGGAGAAAGGGTACTCATCCCACTGGCTCCCCATCAGCCAGAGGTCGAGCCATATTATCTGTGCTGGAAAAGATACTCCTAAATTCTGCAGAGTCGTGAAAAAGAATCCATTCAACCCAAATCCCTAAGAATTTGTTCCGAGATCCCGACGCATCAGCTGCGAGCTCCTCCATTCGATATATGTCCATCAATTCTTTGAACCAATCAAGTAGAGATGGAGCCTGGCTTGATTTCCAGAACCTCGGGATCACAGCACGAGCAGCCGAGATGCAAAAGCGGAGAATATCCCTCTTCTGTAGCCCAATAGGACCTGGAAAAATGGATAACATTGCCGATTCTGGGCAGCATTCGGCTTGTTTACCTGTTATCCGGGCGTATGCATTGAAAACCTCAGACCAGAACCGCCGGATTTCCCCACAACTCCACCAAATGTGTATCATTGTACCCTTCTCTTCCTCACAGCGCCAGCAGGTATCAGGGGTTCCAGGGAACATGTTCCGGAGTGTTGTCGGGCACAAGTACCATCTAGTGAGCAGCTTATAGCTTCTTTCTTGTGCAGAACAAGCGCTAGCTAGTGAGTGAGTAAATATAAAGCATTTCTGCCAATTAGCTTCTGAAATGCTACACCCCAATTCCCTCTCCCAAGCACGTTGGAAGTAAAGGGTGCCCTGCTCTCTCATGGACCCTAAGGCCTGGTATAGAAATGATATTTTGCGCCTCGGTGGAGCCTCCAGTTGGAATAACCTCTCCAATACGTTGGGCGTCAATCTTACCCTGCAAGAGTGGTCAGCTGAATATAATTATGCTCTGTATTGGAGAAATTCGAATCACTTAAGAGGTCTTGTAGGTTCTTTGAGTTGTAGCTCTGCCATCGGGGGCAAACCACCACTGGACAGAGTCTGTCCTACTCGGGTGTCATCCACAATCTGCCAACATAAAAATCTCTGCCTGTCATATCTGGGTGGGAAAGATGGGTTGGAAAAAAGGGGAGTCAAAGGGCTAAGTCTGTCGTTTAAGCGGAGGGTTTTCGTCACTAGGTGCCATACCTTCAAGGTGTTTCTGGTCATGTCTGTCAAAGGTACTAGGTCTGTGGAGTCTTTAGGGGAAATCCAAAGCAGGTGTTTCAGCGGAATCCCCAAACCCTCTTGCTCCACCCCTACCCATTTCTTGGAGGACGCATGATAATGCCAATCTAGAGCTCTAACAAGAGAGGAAGCCTCAAAGTACGCTCGTATGTTGGGTAGTCCAACCCCTCCTCTGGTCTCGGGCAAGGATAGGATATTCATTCGCAATCTGGACCTGTTGCCCCCCCAGACAAATCTAAGGATCATAGATTGCATTTTGGAGAGGAAACCTCTATCCAATAGAACAGGAACTGTCTGAAAAGTATATAAGAGTCGGGGCAAGACATCCATCCATACGTTTATTCTCCCGAACCAGGATAGCTTTAATTGTCTATAGGAGGTAAATGCCGATTCCGCGTTAGTCAAAAGGGGTTGATAATTTAAATTGAATATTTGTTTAAGATCTTTTGGTATAAGGACTCCCAAGTACTTAATGGCTTCTACTTTCCATTTAAATGGGAACTGTTTAGATAGATGAGAAACCAATTCTCCAGGCAAAGAAATATTGAGTGCCTCGGTTTTGGAGCAATTCACTTTAAAGTTGCTCAATTGTCTGAACCGTTCAAACTCCATTAAGACCGAAGGGATGGAGACCAGGGGCTGGGAGATGTAAAGTAGCAGGTCATCTGCAAATAAGGCTAATTTGTGATGACTCTGTCCCAGCTTGACCCCATGGACGCATTCATTGGACCTAAGTGCAAAATATTTAACTATTATAGTGTCAATTCAAAAGTCACCAAGAACACAATCAGTCATTTTTTCACAATTGCCCGTCAATAGTTTGAATTTGATATAAAGAAACATAGTCTTGTAACATCTCAAATGAAAGCTGTTACCGTTCTGAGTAAAATGACGCCTCTCCCACTTCATTATCTTATTTCTAGCCTGAGATAAAAAAATGTAAAGTCGTACCAGGCCAAAATTCACCCTTTTTTTAAACTTTAAAAATCTGTAAAAAATTAACTGATGAAGAAAAAAATTCCAAACTTTTAATTTGTAATTAACTAAAGTAGTACTTCATAAAGGAAAAAAAAAAAAAAAAATCTAAAGACGTCAGGTAAAAAAAAATATTCATATTTAGATCACTTGATATGGAATGACCCATTGACGCTCTTACTAGTAAAATATGTTAAAATATGATCCCATTGCGATCCCAACTTGAAATTTGGTACAGATGTGGCTAAGAGCACAGCAGACACATGGGCAGTTTTTGAAATATTTAAAGCGCGCCGATTTTTCGGAAATGCGTTTTAAAGTTTTGCGCTTGCGATCACATGGGTAAAATATTAACAAATATCCTCTTGTGACATATCTGATGAAAGCCTGGACAGTTCTGAGTAGATTGGTGTTTATTTTGTTTCTCTATCCTATTTCTAGCCCGAGATATGATAGAAAATGTAAAGCCATACCAGGCCAAAATTCGCACTTTTTTAAAACTTTAAAAATCTGTAAAAAATTAACAGATAAAGAAAAAAATTCAAAACTTTTTTTTTGTAATTAGATAAAGTTGTTCTTCAGATAGAAAAAATTTTTTAAAAATCTGAGGACGTCAGGGAAAAAAAATATTCATTTTTGGATCACTTGACATGGAATGACCCTATAACCAATAAATTTGGCTATATCTACAAGAGGTTCAGCATCTTTCAGAAATATCTTTATGATGTAATAAAAAATGATGAATTTTAAACCTGCAATCTGCAGAGAAGACACAAGAAGGCGCTCTATGGGTCATTACATTGCAGGATCCCAAAGGAAAATCCCATGGAAAACAAGTATAATGAAACAAGTGTATTACAAAGCTCTCACCACAAGAGGTGCGAAATAGCATTCCTTATAACAGAAATTAGGAGCAGCTGATCCATATTGATAAAGATAAAGTAAATAAAATAATAATATCCTTGAATATGTGTATATGTGATAAGTAAATAAATATGTGCAGTCAAGATGTATAAAGACAATTTATAGTGAATGAAATAAAAAATGGATAAAAATAGGTATGAATAAGTTAATATAGTATTATAAGAATAAAATGGTGAGAAATCTTCATAATAAATCTATAAAAAGAATTAATAAAGTGAATTATATATGATTATCTTCCTGTCTGCTAAAATGAATTGGGTATGAACCCAAACGACTGTATTCTTCAACTAAACCACAAGATGGCGCTCAATTTGGTACCCAGTATAACTTCTGGAGTCAGTTTCCATGGACACAGGCATAGAAAACTGTGTACTGCAAATTTCCGCCTCCAGGGGCAGCAAAAAGCAGTTCTTGTTGCTAAAATGTGAATCATTGTGAAATGTGAAAGGAAGAAGTTCAGATATCTAATGTGCATCTATATTAAATAAATAATGATAGAATAAATAAATAACCAATGAATTAATAAAAGTGAATTGAGAAAAATGAATATATAATGGAGATGCAAATGACATCACAGGTACACAGACAACACCCTGTTTTTTGTAAGTTTGGGGCTATAAAAACCCCACTGTTACTGTTTGATGTAATATCCCTGATGAAGGTGCCAGGCTAGGTGCCGAAACGCGTAGGAGAAGGAGAATAAAGGATGGAAATCTGACTGACTCTTTGGTGAGTTTTTTAAGCCCTGGAGCAGCGTGGACCGTGACACACCTACTCCCATCATCTTTCTGGATTATAACCACTGTTCAGTGGTCGGTGGAGGTCCTGCAGCAGCTTGGAATAATATTTCCTAAACGCCATCACACCAGTTGTGGGGATCACAACTGCATCAGGTGATTGGCTTCTCAGCACCACCCCATTACGATTAGTGTCACTAGTGATAGGGCACTATTGCGCCTCTTGTCCCCCACCCTTTTATATTTTACAGTTACAGACCAGGGACGGTTACCAGGGCAACCCCCTCAGGCCAGGCCCCTGGGAGCAGCAGTAATGGAGGGAAACCGAGATTGCTTGCTTACCAGCTCCTCTGGGCCCCGGAGGTCCGATCCAGGTGTAAAATAGGAATCAAATAGTTTGAATAAAACGTCAGGTCCTGAAGATCCCTAAATGGTCACACAGAAGCAGGATCCAGCGTTGTATTCCACATGGGGGTTCCAAACTCGGTAATCCAGAGAGAAATGAAGCTGGAAATAATCCAAAGGGATCCAGAAGGGTTCAGAGGTATAATCCAAGTGGATCTAGTTGATTTGATGAGAATTCTGGCCCAGAATCAGGCCAGATTCCTGTAGATTTAGGCTGGAGAGCAGGAGCCTCACCTAAGTGTGTCTGCTCAGCATGAGGTCCCAAGCCACGCCCCCGCTTGCTGCTGTTGTATCCAAAGGCAGTAATAGATTGAAATATATGAAGTTTCCAATGCATGGTTAGTTACTATATAAAAGTCAAAAATATCCTACTGGGCCCAAAAAATTAATTGACATTAACAACACTTGGATGACAATTATTCAATCGAAAGTTTTGTTTTCAGGACACCTATGAAACATTCAGGTGTGTTGTTTTTTTCTGAAGTCATTCTGTGCGGCTCCCAATGGACTGCAAACTTTTGGTAATCAGCACACTGGCATACATTGACAAAAAATTGGCATAAAACTATGAAGATGTTGAATTTAACTTTTAAAGCGTAACGGTCATTTATTTTATAACGATGTAGAGCAATTGATTTCAATAAACTTTCAAATATACGGTACTTTATCAAAGAAATCTGGTTGAAAACCAATCATAAACCTTCCACAAGGTGTCCCCACTACATTCATTCTCAATCAGATCTGTCTTCACACTGAATACAGACGTGTAACCATATAAGGCCAGCTTCACACCACGGAACGATCCGATCCGGGGCTGTCAAGGGTGAACCTGACAGCCCCGATCAGATTTCGGCCCCATAGTATCCTATGGGGCCGGATTGAGCCGGATGGCAGCTACCTGACATCTGGTTTCCATCTGTCTGGGAGGATCCAGGGCAATTCGGATTCTTCTTTCGGACACAGAATTGCTGCTTGCAGCATTTTTGTGTCCAGGGAGAAAAATTTCCCCAAATTGGATCCTCCTGGATTCTCCCGGATCCTCCTGGATCCGGGGCAATCCGGCGCTCCCTAACATGGGAGCCTATGGGGCCGGATTGCCCCGATCTGGGAGGATCTGGGAGCATCCGGGAACTGGACACCTGCGGTTGAAGTTCAGTGTGAGCTACGCTGAACTTCAGCACCAGGGAGCTGTTCAACACCACTTCGCAGGGGACAGCTGAGCTCCGCTTCTGTTTGCAAATCCAGTCCGGGGCTGTCAGGTTCACCCCTGACAGCCCCGGATCGGATCGTCCCGTGGTGTGAAGCTGGCCTAAGTTAGGAAACGTGGCCTACACTTCTGACTGCAGCTGATGAGGAAACAATGTATCAGATTACTTCAGGCTACAGCACAGTTGCTAAGCAATGTCAGAATCTCAGGATCAGTGCAAACTCCTCTTTCCTTGGCACCAGCTTCTGATCTATCATCTGGCTTCTCACAGCTCAGATAGGATCTGTTAACCCATCCTCTGCTGTCACATTGCACTGCTCACTGTTATCAGCTGCTGGCCACGCCCACACAGCCATAAAATGGCACAAAAAAGCATTATCTTAGCTGCTATGTGACCCATCATTAGCCACCAGTGCAGTATTGTTTTGTTTTTTTTTCTTAATGAAATGACATTTACATGTTAAATATATTTTGCTCTGATGGAAATTCATAATCTGGTGATGAACTGAATATAAAGAAAATTGTCTTTTGATTAAGCCATTGTTTAATTGTGAATAAGGCCATGTGCACACGCTAAAGGCCACTTTACACACACCAACGTATCTGTCCAACTTCTGACCAACTTGCTGGTTGCAGTGAAATCATGGACACATTGCTCCATTTGTACACAGCCACAAAATGGAACAATGTGTCCATGATTTCACTGCAACTAGCAAGTTGGTCAGAAGTTGGACAGATAAGTTGGTGTGTGTAAAGTGGCCCTCAGTATTTGATGAGTTTTTTACCTCAGGATTTGTAGACAAAACCAGGAGTGGAGCAATCAGAGGAAAAGTCTTATAGAAACACCTGCACCACTTCTGTATTTAATCATCCACTCCTGGTTTTGGCTACAAATCCTGAGGTAAAAAACTCATCAAATATTCAGCGTGTGCACGTGGCCTAATGACTGAGATTTGGGTTTCAAAGATCCCAGTAGACTTGACTATATCTCCATTTGCCAAAGGTGAGTTTGGAATACTAATATTTCAGGCACATTCTGCTGTGGATTTGTGTAGTAGTTCTGCAGAAACTGAGAGTGTGGCTCCAGCTTTCTTATCTGTCCCTGTGTGTTATCTATCTGCTGACTGTAGGAGTGGCTGGCGGACTTATGTATAAAAAATGGATGGAAACACAATCAGTCCCCTGTAATATGGCGAGAGCTGTTAGATCGTGGAAGTAAGGGAATACTACTTGGAGGCTTTAATGATTTCATGGAACATTCCCAGGTAATTTCATGTTTAAATATAAATGCAAATCATATTTAAATAAAATGTACCAATCACATTAAGTACAATGTGTCAGGAAAAAAATTCTCAGATTCTCTAGGATATCTCAAAGCATTCCAGGATTATTATCGTATTAAGAGCCACTGATCAGAATTGTAAAATTTGCCCTGGTCAGGAAGCTAAAAATATGCTAGGAGGTGAAGGGTTAATGGCTACAATTACATCCTTTGTTCCAATGATTTACATACTGTTACTTAAGGCCGCTTTACACGTCACAATATCGTTCCGATATTGCATACAATTTCACGGGAGTGCGCACTTTTTTGGCACTTGTCCAAGAATGCATAGGAGCTTTCACACAGGTAGATATCGGCAGGTAACGCAACTACGATGTCTACGCCCCCTCCTTCGCGCTGTGTACGAGCGACCCAGGAAACGACCATTTATCATGGGAGTGAATAGGGGAAGTTGCGCTCCAAATCGTAGTTGTGCTGTCACACAGCACAATCCTGCCACATCGACTATACAATATCGTACGATTGAAGAGCATGCATAATTTAAAAATGATATCGTAGTTACATCGTTTTTGAGTTGCATTGCCCATTTACACGACACAATGCACGAACGATATCGGCGGCAACGCCCAAACCACGTGACTTTTTATTGTAGTTGGGTTACGATATCGTGCTGTGTAAAGCGGCCTTTATACTTGATTGACACTAACCAAATTCCAAATTCATTCTGGCTCATCAGTACTGAAGTATGGAGGTGATAATTGATTAGTAGTGCTCTGCAAAGTGTCGGCAGGTAGAAGTATTGCGCACATTGACATTTAGAATTCTTTTGCACAGTTTTACCAATCTTTTATAATCATCTGCCTATTTATTGGAACCAAACTTTCTTCATTATATTTAGTCCTTAATTATTCTTGCTTTATTATTGTATTTTGCAGGAGTATTACAATGTGACATCAGCCATGTTGAGTAATCTAATGATGGACATTTCAGCAGAGAATATGCAAACACACCTTGATTTAGAAGAAGAGGAAGATCACATTAGGCAACAGTTCAATCCACTACATATCTGGATTATTGGGTATGGTGGGACATGTATATATAATATAAAATGCTAAGGGAAAAAATGACTGTATGTCACTTTCTGTTTGTTAAAGTGCAGCTCAACATTGTGCCCATTGTGTCTGCAGCAAACAGATATTTTTACCAGAAAGCTATAAAAGGGAACCTGTAAGGTCATTTTTACCCCCTAACTAGGGATGAGCGAGTATAATCTTTACTATTCGGTACTCGCCGAATATTAACGATATTCGGCTACTCGCTGAGTCTCTTGTGATTACTCGGGAGTAGCGAGTAGTCCTTTTACTTTCGCAGTGTATACACTGCGAAAGTACACTAAAAGTGAAGAAAAGTTGTTAAAAAATAAAAAAAAACATCATACTCACCTTCCGACGCCTGCAACGGGACCGGAAAACCTCACCTCTGATGTGCGGCAATGTTAACCATGGAGCAGGGCGGGTATAAGCGGTGACGTCACTGCAGGGGGCGGAGCAAAGCGACCATCACTGCAATAAGCTCTGTGTTATGCTGCAGGTGATGGAGACAATGATTGGCATCAGGGAGGCGGCAGTGGACAGATTAAACATGCAGGGGGTGTGAAACTGCTCTTTGGCTCCAGCCACAAGTCACCTCCTATTTGGCTCCACAATGTAAGTTTTCAAAGTGCATTATCTCGGGGTACAGAGGGGGTCAAGGGCTGGGGGACCCCTTGCCTGGATACAGCAGACATGCTGCATCCAGTGCTGCAATTAGATCACCATGTGTGGTTGGTGACAGGTCCTCTTTAAAGCTGCAGCTTTGGCTTTAGGACTTCTATTGGATGATACTGTGTGGAGACTTACTTTAGTAGACACAGTTACCTTACATACGCCTAAGCAACTTCGCCAATTGTTTGCCTACATCTGCATATTTGGACCGCCTACAAATCCCGCTGAACTTTGGACAAATTTCAAAGAACATCTAATAGAGCAGGGGTCCCCAACCTTTTTTGAATTGGGGACCGGCTTCATGCAAGACCATCCTTCCGGGGCCTGGTGGGGCGGGGCTTTGAACTTATGGGGCGGGGCTATGGAGAAGGGGTGTAGTTTACTGCCCTGTTTCCTCAAAAGATGCGCTACATCTTATTTTCATATAAGGTAATATAATGCAGCGTCACAGCCCTCCACATTATATAATGCAGCCTCACAGCTCTCCATATAGTACAATGCAGCGTCACATCCCTCCATAAAGTATAATGCAACCTCATATCCTTCCATATAATATAATGCAGCGACGCATCCCTCCATATAGCATAAATTCTCCCCCCACACACACATTGCCCCTTGTATAGCCCCCACACAGACATTGCCCCTTGTATAACCCACACACACACATTGCCCCTTGTATAACCCCCCCCCACACACACACACACATTGCCCCTTGTATAACCCACACACACATTGTCCCTTGTGTAACCCACACACACATTGCCCCTTCTATAACCCCCTCACACACACTGACCTCTGAATGCCCCACACACAGACATACCGCCCCCAGTACAATCCACCCCCCACACACAGACATTGCCCCTGAAACAGACACTCACACACAGATGCTCACCGCTCCTGCCGGCTTCTCTCGTACAGCAGCAGCTGAGGCAGAGACGTGGCTGAAGTTTTTTTCATATCTCGTGCTACTTCCAAGCGCATAACGGGAAGCACACATCACGTGATGCGCTTGGAAATAGCGCGAGATATGAAAAAAAACTTCAGCCACGTCTCTGCCTCAGCTGCTGCTGTACGAGAGAAGCCATCGGCTAATAACAGTGCGACAGAGCATGGCTGCTGCACTGATTGGCCGACAGCTCCCCTCATACATATGCACGCAGCTGAGACAGAGGCCTCAGCTCAGAGTGGCATACAGTAGTTCAAAAGGTGAGGGTTGAGGTGTGCGGGGACATCACAGGGAGCAGGGAAGCCGGCACCTCGCCGCGGACCGGTGGTTGGGGACCCTGTAATAGAGGATTACTGCTTACGTCTTCACAACAAAAGTGGAAATTGTCAACATTGCCAATCTTATGCCATGCGAGATGTCCAAAATGTCTTACTACTGCATGCAAAAACATTTTCAGACTTTAATTTGCCACAGCCTGCAACTCAAGTTCCGCAAATTCCAGAGTATGATGAAGCTTACGAATTATTTTTGGCAACAGAGAAGAGAAACTCCTTAAATGAACAACAACGAATTGCATATGATACTATTGTGAGCGCTATAAAAAACCAAGCAGATGCAAGGCCAAAATGTTTCTTTTTTGACGGTCCAGGAGGGAGCGGTAAAACATACCTATATGAAGTTTTAATACATCACGTTAGGGTCATTCCATGTCAAGTGATCCAAAAATGAATATTTTTTTTCCCTGACGTCCTCAGATTTTTTAATTTTTTTTCTATATTAAGAACAACTTTAGTTAATTACAAAAAAAAAAGTTTTTAATTTTTTTCTTTATCAGTTAATTTTTTACAGATTTTTAAAGTTTTAAAAAAGTGCGAATTTTGGCCTGGTATGGCTTTACATTTTCTATCATATCTCGGGCTAGAAATAAGATAGAGAAACAAAATAAACACCAATCTACTCAGACCTGTGCATGCTTTCACCAGATATTCACAAGAGGATCTTTGTTAATATTTTACCCATGTGATCGCAAGCGCAAAACTTTAAAACGCATTTCCGAAAAATCGGCGCGCTTTAAATATTTCATAAACTGCCCTTGTGTCTGCTTTGCTCTTAGCCACATCTGTACCAAATTTCAAGTTGGGATCGCGATGGGATCATATTTTAAAATATTTTAATATTAATAGCGTCAATGGGTCATTCTATATAAGTGATCTAAATATAATATTTTTTTTTACCTGACGTCTTTAGATTTTTTTTATTTTTTTTCCTTTATGAAGTACACTTTAGTTAATTACAAATTAAAAGTTTAGAATTTTTTTCTTCATCAGTTAATTTTTTACAGATTTTTAAAGTTTAAAAAAAGGGTGAATTTTGGCCTGGTATGACTTTACATTTTTTTTTATCTCAGGCTAGAAATAAGATAATGAAGTAGGAGAGGCATCATTTTACTCAGAACGGTAACAGTTTTCATTTGATATGTTACAAGACTATGTTTCTTTATATCAAATTCAAACTATTGACGGGCAATTGTGAAAATTACTGATTGTGTTCTTGGTTATATTTGTGCAGAGATTCAACTTGGGACCTGTCAAATTTATATATTTTTTATTTTATGGTTGTATGAGTTATCACAACTTATTGAATAAAACATTTATATGCAACAAAAAAGAAACACAAAAAACAAATCCCATAAGTGCCAGGATAAATACATCTTAATCATCAGAACACAACGCTCAGCATTTTCAACTTGAATGTATTGAACAAACCAAAAGAAGAAAGGTGATCATATCCTCAAGTTTGATTAAACAAGGTTAAAAGAACCAAAAATGTTAACCCCTATTTATACATATAAATTTGTTTTCTATTCTATCACTAAACATGTGATTTATGAAGTGTTTAATAAGAATAGTACAGTAGTTAAATCATCGTTCTATAAATTATGAACTAATCAAACAATTAATAGTATGTTTTTAAAGTGGCATTTTATCAATTTGTCCCTTCTAGTGGGTGAAATGTAATCTTGTCCATAAACGCTTACTAGCAATCGCCATTTCCTTGTGTGTCAAAGAGTATGTCCGGCCTGTCAAGATGTTAGGCTCCGCCTGAGTTAATATCTGATTTTTGTGCACTTTTAAAATGTCTGGCTTTCTTGGATACACAAAGGATGGCGCTGGACCAGAAGGATGCAATAAAGTCAATTCTACTTCTTCATTTTCACAATCTTTGGAGAGTACAGTAGCCAGCCACCAGGGCCAATCATATTCATATTTTTTCAAAAGGATTACAACAGTGTCTATAATAAAATGCAGTTTCTTGAGAAGTAGCAGCCATTGCTGTGTGGGAAAAATACAGTTAATATTAAGTAAGGAAGATAGGTAATAAAAATAAAGATTTACAGTACACTTGAGATAGACCTGTATTACTATAAAGTGAGTTTTAGGGCTAGCGCACACAGTTTTTTCTGTCTGCAGATACACGCTGCAGTTTTGGCAGCTTGTTTTTCTACCAAGTTTTTACCACATATGCGTTAGTTTTTTTAATCGCTAGTAAAAAAAATGGCAGCTTTTTTTATATAAATGATAAATGCTGCGTTTATTGCAGCGATTAAAAAGTAGTTCAAGCAGTGATTTACTCACTCTTGAGTGTTTCCAAAAACACTGCATGTGGTGAACCCCATAGAAATCAATGGGGCTGTTTTTCTGAATGATGAGATCCCTAAGAATAGCACTGTGTGTATTGGCCCTTAATAATAAAAGCATTAAACTATTAATATATTTACTCACCCATATTTTAGTACACAGCCTTGATGGCTTTGTACAGACTATTGTTTGTTCAGGAGTGAAGATGTCCAGACATGTCAGGACATGAAAGGTCTGAACGAGCTGTCTTACTTCCTGAATGCAGTGGGTAGACACTTAACATGATTGACAGAGCCTATCATCTGCTCTGCATTCACTGTCTATCCCTGTGCTTTCTCAGGTTGAGCCCTAACAAAGCTTTTTCCTATATGTCCTCTCCTGCTTCTAAGCTGTAACATATCAAAATAATACAGTAATGTCTAAAAATAATGGATTTGATAAATATAGACCCCACGCTTTTAGACCACAGGTTGAACAGATCTGAATTCAAGATTTTTGAATTAACACTATAATAGTTAAATATTTTAAAATATAATCCCATCACGATCCCAACTTGAAATTTGGTACAGATGTGGCTAAGAGCATAAAAGACACATGGGCAGTTTTGGAAAATTTTTATTAAAACGTTTTTTTCGGAAATGCGTTTCAAAATGTTGCGTTTGCGTTCGCATGGGTAAAAAATTTAAATTAACAAATATGCTCTTGTGACATATCTGGTGAACGCCTGGACAGTTCTGAGTAGAATGGTGTTTATTTTGTTTCTCTATCTTATTTCTATCCCAAGATAAAAAAATGTAAAGTCATACCAGGCCAAAATTCACACTTTTTTTAAACTTTAAAAATCTGTAAAAAATTAACTGATGAAGAAAAAAATTCTAAACTTTTAATTTGTAATTAACTAAAGTAGTACTTCATAAAGGAAAAAAAATAAAAAAAATCTAAAGACGTCAGGTAAAAAAAAATATTAATATTTAGATCACTTGATATGGAATGACCCATTGACGCTATTAATAGTAAAATATTTTAACATATGATCCCATCGCGATCCCAACTTGAAATTTGGTACAGATGTGGCTAAGAGCAAAGCAGACACATGGGCAGTTTTTGAAATATTTAAAGCTCGCCGATTTTTCGGAAATGCGTTTTAAAGTTTTACGCTTGCGATCACATGGGTAAAATATTAACAAAGATCCTCTTGTGACATATCTGGTGAAAGCCTGTATAGTTCTGAGTAGAATGGTGTTTATTTTGTCTCTCTATCTTATTCCTAGCCTTAGTTATGAGGAGAAACGTAAAGGCAGGCAACAGCGAAATTCGCACTTTTTCCGAACTTTGAAAATCATTTAAAAAAAAAAAAAATTTTTTTTTTAAATTTTCTCTTCACATTTTGCATTGTCTGACATGCTATTATCAAATAACAAAATCTCAAAAGAATTAAAAATATAGAGGTAATAATCATTGGTTCACTTGACATGGAATGACCCGTTAGAGGGTTGGGAAAAGTCATATTGTCATCGGCTACGACAGGTATTGCAGCTAAGCTTTTACGAGGTGGTCACACTATGCATTCACTCTTTGGGATACCAGTTCCAGTCAACGAAATCTCTGTTTCCAGAATAAAACAAGACTCATTTGCAGGAAGACAGTTAAACAATGCACATCTTGTGATACTTGACAAGTGCACCATGGCACCCAAATACACTTTGAGCTTAATTGACAGACTTCTGCGTGAAGTAATGACTACAAATGTTGCTGAAAAAAATGAAATTCCATTTGGAGGTAAAGTTTTTGTCATTGGCGGAGATTTTAGGCAATGCCTTCCAGTCATACCAAATGGAACAAGTATAGATGTTATTGAGTCCAGCTTAAAAATGGCTGACTTTTGGAAACAGTTTAATAAACTCCAACTAATTAACAACATGCGATCTTCTGACCCTGAGTACAGCAATTGGCTTCTTAAACTTGGTAACGGTGAACTTAGCAATGAATACAACCTTGGAGAAGTTATTATTGAAATACCAGAAGACATGTTGTGCACTGACTGCATCGTAACATGTTTTTGGACAACGCATTGAAATTAATGTGAACGACCAAACCAAGGTTGAGAGGCCCTCTTTCCATGCAATTCTCTGTCCAAAGAACGATGATGTGGCTCTGCTAATGTTGTGCCCATAAGGGTCTGGATGCTCAGGTCTCAGGCTGTCGGGTGCAGGGATGTCACGGGTGGTCGGTGCCCGAGCTTCTGCCCTTGCGGTAACAATAAAAAGAAGGAAAAAGAAAAAATAAAGTTTATGTAGTTCGTGATGCCACCTGTAGGTCCGGTGATGGCACCTGCGCTGCTGCGACCTCTGGGGTGATGTGCGGCAGCAAGATGTTGTGCTCTCTACAGGTAGAGCGGCTGTAGGGCAACAATGGTAGAATAGGGCAGCGCAGTTTCTGCTGTGAGACTGGAATGTCACAGTCAACCAGGAAGAAACAAGGACGCTTGCTCTGCACGGGTACTTTACTCCGGTAATCTGCAGTTTTACAGGGTATGCAGTTGTTTCAGCTAGAGTAGTGGACCGGGTGGTCCTGGCAGTAGGCAGTGTCCCTCTGAAGCTCCGGTGATGTTCCTTTTCTATACTCGCTCTGTCCTACCTCTGCGCACTCCTTCTCCTTGCATTGCCCTGCACGAATCCCGCTTGTTGAACCAGGCCCATCTGGTGATATGGAAATTCTCTTTCTCTCCAAAGGGAACCCAACCCCGTCTAGCGCTTCTGGTGGAGACCGTGCTTGATTTGGGTGGTTGCATCATGCTCCTATGAAGACATCGACCACGCCGGTAATTTGCGGTTTAGGGATGGACCACTGATCCATGTCGGAGCCGGTACCCCGCTTCGGACTGGGCCAGAGCGTTTGGTTGCCCTCTTCTTTGTCCCTCTCTGTCTGGGTCACCAGGTTGAGGTGCCCTCCCCGTTACTTCTCCTCTTTCACACTGTTTCTACTTATCACTTCTGTTCTCTCTCCTACTACTGTTCTACTGACTTTCCTCTTTCCCCACTCACTATATAACCTAGCTCTTCCACCACCGGGACCGGTTACTCTGGTAACAGGCGTCTGATTATTCCCCTATCACTAGGTGTGTGTGTGGTGATGGAGCTTCAAGCTTCTACTACCCCCTACCAGGAAAAAGCATACTGCACCTTCTGTTAGGGGTGCAGTACCCTTTTTGCTAGCGGGGCACTACACTAAATTCCCGTGTGATAGATAGAATGCCTGGAGAGTAAGTTGTACAAAAGTGATGATTCAGTGGATGTAGACAATGAAGATGAACGAGAGCATTATGCAGTTGAATTTTTAAATACTCTTACGCCATCAGGAATACCATCCCACAGACTACAACTTAAAGTTGGAACAATCGTAATGTTGCTGCAGAATCTAAATACAAAACAAGGTCTATGTAATGGAACTCGCCTTATTGTTACTGGACTCCATTCCCACGTAATTCAAGCAAGAGTCATCAGTGGATCAGCAAAAGGAGATGAAGTGTTCATTCCACGCATTGATTTATGTCCTTCGGACACCAGTTTTCCATTTGGGCTTCGGCGACGACAGTTTCCAGTAAAACCAGCTTTTGCCATGACAATAAACAAGTCATAAGGTCAAACTATACACTGAGTTGGCAAGGAGGATAGGGATATCAGAGTAGGACTCATCAGACCCTGAAGTCACTTTGTCGCAGTTGATGAGCAAACAGACATTGGCCAATGTATGTACCAAGAACTTCAGAATTAAATAAAAAATTGGAGATTTTTGAGTTTTTTGAAAAAAACGTAAGTTTTTAAACTTTTTCCTCAAATATATATAGCTAGTAGCTTATGTACATCATTGGTAGTAGCTGTGTGCTGCAAGGATCTTTTTCATATTATATAACCCTGCAGCTTTGCTAGCACCAGTTCACATTTGTCTTTGAGTGCTGTGCAGTTTTTTTTTCTTGCTAGATACATAGATACATAGATAGATAGATAGATAGATAGAGAGATAGATAGATAGATAGAAAATGCATAAAGACATAGATACATAGATGGACAGATCCACAAATAAATACATCTAAAATACATAGATAGATAACAGATAGATATGATAAAGATATACATAAATACATAGGTGTGATACATTTATAGATATTTCATATTGTAAGGTGATCACATGTTAAGTATAAGAGGGGAGATATGTATCATCCAAATTGTTAAATTTGGTGATATGAACCCAGATGTAATGTTCCAGTATCATAGGTGCTGAGAAACTTAATTTATCTTTAACAGGGCTTGGGTTTTTGTGAACATATAAGAGATGGGCAGGACAGCTGTTCACCACATCTCCGTCTCAAGGTGTGGTCTGTTCACGTAGATAGATACACTGTGTTCCAAATTATTATGCAAATTGGTTTTAAGTGTCATAGGGTTTTATTTTTTTCAATGAAACCCATTGATGGTATTGTGTCTCAGGGTTCTTTGGATCATTGAAATCAATCTTAGATATCTATGATAATTAGTTTGGCAGGTGAGCCCAATAAAAGGAAAACTGGGTGTTCCACAATATCACGCAGGCCACAGTTTTCAAGTAACATGGGAAAGAAAAAGGATCTCTCTGCTGCCGAAAAGCAACAAATAGTACAGTGCCTTGGACAAGGGATGAACACATTTAATATTGCACGAAACCTTAAGCGTGATCATCGTATTGTGAAGAGATTTGTGGCTGATTCTGAGCATAGATGTGTTCGTGCAGATAAAGGCAGAATGAGGAAGGTTTCTGCCAGGCAGGTTCATCAGATTAAGAGAGCAGCTGCTAAAAAGGCCTTACAAACCAACAAACAGATATTTGAAGCTGCTAGTGCCTCTGGAGTCCCTCGAACTTCAAGGTGTAGGATCCTTTAAAGGCTTGCTGTGGTGCATAAACCTACTATTCGGCCACCCCTAAACAGTGCTCACAAGCAGAAACAGCTGCAGTGGGTCCAGATATACATGAAGACTAATTTTCAAACAGTCTTGTTTACTGATGAGTGCCGAGAAACCCTGGATGGTCCAGATGAATAGATTAGTGGATGGTTGGTGGATGTCACCATGTCCCAATAAGGCTGCGATGTCAGCAAAGAGGTGGAGAAGTCATGTTTTGGGCTTGAATCATTGGGAAACAGCTGGTAGGCCCGTTTAAGGTTCCTGAAGGTGTGAAAATGACCTCTGCAACGTATATAGAGTTTCCAACTGAGAACTTTCTTCCATGGTACAATAAGCAAAAACGTGCCTTTAGGAGCAAAATCATCCTCATGCATGTCAATGCACCATCTCATGCTACAAAGAATACATCTGTGCCATTGGGTGCTATGGGCATAAAAGGAGATAAACTCATGCTGTAGCCACCATCTTCCCCTGACCTCAACCCTATAGAGAGCCTTAGGAGTATAATCAAGCAAAAGATCTATGAGGGTGGGAGGCAGTTCACATCAAAACAGCAGCTCTGGGAGGCTATTCTGACATCATGCAAAGAAATACAAGCAGAAACTCTCCAGAAACTCACAATATCAATGGATGCAAGAATTGTGAAGGTGATATGTTAACATGTAACGTGGCCTGTTAGGATGTTTTGGAGTTAAATAGCTTTTTATTTCAGTGAATGTGACCTGTTAATGCTGCAAATTCAACAAATGAGCATTTTCAGTTCTCTCAAACATATCAAATGTTTAGAAACTCTACTGTGCCTAATAATTTGGAACAGTGCATTTAGAGTTTTTTTAATTTTGAAGATTATACTGTTATCATAGGGAGGTTTCTTCAATAAAATTTGATGTATACTCTAACGGGTGATGACTTTTATTACACTGACTGCACCAACCATTTAGAAAAATCAGAGAAAAAGAACATTTGCATAATAATTTGGAACACAGTGTAGATAGATACATAGATACAACATGCATAGAGAGATGATACATAAATATAGCATACATAGACAATAGACATATAGGTATATGATCGATATGTACTATATAATCGACTAATTCTGTCTGTCTGTCTCTCTGTAACGCAAATCCCGCGTGGCTGATTGGTCGTGCCCATTCATGTAATGGTTTATATATTTTTATAATCTGTTTAATAATTTTGTTCAGTTGTATTAAGTTCTATAAGCAATAACATTTAATGATAATATATGTATTTTATCCGGAAAATCCTGTGCATTCATTGCATTATTCTTAAATCTTCATTAATAAACTACATACATATTCTAGAATACTCGATGCGTTAGAATCAGGCCACCATCTCGTTGTGCTATAACTGGTTTTGAAAAGGTCTTGTCTCCTAACCACTGCATACACTTTAACCAGTATTGGGGCTTGGAATTTGTGGGGTTGTGTTTGCATATTATTGCACTTTATGCATTTTAACTGTTTTAAATTGGTGTTTGCTGTGTTGTGATATGATAAAAATTCCTTAATTTTTTTTATTGATTTTGGGTGATCCCGTTTTTATATACACACCGTTTTTCTCTCTTGCTCTTATAATAATAATTTTTTTGATGTGGTATGGAGATCCCCTAAGCAAGGACTGTGGTGCCCTCTATCGTTACTATCTCATTCCTAGCTAAGGGCCACGTCACACACACAGATACCATATATACTCGTGTATAAGCCAACCCGTGTATAAGCCGACCCCCCTACTTTTGCCCCCAGAACCTGGGAAAACCTATTGACTCGTGTATAAGCCAAGGGTGGACCCCAGCACAGGTATACAGCCCCCAGCAGTGTGGTATACAGCAGCCCCAGAGGTATATACAGCAGCCCCAGTGGTAGTATACAGCAGCAGCCCCAGTGGTATATACAGAAGCAGCCCCGGTGGTATATACAGCAGCAGCCCCAGTAGTTAGTATACAGCAGCCCCAGAGGTATATACAGCAGCCCCAGTGGTAGTATACAGCAGCAGCCCCAGTGGTATATACAGCAGCAGCCCCAGTGGTATATACAGCAGCAATCCCAGTAGTTAGTATACAGCAGCCCCAGAGGTATATACAGCAGCCCCAGTGGTAGTATACAGCAGCAGCCCCAGTGGTATATACAGCCCCAGTGGTAGTATACAGCAGCCCCAGAGGTATATACAGCCCCAGTGGTAGTATACAGCAGCCCCAGAGGCATATACAGCCCCAGTGGTAGTATACAGCAGCCCCAGAGGTATATACAGCAGCCCCAGTGGTAGTATACAGCAGCAGCCCCAGTGGTATATACAGCAGCAACCCCAGTGGTATATACAGCAGCAGCCCCAGTAGTTAGTATACAGCAGCCCCAGAGGTATATACATCAGCCCCAGTGGTAGTATACAGCAGCAGCCCCAGTGGTATATACAGCCCCAGTGGTAGTATACAGCAGCCCCAGAGGTATATACAGCCCCAGTGGTAGTATACAGCAGCCCCAGAGGTATATACATCAGCCCCAGTGGTAGTATACAGCAGCAGCCCCAGTGGTATATACAGCCCCAGTCGTAGTATACAGCAGCCCCAGAGGTAGTATACAGCCCCCCATCAGTATACAGGCCCCCCCGCTTTGTGCACAATCCTGTAAAGGAAGAAATTAGTATACTTATCACTGTCTCGCTGCCGCTGTCCTGCCGCCGCCATCGCGCTCCTCCGTCTTCTTCCGGTTTCCTCCTCGGTCGTGCAGACAATGACGTCATTGCCTGCGCCGACCGGAGGAAGCCGGAAGAAGACGGATGAAGACGGAGGAGCGCGATGACGGCGGCGGGACAGCTGCAGCGGGACAGTGATAAGTATACTAATCTCTTCCTTTACAGGATTGTGCACAAGGCAGGGGGGCCTGTATACTGATGGGGGCGGGCCTGTATACTGTATACACTGTATACAGTGTATACAGTATACAGTGACTCGCGTATAAGCCGAGGGGGGGACTTTTCAGCCCAATTTTTGGGCTGAAAAACTCGGCTTATACGCGAGTATGTACGGTAATTGTGCAGATATTGTTCGCAGATCTCTGGTTGCTGTGAAATCATGGACACATTGTTCCATTTGTACACGCCACAAAATAGAACAATGTGTCCATGATTTCACTGCAATCAGAGATCTGCAAACAATCTCTGCACAATTATCTGTGTGTGTGACATGGCCCTAATTTATATCACAGATAAGACCTTATTTACGCTTTATTTCCCTCCTAGTTTCAGTGGATAAGATGGCTATGTGTTTGACATGTGCTCAGTGTTTGCTGGAGGTAGCAGTCCTCCAGAGTGTGGATCTGAGAGAGCTGAGCTACACTGTACTCCCTCTGATTTAAATGGACTATAGCATCTGTGACATGTTCATGTTACATTCTCTGGTTTATGGAACTTTTAATAAACCCACTGGAGTTTAAATGGAAAGTGTTTCCTTTTTGCTACCTCAACGACTGGCAAGCGAGTAACCCCATGATATAGTCAGAACTGTCGCAAGGGGTTAAAATTTTGGAATTGATAAATCAAAGTCTTAACTTGAAGATATTGTAGCAAAACCTCAACCCTTTCCCATCGGAGCTGATTTTTACTTTAGTGTTTCAGTTTTTCCTCTTCTTCCAGGAATCGTAAATTTGATATTTTTCCATCCATATGAGATCTTGTCTTTTTTAATTGGGGACAAGTTTTAGTTTGCATTGACACCAATCATTTTTCCCATTTTTCAGAACATTAAACAAAATCAAAGTACAAGAAGTTGAAAATGCTATTCATTTTTAGTTTGTGTGTGTGTGTGTGTGTGTGTGTGTGTGTGTGTGTGTGTGGTAAAAATGTCCTCCTAATAGGCTTTTTCAGGTAAATGTAACAACAGTAAAAAAAGATTGGCTTGTTTGACAATATTCAATAACCTATATTTTTTATTTTTCTGTGGATGAAGCAGTGGGTCTTATTTTTTGCGTGTCAATTGTATTTGTACTTGTGATGTATTCATCACTTTTTTATTGCATTTTTTAGGAGATCTGGTCACTGAAAAACCCCCCTCAAAGTTCTGTCCTTTTCATTTTTCTTAGGCCGGCTTCACACCACGGTTTTTCATGCCCGGGGCTGTCCAGTATGAACCAGACAGCCCCAGATCCGATTGTGCCCCCCATGTATTACTATGGGGCCGGATGGCTGTTATAATTGCCATCCAGTTTGGGGCTTTTCTGGGAGGATCTGGTTTTGCCCGATTTTTGCATCGGACACAAATCCGGAGTCTGCAGCATTTTTTGTGTCCGATTCAAAAATTGGACAAAACTGGATCCTACTGGATCCGGCGCCCATAGCATGGGAGTCTATGGGTGCTGGATCACACTGGATACAGCAGAAAATTGTGTCGGGTCTCGGACACCCGGACGCTGTTAAAAGCTGCCACTGAATTTCAGCATCTGGAGAGCTCCATGGCTGAAATTTCAGCACCGCGGCCAGCTCCCATGCAGTCGCAGTACTGAAATTTCAGCACTAGACAGCGCCAGCAATGAAGCCAGCAAAAAGCAGGATCGGAGGGAAGATTTGCCCTCTGGTTCTGTTTGTCCGTGGCTGTCAGGTTCTGTCCGGTGCATCCTGCAAAACCCCGGACAGAACCTGACAGTCAAAAACCGTGGTGTGAGGCCGGCCTTAGACAACATTAAAGTTTAAAGGGAACCTGTCAGATGGTTCATGTCCCCCAAGCTATTTGTATCTGCAGCTTCATAGTTCTTACCTAAGCATCCCTGTCTGAGCTAATAGTGTTATGTAATAAAGATGAAATAAAACATTTATAATCTTACATTTTCTCATGTAAATTAGCTCACAGACTAATCTGTTTGGGCATAAATGATCTGACAGATTCCCTTTTATAATCTGTACTGCTAAGGGGTAGGCACTACTATCTATTAGGTTTGGAGGGGGCACTAGCTCTTCACCTGGTAGAATGCATTTCACATAGCTTTTAACCCCTTCAGCCCTGGTTGATTTTTCGGTTTTCATTTTTCCCTCACCTTCTTCCAAGAGCCATAACCTTTTTATTTTTCCATCAATGTAGACATATGAGGGATTGTTTTTTTGCAGGACAAGTTGTACTTTATTCACAGGAAAAAAAGCAAAAAATTCCAAGTGCGGTGAAATTGCAAAAAAAAAGTGCAATTGCATGTTTGTTGTTTGGGTTTTTTATTCACCATGCTCACTACATCATAAAACCGACATGTCAGTATGATGCCTCAGGTACTAGTTCGTAGATACCAAACATGTATACTTTTACTGTTATCTGAGTGGTGAAATAAATTTAGAAGATTTTAAAGAAAAATAATTGCGCTTTTGCCCATTTTTCGTGACCCATTTGGGATCTGGGGCTGTGTGATGACTTATTTTTTGCGTCTTGAGCTGATGTTTGTTATTATACCATTTCTGGGTAGATGCGCTGTTTTGATCGCCCATTATTGCATTTTATTGGAATGTTGCAGCGACCAAACAACGTAATTTTGGCGTTTGGACTTTTTTTCCGGTTATGTGGTTTACAGATCAGATTAATTTATTTAATATTTTGATATATCGGGCATTTCTGAACACACAATCTGTGTATTTTTACATTTCTTTATTAGTTTTATTTTTAATGGTGCAAAAGGGGGGGCGTGATTTGAATGTTTATGTTTTCTTTTCTCATGCTTGTAAGAACTTTATTTATTTTCTGCTGCATACTGCGTTCACTTCTCTTGTTTTTAAATGAGCTGCTGCTCATCTAAAAATAGGGGAAAGGATCACACCCTGCCGATGATGTCACTGGAAGATCTCAGGCATGAAGTGAATCAGGACAGCTTCCAAGGTCATTACAGGACCACGGGCTGCCCAGGTAACAGCATGCAGGTCCCGTGATTGCTTCACAGGGCCTGCAATCACAGCGAGGAACAGTGTGATCCCCGCCTGGTGCTTTGGATCACTCTGTCAGTGACTAACAGCACGATCCAAAGGGCTAACATATCCGATCGGATCGCTGATCTGATCAGTCACTGTTAGATACACATCTCAGCTGATGAGATCAGTTGAAATGTGGGGGGGGAAGGTGCACCATTGGTTGTTTTTTTTCATCAATTGTTTAAAAATTGACATATTGTATTAACTTGTGTTGTCTTTGTCTTGTATTAAAATTAGTTGGATGATTTGAAACACTGAAATATGCCAGATTAGCTCAAAGACATCAGGTGAGAGGAAAATAGGTTTTCACTGCATTTGTACTCTGCTTATATTTTAGGGCTTCAATGCCAGCCTGCTACAGTCTTATTCCTATATTGGCCAGTGGTGATGTTCTTGGAGTGAAAAAGACCTCTGGTTACATTTATTGGACCATGGGCACTCCCAGCACACTTTACAAGGACTTAAAATGGAGGCTGAAGACCTGGCATATCCATGTTTACGGAAAGTGACCATTCACACAATAACTGATGATGCATTTCTTCAAGCAGACTTTGTAATTGTGCTTAATGATGTGCTTGTCAAAGAAAATCAATGTTCCGAAGCTCATATTAGCAGGATCAAGGAAGAGTGCAGTCAATATGGAGCACTCATTGATCAGAATGCAAGAAAAGACGTGAAAGTGATTGTATCCGGAACTAATTATGTAAACCTCGTAGCCCTGCTGATAATGAAACATGCGCCATCCATCAACCCACGTAACATAGTGGCTCTTCCAACACAGCTAGAGTTTGAAGCAAAAGCTCAGATAGCAAAAAAACTGAGTATAAATTCATCAGGTATGTATGTTATTTTCATCTTTCCGCTGGAGTAATGTCACAAGAGTGAATACTTCTGTTTCTTTGCAGAACTTAACTGTAAAATCATAAAAAAAACATTCAGTTTATTCCTTGAGTGTGCTCTGTTGGAATGAGCTTCATAGGAGACCATGATTTTCACTATATACTTCAATACTGTGGAATTTCAGTATGTAGTATAAACAATCACCTGTAAGTTCTCTTACACTAAGGCCCCTTTCACATCTGTTTTTTTTCTTTTAAATGCGGCAGTGGCGGTCAATATTTAGTATTGTGCGCATGGCTGTAGAGTCTGTAAGCCAAATCACCGACTCCGACTCCACAGCCGTGAGGGAGTCTGTAAAGGTCTGTTCTATCAAAATACATAATTAATCAAACTCAAGTGATAAATGCCATAAAGAAAAAAAAATATACAATCTGGAGTTTAACTTTATCACACTTCACCCAAAAAATGCACCTAAACAATTAAAATGTTGAGCGCTGTTAATAAAACCATCAGCACAGCTCTCTTGAGAAAAATAAAAATATTAGGGGTCTCAGAAAATAGCTCCACAACCCAAGTTTTTTTTATTGTTTTATTTTACAAACTTTTAGTAACCTGTAACGTCTTTTATAGCCCCAAGCCTATCACTACCTGTCCCTGCATCTTCCTACTTCATCTCTAAGCATCCCTGTCTGACATAAATGTGAAGTATAATGGTTGTCACAGCATTGTTTCTAACTTACATTTTCCCTATCGCCACGACAGCACCACCTGAGAGATAGGACCGCCCATCCAAGACAGGAAACCTCTGAGATAAAAAAGGCGGGACCTCTCCTGAACCTCAGTTTAGGTTTCTGTCTTAGAGGTGGGAGACCTCTGAAGCTCATGCGGTCCTGGCCTGACCCGGTAGCTGGAAGAAGCTGTCCTTTCCTAGGCAGTGGCTCCGGACTTGGGTGCAGAAGCTCCTCCACGGGGTATCCCCTGCGGTGGTGGAGGGCACGGGGTCTGGAGAGAGCCATCAGCGGCTTGTTCTCGGCCCTTGTCGCCGCCCGGGTGTCCCAGCTGCACGGTGGGTGGCGGCCCTGCAGTCTGTGCCCCGGGTGAAGAAGATGGTTTACAGGCAGGGCGCAGCGTTCCTGGGTCTGTAATGGGCCTGGGAGCGGTTTTTCCCGGCGGCAGGTTTGAATTTCGCGCCGGGAGCCGCTACTTCCGGTTTCGGGCGCGGACCGGAAGTGACGTTCCGCGCATGCTCTGTGCGGACCAAGATGGCGGCGCCCAGCGTTCGGCAGCAGGGAGACGCTGGAGCGGTTCCTGATGGTGAGGGGCGAGCAAGGAGGGCAGAGCCAGCCAGCGTCCAGCGGTGTGACAGCATTCTCTTCGGCTCCAGTCATGGGAGCCTCAGCAGTGGCGGCCGCAGGTCCTCAGTGATGGGATCCAGGATGAAGGGACCCTGATGCCCCGGAAGTCGGTATGCGCCTGGTGGGTGAGTGCCTTCGGGCTGTACTGTCTGTAATTTCACCACCTGAGGTATGTGCTTTCTGCAGGGTTCCTCTTCCAGAGGGTTGTACTGCCGGATTTCTGTGGCCCTTGCTTTGGGGAGACTGTGCGAATCACTGTCCCCAGTCCGGCCTCTAGCCTTGGCACTTTAGTGTGGGAGGTTTTTTTTTTTTCCCGTCCCTGCAGCTAGCCGGGATGGATGGGGACTTATGCGGCAGAAGGCTTTGGGCTCTTCCCCTGGTACTGAGTGCCACTCGTGGTTTTCACTAGGGGGAGCCGCAGGTCTTGCTCTGCCTCGTCCTCCTCGTCATCCTCCTCCTCTGTTGACGGCAGAGAGGGGAGGCCGGGGGTTACCCATAATGACTCTGATTTTTTTGCTTACAGCGGTCCGTTCGCCTGTGGGGTTGGTGCCCGTGGCCCCTCTTCGGTGGCGGATTTAAGGTTCAGTGGTCTGTCTTCCACGCAGAGCCGGACTTTTCCCTTAAATCTGAGGGCCCAGGAACTAATGTTAGCTCCTGGACTAAGCCTGTTCGGAAGGGCTCTCTTTCCTTTTGGGCTACTGGCGTAATTCCTGGGAATCCACTGCTGGCATTTTTTGGTCCCTCGTGTCTTGGTTGCAGCAGTTGGTGGCTCAAGTGAGGGACGGGTTTCCTACGGCGGAGACCTTGTCTTCCTTCCTTTGACTCTTGCTGCGACAGCTTTGCTGGCAGCTTCCTCGTGGAATTGGCAGCAAAGGCTCCGTTTTTTCTTTAATGCTGCTCATCATACCTTATGGTGGGGGCCTGGCCCGGTGTTGCCCACTCTGGGTTTCTTACCTGGTGCGGGTGCTTTTCTGGTTGGTACGTCGCTGGCTGATATCCTGGCCCGGGCTTGTGCCGATGTGGATGGTTTTCCCTCCGGGGTTCCAGCTCCCGCCTTCCGGGGCCATCCCCCTTTGTGAACCTCGGTTTGCTAAACGAAGGTCCCCTAGTCGGACCCGAAGTTTTTGGGCCAACGGGGGAAGCATGTAGTCGGGTTTTTTGGTTCAGGGGTTCCTCCTTTGGCGAGAAGTTCCAGTATCAGTGACGGCTCGCTCCAGGACGGAGGAAGGCTTGACCCTTTCTCCCGGCCGGCTCCGGGGTTGGGGCTTGCGAGGGAGCTCTCGCTCTTCTCAGTGTCGGGTTGACACTGGGGTTCGCTTCGGCTCCTGGGGGCCCCTGGTGATTGTGTCTGTCCCCTGTTCAGGAAAAGGCGCTTTTCTGATAAGAGGGGTACGGGCCCTTGTGCGACTACGGGGGGTTTCCCCGGTTCCTCCAGCCGCCTGCGGCAGGGGGTTCTGTTCCCCGCTGTTTCTCGTGCCACAGCCAGTCGGTTCGTTCCAGTCTTTTATACCCCTGAATCCCCGGAACAGCTTTCTGGTGCGGAGTTCGTTCCTGAGGGGGACTTGGTAGTCGACAATCGGGGTTGGTTTCCAAATTGTTTCAGGGTGGGGCTGGCTCTGCCGGACGCGTAACACAATGTTCCGGTTCACCGTCACCACCGGCAGTTCTGCTGTTCGCCCGGTTTGGGGGGCTTCCTCTGCCTGGCTGTGCCAGGCTCTCCCCTTCGGCCTGGCGATGGTTCCTCGGCTTTTCACGGCGCTGCTGGCAGTAATGTGGCCGCTTCCGACGTCTGCGGGGTTTAATTATTCCATATCTGGAAGTTTGCTACTTGTGAGGGACTCCTGGGGTTTGTGCCCCTCTGCATCTGGTTTAGTCTTCCCTGGGTCAGCTGGGTTGGATTGTTGTTCTAGGATGGTCCAGGCTGTTCCCCGCCACGCGTCAGCTGGTTCTGGGGTTAATTCTGGGTTCCCAGTCTCTGCTTTGCCTCCTTCTGGCCGTCGGGGGTCGTGGCGTGACTGAACGCAGTCCAGAGACCCCGCAGGGGCATAATGTCGGGAAGCTCCCCGCTGACCTCGAGGCCGTTGCGTCTTCGGTCATCCCTTTCTGCAGTACAGGGGCTCTCCTCAGTTGGTTTTCTGGAGGGCTGTGTCCCTCTTGGGCTCCCTCTCGTCCTGTATCCCCGCTGTTCCTTGGGCACAGTTGCGCTCTCGGGCCCTTCTGTGGATGGTTCCCCAGCGTCAGCTCGGGTTAGGGGCGGCCTTGGACGCATGGATTGTTCTGTCCCCTCCGCCTTTAGATTCTCTGGAGGGGGGGGCTGCTCCCTGGGCGCCTCTCCAGGGGCGTCCCATGGGGTGGTCCGGTCTCCGATGCTTACCACGGAGCCAGTTCCTGGAGATGGGGGCCCTCCTTTGGGACCTGTCCGCTCGGGGGGGCCTGAGACTCATCGCCTCTCCAGGCTGTCCTCCCTTATGCGGGAGTTCCTGGCTGTTTGGAAGGCAGTTCTGCGTTCCTTACTTCCCTTCGTAGGCACCATCTTAGTGTCCTCTCCGGCTACAGTGTGTTGGTGGCTTCCTGGCACCGTCAGGGGGACACCCGGTCTCAGGCACTCATGGGACTTGCGCGGGGCGTTGTCAGCTGTTGGAACTCCCGTCTGATTCCCTCTCTGCCCTTCACATGCGGGGGGGGTGGCAACTTCCTGGACGGATTTTCTCTGCAGGGTGCAGCTCCAATGGGAGCAGTGGGCCCTGGATTTGAGTGTTTTTTATTTTTCGCTCCGATTGTGGCCAGGTTGGGCCTTCTGGAGCTGGATTTCTTTGCCACTCGAAAGCACGGTCTGGCTGTACTCTGTTTCCCGGAGTCCGGCCCGGGCTGGGGTCGCTCTACTGTTCCCCTGGTCCTTGGGCCTTCGGTGTCCTTTCCCTCCCTTGGTTAGGTTCCTGCAGTGCTTCGGAAGGTCAGGATGGACAGGACGAGGGTCGTCGTGATGGCGCCCTTCTGTCCCCGGGGAGCTTGGTTCTTTTGGCTCAGTCGCCTGTCCAGCCAGGCTCCCTGGACTCTCCCCCTATTCCAGTCTCTCCTGCGGGGGCCGGTCCCCCTTCCGCTGGTCTCCGGCTGACGGCGTGGGACTTGCCCAGGCGGCTCCGGCCACGTGGGGGATTCTCTGGTGGCCTTGTTCGTGTGCTGTGGTCCGGTCGGACGCCGGGTGCCACCGTTTTTTTCTGGTGCCGGGTGGTTTCCCTTTTCTGTTTTTTTCGGGGACGAGTCCGGACGGTGGGCTCCTGTGCTGGCAATTTTCGACTTCCTCCAGTAGGTGGCGGATTGGTCTCTGTCGATTCCCTGGAGCTCTGGTTTTCGGCTTTGGGGGCCTGTGCCTTGTTCCCTCGATGGGTCCCTGTCCAAGGGTGGCTCCTTGGGGTCTCATTTTAGTTCTGGATGCCCTAACCAAGCCTCCCTTTGGGCCTTTTCTCTTGTGCTTCGCCTAGGGTCCTGCCTCGGCAGTTGGTCCTGTTGGGCGGTGGCTTGCCGTCCGCCAGCCTTTTTTTGTGTCTTCCTGGCCTTGTCGGTGGGGCCTGGTTCTCCGGGTTTGGCTGGATGGGGTCATCCTCTACCCGGTTCCTTCCTTCTTCCCAAGGTGGCTCTCATGTTCCGCGGACTGCGGGAGCTTGTTCTCCCTTCCTTTTGTGGTCTTCCTGCAATTCTGATGGCCGTGGTTCTCCACACGTTCGTGGTCTGGTGGGAGTTGCTTGCCTGCTTCGTCGGGCCACGGCCTGGCGTCTGGCTCTGTCCCTCTTGTTTTTCTTTCGAGGGGCCTCTTGGGGGTGAGGCAGTGTCCGTGGGTGCTCTTGCTTGGTGGTTGCGGGAGGCCTTCGCTCTTGCTTCTTCTGGTCAGGTGCGGGTCCCGGGGGGGCCTTTGTGCGCTTCCACCAGGGCAGTAGCTGCTTCCTGGGCGGGGGTGGCTGTTGTCCTCTTAGTCTTGTTCTGTGGGGCTGCCCTTGGTCTTCTCCTTCTCTTTTCTTTGAGCATGTCAGGCTTGATCTTGCTGCCGCTATGGTGGTGACCTTGGTAGACGAGTTCTGCTAGCGGTGGTCCCTCCCTAATTTTCTTTTCTCTGAAATCTCTCAGGTGGTGCTGTCGTGGCGATAGGGAAAAATCTAAATTACTTACCGGTAATGTGTTTTTCATGAGCCACGACAGCACCACCGCATCCCTCCCTATTGCATGTTGGTGTTGGTCCTGTTTGGAAGGGGGTGTGTGATTTGTTGAGTTCTTTTGGTTGTGTACTAATGCTTGTTGGGTTCCCCTCTCCGGTCTCTGTAACCGAAACTGAGGTTCAGGAGAGGTCCCGCCTTTTTTATCTCAGAGGTTTCCTGTCTTGGATGGGCGGTCCTATCTCTCAGGTGGTGCTGTCGTGGCTCATGAAAAACACATTACCGGTAAGTAATTTAGATTTTTCCCCCATTATGTAGACATGTGGATGTTCACTCCGGGTGCATTCTTCCCCTCGCTCGATGGTTTCACACCCCGGTCTCTGTGGGTTGTTCGTATAACGTTCAGGCGTGTGTCATTTCTGGTCCTGTGCATTGTGGGGGATTATTAGGTGTAGTGGCCATCTTCAGAATGCACAGTACACATGCTCAGGAGCCAGCCACGCTACTCAATATACCCCCAAACTGCGCAGCACCAGAAATGATGTGCAGCGGCGTCATACCAGGAAAGAACAATCCCAGATTTGAAATGCAACACCGCACTTCTGAATTAATTATCACGCCCACCGGGGCATGATACTACAGAGCGACAAGTGAAAAAGGAGGCTGAGAGACCACCCACACGTCGCCCACACATCACCCACACTTCTATATAATGGGGGAAAATGTAAATTATAAAAAGCTTTTTCAAACCATTATACGTTACATTTAAGTCAGACAGGGATGCTTAGAGATGTAGTAGGAAGCTGCAGGGACAGGTAGTGATAGGTTTTGGGGCATATATCAACTGACAGGTTCCCTTTAGATATGCATTGTTAGTATTCCATATTTTTTGAGAGTTAAGGCAGTTGGCATGTGACTTCTCATCTGCGATTTACATCCTATAATGTGACGCTTTGTCTTCCTACTTCTCCCAATGAAGCAATAGAGGTGTTGTATTGTAATGAGTGAGCACTAAATTGCTCGAATTCTCAGTACTTATATCAAGCAGATCGTAAAAATTAAAATAAGACAGCACCCCTTTCACATATCTATTAAAAAAAACAACAGATATCCAATATAGCCCATGCTGCTACGACGTCTCGTCAATCTTTGACGAGCGGTGGTAATGTCAGTAACTTACTCGTAAGAGGTTTCAGGTTTCTTGAAGCCTTCTATGTAACCCAGAGAGCGGTAATAAGTGGTAACATTACTGACGTCATCAACACTTGTAACAGGTGCCAGTATCACAGAGTGCAGCCTGACCAAGAGTGAGATATGAAGCGTCTATCAGGTCCCAGTTTGTGGACTACTTCTGATTTCTTGTCAAATCTTCACAGCTTTTTTTTTTTATACGTTGGTGAACCAGGGCAAAAGTCAAGGGGCGTTTTTAAAATTAAATCTTTATGTGTGTATCATTTTTTTTTTCAATAACTAGGTTAGTAATGGGGGTGTCTGATAGACACCTCTGCATTAATAACATCAAGGCTTTATGCCATTTGACTGGTTACTGCTAATTTGAGGTCAAGTAATGATCTCCAGTTTGTTAGCTATGAGGTAAGTGGGTGCTCTCGTCCGCTGGCCCGGCCGCCTTTAGTAAGACCACATGGACCAGGGCTCATCCCAACTGAACGCCCAAATTCCTTAACCGTAGGTGGAACACTACTCAGACAATACAGCATCAGGAAAACAAACAAACAGGATAAACAATGGTAAGGCTTTATTGAATCCCCAATAGTCAAAGGTATATAACACATAACCAAGCAAACCAAAAAATGTAACAGGCAACAGTTTCTCACCCTTCCGCTGGCTCACCAGGGATTAGAATGTTCGTGCCTTCAGGGTTTCCAGGGCCACTTACTCCAATCCAACTGCACCCCATTTTTGGTGGGCACCCACCGAGAAAGAAATAGTGGCAAGCTTAGGGAGCTGACCCAGCATAGCAAAGCCTATAGCTACGTGACTGGATTGTCCTAACCTGGGTTTTTTCCTTACATAGTCTCTGATATTTTAGCTGAATCTTAGAAACCTAGGTTGAAGCCCATATAATAATATAATCCAGTTTCTGATCCCCTACCCTGCGCTAGATTCACCGAAAAAGGACATTAAAATCAGCACAGAAAACTCACCCAAAAACTGCCAGGTAAATATCCATTTCATACAGCAGCAGATTGTCAGCTCCCCTGGAAGGAAAACCAGGTGTCATTAAACCGATGCACGATCACTTGCAACCCACAGTTGGGGGCGGTTGTGGCACCAGCGACCAGCCATACTGTCAAGGAAGCGACCGGTGGCATTCAGACATAAGGCTGCCTAAGGGCTCAGTCACTCCTGTGTATGTGAAGCAAAGTATCAGAACTCGGCCTGTTAGTAACACCCAGAGCAGGTGGGCCAGTCCGTACTGATTAAATGCCTCACCAGTGACTTATGCCCCCATAGGGCCCAACCTGAACTGCAGATGAAAAAACATCTGTATGACAGATATAGTTCCACACCAAACATAAAAAAGGGGGTGAACAAAAGTATTGGCACTGTTAGAAAAATCATGTGACGCTTCTCTAATTTGTGTAATTAACAGCACCTGTAACGTACCTGTGGCACCTAACAGGTGTTGGCAATAACTAAATCACACTTGCAGCCAGTTGACATGGATTAAAGTTGACTCAACTTCTGTCCTGTGTCCTTGTGTTTTATCACATTGAGCATGGAGAAAAGAAAGAAGACCAAAGAACTGTCTGAGGACTTAAGAAACCAAATTGTGAGGAAGCATGAGCAATCTCAAGGCTACAAGTCCATCTCCAAAGACCTGAATGTCCCTGTGTCTACCGTGCGCAGTGTCATCAAGAAGTTTAAAGCCCATGGCACTGTGGCTAACCTTCCTAGATGTGGACGGAAAAGAAAAATTGACAAGAGATTTGAACACAAGATTGTGTGGATGGTGGATAAAGAACCTTGACTAACATCCAAACAAGTTCAAGCTTCCCTGCAGTCCGAGGGTATAACAGTGTCAACCCGTACTATCCGTCGGTGTCTGAATGAAAAGGGACTGTATGGTAGGAGAACCAGGAAGACCCCACTTCTTACACTTCTTGGGCTGGCTTCACACCACGGTGAGATCCGGACCCTGACAGCCCCGGACCAGATCAGCACACAGAACCGGAGGGCCAAATATGCCCTCCGGTCCTGTGTGCAGCCGGATGCTGCTAATTGCAGCCGGAGCTGCTGATGTTTCAAGATCGCGGCTAGCATGGAGCTAGCCGCGGTCCTGAAATAACAGCGGCGTGCAGTAGCCAGTGTCGGGTTGCCGGATCCTCCCCATGTTAGGGAGCGTCGGATTGCCCCGGCTCCGGGAGAATCCGGATGAATCCGCGATCCAGCAAATTGGGGAGATTTTTCTCCCCGGACAAAAAAATGATGCAAGCATCATTTTTGTGTCCGGAGAGAATAATCCGTATTCCCCCGGAGTGATGAAACCGGATGGAGAGAGCTGCCATCCTGCTCCATCCGGCCCCATAGGCTGCTATGGGGCCAAAAACCGGTCCAGGGCTGTCTGGTTTACACCGGACAAGCCCCGGATAAAAAAAAACCGTGGTGTGAAGCCAGCCTTACCCCGAGACATAAAAACGCCAGGATGAAGTTTGCTAAAACTTACCTGAGAAGTCCTAAAACGTTTTGGAAGAATGCTCTCTGGTCAGATGAGACAAAAGTAGAGCTTTTGGGGCAAAGGCATCAACATAGAGTTTACAGGAGAAAACTCTACAGGACTGCTTGACCGTGTGCATGGCATTATGAAGTCTGAAGACTACCAACAAATTTTGCAGCATAATGTAGGGCCCAGTTTGAGAAAGCTGGGTCTCCCTCAGAGGTCATGGGTCTTCCAGCAGGATAATGACCCAAAACACACTTCAAAAAGCACTAGAAAATGGTTTGAGAGAAAGCACTGGAGACTTCTAAGGTGGCCAGCAATGAGTCCAGACCTGAATCCCATAGAACACCTGTGGAGAGATCTAAAAATGGCAGTTTGGAGAAGGTACCCCTCAAATATCAGGGACCTGGAGCAGTTTGCCAAAAAAGAATGGTCTAAAATTCCAGCAGAGCATTGTAAGAAACTCATTGATGGTTACCGGAAGCGGTTGATCGCAGTTATTTTGGCTAAAGGTTGTGCAACAAAATATTAGGCTGAGGGTGCCAATACTTTTGTCTGGCCCATTTTTGGAGTTTTGTGTGAAATGATCAATGTTTTGCTTTTTGCTTCATTCTCTTATGTGTTTTTTCATTGAAGACAAATTAACTGAAGATAATAATACCAAAGAATTTGTGATTGCAATCATTTTCAGGAAGAAACTGAGTATTATCTGACAGAATTGCAGGGGTGTCGATGCTTTTGGCCAACACTGTACATGCCACCTGTTGGACGTTTGATACATATAATTATACATATAACTTCTGCCTTTATTAGCCAATGTGTATAGCTTAAAAGAGAGGGTTTGGCTTCAATTCATTAGCTAATAGTAACATTAGGGTTGTGAACATTAATGTGACCTTCCCTGCCTACTCAGTGCTACCTGATCACTCTGACATCAAAGGCATGATCACAATAAGATTGCTAAACACATCACAAAATGGCTTCTGTTCTCTCACATTATCATTGTCTGAGATATACGGCCATGTAATCCTTCCCTAACAAGTGTGCTGGCTTTGTTTTTGGTTAAGCTAATCTTCCTACAATGGAGATGAGAAATTAAAAATATAAAAATTATTTTCCTCATATCTGAATCCATCATTCCATGTTCTGGCCAGTTTATTGTCCCAAATCTTGGGTAAGGTCCTCCTTATGACTGCTCTGTTGTAGGGCTGTCAGAAAAGTTGTGTTTCCTCACCTCAATATATGTATTGGCATTACTCAATGTTCTCTACTAAGCAGTGTAACGGGAAGCTCACGTAATTTGGCACTAATAGTTTAGTTTATATAACAGTATGCCTATTTGAAAGATTTACAATATGAGATGAACTTAGAGTTACTAATATCATGCTTATTCATTTGCCCATAATTACTGTAGCTTGTGCCATGTCCTTCTGGATCATAATGTAGTGACCAATTTCTATGTACTCAATTCTCAGGTTAATTTCTTCTATATTCTTGTTCTAAGATGGATGTTGGAAACTTACTTTCTCTTGAAGTCTCCAATACTTTTTCTCACATTCCTTACAGTTATCAAAGATGTGGTAGTTTGGGGAAACATTAGTGGCATCAACCTACTTGATCTTCACCTGGCCAAAATATATAAATATGACAGTTCTATTTGGGGTCCATCAAACTTCTCTAGACCATTGCTCCACATGATACATGACCGGTATGTAAAAGATTTAAGTGTATAATTTTGCTTACTGTAATGATTATTAACAAGTGAATAAATAAAAAATGTGGTGCAACCATCTAAAACCAGCATGTCATACTAAAAATTAAAAGTGCCCCTATTATGAAAGAAGGCCATTAGCTAATGGGTGCTAAGAGCTCATACCACATACTATATAGACCCACTGTGCCTTTGCTAAGCTAACCCTGAAGGGGCATGACTAAGTGCCTACCGATTCTTCCCTTTAAGAGGCGCACATGCCCCAAGAATCCTGCTGGGAGATCTGCGCAACATGTTGCACAGGCCCTGGAGCTTGGACCAAGAAGGCTTGCCGGATGGAGCAGGAGAGAGGACACTGACAGCTGGCTGTGGTTGTGAGCATCTCAACGTCCCTGCCGAGAGGAGACAGCAGAGCAATGCAGGGATGACAGCATTAGGCGGCCGTCACACGCTTCAATATCGGTAGTGATATTGTTAGCGATCACGTGCACGCGCGATCGCTAACAATATCGTTCACATCGTTGGTGAGCTGTCACACAGGCAGACTCACCAACGATGTGGACCAGCGAGATCGCTGGTAACTATGGTACACATCGGGTTACTAGGCGCCGTGCGGCGCTTAGTAACCCGACGTTTACCATAGATACCATCTCCCAGCATAGGCTCTGCCGCTGGGAGATGTATCATCGTGGTGTCACACACCACGATGAGGCAGATTGATCAAGCGTTTATCGCTTGATATGAGCTCCGGCTCACCAATCTGCGATCTAATGATCAAGTGATTTTACATTGTAAAATCGCTTGATTGCACGCAGCGATGCACAAACGATATCGCTTAAGCGATCAAAAAGCAGATCGCTTAAGCAATATCGTGCATTATATTGATGCGTGTGACGGCCGCCTTACACAGATCTCATATGTTGAGTTTGGGGAGATGCATACTGTATACTCACAATGAACTGCCCAATAACATTGGTCTTGGAAGATATCCCTTATAGGCGGCCGTCACACGGTTTAATATCGCTAGCGATATTGTTAGCGATCACGTGCACGCGCGATCGCTAACAATATCGCTCACATCGTTGGTGAGCTGTCACACAGACATCACCAGCGATGTGGAGCAGCGAGATCGCTGGTAACTATGGTACACATTGTGTTACTAGGCACCATGCGGCGCTTAGTAACCCGACGTTTACCATAGATACCATCTCCCAGCATAGGCTCTGCCGCTGGGAGATCGTTCATCGTGGTGTCACACACCACGATGAGGCAGATTATTCAAGTGTTTATCGCTTGATATGAGCTCCGGCTCACCAATCTGCGATCTAGCGATCAAGCGATTTTACATTGTAAAATTGCTTGATTGCACGCAGCGATGCACAAACGATATCGCTTAAGTGATCAAAACGCAGATCACTTAAGCGATATCGTGCATTATATTGATGCGTGTGACGGCCGCCATAGACAAACTATATTCACATGATGTGGATTTACCATAGATAAAATCGCTGCATTTTGTGGATTTTACATCCTGCAGGTATTTATTATTAAATCGTAGTGTCTCCATCACGTGACATTTGCAGAGTAAATGTAACACATTTTCTGTTATTTTTGGATAATAAATCTATATCCTGAATTGTTAAGGAGGATCTTCATTCAAAATGTAAAATTAATCATGTACTAGTAAATCAGGTCACAGAATAGTAGGCAAAGTTTGATTATAATGATATAATCGTATCTAAAGAAACCCCTTCACTGTATTTTAATTATTGTTTCATTGTATTACTTGCAGAAAATGGTTGAAAAATTGTGTTGTCACAGAATGGAAAAAAAGGAAGGAACATCGCTCTGGTATGTCAGCCGCTCACTCAATTGCAACAGCCATATCTTATTGGCAACATGAATCGGATGCCGGAAGGATTGTCTCACTAGGTGTTCTTAATGAAGGTAAAAAAAGAGTAATTGTACCATCAGCAAACCCTTATCACTAAAGGCTCCTATACACAGTAGATGATTCTTGGCCAAATGAGGCTTCGGTCAATTGTTTTGCCAACAGCCATCTTGTAAGATTGGGTGATGGTAAAATGACCAGTTGCTAGTTAGCAAGTGCACTGCATTAGTCACACTTTGCCCTAGTCGTCGCATTGTGATGCACCCTTGAGGGTCAGTCCCACACAGGGTATCTCACTGGGGTGTACAGTTAAGGCCATTGTAAGGGGTAAAGGAATACTGCATCTTTACAATTATCCACAGTTCAAAGAAAAACACAATCATGTTGCATGTACATTGTTATCCATATGCTCAAACTCATGTATGTTATTGCATTGTACAACAATCATCACATGGGGAAATACATTGCAGGGAAATGGACCCCTACATCTACACGGTATAGAGGTCTAACCATAGCTCTCCCAATTGGGAGACAAAAACCATAGCGTAAATCATAATTCCCTGACCAATTAGGTTTTGCTGGGACGTAGGTATACATAACTCAGCGATCCAGTTCAAAAGATGGGGGGAACTATAGCAGAATCCTTCCCAGGTGGCAGGCAACACATCGACTGGTGACCGGACACACAAGCAGTAGATAGGTCAAACACACCAGAACCAAACACACAGTAAAAATCACAATAACTAAGGGAAACAATGATTAACCAAGAACAGAGACCAAAACATGACCACCTCTGAAGCACAGAAACACTGACCTCAACCACCTAACAGAACTAAAATAATCAGCAGCATACAGAGGAATTGGCAGAGATTAAATCTGCTCCCACCAGTCACCTGACTATGGTGGAACAACACCCTTTCTCCACCCCCAGACCACAGAAACACCGCATGTGAGAGGAATGGAGGGAATCTCGTACCACCTGACAGCCCCAGCAGGTATGGAGTCCCATACCTGTTGGCAAAAGCTAACACCAGGGGACCCGGCATCCTGGGGACCGAGAACAGCAAAATCACTGGGATCAGCAGCGTCCCATCTCCAAACGATACTAAGAGTAAATCTCCTAGAATGTAATTTCCGGACTGAGTGAGCACACATTCAAGCTCCGTCCCCGAAGCTGACACCCCACCCCTCATGGCCAGTGAAAGGTGACGGGTGGCCCTTTGGAGGGTCGAAGCACACTCAGAAGTGCTAGGGGTCCAGTCAGGTACATAGCGACAAGTCCTGACACATCTCATCTGATTCTCCAATACATAGGAGTGGTCGTTTAGCTGATCACTCTGTGTTCTGTATGAGCAAGCTATTGGCTGGCGTTTTTTCCAGCAGAACAATACGATCAGTAGTCCGAAGTTGGACATGCCTGATTGACATCTTCCCTGATCATAAGGTGGCCAGCACTCCCATACACTGATGACCAAAAGGGTAAGTATGTGTTGAACTTTTGACTTTCAGGCTCCATATCTCACCATCCACTACAGCTTTGAGTGTGAGAATACCTTCATTTTATAGACAATCATCTTGTTATCACATAAAATATTTTGACTTGCAACTAATTAGCAAATGATTATTTATGCAGATTCTTGACATGTCACTTGCATTGTTACTCCTAAAAATCAAATTTTAATTTTTATTATTTCGCTAATATTTAGTAAATCCATCTTTGGCTTTTAAAACTACCAGAATCAAAAACAGTATCGTATTCACTGGGATATGTAAAAATGTAAAAGCATTCCAGATAGATTAGGATACTTTCAGACTTGCGATTTTCTGTTCTCATGCTACAGCCCCCGTCACACGGTGCCCGGCCGGTCGCCTGGTTTCAGAGCAGTGCTCTGAAACCTGGCGACCATCATGGGCCGATGTGTACACATCGCCCCATGTAACCGGGCGCCGGCGACCTGTCGGCGATGGGAGTTATAGGCTCCCATTGTCCTGCACCACCGCTGGGGTTTCCAGACACACCAGCGGCGATGCCGCCTGACAGCTCGCCGGCGGGGGCTGGAGATGTCGCCCCGTGTAAACGGGGGGCGGCAACGCTGGCGGGGCGCCAAAAATGTGCGCACACCCGCCAGTTGCCGCCGACATCCCCAGCCCCGTTGCCTGGTGTGACGGGGTCTTACAAGATGCATGCAGCATGCCACATTCGGTTCGTCCCCATTAAATTTCAATGGGGACTCCAGCACATGTAATGGTATGGGGTTGCATCTGGTTTCTGCTGGATATGGAAGAAACTGTTTTTTGGCCGAACTCCAAAAATGCAATATGTAGCATTTTTTGGGGTAGGTAAAATAAACTCCACCAACTGGATCCAAAAGGAACCAGCATAAATTAAAAACGTGAATGGGTGCTGGATCCAGTTTTACAAAATCAGGTAGGATTCAGTAAAACCGGATCCAGTATGCCTGCTGAACATGCGGGTCTCACCTAAAAGATCAGTCTCCCTCTCTCCTGCTGCTTGCTTCTGGGGCCTCCCATTAAGCTTCATGAATATTTACTGCATGGAACTGCAACGGCCAATCACAAACACTTAGGCTGCTTTCACATTGCGATTTTGTTAAATCCGATGCTGTCCGATGAAAATTGGACAGCATCGGATCCGAATTAGCCCCCATGTTCTCCATTGGGGATCGGATCAGATCAGATTTGCACTTAATGGCATCTGATTTGCCTCCGATCCGATTCTGTCTGATTTTTTTCAGTAGCCAAAATCGTAGACTGCTGCGATTTTGGTTTCCGAGTGAAAAATCGGATCAAATCGGATCCGATTTGTTCTGATTAAAATAAAAGGGTAGTCTATGGGGATCGGATCGGATGAAAAATTGGATCCGATATCGGATCCGAAAATTTGTATTGAGCATGCTCCAAATCCCAGACCGCTCCTAAAACCTCTCCTAGCCCTCCCCCAGCCCTCAGTGGGCGGAGTGCCGTTTAATACGGATCCAATAGAAAATAGGGCAAAATCGAATGCCATGGGTCCAATTTTCTATCGGATTTGATCAACAAGATCCGTTAGAAAATCGGACCGATGGCATCTGATTTAGTGTATCCGATGCTGTCCAATTTTCATAAGACAGCATATGATTTAACAAAATCACAATTTGAAAGCAGCCTTACTCTTTGTGAGAGCGTCTGTAATTGGCTATTGAACCCAGACTACACTATCACAATCTGTACCAGTGTTTGTGTTTGTTTGCCATACACATTGTGATGGCAATTTGGTTGCCATACTATAGTGTGTAAAATAAATAAATAATGGAGAAAAAAAATGTGTAGGGCTTTGCTGCATTTTTCATTCTCAGCACAGATAAAGCAAACAGCTGTGGGCTGACCGTGTCACCATGGTAATCATGTCAGCTGACTGTGTCACCATGGTAATGTAATCATGTCATCTGACTGTGTCACCATGCTGACCGACGACAGGGCCAAAGGTCTCAGTACTATCATTGTGTTCTCGGAGCTTGCGCTCATGGGCTTCTTTCTCCTTCAGTGTAATTTTCGATGCAGCAAAGATGAGTGTTCTTCATGGGACCTCATTGATTATCCTCAGAAGGATATGTTGTTGGGACTTAATAACTGGGTAAGGGCCCTTTCACATCAGCGTTTTTTGAAATTCGCGGCAGATGCGGTGAAAAAACCGCATCTGCCGCAATTACCGCATACCGGCTGCACTTGCGGCGCGGTTGCGGTAAACGCTATGCAAAGTATAGGCGTACTTGCAGCAGGTGCGGCAAGTGCGGTTTTGCACTTGCGGCAAGTGCGGCCGCGAAAAAAACCGCGGCTGACTGCGGTTTTTTTCGCGGCCGCACCTGCCGCAAGTGCAAAGCCGCACCTGCTGCAAGTACGCCTATACTTTGCATGGCGTTTACCGCAACCGCGCCGCAAGTGCAGCTGGTATGCGGTAATCGCGGCAGATGCGTTTTTTTCACCGCATGTGCCGCAATTTCAAAAAAACGCTGATGTGATAGGGGCCTTAGGCCCCTTTCACATCAGCGTTTTTTTGAAATCGCGGCAGATGCGGTGAAAAAAACGCATCTGCCGCGATTACCGCATAACCGCGACACTTGCGGCACAGTTGCGGCAAGCCCCATGCAATGTCTATGGGGCTTGCGGTAAGTGTGCGGCAAGTGCGGTTTCGGCACTTGCGGCAGGTGCGGCAGCGAAAAAAAACGCATCTGCCGCGATTTAAAAAAACGCTGATGTGAAAGGGGCCTAAATGAGAGTTTTCAGTGTATTATTTCTAATGAAGGAATTTTCTCTGCGTGACTGTGTTTATTCATTATTTTCTTACCAGATTCGTAATGGGCGGATATTACAAGACGCCTGACATTACCAATCTAGGGCTTAATAGTCAATAGTCAATGTCAATAGTCACCTGTCATAACAACAATAACTATGGACTCCACCACACAGAGAATACCAGACCCAAGCTGCCTAGTTTTTCCTTGGCTAGCAATTAAATATAGGGCAAAGCCCATGCATTTTTTTTTAATTATTTAAATAATTTTTTAAAAAAAGGGCTCCCCTGTATTTTTTGTTGGCAGTCAAGGTAAAACTAGGCAGCTGAGGATGGCAGCCCGTAGCTGTTTGCTTTATCTGTGCTGAGAATGAAAAATACAGCAAAGCCCTACACATGTTTTCTTCATTATTTATTTATTTTACACACTATGATGGCAGGTTGGTTGCCATACACTAGTGTGGATGGCAACCAAGCACAAACACCGGTACAGATTGTGGAGCGCAGTCTGAGTTCAACAGCCAATCTCATGTTCTCACACTTCAGAGCAGGAAGACAGGTAAGCTCCATCTGTCTGTCTGTCTATCTATGTATCATTCAGACAGAATTGTAATGCAGCCGGAGATGACCGCACTGGTATTATTCGTGATTCGGCTGATGGAACCGTTATAATACCAGTGCGGTCATCTCTGGCTACTTCAGATTTTACCATTTAAAATGGATGCAGTGCGATGTGGTTTACACCGAATCCTCGCCGGATGAAAAAAATGCTAATCTGAAAGTACACTTAGCACATAAAGTGACATATCAAATTGACCTGATCAGGAAGGTAAACACTGACTTCGCCAAATGGGAGTTGAAAGATGTGAAGTTCTAAAGTTACTTTTTTATTCACTGGTCAACAGCATTTTTGGTGCCAAAGATATTTCATTGAATTTAGGGTAACTTTGGGGTGCTGATTCTGAATATGTCATCAGTTTTGCCAGATTGGCTCAAGTTTTTGAGATTTTTCGTAAAATGTGTTAAAAAAAAAGACGTTTTTTGCTACTTTTTTAACGAAGTCTGTTATGTTTCTTCTGTTTTGTCAGTGTATATTCACCACAAATGTAACAGAATGAGTCTGGATCGTTAAGACAACTTCTTCTTGATGAGTTCATGCTTTTCACTGGACAACAGACAACAAACATAAAGTTAGTGCAAAAATCAAGCTATGAACAAACTTTTAGAACACTAATTAACACAAAACTATATTGAGAACTGCTCAGTTCAAGTACTAATCCAAAGAAATTAATGAGATGATGCGTCGCATTTACCAACAAGTGCTATAAATAAGATACCAAAAATCTCAAAAACTTGAGCCAATCTGGCAAAACTGATAGCATATTCAGAATCAGCACCCCAAAAATACCCCAAATTCATTAAAATATTTTGGGCACCAGAAAAAAAAATTTTTTTTGTTGACCTGTGTAATGCATAAAAGCAATGATGATATACTCTGATGCAATTTTTTTTTTTTACTTTTAGGCTTTTTTAATCTTCCAGCTGATATTGTTTTCTCCATGCCAGTAAAATTTCAGAATGGGGATTGGCAGGTTTGCACACATGTCACGATTCATGATGATGCCAAGGAGACCCTGTTAGAAGCAGCAGCTGAATTAATCAAGGTAAACAACATTCATATATACCTGTAAAGGTACCATTACACGACACAATATCGATTGCAATATTGCCTCAAAGTCACGTGATGTGGTCAATTGCAATTGAAATCATGAGTGCGTCGTGTGGTGTAACAGGGCGATGCGACGGCAATTTATCGCTGAAGCAACATCGCCTGATTTATGTGGAGACAATTAAATCAGGCGATATTGCATAAGCGATGTGGTGGGATCGCTCAGTGTGACACCGCAATTGCGATATTGCAAGCAATTTCCCCTATTCATGACATTGAAAAATATCGCTCGCTGGATTACTCATACCCAGCGAAGGAAAGTTGCTTTAACCATCATACTTGCGTTGCCTACGATATATCACCGTGTGACATCTCCAAGGCAATCTTGGAAAAGTGCCCAAAAACGAGCTCCAGTGAAATTGCAGGAGATATCGAATTGATATTCCGTCGTGTAAGTGTACCTTAAGGGTTAGATTTCTTGGCTTAATACATCCTCACCGCGGCCAAGCTACTAATACCGATTTGCTGGAAGTCTCCTAATTTACCTACATTAGCACAGTTGCAAGATAATGTGCATTTAATATACCATGTAGCGCAAACAGTTTCATTGGTGAATCATACTCAAAATGCCTTTTTAGATATTTGGCGCCCATGGATTAATTATAGATCTTTCATTCTGACTAAATAAGCTTTGAATTGCATGTCTTTCTCTGAGATTGCTAGTGCTCGATGTGCCACTCTACCCCCTCCCCCCCGTATCCTTTCTATCCTCTTCCTTTTTTTCTCTATACTTCTCACTCTTACCCCCTACTCCTTCCTCTCTATTTTAGTTTAATTGATGATATTCGTAACTGCCATACAGGTTGTGTTCTGATAATCCTCAGACAAGATCGGATCATTCGAGCGATATCATAGTCCTATCAAGATATCTTTCTAGTGGTCACAATACCTAATATGCGATATGTTCCTTTGCGCACTCTTTGACCTATTATATCATCACGATCTAGCTATACAGTGTTGGCCAAAAGTATTGACACCCCTGCAATTCTGTCAGATAATACTCAGTTTCTTCCTGAAAATGATTGCAATCACAAATTCTTTGGTATTATTATCTTCATTTAATTTGTCTTCAATGAAAAAAACACAAAAGAGAATGACGCAAAAAGCAAAACATTGATCATTTCACACAAAACTCCAAAAATGGGCCAGACAAAAGTATTGGCACCCTCAGCCTAATACTCGGTTGTACAACCTTTAGCCAAAATAACTGCGACCAACTGCTTCCAGTAACAATCAATGAGTTTCTTACAATGCTCTGCTGGAATTTTAGACCATTCTTCTTTGGCAAACTGCTCCAGGTCCCTGATATTTGAAGGGTGCCTTTTCCAAACTGCCATTTTTAGATCTCTCCACAGGTGTTCTATGGGATTCAGGTCTGGACTCATTGCTGGCCACCTTAGAAGTCTCCAGTGCTTTCTCACAAACCATTTTCTAGTGCTTTTTGAAGTGTGTTTTGGGTCATTGTCCTGCTGGAAGACCCATGACCTCTGAGGGAGACCCAGCTTTCTCATACTGGGCCCTACATTATGCTGCAAAATTTGTTGGTAGTCTTCAGACTTCATAATGCCATGCAAAGAGAAAAGGAAGGACAGCGCCCAGAGCTGGTAGTTATATCTTCATAAATTTATTCCATCCACCACAGCACAACGTTTCGGTTAACAACCTTTTTCAAGAGCATACATCCCACAGGTACATAGTGTTATTTATAGTGTGCAGCTCCACCCCCAATAACAAAGCACCAATCAATAACTAGTAAATAATAAACAAAGTTAAAAATCACCTATCCACTAGACATAGATCAACTAAACATACTTCACCATAATGGAGGCATATAATACAGCCTAGTCGCTCATCCAGTACACACATCGCCATTGTCCATGCCCTAATAAGTCTAGTAAACATATCAGAAGGTGATCGCGATATTCAGCCAATCAAAGTAAAGCATTATCGGTCGCCATAGAAACTCCAGAAACTTCCGTTCTTCCTCCTATCACCAGCGCTCACATCCGGTGTTTAATCACGCATGCGTCGGCGTCCTCCTCGGATTGGATCATTCCCCTATCCTTCAAGTAGGCGGGCTGATGACGTATTTCCGGGAATCGGTGTCCATAGAGACATAGAAGCTTAATCTCCTCCCGGCGCGTACTTATACATGTCACCATATCAACAATCTTTGGCGGCGATTATTTAGAAAAATCACATCACAACAACATGGTCAGAACTATAAGGGAACATAGATAGCAGCCTGTTTAGGTTACTCTGATTTTGCCATATATAAAAGAAAACAGTAAACCCTGATTAACCCACAGATTTAAAGGGCCATACATCGTACATCAGGGTATCAAGGATCAAGGTATATCACATATATCTCTCCCACCTAACAAAGCAACAATATATACAAACATATAATTAATGGGGAAATATATGCTTTTTATATAATGATCCCATACTAGAACAATTATTTAAAGGGCCATATACAACACATCAATATAATGACAAGGTATATACCACATATGTCTCAATCTATACAAAGACGATAGTGCATTAAGAAATGTAAGTTTTTATATGATGGTCCCATAATTAAACCATCCTCTCTTAATATAATGGGGCTCAATAATCTCAAGTGAGTGGTTCATACATGTGACCCTATTTAGAAGTCCAACATATCGTGGTCAACTATCTTATAATGGAAAGAAAATCTATCGCTCTCTCCATATACAGAGACCCCAATCAACATACATTACCAAAGATGCCTATGCATATGTGCCATCTCTCGATACTCTCAAAAGGAATGTGATATTGCAACATCATTAATAGGCGAATATTGTCACTCCATAATAACTGTTAATCTTCCATCTAGTTTGACTCTGAGGTGATATTAAAATAATAAAAACAGTTAATACAAACTGATGAGAAAAGGAAAAAATCAACCAGATCCAGTAGACATCCCCGCCGATCATAATCCACGTTCATACCTTTTGGGGACAAGGTGTCAAGTTCAAATATCCATTTCACCACCCCGCCTCAAAGGAGGCACATCGTCTATTACCCTAAATCTGAGCTGGTTGACCGTGTGGCCCATAGCATGGAAGTGTCTAGGGACAGGCAAATCAGTCAGACCCGTTCAGATTGTACTCTTATGCTTCCCTATACGGGCTTTTATTTCCATGGTCGTCTCTCCCACATAGAGGAGACCACATGGACAACAGATTGTGTACACAACAAAATTGCATGTTACACGTGTATCTTTTTAATATCGTACCTTTTTCCAGAACGTGGGTGACTGAAAAACCCGCCCTTCAGTATGTTTCCACAACAAGCACAGCCCAGACAGGGGAAAGTTCCTGAGGCTGGTTGGTGCAAATGTCCTTTGGATATCCTTTTTTGAACTGCCAATGACCGAATGAACCAGATCATCTTTCAAGCTGTGTCCCTTTCTATATGAAATTAAAGGGAACAGCTTGAACTCCTCAACCTCACCATGTCCTTTTGTAAGGAGAGGCCAGTGTTTTTTTACAACATCCATAATTTTTTTACTTGCACCACAATATGTGGTCACAAGTGGAATTCTCTTGGGAGGAATCACTTTTGGTTTAGGGTCCAATAAGTCCCCCTGGTTAATTGCCAAGGCTTTAGTTTTGAATCGTACAAGGTCCCTCTTTGGATACCCTCTCTTCAAAAACCTATTGACCATCTCCTCTAGTCGACTATCAATTTTTGCATCATCTGATACAATTCTACGTACTCTCAACATCTGGCTCCAAGGGAGTGACTCCACCATTTTCCTAGGGTGTTCACTTGAAAAATGCAATGTACTATTTCTGTCTGTGCTCTTAATAAAGAGCTCCACCCTCCTTATAGACCAAAGTATCCAGAAATTGCATTTCTACTAGTGAGCATGACATAGAAAAGCCTATTCCAGGGTGGATGCCATTGAGTGAGTCAAGGAAAAACCCCAGCTCCTCTCTACTCCCATCCCAAACAAAAAAGATGTCGTCGATGTAGCGTCGCCAACCCCTGACATGGCACCAAAAAGGGGAACTGTTCACGTGTTCGCCCTCGAGGACAGCCATATAGATGTTAGCATATGTTGGGGCCACATTTGACCCCATGGCTGTCCCCCGGCGCTGCAGATAGTACTCATCCCCAAAGAGGAAATAATTCCTCCCGAGGACGAACTCCAGCAGCGCCAGGGCGAACCGTGCCAGTCGGGCGCCATGTCAGAGGCGGCGAGCGTCACATCGACGGCATACAAACCTCTTCCATGTTTGATTGATGTGTACAATGACACAACATCAAATGACACAAGTCATGTTGTGTCACTGACTGAAATCTCTGTCAAAGAACGAATAAAATCCCCAGTATCTCTTGTATACGAAGGTGCCGCAATAGCGAACCTACGCAGCAAGTGATCCAGAAAGATGGAAACCCTGTTACATAGAGACCCCCTACCCGAAACAATTGGACGTCCGGGGGGGGGTCCTTTAAATCCTTGTGGATTTTTGGTAGAGCATATATGGTAGGCACGACCGGAAATTCCACCTCTAGATATTCAGAAAGTCCAAGGTCTATGTCACCATCATTTAACGCATCACCAATCAAGGACTTTAATTCAGACTGGAACCTTTCTGTTGGATTACAGGATAATCTCTCATAGACCAAGGCATCGTTTAGTTGTCTCATGATCTCACCATGATATTTTATGGTGTCCATCACCACAATCGCACCGCCCTTATCGGCGGGTTTTATGGTGATGGACCCATCATTTTTCAACTTCTTGATCTCCTCTCTCTCCAAACGTGTGATATTGGATTTACCACCATGATAGCTATTTTTCCTCAAATTCGCTATATCATTTTTGACCAATTTTCTATTTCATAATGCCATGCACACGGTCAAGCAGTCCAGTGCCAGAGGCAGCATAGCAACCCCAAAACATCAGGGAACCTCCGCCATGTTTGACTGTAGGGGCCGTGTTCTTTTCTTTGAATGCCTCTTTTTTTCTCCTGTAAACTCTATGTTGATGCCTTTGCCCAAAAAGAGGCTTTCTCAGGTAAGTTTTGGCAAACTCAAGCCTAGCTTTTTTATGTCTCGGGGTAAGAATTGGGGTATTCCTGGGTCTCCTACCATACAGTCCCTTTTCATTCAGACGCCGACAGATAGTATGGGTTGACACTGTTGTACCCTCGGACTGCAGGGCAGCTTGAACTTGTTTGGATGTTAGTCAAGGTTCTTTATCCACCATCCGCACAATCTTGCGTTTAAATCTCTTGTCAATTTTTCTTTTCCGTCCACATCTAGGGAGATTAGCCACAGTGCCTTGGGCTTTAAACTTCATGATGACACTGCGCACGGTAGACACAGGACATTCAGGTCTTTGGAGACGGACTTGTAACCTTGAGATTGCTCCTGCTTCCTCACAATTTGGTTTCTCAAGTCCTCAGACAGTTCTTTGGTCTTCTTTCTTTTCTCCATGCTCAATGTGGTACACACAAGGGCACAGGACAGAGGTTGAGTCAACGTTAATCCATGTCAAATGCTGCAAGTGTGATTTAGTTATTGCCAACACATGTTACAGTGTTGGCCCAAAGTATTGACACCCCTGCAATTCTGTCAGATAATACTCAGTTTCTTCCTGAAAATGATTGCAATCACAAATTCTTTGGTATTATTATCTTCATTTAATTTGTCTTCAATGAAAAAAACACAAAAATAATTGTCCTAAAGCCAAATTGGATATAATTCCACACCAAACATAAAAAAGGGGTGGACAAAAGTATTGGCACTGTTAGAAAAATCATGTGATGCTTCTCTAATTTGTGTAATTAACAGCACCTGTAACTTACCTGTGGCACCTAACAGGTGTTGGCAATAGCTAAATCACACTTGCAGCCAGTTGACATGGATTAAAGTTGACTCAACCTCTGTCCTATGTCCTTGTGTGTACCACATTGAGCATGGAGAAAAGAAAGAAGACCAAAGAACTGTCTGAGGACTTGAGAAACCAAATTGTGAGGAAGCATGAGCAATCTCAAGGCTACAAGTCCATCTCCAAAGACCTGAATGTTCCTATGTCTGCCGTGCACAGTGTCATCAAGAAGTTTAAACCCATGGTACTGTGGCTAACCTCCCTAGATGTGAACGGAAAAGAAAAATTGCGAGAGATTTCAACGCAAGATTGTGCAGTTGGTGGATAAAGAACCTCGACTAACATCCAAACAAGTTCAAGCTGCCCTGCAGTCCGAGGGTACAACAGTGTCAACCCGTACTATCGTCGGCGTCTGAATGAAAAGGGACTGTATGGTAGGAGACCCAGGAAGACCCCAATTCTTACCCCGAGACATAAAAAAGCCAGGCGAGAGTTTGCTAAAACTTACCTGAGAAAGCCTAAAACATTTTGGAAGAATGTTCTCTCTTTTTGGGCAAAGGCATCAACATAGAGTTTATAGGAGAAAAAAAGAGACATTCAAAGAAAAGAACACGGTCCCTACAGTCAAACATGGCGGAGGTTCCCTGATGTCTTGGGGTTGCTTTGCTGCCTCTGGCACTGGACTGCTTGACCGTTTGCATGGCATTATGAAGTCTGAAGACTACCAACAAATTTTTCAGCATAATGTAGGGCCCAGTGTGAGAAAGCGGTCCCCTCAAGGTCATGGGTCTTCCAGCAGGACAATGACCCAAAACACACTTCAAAAAGCACTAAGAAAATGGTTTGAGAGAAAGCACTGAAGACTTCTAAGGTGCCAGCAATGAGTCCAGACCTGAATCCCATAGAACACCTGTGGAGAGATCTAAAAATGGCAGTTTGGAGAAGGCACCCTTCAAATATCAGGCTGGAGCAGTTTGCCAAAGAAGAATGGTCTAAATTCCAGCAAGCATTGTAAGAAACTATTGATGGTTACCGGAAGCGTTGATCGCAGTTATTTTGGCATAATGGTTGTGCAACCAAGTATTAGGCTGAGGTGCCAATACTTTGTCCAGCCCATTTGGAGTTGTGTGAAATGATCAATGTTTGCTTTTGCTTCATTCTCTTTTGTGTTATTTTCATTGAAGACAAATTAAATGAAGATAATAATACCAAAAAATCTGTAATTGCAATCAATTTCAGGAAGAAACTGAGTATTATCTGACAGAATTGCAGGGGTGTCAACACTTTGGCCACACTGTAGGTGCCACAGGTAAGTTACAGGTGCTGTTAATTACACAAATTAGAGAAGCAATCACATGATTTTTCTAACAGTGCCAATACTTTTGTCCACCCCCTTTTTTATGTTGGTGTTGAACTATATCCAATTGGCTTCGACATTCTTTTTGTATTTTTTCATTGAAGACAAATTAAATGAAGATAATAATAACATAGTAACATAGTTTTTAAGGTGAAGGAGACTTTAAGTCCATCTAGTTCAACCATAGCCTAACACTTGATCCAGAGGAAGGCAAAAAACCCATGTGGCAACACTAGCTCCACATTGAGGGAAAAAATTCCTTCCAGACTCCAGATATGGCATCAGACTAATTCCCTGGATAACGCCCTATCAAAGGATCTAATAATATAACTGGTAATATTATAGTTTTCAAGAAAGGCATCAGGCCCTTCTTAAATGTTAGTAGTGAGTCACTCATTGCAACATCATGCGGCAGAGAGTTCCATATCTCATGCTCTTACAGTAAAGAATCCACGTCTGTGATTATGAAAACTTCTTTCCTCCAGACGTAGAGGATGCCCCCTTGTCCAGTCTCAGCCTAAGAGTAAAGAGATCATTAGAAAGTTCTCTGTACTGTCCCCTCATATATTTATACATTATTATAAGATCACCCTAAGCCTTTTTATCCAAGCTAAATAACCAAGTTTAATAACCTGTCTTGGTATTGCAGACCCCTCAGTCCTCTAATAACCTCGGTCGCTTTCTCTGGACCCGCTCTAGTTCAGCTATGTCTTTCTTATACACCGGAGACCAGAATTGTACACAGTATTCTAAGTGTGGTCGCACTAGTGACTTGTATAGAGGTAAAATTATGTTCTCCTCATGAGCATCTATGCCTCTTTTAATGCATCCCATTATTTTATTTGCCTTTGCAACAGCTGCCTGACACTGGCCACTAAATGTGAGTTTGTCATCTACCCATACACCCAGGTCTTTTTCAGTGACAGTTTTGCCCAGTGTTTTACAATTAAGCACATAATTATACCTTTTGTTTCCTCTGCCCAAGTGCATGACTTTACATTTATCCCCATTAAAGCTCATTTGCCATTTAATCAGCCCCAAGCTTCTAGTTTACATAAATCCTCCTGTAATATAAAAATTGTCCTCCTCTGTAATTGATTACCCTGCAGAGTTTAGTGTCATCTGCAAATATTGAGATTCTACTCTGTATGCCCCCTACAAGGTCTTAATAAAGATATTAAAAATATATAATACCAAAGAATTTGTGATTGCAATCATTTTCAGGAAGAAACTGAGTATTATCCGACAGAATTGCAGGGGTGTCAATACTTTTGGCCAGCACTGTAATTATCCATGACTACTGATTTTGGTCCATTGCTCAGAACTTTTGCCTTAAACAAACCTGACTTGATTCGCTTGTATGGCTTATAATTCTTGTACAGTGGATATGTTATGTAATTCTTTTCTGTCTGCTTTATCTTTAATAAAAAGAATTTTGAAAAGAAAAGGGTTAGATTTCATGAGCCATTAGGTTGTTTCTTGAATTAATGTTATGCTATAAGCTTGGGTAAAATTTGTAGGTGTAATAGAGAGCTACAGTGAGGTACTTAGTCTTCACTATTGTATTTTGGCAGTAATGATGATTGATCACAACACCATTTAATCCCCTAAATCATGTATGGGGGCTGGGCAAAGTGTTCCCCATGGGTCGCCTTCGGCCCTCTGGCTGTTCCAGTCTTGTCCGTGGACTGAGGCAGCCTGATGGCTGGCTGGAAACTATGGGACTCAGGCTGCACCATGCCCTTCCCAGCCGCCCTACCATGCTGTCGCACAAGGCAAAATCTCCATGCAAAATATCTATGCGATCTGCATCCTCAGGATGCAGATAGTAGTGAAAAAATTGGTGGAGCTTTGTCTTCCACCAATCAGTGTGTTGGACAGCAGACACATTGATATTACATAATCGCATGTGCTATGTGGAGTGTCAGTGCACCAGAGTACACAGGAGCAAGGTGAGTGTGTGGTGGTTTTTTTTCTTAATGTGTAGGATATTTGTATATATTTAAGAGTTTTCATGGGGGCTGATACTTTATATATGGCTATGTGAGGGCTGAAAAATGTATATAGGCGGCTATGTGGAGGCTCTCAATTAGACATGGGTGAACTGCAGATGTTTGAGATCTGGCTGGACTTTTATAAAAGTCCGGGTTCGGGATGGACTTGACTTGAACTTGAGCCCAAACCCCAAATAAGTCAATGGGGACACAAAATTTAGTGCTATAAAATTGTGGCATTAATGGATAGGGGCAGGGCTGCCACTAGGGATTCCAGGGCCCCTCACTAGCAAAATTTTGGAGCCCCCTGGAGACTTTGCTCAGACTCCACCCCAGCTCTGCCGTCACCCAGGCTCCGCCTATACCCAAACATACATACATACATACATACATACACATCCACATATATATACACACACACAATTGAGAGTGCTTTGGGCTGAATACACATTGGCTGTATACACAATAGAGAATACACAATAGAGATGACTGCTGGTTGTATATACAATAGAGAATACACAATAGAGACTGCTGCAGGCTATATACACAATGGAGACTGCTGCAGGATGTATGCACATTACAGACTGCTGGCCGTATACACATTAGAGACTGACAGCTGTATGCACATTAGAGACTGTCAGCGGTATGCACATTAGAGACTGCTGGCCGTATGCATATTAGAGACTGCTGGCTGTATATCTTGTATACACAGCACTATAGTGTATATACAGGTCCACACTATATACATACAGTATATACAGACACACTAATATAGCATGTAGTGTGGATCTGTATATACAGTATAGTGTTGTGTACAGACATACAGACAGGCAAACAGACACACACATCACACTGGCCACCACCAGCAGCTCCGTCCTTCACATCCTGCTGGCACCACACTGTGTGGTGACTTCTGGTTTGTACTGCACATGTCATCCTATCGGGTGCATGCATAGTACATATCTGGCTGAGATGACTTTACTGAAGATGTCAGTCTTGGCCAGGCCCGCTTAAGAGGCAAAGGGGTGGGGCCCAGAGGTGATTGGCCAGAGAGGGGGCCTGTAGGTGAGGTGAGGGGATGGTGCCTGGAGAAGATTGTGCCCACCCCCTCTCCTGTCAGTAACTGCGGTGCCTCTCGCAGGAGTCATACCATTCATACCCTGATGGCGGCCATGGCTAGGGGGCTGTAAAAGAAAGCAAAATGGTGATTAAAGTAGTAGAATTTATGCTTACTTGTCTCCAACTGCCATCACACTTGCTTCCAGGACCGCTCAATATGCCTCATGTTTATTCACTGCACTCTCTGTGGTGATTGCTTGTCAGCCAGACTGCACCCCCTCATTGTGCCGGTTGTCTGTGATCGGTTTTCATACACGTATGGCAACAAACCTGCCCCATTCCAGCAATCACACTGGAAGGCATTGCTGGTGGAGCTAGGTTGTAAGAAGGGACTGGCCCTGATCTAGCAACATACTTCAAGTTGGAGCTAGGAAACTTGAGGCTGCTGCACCTGTATGGGCAGTGGTTACTAACCAAGCATATTGTGCGAAACAGTGGCTAGAGCTAGGGTCAGGGGATAGATTGCCCGTCGCCTGACAAGGTCCGCAGCCACCTGCTTGGGACACTGTGCAGGGCAGGAGAGGTGAGTAGCCAGCGTGGGAGAGTCAACCAGGAGAGGCTTACGACAGGGTGTCTCAGAGGAGTGGACCCATGTTGCCTGGGAGTTGACTGGATCACAGACCTGGAGGACACGGTGTCCCTGCTGGGCTGGACTGCTGAACTGAATTGTGAGTAAACATTTGGGACGTCTGCATTTGGGACGTCTGCAACTGAGAAGCGGTGTTAGCATGGTATGGACAGACCCTAATGAAGTGATCAGGTTGCCCGCAAAAGAAACACGACCGTCCAACCTGATGACCTACAGATGGGTTAGTACAAGACTCCGCAGTCCCCAACTGCTTAGGAACATCAGAACCCACACGTGTAACCTCCACAGCAGGGATGGTCACTGGGGGCAGTGTCGGATCTGGTCTCTCCCTTAGGCATCTGTCCAAGCTTATAGCAAGCGCCATTACAGCCTCCAGCGTCTCCAGAGCAACGTACTGAGTCATGGTGTCTTGTAACCGATCTGACAACCCCATACAGAACTGACTCCTTAGAGCAGGGTCATACCATTGAGTGTCATTGTTCCACCTTTGAACACAGAGCAATACTCCTTAACCTGTCCTGCTCCTTGCCTGAGCTTCTGTAGTTTAGACTCAGCAAGGGAGACTGCATCAGGGTCACCATAAACCAGGGCAAGCGCTGCAAAAAACTCATCTACTGACCGCATGGATGGAGAATCGGTTGGCAGAGAGAAGGCCCAGGCCTGGGGATCCCCCTTAAGAAGGAGAGTATAATCCCCACTGCTGTTCCTCGCTCCCCGAAGAACGAGGACGCAACCTGAAATATAATTTTCAGGCTTCTCTAAAAACAAAAAATATATCTCTCCCTACTGAAAATCGGTCAGAAAGGGAGATATTGGGTTCTGGTACAACCAGCGTGTAAACTGCAACAAGATACCCAACCACTTCTCGAAGCTGATGCACCACCTGGTTTCGCAAGTGGGAAAGTTCCTGAGAGAGTTCCTCCACCAGGTGCGCGAAAGCTCGGGTTGACATGGCAGCTTCAGGGAAAAAGTAGTGGGTCACTGATTATGTCACGTTGGGGGGAAGGGGTGCGGGATGCCCAGAAGTAGAATGGAGCTGGGCATAGGGAGTCAGGGGAGCCTGCTCTGGCCCTGATACTGGGGTCCCTGACTCTCCCTGTACTCGAAGGTACCTCTGAAGGTGAGGAGGTCCGAGCCCCCAGCCTAAGACCCTAAAAGACCTAAGAAGCCCTAGGAATAAGGCCCTTACCTCCACCCACAGACCACGGAACCAGCAACCTCCAATGGGAAAACCAGCAGCAGCTTGAGATCACGTCTGCACTCCAGGGTCACAGAATAGCAGTGAACTAAATCAGCGACACTCAGCTGGATGTGAGCTGATCCATTTAAGCCCGGTGGGTGGGGAGCAACTAGCCCAGACACGCCTCTCAGCTTACCTAAGCATTCACACACACACACCTGCTACTACATGCTCCGCTCATTAGCCTCATCTACTCACACTGAGCAGGGAAAAAAAAAAAGGCTTCATTTAAACTTACAGCAGCAGCACTGCCATACTACAAGGCTGTCAATACATGACACTATTACACCTCCCTGGGACCCCGCTCTGCCTGTGGGAAGCGATCCCAACCCGGCTGTTGCACCCTCTGCCATAGAGATCCCAAATCAGCAGCATCAGCCATCTTTGGCCGAATGCCACAGGTGGCATCACAAAATAGACTTCTAAATTCCCCTGTAAATAACTCCTTCACTGCATGGCCAGGGCCATGGAGCTGGGCCACAGTCACCGTGACCTACCCAAGACTGTCCACTGGCCTGGCTACCGAGTACCCCCGGCCCTTACGGCCCATTGTACATGCCCTCATCATCTCCCGCCTTTTACTATTGCAACCTGCTGCTCTCTGGCCTCTCTTCTAGCAATGTTGCACCCCTCCAATCTATCCTAAACTCTGCTGCCCGAGTAATTCACCTGTTTTCCTGTTATTCCCCAGCCTCTCCTCTCTGTCAAGCCCTTCATATTCCATGTCAAGCCCTTCTTCCCATTGCCCATACACTCCAGTTCAAATCCTAACCCTGACATACAAAACCATCCACAATCTGTCATCTCCATATATCTGTGACATGGTCTCTCAGTACCTACCTACACGCAACCTGCAATCCTCTCAAGATCTCCTTCACTACTCCCCTCTTATCTCTTCTTCCCAAAACCACACACAAGATTTCTCCCATGCATCCCCCATACTCTGGAACTATCTATCCCAATATCAGTTCTCTCACCTATTGTGAAAACCTTCAAAAGGAACTTGAAGGCCCACCTTTTCCGACAAGCCTACAACCTGCAGTGAGCCTCAGTCCTCTAAACTGCCACATGACCAGCTCTACCCTCTCCAAGTGTATCCTCATCCATCCCTTGTAGACTGTGAGCCCTTGTGGGCAGGGTCCTCTCTCCTCCTGTGCCTGTGTGTGCCTTGTATTTTTTTTATAAATATTGTATTTTGTATACCCCTTTTCACATGTAAAGCGCCATGGAATAAATGGCTTTATAATAATAATAATAATAAATGTAACCACTCACTGCAATAGAGAAGAGCCAGGAAGCTTTGCAGGACAAAGTGTTGTGGATTTGCTGTTGGAGCTGGGTATATTTGGGGTTAATAAATGTGTGAAAGAGGGTGTCTGTTTATGATATCTAATGAAGAATTTTCTCTGTGTTTTTCTTTTCTCATAGAGACCTGAACATCACCAACCCAGGGCTTGATGAGAGCTGTCAATTCTCAGCTGTCATTAACCCCTTCTACTACCCCAATTGCCACCAAACCATGTGCTTTATGTTGTCTAAGTATCAAAATTTAAATAAAAAATAAACTGTGTGAGGTCTCCATATATTGATATGCAGCCAACATAATGCACACAGTCGGGGGCTGCAGCTCGAAGCAGTGTGTTGCATTTGCTCTGTGTATCACAATTTATGGGGGATCCCATGCACTTTTTTCAATTATTGATTTATTTTTACACACATGACGGCAGTTTCAGTGCCATACACAAACATGTATGTAAACCAATCACAGACGCCAGTACAGAGGATGGGGGTGCAGTTTGACTGCAACAGCCAATCACAGACATTGTCACATAGAGTGAATAAGGAGATGAAGTAAATAAACATGACGGTTTACTGAAAGCTATTGTCCTAGACACATGCTGCTCGCTGTCCTGTGATGAATCCATTGGCCAGTCTGTATAGACAGGTCAGTCACAAGGAAAGAGGCTGATTTAGCCAACTCTCCCAGCTATAGTCTTCTCTTTAGTGTCAGAGAGAAGATCAGAGCCAGCTAGGGATGAGTGACTATAATTGCAATTATTCGGTACTTGGCGAGTAATGCGGTACTCGAAACCTAGCGAGTATTTCACTACTGCCTCGCAATATTTGTATCTCCCACCCAGCATTAGCCAATCACAGTAATGCCACAGCCTTCTTGATTGTGGCATTACTATGATTGGCTGGCCGCCCAGCGTCATACATGAGTCATAGCCTATGACTCATAGGCTCTATATAAGCCCTGTTGCTGCCATTTTCTCCACATTGCATGCAGATAGGGAGAATTGTGCTTGTGCAATTCGTACCGAAAACCTCTGTGAAACCCAAAAGCTTTTGTGAGAGCTACCAGTTTTGTAGTACTAGGTGACTGTAGTGCAGGGAGACAGTCAGCAATATTTCAGCTGTTCTGAGAGCTGAAAGTATAAGGTCAGTGAGTAGTGACAGTTTTCCCAGCTATTTTTGGGTCACATTTACTCCTGCAGGCGTTGTATGCCGTTGCGTTGCTGTGTTCACACCGAACAGCATGCATGGTACTGCACAACTGGCACGCAGCCAGCACTGCTGTCTTGTGTGGTGACTGGCGTGCGTAATATTTCGCCTTAAACCTCGGGCAATTTTTTTGTGCCATTGCGGTGCTGTGTTCACACCGAATAGCACGCACGGTACTGCACAAGTGACGCGCAGCCAGCACCGCTGTCTTGTGTGGTGACTGGTGCACATAATATATCGCCTTAAACCTCAGGGCAATTTCTTTGGTGCCGTTGCAGTGCTGTGTGTAAAACACATAGCAGTGCTAGGCTGTAGTGCTACCTTCCACAAAGCACTAACTGCTCTATGTTCCCCAATATCTGCATCTGAACATCTGCAGCTATGTCAGGAAAATCCTCAAATTCCTAAAAAGGCTGTTGTGAAGGGACAGGGACACGGATGTGGACGTGGGTGTGGGGTTATTAGTGGTGACCGACAAGGCACAGAGTCTGGGAGACAGAAGAAGGTTGATGCATCTATATTCCTGGTGAAATTTCCTGGTCTGGATTTTAAACGGGTCTGGAAGCCAGAAGATCAAGAGCAGATACTGTCTTGGATGGCTGATAAGGCCTCCACAAAATTTTCTAGCAGCACCCAATCGTCCACGACCACACAGTCTCCTATCCATACAGAGAATGCTGGGTCATCCTGTTCTCAACCTGTCCCTAGTTCAACACCCTGTCAGGAGTCACAGGAAACATTTGACCCCAACCTTGGCCACTCCGAGGATCTGTTTGGACCATATCTTTTCGTTGCCTCTGGCCTCTCACCGCGTGACACTGAAGAGGAACGTGAGGAGGTATCGTCTGTTCATGGCCAAATATTTGAAAACCCACGGCCAGAAGAGGTGAAGGCTGATGGTGATGACACACAGTTGCCATCTGGCCAGCCGACAATATCAACATGGAAGGAGGATGATATGGACGACGATGATGAGACCACTGATCCGACCTGGACCGCTGGCACATATAGCCAGCACAGCAGCACAGAGGAAGAAGGTGAATATGTAGCACCAACAAAGGCACCAAGGGCTACTGGTTTGAGCAGAGTGCGAAGTGTGTCAACTGTTGCCAAGAGCAATCCCTCTGTGCCCAAGTCAAGTCAAGGCAAGGGTGCGTTTCTCCGCTGTCTGGAACTTTTTTCAGATAGTCCTTCTGAACCAAATGTTGTCATCTGTAGCATCCGCCATACGAAGCTGAACAGAGGCCAAGGCAAAGGTAACCTAATCACCTCCAGTATGCGGAAACACATGGCAACCAAGCACCCTAGTCGGTGGGCGGAATACCAGTGTACCTAAACGGTGTCTGCGGGTCAAACCACTGCCATGTCGCCTGTGATCCATCCTTCCCAATCTGCTGGGCAGGAAACAGGTGATCATACCTCTTGCTCACAAGCTGCGGTTGCACAGACGCAGGACACAACAAGCTCGTTCACTTGTTTGTCCCAGCCAAGCATCCAGTTGTCCGCACCCCAAATATATGAAAGGAGGCGTAAATACCAAGCCACACACCCACAGGCATAAATACTGATCGCACACATTGCCAAGTTGCTAGCCGTGGAGATGTTGCCAATTAGGCTTGTGAGGACACAGTCTTTCCGTGATCTGTTGGCTGTGGCTGCCCCACGATACTCGGTTCCCAGCTGGCACTATTTTCCCTGGGTGCCGTCCCCGCATTACACTAGCACGTCTTAAACAATCTAAAGCGTGCTCTCACCAACGCTGTAACCGGGAAGGTCCACCTTACAACAGACACGTGGACAAGTACTTGTGGACAGAAACGATACATTTCTGTCACGGCACACTGGCTCAACCTGGTGGGGGGTGGGACAAAGTCTCAAACTGGACCATCACATATTGTACCCACACCACGAATAGCGGGCCAAACCTCAATCAGAGTTTCCTCCTCATCATATACCTCCTGTATCCTCTCTTCCTCCTCCTCCTCCACCGCCTCGTCATTCTATGCTGAATTACTCTCCACATCATTCCCAAGTTGGGAGCTGTACAGCAGCGCATCGGCAAATTGGCAACATGCTCTGCTGAAGCTCATCTGCTTAGGTGAAACACCACACTCTACAGCAGAGCTGTGGCAAAGAATAAAACAACAGACCGATCAATGGCTCTCCCCACTGCAACTCCAACCCGGTCTTGTTGTCTGCGATAATGGGCGTAAACTGGTGGTGGCTTTAAAGCTCGGGAAGCAGGTACACGTGCCCTGCATGGCTCACATTCTGAACCCAGTTGTGCAGAAATTTATAAAAACATACCCTGACTTGTCCACCTACTTGAGAAGGTGCGCCTTTTTTGTGCCAATTTCCGCCATTACTCAACCGCTGTTGCCGGTCTTGCTGGTGACTTATTTGTGACCTGCCAACATGGTGGAACTCAACATATCATATGGTGGCAAGGATATGTGAGGAGCAGAGGGCACTTGCTGAATACCAGCTTAAACATGCCCATCAGACTGAAAATCAGCCAAGACACATAACTGTCGAGTGGGTGTGGATCGCTGACATTTGTGAGGTGCTTGATAACTTTGAGTACTGCACCAAGCTTGTGAGTGATGATCAGGCTATTATTAGCATAACCATGCCTATGCTATGTCTGCTGAAAGAATCGCTGCATAATCTCAAAATGGAATCTTTGAGTGCCCAGCAGCTGGGTATGGAGCAATATTTCACATTGAATGATCCTACACAGCCCAGCCAATCTCATCAGGCAAGATTGAGGGATGAAGATGATGAGGAAGATGAGGATAGAGAGGACTTCTTTTTCAGTGTTACTGAGGGAACCCTCATGCTACACAGGGGGCTCCCAACCCCAGCTTCATGTCTGTCCAGCATGGGTGGGCTGGAAAGGAGGAGGTGGAGGAGGAGAGTCAGTGTGAAGTGAGCATGGGTATTGTTTCTCCTTCTGGGGTCACAGAACATTTGCCTCTTTGCAGCTTGGCACACATGGCACACTTCATATCTAACTGTCTGTGCCAAGACCCTCGCATGATCCACATTTTCAGCAGCAACCTATACTGGTTGGCCACCTTTTTAGACCCACGGTACAAGTACAAATTTCCTTCGCTACTATTGCAGTCACCAAGGAATTTCACAATAGAATCCTTTCAAGAGGGCCATTGTTGATCATTTGATGGCAACATCACTCTCAGACACCGCTGCTAACAGAGGTACCAGCTCTGTGCAACAGCATGCATTAATGGAGAGAGACACGGCCAGCAGGTCCAAAAGAGATGGTGGTAAAATGTCACCAAACTGGGCCATTTCAATAAACCTGCTCATCAGCAAGGACTAGCTAGACTGGTAACAATGTCAAGGAGAGAGAAGTTGCACAAGATGGTCAATGACTATCTAAGTGACTATACCTGCGTCCTTCCTGATGCTTCTGTTCCATTTAATTTCTGGGTATCCAAGATGAATAGTTGGCCAGACCTCTCCTTATATGCATTGGAGGCGCTGGCCTGCCCTGCTGCTAGTGTGATGTCAGAGCATGTTTTCAGTGGTGCTGGGGCAATCATCACAGATACACGCACACGGCTGACTACAGGGAATGCAGACAGGTTGACTCTGATAAAATTTAACAAGGACTGGATTTCGCAAGAGTATTTAAGCCCTCCTACTGACAGCATCCTGACCTAAAGTCACCCAAAATGTTATTTTAGGCAACTGGTGATCACGTCCATCCCTTCCCATACAAACCCCTTTTCTTCTTATTACACATGTTTTAATCTCCTGCTTCTGCAACATGTACCTCATGGTCAATAAGCTAAAAACTATGTTCCATTAATTAATATTTGTTGGAATATGTTTAGTGCAACAACTCGAATCCTGTATGTGTAAGTCTTATATTGCTACGTTTGTGCATTGTCTGTAAAGTTAATTTAAAGAAAAAAGAGGAACACTGCCAGAGGCTCACACACAGGAAATAACATGTGACTGTAACCAGTTTCCTGTGCCTGTGCATGTGAAAAGAAGCACAGCAGCTTGCTGATGCTGCAAAGAGACATTTAAGATGTGTATTCCTGTTTCCACAAAGCCCTTCATATCTGTACCTGTTTGTTGCTAATTAAAGCTAAGTTCTGTTGTCAACACGCTTTCAGTGTTTCCTGAATGATCCGCTGACAACAATATTTCCCGTCAGAGACACTGTGATGAGACCCTCCTTCCTTCATCAACCATAATATAGGCCCTTGGGCTAATTTTTGGAGACACTATGACTATGCCTGGACATTGGGTACTGCAACTACTGTGCTAGTAGCTCAGGCATCATAATTGTTTGGCTCTTGAGGCCTGCTTCCTTCATCAACCATGGTACAGCCCCTTGAGCTACTTTTTGGAGACACTATGGGTATGCCTGGACATTGGGCACTGCAACTACTGTGCTAGTAGTCCTAGGCTAGCTTCATAATTATTTGGCCCTTGAGGCCTGCTTCCTTCATCAACTATGATACAGCCCCTTGGGCTAATTTTTGGACACGCTATGTTTGCACATTGTGCAGTGGCAGTGGAACAATAATGCCAGTAGTCCAAGCATTATAATTGTGAAGCCCTTGTGATAATGATGATGGTGGGTGGCTTCTTCCTGGGTTAACCATCACACAGCCCCTAGGGCAGATCGCTCTCTTTACACCACTTACACACTGAGTTGTCAGAAGATCTCCTCCATCATAACTCGCTCTTATGGCAATCATGCACCCATTTCAGCCTTTTCCTCAGCCCCCATCCCGCTTTTTTGGGGCCAGCAGACAATTACCGTATATACTTGCGTATAAGCCGAGTTTTTCAGCACAAAAAATGTGCTGAAAAGTCCCCCCCTCGGCTTATACGCGAGTCACTAACTAACAAGCACTTATGTGCTTGCTTGAAATGGCTCCCCCACTGCTTCCCTTGTGCCCCTGCTGGACCACCAAGGTCCAGCTTGTGCTTCTGGCCCCCCCGCCAGATCTCCCCCGCTGTGGTCACCATGCTAGGACCAACAGGGTCCTGCTTGCGCCGCTATTCCCGCCCGCCCAGATCTCCCCCGCTGCGGTCACCTGCCCGGATCCCTCCATGCTAGGACCACCAGGGTCCTGCTTGCGCCGCTGTATCCCCCCAGCCCGCCCAGATCTCCCCCGCTGCGGTCACCCTCGCCTCCATGCTCGGACCACCGGGTCCTGCTTGTGCCACTGTTCCCACCCCCCCGCCCAGATCTCCCCCGCTGCGGTCACCCTCGCCTCCATGGTCGGACCACCGGGGTCCTGCTTGCGCCGCTGTAACACCCACCCGCCCAGACATTCACCGCCGCAGCCCGGATCCCTCCACCTCACCTCCATCCTCCTCTGCTGCAGCCCCGATCCTCCTGCCTCCCATCCCCGCGTCCCAGTCTGTGTGGCACCGGAGAGAGGCACAGGGGCCCCAGATCCCTCCGCCTCATGATCACTAGTAAAGGGCCTGTATCCCTCCGCCCTACTATTGCAATGGGGGGTAATGTATCCCTCCACCATGCAATAGTAATGGGCAGGACAGTGTCCCTCCCCCCTGCAAAAGTCACTGTCCACCTGTGCCCATGCAAAAAAAAACACAAAAAATGTCCCCTACGGCCAGACATTGTCCTAAAACAAGGTGTGGCCGCAGGGGACTTTAATTACAGTTTCTGGCCCCAAGGAAGGAGGTGAGGAGCCATTGTTAGCTGATAGAGCAGGGAAAAGCTGGGTTGTCAGGGAAAGAATAGTAATACCATAATAAAGCAGTCTAGTGAGGGAAAGCTGGGGTTACAGTATATACTGTTACAGGAGCGCTATATACCAGTGATCGGGGCGATCACTGGTATATAGCGCTCCCATCACAGTATATGCCCCATTACAGGTATATAGATAGTCTGGGATATGTTCAGAGCCCACACATCTGAGGACATAAAAAAATTGGCAAAGTCGTCCCAAGTTACATTGACCGTTATTCCAGGCAGGCTTACATCTGTATTACAGCCTCTAGATGTGAGTTTAAACAAACCCTTCAAAGACCGTGTGCGAAAGATGTGGCATGATTGGATGTCATCTGGTCAAGCTCAACTGACAAAAACTGGAAATCTGCAGAAGCCCAACATAGAATTGATAGCAAAGTGGGTTCGCGATGCATGGGAAGATATTCCAGAGGACATGGTGCAACGTGCCTTCAAGAAATGTGGCATTAGCAATGCTATAGATGGCAGTGAAGACAGCGCTTTGTATGAGGACGACAGCAGCGATGATGATGATGACTGCGAACTCAATGATGATGATAATGTCTATGCTGACAACCTCACACCAGAAGAAGTTGAGGTTCTATTTGGGAGTACAGATGATGAGGAGGAATCCAGTTTTGAAGGATTTTAACTCTTGTATTTTAGCTTGGTTGCTGATTGAACTCAGGGTTTTGCACTTTTAAAGTTTTATTGTTGACACCATATTGGTTTTGTGAGCCTCTTCTCCTCTTACAGAGTTTGTTTACTGTTTCTGTTTGAAATAAAAGTTCAAAATTTTATTCGTATCTATTTTCATTTTTGAAATTTTACAGTACCGGTAGCTGCTGCATTGTCCACCCTAGGCTTATACGTAAGTCAATAGGTTTTCTCAGTTTTTGGGGGCAAAAGTGGGGGGGGTCGGCTTATACACGGGTCGGCTTATACACGAGTATATACGGTACTCGCATTTGCCATTGACTAACATTGGACTCGTTACTCGCACTGAATACCGAAGTATTATGATCTACTCGGCACGAGTATAGCGAGTCCGAGTATTTGACTACTCACTCATCCCTAGAGCCAGCTTATTTAGAAACACCCTGACACCTCGCTTCATTAACCTTTCTTGATGTTGATATCCATAGCAACAGCAGTATCTTTACAGTTAACAGAAGATGACTTCCTGCTTAATCCCATCAGTGCCCTGTTTAGTTCATGCGATCCCGATGGTTGCCATTGTAGGGTGTGGCCAAGAAATGCCCTTGGGGTCTGCTAGCTGTGTTGTCAAAAAAATAAAAACATTAATGCTATCAGACTATTACAATGAAAATACAAACATTTTTTGTTAAAGGCTGCCATCTTCGCACAACCATCACTTGGGTGTGCCAATAGAGCAGCTGCAACCTTCTTTTTGTATCTCAGGTGGCAGTAAGCTAGCTACAGCTGGCTAATCAGGTTGTGTTTTATTGGGGACATCCAAATGCCAAGGCATTTATGTACTGTATATACTCGCGTATAAGCCGAGTTTTTCAGCCCAAAAATTGGGCTGAAAAGTACCCCCCTCGGATTATACGCGAGTCAGTGCGGGGCTGCTGTATACAGCGGTATAAAGCAGCCCCCGCATCCCCGGTAATGCAGGGCCCCCCCCCCCTCATGCTCCGGTCACCTGTAAAGCAAATTATACTTATCATTGTCCCGCTGCCGTCCGCGCCCGCATCTGCCGACATCGCGATCCTCCATCTTCATGCGTCTTCTTCCTGTTTCTGTGCGCGTCGCAGGCAATGACGTCATTACCGGCGACGCGCACAGGAAACAGGAAGAAGAAGACGCATGAAGATGGAGGATCGGGATGTCGGCAGATGCGGGCGCGGACGGCAGCGGGACAATGATAAGTATAATTTGCTTTACAGGTGACCGGAGCATGAGGGGGGGGGGGCCCTGCATTACTGGGGCTGCCTGTATACTACCACTGGGGCTGCTGTATATAGGGGCTGCTGTATACACCACTGGGGCTGCAATACCACTGGGGCTGCTGTATATAGGGGCTGCAATACCACTGGGGCTGCAATACCACTGGGCTGCTGTATATAGGGGCTGCTGTATACACCACTGGGGCTGCAATACCACTGGGGCTGCTGTATATAGGGGCTGCAATACCACTGGGGCTGCAATACCACTGGGGCTGCTGTATATAGGGGCTGTAATACCACTGGGGCTGCAATACCACTGGGGCTGCTGTATATAGGGGCTGCTGTATACACCACTGGGGCTGCAATACCACTGGGGCTGCTGTATATAGGGGCTGCAATACCACTGGGGCTGCAATACCACTGGGGCTGCTGTATATAGGGGCTGCAATACCACTGGGGCTGCAATACCACTGGGGCTGCTGTATATAGGGGCTGCTGTATACACCATTGGGGCTGCAATACCACTGGGGCTGCTGTATATAGGGGCTGCAATACCACTGGGGCTGCAATACCACTGGGGCTGCTGTATATAGGGGCTGCAATACCACTGGGGCTGCAATACCACTGGGGCTGCTGTATATAGGGGCTGCTGTATACACCACTGGGGCTGCAATACCACTGGGACTGCTGTATATAGGGGCTGCAATACCACTGGGGCTGCAATACCACTGGGGCTGCTGTATATAGGGGCTGCTGTATACACCACTGGGGCTGCAATACCACTGGGGCTGCTGTATATAGGGGCTGCAATGCCACTGGGGCTGCAATACCACTGGGGCTGCTGTATATAGGGGCTGCAATACCACTGGGGCTGCAATACCACTGGGGCTGCTGTATATAGGGCTGCTGTATACACCACTGGGGCTGCAATACCACTGGGGCTGCTGTATATAGGGGCTGCAATACCACTGGGGCTGCAATACCACTGGGGCTGCTGTATATAGGGGCTGCAATACCACTGGGGCTGCAATACCTCTGGGGCTGCTGTATATAGGGGCTGCTGTATACACCACTGGGGCTGCAATACCACTGGGGCTGCTGTATATAGGGGCTGCAATACCACTGGGGCTGCAATACCACTGGGGCTGCTGTATATAGGGGCTGCAATACCACTGGGGCTGCAATACCACTGGGGCTGCTGTATATAGGGGCTGCTGTATACACCACTGGGGCTGCAATACCACTGGGACTGCTGTATATAGGGGCTGCAATACCACTGGGGCTGCAATACCACTGGGGCTGCTGTATATAGGGGCTGCTGTATACACCACTGGGGCTGCAATACCACTGGGGCTGCTGTATATAGGGGCTGCAATACCACTGGGGCTGCAATACCACTGGGGCTGCTGTATATAGGGGCTGCAATACCACTGGGGCTGCAATACCACTGGGGCTGCTGTATATAGGGGCTGCTGTATACACCACTGGGGCTGCAATACCACTGGGGCTGCTGTATATAGGGGCTGCAATACCACTGGGGCTGCAATACCACTGGGGCTGCTGTATATAGGGGCTGCAATACCACTGGGGCTGCAATACCACTGGGGCTGCTGTATATAGGGGCTGCTGTATACACCACTGGGGCTGCAATACCACTGGGGCTGCTGTATATAGGGGCTGCAATACCACTGGGGCTGCAATACCACTGGGGCTGCTGTATATAGGGGCTGCAATACCACTGGGGCTGCAATACCACTGGGGCTGCTGTATATAGGGCTGCTGTATACACCACTGGGGCTGCAATACCACTGGGACTGCTGTATATAGGGGCTGCAATACCACTGGGGCTGCAATACCACTGGGGCTGCTGTATATAGGGGCTGCTGTATACACCACTGGGCTGCAATACCACTGGGCTGCAATACCACTGGGGCTGCTGTATATAGGGGCTGCAATACCACTGGGGCTGCAATACCACTGGGGCTGCTGTATATAGGGGCTGCTGTATACACCACTGGGCTGCAATACCACTGGGCTGCTGTATATAGGGGCTGCAATACCACTGGAGCTGCAATACCACTGGGCTGCTGTATATAGGGCTGCAATACCACTGGGCTGCAATACCACTGGGGCTGCTGTATATAGGGGCTGCTGTATACACCACTGGGGCTGCAATACCACTGGGGCTGCTGTATATAGGGGCTGCAATACCACTGGGGCTGCAATACCACTGGGGCTGCTGTATACACCATGGGGCTGCAATACCACTGGGGCTGCTGTATATAGGGGCTGCAATCCCACTGGGCTGCAATACCACTGGGGCTGCTGTATATAGGGGCTGCAATACCACTGGGCTGCTGTATATACCACTGGGCCTGCTGTAATCATACTGCTGGGCCTGTATACCACTGCTGGGGCTGTATACCTGTGCTGGGTCCACCCTCGGCTTATACGCGAGTCAATAGATTTTCCCAGTTTTGGGGGCAAAAGTAGGGGGTCGGCTTATACACGGGTCGGCTATACACGAGTATATACGGTAAGTAGATAGTGAACAGTGTAAAAACGAATAATAAAACTGTTCCAGAATTTCTGGGTTTTGTTCATTGTTTGTCAGAAACATCCGAATAAAAAGCGATCATAAAATATTTTTAATTCCGAAATACTACCCATAAAAACATCAACTCATCCTACAAATTTACAAATGTCAAAGCTACCAGTCTGGTGCATCATATTTCAATGGAAAAATAGGGTATTTCCATATAAGGACAGATTGAGAAGGTCATCTTTCAATGTCCTTATGTGTACCTCGATGCTTGAACTGACAGCTGTTCTCCAGACCTGAATTTACAGTCACATAGACACATATGAAGCTGTTCAAACCAAGAAAGAGGCACATCTGGACAAGGTCTTAATTTTCCAGATCTCAAAAGCTGTAAAAAAGTGCATGGCACTCAAAAACGAATCCAGAAATTCAAATCTTCTTAGCCCTACAGACTACCTGAAATGTAGTCAGGGTCAACATGTTTGGCATTGCTGTAACAAGAACCCAATTAAAAGGAATCTGTCAGCAGGTAGCTTTGGGAACTGAGAGCATATATATCAGTGGGCCAATGTAAAAGGTAATAAAAATGGGATATATGTAATTAATAACTTTATTGTAATCTCCATTTATTGTTATGTATCATATTATAGGCTTTGAGTATGTATAGGATACACAGCTTTTATGAATATATATACCTTGTTTAGTAACCAATGTAAAGGGAATTGCAGTCATGAATAGTGACAGGCGAACATGCTTATGCTCAGATTCGGCAGATCAGGCTGAACATTTTTTAAAGCCTGGGTTCGGGACTGGACTTGACCTGAACTCGAGTTCAAACCCTGGATTTTAACGTTATGAAATGGGGGCTTGGAGGGCTGTAAAAAACCCAAAATATTGTTTAAACATCAGCTTATACTTACCAGGGTCTGCACGCTTGTACTTCTGGACCTGCCCATTAACTTTCTGCTTATTTACTGGTGAAGGCCGCAACAGCCAATCACAGATGCTGTAACAGAGAGTGGGCATTTGTGAATGGCTGTTGGTGTCAGTGCAGTAACCTGGAAACAGCCCGTACATTCTAGCATCTGTCTGTGATTGGCTGTTGTGCCCCATACTCATTGTGTCGGCGTCTGTGAATGGTTGCCATAGGCAATGAACTACTATGAACTTCATAGTAGTGTAAAAATAAGTCTTTGAAAAAAAATTATGCAGAGCTTTGCTTTATTTTTGATTCTCAGTGCAGATAAAGCGGACAGGTATGGGCTGCTACCCGCAGCTGCCTAGCTTTACCATGGCTGGCAATGGAAGCCCATCACTTGAACATCAAAGTTACTATGAACTTACTATTAGTTTTATGTCTATCTTGTATTACATGCATGGTATGCTTTTCTCCTTCCAGAGAGTGACATACCAAATCTGGCATGCCAGTAATGAGGAGATTTAAAAACCGCCATGGTCCTCTGGGATATTAAATATGCAAATTGTCTCTTGAGAGTGTAAGGAGACTTGAACTCTTCTGCCTTCTATTGGATGTCGTATTCCTACAGGTCAATATCAACCCTTTAATGAGCCCTGCCATACGATTTAGGATTAAAAGCCAAACCAGAATCTCTATTTGTAGACACAGTGTTTTAGAGCATTTTCCTCATCAGTGCAAAGTATGAGATCTGATTTGGCTGTTCCTTGTGGAGAGTGACATGCTAGTATGAGACCTAAAATCCACAATTCTCCTCTGGGAAATAAAATATGAAAATTGTCTCTTCAGAGAGCGCCTAAAACATACAAGGTCCAATACATTGACACTGGTTTGCCCAGTCACATAGATGCACACCACTTAATAAATTTGGCGCATTTTATCAGTGGCGCATGCTTCAAAGACAAGAATAAAATTTCTGGTATAAGAAACGTTGGTACTTTCCATGCATTTGATGGGCGGTCATAGCTACGCTTCGCCCTTCACTGACCCCAGTGCCACCAATTTTGGCAGAGCTGCTTGATACTGGAGTGAAAAACCCAAAAGTTGCAAGATTTTTCTCCAACTCCACACAAAATTTTGCAACTATTCAAAGTGGTTTTTTTTGGCTTAAAAACTTTGCTCTATTGACCCCTAAGGGCTCATTCAGATGTCAAATTTTCATGTACAAGTGATAGCTGTGTTTGTGGAGGTTCACATATCTGTAATTTTTCGCAGGCCAAGTGTTGGATCAAACCCAGCAGTGCAAGTCTATGGGTCCGTGACAGAAATCAAACAACACTTATATGCCAGGAAAGTGCAGTCCGTTTTTAATGGACTGTCAGATGGAAAAACGTTTTCACAGATAGGAAAATTGATGAAAATTGGAACTCAAACTTGTTAACATTAATGAAAATCTGTCAAATCTCTGATGAAAATCACTGTTAAAATCTATTTTTCTTGTTTGTGAAAAAAAAACCTTCGGAATGAGGCTTAAGTATGATTTATTCATCATTCCTATTCAATAAAATTGTATCTGTCTTTCAGGAGAAGAACATTGCTTTTGGAAATCTTCAAGAAGAAAAAATTGCATCAGAAGAACCTAAAGAAGAAGTCATTGGTAATAGTCATACAGTGTAGCATATGTGTGCCTAACTGGAGAGAATGGAGCAAAAAAGCGCAATAGGGTCTTATCTGGGAGAAATACAGTTATGGCCAAAAGTATTGACACCATGGGCGTACCCAGCGTGGGGCAGGGGGGGGCAGCTGCCCCCCCAAGAGGCTGCCCCCCCTCATGAGGAAGGGGTGAGCGCAGCACTGTGTGCGCGCTGCGCGCACCTAGTGTACTAGGATGGATGGTTTCGCCGCTGGCATTGCCCACATGTACTGTGACACTGCCTCTCCCCCGGTCCCCGGCGCTGAGAGCGATCACGCTGCAGGAAGCCGCTGGGAGCTCTGCTGCTTCCTGTTGCGTGATAGCTCTGAGTCCAAGACAAGTCCTGCTACAGTGGAGGCGGCTGCGGTGCTGGCGGCTCCTCCACCCTGCCGGCCCCGGGGCCCCCCATGGACCCGGAGAATGGAGGATCAGCCGGCCCTGAAGGATGGACCTGATGCGGCTGGTGGTGGAGCTCACTGCTCTGAGGGAACCTGGCCTGAGCCAGCGCCAGGTGAGGGAAACTGTGCAGCACAGTGCAGGGGATAGGGGACAGAGGAGCAGGGTCCCGAAGAGAAGAGGCCAGGGGGGCAGAAGGACTGGAACAGCAGGACAGAGGAAAAGAGGCCAGGGGGGCAGAGGAGAAGAGGCCAGAGGGGAAGAAGGATGGGAACAGGGGGGCAGAGGAGAAGAGGCCAGGGGGGCACAGAAGAAGAGGCCAGGGGGGCAGAAGGACTGGAACAGCAGGACAGAGGAAAAGAGGCCAGGGGGGCACAGAAGAAGAGGCCAGGGGGGCAGAAGGATGGGAACAGGGGGGCAGAGGAGAAGAGGCCAGGGGGGCACAGAAGAAGAGGCCAGGGGGGCAGAAGGATGGGAACAGGGGGGCAGAGGAGAAGAGGCCAGGGGGGCACAGAAGAAGAGGCCAGGGGGGCAGAAGGATGGGAACAGGGGGGCAGAGGAGAAGAGGCCAGGGGGGCACAGAAGAAGAGGCCAGGGGGGCAGAAGGATGGGAACAGGGGGGCACAGGAGAAGAGGCCAGGGGGGCAGGCAGAGGAGAAGAGGCCAGGGGGGCAGAAGGACAGGAACAGGAGGACAGAGGAGAAGAGGCCAGGGGGGCAGAAGGACAAGAACAGCAGGACAGAGGAGAAGAGGCCAGGGGGGCAGAGGAGAAGAGGCCAGGAGGGCAGAGGAGAAGAGGCCAGGGGGGCAGAAGGACAGGAACAGGAGGGCAGAGGAGAAAAGGCCAGGGGTGCAGAGGAGAAGAGGCCAGGGGTGCAGAGGAGAAGAGGTCAGGGGGGCAGAAGGACAGGAACAGGGGGACAGAGGAGAAGACAAGTTGTAGTTCTCCTGGGCGGGCTCAATGTTCTCCCGCCGCTTGTCTGTGGTTAGTGTGCCTCATCTGGGACATCCTCAGCTCTGTGCTGTGCACAGACAATGTACCACCATGTCCCCAGCTCCGTCCTGTGCACAGTGTACCACCATGTCCCCAGCTCCGTGCTGTGCACAGTGTACCACCATGTCCCCAGCTCCGTGCTGTGCACAGTGTACCACCATGTCCCCAGCTCCGTGCTGTGCACAGTGTACCACCATGTCCCCAGCTCCGTGCTGTGCACAGACAGTGTACCACCATGTCCCCAGCTCAGTGCTGTGCACCGTGTACCACCATGTCCCCAGCTCCCTGCTGTGCACCATGTACCACCATGTCCCCAGCTCTGTGATGTGCACAGTGTACCAGCATGTGAATCATATACTGTCGCAGCATGTTGCAACTTTTTTCTCATCCTGAATCTGGATGAGAAAAAAGCGTCCGAAACTCGCCAATCAGCTATTAGGGTACCTTTGCACACGGCTACATTTGTAGCTTGTCACCAGGTAACTTACTGGTTGCAGTGAAATCATGGATACATGGTTCTATCTTGTTGCTGTGTACAAATGGAATCATGTATCCATGATTTCACTGCAACCAGTAAGTTACCTGGTGACAAGCTACAAATGTAGCCGTGTGTAAAGGTACCCTCAGAGATTGATTGCAATGCGAGAAAATCACGTGTTGCACTCATCAGAGTTTCATGCCAGTGTGTCCGTACCCTAATACTGACATCCATATAGAAATCCTACTGGTATGGGGAGGATTTATGGCTGTTAGTACTCCATACTTCTTGTTATTAACCAGTTAATGCTCTCTTGTCCACCACACTGCAGTGTCAAAAGAGGACGACAGCGAGGCAGACAGCAACATGGCATCAGAGAGCCCCTGACCTCGATATAGAAGATCCTCAGATCCCGGTATTGTGACATAATATTAAGAATAAAGTTTTTTGCATTTATATTACACTATGAGCCCCCCATAGGGGTCCCATCTCATATACAGCCCCCATAGGGCTCCCCAGTGGCATAACGAGTCTGATGGGCCCCGGTGTCCAATTTTACAACCTCAACGACCATGGCTTGCCCCCCCCTAGTTTTGATCCTGGGTACACCCATGATTGACACCCCTGCAATTCTCTCAGATAATACTAAGTTTCTTCCTGAAAATGATTGCAATCACAAATTCTTTGGTATCATTATCTTCATTTAATTTGTCAAATTGGATCTAATGCCACACCAAACATAAAAAAAGGGGTGGACAAAAATATTGGCACTGTTAGAAAAATCATGTAATGCTTCTCTCATTTGTATAATTAACAGCACCTGTAACTTACCTGTGGCACCTAACAGATGTTGGCAATAACTAAATCACACTTGCAGCCAGTTGACATGGATTAAAGTTGACTCAACCTCTGTCCTGTGTCCTTGTGTGTACCACATTGAGCATGGAGAAAAGAAAGAAGACCAAAGAACTGTCTGAGGACTTGAGAAACCAAATTGTGAGGAAGCATGAGCAATCTCAAGGCTATAAGTCCATCTCCAAAGACCTGAATGTTCCTGTGCCTACCGTGCATTGTGTCATCAAGACGTTTAAAGCCCATGGCACTGTGGCTAACCTCCCTAGATGTGGATGGAAAAGAAAAATTGACGAGAGATTTAAACGCAAGATTGTGCGGATGGTGGATAAAGAACCTCGACTAACATCCAAACAAGTTCAAGCTGCCCTGCAGTCCGAGGGTACAACAGTGTCAACCAGTACTATCTGTCGGCGTCTGAATGAAAAGGGACTGTATGGTAGGATACCCAGGAAGACCCCACTTCTTACCCCGAGACATAAAAAGCCAGGCTGGGGTTTGCCAAAACTTACCTGAGAAAGCCTACAACATTTTGGAAGAATGTTCTCTGGTCAGATGAGACAAAAGTAGAGCTTTTTGGGCAAAGGCATCAACATAGAGTTTAAAGGAGAAAAAAGAGGCATTGAAAGAAAAGAACACGGTCCCTACAGTCAAACATGGCGGAGGTTCCCTGATGTTTTGGGGTTGCTTTGCTGCCTCTGGCACTGGACTGATTGACCGTGTGCATGGTATTATGAAGTCTGAAGACTACCAACAAATTTTGCAGCATAATGTAGGGCCCAGTGTGAGAAAGCTGAGTCTCCCTCAGAGGTCATGGGTCTTCCAGCAGGACAATGACCCAAAACACACTTCAAAAAGCACTAGAAAATGGTTTGAGAGAAAGCACTGGAGACTTCTAAGGTGGCCAGCAATGAGTCCAGACCTGAATCCCATAGAACACCTGTGGAGAGATCTAAAAATGGCAGTTTGGAGAAGGCACCCTTCAAATATCAGGGACCTGGAGCAGTTTGCCAAAGAAGAATGGTCTAAAATTCCAGCAGAGCATTGTAAGAAACTCATTGATGGTTACCGGAAGCGGTTGATCACAGTTATTTTGACTAAAGGTTGTGCAACCAAGTATTAGGCTGAGGGTGCCAATACTTTTGTCTGGCCCATTTTTGGAGTTTTGTGTGAAATTATCAATGTTTTGCTTTTTGCTTCATTTGCTTTTGTGTTTTTTTCATTCAAGACAAATTAAATGAAGATAATAATACCAAAGAATTTAGGATTGCAATCATTTTCAGGAAGAAACTGAGTATTATCTGACAGAATTGCAGGGGTGTCAATACTTTTGGCCACAACTGTATGTATGAAATTCTCAGTAACAAGGCTTACCTTTCGTGGTTGTGATGAGTCATATGTACTTTGTAAGCAATTCACAGTTGCAGCAGTCCTGAGCAGGAAAAATCATACCATCAGAAAGGGTTAAAGACTGCACTGCCAGACTTCATAGGACATCAGAATCCAGGAGGCATTGAACAAATGTTGGTTTGTTCTGATGAAGGAGCCATTAGAGCCCAGAAAAACGTAGACAAATGAACCATAGCCTTTATTCAACATTCAATGCCTCCTGGATTCTTTGGACACTTGTGTATACAGACATGGCGGCAGGCAGCGTGACTTATTACACAGCCCCACCACTTCCACCACAATATTATAGTAATTACAAAATTACATCAGAGATCAGAGGGGATCTGGATAGGAGCTAATAAAGTGGATAACAAGGTGTCTCTGTCTGTTTTGTATGCAATAAACTTCAGACATAAACAGCTGAAAAGAAAAAGGGGCGCACAATAGTTTGTATCTGTCCGCAGAATGTGTAGAAATAAGCAGTGGATTTGCTCACCTATTTGGGTTGTGAAACGTGACTCCACCCTTTGCGTCTGTGACAACTTTAGATGTCAAGCTTTTTTCGCGGTCTGCAGCAGTCCTCCCTCCAGTAGTAGTCCAGGATAGTAGATATAAGAATAGGGACTTGTGGCCATGCTCCCGCTCCAAAAAAATCCAAGAATCAAGGATTATTAACAATATTAAAAATAGGGCTCTCCCGTATTTTTCATAACACCAGGTAGCAGGGTCTAGCAGCCAGTAGCTGCTTGGTGTACCTACACTGACAATAGAAAATACAGAAAAGCCCTACACATTTTTCACAAACAGATTAAACATTCTAGTAATAAAAAAAAAAACACAAACTAGTAAAAATACTTTTTATTTACATACATTGGGAAAAAGCATGAGGGGAGAGAGACAGCAGACATGATAGAAACTGCACAGGGGGGATTAACGGCCACCATCACCAGCATTACAGGCCCTCACTCCTATCTAATATATATATATATAATATATAAAGCTGAATGTGTATATGTGTGTATGTATGTGTGTATATCTGGGATTGGCATCTACACCGTTGCAACTACAGCCACAAAATTTTGCACAATCACACGTCTGGACTCCGAGAGCGTCATAGGCTATGTGGTTAGGCGAAATTTTAACCCTGTGCATTCCAATTCACCAAACAATTTTGCCCCTATCTACATAATGGGGAAAAAGTGACAGTTACCAGTTGACAGTTGTGAATTAGAGGGGCTTAATGATAGCGCCAAAGACTAACAGCTTATACCAGCATATAGTCACTAAGGTGGGGCCCCAACATGAGATATTCACCATGCACGGGGACATGTATACACACCACACGCACACACAGAGTAACAGCAAGTGTATAGTCGCTAAGGTGCAGCCCCAACATTGGATACTCACCACGCACCCAAACAAACACACACACACCACAAAGAGACACACACACCACAGAGACACCCCCCCACCCCCACGGGTACACACACACACCCTATAGGGACACATGCACTCACCCCACAGGGACACACACACACCACAAAGAGACACACACAACACAGAGACACACACACTCCACACAGACACCCCCCTCCACAGGGACACACACACATACACACCCTATAGGGACACATGCACTCACCCCACAGGGACACACACCACTAAGAGACACACACAACAGAGACACACACCAAACAGACCCCCCCCACAGGGACACACACACATACACACCCTATAGGGAGACATGCACTCACCCCACAGGGACACACACCACAAAGAGACACACACACCACAAAGAGACACAAACGTAGATACACACACACCACACAGACCCCCCCACAGGGACACACACACATACACACCCTATAGGGATACATGCACTCACCCCACAGGGACACACACCACAAAGAGACACACACAACAGAGACACACACCAAACAGACCCCCCCTCAGGGACACACACACATACACACCCTATAGGGACACATGCACTCACCCCACAGGGAAACACACACCACACAGACAGACACAGATGTGCACAAATCACCTCACACAACTCGCCTCATACGTGTGCTATCTTTAATTTCCAAACATAAACATCTGATTAAAAACAGCCAATGTGCAACACATGTGCCATATAGGGAATTAAGGCAGATGTCAGTCACATGAGCTGTCTATTATGTGTATGTGTGAGGTAACATATACTGCCCGGTCGGGGGGAGGGTTTACTGTTGGCTGGAGATTTATTAGGCTGGCTATAGCAATCAATCACAGCTCAGCTTCTATTTTCTTACAGGTCATTAATATGACCTATTCAAATTCTATTTTGTTATAGCTAACATCAGTTATTTATTAACCCGGGCGTAGCCGGGTACTACAGCTAGTATATATATATATATATATACATACACATTATAAATATATATATATTTACTGTATATATGAATATATCTATTATATAATTGCCGTAGCGACTTCCGTCGGAGCGGCGCAACTTCCGGTGGCTTTGTTAGCGAGCGAGCTGCTTCTCCTGGACTCTCCCCGTGGCCGCGTAGCGGCCACGGCGACTCACAAAGCAATGCCCGCAAAGCGGGCATTGCGAGTCGTTGCAGTCTTGCGAGTCGCTTCGCTAACAAAGCCAGGGCTGGCTAAGAGCATGGCGCTGTAGTGTACACCGCTATGGTATACTACAGTCCCATGGCCATACGCTTTACACCTGACAGGCGTATGGCCATGGGACTGTAGTATACCATAGCGGTGTACACTACAGCCCCATTCTCTTAGCCACCCCCTCAGTGCGCCGCCCCTACCCCTAAGTCGCCACCCGCTAAGCCCCGACCACCTAACCCCCGACCCGCAGCATCCTAACCCCCCGCCGATACCCCCTAAGCCCCTATCCCATAAGCCGCGACCACCTAACCCCCGACCCGCCGTTTACCCCCTAAGCCACCGCCGCCCCTAAGGCCCTACCCCTAAGCCCCGCAGCAGCCCCTAAGCCCCTACCCCCTAAACCCCGTAGTATCCTAGGCCCCCGCCGATACCCCCTAAGCCCCGCCGCCTATCCCCTAAGCCCCCGCCGTCCCCTAACCTAACGCCGCTGTCACCTAAGGCCCTATACCCGAAGCCCCCACTGTCCCCTAACCTAACGCCCCCGTCGATCACTTACATCCCTTCAAGTCATCTGATCGTCCGTCCGTCCGATCCTCAACTCCTCCGTCCGGCCAGGCGTCCTCTTCCTCCGGCCCCGGGGGTCTTCTCTCTTATTTCCGCCATCTTCGCCTCTTCGTCCGGCCCCGGGGATCTTCCACCTCCGACGTCCTCTTCCTTCTCATTAAGATAGAATGGAAGAAAAATCCCCCATTCTACCTCAATGAGATCTCAGGCCCTCTTCTGATTGGTCGCGGTATACTGCCCTCAGCCAATCAGAAGAGCCCCTCAAAACTGAGACGCAGTTCTCATTCAGGTCCGACTTTTTTTTCCCATTGACATACATTACCGGTGTGTCGGCGATTTTATGGCCGCCCACCTGGTTCTATTTGTCGGCCCTAAAATCGCGGACACACCGCTAATGCATCTCTATGGGCAGTCAGCCCGATTTCGGATTGAACGCCGACCAATCAGAATTCGAGCTGACTGCCCATACACATGCATTAGCGGTGTGTCCGCGATTTTAGGGCCGACAAATAGAACCAGGTGGCCGGCCATAAAATCGCCGACACACCGCTAATGTATGTCAATGGGGAAAAAAAAGGCGGACCTGAATGAGAACTGCGTCTCACTCTGAGTTAAAAAAATAAATAAATTAAATAATAAAAATAATAATTTAAAAATAATTAAAAAATAATAAAAAAATAAATAAAAAATATTAAATAATTAAATAAAAATAATAATAAAAAAAAAAAAAAACTGCGGACCTGAATGAGAACTGTGTCTCACTCTCACTTAAAAAAATAAATAAATTAAATAATAAAAATAATAATTTAAAAATAATTAAAAAATAATAAAAAAATAAATAAAAAATATTAAATAATTCAATAAAAATAATAATAAAAAAAAAACTGCGGACCTGAATGAGAACTGTGTCTCACTCTCACTTAAAAAAATAAATTAATTAAATAATAAAAATAATAATTTAAAAATAATTAAAAAATAATAAAAAAATAAATAAAAAATATTAAATAATTCAATAAAAATAATAATAAAAAAAAAAAAAAAAATGCGGACCTGAATGAGAACTGTGTCTCACTCTCCCTTAAAAAAAAAAAATAAATTAAATAATAAAAAAAATAATTTAAAAATAATTAAAAAATAATAAAAAAATAATTAAAAAATATAAATAATTAAATTAAAATAATAATACAAAAAAAAAAAACTGCGGACCTGAATGAGAACTTGTCTCACTCTCACTTAAAAAAATAAATAAATTAAATAATAAAAATAATAATTTAAAAATAATTAAAAAATAATAAAAAAATAAATAAAAAATATTAAATAATTCAATAAAAATAATAATAAAAAAAAAAAAAAACTGCGGACCTGAATGAGAACTGTGTCTCACTCTCACTTAAAAAAATAAATAAATTAAATAATAAAAATAATAATTTAAAAATAATTAAAAAATAATAAAAAAATAAATAAAAAATATTAAATAATTCAATAAAAATAATAATAAAAAAAAAAAAAAAAATGCGGACCTGAATGAGAACTGTGTCTCACTCTCACTTAAAAAAATAAATAAATTTAATAATAAAAAAATAATTTAAAAATAATTAAAAAATAATAAAAAAATAAATACAAAATATTAAATAATTAAATAAAAATAATAATAAAAAAAAAAAATAAAATAATTTACAAATAATTAAAAAATAATAAAAAAAATAAATAAAAAATAATAAATAATTACATAAAAATAATAATAAAATAAATAAATGCTAATAATAATGCTATTAATGCTATTAATAATGCTATTAATGCTATTAATGCTAATATTTATCTTATTAATGGTATTATTAATGCTATTAATGCTAATAATAATGCTATTAATGCTATTAATGCTAATAATAATGCTATTAATGCTATTAATAATTTTATCAATGCTATTATTAATGCTAATAATGCTATTATTAATGCTATTAATGCTAATAATAATGCTATTAATGCTATTAATAATGTTATTAATGCTATTATTAATGCTAATAATGCTATTATTAATCCTATTTATGCTAATAATAATGCTATTAATGCTATTAATGCTATTAATGCTAATATTTATCCTATTAATGGTATTATTAATGCTATTAATGCTAATAATAATGCTATTAATGCTAATAATAATGCTATTAATGCTATTAATAATGTTATTAATGCTATTATTAATGCTAATAATGCTATTATTAATGCTATTAATGCTAATAATAATGCTATTAATGCTATTAATAATGTTATTAATGCTATTATTAATGCTAATAATGCTATTATTAATGCTATTAATGCCAATAATAATGCTATTAATAATGCTATTAATGCTATTAATGCTAATATTTATCCTATTCATGCTATTAATCCTAATAATAATGCTATTAATAATGCTATTAATGCTATTAATTATGCTATTAATGCTATCAATGCTAATATTTATCCTAATAATGGCATTATTAATGCTATTAATGCTAATAATAATGCTATTAATGCTATTAATAATGTTATTAATGCTATTATTAATGCTAATAATGCTATTATTAATGCTATTTATGCTAATAATAATGCTATTAATGCTATTAATAATGCTATTAATGCTATTAATGCTAATATTTATCTTATTAATGGTATTATTAATGCTATTAATGCTAATAATAATGCTATTAATGCTATTAATAATGTTATTAATGCTATTATTAATGCTAATAATGCTATTATTAATGCTATTTATGCTAATAATAATGCTATTAATGCTATTAATAATGCTATTAATGATATTAATGCTAATATTTATCCTATTAATGGTATTATTAATGCTATTAATGCTAATAATAATGCTATTAATGCTATTAATGCTAATAATAATGCTATTAATGCTATTAATAATGTTATTAATGCTATTATTAATGCTAATAATGCTATTATTAATGCTATCAATGCTAATAATAATGCTATTAATGCTATTAATAATGTTATTAATGCTATTATTAATGCTAATAATGCTATTATTAATGCTATTTATGCTAATAATAATGCTATTAATGCTATTAATACTGTTATTAATGCTATTATTAATGCTAATAATGCCATTATTAATGCTATTAATGCTAATAATAATGCTATTAATGCTATTAATAATGCTATTAATGCTATTAATTAGGCTATTAATGCTATTAATGCTAATATTTATCCTATTAATGCTATTAATAATGCTATTAATGCTAATAATAATGCTATTAATGCTATTAATAATGTTATTAATGCTATTATTAATGCTAATAATGCTATTATTAATGCTATTAATGCTAATAATAATGCTATTAATGCTATTAATAATGTTATTAATGCTATTATTAATGCTAATAATGCTATTAATAATGCTATTAATGCTAATGATAATGCTATTAATGCTATTAATACTGTTATTAATGCTATTATTAATGCTAATAATGCCATTATTAATGCTATTAATTCCATTAATAATGCTATTAATGCTATTAATTAGGCTATTAATGCTATTAATGCTAATATTTATCCTATTAATGCTATTAATAATGCTATTAATGCTAATAATAATGCTATTAATGCTATTAATAATGTTATTAATGCTATTATTAATGCTAATAATGCTATTATTAATGCTATTAATGCTAATAATAATGCTATTAATGCTATTAATAATGTTATTAATGCTATTATTAATGCTAATAATGCTATTAATAATGCTATTAATGCTAATAATAATGCTATTAATGCTATTAATACTGTTATTAATGCTCATAATACTGCTAATAATGCTATTAATACTGCTATTACTGCTAATAATAATGCTATGGCTTATATTATTGCTATTGATGATGCGATTATTATTTAAAAATCTTTAAAAAAACAATAAACATATTTTAGATACCCGATGCATTTGCATCAGGCTAACAGCTATAACTACTATAATCAAATTAATGCACGTTCTAGAATCCCGATGCATTTGCATCGGGCTCACAGCTAGTCTGTATATATTTATATATCATATATTATATTATATATGGTGCATCTCAATGGCTTAGAATACAAATCACAAAGTTAATTTATTTCAGTAATTCAATATATAAAGTTAAATGCATACCGTATATTATATAGAGTCACTATAAACAGAGTGATGTATTTTAACTGTTTATTTATGTTCATGTTGATGAACATTGGTGATTATGGTTTACAGCGAAACCCAAAGGCAGGATGGAGCGAGCGGGGCAGGATGGAGCGAGCGGGGCAGGATGGAGCGAGCGGGGCAGGATGGAGCCGGCGGAGCAGGATGGAGCTGGAGGAGCAGGATGGTGGCGGGGGGCAGGATGGTGGCGAGCAGGGCAGGATGGAGTGAGTGGGGCAGGATGGAGCCGGAGGAGCAGGATGGAGCCAGAGGAGCAGGATGGTGGCGAACGGGGCAGGATGAAGCGAGTGGGGCAGGATGGTGGCGGGGGGCAGGATGGAGCGAGCGGGGCAGAATGGAGCGAGTGGGGCAGGATGGTGGCGAGTGAGGCATGAAGGAGCCAGAGGAGCAGGATGGTGGTGGGGGGCAGGATGGTGGGAGTGGGGCAGGATGGAGCAAGCAGGGCAGGATGGTGGCGGGGGCAGGATGGAGCCGGCGGGTCAGGATGGAACGAGCGGGGCAGGATGGTGGCAGGGGCAGGATGGTGGCGGGGGGCAGGATGGAGCGAGCGGGGCAGGATGGAGCGAGCGGGGCAGGATGGAGCGAGTGGGGCAGGATGGAGCGAGCGGGGCAGGATGGAGCCAGCGAGGCAAGATGGGGGCGAGCGAGGCAGGATGGAGAGAGCGGGGCAGGATGGAGCGAGCGGGGCAGGATGAAGCCGGCGGGGCAGGATGGTGCGAGCGTGGCTGGATGGTGCGAGTGGGGCAGGATGGAGCAAGCGGGGCAGGATGAAGCAAGCGGGGCAGGATGGAGCCGGACGAGCAGGATGGAGCCGGAAGAGTAGGATGGTGGCAGGGAGGGGGCAGGATGGGGGGGTGGCAGGATGGTGGTGAGCGGGGCAGGATGGAGCGAGGCAGGATGGTGGCAGGGGGCAGGATGGTGGCGGGGGGCAGGATGGAGTGAGCGGGGCAGGCTGGAGCCGGCGGGGAAGGATGGAGCCAATGGGGCAGGATGGAGCCAGCGGGGCAGGATGGAGTGATCGGGGCAGGATGGAGTGAGCGGGGCAGGATGGAGTCGGTGGGGCAGGATGGTGCGAGCGTTGCAGGATGGTGCGAGCGGGGCAGGATGGAGAGAGTAGGGCAGGATGGAGCCGGAGGAGCAGGATGGAGCCGGAAGAGCAGGATGGTGGGGGGATGGGGGTGTGGTAGGATGGGGGTGGGGCAGGTAGGGGGGTGGCAGGATGTTGGTGAGCGGGCAGGATGGAGCGAGCGAGGCAGGATGGTGGGGGGGAGCAGGAAGGTGGCGGGGGGGCAGGATGGAGCGAGTGGGGCAGGATGGAGTTGGCGGGGCGAGATGGAGCCAGCGGGGCAGGATGAAGCCGGCGGGGCAGGATGGAGCGAGCGGGGCAGGATGGAGCCGGAGGAGCAGGATGGAGCCGGAAGAGCAGGATGGTGGCGATGGGGAGTGCAGGATGGTGGTGAGTGGGCAGGATGGAGCGAGCAAGGCAGGATGGTGGTGGGGGGGGCAGGTTGGACCGAGCGGGGCAGGATGGAATGAGCGGTGCAGGATAGTGGCGAGCGGGGAAGGATAGTGGTGAGCGGGGCGGGATGGAGCGAGAGGGGCAGGATGGAGCGAGAGGGGCAGGATAGTGGCAGAGGAGCAGGATGTAGCCGATGGGGCCAGGATGCTGGCTAGTGGGGCAAGATGGAGTGAGCGAGGCAGGATGGTGGTGGGGGGCAGGATGGAGTGAGGCGGGGCAGGATGGAGCGAGCGGTGCAGGATAGTGGTGAGCGGGGCAGGATAGTGGCGAGCGGGGCAGGATGGAGCGAGAGGGGCAGGATGGAGCGAGCGGGGCAGGATGGTGGTGGGGGGGCAGGATGGAGGATGGAGCGAGCGGGGCAGGATGGAGCCAGCGGGGCAAGATGGAGCCAGCGGGGCAGGATGGAGCGAGCGGGGCAGGATGGAGCCGGTGGGGCAGGATGGTGCGAACGGGGCAGGATGGTGCGAGCGGGGCAGGATGGTGCGAGCGGGGCAGCATGGAGCGAGCGGGGCAGGTTGGAGCCGGTGGGGGCAGGATGGTGGCGGGGGGGCAGGATGGTGGCCAGGGGGGCAGGATGTGGTGGGGGCAGGATGGTGGTGGGGGGCAGGATGGAGCCGGGGGGGCAGAATGGTGCCGGCGGGGACAGAATGGTGGCAAGCGGGGCAGGATGGAGCAAGCGGGGCAGGATGGAGCGAACGGGGCAGGATGGAGCCGGCGGGACAGGATGGTGGCAGGGGGGCAGAATGGTGGCAGGGGGGGCAGGATAGTGGCGGGGGAGGCAGGATGGTGGGGGTGGTGGGCAGGATGGTGATGGGGGGGCAGGATGGAGGCGGGGGAACAGGATGGTGGCGGGGGAACAGGATGGTGGCGGGGGAACAGGATGGTGGCGAGCAGGGCAGGATGGAGCCGGCGGGGGGAAGGATGAATGCGGGGGGCAGGATGGATGTGGGGGAGCAGGATGGAGATGGGGGGGCAGAATGGAGCCGGCGGGGGGCAGGATGGAGCCGGCGGGGGGGCAGGATGGGGCCGGCGGGGGGGCAGGATGGGCCGGTGGGGGGGGGCAGGATGGAGCCGGTGGGGGGCAGGATGGATGCGAGGATACTCACCCGTCCGCAAGCTCGCTCCACCTCCGTTTTGCAGCTCCCATGGCAGGACCTGTCGTTACCTGGGAAACCGATCAGCTGATCGGTTTCTCAGGCAACGACAGGTCCTGAAGCCCTATAGAAGACGGAGGTGGAGTGAGACGGCGGACGGGTGAGTATCCTGAGGATTTTTACATTTTTATTATCACTGGTGAGGAGCGGGGGGGGGCAGGAGGAGCGGGGGGGCCGCGGGGAGTGGGGGAAGGGGGAGCGAGGGGCAGAGGGTGGGGGGGCCGCAGGTGCCGCGAGGAGCGGAAGGGGGCAGGAGAGGCAGGAAGAGCGGGGATGCCGCGGGGAGCGGGGCAGGAGGAGCGGGGGGCTGTGAGGAGAGCCGCCGCCGCTGCGGCCACCGTCATCCGGACTGTGTATCCCGGCGACAGCGCCGCTGACGCGCCACTGTCGCCGGGCTGTAAATAGGCGCGAAATTCGAACTTTGAATTCTCGCGCCTATTTGCATAGTCTGCGCTCATTGGTGCCCGGTATATATACAGTTGTGGCCAAAAGTATTGACATCAAAGGGAAAAACAATCCTTCTGTGGATTCATCAAAAGTATTGACACCCCTGCAATTCTGTCAGATAATACTCAGTTTCTTCCTGAAAATGATTGCAATCACAAATTATTTTGTATTATTATCTTCATTTAATTTGTCTTCAATGAAAAAACACAAAAGAGAATGAAGCAAAAACCAAAACATTGATCATTTCACACAAAACTCCCAAAATGGGCCAGACAAAACTATTGGCACCCTCAGCCTAATACTTGGTTGCACAACCTTTAGCCAAAATAACTGCGATCAACCGCATCCGGTAACCATCAATGAGTTTCTTAAAATGCTCTGCTGGAATTTTAGACCATTCTTCTTTGACAAACTGCTCCAGGTCCCTGATATTTGAAGGGTGCCTTCTCCAAAGTGCTATTTTTAGATCTCTCCACAGGTGTTCTATGGGATTCAGGTCTGGACTCATTGCTGGCCACCTTAGAAGTCTCCAGTGCTTCTCTCAAACCATTTTCTAGTGCTTTTTGAATGTGTTTTGGGTCATTGTCCTGCTGGAAGACCCATGACCTCTGAGGGAGCTTTCTCACACTGGGCCCTACATTATGCTGCAAAATTTGTTGGTAGTTTTCAGACTTCATAATGCCATCACATGGTCAAGCAGTCCAGTGCCAGAGGCAGCAAAGCAACCCCAAAACATCAGGGAACCTCCGCCATGTTTGACTGTAGGGACCGTGTTCTTTTCTTTGAATGCCTCTTTTTTTCTCCTGTAAACTCTATGCTGATGCCTTTGCCCAAAAAGCTCTACTTTTGTCTCATCTGACCAGAGAACATTCTTCCAAAACGTTGTAGGCTCTCAGGTAAGTTTTGGCAAACTCCAGCCTGGCTTTTTATGTCTCGGGGTAAGAAGTGGGGTCTTCCTGGGTATCCTACCATACAGTCCCTTTTCATTCAGACGCCGACAGATAGTACAGGTTGACACTGTTGTACCCTCAGACTGCAGGGCAGCTTGAACTTGTTTGGATGTTAGTCGAGATTCTTTATCCACCATCCGCACAATCTTGCGTTGAAATCTCTCGTCAATTTTTCTTTTCCGTCCACATCTAGGGAGGTTAGCCACAGTGACATGGGCTTTAAACTTCTTGATGACACTGCGCACAGTAGACACAGGAACATTCAGGTCTTTGGAGATGGACTTGTAGCCTTGAGATTGCTCATGCTTCCTCACAATTTGGTTTCTCAAGTCCTCAGACAGTTCTTTGGTCTTCTTTCTTTTCTCCATGCTCAATGTGATACACCCAAGGACACAGGACAGAGGTTGAGTCAACTTTAATCCATGTCAACTGGCTGCAAGTGTGATTTAGTTATTGCCAACACCTGTTAGGTGCCATAGGTAAGTTACAGGTGCTGTTAATTACACAAATTAGAGAAGCATCACATGATTTTTCTAACAGTGCCAATACTTTTCTCCACCCTCTTTTTATGTTTGGTGTGGAATTAGATCTAACTTGGCTTTAGGGCAATTCTTTTTGTGCTTTTTCATTGAAGACAAATTAAATGAAGATAATAATACCAAAGAATTTGTGATTGCAATCATTTTCAGGAAGAAACTGAGTATTATCTGACAAAATTGCAGGGGTGTCAATACTTTTGGCCACTCCTCCTTGCTACAACTGAATGTGAACACACTCCACCGCCGTGCCACCACCCTACATAGAGCGACCGCTCTGACCCTGGCTAACCTAAAGGCTTAAATGACCATTACCTTGTACAGGTCAGCCCTCAGTTCAGAACTACTAAGGGCATACCCGCTGTTCCTATACTGACCATAAGGACCACATCCTTCATGAACCACAACATAGCTCAAGGCGACTTATGTGATCAAGGTCTTGAATGACCGAAACGTCATTCTGTCGCAATCAGTATAAGAGCACTTGTTTCAATAAATTTCACCAACGGGCAAAAAACTCAAGTGTATGTGTGCAGTGATTCTAATAGACAACTGTATACACACACACACTATAAATATACATCGGAGTGAGAGTCATTTTGTTTTGTATGCTTTACATACAATAGAATAGAATACATTCGTGTTTCTATCCTTCTGAGATGCTTTTGCATGTTTCATTTTCTTTTAGAACAGGATAATTCGGCAAAAGAAGTGAAAGAAGAATCGCCATTACCTAATGGTGAAGACCAGCTAAATATCCAAGACTCACCTGACCATCCAAGTTAAAGTTGAAGAGGTTGTCTGGTTTCATAGCAGAATGTCCTAAAAGCTTGATAAGATTTATAATAAACCTCTCCATTGCTCCCCGTTAGTCTTTGTTGACATTGTTACATTTTTTCTCATGGGCACATGACCACTGCAGCCAATCACTGGTCTCAGTGCTCATGCCCAGGTAAACAGCACAAGACTGCTGAGTCCAGTGATTGGCTGCAGCGGACACAAGCTGTAGTGGTGATTTCAGCTCTGCAGCCATTCTCACAAATCCTGAAAGAACAATGGAGAGAGGAAAAGGAGCCGTAGTTGGTAAGAAAAGATGATTTATTATTTTCAAACAGATCAAGGCCACGTGCACTCGTTCAGTATTTAATGAGTTTTTTACTTCAGGATTTGTAGCCAAAACCAGGAGTGGATGATTAAATAAAGAAGTGGTGCAGGTGTTTCTATTAGACTTGATAGGTGTAAAGCAGGCGGGAGATTCCAAATAGAGGGGCGATGAGGAAAGAATAACACCGCCCAGCGGGGCGTGTGCTGCTGCATCGAGGAGGGCAGAATGGAGCCTGGGCCCGCCTTTTCAGTCCCCAGCCTCAGGGACTGCTGTAAGTTATAAGTTATTTCTCTGCTGTTTTATAGGGCGGATTTAGCTCAGAGAGGGATAGATAGGGAGCAGCTAGGAAGGTGCAGGGACAGCTAGTGATAGTGTAGGGGCTTAGATCCAGGTGACAGGTTCCCTTTAAAGCAAATCTGTCAGCAGTATTTCACTCCTGAAACTATAAGCTAATGCAGCTTTTTTCTTTTTAAAGACATCCAGCAATACCTTTCCATAACTAGTCTGTTTCTCTGTGACTGGGAAATCAGCATTTGAATTAATCTGAAAATGAGGCTGAAGATCTGACATCTCTGTCACTCCAGCTCTAATCCTCGGCCAGCGCTGCCTCCTATATGACAGAGCTCTTTTGCCTGGAGTCAGTCAAGCAGCAGGAGGCAGTGCTGGGTAGTGAATAGAGCTGGAGTGACAGAGGCTTCAGATCTACCACCAGCCTCATTTGCATACTTTGATTTCTAAGTAATGGAGCAATGGATTGGCCATATAAAGGTATTGCTGGACTTTTTCTTGAAAGAGTTACATGCATAGTTTGAGGGGTAAAATCTAGCTGACATATTTACTTTAAAATGTAAACTATTTCAGGGTCAAACTGTGTCTTAAATGAGTTTTCCCATGAACAAGGTATATTTAAAAGTTAATTTTAATCAATAGATCTTGGAATAATAATAAGTTCCACAATTGGATGTGTTTAAAAAAAATGTTCCTGTGCTGAGATAATCTTATAAATGTGTCCCTGCTATGTACAGTTTCATTTTTGCCTTACACCGTGAACGGAGCATTGGTTTGATCCTGGGCTTGGAAGGACGAAATAAAGTATACAGATATTACAGCATGGGATCACAAATAATTCTTTCTTTGAGGTAAAACATTTTTTACAAACAGGCAGAGAAATGATTTACCTCATACAGAGAATTATATGTGATCCTGTGCTGTAATGTCTGTATATTCTCTTTCCTTCCTCCCCTGTCAAGGAGAATGTGGTAAGACCAGACTGTTTTCCATGCACGGTCAGAAATAAAAATTACACTGTACATAGCAGAAACACATATATAAGATTATCTCAGCACAGGAACATTTTTTTAAATACATCCAATTGTGGAACTTATTATTATTCTAAGATCTATTGATTCAAATTAACTTTATTCGTGGGAAAACCCCTTTTAAGGCTGTGTGCTCACAATCCAGAGGCACTGCGTATTGAACGCAGCGCCTCTGGATCTGTGTTAACCCGCGGTGCACGCAAGGAGAGCGCAGATGAGGCGGTCAACAGGGTGGGGGGGTACTCGAATACCGGGACAGATGGTTACTTGGGTGGGGGATCACGGCTGGTCGGTTCCCGGTTCCGTGCCCTGGACCCTCAATGGCGGTGATGATGGGGATGATGATGGTGGATGAGGGAGATGTTGTCGTGACGCCACCTGTGGTACCTGGTAATTTGGATACCAGCGCTGCAGGCCGGCCGCTGAGGCGATGTGATGCAGCTTGGGTGTTACAGCTCCGCACAGGTGGAGCTTTACCTCAGGGCAGCGGGGATAGATGAGGGGAGTAGTTGTTCTTACCCCTCTGATGATGCTGAGGCCTTCTGGGCGCTGGCGGGAAAGCAGTACAGACACCGATTCAACTCAGGAAGTCTTTACTGGTACCGGGCAGATGTTACAGTACACAGTCGGTTCTCAGGCACAGTTTGGTTGAACGGGGGCGTAGCAACAGGTTCCTGAGGTTATTGCATAAGGTACCTTTACATGCCGCCACTGCGTGGTAGCAACTGCCTGGCAATTGGGATTTTTGTCACGGTTGCCTTGAAAACTGCTACGAAGTTGCGGCGTGTAATTTGGGAAAGTGATCAGGTGTCTCGCAGTTGCTCCGGGTAGCTGTTGCTGAGCCGTGTTCTAAAATCCAAGGCAACACAAAATATAAAGGGAGACAAACGAGGCGCAAATAGTGCCCTATCACCGATGTTTAGTGAAAGGTGTGTGTGAAACTACAGGTGCACTAACCTGTACCAGTTGTGATCCCCACAACTGGTTAGTAGACGTTTTGCATATGACAGCTGCCGCTGGACCTCAAACCACCACTTTGCACGTGGTAAGAGAATCAGGTATCAGGATATAGGTGTCCACGGTCCGCGCTGCTATCACTGGGGAATTATCCCTGGATGCTTCAGTTGGTCCCCCAAAAAAGACAGGAGTCCTAGGGTGATGTGACGGTTCCTTTATTACACTTCCACCAACGCGTTTCAGCGCCCCTCTTGGCACCTTCCTCAGGGGCGCCGAAACGCGTTGGTGGAAGTGGAATAAAGGAACTGTCACATCACCCCTAGGACTCCTGTCTTTTTTGGGGGACCAACTGAAGCATCCAGGGATAGTTCCCCAGTGATAGCAGCGCGGACCGTGGACACCTATATCCTGATACCTGAAGGCAACACAAAGGGAGAATTGCCATGGTAGTGGCGTGTAAACGGGCCATAGGGATGGAATTTGCATCACCTAGTGATTTCCCAGAGGCGTGCCACAGTGTGATGGATACCGCGCCCCATCAGCGATGATTGGTGAGGGCTACTGTGTTACCATTGGCTGTCCCTTCACAGGGCGCCATATTTAAAGAGCTGTCCTTTCACACTACACAATTGCAATGGCGTCATGTATGAGCCAGCCTCCCAGCACAGGCTGGCCAATCATGACGTTATTGCGTTGTCCAATCAGCATGCTAGCATCACAGAATACACAAGTCTGTCACGCCTATGTTTCAGCGCCGCTGAACATGTACGCCCACACTCCCCTACTGATTACGGCGTGTGAATCGGCGACGGTATTCAACAGAAAGTTATCCGCAGGATCTGTTGGAACTTCCGGGGAACCACGATACCTTGAGTTGACAACGCAATTGCGGTGTGTACATGCGGCATCGGCGATCGTTAGCAACCGTTAAAAATGTGCACGCGCACGTACGGTTGATACCGATTGCCAGTGATAGTGGCGGCGTGTAAAGGTACCTTTAGAGTCTGCTGATGATCCCTCCTAATGGCTTTTGGGGTCTGTGTTCCTTCCTCACCCTCGTAACCACTCTGCAGAGCTCTCACGCCAGTCCCGCAGTCTGTTACTGGTAGGTATGAGTTGTTCCTTACCGGTATGGACGGGAGCGACAACATGCAGATCCTCCCACCACTGGAATTTGGCCCGTTACCTAGAGTGTCTTGGACCTGGTATCGGACTGAGGTCGAGGTACAGTCTGTGGTGCTATGGCTCCCTTCTGTCGGACCCACAGCGTGTTGGTTTGCAACCTGGGCTGGACCACGGATTGCCTCGGGTCCGGTATGCCGGTGTCGACCCCGGTCTTCCCAGCTGGCTCCAACCAGGCCTGGTTCATCCCCTTCTGTTCCTGGGTCACCCTCTTGAAGAGAGGTGCCCTTATGTCAGCAGCCCTGTCAGGCACGTCCTTTCTCGCTGCCTTCCCAGCACTGTCTAGTCAGCTCAACTGTCACTCTAGTCTCCTGCTCTACTTCTAAGCTCTACCCCCTGGACCTACTGAATATACAGTCCCTATGCTAAGGTGGGCTAGTGTATAGGTGCTTAGGGCAGACTCTACCAGGAAACCCCAAACCCATGACTACGGAGGTACTTCACCTTCTGTTTGGGGTGCAGTACTTCCCTGGGCACCTAGCCATAGGGGCACCACACAGACGCCCTGTACCCACGTTCTGCCATGAGTGCTTCTCTCTGCATGCACCCGATGGTGACCGCTTCCTACTCCGCAGCATGAAATAACATGCTGTGCAGATGCAGATGTCCAGCAACCCGCACAGCAGCTGAAAACACACTATGGTGTGGTAAAGCATGGTGAGCATCCATTTTACAGTAGCAGCATAGTGCATTTCAAGAAATCCCATGGGATTTCTTGAAATCCACTATGCCGCTATTATAAAATGCAGCGTTTTGAATGCAGCGGCAAGACACTGCATCCAAAATGTTGCAATTCCTGATCATGAGCACACAGTCTAAGGCTGCGTTCACACATTGCATATTTACGCACGCTTTTCAAAATACGCAATGTGTTTTGTGTCTGCCAGCAAAGTGAATAGGAAATTCACTTTGCTGTGCAGACACTGCGTAAAAATACGCAGTGGTTTTTCTGGGAGAAGACTCAGTTGCGTAAAGAATTGAGATGTCAATTCTTTACGCAGGAGCTCCTGCGTTTTCTCCCCCTGACGTCACAGAGGGGAGGAAGAATCCTGCTTCCTCCTCCCCTCTGTGACAGCTGTGACCGTCCCATTAGATTTCGCAGTGCATTAATATACACAGCGAAATCTAAATTAAACAAAGCCAAATGTATGTAAAATAAAAAAGAATTAAATACTTTACTTCTCTGACGCCTTTTCCCGGTGTCCAGTGGTGAGGCCTGAAGATGTGTGTTCTGCCAGGACCTGCCGTGATGTCAGAGGGGCGTTCCCGGCGCTGATTGGTCACTCGCGGTCCTGTGATACAGGACCGCGAGCTCTAAGTGAATACACAATAAGGACTGCTACTGGCTGTATAATCAATAGAGAATACACAATATAGACATTTTGCAGGCTGTACACAATAGAGAATACACAAACTCTGGGCTGTATACACAATAGAGACGGCTGCAGAGCATATACACAATGGAGACTGCAGTACATATGCACATTAGAGACTACAGAACGTATGCACAAAAGACACTGACAGCCGTATGCACAATAGAGACTGCTGACTGTATGCATATTAGACACTGCCAGTCGTATGGTCATTAGAGATTTCCGGCCGTATCCACATTAGAGACTGACAGACGTATGCACAATAGAGACCTTGCAGCTGTATATCTTTTTTAAACAGCACTATAATGTATATACAGGTCTACACTATATACATACAGAATATAAATACACTAATACAGTATGTAGTGTGGACCTATATGTACAGTATAGTGTTGTGTAGAGACAGACACACTGCACATGTCAAAAACTAATGAACCATGCACACTGTGAACACGTCTGTAGGACAGTGTTCACACCACCAAAAGACTGAATCACAAAAAACAGTCAAACAAACGTGTAAAAATACTCTGTTGTAAAAAAAAACCAAGACACAGTAAAAAGCAAGTGCTGCTGAAAAAGTAAAATACAGGGTATTTAGTGGATATGTTTTTTGCCTAAAATGTATACTAAGCTGCTCTACCAACTTCAAGGTAACCCATATCAGAGCAGTCATTATCTGATGTATTTAAAACCTGACCATGTGTATTGGTACCTAAAATGAGCAGAATCCAGACAGGTCCAATGTCTGACTTGGACTGACTGCAGAAGACAGCTTTTTATGTGCAGGGCTCAAAGGGTGGGGTGGGAGACTCCCCATTCTTGCAGAAACAAGGAATAATTTAGACAAAAACTAATGAACCATGAACACAGTGAACACGTCTGTAGGACAGTGTTCACACCACCAACACACTGAATCACCAAAAACAGTCAAACAAACGTGTAAAAATACCCTGTTGTAAAAAAAAACAACACAGTAAAAAGCAAGTGCTGCTGAAAAAGGAAAATACTGGGTATTTAGTTGATACGTTTTTTGCAAAAAATGTATACTAAGCTGCTCTACCAACATCAAGGTAACCTGTATCAGAGCAGTCCCTATCTGATGTATTTAAAACCTGACCATGTGTATTGGTACTTAAAATGTGCGGGAGCACATTAGAGACTTATGCACAATAGACACTGTGCCGTATGCACAATAGAGACTGCTGACTGTATGCACATTAGACACTGCCAGTCATATGTACATTAGAGATTTCCGGCCATATGCACATTAGAGACTGACGGACGTATGCACATTAGAGACTGCTGGCCATATGCATATTAGAGACTGCCAGTCATATGCACAATAGAGACTGCCAGCTGTATATCTTTTTACACAGCACTATACTGTATATGCAGGACCACACTATATACATACAGAATATAAATACACTATTACAGCATGTAGTGTGGACCTATATGTACTGTATAGTGCTGTGTAGAGACAGACACACTGCACATGTCAGCTATTGAGTGCATGTGCAGTACAAACCTGGCTGAGACTGAGGTCACTGAAGATGTCAATCTCAGCCAGGCCACCCCTCTCTCTGTCTTGGAGGCTGCGGACCATGGCGGTGATGGACAGAAAAGGAGGCCTGCTTAAGAGAGGAGAGGGGCAGAGCCCAGAGGAGATGGGTGCATGCCCCCTCACCTCTCTTCCGGGCCCCTCTACTGTAAATCACCGCCGGCCCCCCACAGCAGTCACATCCCCTGTTGGTGAACCTGGCTGAGCTTATTACCCTCTCTGACTTTACACTGGAGGAGGGAAATGACTATACACTGATGGCAAACCAAAACAGTTCATGCAACTTGTCCAGTCTGCTTAACCAAAAGTTTTTATGATCAGGGACTGGAGTAGCATTTCTAGCGTACAAAATAGTGTTACTTTTGAAAAAATGACAGGCATAGTGATGCCCGACTCCCCTCCAGCTCTGCTCATTTTCAATGATTAAAAATGATAATGACAAAAGTAAAAAACTATTGAACTCTGCAATGTGCAAAACTATGGCAACTTTTCACAGTTTTTACTCCACTTTCCTGGTGTAAAAGCTTTGATGAAATTACCCTCTGACTTTTAAAAAGTCACAAATCATAAATCTGTACATACAATATGTCTAAAGGGCAGAGTGATATTATAGGGAAGTTCCCATAAATTTGTTAATTCCTGGCAAACAGTGCTTAGCATCTATATCCATCATGGCCAAAAGTTTTGGGAATTTAACACCAAAATTATATTTTCACATGATCTGCTGCCCTCTGGTTTTTATTTGTTTGTCTGATGTTTATATCACATACAGAAATATAATTGCAATCATATTATGAGTACCAAAAGGTTATATTGACATTTAGAATGAGTTAATGAAGCAAGTCAATATTTGCAGTGTTGACCTTCTTCTTTAGGACCTCTGCAATTCTCCCTGGCATGCTCTCAATCAACTTCTGGACCAAATCCTGACTGATAGCATCCATTCTTGTATAATCAATGCTTGCATTTTGCCAGAATTTGTTGGTTTTTGTTTGTCCACCCGTCTCTTGATGATTGACCACAAGTTCTCAATGGGATTAAGATCTGGGGAGTTTCCAGGCCATGGACCCAAAATCTCTATGTTTTGTTCCCTGAGCCATTTAGTTATCACCTTTGCTTTATGGCAAGTTGCTCCATCATGCTGGAAAAGGCATTGTTGGGCGCCAAACTGCTCTTGGACGGTTGGGAGAAGTTGCTCTTGGAGGACATTCTGGTACCATTCTTTATTCATGGCTGTGTTTTTAGGCAAGACTGTGAGTGAGCCGATTCCCTTGGCTGAGAAGCAACCCCACACATGAATGGTTTCAGTATGCCTAATGGTACCTTTACACGCCACTACCGAAGGTTAGATACCACCGGGTGTCGGAGACAATTGTACCTTGTACCGTCAAAACACCGCGAGGTAGCGGCGTGTAATTCAGGCTGTTGCCACCGGTCTCTGTCGACACCTGTCTTTCAGCCGTGCTCAAAAACAAGTAGGTATAAACCCTATGGTAGTGGAGTGTAATCGAGGAACAGGAAGGTATTTTCGACACCTAGTGAACTCCCTGGGGCATGACACAGCCTCCGGGATACCGCACCCCATCAGCGATCATTGGTGGAAGCTCCTGCATTACGATTGGTTGTCCCTGCATAGAGCAGCATATTTAAGGAGCTGACCAGTCACACTACACAATTGCAATAGCATCATGTATTAGCCAGCCTTCCTGCGCTGGCTGGCCAATCATGATGCTATTGCATTGTCCAATCACCGTACGAGCGGTGCGTAAGACACAACTCTGGCACGATATGTACGCCCATATTACCTTGTGGTAGCGGCGTGTAAATCAGGGAAGGTGCTCTACAGAAGGTAACCTCGGCACCCGTCAGTGCTTCCAGGATCGAAAAAACCTACGTGGAGCACCTTGTAGCGGTGTGTATTGTGGTATCAGGTACCGTTAGGAACCATTGAAACGCGCGCGTGCACGTGCGACACTCGGTGGTTTCTAACCTTCGGTAGCGGCGTGTAAAGGTACCATTACAGTTGGCATGAGACAAGACTGGTGGTAGCGCTCACCTCTTCTTCTCCGAATAAGCTGTTTTCCAGATGTCCCAAACAATCGAAAAGGGGATTCATCAGAGAAAATGACTTGACCCCAGTCCTCAGCAGTCCACTCCCTGTACCTTTTGCAGAATATCAGTCGGTCCCTGATGTTTTTTCTGGAGAGAAGTGGCTTCTTTGCTGCCCTCCTTGAAACCAGCCCTTGCTCAAAGAGTCTCCGCCTCACAGTGCGTGCAGAAACACTCACACCAGCCTGCTGCCATTCCTGAGCAAGCTCGGCACTGCTGGTAGTCCGATCCCGCAGCTGAAACTGTTTTAAGATACGGTCCTGGCGCTTGCTGGTCTTTCTTGGGCACCCTGGAGCCTTTTTGACAACAATGGAAGCTCTCTCCTTGAAGTTCTTGATGATGCGATAGATTGTTGACTGAGGTGCAATCTTTGTAGCTCTTCCTGTTAGGCCATTTTTGTGCCTTTTGTAGACTTTGTTAAAATTTATATTTGTATCATTCTCAAAACTTTTGGCCATGACTGTAGTAAACACACAGCAAGTAAAACATTGCTCCAATTTTACTGAACAGATCTTACAAACAACAAGGGCAATAAACAGCACACAATACTGCAGAATGCAGAGAAATCTATCAAATTTTATTAATGCAGATTAAAATAATTTCTTTAAGAAATGAATCACATGATAGATAGTGACATGGCCAGAAGGAAGGTAATAACACTGTGATCACAAGAACATGAAAATCAATAGTTTATAGTACAATAGACAGACAAAAAAACAATCATGCTAGCCAAGATGGGGATTCTGCATTATGGGCTTGAATGCTCGGGGGAGGATGTATGACTTACATTAGCAATCTATGCTTGTATTTGTTGTGCACTTTAGTGGCATTGTCACCCTATAGACTGTGTAACATTAGTTCCTTCTTGGGGCATTTATTTCGCTGATTAATATTTTGTCTGGGTTCAATTTACAAAGTATATGTATTGTACTAATATAATATAATATAATGTAATATAATATAATATTATTTTCTCTCTGTCCAGTGACAATTTTACATCTACAAATACTGTAAACTATTGTTTTTCTTCTTGTGATCATGTTTTTGTGTATTAAGTTCCCTCTGGCAATGTCACTATCTACCATTTTTAAAAGAAATTATTTTAATCTGACCTAATTTAATATATATTTTATATGTACTGTGTGCTATTGCCATAGTTGCTTGTGAGGGTTTTGTGAGGAGACGGAGATAAACCTGAGCTGGGAGCAGGAGAGTCCTGGAGTGGTGGTGTAAAGGCAAGCTAAGAGTACAGAGCTGCAAGGATCTAGAAAGAAACCTTCAGGCGACAGAAATCCAGGTGGCCAGCAAGCTGGAGACGGCCTGTGGACAGACAGAGAGAGAAGGGGAAGTAAGTCCAGTGGTGGTCAGGCTTAGACCCGGTGATATCAGGGTGCTGTCCAGCTGATGCACTGAGTAAGTGGCTCCAGGAGTGTTCCTTTGAAAGGATCACTGGCCATGGTGGAGTACATAAGAGAAATAGGTCTAGTTCACCTGCTTAGCCAGAGTAAAATCCATAACCACTATGCCCTTATCAGTAACCAATACGACTGTGATTCTGTGTTACACAGAAGAAAATAAGTGCCCTACCTGCTGTATAATGTACCTTGAAGTTGTGTCCCATAAAGGTTGCCTTGGTTTTACCTATGTTTCTCTCGTGCTTATTTATTAATCCTATGAACTGGGTAAGGAGCATGACCGGATCGGTCGGAAGGTACCAAAAGAGAACATCAGCACCCACATACACCAGGGACTCTCAGTTTAATGTAGCATGCCGGGGTGCACCAATCACAGCACTCACCTATGACAACAACCCTGTGCACGTCTACACATAAATGAAAGTAGTAAGGCCAATGTGTGAAAGCAACATTGTACTCTTTGGTGGACGAGTTCTTGGTTTTGGAGTAGGATCTGGAGAAGGTGTAGTAGGAGACCCTTAACAGTGGTGGAAACAGACATAGCTAACAGTCGCATAGACTTCAGCATCTGTCACAGATGCAATAGACTTTTGCTGCAACTATAGACTTTCACCTGAGAAACTCATGTACTGTCCCTGTCCATAGTTGATGTTCCAGGTCCCGTGTATTTTGCAGCTAAAAAAAAAATATTAAGAGACCAGGCTATGTAGTCCTTCATGTGAAGCAGAAAGTGGACCCCTGTTTCTGAGAGAAATAATTGCAGCTGGATATCTTACAATAAAGCTAAGTGCAGGCCATCATTTCTACAAAGGCAACCGGTTCCACAAAGTATTACGGCAGCAACTGCACCACCAGCAACTTGACCAGGTGAGAACTTAGTTGGCAAGTTAGCGAATGACTGTGAACTTAAACCTATTTACACACAATCAGGGACTAATATTTTCCAGTGAAACTGAGAAAGAAGGAGAAGGGGTGTACTTGGACTCTAACAAGTAGTTGTGAATGAGCTTGACCATGATAATGATACTGATAGTACATGAGAGAGCAGCTTGACTGACAGACTGGCATGACAAGAAGGGGGAGGAGGACAACTTGAGGCTTCCTGGCCACCATAGTTTTCCTAAATGAGCAGGTGATTTCACTTCATATGCTGATGGAGAGCCACAGTTCCTACTCTATTTGATATGGGACATCCATGACTTATTTTCTTCTTGCAGAGCCTGCACACTGCCAGAGAATCATGTACTATTGCAGACAGGCATGCTAACTATGAAACGCTGTAGCATTTCTGAGAAAACATACTTTAAATTACTGGCCAGGGACTGTGTTGCTCAGCTGACTATCCCAAATCCAATCCTGGTAACTTCTTAATCCTAAACAGACAGATCTGTTCATATGTGTATACATAGCAAGAGACCTGTCTTTCAAAGGTATCGGGGAAGGGAGAAGCTGCTAGGGATCTGCCTCAAACTAGTCAACTGAGACACACACCTGGCCTTTCAGAATATACTTTCTCTGAAGTATTGCAGTGTTTCAGAATGAAACATACACAACTATAATAGTGCAGCCATACTCTGATTAGAAATGAGCAGACACGGTCGAGGCCAGACTTCAGGTATTTTATGTATCTAGAGCACTCCAGGGAGCATTGCTGTGTTCGTGCATGCTTGGTGCTTGGCCCAGCGCGAGCCACTTGCAGTGCTTAAACTGCTTGCTCTGGGAATAAAATCAGAGTTATTGGCTGTAGTATGTTTCTAAGATAAAAAAAGACAAATCCCTACCCTCCCTCCTCTGGAGGCACTTTGTTTATGGCTGGCTGTGTGTGGGTGGAGAGGTACACTGGGTGTGGATGGTACTGTGCCCAATCAGTGTATTCAAATGAGCTGCGTGTCCAGGTTTGGTCCCAAACAAACCTTTAAAAAGAGTGGCTGAACAACCAGAAACCGAACTTCCACGAGTCCGCTCATCTCTAACTCTGATTCATGCTGCCTAAGGTTTAGTCAGCATAAATCACCTAACAGGTTTCCTTTAAAAGTGTGACCTAAAGGTAAGAATGATATATGTGAAAGTTGTCTAATGTGTAAATAGATTGTGCACAGTATATAACGGGATGTAACTAGTGATTATCAAATACTAATATACTCTGAATCGCTAGAATTGAACCAAGCAGTAAGTAGTAATTTTCTGTTGGACCCAACGAATTGGACTGTTGCTCAGTGGTCCAAGGTGTTGTTTTCAGATGGAAGTACATTTTAAATTTCATTTGAATTTCAAGGTCACAGAGTCTGGTGGAAGAGGGGAGTTACCACAATCCAAACTACTTGAGGTCTAGTGTGAAGTCTCTACAATCAGTAATGGTTTGGGGAGCCATGTCATTTGCTGTCAGCGCTGCCGTCTACCGGGAAATTTTAGAGCACTTCATGCTTCCCTCTGCCGACAAACTTTTTGGGATGCAGATTTTATTTTCCAGCAGGACTTGGCACCTGTCCACACTGCTAAAATTACCATTACGTGGTTTAATAACCACATTATCACTGTGCTTGATTGGACAGCAAACTTGCCTGTCCTAAACCTCATAGAGAATCTATGGGGTATTGTCAAGAGGAAGATGAGAGACACCAGACCCAACAATGTAGATAAGCTGAAGGCTGCTATGAAAGCAACCTGGACGGGATGGACAAAGTGCTGGTGATCCGCACTGCTGCAGAAATGACCAGACCATAACACCACAGCAGTGCTACAGGCTAATCGCCTCCATGCCACGCCGCATTGAAGCAGTAATTCATGCAAAAGGAGTTCCGGCCAAGTATTGAGTTTATTTAATGTACATACTTTTCATTAGGCCAACATTTATTACTTGGAAATTATTTTTTCAGTTCTTCTTATATAATATTCTAATTTTCTGACATAATGAATGTCATGAAAACTAGCTATCTGGCGCCCCCTTATCCTGCTGGCCAAACACAGTATTGACAGAGCCTCACAGCATAGAATGTTGCTATATCGTTCACTAAGCTGGAATGAGGCCAAAATGGACGTTTTGATTTTATGTAATGTGGCAGAAAACCAGAAAACTCCTACTGTATTTATCTCATAAGGGGGGCTGGGTTTTGTAAACCCACCCAGCTGCACAAGACTTAAAAACCTCATATCTTTGGATCGGATGCACCCACGTCTAAGATATATACATCATGTCTACCCTCGTGAATTTACATGAAGATTGATGTCAAATATGATATATCTGGGGTGTGTGGAAGGTCAGATCTCATTTCCCAGGTTTCTGATTGTTTCCCAGATATAAATGATATACCATCATAACCGAAAAAAGGTAAACATTCCAAAAATATGATTTATGAATTTGTTCCATGAACGGGTCTAATTAAATTTGATGTTAAAAGTTGGTGACTTAAGACAAAGGGATATCACAAGGACAAAACCAGAATAGACTAGCTGAATTCTGCTTAGCTCAGAGTTTTATGGCTCGTCGTAAAATACTTGGTTGGTGGAAGCAAGAATAAGCTCCCTTACGAACGAACAGAGGGTGGACAGGTACGTCAGTTCTTGCTGCCTTTTTAAAATAATGAAAAGAATTCATCTTTTCCTGACAATGACTTTTGGGATTTCATTCGCTCCAAACCATAATAATCAACATTTACAGAACTAAGCAGTTGAAATATATCACTCTGTTTGTAATGATGCTGTTTAATATATGCATTTCACTTTATGTATTGAATTACTGAAATAAATGATCTTTTTGATGATATTCTAATTTATTGAGATGCACTTGTATTTCACAGCACTTTACAAGACAAGGCCAGCTAAAACGTGCCCGTTGGTATGTTGATCTGTGCCCTGCGGGGCCTCATGTGGCCCTGTAACATATGTTTGGGAGGAACTGGTCTTACTTATACATTTGGGAGGTCCCTCCCTCATTGTGACTCAGATAGTGGAATACACATTCCATAGCAGTTTACAATGCCAGTTCCAAAATGTCCATTGGTGTGTTGGGTTTTACCCTCCTCCTCCCCCTGCCACACCACCTCCATGTCATTCTGCGGCCCTCATTTCAAGTTTTCAGAGGGCTCGCAGCTGTAAGGAAACCTGTTTTTTAATCAAAATAGGTATGAGCTGCCTAATAGTTATAATACTCAAGTAAGGGTTCCAACCCGTTCATATACAGTGGGTACAGAAAGTATTCAGACCCCTTTAAATTTTTCACTCTTTGTTTCATTTCAGCCATTTGGTAAATTCAAAAAGTTCATTTTTTTCTCATTAATGTACACTCTGCATCCCATCTTGACTGAAAAAAAATGAAATGTCGACATTTTTGCTAATTTATTAAAAAAGAAAACTGAAATATCACATGGTCTTAATTATTCAGACACTTTGCTCCGACACTTATATTTACGCCACATGCTGTCCTTGTGTTTCCTTGTGATCCTCCTTGAGATTGTTCTACTCCTTCATTGGAGTCCAGCTGTGTTTAATTAAACTGATAGGACTTGATTTGGAAAGGCACACACCTGTCTATATAAGACCTCACAGATCACAGTACATGTCAGGACAAATGAGAATCATAAGATCAAATGAACTGCCCGAGGAGATTAGAGACAGGATTGTAGCAAGGCACAGATCTGGCCAAGGTTACAAAGAATTTCTGCAGTACTCAAGGTTCCTAAAAGCACAGTGTCATCCATAATCCTTAAATGAAAGAAGTTTGGGAGCACCAGAAGTCTTCCTAGACTTGGCCCTGCAGCCAAACTGAGCAATTGTGGGAGAGCAGCCTTGGTGAGAGAGGTAAAGAAGGACCCCAAGATCACTGTGGCTGAGCTTCAGCAATGCAGTATGGAGATGGGAGACAGTTCCACAAGGTCAACTATCACTGCAGCCCTCCACCAGTCAGACCTTTATGGCAGAGTGGCCCAACGGAAATCTCTCCTCAGTGCAAGACATTTGAAAGCCCACATAGAGTTTGCTAAAAAACATATGAAATAAGATTATGAGAAATAAGATTCTCTGGTCTGATGAGATGGAAATAGAACGTTTTGGTGATAATTCTAAGCGGTATGTGTGGAGAAAACCAGGCACTGCTCATCACCTGCCCAATACAGGTGATGTTTTTCAACTGCAGGGACAGGACGGCTGGTTGCAACTGAAGGAAACAATAATGTGTCCAATACATAGATATCCTGCATGAAAACCTCTTGCAGAGTGCTCTGGACCTCAGATTTGGCCAAAGGTTCACCTTCCAACAACACAATGAGCCTAAGTACACAGCTAAAATAACAAAGGAGTGGCTTCACAGCAACTCTTTGACCACTCTTGACAGCCCCAATTGAGCATCTCATTGAGCCTTGACCTAAACCCAATTGAACATCTCTGAAGAGACCTAAAAATGGCTGTCGACCAACATTCATCATCCAGTCTGACAGATCTGCAAGGAAGAATGGCAGAGGATCCCCGAATCCAGGTGTGAAAAACTTGTTGCATCATTCCCAAGAAGATTCATGGCTGTATTAGTTCAAAAGGTGCTTGTACTCAATACTGAGCAAAGGGTTTGAATACTTATTACCATGTGATATTTCAGTTTTTCTTTTTTAATAAATCTGCAAAAATTTCTACATATCTGTTTTTTTTAAGTCAAGATGGCGTGCAGAATTTACATTCATGAGAAAAAATCAACTTTTTTGAATTTATCAAATGGCTGCAATGAAACAAAGAGTGAAAAATTTAAAGAGGTCTGAATACTTTTCGTACCCATTGTATGCAGTTTCGGCACCCATTTCAGAAAGTTATCTCCCTCTATCACAGTTCTTCCAGCACTACAGCAGCACTTTAATGTGCTACAGATTTCCAACCTACCCACACGCTGAAACTCAACATTTCGTATGTTGACAAGGCTTATTAATGAGGAACAGGGAACAGAGGCCAGTAGCTGAATTCCAGCTTCAGAATTGCCCATCAGCGTAACTCTTAGCTCTTAACTGCTGAATGAGTGTAGATTGTTGATATTTGTGAGGTTCTTGAAAACTTTGATTACGACACCAAGATCGTGAGTGGTGAATTTTTTTATGCATTATTATAGCGCTATTTATTCCATGGCACTTTACATGTGAAAAAGGGGCATATAGAGACAAGTACAATAATTATGAGCAATACAAGGCACAGATGATGCTATTATCAGTGTAACTATCCCAACTTTGTTTTTCAAATGCTCCCTGCAAAGTCTGAAAAAGGAAACTTGGAATGCTCAGCTGGTGGCTACAGAGCAAGATTTTCCAATGGGTGATACTAGCCAACTCAGCCTCAGTCAATATTCTCAGCCCACATTGGGTGATGATGAGGAAGAGTAGGAGGAGCAACAGGACTTGTGTATCTGCACTACAGAGGGAAATACTAACCCCAGGTTCATGTGTGTCCAGCATGGATGGCCTGAAGAGAAGGAATAGGAGGAGATGGCAAGGCGGCGTGAGGAGAAGATTATAGTTACTTTTTCTCCTAGTGCTGACAATGAACCTTTAGCTGTTTGTAGTTTTCCACACAATGCACAGTTCATGTCCAACAGACTTTCCCAATACCCTTGCATGATACACATTTTGTACAACAACAAATGCTGTCTTTACACCTTTCTCGACCCACTGTACAACGAGAAATTTACTTCTCTCATTTCATAGTCAGGAAAGGGTTCCACAATGGAATCATTCAAGAAGGCAGTTGTAGATCAGTTGATGAAAAGACCAGACAATGCTGGTGGCAGAGATACCGCCTGTTTTCATCACCAAGGATTACAGGGGATAGACACACACCAGGTGCAAAGCAGGCGGGACTAAAATGTGCAAAAACTGGGCCCTTTTCAATAGACCATCACATCACCAGAAGCTATCTGTGGGTGTAACTATGACAAGGAGGGCTAAGTTCACCAAGATGGTGGAGTACTTAAGTGACCATATAAGCATCCTTCCTGATGCTTCAGTGCCCTTTAACTATTGGGTGTCCAAGCTGCACACTTGGCCCGACCTGTTCTTGTACGACTAGGAGGTGCTGGCCTGCCCTGATGCTAGTGTATTGTCTGTAAGGGATTTTAGTTCCTCCAGGGCTATCATAACGCATAGCCGCACTCATCTGTCAATGGAAAATGGAGACAGGTTTACTCATAAAATTCAAAAAGAGCTTAATTTGTACTTGGACTTTGTAAGCCCTCCAGATGACAGCAACACAATCTAAAATCAACTAAAATGTTCATTCATTTTTGCAAGTTATCTTAACTAGAGATGAGTATACCTTCGGTTTGGTTCAGCTTGCCAAATGGGCAAATGTTTGTCGATGTAGTCAGCAAACAGTTTGCTGAAGTAAGGAGCCCCATTCAAATTAATGTGAGGAAAAATCAAGGGCCTATAAAACACCTTCAAAGGGGCACAAAAGCTGCCAAAACAGCTGAAATTAGAGACAGACAACAGGAAAACAGGTAGCCACACTCTGTCAAAGGAAAATGCAGACAGGCTTATTGTCTTAAAATAAAAAAGGGATAGATTGCTACAGACTTTGTAAGCCCTCCAGATGACAGCAACCCTACCTAAATTTAATCAAAATGTAAATTTTTCAAAGTTATTTTAACTAGAGATGAGCAAGCCTTTAAAAAGTTAATGTTCAGTTCACCGAATGGGCATATGTTCACTCACTATATCGATGAAAAAGTCACCAAAATACTGAACTACATTCAAATCAATGGTGTCAAGATAATGGTATCGCAGATGAGGGAATGAGAAGCAGGATGACAATAATGGGCAGGGTACCTGGTTAGCTAGTTTGACCATGTAGACTGGGATCCCTAGCTGACCCTGCCAGGATGTGCTTCCCCACATCATATTTTTTTGTAAATATTTTAAGAAATAATTACAAATGGCAAAAAAATATGTGCATCTTTGCCATATTTTTCATTGCCAGCTAGGTACAACTAGGCAGCTGGGGCTGGAATCCTCAGCATTCTGGCCCCTACTGCAAATTGCAACTCTCAGCTGCCCGAGAAAATAGCGCATTCATTAGAAGCCCCATTTTCTTGATCTGTACCCAACTCTTCCAATTGTGCTGGTGCCAATGGCAAACCATGTAATAAAGGGGTTCATTCCAGCTTTGTATTGGCAGCTTGCACTAAGCCTAAAGGTACCGTCACACGCCACGATATTGTCATGATATCTACCGCGATTTGACGTGAGCGCGCATGTTTTTGGCACTCTCCCCAGATCGCTTCGGGGATGTCACTCGTAGCGATGTCGCATGCAAATTCCGGCGAGCAGGCGTTCCGGAAATTGCCTGACCAAGACCGGAAGCGATCTTGCCTTTCCACATCGCCGCGTCACACGCCACAACCACATCAGTGATGTGGACGTAGTGTTTGACCGTGGCGAGGAGATAGGCATGCCAGAGAGTGTTTCACCGTGCCCCTACTGCTCCGATTGGCCTACACAACTGCGTTACCACAAGCCACCAATCGCCGCTGATGGGGCATGGAAAACAACATGCACAGGCACGCCTACGGGATTCATTTCAGAATATCTGAAATCGCTTTCTATGTCGCTATCGCCGTGTCACACGGCACGACCCACTGAAATCGTGAAATGGACATCGCCTGATTTTACTGCAGTGCAATGCAATCAGGCGACGCGCCACCAGCGATTTCTCGTCGTAAGATCGCCCTGTCACACGCCACAACGCACTTGCGATGTGGTTTCGACATCGCAGAATTCGCAAATTGACAGCGATATCGCGGACAATATTGTAGCGTGTGACAGTACCTTTAGATTCATAATGTCAGGACAATGTCAGACCCAGCCATTGTGAATCTGTTGTAAACAGTAAATAATACATACATGACAGAGAAAAATAACTTTATTAGAACAAAAAACACAAAGACATACCTCAACTCCATCTTTATTGCTCCCACATATCCCTCCATGATACTTCATCCAGAGTCTGCAGGGAGAGAACAAGCATCCTCTCCCTGGAGAGTCTACAATCATACTAACAGCAGTGCATCAATGACTCAGTAGTATTGCCGCATTTATAAATACCCGATCTTTCAAAATGTAAAATGTATTAACCCAATCAGTAAATGACATAAGAAAAACATCAAAACACCAAAATTTCAGTTATTCAAATTGATCAAAATTTTGTGTAAACTCCAAACTGGTATCAATAAAACTTGACAACTCAATATGCAAAAACAGGACCTCACCCAACTCAATCAATTGAAAAATTAAAATTTTTCAGGTCTCAGAAAATGGTGACAAATTTCGGAATTTATTTTCTCCACTTAAATGAAATCGCTTAGTTGTTGTAATCGTACTGGACTGTAGAATTATATTTCCATGACATTTTTACCGACTATGAACACTGTAAATAAAAAATAATTGTGAATATTGTGCTTTTTTTGAAAAATTATTATACAGGAAAAAGGAAGTTCAAATAACCATTTTTTTCCACAATTTCACCGCACTTGTAACTTTGTTTCTCATTTTCCAGAGCATTGAATGTTGAAACAAATGATGTAATTAAAAATGAAAACATCCTGCAAAAAAAGAGCCCACAGTACTAGTGATGGGTTGAACCTGAAATATAAAATTCAGGTCTGTACCAAACACCTAGTGTTGATGCACAATCCCCGAACACAGACTATGGACTTCCCTGAGAAGTCTGTGTTACTATTCGGGTTTGGGTAGGGGGGCTGCAAAAGGAAGCAAAATGGCAATTAAAGCCCAAAAATCATACTTACCAGTCTCCCGCTGCAGTCATACTACTTCTGAGCTGCTCATTAAGTCTCATGAATATTGTCATGAAGACTTAGTCAGGACCTGCAGCTCTCTGGCGCCCCCTTAGCCTGCTGGCCAAATCTGGTATTGCCAGAGGATAAGAAAGGAGCCCATCTGCCCTAATTTATGTTGTCTACTATGGCACGTGATGTGACAGGATGTATATATACCACCAGTTCCTGCCAGGAATGTATATATACCTAGATCCAGTCACCCTCAGGCCCACAATATCACATAAATACAAAAATTATGCTGCCATCCATCTTACAGGTGGATTGATAACCCGTATGATAGCGTAAAACGAACAGTGAGGTTATGAGCTCGTTCATAGAACACGGAGATCGAGACTAGTAAATTACAATATTTTACTCCCAAAGATGGCAGTGATTATATAAAAGATTTACAAGATATTACATACGAAGCAATGTACATGTATGCATAAACAGTTATAAAAATAAAAGGAATAAAAGAGAACTTGCCAGACCTAGCCACGCATGGAGAAACTTAGATCCGGTGGGGGAAGAAGCAGCTCCCCAGAAAGGTATGATTCCTCCTCACAGCTGATAGTCTTGCTATGTCTGTGCCCCTGGGTGGAATCAGTCAAAAATGGCTTCTCTGGTTTTATTAAAGGGCAGATCACCTGTGGCCCTTCCCTCGTAGAGCTACCACTCCCTGGTCGGAGGGTCCTCTGAGACCTCCTCTTTCACCATGCTTAATAAATCTTCATTCTTCATATCTGGGGATGGGGTGGGCTCACATCCATGATATACATCTCTTGTTTACTTTTATTTAATTCTGAGAATATGGATATCAAATATGACCTACTTATGATGTTCAGAAAGCCAGAACTCATTTCCCAGGTTCCTGGGTGTTACATAGATATACTAGACATATCATTAAATGCACAAAACGGTGAATAATCTAAAAATATGAATTATGAGTATGTGGCAGGAACGGGTCTTCTTAAATCTGACATTCACAAAACTATCTTTCAAGACAAAGAACCTTTGATCGGGAAAGATACAACTTTAACTCAGCTTTGCTTTGGTATTTACGACCCGTTGTAAATAGTGGATAGGGGAGGGGGAGAAAGAGAGAGAGAGGGGGTTGCATGTAGCATTGAATCTACAGAAACCTCTCAGGATAGACAAAGCCTTATGTATAGCTTTTGGCCGATTGTCCAACCTCTTCCAATAATGAAACATATTCATACTTTCATGACAAATATTTACAGCATCTCCCGCCCACCCTCAGCCAACTCATATCTGTGTGCCTTATTTTGGTTAAGTATCAAAATTGGGAATGATCGCATGCTGGGTTTTTTAATTATTTATTTAAATATTTTTTTTAAAAATGTGTGGAGGTCCCCTGTATTTTGATACTTAGCCAACATAACGCACTCATCTGAGGGCTGCAGCTTTATTTATGCTGTCTATTAATATACGGGGAGCCTCACACCATCTCCATTTTGCTTTTAGACACCCTGAGCCCTTACTGCCATAATTTTAAAGCAATAAAGTTCAAGTTACCAAAGACTTATTTGTGGTTCAGGTTCAAGTTCGGGTGAAGTCTGCTTCCAAATCAAGTCTTTTTTTAAACTCCAATAAAGAAAGGGTTACTCAGTAGGAGTGCAGATTCACTTAGGAGATGGGTGGAAATCTGGTCTAAACAACTTTATTACCACAGCGCGTTTCCACAACGGATAGTTGTCTTCGTCAGGTGGATTTAGGTTAACTGTGACATGGACACATTATAAAGTTACACCAATCAGATTGCAGCAATTAGTGACATCATTTAGTTAACCATATCCTTTCAATTCCTCCTGATATATGAAAGCGTTTAAGGTGAGGATAAAATACAAAGTAATATACATCAAAAATACATAAAAATTCCATTAAAAATACAATTGATAATATTCACATTAAAGATTCCATTAAAATCCGGTGGAAGCTCCCACTGAGGATGTGCGGAGGCGGCACAACCGGCACAGGTGAGAGTCCCCCCGCACACCCCTCTAAACCACCCCAAAATAGCATACCGGGTCTCCTCCATGAGATCGCTTCCTGTCTCTTTTTTTTTTTTTAGCTCCGTCTGGATCCGCCGAACTCAAACATCTGCCCATCTATACTTTTGGCACCCCTGAGGGTCCAGTCGCCACAGAGGTACTGCATCTCAGCCAGAGGTGTCGTACCCACTCTTGGGTAAGGAGGGGGCACTACCCAGTACCCACACACCAGCATCCAACACCACACCACTCCAGGCCAGGGGATCTGGGAGGACATTATTTAGGGAAGGCCCCATCTCAGGTTTGAGGGGGAACTAGGTAGAGGTGTTGGGTGGAGCATGTAGACTAGGGTAGGACCCCGGAAGTAGAGGAAGGTGAGAGAATGTGAGGAAAATGTCAGTTAGTGAGTAGTTGGTGACAGGAGTTAGTCTCAAGTGGAGTGACAGACAGAGACATCCTGGAGACTGGAGCAGAGAGGAGCTCATCCCAGGACAAGAAAAGCGAGAACAGAGAGGTAGGAGCCGGTGAGGGGCTTCAGAAACAGAGAAGGGGTCCTAGGGGCACTGGAAGTGAGGGATCCACCCGTGGTGCCCAAATCCACGCTGACAATAGTCGGGTGGAGGGACAAGGTTTCAGTAAGGACCGGCCACAGACTAGTGGGCAGACTGTAGATCTCTGCTAACAAACCGGAAGCTGTGGTATCTGTAAGTGCAACAGCCCCATCCGCACACAATCGCTAAAAAGGCAGCCACATAGGGTCAAGGGAACCAGAAAGACAACGCCTGACAGAACCCGAGGCTGCTGGTGACTCGCCCAAGGGCTAGGATACTCGGATCCGGGCGTTGCTGCTGGATCCTATCACCGGTGGTCGTTGCCCGGGTCCATGGCCCTGGTAGTCCCTGAAAAGTATAAAAAGAAAAATAATAAAAGTGTATTGTTTGTGACGTCACCTGCAGTTTCTGATGATGACACCAGCGCTGCTTCAGACCTCTGGGGATAATGTTATTGCAGCCAGTTGGTTTTGCTCCCTGCAGGTGGCACAGTGTCCCCACAGCAGTGTTGCTGTATTAACTGGAAGGCGGCTCTGCAGGCGAGTAGCTGTCTGATTCCCCACAGCGGGAAAGAACAACACACCACATGTAACTGCATCTCTGAACAGGTTTACTGCTTAATGTAAATAGCACACAAACAGGATACAGTCTCGGGTAGATGGCATGGGTAGTAACCAATGGATGAGGCATCTTCCTGTGGCTTTCAAAGGTGTCTCTTTCGGCTTCGCCCTCTGTCCTCACTAGTTTTAAAGCCTGGCCTGCATGGAGCCTGGCCTGACCTCCTGTGCTCTCCTCTGTAACTCTAAGATCAGGTAAGAACTTTCTCTGGATTGCCGCTACCTCTGGGGATTTTCTGTGGGTCCTGGCTCTTTGGTTATGGTTGCAGGTGACCTGGAGGCTGAAGACTCCTTGGTCCAACCGGTGTTGGCGGCTCAGAGATGAACTTGCCTGCACCACACTTGGAGCCGATACTCCGCTTCGTGGACTGGGATCCTCCCAGACCGGTAGCTCCCCCTTCTCATCTGGGTCACCGCTCTTTCTGGGTGCCCTCCCTGTACATTCCCCTGAAGGGTCCTCCTCTGTCTCTCTCCACAGAAGTTCTGATCTAACATCTCCCTGCTCTCACACTGCTCTGCCATGAAACTCCTCCCACTGGGACTTGGTCTCCTAGCAGAGGATTTAACCCTGTAGTCCACTGCTCTAGAGTGTGTGAATGCGTACTGAAAGCCACATGCAAACTTCCTCATCCACTGGCCACTGGTATACCACACACACTGGTCTGGGTGCCGTACCCCTTCATGGCACACTGACCAGTGGGGCGCCTCACTGGCTTGGGACACTGTGTTTGAGGTGCAGGGCAGGAGGGTGAGAGCCAGCGCAGAGAGACGACCCGAAAAGGTACAGCAGAAGGGGTTCATGGTAAAGTGCACCCAAGTTACCTGAGAGTTGGCTGTAACCCTAACCCAGAAAGCACAGCACCTGGCTGGTTGTTGTAACCTGGACAACTGTGAGAACTGTGAGTTAAAATGTGAAGACTGCACCCTGCTGTGTCCTCAGATTTCTTTACTGCATCCCTTGCCCTGTGCTATATCAGTAACAATCATCTAACAGACTTTATAACTTCCCTGGGGCCCTGCTCTACCCATGGAGAACTGTAACATCTCTGCTGCGTTACCAACTGCCCCAGTGGATCTGAACCGCAGCATCGGCCATGCAATTGCCGAATACCACGGGTGTCATCACAAATTAATTCCCCATATAAACTTCTCCCATTTTTATGACATGGCCAGGGCCACAGAGCCGGGTCATGCCATCGTGACATTCCCCAGAAAGAACTGACCGGCCCGATTACGAGTACCCCACTGCCCTGGTGACTGGACGTGTCATACTCATTCTAAAATTCTTTGGACGAAGTGCCTTAATGTCCACGCTGCTACAGGATCAAAGGAACCGAGACACAGGAATGTCTGGATCAGCAAAAGCCTTTATTTTCCGACGCGTTTCGGAGCTTCCTACCGAGCTCCCTCCTCAGGACATTAAGGCACTTCGTCCAAAGAATTTTTGCATCACCACCACGGTTTCCTGTGGGAGTGCGGTCCCTGCAGCAGCTGCCATAACGCTTTTCCAGTTGTGAGCAATTCCACATGGCAAAGTGAAAGTGTGTAATTGAGATAAGACCCTATATGCGCATTCTTTTTTCTACAGATTCGTACTCATTGTATTCATTCTACACATTCACCCATCTCTACTCAAGACAACAGAAAAAAAATAATTATGGCTCTTGTAAGAAAGGGATGAAAAAAACAAAAGCACAAAATGAAAATTAGCTGCGAGGAAATGAGTGAAAGGGCTGTCCCTTTAACTTTGTTTAATTCATAGGTATTCTGTTGTGAAAATAAGCAGCTCATCTGACTTTGTCATGTTCCAATACATGAAGACTATGAAATGTAAAAAAAAAAAAAGATAGACAACCCCCTCAAGCAAAATTAGATTTTTTTAATTTGCCAGGGCACGATTACATCTGTGGTTTTCCAAGATCTATTAAAAACACTCATCCCAATTTAAATGTTTATTATAAATTCAATATATTGTTCTTTGAGACCCTGGATGGAACAATAAAGGTGTGTCTTGTGGTAAAGTGTGCCACTTAAAATCTGATCAGCTTCATTGGAGTAAGCCAGTGATCATTTACACGAGGTATCTGATTAATTAAAGTTTTGTACTTTTAGGCTCAAACATGATGAATCCATTTACTTTTTTGTTGCTATGGCGATATTAGGTTTCTCCAGTAACCAGAAGTTGTATTACTTCACTGAAAGAAAATAACCTGGATATGGTATAAGGGTGAATTATCTATTGAAATGGAGATGAAAGAGAGGACTTTAATTATTGATGCTGTACATTACTAATTAATGCACCTCCTGATTAGCCGTGTGTCCAGAACCTCCAGCTTTCAGGTATAGTACGGACAGCTTTTATCCAATACAAGCAGGTAGTATTCAGGTAGCTTTTGTCTGGGGTAAAACAAACAATTACAGGGAAAATTCAGTCATTTCTCTATTTCATTCTCTTTATTTTGTAGCATACCTAACAGAAGAGAGGACAGTGAACCGGAGAATAAAGGTAGGAGGCTGTAATCAGATTATGAAGAAGAATGTAAAAAGCTTTTCTACCTTGCGGCAGATTGACCACTAAGTAACATGTTAGATAAAGATCCTGTTGTTGTCATTTATCCATTCCTGTCCCATGAATATCTGGAGATTAACTACATAAGGACCAAGAAATATTTGTGTTTTGTACTTTAGTTTTTTGCTCCCCTTCCTGCAGGATCCATAATGTTTTTTCACTTTCACCCTAATTAGGGCTTGACCTGTATAGGACCAGTTATATTTTTGAATGACATCATTTATTTTACCACATAATGTAGTAATAAACGGGAACAAACGTTCAAGTGGGATGAAATGGTGAAAAATATGCAATTCCGCCCTTGTTTTTTCGGTTTAATTTCTACAGAACTCATTTTTGTAGTAATATGATCTGGAAACATGATTATCCATATTATGGCCACACCAAAAATGCATCCATTTTTTTCTTTATAAGTGTTGAAACTCTTTTTTATTCCAAATTAATGTTGTTGCTATATAAACATTTTTAGTTTCCTGTTGATGGGGCTGAGGGCTTTTTTGCGGACATTTTTATGTATAATAACCTTGTATACATACAATGCTTTGATTGCGTATTATTACATTTTTGTAGGGAGGTAAAGTGACTGAAAAAACTACAATTCTGTCCCTTTTTTCTTTACAGTGTTTATGAAACAATTGATTCCACATTTTATTAGATTGAATATTCATGAATGCCGCAATACCACGTATGTTTAATTGTTTTATTATCTTTAAATTTAATGGTGGGGAAGGAAGGGTGAATTTTCTTATCCTAAGCCAAGTGGCGATATTACCTTTAAGGTGGGTTTACACTGGAGAATAGTGGTGCGGAGTTTTGAAGACAAAAATCTGCACCTTCAGGCAAAATACGCACCAAAAAAGATGTCATGCGCACAATGCTGTTGGTGTGTATTTATACCCTATGTTAATGTGTGTAAATGTGATTAAAATGTATTATGAGCATATAAGTTGTGGGGACCTGGTGAGGGCTGCATCATTGTGTACAAACTACTACCGTACTTTATTATGTCCCATTGGCTTTTGTAGCCAGAGCAGGGACTTCTCTGACTCTTCTACACAATTTCCTATGCCTAGTCTGAAAGTTCTCTACACACTCAAGTGTCAAACGTGGTGTAGATAGCGCTATCTACACCAATTTACACTGTTCAGTATGTAGAAGGGGCAGAGAAATACCTGCTCTGCCTGCAAAAGACAGGAATTGCAGACAGGAATTAGGAAAACCCATAGGCTTTGCTGGGAAAACACGCTGCTGCAGATTTGCTGCAAATCTACTGCATATACGCAGCAGATACGCACCAAATACGCAGCAAAATATGCATTGTGCAAAGGGGGCCTTAGGATTCCTACTTACAGTAGGTGGCACTACAGTTCAATTCCTCTCTTTCTGAGGAGGCCATTTGCATATGTTTTTTAAAAATCTTTCATATTTTTTTTATTTTTTAGTCCCCATAGGGGACGTTAACCTGATCATTTTATCAATTATTACAATATACTGCAATACCATATTATTGCAGAATATAGTGAAAAACTTGGTCTCCAATGGCAGTAAGGGTACTGTTACATGTCGCAACATTGCATGCAATTTCACAGGCAATTTGCTGGTTGCAGTGAAATCATGGACACATTGTTCCATTTGTACACAGCAACAAAATAGAACAATGTGTCCATGATTTCACTGCAACCAGCAAATTGCCAGTAAAATTGCAAGCAATATTGCCGCGTGTGACTGTACCTTTAGTCTACGACTAATGGCCACTTTACACGTCCCAACGTCAGTCCGATATTGGATACAACGCCGCGGGAGCGCGCTTTTTCTGGGCAGAATTCCAAGATCACATAGGAGATGTTACACAGCGCGATATCGGCAGGCAACGCACCAGCGATGTCTACGCCCCCTTGTACGGCTGACCCAGGAATGACCATTTAACATGGGAGAAAATAGGGGACGTTGTACTTCACATCGTTGTGGGGCTTTTACACAGCACGATCCGGCCACAACGTCCACCCAATATCGGGCCGTTGGAGAGCAGGCTCATTTGATTACCGATATCGTTTTGGCATCGTTTGTGCATCGTATTGGACATTTATACCACACAACGCACGATCGATATCGGGGCCAACACACGAACCACGTGACTTATGGTCGGTGTTGGACGCCGATATCGGGACGTGTAAAGTGGCCATAAGTTTTAAAAGAGCACCAAGATGATAGCAATGGTAATCTTTAGCAGACCTTGACTACCATTGTGATCCAACTGTCCCCTATGATTGATTTGCAAAAGGCTGATAGAAGCCAGTGCACAAGACCACTGTCATTAAATGCTACTGTCAGAGATTGACAGAAAAATTTAAATGGCTATCAACCATAGCAGTAACATGGTGCCAGCTGCGGCTCTTGAGACAAATGCCGACTATATAACATAGCCAGTATCTGACGCTTGTTCCTTAAGCCCTATCTACACCCGAGGACACTATCCTAGGACATTAATACAACATCCTAATGTAGGAAGAGGTTAATAAATTGTAGAATGCTCTGTGATATTGATATTAATAAGTTATTCTTACTTTTTTATATTGTATTTTGAATTCAGTTCTTTGCATCAACTTTTTGCCTAAAGTGCATTATGATGACAACATATTAATTCCTTCATGGGATTTTTGCTTTTTTGTTTTTTTTCTTCTTTTGACCCCTACACCCCTGGGTGATTCTCAGTTTTTCGTTTTTTTGTCCTTTCCTTCCAAGAGCTTTTTAATTTTTACATCAATATAGACATATGAGGGTTTGTTTAATGTGGGACGAGTTGTACTTCTTAGGTGGCCGTCACACGGTTCAATATCGCGAGCGATATTGTAAGCGATCACGTGCACGCGCGATCGCTAACAATATCGAAATCGCTGGTAACTATGGTGCACATCGGGTTACTAGGCGCCGCGCGGTGCTTAGTAGCCCGACGTTTACCATAGATACCATCTCCCAGCATAGGCTCTGCCGCTGGGAGATCGTTCATTGTGGTGTCACACACCACGATGATGGTGGGTTTACACGCTTCAATATCGTTGCGATATCGCAACTCAATGGCGCGGGAGCGCGCAATTAGTGCACGTTTCTCCCGCATCGCATTGGATGTTTACACGCTGCGATATCGGAATACAACGTCCGTGCGATGTCTACGCCCCCCAACCCAGGAACGATCCTTTAACATGGGAGTGAATGGGTGACGTTTCAAATCGCATCGTAGTTGTGCGTTTACACAGCACGATCCGACTCCAATCTCCCTTCAATATCGGGGCATTGAATAGCACGCTCATTCAATCCCCGATATCGCATTGACATCGTTCCTGTATCGTATTGGACGTTCACACCATACAACGCAGGAACGATCTCGGGTCCAACGATCGAACCACGTGACTTTTCATTGAAATTGGACTACGATATCGCAACGTGTAAACCCGCCATGAGGCAGATTGATCAAGCGTTTATCGCTTGATATGAGCTCCGGCTCACCAATCTGCGATCTAGCGATCAAGCGATTTTACATTGTAAAATCGCTTGATTGCACGCAGCGATTCACAAACGATATCGCTTAAGCGATCAAAAAGCAGATCGCTTAAACAATATCGTTCGCGATATTGAACCGTGTGACGGCCGCCTGTGAGACATCATTTATTTTACCATATAGTGTAGTTGAAAAAGGGAAAACAATTCAATGTGTGGTGAGATTGCAAAAAAAGTTGAAATTACACAATTTTTTTAAATTATTCTTCTTGTTCACTATATGGTAAAACTGACATGTCAGTATGATGCTTCGGGTCGGTACGAGTTTGTAGATACCAAACATGTATGCTTTTACTTTTATCTTTTAATTGGTGAAAAAAAAATTCTGAAGCTGACATTTCTAATGATACCATTTTTGGGTAGATGTGATGTTTTGATCACCTGTTATTGTATTTTATTGCAATGTTGCAGTGACAGAAAAAAAGTAATTTTAGAAGTTGGTCTTTTTTTCTGTTATGCAGTTTACAGATCTGATAGATCAGGCAATTCTAAACCAAATATGTGTATTATTTTATATATAGTTTTATTTTCAGTGGGGAAAAAGTGGGGGTTGATTTGAACTTTTATGCTTTGTTTTTTTTTTTTGCACATTTGTGAAACTTTTACTTTATTTTACATGCCCACTTCGGGGGCCTCAACACTGCAGTATCCGATCGCTTGTGCTGTGCAGAGCTGTGATGATGCACAGCTCTGAACAGCGGAAATTATCACTAATTACAACTTACCTACAAATGGCTGCAGCCTTGCAAAGGACTCAGTTCCAAATTAGGGTCCCAGCTGCTGCAGATGTTGGGTTGTGCTTGCTCTTCGTTGGTGCACTTAAGGTAATGAAAGCAATATCCCCTCCCTGTCTGGTCATATTTAAACTCCTAGTTAGTACAATCAAAAGTCCCTTTAGCATGGTGTTGTAATTAGTTTCAGCATACTTCTCAAATGGTAGAACTAGAAGTCCCAGGCACACTCTCTTATAGATAACTGCAGTACACTTCTCCAGCAGTAGAACTACAGGTCACAGCAATGCTACTCACTCCTTTTTCAGATCTTTGTTTTCCCAGAGTTCCAGACTGGAGCTTCAGGGTCCATTTTTATGGGAAGGATGGGAAGAGCTGGCCAAATCCTTTTTTAAAGTGGGATACCTGGAGGAGGGGGGCAGTTTGTCTTGTAGCTCTAGAAATCTGTCTATCATCACACACACAGTGGCAGTTTCAGTTTTCAGCTTCTTTTCACTCCTTCAAGATGGCTTAATCCTCTCACACTTATCAGTACAACCCGTTCTACTCTCTGCTGCTACTCCTCCCCCATATTGCTGAGATCAGCAAGGCACCTTAGGAATTGTAGTTTTAGTCAGTGCAGCAGAAGAGTCATTAATACCAGCAGAAGTGAATGTCTGTGACACTCTATACATAGCTTCCACAGCAGGTGCTACACATCAATATGCACACACTTAGGCCGGCTTCAGACTGCGTGTCTGATCCGATCCGTAGCTGTCCGCTTGAAGCAGACAGCCGCGGACCGGATCAGCACACAGGACCGGGGGCTATTATGCCCTCCGATCCTGTGTGCAGCCGCACGCAGTTCCTGCTGCTAAATAGGTGAGGACCGCGGGCGCCGCGGTCCTGACCTGTCAGCGGCTTCAGCTGCGTGCGGCTGCACACAGGATCGGAGGGCATAATAGCCCCCGGTCCTGTGTGCTGATCCGGTCCGCGGCTGTCTGCTTCAAGCGGACAGCTACGGATCGGATCAGACACGCAGTCTGAAGCCAGCCTTAACCTTAAACCTTGTTGAAATACCCTTTGAAATTATGACAAAATTCAGTCTATTTGGGTATTAATAAATACAGAAACAAGAAATGAGTAACTGGTTGCCCAAATAAATCATTTTCACATCACATAGTCCACAAAAAATCATTTGCAATAACCATAAATTTATTTGGGTATTAGTCTATGAGCATGGTATATCTAGAATAGACAAACTTTGCCTATTTGTTTGGTGTAGTAGCGCTCCAAATCTGTCTCTAGCTCTTCAGGTCAGGCAACAGATTTTCAATTGGTTTCATGTCTAGGTCATTCCAAAACTTTGATCCTCCTCTGGCGAAGGCATTCTTTTGTTGATTTATGTGTATTCTTAAGGTACCGTCACACGTATCGATATCGTTGCCGATATCATTCAAAAGTCACATGTTCTGTGACGCTTGAACAATGTTGAAACGACATCGTTGCGTGTGACGGTACAAACGATGAATGATCAGTCGGCTGATCGTTCATCGTTTGATTTGAGGTCCTGTCCTCAAATCAATCGTTGGTCTCCCGGTGGACACGCAGCATCACTGCGTGTGACACCGGGAGACGACCGATAAGCCAGCTCCCAGCGCCTCTCAGCAAGCGCTGGGAGCTGGTATCCAAGGTAAACTGCAGGTATCTAGGCAGTGCACGCTGCCTAGATACCCGATGTGTACCTTAGTTATCAGCCTCCTCTGCCCACCGGCTGGTATCTAAGGTACACAGCGGATAACTAGGGTCCCTAGTTACCCGCTGTGTACCTTAGATACCAGCCGGTGAACGGAGGAGGCTGGTAACTAAAGTACACATCGGGTGCCTAGATACCCGCAGTTTACCTTGGAGATCAGCCTGCTGCCGCTTACCGCAGGCTGGCAGCGGGAGCAAGACATCGTGGAAACGATATTTAAATCGTTTCCACGATGTCTCTGGTCTATTGATCGCTGGTGAGTCTGTCTGTGTGACAGCTCACCAGCAATCTGAATGATATTGTTAGCGATCGTGTGTGCATGTGATCGCTAACAATATCGTTCATAAAATTGACCCGTGTGACGGGACCCTTAGGGTACCTTTACACGCCGCTACGGCAGGATGGATGCATCCCGCTACAGGCTACAAATGTAGCTTGTAGCGCCAATATAGCCCGTCGTAGCGGCGTCTGAAGACGTGACGATACAGCCGGCAACAGATACATCTGTTTACGACCTCTGCTCGAAAACAGAGAGCTACAAAGCCGATGGTAGCAAGATGCATCGGCGTGTAAAGACGTTACGGAAGGGAACTCTGGACACCCTGCGATGTAGCTGCAATGTAGCTAAGGCGTGACCCTGGCTCCGTGTTACCGCGCCCCATGTGCGATCATTGGTGGAAGCTGCTGCATGACGATTGGTAGTCGCTGCATAGGGAGGCATATTTAAGGAGCTGACGAGTCACACTACACAATCGCTCGAGCGTGCTGTATTACTCAGCCTCCTGCGTTGCCTGCCCAATCAGGATGTTATTGCTTTGTCCTATCAGCGTACGGACGGCTCGTAAACCACAATTGTGGCACGCCTATGTGCTGTCCCTGCTGCACCAGGTACGCCCATAGTAGCTGGTTATAGCGGTGTGTAAATGAGCTACAGATGGCTACTTGAGACACTCGGCGACGTATCTAGCTATAGATGTCACGTAGCGTAGCGCACCTTATGGCGGCGTGTAAAGGTGATGCGTTGAGCGTTTGTAACCGTTTGAGCGTGCTCGTGCACGTGAAGTAGTGGGATGCATCCATCCTGCCGTAGCGGCGTGTAAAGGTACCCTCAGGGTACCTTTACACGCGGCTACATTTCTAGGGTGGCTACAGGTAACTTACTGGTTGCAGTGAAATCATGGAGACAAGGTTCTATCTTGTTGCTGTGTACAAATGGAATAATCTCTCCATGATTTCACTGCAACCAGTAAGTTACCTGTAGCCACCCTAGAAATATAGCCGCATGTAAAGGGGCCCTAAGGGTTGTTGACATGAAAAAACTCAAAATTCTGGTCCAGCTGCTGGGTCAGTATTATGTGAGCACTGGAAAGAGTCCTGCAAGATCCAAGACAGTTGGGAGGTCAGCTGTAATATTGTTTAAATATTTTAAATATATGTCTTACTCAGTTGATCACTTTTACTTTGTGCTGGAATATTTCAGGATTGCAGTAAATAGAGAAATTAACTATCTTTAGTACAAAAATGACATTGAGTGGAACTTCATAAGGCCTCTTGCTGTCATGGTGACCCAGCAGGTCTGCAATCACAGCATAGAAGCTAATGTGCTCTCAGAGAATACCTCCAATCCACCTATCTAAATAGCTAAAAGCAGTGTTCGAAGCTGGCTACTGAGCCTGCTTAATACTCGTGTGCTAGACATCTGCCATACATTCCTTAGTTACAGTGGCGTAACCAAAGTCTGGCGGGCCCCGGTGCAAAATTTAGACCTGGGTCCCCCTCGCGAGCACACACGTTGGTCAAATGAATGGGCCTCATGTAATGTACTAAATCCTCTAAAGACTCACAAATTGACCCCTCTCCCCCTTCATTATGCATTAATGTCCCTCATCATGTTATATATGGTCCTCCTCCTGGAATATGGCCCTTATCGTGGTATATATGTCCCCCATCCTGGTTTATATGGTTCTCCTCCTCCCACCACCATAGTTGTCCAATTATTATAATTAGGGATGGGCGAATCTACTCGTTACGACTCGCTATTCTGCGAGTAGTAGGGTACTCGGCCGACTCCTTACTCTGTGAGTTTCATTGTGATTACTCGCACAGTAACGATTCCAATGAAAATCAATTGTAAATTCTATTTCTCTACTTCTTTGAACCGGATTGTCCCGGATTGACCCGGTCAGGTTTAATACGGTTACATAGACCGTCATGCTAAAACAAATCGGATTGTCCCGGTCCGGTTCAAGCCGGTTAACTTTAACATGACTGTCTATGGGACCGGATTGAACCGGACTGGTTCAATCCGGTTCAATCCGTTTTTTTTTAACTATTCTTTAAAAGCCTGCGGCTTTTTGCTGCTGGCTTTTAAAGAATAAAATGGGGAATTGCAGGTTTTTCCTCTGCTGCCAGACCCCTTTATGGGGTCAAGCAGCAGAGGAATCACTGCAATACTCACTTCCCCATTCACTTACATTGGACTCACTAGACTCGCAACAAGTAGCGAGTATCGGGATCTTACTCGTTAGAGTCTAGCGACTCCAAGTAATTTAGTATTCGCCCATCCCTAATTATAATCCATCACCATATTTCTCCATATATTACAATGTACCCTCATAGTCCTCTATGTATTATAATGCATCCCATAGTCCTCCATTCATAAGGTAGTCCTCACAGTCATTCAATTATTATAATAAACCCCCATTATCCTCCATATAATATAATGCAGCCTCACATCCCTCCATATATCATAATGCAGCCTCTTATCCTCTCCATATAGTGTAATGCAGCTTCATAGCCACTCCATATAGTATAATTCAGCCTCATAGCCTCTCCATATAGTATAATACAGCCTCATAGCCTCTCCATATAGTATAATACAGCCTCATAGCCTCTCCATATAGTATAATACAGCCTCATAGTCTCTCCATATACTATAATACAGCCTCATAGCCTCTCCATATAATATAATGCAGCCTCATAGCCTCTCCATATAGTATAATACAGCCTCATAGCCTCTCCATATAGCATAATGCAGCCTGATGTCTCTCCATATCATGAAGTATTATATATGCAGCCTCATATCTCTCCATATAGTCCAGTATTATATATTCAGCCTTATATCTCTCCATACAGTCCAGTATTATACTGTATATGCAGCCTTATATCTTTCCATATGGTGCGGCCTTATTATGTGCAGCTTCATATCTCTCCATATAGTGCCGTATTATATATGCAGCCTTATATCTCTCCATATTGTGCAGTATTATACTGTATATGCAGCCTTATATCTTTCCATATAGTGCAGCCTTATATCTTTCCATATAGTGCAGCATTATATATGCATCCTCAAATCTCTCCATATAGTGCAGTATTATATATGCAGTCTATGTATGAAACCACCCCTCCATAGTCCTTGCCATAGTGCACTCACTTAGTTATAAAAAAAAATCGTACATATCCTCTCCTGGTTCCTTGCTGCTCCAGTGGTCTCCTGAAAATTCAAGACGAAGGAGGAGGAGGAGGTGCCGGACTGCTGTATGCGGTCCCCAGTGGAACGCAGGTCAGGAAGCCAGCAGGTCAGAGGAGAGGAAGTGAGGGGCGGAAGCAGCAGCAGGAAGTAGGAGACTTCCCTCCCCTCCTCCTCTCCCTGACACACGGGCCCGATAGCAGCCTCTGCTGCCGCGTTGTGATATGGATGTGTGTCCTCTGGGACGCACATCCATGTGACGCAGGAGCTGTGATCGGCGGGTGCAGGGGGTGGCTGGAGACGCGGGCCCCTTACAGGTCGGGCCCGTCGCATCCGTGATCTCTATGACCGCGATCGTTATGCCATTGCTTAGTTAACAATATGTAATGCAATTGTTACCCTTAATTAAGTCAAATAAGGCTAGATTTACAGCAGTGTTAGGAGATCCAACCTTCTGCTCATTTTGGGAACAGAAAAACTGGCCTTCTGCAGAAAATGGGTCAGTGTTATAACAGACTAGATGTGGGTGCGATGCTATCACATCAGTGACATCACAATGGGGTGGGCTCTGTGGTGTTGGGCATGGTGGCTATCTCACCCCATGTCCGCTCTCTCTTTCTCCCCTTGTGCTCTTTTCTCCCCTCTGTGTAATCTCCTTTGACTGGTCTCCCCCCTATGTACTCTCTCTCCCCATTCGCTCTCCCCTTTGTGTGCTATCTTCTCCCTCTGTGCTGTCTTATTACCTCATGTGCTCTCTCCTTTGGGCTGTCTCCCCCTGTGTGCTCTCCCCCCTGTAAGCAGCCTCTCGTCTCCCCTGTGCTGTCTTCTCCCCTTTGTGCTCTCTCCCCTGCATGCGGTCTCTCTCCCCTGTGATGTATTCTTCCATCTGTGCTCTATCCTTTGAGCTGTCTCCCTCTATGCACTCTCTCTCCCTCCTGTGCGCCATATCTCTCTCCCTGTGTGCTCGCCCCTCCCCCTGTATTCTCTCTCTGCCCCTTTGTGCCTTGTCTCTGTTCCCCTATGCACTCTCTCTGCCCTACTGTGTGCTCTCTCTGCCCCTGTGTGTGGCAGCGAGTTCCTGGTATTGGTTTAAGGTTGTGTCAGGTACGGTTGTCAGTAGTTAAGGTAGCAGGCACCACAATCAATGCCTAATAGTGCCGTCACACAGCACGACCTGGCCAGCGATGTCGGAAGCGATGCGCGGGTGCCCGCTCGATTCCGACATTCGCTGGCCAGCTGTCACACAGCATCGCTGCGGCCGGCAACACCGCAGCGATGCGGGCGGTGACATCGCTCGCTGGGCTGGGCTTAGCCCAGCGAGCGATCCGCAGCAACGCTGCGGTATAGGCTGGATCACCGCCGACATCGCTCTGGCGATGTCACACGGCGCGATCCAGCCTTATCGCAGGTCGCAGGTTGACAGGTTTACGGTTCTTCCCGTAAACCTGTCAACCTGCAACCGGCGATAAAACGCGGTCGCGCCGCTTGTTTACACAGCGCGACGTCGCTAGCGACATCGCTGATACGTCACTTTTTCGGTGATGTCGCTAGCGACGTCGCCAGGTGTGAAGCCACCATAAGAGATATCCATGTCACACCTCAAAAAGTTACATGAGACAAAAACAAGAGAAGCAGGTGTGTACAAAAATGGGATCACCCAAAATAATTTAAGCAAATAACAACAACAACTTTATTATACACAAAAGGACACAGTAGAACTGTTAAATACAATTAAACTACATAAATTGCCAAATACAAACACATCCCCAACCCACTCACAAACCCAGATACAGGTAAAAATATAGTGACAAAGTTTTATCTTTGTAGCCAATTGTAAATTTTGTGACTTTTTGACAATAAGTTATTCTTTATCTAATTATTCAAACAATTCTTCAGTTGTTTTCTCTAACACCTCCAATTTATCTGAAAAAAATCTTGACTATCGTAAGTACATTTGTTCTGTCCTACCTACACACCCTGAGGGGTGTGTGTGTGTGTGTGTAGCCTGGAAGACAGCTAAACCTTTATCTACTGTATTCCAATAAGAAGACAGTTGCTTGAGGTCTATTTACTTTATTGAATGTTAGTAAGGCTATGTTCACAAGCTGCATAATCTTCGCGTCTTTTTACTCCAGTTTTTCCCCCAAAAGCGCGTCTGCATCTGCATTCCCAGCAAAGTGAAAGGACCTTCACTTTTGCCTTTCAGACACTGCTCTTTTCTTGGTCGTGCTTTTGGTGGAGAAAGCGCACACGTAATAGGAACGACCATGTTAATTTTTTGTGCTTAATAGCGCACACTTTCTCCCATAAGCACCATTATAAGGAACTGGAATATGCTTTGTCGTTCAGACAATGCCTATTCTAGCACCTATTAGAGTGGGCGCAGGAGGAATGTGATATCATATGGGGGCATGAAGAATCCTGTGTTCCTCCCCCCGTGTCACATGTCGGGCATGTAGTTTTGCTTTCGTGCTGTATCTACATACACTCACCAAAAATCAGTCAGGTCAAGTATCCATTGCATACAGCAGCAGGCTGCTAGTGCAATATTTGGTGTTTTTTCCACTAAACAAGCATATGGTTAAGATATGGTTAGGACTCATAAACGTGAGGGCCCTTGACGGTGGGTTACGAGCTTACGTTATTTTGGCCAAAGCATCTACTAACACGTCACATTTTTATATATAGTGTTTTATTGCATCTTTTTATCCTTTTGCAGTTTGAGGTTGAGCCCTCTGGGGGGCGTCTGTCATTTGTGATGCATGTATTGGTGCGAAGCCGCCCACCTGACCTTATAGCATAGGTGTGACCAACAGGCTTGGCTCTGACACTGTGCTTCACATGTACGTGTGTGACTGACGTCCTTTTGGTGATCTGGTGTCTATAGATACCACCAGTCTCCTCCTTGTTAGCATGGCTGCAGGTGCTACAACCGTCCCCATTGCTTGGGTTGCAGAGGACTAAGCACCGGTATTCAGACATTTCTGTTACCTTCCAGTGGAACTGGCAGCCTGCGGCTGGGTAAAATAGATACTTGACCTGGCTGATTTTTGGTTGAGTTTTTTTCTGAGTTTAATGTCCTATTTTGGTGACTATCTACATACACTGCAAAAGCAAAATAAAAGTGAACAGAAGGTATTAAAAGTAAAAAAATAAAATGCTCACCTCTCCACCAGCTGTCCGAGTACCTGAGAGGAAGACGTCCGATCGCTGCAAGGACCTGAATGATCTGATTGACCGGTAGTGATCAGCTGATGTGTCACGTGACATCATCAGCTGATCATGACATGACATCATCAGCTGAGATGTTAAACCACCCAGGTGGTTGCAGTAATCTGATGTCTTCCCCTCGGGTCCCGGGAGAGATATTATATTTTTTATTTTTAATACTGTTTGTTCACTTTTATTTCGTTTTCGCAGTGTATGTAGATACACTGTGAAAGCGAAACTACAGCCCTGACATGTCACACGGGGGAAGGAACACAGGATTCTTCCTTTTTCGTGTAACATCACTTCCTCCTGCGCTTTTGGAGGAAAATTGTGACCATAAACAAATATAGTGTGTAAACGCATCGCTAAAAAGTGTGGCCGCAAGATGCGGGAAAATACGCCCGCTTAAAAAAAAAAAACGCGGCGTGTGAACGTAGCCCGAGTCTGTGCCCTTGCAGTGAGAATAAAGAGGGGATATTTACAGGGATAAGAGTTTATAGAAGTCGTGACGCCACATGTAGATCCGGTGATGGCTCGACTCTGCTGGGGCCTCCGGGGTGATGGGTGGCAGCAAGGTGTTGTAGCTCCCTACAGGTAGAGCAATGTCCCCGGGGCTGTATAGGTTTGATGGTGGAATAGGGTAGCATGGTAGAATGGGGTAGCGCAGTCTTTACTTCGCAGTGCAGATTACCTCGTTCACCAGGAAGAAACACAGACACTTGCTCACTCTGCACGGGTACTTTACTCCAGTAATCTGCAGCTTACAGGGTATGCAATTGTTACAGACAGGGTGGTGGACCGGGTAGTCCTGGCAGCAGGCAATGTCCCTCTGAAGCTCCAGTGATGTTCCTTCTCTATCTCTTTCTCTGTACTACCTCTGCGCACTCCTTCTTCCTCGTGCTGCCCTGCACGAATCCCGCTTACTAACAGGCCTGTTGGGTGATATGAGGATCCCTTCTCTCTCTAAGGGTACCATCCCACGTCGCAACATTGCATGCAATTTCACTGGCAATTTGCTGGTTGCAGTGAAATCATGGACACATTGTTCCATTTTGTTGCCGTGTACAAATGTAACAACGTGTCCATGATTTCACTGCAACCAGTAAGTTGCAAGTGAAATTGCATGCAATGTTGCGACGTGTAACGGTACCCTAAGGGGTGCTCAACCCGGTTTGGTGCTTCTGGTGGGGACTGTACGTAGGTCGGGCTGGATCGTGCTCTATGAAGCTTTCGACCATGCCGGTGTTTGCGGCTCAGGGATTGTCCTCTGTACCACTTTGGAACCAGTACCCCGTTTTGGACTGGGCCAGGGTATTCAGTTACCCTCTGTCTGCCCCTCTCTGTCTGGGCCAACCAGGTTGAGGTGCCCTCCTGTTACTTCTCCTCTTTACTGACTCTGCTGTCTATTCTGTTACTACTAACTCCTCCACTTTCCGTTATCTCCCCACTCACTTTTAAACCTAGATCTCCTCCCACCAGGAGTGGTTACCCTAATAACGGGTTGTCTGATTGGTCCCCCATCACTAGGTGTGTGTGTGTGTGGTTGTGGAGCTTCAGGCTTCTATTACCCCCTACCAGGACAAAGCATACTGCACCTTCTATTAGGGGTGCAGTACCCTTTTGTAGCTTGCTGATAGCGGGGTGCTACATACAATCAGCACATTTATTAATGCAACAGGGAAATAAACATCCCAAATAGATGTGCGATGTACGTACAACATCTACAAATTCAGTCTGTATCTAGCCTAATAAATGCAGCTGACTAAACAGGGAGACAGTCCAGGAAGGAACATAGATTTATTATGAAAGCAGAACACCATCAAAACAATTATAATTAACTTATTTAAAGAGACCACTGTAAAAAAAAAAGGAAAAAAAGTCAATGCTATCTAGAAGACCCAAGACACTGTGAAGATAGGTCAATAATCTAGTATTCCAGCATAATGTATACATTTATTGGCCCATAATGCTATTATTACATGAGTGCATGTTTGCTGACAACAGTTATATGTGATTTCTTTTATTTATTAGAAATGAATAATCATCAGTCTCAACATGAACATAATGAGCCATCTGGGGAGTGCAAGGAAGGCGAGGTGCATATTCCTGAAAATTCAGATACTGCACCACTGCAGGTAGATCACTTATCTATTAAGTTGTTCTAGGTAACTATATCATATGCTGTACTTAATGGGGTTTTCTAATGGTAGACTGTAAAGTGTACCTCCAGCTATACAGAAAAAAATTACTGTGCAGGAATTGTTTATGTACCTTGATTAGTAGTCGTTGCTTGTGCTGCAGGCAGCTTACTTGTACCTATGCCCCTAGGACATAGGCCCCCAATCTTTCTGATCTTGAGAGCCACATCCATGTCTGAGAGTGGTTTGTGCGACACATCCAGCTCTCACCCCCCCTTGCACCCTCACTGTAGTGACTCAGGACCTCCATTACTAGTATGGCAGCCAAAGCTTTTACACAAAATCACACTGAGGCGTATACCAAGATTAAGGGGCTCCTATCTTACCCCATCCATATCTTCTCCATGTGCAGAGATACTCACAAGTCACCATATGGAGCTCTCTTCATAGCTGTTTTCTAGACTTGTGCTATGCAACAGCTAGAGACAGCCACAAGTAACATCATGGCCCGCAACCACATGTGGCTACCAAGCTACAAGTTGGGACCCTTCCTAGGGAATTCCTGCTCTGATAGGTGCTGGTCCTATGGCTCACCAAAAGCATATCATCAAACCAAGTTAGGCAGAAGAAGTATTCATTTGTGCAGATCTACAATAGAAATATTTTTCAAAAAAAAATCAAGCTAGTGAGGTCTGAACACTAATACACCCGCAATGTTTAGAACAGCCTTTTGCTTTTTATTTTTGTGACACAAAGATGCTTCTGTGTAGGTGCTGTGTCTAGTATAGTAATACAGTAATACAGTGCCAAGTCTAATTGAATAGTGATAAGGTACGATCCAAGATGTGCTGGGCTCACAGTAGTGCGCCTGTATATTTGTTAGATATAACACAAGACCCACCTCATCTGACAAACCTACAACCTGCAGTAAGGGCGGTTTCACATTGGCGTTTCCTGCCGCAGCGTAGTGCGGTGGGTGAACGCGAGCAGACCGATGCATCGTCCAACCCCATGTTTAACATGGTGACGCACGGTGTATGCAGTGCCCTGCGAATGGCCGCGTTCACGTCCGCATGCGCTGATTCTCGGCGCCCAGAAACGACGACATGTTGCATTTTCTGTGCGGCTGAGAATGTATGATTTGTACGCACAGCTCTGCAGGCTTTTATCACTTTATGTATAGGTTTTGTCTTCAACCTACCGTATATACTCGTGTATAAGCGACCCGTGTATAGCGACCCCTACTTTTGCCCCAAAACCTGGAAAATCTATTGATCGTGTATAAGCCGAGGGTGGACCCTAGCACAAGTATTAGCCACAGCAGTGTGGATACACCAGTCCCAGAGGTAGATACAGCAGCCCCAGTGGTAGTATACACGCAGCCCAGTAGTAATACAGCCCCAGTGAAGTATATACAGCCCAGTGGTAGTATACAGGGCCCCAGAGGTATATAGCAGCCCGGTGGTAGTATACAGTGCCCCAGAGGTATATAGCAGCCCCAGTGGTAGTATACAGGCCCAGAGGTATATAGCAGCCCCAGTGGTAGTATACAGTGCCCCAGAGGTATATAGCAGCCCAGGGTAGTAACAGGCCCCCGAGATATCGCAGCCCCATGGTGTTTACAGTGCCCAGAGTATATAGCAGCCCAGTGGTAGTATACAGGGCCCAGAGGTATTAGCAGCCCATTGTAGTATACAGTGCCCCAGAGGTATATTTAGCCCAGTGGTAGTTACAGGGCCCAGAGGTATATACAGCCCCAGTGGTAGTATATAGTGCCCAGAGGTATATAGCGCCCCAGTGGTAGTATACAGGGCCCCAGAGTATATAGCAGCCTCGTGGTAGTATACAGTGCCCCAGAGGTATATAGCAGCCCAGTGTAGTATACAGGGCCCCAAGGTATATAGCAGCCCAGTGGTAGTATACAGTGCCCCAGAGGTATATAGCAGGCCCCAGTGGTAGTATACAGGGCCCCAGAGTATATAGCAGTCCCAAGTGGGATTATACAGTGCCCAGAGTATATAGCACCCAGTGGGAGTATACAGGCCCAGAGGTATAAGCACCCAGTGTAGATATACAGTCCCGAGGTATATAGCAGCCCCAGCGGTAGTAAACAGGCAGCAGTAATGCAGGCCCCCCAGCGTCTCTCCGGTCACCTGTAAAGCAAGCTATACTTATCAGTGTCCGCTCGCAACCGCCGATGCCGACATCCACGATCCTCCATCTTCATGCGACTCTTCTTCCTGTTTCCTGTGGCGTCGCCGGAATGACGTCATTGCCGCGACCGCACAGAAACAAAGAGGAGTGCCCCATGAAGATGGAGAGATCGTGGATGTCGGCAGCGGCGGTGCGAGCGGGACACTGATAGTATTAGCTTGCTTTACAGGTGACCGGAGAGACCCTGGGGCCCTGCATTACTGGGATGCGGGGCTGCTGTATACCGATGTATACATCGGTATGTACCGATGTATCATCGGTATACAGCACTGACTCGCGTATAAGCCGAGGGGGTACTTTTCAGCCAATTTTGGGCTGAAAAACTCGGCTTTACGCGAGTATATACGGTAATTGCAAATGATGTTACAGCTGATTGTACTAGACCTGCACTGGTTTTAACTAATAAAAAGGTATGGGAAATGTTCACACTTCGCTGTTGAGAAAGGATTTGCCAATCGAAACGTGTCCAGCGTTCCCCTCCTCAACATTGTTTGTTTTATGCACGGTCTGATGTACTAATAAAGTACTTTATGAAGATTTGGCTGTCTGCTGGAGAATTCCTTTTCTATAGCATTTAAATAATGTCAGTGCTGGTAAAGGCAGATAGTGGATTTTACTGTCCCTCTGCAATCAAGTGCAACTGATGAGTTACTATGGCAGCTGGGGGCCTACTGAACAACCCTGTCGCTGCCACCTTGGTCCTTTTGTGAACCTCAATCAAAACTCTATAAGAGAAACAAAATGTTACAATATACTGCAATACTGCAGTTTTTATACTGTAGAACATATCATAAGCGATTTAATGATCGCAGGTTCAGGTCTCCTAAGGGGCCTAAAATGAAAAAAATTACAACAGCACTCCAGTTTCTTTTTATCAGAGCTGGAGTGGTGCTTTAACTATAAGGCCCCTGCCCCTGGTCTTATATTCATATTTGATGGCTTCACCTTCTACCGACTCCACTCCAGCCCCATGGAGCAATCTTGTGCTCGTAACTTCTGACTAGCTAAAAGTCAGTAGTTAGGTCACAGTCGCTCAATGCATCTTTATGAGAGGCAGAACAATGATCTCATAGAGATGTATTTATAATTCCAACAAAGAATACCCAGGAGTCAGGCCAAAATGTAAGTCAAATAATATAATTTTATTTTAACTTCAAAAACTGGTTAAAAATGACAAACATACAAAATGGAACACAAGTCAGGTGAACCCAAATGATGAATAATACTCTGTACACAGACTCCTTAATCAAGGATTACTATACAAAGCCAAGTGGCTGCCCAACAGTGTAATTTCACCTAGTAACAGTCATCACCAATATAATACAGAAGTATTAGATGCCAATGCATCAAAACCTAAGCAAGTGCCACATCAGAGGGTAGATCATATTACCTGCCTGTGACCGCCACCCCTATCGCACGTTTTGCATTAGCTTTGTCCAGAGGGCATAGTTCTGTATGGAAATGCGGTCTTTATATATCATATTATCGATCTCTCAGCGTCTGACATCACATCTGGTTCCAAAACGGGAAATTACAATATTGCTGCATCATATCCGGGTCCAGGCTGTATCCAGGCAAGGCTGCCGATGCTTCCAGTGAGCTACAGGAAACCGCCACACCCCTGAACCCGCTGGCCAATCAGCAGGAATCAGGAAGTCAGCGGCCCACCCCTGGCCTCATGTCATGGACAGCAGCGTCAACCCGGCATCCAGTACGGATCAGGATGCTGCTACCGCTGCACCCATGGAAACCAGTGACGTCATCCAGCCGCCAACACCGCGGAAAACTCCGCAAGTGTTAGCAGGCCAGACGACACCCCAATCTCCATGCCATAAGCGACAGCAGCATCCAGCAGGGCAGACATGGGAACCAACCCCCAAGGCTTACCTCAGGGAATTGCCAATGAATGCCCCACCGGCAGATGCAGCAATGGGTCAGAAGTTTAAAGTGACTCATTATTGAGATCAATGCGGGTGTTGTTAACCCTTTTGACACACCTTAGCAACTAAATAACAATATAGTCGGATACTGTTGTACAAAAACAAGAGTGTGTAATATACATTTAAAGAAACAGTGCACAATTGCACTGTAATAGTGTGTGCGTAAATTGTGCACAACACATAAAATGCCAGTATTAACTGCAAAGTAAATACATGAAAAGTGCAATATATAAATCAGTGAAACATAATATGTAACCTACATTCATACACAGGCTACACACAATATACATGCATTCCGGCCGGCATCCACATACCCACAAAATACAAACACCCTAGGCTACATGTAGTGCACACAAATACATGGATAAACAATTATATGCAAATATTCCATATACATCATGAATTATAAAGATAAGTATGCAATAAATATAAATATAACATTTTTAAAGTGCAGAGTGCCACAAGATCCAATGTTCATATGAAGTCGCCATGGTGTCTTCGCATCTTACATGAAAGACCAGAACCTATTGAAAAACAAAAATGTACAAAGTTAAAACCATAAAAACCTACAAGAATGGAGCGAAGCTCAAAACTTCATTGAGGCGGTTGGGAAGGACACATCCCACCTTCATGATCCATTTGGCCTCCAATTGGGACAAGGTCTTTCCCCTCCTCGGACGTTCACATGGACCTTATCAATTCCAAATGCCTTCAGTAAATTTGCATTACATCCATGGGCAAGCTTAAAATGTCTGGCGATAGATTTAAGTTGAGATAGCTCATCCTCTTGTTCAACATTGAGGATATCCCCCACATGTTCTCTAATCCTCGTCTTAATTTGACAGGATGTAAGGCCCACTTACACAAGATTACACAGACAAGTGGCGTAATATATTACACCAACTGAACTGCATGTGATGTTTTGTGTAACACAAAATTTGCGTGAGCGATCACTTGATAAAAACCTCTGTGGCTCGTACCATATTAGGACACTCCACACAATTCAAACAAGGGCAGAAACACCACTTTGGTCCTTGGGATCCAAATATCTTACAATCTTGGAGTCCTTCATACAGGCTATGAACCAATATGTCACGCAAGGTAGGCGCTCTTCTATATGTGATGGATGGCATTCATGTAGTACATGTGGTTAAAGCAGGGTCAGTTCTTAGTAGTGGCCAATATTTTTGTAAGGCCACTTCCATTCACCGCCATTGGCTGTTGAAGCCTAAAATGAATCGTACCTGATCATCCGTTTTTTTCTTTTTTCAAGGATGAAGCAGTTCTTGTCCCTTTGTCTGTACAGCTCTCTGGTACCCCTTCTTCAAACATTGTCTAGAATATCCCCATTCTAGAAACTGATTAGAAAGATCTTCCGCCTGTTGATGAAACAGGATATCTGAGGAACATATCCTACGTGCCCTAAAAAATTGACCAGTGGTTATTCCATTGATCAAACGAGAAGGATGGGCGGATGAGCCATGTACTACAGAATTTACTGCCGTGCTCTTTCTAAACTAATCTGTCGTAATGCTCCCATTTTCCCTCCGTACCTTCACATGCAAGAAATCTATCTCCGTCTTGCTGTATGTCATTGTCAATCTAATAGAAACACCACTAACCTTATTACCATCACTTGCGCTCCTTCATCTCCTCTTTTAACTGCACTCTCTGGAATCCACGGTCTGTATGCAACAAACTTCCCTACATTCACAATTACTTCCTTACCAACTCTCTTAACCTGCTAGCCCTCACAGAAACCTGGATCCAGGATTCAGACACTGCTTCCCCTGCTGCTATTTCTCACGGCGGCCTGCATTTCTCTCATTTCCCTAGACCTGGGAACAGTCATAGTGGTGGAGTTGGCTTCCTCCTGTCCGCACAATGTACTTTCCAGGTCATCCCTCCAGCTCCATCACTCTCATTCCCCTCTTTTGAGGTTCACACCATTAGGCTATTCCATCCAATCCCCCTCAGAGTAGCAGTGGTATACCGCCCCCCCAGGGTCACCAACCCAGTTCCTTGACCATTTGTCCGCGTGGCTCCCGCATTTCATGTCCTCAGATTTACCAACCCTTATTCTGGGAGACTTTAACATTCCCATAAACAGCCCCATCTCCCCATCTGCATCCCAGCTCCTATCTCTAACCACCTCTCTTGGCCTCTCACAGCTCTTAACCTCTGCAACGCACCAAGACGGTAACACCCTTGACTTGGTCTTTACCCAGCTCTGCTCATCCTCCTCCCTAGGTAACTCACCTCTTCTCTCCAACCACAACATTCTCTCCTTCTCACTCACTAACCCTCGGCCACCACAGCCCAATCCTACCTATCACACATCCAGAAATCTACAGGCCATTAACCCTCATGCACTCACAGACTCCCTCATCTCATCTCTGTCCCCAATCTCTTCAATCTCCTGTCCAGATCAGGCAGTAAATCACTACAATGACTCTCTCAGAAGCTCCCTGGACCAAGTAGCGCCCCTCACCTTCAGAACCTCCAAACAGAGAACAAAACAGCCTTGGCTCACATCACAAACTCGATTCCTCCAGCGATGCTCTAGGAGTGCTGAATGTCTATGGAGGAAAACTCGCTCACCAGGAGACTTTATCCACTATAAATTCATGCTCAAAACTTACAACTCTGTCCTTCGCCTTGCCAAACAGACCTACTTCACCACCCTGGTCTCCTCACTATCCAACAATCCAAAAAAACTCTTTGACACCTTTCACTCTCTCCTCAGTCCGAAAGTGCAGGCCACTATCACTGACCTCTGTATTGATGACCTGGCTTCTTACTTCATGGAGAAAATAGACAACATCCACCAGGAAATCAGCTCTCAGCCTCCAAGCGATGCCACCCCCATTCTTCCCCACATCTCCTACGGTTCACTCTCTACATTTGACCCAGTCACAGAAGAAGTCTCCAGGCTCCTCTCTTCCTCTCGTCCCACCACATGCACTACTGACCCCATTCCCTCACACCTGCTCCAGTCCCTCTCTCCAGTCGTCACCACTCATCTAACCAAAATCTTCAACCTCTCCCTCTCTTCTGGCATCTTCCCCTCCTCCTTCAAACACTCAATCATTACTCCATTATTAAAGAAAACCACTCTCGACCCATCCTGCACAAATAACTACAGACCAGTCTCCAATCTCCCCTTCATCTCTAAACTTCTGGAGCGCCTGGTCTACTCCCTCCTCACCCGTTACCTCTCCGCTCACTCTCTTCTAGATCCATTACAATCTGGTTTCCGCCCCCATCACTCTACAGAAACTGCCCTCATCAAAGTGACCAATGACCTTCTGACAGCAAAACGTAATGGTGACCACTCTCTGCTTATTCTCCTTGACCTCTCTGCAGCTTTTGATACTGTCGACCATCAGCTCCTACTCTCTATGCTGCACTCCATTGGCATAAAGGGCGCTGCTTTCTCCTGGCTCTCCTCCTATCTTTCTGACCGCTCTTTCAGTGTATCTTTTGCTGGCTCCATTTCTTCCCCTCTTCCTCTCACTATTGGAGTCCCTCAGGATTCAGTCTTTGGCCCTCTCCTCTCTCTACACAGCCCCGATTGGACACACCATCAGCAGATTTGGCTTTCAGTACCATCTTTATGCTGATGACACACAACTATACACTTCAGCCCCTGACCTTATCCCTGCGGTGTTAAAGAACACCAATGACTGTCTAGCTGCAGTTTCCAATATCATGTCCGCTCTCTATTTGAAACTAAACCTTTCCAAAACTGAACTACTTCTGCTCCCCCCATCCACTAACCTCCCTAAATCTGACATCTCTCTCTCAGTATGTGGTACCACGATAACGCCTAGGCATAAGGCTCGCTGTCTGGGTGTTATGTTTGACACTGATCTCTCCTTCTCCTCCCACACACAATCTCTCGTCCACTCCTGTCGCTTGCACCTGAAGAATATCTCTAGAGTCCGCCCCTTTCTCACCATGGAAACAACAAAAACCCTCACCGTGGCCCTAATCCATTCCCGCCTTGACTATTGCAATTCTCTATTAAGCGGCCTCCCCCTCACCAGACTTTCTCCTCTCCAGTCCATCCTTAATGCAGCAGCCAGGATCACCCATCTGGCCAATCGTTACTCCGATGCCTCTGCTCTGTGCCAGTCATTGCACTGGCTGCCCGTACACTACAGGATCAAATTCAAATTGCTTGTTCTCACCCACAAAGCTCTTCACAGTGCAGCACCCCCCTACATCTCTTCCCTCATCTCTGTCTATCACCCCACCTGTTCTCTACGTTCTTCAAATGACCTTCGACTAACATCTGCACTAATCCGATCCTCCCACTCCAAGACTTCTCCAGAGCTGCATCAATCCTCTGAAATGCTTTACCTCAAGAAATCAGGACTATCCACAACTTGCATGGCTTCAGACGATCCCTAAAAACACATCTTTTTAAGGCGGCCTATCATACTCCCTAATAGAAGTCCTTTGTACTGTAGATAGTGAATGGGCTATCTCTCTTGACATTACTCTTCTACAAACGCCACCAAACCAAAAAGGTCTTCACAGACTTTCTAATGACTGTCCATGTAAGCTTAGTTCTATGCCTCATTTCCTCAAGATGCCTGGACCATTAGTGCAATAAGCCCCTGTACCTTGTGCAACCCCTATACTGTTGTAGATTGTTAGCTCTTTTGAGCAAGGTCACCTTCATTTCTTGCTTTATTTATTGTATTTTCTTTTTTACATTGATTCTATGCCTATTGCTTTGTATCCAATTATTGTACTGTATTTGTTCTCTACTGTAATTACTTACTGTATTATATTTTCTGTACTGTTCGATGCATTATTTCATAGCCAATCAATTAAGTGCACTGCTGAACTTGCTTTTTTTCCCCCAGTAATCTCCACTCATCTGTAGCTCTGTGAAGCCAGAGCACTCAAAAAAAGAAGAGGGGAGGATGGAGCTAAAAGGGAAATCAAGCATGTTGGAAGGCATGGGCGTAACTACAACAGGTGCAGGGCTTACGTTCACACCCCGGCCCCGGAGCCTAGGGGGCCCCAAAGGTCCCTTTGGCCTATAGAAAAAGGCTATGGCTATTAAAGAGTTGTAATAATAAGATAAACAGAAGAAAACAGACGGCACTCACCAGGTTGAAGATGGATCAGCGGTGTCCTTTATTTCAGGGACATTGCACAAGTACAGGGAGGGGGTGCCGAGGGTGACGACGGGCCGTTTCGGGCGTTTGCCCTTCGACTGGTCACACATGGCTACTGGTGCCTGCTCGCATCTTATATGGAGGGAGCAGGACCGCCCAACAAGGCGTCACCAAACAGCCGTGGATTGCATATAAAATACACAAAACAAAAATAAACACACATAAACAGACATTACAATACAATACAATACAATACAATAAAGAGACCTATTAGCTTAATAAATTTATCTTACCCTAGCGGCACACTCCCAGGTACCCGGCCATTGACATTGCTGTGTGTAGTGAGGTTATAATGGAGCCTGCCAGCTCCGAGAACACCAAAAAAGCGGATTCTCAGCACTGGGAACTTTTCTCAGGGAGGGAGGATGCCGAGGCCTTTTTTACGGACTGCAACTCTAAAGAGACCATTACTGTTCTCAGTATTAACACTCTGGAACAGAAAATTTCTACCCTTGCCGAGAGAGAGCTACGTTTGTTCTGGACGGTCACCTCACTGAGAATGTACATGGCTTGTTCAAGAGTACCGCGAGGCCTAAGAGTTTCGAAAACCATGGCCACCCAGAATCCTGACCCTCTGTTTGCCAAAAAAATGGGAGGCAGTTCAGCACAAGTCCTCAATGAATTTTTTGAGAGTTGTAGTGGAACAGAATGTGGCAGAACATGCTAAAGTAATTACTGAACTGATTAATCTTAGACAAGAGCTACAAAAAAGATACAGTAAGGAAAAATGGGGTCTGTTTCTGAAAAAGCTAGATGAAAAACTAGTGCCCATGCAAAACGAAATCAAAATTGCAAAAAGAGACAAGTTTCTCCGTGATAAACTTGACTATGAAAGTGGGCGGGTGTTTTCTTGGGGGAGGACCCCCGACACCCCAAGGAACAGAAAAAATAAGACTCCGAAAAAACCTACTACACCTAAGACTCCATCTAATATACCAGAGACTCCTGTTCCCCCTAAAACCCCAAAGGGATATAACAGAAAAAATAAGAAAAACAGGAAGACCGGGTTAAATCTGGATATTGATCAGGACACGGAGGCATCGGACAATAATTCTAGTTCTCACGACCTCCCTTTAGGCGCAGAACTAGAAGAGGAGGAAGATCCAGACATAGAGGAAGAGAGGTTCCCTCCACCACCCCAAAAGAGGAAACAGGTGTCGTGGCGGGAGTAGATGAGGCAGATTTGAAAATCTTCAACTTAACGGACCATGCACTGTCTTCTGATATGTCTTCTGTTCTGCGGAAAGGCCTGACATTCTGCGTGGCGGAAAGTTTCGACTACGCAGAATTTAGGGCTGATCTATTTAGAGCAGTGAGGAAATTGCAACTTTGTAAGCATTTTGAAATGCAGAAAAATCTGGGCTCTACCGACACAGCTAAGAGTCACACTAAAATCTTTAAGAGCAATGTTAGCATTGGCCCTCTTGGTTTTTTTCCGGGTGGGAATGTGGGGGCACAATCACAGGCAGACATAGCCCTATTATTGGGAATAAATGAGAGTCAAGAGGTTGTTCCGGCTGGCTTAGGGGAGACAAGATCCGCCTTTACGGGCGGGGTCAAGTCCACCTTTATGCCCCCCATCGTTCAGGGAGATAACTTAGATTTGTTTTCTGAGCTGGTAGACCGGATATAAGAGCCTTAGTTTACCCCGACCCCCCGAGAAATTTATCACGGGGTGAAAGCCAAGCTATTAAAGAAATGAGGCAATGGTCGGATGTAGTGTTCCGAAAAGCGGACAAAGGTGGGAGTATAGTCCTGCTCCCCAGAGCAGCCTACCTGACGGAGGCATTTAGACAGTTGGATCGGAGGGACACCTACGTGGCCTTGTCGGGAGATCCTACTTTGCAGCATCAAAAGAAATTATTTTCATTTCTAAGATCCTATGTGCATAGGAACATACTCTCTATTAAAGAAGCCGAGAGGCTGTACCCTGAGTTCCCGACGAGGCCACATTGGTATTACCTCCCTAAGATCCATAAGGATCTATCCGCCCCTCCAGGTAGGCCTATCGTGTCGGCCATTGGCTCCCTCTTCGAGCCTTTATCACAGTTCTTAGATTGGTTTTTGCACCCGTATCTTGCCACCGTTCCTTCTTTAGCGAAAGATACATACGACTTCGTAAACATTATAGATCAGATAAACTGGAGTGACAACTATAGGTTAGCCTCGATAGATATCGAGAGTTTGTATACAAGGATCCCACAAGCATTGGCTGTGGCAGTGGTAAGAAGGTTATTGACCAATAATGAAGTCAATACAGACGTGACTGACTTTGTATGTGAAGCGTTAGAGCTCATTCTTACTCAAAATGTTTTCAGCTTTCTTGATAATTGGTATGCGCAGAGAGGTGGAGTGGCCATGGGTACTCCGGTTGCGTGCACCCTGGCCAACCTCTTTCTGGCTGCCTTCGAGGAAGAATATGTGTTTACTCAAAAAAATTCCTCCCTGAAATTCATAAGACATTATATCAGATACGTCGATGATGTGCTAATTGTATGGGAGGGCGAGGAGGAGGTGTTTAATCAGTTCGTGGCCTACCTTAACCAGAACTCGTACAACATGGCTTTTACCTCGATTTTCGGGGATAAGTCATTAGAGTTTCTGGATGTAAAACTTGAGTTATTAGATGGCAAACTAATTAGGTCAGTGTTTAAGAAACCCACGGCCACAAATTCGTTATTACACTACCGTAGCGCCCACCCTGAGCACACCAAAACGGGCTTGCCGTTCAGTCAGTTTCTGCGTTTTAAGCGCATAAATAATGTGGAAAAAAACTTCGAACTGCAAGCAGATCGACTAGAGCATGATTTGTTAAGACGAGGATACCCTCCTCATGTGCTGAAAAAAGCCCGACTCCGGGCAACTAATCGACCCCCCCACGACCCTGGTAGACCTCCGGACAGGAGCGACAGTGCTCAATCTAGAAAATTCTTTTTTAATTTCAGACACGGCCCAATGTTTTCACGAATAGCAGCTGCCATAAGAAGGCATTGGCATGTTGTTGAAGCAGACAAAACCTTGTTAAAAATTTCCCCTACCTCAGTTGTCACCCATAGAAGGTGCAGAAATTTGGGTGACATGTTGGTGCAGAAAAGGCTAAAAAAGGTGGATGGTGGGGACAACTGGTTGAGTCTGAAACGATTAAAGGGGAATTTTGTTTGTGGGCACTGTAATTGGTGTCCCCAACTTGGGGTTGGCCCCTGTATTGACATAGGAGGGCGCATGATTAAAATAAATTCTTTTATCAATTGCCGCACCAAGTGGGTAGTGTACGCTATCTGGTGTCCTTGCAAGCGTTTCTATGTGGGTAAGACCATAAGACCCCTTTTTGTCAGGGCCAGAGAACATTTTGGATCGATTCTAAGGAAAAAAGGTTCCCCAGACTTATACAGCACGTTACCGAGGCCCACAACGGGGACGCAAGCGTTTTACGCTTTGCTGGAATTGAAAGGCTGCTTCCCTCAGGAAACGGGGGAGATCAACATAAGCGTCTGCTACAGATTGAGGCCAATTGGATCCTGAATTTGGATGCACAGGGTCCACTTGGTCTCAATGACAAATTGGATCTAGCCGTGTTCCTTTGAGAAAAAGTCTGAATAAAATTGAGTAAAAAAAAATTTTTCTTGAGAGCCTATGGTCTTGGTCTCTTGACTTTTCTGACTCCTTTACGGATAATGTGGTGGTTGGAGTGGTTTCTCTCTCTCTCTCTCCCTCTCCCCCCCTCTCTCTCTCTTTCCCTTTCCCCCCCCCCCCTTTTTGGATACCTCGAGTACATACGTCCTTATTCTGTCCATAGTTGAAATAGGCTAATGTCTTCTGCACCCGATTTGGGATGCATATATCTTGTCTCTGTGTGCTTAGGTGTATTTTGATAGTAGGGGCCTTGTCTGGGGTTAAAAAAGTTCGTGTATTACTTTGGGTTGATCAGTGTCTATCTACAAAAAACCAGCGTGCATGGTTAGGAAGGCTCTTGATAATGACAGCTCTTATGGTTGTCCTGAGCCGTTAGTGATAATTACATTGATGTATGATATATCACTGTGCCTGTGCGTAACATTTAACTGGTGTTATACCGCTTCTGGGTCTAAAAAACCTATAATTATTTAATTTTCTTTAGGCCAACATTTAACCATTTCCTTTCAGCGAGTTAGTAGGGCGAGTGGGCTCTCACCTGAGCATAGACATTCTTTAAATTGTATTTCGATGTCTATGCCCAGTGGTGTTCTGATTAATGAGTTGCCTAGCAACCCACACATACCTGCGATCGCGGCACTGACTATTGCAGGCTGCGATTGCGCATGGTGGCGTGTGAATGAATTAGTAGCCTAGCAACCCCTACACACTCGCGCTTGTGGCACGGTCTATTGCAGGCTGCAATTGTGATTGGCCACTGACCTCGCGCTGACGCTCCCCAGAATACCTCGCGGTTCGCGCGAGAGTACCCAGAGTCCCGCGCGGCCCTCGCGAGATCGGCGAACAGAGAGAGGAACGTAGATTAGCTCCACCCATAGGTAGTGTATCTCTATGGGATCCAGCTGTAATAAGAAGGGTAAGATAAATTTATTAAGCTAATAGGTCTCTTTATTGTATTGTAATGTCTGTTTATGTGTGTTTATTTTTGTTTTGTGTATTTTATATGCAATCCACGGCTGTTTGGTGACGCCTTGTTGGGCGGTCCTGCTCCCTCCATATAAGATGCGAGCAGGCACCAGTAGCCATGTGTGACCAGTCGAAGGGCAAACGCCCGAAACGGCCCGTCGTCACCCTCGGCACCCCCTCCCTGTACTTGTGCAATGTCCCTGAAATAAAGGACACCGCTGATCCATCTTCAACCTGGTGAGTGCCGTCTGTTTTCTTCTGTTTATCTTGGACTTTCTCATTTGACTGGCACCCCAAGGACAAAGTGTTCTACGCCCACTGACAGCAGCAGCCGCATGGCCTTTTAGGAGTGGTGCCCTAACTTTTTGTTTTGCAATTGTTTTTTTCTGTACTCTAACCCTACATTGTAAAGCGCTGCAGAATATGTTGGCGCTATATAAAGAAAGCTTTATTATTATTATTATTATTATTATTATTATTAAATGTTACACTGATTGTTATTCAGCTCTCCAATGATAGTTTTCAACTCTTGTTCAGGACCCTGCCAAAAACGAACACGTCGTCAATGAAACGTGTCCAAAGTGTCACCTTGCTAAACAAATTAGATGAATCAGTGAGAAAGATCTCTAGTTCCCATGCACCCAGAAACAGGTTTGCGTATGAGGGTGCAAAAGCCGCCCCCATCGCTGTACCCTGCTTCTGGAGGTAAAACCTTTCACGGAAAACAAAATAATTATGTGTCAATGCAAATTCCAACAATTTCATCAGAAATTCCACCAGTGTCGGTTCATAGTCTGACATCATAAGAAACATCCTTGCTGCTTCAACTCCATCAATGTGTCATATGGACATATATAAAGATTCAACGTCCAACGTTACCAACCACATCTCACCTTCAAGGTAGACACCCTCTATCCTATTTAAAAAATCATTAGTGTCACGTAAGAGGGTAAAGTTTCCACCATGGGCCTAAGGTAGTAATCAAAAAACTTGCACGCCTGTTCACACAAACTCCTATTCCCTGACACAATGGGGCATCCTGGTGGATTCAGGGGGTCTTTGTGTACCTTGGGTAGCAAATACAGACATGCCGCCTTCGGAGAGGTAGGGATCAAACCATCCTTCAGATCCTTTGGAATTATACCAGTTTGAAACGCTTCCTACACCAACAAGTTCAATTCACTGGAAAAAAAATAGTCGGGTTATATGTCAGTTGTACATAACATCGTTTATCACCCAACTGCCTCATAGCCTACTTTTCATAAACAGGGGCTGGCCAAAGGACCACATTATCCCCCTTATCGGAGGACTTTATGATCACCCCCTTAAGCTGTTTAAGCTGTTGTAGGGCTTTTCTCTGGAAGTCAGATAGATTGTCACCATGAATCCCTTTCAGAAACCTATGGAATTCCACCTTCACAAGCTTAACAAACAAATCTATATCAGGATATAAATTCAAAGCTGGAAAAAATTTAATTTTAGGGAAAACAAACTTACCCCTTATAACCAAATTTTCATTTAACTCCCCCATCTCATCCAATATCCTAATTGCTTCAGCCTCCTGGGAAATCCATTTTTTCTCATTGCCCCTCGACTTCTCATGTAACTTCTTAAGAACCAATTTATGGGCAAATAAATGTAGGCCCTTTATTGCTGTGAATGAGTCAAATTTGCACATTGGGGAGAAAGTTAAACCCAGATTTATTACTTCAGTTTGTTCCTTAGTGAGATTAATATCCGATAGAGTAATTACCTGTAGGTTGGAGGTGGATAGATTTACCACACCAGTATGTCGACCCTGAGTCTCTAGAAAAGAATCTCTTTTGTTTACCCCTCCGTATGGGATACTTTTGACCACTGCTCCATGTTTCCCCTTCCTCATCTGTAGATGTCACAGAAGACATTGATGTTTCATTGGGGTTTGATTTTCCCTGTTAGACTGTCTCCATCTATATACTGTACGTGACTGATAGTCGTGAAGGTCACGTTGAAACGTCTTTGTTTTATTATCTTGTACGTCTTTATCCCATGACAAAAATAATTTTCAACTTCTATCTTGAAAGTTTCAAATTTCTCAGCTGAAATTGTCTCCTTTAACCTATTTTGATTTGTTTCAATCTCTGTTTCCAGAGTTTCCAGGCTTTTTTTATTCAAACCTATTAAAAGCTCAATAAAGATCCTTGAACATATATTGCAAGCTTCTTCCCACCTACCACGGAATGTTACATCATCAACTGGAAAAGATGGTAGTACTTTCACACGTAAACCAAATGGAACCAGATTTTTTGCCAAATAACTCTCTAAAGATGCCTTATTCCACCACATTCTTAGGCATTTCTTACACAAAACCTTGATAGTGTTTTTGAGCTCCACTTGTCCACCACTTGTAGGTTGAATCACATTAACATCACTGTTTTTTCAAGTGATGGCTCACGCAATATAATAATATGTAATACATTACGCCACTTGTATGTGTAATCTTGTGTATGTGGGCCTTACATCCTGTCAAATTAAGATGAGGATTAGAGAACATGTGAGGGATATCCTCAATGCTGAACAAGAGGATTATCTATCTCAACTTAAACCTATTGCCAGGCATTTTAAGCTTGCCCATGGATGTAATGCAAATTTACTGAAGGTATTTGGAATTGATCGGATCCATGTGAACGTACGAGGATTGGATTGGAAAAAGACCTTGTCCCAATTGGATGCCAAATGGATCATGAGGGTGGGATGTGTCCTTCCCAACCGCCTCAATGAAGTTTTGAGCTTCGCTCCATTCTTGTAGGTTTTTATGGTTTTAACTTTGTACATTTTTGTTTTTCAATAGGTTCAGGTCTTTTATGTATGATGTGAAGACACCATGGCGACTTCATGTGAACACTGGATCTTGTGGCACTCTGCACTTTAAAAAGTTTATATTCAGTGAGGATCTCTGAATGATCCAATGTTGTCCTAAATGACTGGTGATGATAAATAGAATCCACCTGTGTGTAATCAAGTCTCCATATAAATGCACCTGCTCTGTGATAGTCTCAGGGTTCTGTTTCAAGTGCACAGAGCATCATGAAGACCAAGGAACACACCAGGCAGGTCCAAGATACTGTTGTGAGGAAGTTTAAAGCCGGATTTGGATACAAAAGGATTTCCCAAGTTTTAAACATCTCAAGGAGCACTTTGCAAGCGATCATATTGAAATGGAAGGAGTATCAGACCACTGCAAATCTACCAAGACCAGGCCATCCCTCTAAACTTTCATCTTGAGCAAGGAGAAGACTGATCAGAAATGCAGCCAAAAGGTCCATGATCACTCTGGATGAACTGTAGAGATCTACAGCTGAGGTGGTAGAGTCTGTCCATAGGACAACAATCAGTTGTGCACTGCACAAATCTGGCCTTTATAGAAGAGTGGCAAGAAGAAAGCCATTTCTCAAAGATATTTATAAAAAGTCTTGTTTGAAGTTTGCCACAAGCCACCTGGGAGACACCAAACATGTGGAATAAGGTGCTCTGGCCAGATGAAACCAAAATCAAACTTTATGGCCACAATGCAAAATGATATGTTTGGTGTAAAAGCAACACAGCTCATCACCCACAAAACACCATCCCCACTGTCAAACATGGTGTTGGCAGCATCATGGCTTGGGGCTGCTTTTCTTCAGCAGGGACAGGGAAGATGGTTAAAATTGATGGGAAGATGGACAGAGCCAAATACAGCCTGCAAAAGACCTGAGATTGGGACAGAGATTTATCTTCCAACAAGACAATGATCCCAAACATAAAGCAAAATCTTCAATGGAATGGTTCAAAAATAAACGTATCCAGGTGTTAGAATGGCTAAGTCACAGTCCAGACGTGAATCCAATCGAGAATCTGTGGAAAGAGCTGAAAACTGCTGTTCACAAACGCTCTCCATCCAACCTCACTGAGCTCCAGCTGTTTTGCAAGGAAGAATGGACAAGAATTTCAGTCTCTCAATGTACAAAACTGATAGAGACATACCCCAAACAACTTGCAGCTGTAATTGCAGCAAAAGGTGGCGCTACAAAGTATTAACTCAAGGGGGCTGAATAATATTGCACGCCCCACTTTTCAGTTTTTTATTTGTTAAAAAAGTTTCAAATATCCAATAAATTTGTTTCACTTCACGATTGTGTCCCACTTGTTGTTGATTCTTCGCAAAAAAAATAGAATTTATATCTCTATGTTTGAAGCCTGAAATGTGGCAAAGGGTTGATAAGTTCAAGGGGGCCGAATACTGTCACAAGGCACTGTATATCTGTGTGTGTATGACGTGTTCTACCAAATGTGTGTGTATGTGTGTATACATGTGCATGTGTGTATTCAGTGTACGTGTATATGATGTGACCTGCTGTGTGTGGGTACCGTATATACTCGTGTATAAGCCGACCAATGTATAAGCCGACCCCCCTACTTTTGCCCCCAAAATCTGGGAAAACCTATTCACTCGTGTATAAGCCGAGGGTGGACCCCAGCACAGGTATACAGCCCCAGCAGTGTGGTATACAGCAGCCTCCCCAGTGGTATATACAGGCCCCAGCAGTGTTACAGCAGCCTCCCCAGTGATATATACAGCAGCAGCCCCAGTGGTAGTATACAGCAGCCCCAGTGGTAGTATACAGCAGCCCCAGAGGTATAAACAGCCCCAGTGGTAGTATACAGCAGCCCCAGTGGTAGTATACAGCAGCCCCAGTGGTAGTATACAGCAGCCCCAGTGGTATATACAGCAGCAGCCCCAGTGGTAGTATACAGCAGCCCCAGAGGTATATACAGCCCCAGTGGTAGTATACAGCAGCCCCAGAGGTATATACAGCCCCAGTGGTAGTATACAGCCGCCCGCCCGCCACCCCCATCAGTATACAGGCCCCCCCATCAGGGGGCGGCGATCTGGCGGCAACAGGACAGTGATACGTATAATGATTTTCCTTTGCAGATTTTGCGGAGCAAGGAGGGGGGGCCCTGGATCCTGATGGGGGGGCCTGTATACTGATGGGGGTGGCGGGCGGGCGGCTGTATACTACCACTGGGTATATACTCGTGTGTAAGCCGAGGGGGGACTTTTCAGCCCAATTTTTGGGCTGAAGAACTCGGCGAGTATATACGGTATATGTGTGTGTGTGTGTATATATTGTGAGGTAGCGCTTTTCAGTGTGTTGGGGGACACCCGCTTATTGTGCAATTCAAACACGCATACACAGTTTCTTATCAAAGATAGTCCATCGGTTCACTACCTCTAAACTCACGGTCATTATCTTTAGGACATCTCTGGAGGTCTCTCCGTTTGCGTCTTTCTTCATAGCCTTTTCCAATTAGAGAACCATTACACCCTTTGTGTCTTCTTCTGGCTCTAGCTTCTGCTCTGGCTATTCCATTATTGTCAGGGCCCCTTCTGTCTTCTACACCTTGGGTTAAAGGGGGCTGCCATTTTCTGGCACCTTGGCAGGGCTCAACTCGCAGATTCCCACATCGCTTAGAGATGCTATACGATATTCTAGCAGGATCCACATTTTCTCAATAGCCTCCACTGTATCAAGTATTCAGAATGGAATCATACCTTATTTTCTGGGTATTAAGGCTTCATCATACCTTGGGTGTCACGGGTGGCACGGATGACAGGGTGGAGGCCACGCGCAGACGATCCCAGCGGTTGGCCCACCAGCCATAATGGTGGAGGATGGTCCGTCTCTTTCAGGAGCATTTACCTTCTGTGTTGATGGAAAGAAGGTGTGATGAGATCTCTCTATTATGGGGAGACGGCTGTGGAGGTCTTGCGCTCGGTCTGGTTTTATCCACCAATGTTGTAGGTCACTAGGACCCAGCAGACTCCTTCCACCTTTATAAGGAGGTTCATTACCCTTCCTCGGTGCAGGTGATAGTTCCTTGTGCACACTTTATCCTTGCTCCAGCAGAAGCTGAGAAGTTGGAGGTTGCTGTGTTCTGCTGTCAGATAAGTGTTTCCTTTTCCCAAATGTCTGTCTTCCCTGGTGTTTGTCTTTAGTTGATAGTGGAGGGGTCTAGTGAACCTCTCCATCTGATCCTTAGATAAGATAGATCTAGGATCAGAGAGGGACGAGGTTCGTGGTCGGCGACAGTTGAGGAGACTGTATAGGGACGTCAGGGCAGACAGGGTCAGCTCTAGGAAGTCTAGGGGTCACCGTCTCCTTCTTGTGCCCTTAGCATTAGGGACTCCTGATCCCCCCCCCCCGTCGTTATCCTACGCTGGGTGTCTTCCCCACTCCCAGCGTGACATTGGGATTCTCATTGTCGCCCCTCCGGACTCATCGATCATTTCCTGTATACCATATCCGTTTTTCCCAAAGATTTTCTTCTTCAGAGCGAGAAGAACCTGGATGACCTCTTCCCAAAGTCTCAGAGCTGTTCTGATATGAGCCAGTCAACTAGCGGCGTCTTGATTGCTCACACGCATCAATCACTTTGCACAAACACTTCTCAAATGCATGCCACTCAGAAGAGATACCCGCTTCATTGTGGCTTTAGTTGTCAACAGTATCACTAACTGTTTAATCTTCAGAGCCCAGTACACTCTACATGCTCCCACAGCCTTCTTAAATTGCTCATGTGTAGTCTTATTGGCAAAGGCTTCTCTCAAATCTTTGGATACATTTATCGTTCACTTGAACAGTGACGTCTCCTTTGCTGTTGGCAGAAGACTGTCTTGCTCAGCTCTCAGAGCTATCTTCCCCTGAGACTCAGCAGCTTTAGCACGTCTGGTTAGGATAGACACCTGTCGCTCCATCTTCTCCAATACTGCCTCATTCATCAACTATCTAAAAACGTGTATGAACAGATCACCTGGATCCTCACGTATGCTGCTGAGTTCAGGTGTTGCCAATATCGAGGACACCCATCTCTCCTGGTTTATTACTCCCGTCACGTGTTCTCCATTTAAGCTCATGGAACACGTATGTGACACCTCGTCAACCAGGCAGTCTACACAGTACACCAGATATGCAAAAAATTAACCACATTGTTCCCTCTTGAAGTTCATCTGGTCCGTTATCTGGGGACATTGGTCTGCTATATGTCCTGCAACATGACATTCCCTGTAAAATAAGTCTCCACTAGACTCTAATGGAACAACTGCTGGCCCTTTGGATTGGGGATGGTCTGCCCCTTTTAGGGTCACCGCCCCTTTTTGGGTCTCCACCCCCTTTCAGGCAACCTCACCTTTTGGGTTTCCACCCCATTTTGGGCACCCTTCCCTTTTTGGGTAACCATCCCTTTTAGGGTTACCACCCTCTTTTGGGATTCAACTGTCTTTTGAGTAAACCAATCTATAGGGACGAGATTCCATGGATACCCCACGTCTCATGAACCAGTTCACAGTTTTCACCAGCCCCACTGGAGAACTCTTGGACTGGTCCACTGGTGCCATGTGACAGCGCGCCGATAGCACCTGCTGTTGTCCATGCACTAAGGACTGGTAGAAATGCTCTAGCGGATCTGTTTAAGCCAACCCACTTATGTTCCCAGAGCTGTCACTAGATATCTTGGTACCTCCGGCTGTTGGTCCTTTGCCGCTGTCGCTGCACACCGTTCACACCTGGCAACATTTTCGTGGCTCTGCGAGAAACAGAAAACCTGGTTTGAGTGTGATGACAACTTCATAACCCCACCGAGTTACAGCTAGATGCTTTATCTTTTTGGCCCCACCAAGCCACAGCCCGATGCTTTATCCACGTTGTGTTCCTGTGTCATTGCCGCTATCAACCAGGCTGCTGGGTTTCTGAATCCATACACATGCACTTCTACCGTTGTCACTAGTAACACAGCTGCAGGGTTGCTGAATCCCCATACGTGCACTTCGTCCATTGCCGCTAGCAACCAGGCTGCACTGCCTGCATTCTCCACCATATGTGAGGTTGCGCTATTGAGTGTGTTGGGGACACTTGCTTACTGTGCAATTCAATCATGCATACACAGTTTCTTATCAACGATAGTCCATCGGTTTATTAAATGTCATAAACCGCTACTCTGGCTGTGCAGCCGATTACAGAGACCACAGTTCACACAAGGAAGGGCACATAGCTTATAGTCCATTAACTTCAGTGGATACGTGCAACACTATTACGAAAGTATAGATAACAAAATGTCCTCTCACTTCAGCAGGTATGCCTGCACAGTTCCATTACTGACATCTATCAGTGCCCACTCTGGGTTTATCTGCTCTAGCAGCTTAGCAGGATTCAGTCTTGCATTCCAGGAGGTGGCACACAGGGATCACCCACCAGGTCCTTGGACTTGCTACATATCGGCAACTGTCGTGAGTCCAGATCCACCGGGCCTCAATTATTTAGTATTGCCGGTATACCTCACAATATGTATATATGTGTATATATATTTATACATGTGTGTCTGTGTATGTATGTATGTGTATATGTGCATGACATGAGCCATCATGTGACACAGCGGGTCACGTCACAGACATACATATACATGTATATAGTGGGTACAGAAAGTATTCAGACCCCTTTAAAAAAGAGAAACTGAAATATCACATGGTCATAAGTATTCAAACCCTTTCCTCATATTTTAGTCACATGCTGTCCATTACCTTGTGATCCAGCTTGAGATGGTTCTGCTCCTTCATTGGAGTCCAGATGTGTTTAATTAAACTGATAAGACTTAATTTGGAAAGGCACACACCTGTATCTATAAGACCTCACAGAGCATGTCAGACCAAATGAGAATCATGAGGTCAAAGGAACTGCCCAAGGAGCTCAGAGACAGACTTGTGGCACAACACAGATCTGGCCAAGGTTACAAAAGAATTTCTGCAGTACTCAAGGTTCCTAAGAGCACAGTGGCCTCCATAATCCTTAAATGGAAGAGGTTTTGGACCACCAGAAGTATTCCTAGGCCTGGCCATCCAGCCAAACTGAGCAATCATGGGAGAAGAGCCTTGGTGAGAGAGGTAAAGAAAAGCCTCAAGATCACTGTGGCTGAGCTCCTGAGATGCAGTAGGGAGATGGGAGAAAGTTCCACAAAATCAACTATCACTGCAGCCCTCCACCATTAAGGCCTTTATGGCAGAGTAGCCCAACAGAAGCCTCTCCTCAGTGCAATACATATGAAAACCCGCATACAGTTTGCAAAAAAATACATGAAGGACACCCAGACAATGAGAAATAAGATTCTCTGGTCTGATGAGATGAAGATAAAACTTTTTGGTGAGAATTCTAAGCGTTATGTGTGGAGAAAACCAGGCACTGCTCATCACCTGCCCAATACAATCCCAACAGTGAAACATGGTGGTGGCAGCATCATGCTATGGGTGTTTTTTTCGGCTGCAGGGACAGGACGACTGGTTGCAATTGAAGCAAACATAAATGCGGTCAAGTACAGAGATATTCTGGATGAAAACCTTTTCCAGACTGTTCTGGACCTCAGACTTGGACGAAGGTTCACCTTTGAACAAGACAATGGTGCTACGTACACAGCTCAAATAACAAAGGAGTGGCTTCAAAATAACTCTGTGAGCATTTTTGACTGGCCCAGCCAGAGCCCCGACCTAAATCCTATTGAGCATCTCTGGAGAGACCTGAAAATGGCTGTCCACCAACATTCACCATCCAACCTGACGGAACAGGAGAGGATCTGCAAGGAAGAATGGCAGAGGATCCCCAAATCCAGATGTGGAAAACTTGTTGCATCATTTCCAAGAAGACTCATAGCTATAGTAGCTCAAAAGAGTGTTTCTACTCAGTAATGAGCAAATATTTATGATCATGTAATATTTCAGTTTTTCTTTTTTAATAAGTTTGCAAAAATTTCTACATTTCTGTTTATTTCATTCAACATGGGGTGCAGAGTGTACATTAATGAGAAAAAAATGAACTTTTTTGAATTTACCAAATCGCTGCAATGACAGAGTGAAAAATTTAAAGGGGTCTGAATACTTTCCATACTGACTGTACACAGGTACACATAAATATAAAGAAACATACACATATACATACACACATGTATACACACACATATACATACACACACACACACACACACCGGTCTCCCGCTGGCAAATGCCACAAGGACCTGTATGATGCAGCAGGATCACATGATGCAGCCTACTGGGAGTGGACAGCAGTAAGACCGGGCTGCTGGGGGCTAGAGGGGGGAACCAAGCTGCTGGGGGCCAGAGTGGGACCAGGCTGCTGGGGCTGCTGGTAGAGAAGGGGGGAAACTGGGCTGCTGGCGGTGATAAGAGACCGGGCTGTGGGCTGCTGGTGGGAGTAGGAGATCGGGCCGTGGACTGCTGGGGTCTTTTAGGTGGGGAGACCAGGCTGAGGAATGCTGGAAGCTGGCAGGGAGGAGCATGCACCAGGGGTGTCAGGCGGGCATGTCGGGAGGTGGAGGTAGGTGCAGTGGGGGTGTCGGGTGTCAGCCTGTGTGCAGTGGCAGTGCAGAGGTGGCATAATGGGAGACCCATCACTTGGATGTCCCATAGCATTCAGCGTACTTCCAGTCGGTGAAGTGAAGTGTGGGATTCAGACACATTCAGACGGAAGTGGATGACTAGCTGATCATGTAAGTAGATTGAGTCATTACAAACAGAGTGATCTATTTCAACTGTTTATTTATGTCAACATGGATGATTATGGCTTACCGCCAATGAACACCCAAAGGTCACTATATCGCAGAAAATTAAATTAGGGAGGATGAAGAGTTAAAATCCGCGCTGCCGTATTCCATGAGACATGAAAGTGTGAATATAATATTGATTTATTAGTCAACATGTTTCAGGGCTCCTTGAAAGACCCTAAAACATGGCAATATGATATTGATTTGTTCTGATAAAGGGAACATGGATCCCTGAAAGGCTAATCAACCAATAAATCATTATTATATTCACCGTTCAATGTCTCATGGAATATGTCAGCGTGGTTTTTAACCATTCATCCTCCCTACTCTATAATGCTGGGGACTCCATCATATCCGTATTTAGTGGTCGTGACTCTCACGCCACACTGTCACGTCGCCATCAGACTCGGTGACTGTTATTCCTTCCCCAGCCACTAGGCAGCGCTGGATTCCTTTAGCTAGGGGGACTATGTCCTCATCGGGAACCGCTCCTTTGGTTCCTGCCTCTGTCTCTGGGCATTGCCATGCTCCTCTTGTGGGTAATGCTGGTTACAGGAGCAAGGTCCATGCAGAGGCGTCTGTAGGCTTCATTGCTCTATCAGAAGTGGGGTGGTTGGTACCGGTCGCATCACCATCTGGCCAGATTGTAGGGGCAGTCCGGATGAGGTCATCAGGCTGTGAGCTCCAGCCTATGAGAGGGAACCGTGCCCTTTAAATACCTTGGGTCCTGTCCTGCAAACTGCCAGATATATTCTTGGTTTTCCCAGTGATCTAGTTTGTGCTCTATTATTTTGTCTCTGACCTTGCCTGGTATTTGACTCTTCTACCGCCTGACAATTTTGTACTTTTGCGCTGCCTTCTGACTACGCTTTTGGATCCTGATTTTGTCTATTCCCTGACCTCCTAGCCTTGTCCCTTCCTGGCGACCTCCCTGCTCCGTCTGCTGCTCACTTATAGGCAGCTACCTCCTGGGTTCTGCTGTAATTCCATATCTTGGAGTTTCTCGGGTGCTGCCTTACTAGCAGATCAACCTTTGCAGTGGACGGTCGTCACACACACAAGGTGACACCTCTGATACCTATTAAGGTAATATTTTGTCTCTCAGACCCTTCATCCTCCCTACTTAAATTTTCTGAGATAATGACCTATGGGTTTTCATTTGGTTGTAAGCCATAATCATCAACATTAACAAAAATAAACACAGTGTAAAGTAGAAAATCCAGCACCGGGCCAAGTCTTCTTTTTATCAAATTTATTTGTGCATTAATACATTAAAAAGATACACACATGGGGCAAAGCCCCTCCAAAACCTTTGAACGCGTTTCGCACAGAAAAGTCCTTTGTCAACAGCATAAAATTATGACAGACTAACCCTCTTTAAATAGAAGGAAACCATACAAGGTAAATGCACACAAGTGATGATAATTATCATTAAACTAGTATAGGTTGAAGACACACCTATTACAATTAACATGTTAGTTTAAGGAGGCAATCTCAGAAAGCAACCTATGCAGTATTTAAATAGGTACTTACGTTTATTATGCTCTCAATAGATTTAGAAAAAAATGTATATCGAGCCCAGGCTTTGGGGTACTCAGGTATCATGCTTCAGGGGTAGCGTCTGCTGTGTCACGGGGAATGGCAGCCACGCCTGATCCCGTGTCCAGGGCCTATCTTCAAAAAGGGGTGTATTTACAGGGGATTATCTACAGTTTGTCGTGACGCCACCTGTAGCTTATGGTGATGAGCCACCAGCGTCGCCACAGTCCGCCGGAGGTAGATGGTAATGCGGCAAGATTGGTAATGTCCTCTACAGGTAGGGTTGGACCTCCGGGGCAGCGTTCCTGTGTAGGGAACAAGTTCATGCAGAAAGGAAACACAGGCAGAAGCAAAATCACTTTCCTCCGGGTACTTTACTGTTCACTTGCATTGGCATCATACAAAGTTACAGTTCAGCACTTCTGATGTTGTGAGGACAGGTAGTTTATCGGGTGGCTGCAAGTGGATCCCAGGTGGTATGGTGGAACCCTTAGTGTGCCTTCTTTCACTATCCCCGTCTGTTCCTTCCTGCTTTCCAGTTTTTGGTGACTTGGAATCAGCCTGACCTCCTTTCCTCTCTCACCTTTGCTGCCGTCGGGTAACCCTCTACTGGCTGGCCGCTCGTTCCTTTGGCGGTGCCTGGTACCCTCTTTCGGTCTGCTCTGGTGCCCGGGAGAATTGAAGACTCCACGAGATTCCGGATTCTCTGTGGTCCTAAAGTAAGCTGTCTGGGAGAACCTGACCACGGCCCCTTTTCCCAGACCGGCTGTTCTGCTGAAAAGCTTCCTCCTTAGACCCTCTCCTCTTCCTCCATCTCTCCTCTTGGTCCCTCAGCCGAGTGACCTAGCAGCAAACGTAGAGGCAAAGACCTCCTTGTTCCCCCTAGAGGTGATTTTATTCCCTCCTGGGTAACCTCCCATCGCTGTACTAGTGTGGGAGTGCTGGTGAATGGTGGTGAATGGGTCCCACCCACCATCCAAGGGTCCACCTGCAGCTGGAGCATCTGCACCTCTTTTACAGGTGCAGTACCCCTTTGTGACGTCTGCTTGGTGGGGCGCCACACATACAGTTCCCACTTTTACTATAAAACAAGGCATATTATTAAGCAGGTTTTTATCATAATTTGTATGAATAGATGCATTGATCATTTACACAAAATCAGTGTCTTATTAATAAAAGTAAGAAAGATCTGTACGTAAATTTAAACTAGCTGGTTGTCGTATATCCAGCTCTAGGATCCAATGCGCTTCACGTTCCAGGACCCCTCGTTCCTGTCCCCGCCTCTGTGTGACCCAACCACCTTTTCTATGCCTTTAACTTTGAGGCTGGTAGTATCACCATTGTGTACTTCCAAGAAGTGACGGACAGATTAGATATGCCCCTCAAACTAGCCCGTGAATTGGGATTTGCTGATGTAATATTTTCTGCTACCCTCTTTTTAAGGGTCCTGGTGGTACAACCGACGTAATCTTTTGCGCATATTGTGCATGTCGCTAGATACACTACATGTGTGGTGTTACAGTTAATGTATGTGCGGATGTTATAGGTGCGCCCTGTAATTCTGTTATTAAAAGTTTTGGTTATTGTCATACGATGACATAGATTACATCTATTGCCCCCATCGGTAGTTACCCACTACATTAAGCCAAGTTGGCTGTATTGTAGTATTTTTAAATTCAGTAGGTGACAAAATATTTCCCAAACTTAGCGACTTTTTAGGGACACACCGATATCCTTGTTTAAGAATTTTACATAGTATTGAATATGGAGCAATGTGGAGCCCACTGGGACGGGGTATTCTGTAGCGGACCGGGGTACTGCTGGGAATGTCACGGAGGTCCTGGTCCGGACCAAGTCCTGGGTTCCGCAAGTAAATGGGGGGATATTTACAGGGGAGTTTGTCAAGTAGAGCCTGGTTCCCCGGGGCAGTGGTAGTTAAAGTCTATGATGGATGCTATAGATGTTGCAGGATAGGGATGATAGTGGAGACGGTGGCTGCTTGTGAGGGAAATTAGGGCTCGAGTACAAGGATCACACACACTCATGGTTTTGAAGTTTTCCAAGACTTTACTGTAGTTGTTGTTCAGCAAGTACTGTCCACAGAGTCTGTAATAGGGCCGGGTTGCTCCCACCCTGTCCGGGTCCTCAGCTTCCCACTGCTGCGCTGTGTGTGTGGCCCTGCTGCTGCTTTAGCTGAGCTGCTGGCACTGTCTCTCCTCACAGGTACCACCTTTGCTAGGCAACTTGAGTCTTTCTGTGTGCTTCTCACCCCGCCGTGTTGCTTCGCTGAGGTACAGTGTAGATCTAAAACCTCCACTATCCCGGTGTTTACTGTGCTGTGTGTGTCAGTCACAGTTTCGGATCTGGTATCCGGTCTGTGTGCTCCTCCGGGGCGAGTTGTGAAGTCACTCAGTCTCCCAGATGTGTTCCTCTGTTTCTGTAACTCCTTCCCTCAGACCCTGGCTAGGCCTTGAATCGAGGAGCAGATTGTAGAGCAGCCTGACGCAGCCTCTTTACACTACAGTCTCTCTCTAAGTTCTCCCAGGAACTGAACTGCTCTCTTCACGGTACTGCTACATACTGAACTAACTACTTCCTCTTGACCCAGAGTACATAAGGGAGCTGCTTTATCTCCCCCTCCTGGCCCAGAGGTGCTAGTGAAGTGTCCAGTGTTGTGTGGGGAGTGAATCCGTGTGATCTTACTGTGGCACATTAATCCCTGGGGTGCCACAACAATGTCTGTAAATTTCTACGCAAGGCACTTGCTATACGATTGTAATCTGTACTAAATCTTGAGAAGGTGGGTACAGAGGACCCTAGATCCAAGTCATTTTTAGAGTGTCACTGGTCCATTAAGAGAGTTTCCCGTGTCCTAAGAAGAACTTTACTCCTGGCCCTATTCAGACAGGACGTCTTTTAACCACGATCCAGCAAGCGGCTACAAATTCTCGCCGACTCTAAATTGCAAGTTACCTGCAACACCTTTTTGCTCGGATTAACTCTCCCAGCGGTAAATTATCTACAACATGTTTAGAATGGCAATTATGGGCGTGTAGAACAGTATTACCGCTGGTGGGTTTACGGTACAATTTTGACTGTATAATGCCTGTCAATGAATCTCCACTTAATTCTACGTCCAGATATGCCACGGATATCCCATGTGTTAGATGTGTGAACCTGATGTTATAGTTGTTATTATTAATATACCTAATGAAATGATCAAATTCGTGTGATGATGGAGGAGGTACATCATCCGATGATGCCCACATCATTATGATGTCATCTATGTACCTCCCCCACCAAATAACGCGATCTAAGAAGGGATTCCTTTCACAATGGATATATTTATTTTCCCAAAACATCATGTAGATATTAGCTAGGGATGGGGAGAACCCCGCTCCCATCGGGCAACCACAGAGTTGCAAATAATAATCCTTATTAGTGATGAGCGAGAATGCTCGGCGCTACTCGTTACTCGCACGAGTATCCCGGTACTCAGGATGCTCTGCGAGCACCAAGTACCGCCGAGATGCTCGGACTCTTCACTAATAATTATCACTCTGACACAAATACGCAGCTCCGTTCAGTGCACACAGTGAGCTGGCACCTCACAGAGAGTAGATTGATTGTTAGGGTTCCTCTGGGGGGCACAGCAAGGTGTTGTATGCTGCAATGATTTGAAAAAGCCCCCCTCCCGCCCTTTCCCAGAATCACTCGTTTTATAGCCAGAAGTCTGTGGGCAGAGCCTGTCACTTATTGACTTACTAATTGAGATGCTTGACCCGAACATCAAGCACCCGGGCATTTTAGTGCTCGCTCATCACTAATCCTTATCAAATCTGAAAACATTGGTGGACAAAAGATGGTTAACACTGGTTCAGATCCGAGGAAAAAAACATGGTTTTGTTTAAAAAATACTCCACTGCTGAAATTGCAAGATTGTGCAGTATCTATTATATAATCACGAATGGGTTTTTTGCCCCTTTTGAGACCGCTCTCGCTGCGAGTCAGCGTGGTCATGTGGATACGACCGAAGCATTGGCCGCGCAGCGGCCATTGCGAGCAGCTCTAAGGCGACTCGCTATGCCCGCGCAGCGGGCATGGCGAGTCGCCTTAGCAGCGCGAAGCATTGGCCGCGAAGCGGCCATTGCGAGTCAGAGACTCGCTCTGCTAGAATCCCGATGCATTGTGCATCGGGCACCCAGCTAGTGTATGAATAAAGGGAAATCACGTCCAACGTCACCCAATTATACTCCGATTTCCATGACTTGTGTGTCTATGCAGAGCGATGTAGCAGTGCTGAAATTGCGTTTTGGGACTACGGCGGACGGAAGAGGATTTTTTAATAATTAAAGATGGAGTCTAAGTGTCTCTTTTGTTTTATTTCTAATAAAATGTTTTTTCTATGTGTTGTGTTTTTTTTAAAAATTCACTAGAAATTCATATGGCGGTAATGTCTACTATTGGCGTGACCGCCATGAATTTCGGGCTTAGGGCCAGCTGATAATACAAAGCTGGCCCTAACCCCTTTATTACCCAGTGAGCCACCGCACCAGGGCCCTGGAAGAGTTGGGTTCAGCACCAGAATATGGCGCTTCAATGAAAGCGCCATTTTCTGGGGGGGCTGCGGGCTGCCATTCGCAGTGGGGGGTGCCCAGAAAGCTTGGGCCTCCCTGCGCTGCGGATTCCAGCCCCTAGCTGCCTAGCTGTACCTGGCTGGACATAGAAATCGCGCGGAGCCCCACACATTTTTTTTTATTATTTCATGCGACAGCAGCATACATCAGGGCAGACATGGGAACCATCCCCCAAAGCTTACCTCAGGGAATGGGCCAATGAATGCCCCACTGCCCCACCAGCAGATGCAGCTACTAGCTACTGTGTATACACACATATCTATATATAATTGCAAGTTGGCTCCTCCACTTCCGTCTGGATGTCCGCCTATGTCACTTCCGCCAGCACCATATTTCCACGCCCAAATGATGGGTATGGAAATATGGCGGTCGCTGCTCCCCAAACTGGTGAGCCCCCACCCAATCACCCCCACCCGGTCCCCGCAGTTTCCCCCACTAACCCGAAACCGCAGCCCCCGCCAGCCAAGGCTCCCGTCGCTGATAAGCTGGGACCGACTTAAAGGACCTGTGGTAACGTCATGATCATGGGCAGACCTGGTCACATGATCATGACGTCACCACAGTATCTTGAGCAGAGCAGATGGAGGAGCAGAGAGCATCAGCAGGAGCCAGGTACTGAAGCTGCAGCTCACTCTCACCCCACACCACGGTCAGACCACACTCATCTTGCACTCACTCATTCTGCACTCACTTTGCCCCTGCACTTACTCTAGACTCACTCACCCTAAACTCACTCACCCTACACTCACTCAGCCCACACTCAGCTTGCACTCACTCAGCTTGCACTCACTCAACCCACACTCACTCACCCCACACTCATTCGGATCACACTCAGCCCGCACCATGGTCAGCCTGTACCAAGGTCAGCCTGCACTCACCCTGCACTCAGCCCACACTACGGTCATCCTGCACTCAGCCTGCCCTCACTCAGCATGCCCTTAGTCAGCCTGATCTCACCCTGCACTCAACCCAGACCATAGTCACCCTGCACTCAGCCCGCATGACAGTCATCCTGTACTCAGCCTACACTCACCCTGCACTCAGCCCACACTACAGTCATACTGCACTTAACCCACACTCACCCAGCACTCACTCAGCCCACACCACGGTCACCCTGCACTACAGTTGTCCCACACTCAGCCTGCCCTCACTCAGCTGACACTCATTCAGCCTGCACTCACCCTGCACTCAGTCCGCACTCAACCTACACTCAATCAACCTGCACCACAGTCACTCTGCACTATGGTCATCCCGCACGCACTCACCCTACACTCACGCAGCCTACACTCACTCAGCCTGCCCTCACTCAGCCCACACCACAGTCAGCCCACAGTCATTCAGCCTGCAATCACCCAGCACTAATCCCACACCATAGTCACCCTGCACTCAGCCCATACTCACCCTGCACTCACTCAGTCTCCCTGAACTTATCCCACACTACCTCAGCCCACACCATGGTCATCCTGTACTACGGTCATCCCGCACTTACCCCGCAGCACACCCACCCCACACCATGGTCACTCTGCACTACAGTCATTCTGCACTCACCCCGCCTATGGTCACCCCGCACCACAGTCACCCTGCACTCACCCCACACTATCTCAGCCCACACCACGGTCACCCCGCACTCACTCAGCCCGCACCATGGTCACACCGCAGCACTGGGGCAGAGACGAGGCAGCACTAAGGGACTGGGGGGGCAGAGAGTGAGGGGGAAAAAACAGCAAGCAGGGAGAGAGTGCACAGGGAAGAGAGGTGAATGCCGCCCCCAGTGCCATAGAGCTCACTCCCATCGTGAAGTCACTGCCCATCCGATGCGATAGCATCGGGCTCCCATCTAGTATATACACTCCCTGACAGAAGTTATGTCGCTTATCCATGTTATGTAAATAAAATGTATAACCTGACGTTAAATTCATCCATTGGTTGTATAAATTACTCTTTTGAAAGCTGAAACCCTCCGAAATTTGGTTTAGGTTAAAAAAATAAATTAACATCAATGCTGAAATATTAATCATTTTAATGAACACAGAATGGTAAGATTTTGGCAAGACAAAAGTTTTGTTGACCACAGAAAGTAATGTGATTTTCAAACAAAAAAAATAACTTAAAATACATACAGTGTTGGCCAAAAGTATTGACACCCCTGCAATTCTGTCAGATAACACTCAGTTTCTTCCTGAAAATGATTGCAATCACAAATTCTTTGGTATTATTATCTTCATTTAATTTGTCTTCAATGAAAAAACACAAAAGAGAATGAAGCAAAAAGCAAAACATTGATCATTTCACACAAAACTCCAAAAATGGGCCAGACAAAAGTAGTGGTACCCTCAGCCTAATACTTGGTTGCACAACCTTTAGCCTAAATAACTGCGATCAACCGCTTCCGGTAACCATCAATGAGTTTCTTACAATGCTCTTCTGGAATTTTAGACCATTCGTCTTTGGCAAACTGCTCCAGATCCCTGATATTTGAAGGGTGCCTTCTCCAAACTGCCATTTTTAGATCTCTCCACAGGTGTTCTATGGGATTCAGGTCTGGACTCATTGCTGGCCACCTTAGAAGTCTCCAGTGCTTTCTCTCAAACCATTTTCTAGTGCTTTTTGAAGTGTGTTTTGGGTCATTGTCCTGCTGGAAGACCCATGACCTCTGAGGGAGACCCAGCTTTCTCACACTGGACCCTACATTATGCTGCAAAATTTGTTGGTAGTCTTCAGACTTCATAATGCCATGCACACGGTCAAGCAGTCCAGTGCCAGAGGCAGCAAAGCAACCCCCTATACATCAGGGAACCTCAGCCATGGTTGACTGTAGGGGCCGTGTTCTTTTCTTTGAATGCCTCTTTTTTTCTCCTGTAAACTCTATGTTGATGGCTTTGCTCAAAAAGAGAGAACATTCTTCCAAAACGTTTTAGGCTTTCTCAGGTAAGTTTTGGCAAACTCCAGCCTGGCTTTTTTATGTCTCGGGGTAAGAAGTGGGGTCTTCCTGGGTCTCCTACTATACAGTCCCTTTGCATTCAGACGCCGACAGATAGTACGGGTTGACCCTGTTGTACCCTCGGACTGCAGGGCAGCTTGAACTTGTTTGTATGTTAGTCAAGGTTCTTTATCCACCATCCGCACAATCTTGCGTTGAAATCTCTCGTCAATTTTTCCTTTCTGTCCACATCTAGGGAGATTAGCCACAGTGCCATGGAATTTAAACTTCTTGATGACACTGCACACGGTAGACACAGGAACATTCAGGTCTTTGGAGATGGACTTGTAGCCTTGAGATTGCTCATGCTTCCTCACAATTTGGTTTCTCAAGTCCTCAGACAGTTCTTTGGTCTTCTTTCTTTTCTCCATGCTCAATGTGATACACACAAGGACACAGGACAGAGGTTGAGTCAACTTTAATCCATGTCAACTGGCTGCAAGTGTGATTTAGTTATTGCCAACACCTGTTAGGTGCCACAGGTAAATTACAGGTGCTGTTAATTTCACAAATTAGAGAAGCATCACATGATTTTTCTAAGGGTGTCAATACTTTTGTCCATCCCCTTTTTTATGTTTGGTGTGGAATTATATCCAATTTGGCTATTGGACAAATCTTTTTGTGTTTTTTTCATTGAAGACAAATTAAATGAAGATAATAATACCAAAGAATTTGTGATTGCAATCATTTTCAGGAAGAAACTGAGTATTATCTGACAGAATTTCAGGGTGTCAATACTTTTGGCCATGACTGTATATATGTTGCATAACATTGGTGAATGAAGTTGTGGTGCTATTAGAGTCATATTTAATATTTTGTGTGGCTTCCATGAGCTTGAGGGACTGCATCCATGCGGTTCAACAATGATTCATACAATTTATTAATGAAGTCATCAGGAATAGCAACGAATGCAGTTTTGCATGCCTCCCAGAGTTCATCTAGATTGTTTGGTTTTGTCTTCCAAGCTTTCTCTTTCATCCTACCCCAAACATGCTCAATGATGTTCATGTCTGGTGACTGGGCTGGCCAGTCCTTGAGCACCTTGATCATTTTTCAGGGCCAGCTCCAGGTTTTTATGGGCCCCGGGCGAAACAGTGTCAGTGGGCCCCTGTAACACATACCAAGATTCATCAATACAATATAGAAACTGAAGGCTGTGTATATATAATATACAGGCACTTGGGTTGGCTGTATATATAATATAGAGGCTGTGCAGGGCTGTAGATAGAATATGGAGACTGCTGGACTGTATATATAATATGGAGACTTACAGGCTGTATACTGTATAACATGGATAAGCGACATAACTTCTGTCAGGAAGTGTACACTGTGTGCAGAATTATTAGGCAAGTTGTATTTTAGAGGATTATTTTTATTATTGATCAACAACTATGTTCTCAATCAACCCAAAAGACTCATAAATATCAAAGCTTAATATTTTTGGAAGTTTGAGTGTTTTTTTTTTTTTAGATTTGGCTATCTTAGGAGGATATCTGTTTGTGCAGGTAACTATTACTGTGCAGAATTATTAGGCAACTTAATAAAAACCAAATATATTCCCATCTCACTTGTTTATTTTCACCAGGTAAACTAATATAACTGCACAAAAATGTGAAAAAAACATTTCTGATATGCAAAAACAAAACTCAAAAAAATTAGTGACCAATATAGCCACCTTTCTTTCTCAACAGCCTTCCATCCATAGAATCTGTCAGTTGTTTGATCTGTTTACGATCAACATTGCGTGCAGCAGCCAACACAGCCTCCCAGACACTGTTCCGATAGGTGAACTGTTTTCCCTTCTTGTAGATCTCACATTTTAGGAGGGACCACAGGTTCTCTATGGGGTTCAGATCAGGTGAACAAGGGGGCCATGTCATTATTTTTTCTTCTTTTAGACCTTTACTGGCCAGCCACGCTGTGGAGTAGTTGGATGCATGTGATGGAGCATTGTGTGGCGCCCCTGCGTCCAGGAGGCCACAAAAGGGAACTGCAGCCAGGCAGGTAGGACAATTGTTGCACAACAACACCCTCACCGCCCACACAACCCACGTGTAGGAGAAGGCAGCATCCAGCCCTAAGATTGGATACTCTAGGCAAACGAGGGGTGGTGGATTTAGAGGAGTGGGTTGGGCACACACGTAGTCAGGTGACTTGACAGTAGGAATAGTGAGGGGGAGGAGGAAAGAGTTCAGTAGGCCCAGGGTGCCGAGCTGTAAAGACCAACAGTAGGCCATAGTGAGCTGAATAGCAAAGACCAACAGTAGGCCCAGCGTGCTGAGCAGCAAAGACAGAGACCAGAAGCTGAGGAGCACAGAACAGGCCGAGAGACAGCAGAAGGTTGAGCTAAGCTGAGCAGTAGAAAGACACACACGTCCTGGAAGAGTGAAGGCATAAGGAGCGCAGAATCTGTACCAAGCCAGGGTGAGCCGGAGGTGAGAGAAAGCCTATCCGGAGCCAGATCCCCAGGAGTGTGAGAGGACAGAGAGGGACGGTGATACCCGGGCCCTAGAACTACAGCTAAAGCAACCGACTGCAGGCGGAGTAGCCCTCCTACTATACTGAGAGACGCAGAGGGAAGGAGCCTGGTAGAGCCTCACACTTAAGGACTGCTGGAGGCTGGGCTGAGTAGAGTGTCGGCTCTAGAGGGGACGGTAGTTTTACCCGGAATCCCCAAACAACACGACGGGGGACTACAGTTGCATGCTAGGGTCCCTACCCCAAAGGACAGGCAGCTCAGTGACGACCAGGAGGACCCACAAGGGCCCGAGTCACCGCCATACTGTCCGGAGACACCCACCAAGTTTATAGAGAACGTAAACAGCCCGGAAAGGACGTAGAGAAAGTGTGAGGGGTCACAGAGAGAGAAGCCTGGCTGCAGGGAGCAGAGGGAACCCGGAGAGGGAGAGTGTGCCCGTGTACTTGTACTGAACTTTGTAAGAACTGTAACTGACTTGTGAACTGTCTGAAGAACTGAGAGTAAACACGGAAAACCCTGAGATTGCCTCCCTTGTGTCTCTGCATGAAAGCGATTCTCTCCATACAGGATTACAGAAAGCCCTCCACCTGCAGAGTCACAGCACAGCCTGTCAGCACCAGCTTTGAGGAGAGATCCCTGCAGCGTCTGTACAGTAAGTGTACTGAACATTCCACAATAGACTTAACCCTTACTGCCCCGGGGAACACAGTTCTACCCACTGGAACTCTCCCATCTAGCTGCCATTCCATCATCCCCGGAGGTGCTGCAGCAGCGGCGGCCCATCACTGGCCGCATATAGTGGGTGGCATCACGACTGACATCCCCTGTAAATATCCCCTTTTCATTGCCGAGCCCGGGACACGGATCGGACCAGAACCACCCGTGACTTCCCCAGTAGCAGACCGGTCCGGTACCGAGTACCCCCGTCCTAGTGGGCCCGACAATTGTCCTGCATGAAAATCATGTTTTTCTTGAACAATACCGACTTCTTCCTGTACCACTGCTTGAAGAAGTTGTCTTCCAGAAACTGGCAATAGGTCCGGGAGTTGAGCTTCACTCCATCCTCAACCCGAAAAGGTCCCACAAGTTGATCTTTGATGACACCAGCCCATACCAGTACCTCACCTCCACCTAGCTGGCATCTGAGTTGGAGTGGAGCTCTCTGCTGGCTCAGACAATCGAGCCTCCCCCTCATATACCCATTGGCCATGTGATGGCCCAGTTCCGCTGGGCTGTCTTTGGGGGGGGAGGTGGAGTATCACGATTTTGCCTCCTCCTCACCGTGCATCTTGCGGGTGCAGTGGGTCCTGGCGTGGTCTTCCGGGGGAATGCCCTTGAAGCCCCCCATCACAGGGACCCATCAACGCCCGCCTCCAGGACACGAAAGATGGCCCTCTCGGCGATGTCATGCTGCTCTGGCTCCATGAAGGCCAGCATCTTGCTGGCGATGTACCCGAGTCGGGGATCCTCTCTCGATCTAGGAGGACCTGTTTTGCCCAGGTACCCAGCTCTGTGTTTGGTGGGGCAGGTGGTCTTCTTCGTTGGATTCCAGAGCTGGGTCCTGGGCCCGACCCCCACCACTGGGCTCAGGCACTGGCTCTCCCACAGATGTTGATGGGAGAGCCTCGCCAGCTGCTAGCTCCTCAATACTGGAGCCAGGCTCCGAGGGGCCTGAAAAATAAACAAAAAGAAAAAAACCATCAGCCACATATTGCTATGTAATTTAAGCTAATACCACAACCAAACACCCAAAACAACATAGAGCCAATCTCACCAAGGCTAACACCAAAAGCCACAGGAGCAGAGTTTGGAAACGAAAATACCAAAGAAGTAGACAAGTGCGGTATACTCACCTGAGGCTCCACATTGATCTGTAAAGTGCCGAAAAATAACACAACACAATCTGTGATAACAGAGACCACAAAACATATAGAAAATAATAGAATAATAGAAAATAACAGTGAACAAGATTTATGAAGGAAAAGCACAATGGTGACTACCACATGTGCTTCAAACCCCACATCAGTGGAAAGAACAAGCTGGGTAGATAGATCACACAAACACAATTACCCACCTCCTGCGACGGGGCAGGGTCTTGGGCTGCGCCCACAGCTGGTTGCGGGTGGCGCCTTCTGCACCGTGTTCCTCAAGGCCCCTCCTCAGCTTCAGCCCCGGACCGGACGCCCAGCCAGTTTTTATGGGTCTTGGTGAACACGGTGCACAGGCGTTTGATCTCAGCAACCATGGCCGCTGTCCAGTTCTTACTGGGATGGAGCCGGTTTGCCAGCTCCACCAGCGGCCTTTAGGCCGCAGCCCTCGCTGCCTAGTCATGATATTCAGGCAGCGACATCCGTCACAGGCATTCGTTTTCCTGGTACATGGTGAGGAGCTGTGTCACTAAATCGTGATACTCAGCCCTCTGAAAAACAAACATATACCGTATATACTCGTGTAGAAGCCGAGTTTTTCAGCACACAAAAATGTGCTGAAAAGTCCCCCCTCGGCTTATACACGAGTCATACAGCGGTACCCAGTGGTATACGGCCCCCCCCCCCCTTGGTATACAGGGCCCCCCCTTCCTTCTGGTAGACCTGTAAAGGAAGAGATCATTTACTTATCGTGTCGCTGTCGCCGCCGCCGCTCTGTCACCGCCACCGTGCTATTCCGGGTCTTCATGCTTCCTTCTCCGGCGCACAGGAAATGACGTCATTTCCTGTGCGCCGGAGAAGGAAGCATGAAGACCCGGAATAGCGCGGTGGCGGTGACAGAGCGGCGGCGGCAGCGACACGATAAGTATGATGATCTTTTCATTTACAGGTCTGCCAGAAGCAAGGGGGGGCCTGTATACCACTGGGTACCGCTGTATACACCACTGAGGCTGCTGCTTTATATACCACTGGGGCTGCTGCTGTATACACCACTGGGGGCTGCTGCTTTATATACCACTGGGGCTGCTGCTGTATACACCACTGGGGCTGCTGCTGTATACACCACTGGGGCTGCTGCTGTATACACCACTGGGGCTGCTGCTGTATATACCACTGGGGCTGCTGCTGTATATACCACTGGGGCTGCTGCTGTATACACCACTAGAGCTGCTGCTGTATACACCACTGGGGCTGCTGCTGTATACACCACTGGGGCTGCTGCTGTATACACCACTGGGGCTGCTGCTGTATACACCACTGGGGCTGATGCTGTATATACCACTGGGGCTGCTGCTGTATACACCACTGGGGCTGCTGCTGTATACACCACTGGGGCTGCTGCTGTAACACTGCGGACCTGTATATACCACTGGGGAGGCTGCTGTATGCCACACTGCTGGGGGCTGTATACCTGTGATGGGGTCCACCCTCGGCTTATACACGAGTCAATAGGTTTTCCCAGGTTTTGGGGGCAAAAGTAGGGGGGTCGGCTTATACACGGGTCGGCTTATACACGAGTATATACGGTAATTGTGTCATGCATATAAATACATGGCCATCACAGGTGACACTTACTCTGTGTGGCCACCCCATGTCCAGCAATACTAATTACATGTGTTCTGGGAGTCAGCTTGGCTATGAAGAATCATTATTGGCCTTAACATGTCTCCATAAATGGCGCATTTAGGACATGCCTGTTGCTATATGTTTTTTGGCCCACTGCAGGGAAATATGGCAAGGTCTGTCATTACAAATTATTATTATTATTTTTTATTATTATTTATTTATATACAAATGCCACACATGGGCTTACAAACTACATTAAAACACACAGTCATGAGATACAAACATATTTTTGGATAAACATAGTGCTGTAGTACACATTGCCCTGGAAAGGATCTCCCAGAACATTATGTGTGTACAGGACACGGAGTGTAGTTACGATGTGTACATGTCGCTAAATACACATCTACAGGATGCTACAGGAAGCGTACATAAGGCTCCCAAACATCTGTCAACATATGGCTCTGCAGCACACAGAAACTAACGTACAGGAGTGCACTATAGCATGTCCCCCCACTTACCGTGTGTCCAACAGAGATCTTGTGATGAAACACTACTAGCACAATGCACATTCCAGTCAGAGCAGGGGTGGCGCCCCAGCACATGCTTATTTAAACACAACCTGACCAATCAAAAAAGCGCAATGGCGCATAATCATTGGTCGCACCTGCGTACGCCTCGGCGGCTACGTCGATTACAAGACGCCACTGCGGTCTGATCGGTTGGTTACCATATAAAAAGCACTCACGACCGAGGTCGGTCATGCATTGCTGCCCAGAGTCATTAAGTAAGTACTGATGTGCAAACATGAACTGTTATATGGCTGTGTTGCGTTTAGAGCACCTTACCATTACGGATCGCTATTGTGTAGTGTAGCTCACGCCCAAGTGGTGGGGTATGTAGTTACTCATGAAGTTTTTTGTCATATTTTGTATTGTGTCCTGGCAAATGGATGCATGAGAGTTTTGACAACCAAAACCCTATCCTCATTCACAAGCCATTTTGCCTTTGCCATACAGGATCATGTTTGAAGGATGCGAGTGTCTTTAGTTGCGGGGATCATCTGAATTGTGGCCACATAGTACTGTCGTTTACCACACACAATGGCACGTTTAAGGCCAAACGCAGATGTGGAGTGGGGCGTGTGGCTTCTGCGAATGTCTGCCTCAGAAGATCCTGCGTTCACAACACATCATGGATGTCTCTTGGACATGATGAGTATTCAATAGTCTGCTGCGTGGCGTGATATTTTGAAAAACACACAAAGGACTGGGGTATGTGTATAACGTAATTGTATAGAGTTGGTAACAACCATGATTAAATTAATGTGACCTATGTCTTTGGCCATGCCCTGTGGTCAGACGTCAACATTATGGCCACGTATATGGCCTTAGGCTCATGATGTGTTGCATTTGATAAGGGAGATGTATTGTACAGGAGGGCTAGGGGTGTAGAGTCACCAGGTTTGGTTGTCAGACACTGCAATGTTGTGTTTGGGCCTTTATTATGTATGTGTGTGGGCTGGTGATCACACTTGGGTATGCTGTGGTAAAGTGGCCAGGAGATGTATAGGGAAGGAGGGGGGTGTGTACATGATGTGTGATGAAGCGTTATTGTAGTGATGTTTCTTTTCTCACTTTTGCAGGGGTTGGTACGTGAGATGATGTTCGACCCTGATGGAGATGCTATCGTGCCTCTTGACTTGGTGGAAGAGCAATTGTGGCTGGAGGATAGATATGAGAGATTGCGGGCTCGCAGACCACGGAGTGTGTGGGCTTGGTATTGGCTTCGCCACCGGGACACCCGGAGCCACATGCAGCTGGTGCGTGAGCTGGAAGGATCGTAGTCTGCATGATTTCAGGAACTACCTCCGTGTGTCCGAGGACTCTTTCACATTCCTCTTGTAACGCATAAGGCCATTGATAGCCCGACAGGATATTGTGATGGTCGAGCTGTGCCACCTGAGGAGTGTTTGGCTGTAACTTAGTGGTTCCTGGCAACAGGTCGTTCAAGGACCGACCTGCAATACACTTCACGTGTATCACTGTCCCTGCTGAGCCGCCTGATCCCCGAGATGTGTGAGGTCATCTGGAGTAGTCTGCTGCCATCCTATATGCAGTTTCCAACAACCCCCGCAGAATGGATGGATGTTGCCAGAGGGTTTGAGGACCGCTGGTAATTCCCAAACTGCGGCGGTGCATTGGATGGTAAGCACGTGAGGATCACCAAACCCCCAAACTCGGGGTCTTTGTATTACATTACAAAGGATTTTGTAGTGTGGTCCTCATGGCCCTGGTGGATGCGAACTATGAGTTCCTCTACGTGGACGTTGGAATGAACAGGCGTATCTCAGATGGGGGTGTGTTCGTACACTGCTCCTTGGCCCAAGACCTAAGAACAGGTGGGCTGAACTTGCCCTCAAATGATGAGACAACCAATCATCTCAACTTTGCGTTTGTGGGGGATGAAGCCTTCCCACTTCAGGCACACCTACTACGGCCATATCCCCAGAAGACCCTTACTTCTAAGCACCGCATTTTCAATTACCGGCTATCCCAGGCCCGCCGTGTGGTTGAAAATGCGTTTGGGATCATGGCCAATACATTCCGGGTTTTTCATACACGTCTGCATATGAAACTGGAATCTATTGATGTGGTAGTGCTGGCCTGCTTGTGTGCTGCATAACTTCCTGCGTCGTAGGGATCATACACACCGGCAAGTTATGTGGATTCAGTGGACCCCACAACAGGGGAGGTCCGTCCCGGGGATTGGCGTGCTACCGATCATGGTGTGGCGCCACTCCAGCTGCTGAGCCAGGGTCGGACTCAGCAAGATGCCAGGAACAGCAGAGACGCATACTGCTCCTACTTTAATGGCCATGAGGCAGTGGCCTGGCAGCACCAGCAGGTGTAGGGTGGCTGGTGTTCTGAGGCAGCAACATGATGAGGAGGGTGGAGTCACCAGGGTGGCTGCACCATGAAGATTTGGGTTGGCTTTTTGTGTGTGCACATTCTTTAGTGAGTTTTTATGGCTTTTTTACTTTGACGTGTTTTTTGTTTTCGATTATTTCTCATCATGTTGCATTTGTTTGTGTGATGTGAACACTTGTGTTTTATGTTATTTTGTGTGTGTTGTTGTACTTATTTTTTTTGTGCCCAAAAATAGAAAGTAAAAAAATTGGATCCAAAAAACAACCTGTGTGTGTCGTTACTTTGGGATACAGGGCACTTGCACATAGCTTTATGCTGTGCACAGAGGTATGTGATCAGTAAAATGCTATTGAAGGGTCCGTGAAACATTGTGTGGTAATATGTAGTACACAGGGTCAGCCCTTTGGGCCACAGTGTATGGCGCAACTGTGTGTACATACCCATTGTGATGTGTTGGGCCCACAGGGGCACGTGTCTATACACATTGAGCAAGCAATGGTGTTTGTGGGGAATGTAGGCACAGTCCATTACACACACAAACGTGTACACAAACATAGTTCAGTTGTGCCATGGCAGCTGTGCCATGGCATGGACCAATGTAGGCACATATGGGCATAGTATTGTGTGTATGTTTCCCACCATCAGCTACAGACGCATACATAGCAAGCTATTGTGTAGTGTAAGCCACTGTCCTGCACAAAACCGCTCCTGTGTGACGCTTGAGCGTCTCGAAAGTGTGTCACAGCAGCCACTTTCAACGACATGAGCGTGTATTCCTTCCAAACTCCGAGACAATGGCATCAGGTATTAGCCAGCCTTCCAGCACAGACTGGCCAATCATGACGTTATTGCATTGTCCAATGAGTGTGTTTGGGGCGCGGTGTAAAACAATTTGGCATGCCTATGTACGCCCACATTCCTTTGGGGATTGCGGCGACGGGAGTCTACCGGATGTTTCCCGCTGTTGGAGTGGCGACTTCCCAGGCAACAAGTCGCCTTAGGTTGAGGGCAAAATTGCGGCGTGTAAAAGTGCTATCGGCGATCTGAGGCAACCATGAAAATTGTGCACGCGCACGTTAGATTGACTCCTATCGCCGCCAAAAATTGCGGCATGTAAAGGTACCTTAAGGGCCCCTTTACACGCGGCTACATTTCTTGGGTGGCTACAGGTAACTTACTAGTTGCAGTGAAATCATGGAGACAAGGTTCTATCTTGTTGCTGTGTACAAATGGAATAATCTCTCCATGATTTCACTGCAACCAGTAAGTTACCTGTAGCCACCCAAGAAATGTAGCCGCGTGTAAAGGGGCCCTAAGGGTACCTTTACACGCCGCTACTGGAGGATGGATACAACCCGCTACTTCACATGCACGAGCACGCACAAACGGTTACAAACGGGAAACGCACCATCTTTACACGCCGCCACAAGGTGCGCTACGCTACGCTACATCTACAGCTAGATACATCGCCGGGTGTCTCAAGTAGCCATCTGTAGCCCATCTTAGCTCATTTACACACCGCTACAACCAGCTAATATGGGCGTACCTGGTGCAGCAGGGACAGCACATAGGCGTGCTACAATTGTGGATTACGAGACGTCCGTACGCTGATAGGACAAAGCAATAATACCATGATTGGGCAGGCATCGCAGGAGGCTGATTAATACTTGACGCTCGAGCAATTGTGTAGTGTGACTAGTCAGCTCCTTAAATATGCCTCCCTATGCAGCGACTACCAATCGTAACACAGGAGCTTCCTCCAATGATTGCTGAAGGGGCGCGGTATCCCGGAGGCTGTGTCACGCCCCAGCTACATACCAGGTACATCGCCTGGTGTATAGACATCCCTTCTGTAGCTTCTTTACACGCCGATACAGCTCGCTACAATCGGCTTTGTAGCCATCTGTTTTCGAGCAGTGCTCGGAAACAGATGTATCTGTTGCCGGCTGCCTCCTACCGTCTTCACACGCCGCTACTACGGGCTATATTGACGCTACAAGCTACATTTGTAGCCTGTAGCGGGTTGTATCCATCCTCCAGTAGCGGCGTGTAAAGGTACCTTAAGGGCCCCTTTACACGCGGCTACATTTCTTGGGTAGCTACAGGTAACTTACTGGTTGCAGTGAAATCATGGACACATTGTTACATTTGTACACGGCAACAAAATGGAATAATGTGTCCATGATTTTCTTCATCTCCTTACATTCTAGTACCGTAAGTTCTGTCAAAATAATATTTTATGTGTTAAATTTTAGAGATACATTTTAATTATTTTTGATTTTTTTTTAGTAAGTTATAATATTTTCCAATTTTTTTTTATCAAACCCTTTAGTTTCTTTAGCAGTTTTCTACAATCTGTAGCTCTTTAGCTTTTGCAAACTACCATTTCCATCATTTTGTAAAAGGTACAAAAATAGCATATACGTTACAGCTGTTAATTATTACTTTTATATTATCCTGGTGGCCTGGTTGATCTTTCTATTTCCTTGTTATTAACCTTTTACTCTCATTGTACAAAGAACTAAATTAACTGAACTAAACCTTCAGTTCTGCAGAAGTCTGCTATTGTAAGTGTGGTAGATCTTATGACATTAACCCTATTACTACATCCTACAATTACTGTCTCAATCATCAGAATGTATTTGTGATCCAAAATTATTGTATTAATAAAATGCCAATGTGACGGTCGCAAGGACAGGGATACTCAGCTAGCTGGGCCAGGGGTATAATGTTCATGGTGGCAATGCCCAGCACTTGTGACCCTAACCGTGCATGAAAATAGGGGGTATTTACAGGGGAGAATACAGTTTGTAAGTTTTTTGACACCAGTTTAAGTGTCCAGCCAGGGATGGCCAGTGCTGCATATAGGTGTCCCAGGGGATAGGTGTTGTAGCAGCTAAGTATTGTACCCTCTTCAGTCAGGGCTGGTAGTAGGAATGAAGGTGATGATGGGAGTTGTTGTGGAGATGATGGTGGTAGTGAGAAGTGCAGAGGTGCAGCGGAAAGAGGCAAGGAGGCAGTGGAATGCAGTCTTTTACCTTTACTTGCAAAATAGCAGTCACAGGTCCACCGTACTGTTCACAGGGTGCCAGGGTCTGGCCAGTCCAGGCAAAATCATGTGCTCCTCTGCTAGGGCGGTTATCAGGCCTTCCTGCTGTTTTCACAGTTATCTAACACAGCTCTGGCCCTTAACTTCTCAAGAGTGTCCATGGGTTCCTTCTCTGCCAAGCAAATGGTGCAGGCTCTATGAGCAACTGTCCCCACCTGTCCTTTAGCCCTCTATGCCACCAAGCCCTGGAAAGGCCCACCAAGCTGCAGCTACTGGATATAAAGACCAGCAGACTCCAGCTTTACTACCAGGTCCTGAAGATCTGGCAGCTTTGGGGCTGCTTCCTTCCTGCAGCTTAGCTGCTGCTCGGCTTGGAAGCTGATGACAGACTAACTCACTAACTCCACTTGCCTTAAGGCCCCGTTACACATAGCGATGGTCCAATGATCCAACGTGGCCGGGATTGCTGGAACATCGCTATGTGATCGCTGGTGAGCAATGACACAGGATGATCAACTTACCGATGCTGCGTCCCCCCACGGTCGCTGGGATTGCTCACTGTCTCGGGCGCAGCATGGTAATCGTTGGCCCTGTCACACATACCGATGCATGCTGGTCAGCGGGAGACCAATGATGGAAAAATGGTCCGGCCATTCTGCAATGATCAGCGAGTTCATCGCTGGTCGTTGCTATGTGTCACACGCAGCAACATCGCTGGCGAGGTCGCTGCAACGTCACAAAACCTGTGATGTTGTGGCGATATCATTAACGATATCGCTATGTGTAACGGGACCTTAACCCCTCCTTATCCTAACTCCTTCTCCCAACCAGAAGCGGGGTCTACCCTAGGGTAGGCCTCCTCCTTGCTGCACTCTCTGATTAGAGTTTGAAAAGTGTTGGCAGTGTGGAGATTCAGCAGAGGAACACCCAGTTCTCCCCAGACATGACATTACCTTAGATGGAGTGCAATACCACTGTGCCAGCCAGACCGCAGGGGTGCCACACCAAGTTATGTACCAAGGTTAGTTATAGCCGGGATTTTAAGTGACAGGTGCAACTTCAGATCACACATCACTTACTATTGTAAGTATTTTAAGAAATTGGGGAGAATGCATTAAGTGCATTAAGTTTGTGTGCCCATGATGAGTTTTCAGTGAGTTTGTGATCTGTGTATTCTCATTGATGCGTTCCATTTTTACAGATACATTACCATTCTGTAGCATAGTACACTTTAAATTGTCTTGTAAATCATTGTCAAATAATCGTTGCTGAGAAATAAAACAAAAAACGCATTGCATACGGATGGTATACACGTCATCTGGATGCTAGGCAAGAAAAAAATCACAGTCACAGCACTCACATATGGAATACCAAATTTATTTCACTTGTCTCATTCTTCTAGATGAAAATTGGACCTATTTATTTTATATGCTGATGTGAGTGAAACCTTAACGCAGATTTTTAATCCGCTAGTTTCCGCTATGGAAATGCATCAACAATGCATTGTGACATTTCATTCATTATATGTGATGGGGTTACTTACATTGCTTGGTTCACAAGGTAGAGACAGGAACAAATTTCATTTAAAAGTCCAGTGGATTTATTAAAATGTTCATAAACTGCCACAGAGTAAAGATAAAAGGAGCATTCCTTCAGCTTTACAGCAACATAAATATACAGGTATGCAGTCTGTTAATTCTTGGGTATACCCGCACAAGTTTAAGGTTTAGCTCTGTACACTCAAGATCACACTTTGGAAGCCTGCTACTTCCAACTCAGGAACTGTGGGAACCATGAGTCAAACAAACAAACAGACACCATTAAAACATAAGGAACACCGCCATGGGTGGAGGTATGTGTATAGCTAAACCCACCCATCTCTCCAGCTAGCCATAAACCCAGCCCTTGAATATATTAACAAAAATCGTGGCAGTATAGGTCCCAGAGTAGACATTCCAAGTTTACATCCCAGGGGAAAACCACCTCTGTGATACATACCAGCCATTTACAATGTAGCTGATCGCCATCTTAGGGCCCTTTCACATCAGCGTTTTTTTTAAATCGCGGCAGATGCGGTGAAAAAACCGCATCTGCCGCGATTACCGCATACCTGCTGCACTTGCGGCGCGGTTGCGGTTTTTGCCATGCAAAGTATAGGCGTACTTGCGGCAGGTGCGGCAAGTGCGGTTTTGCACTTGCGGCAGGTGCGGCCGCGAAAAAAACCGCGGTCAGCCGCTTTTTTTTTTCGCGGCCGCACCTGCCGCAAGTGCAAAACCGCACTTGCCGCACCTGCCGCAAGTACGCCTATACTTTGCATGGCAAAAACCGCAACCGCGCCGCAAGTGCAGCCGGTATGCGGTAATCGCGGCAGATGCGGTTTTTTCGCCGCATCTGCCGCGATTTCAAGAAAACGCTGATGTGAAAGGGCCCTTACACCATGTAATTCGCACATAAGTATATCAATAACATTTTATCAAAGTCAAATTCTAGAAATTATCAAAAACAAAGCAGCTTTGTTTAAAACATGACATATGGAAGAGAAAGAAAAATGCTGTGTCAAAAGCACGATAAGACTCATGCAAATAAAAGCACAGAAAAATGCATGTAAAAAAAGTTACCTAATTTTCATCATTAAGACCAATAGAGAAAAAAGAAAGTTGCTCATCAGTATAGTCTTGAGATTTTTAATTCACTTCTTCCAGATGACAAGGGGGTATGGAAAGGGGGAGTAGACACACAGGATGAAGGCGGCGTTTTGCGCCTAGACTGGCGCCCCAGGGTCTGGTTGCCACAATAGTATTGTCTCCCCAGCGGGACCATTCTGTGCTTGAAAGCAAGGGAAGGTACCCACACCAGGTGAGCCACGCACACAACACCTTCCCAACTCCAGCCCAGAAGGGGGAGCTCGGAAACCCGACCTAAGGGGATGTCCCTTCCTATAAATTCTGGTATGAGGTGGAACCAGGCAGTTCAATTCCTAGGAGGACTGTGTACAGGTCCCATGGACTGGAGCGGAGTAAGTCTCGCCCTGGGACGTAGACTAGCCAGCATGAGGGACCCGTAGAAAAGGGTCTGAGGAAGTGTAGCAGTAGGTCTGGGGAGTGGAGCCAGTGCCGGCTCCCCCCAGCACCGAGCGCAGAAGTGGACACCGGAGTCTGAGGTTGTAAGAGACTCTAGGCCCAGCAGCCAACACCGGAGGGCGAGAGATTCTAAGTCACTCGCCCACTCCAAGGCCCAGGAGACACAACAGCACCAGAGAGCTCAGGGAGAAGTATCCAGCGGAGAGTAACGCATGAAGGGCTCAAGCCGCCGGTCATACGGGCCAGAGACAGCACACAGGAGAGGAGAGGGTCGCAGCATAGCTACGGGCAGCCAGGATCCACCAAGAGCAGTACAGTAGAGAGGCCTCAAAACTTGCCTGGTGTGGAGAGCCTTAACTTGCTCCCAGGCCCCAGACCCCTAACACCTCTTGTGGACAGTACCCTGGACGAACCCACTACTCCCTTCAGTAAATGTGAAAATAAGGAAGGGAGCGCACATAGAGCGATAAAAGTGATATTTTAGGTGACAATACATGGTTGGTGCATTCAACTTTACAGGTTGTGAACAGTTACAACCCCCTGTAGAATGTGAAAGGAACCAGTGATCACTGCAGACTCCCGTAGATGTCACAGAGGAGGTAGAAAAACACTGTGTGTTTCAATGTATACGCGCTGATCACACAAGGACAGAAATATTTTTGAAAGCTTTATTGTGCCGATGCGTTTCGTTTTGGCCCTGAGGAAGTGGCAGATTTGCCATGAAACGCGTCGGCACAATAAAGCTTTCAAGAATATTTCTGTCCTCGTGTGGTCAGCATGGATGCATTAAAAACCTTGCCTTTTTCTTCCTCCTCTGTGACTTCAGTAAACGTAATGGAGACTACAATCCCTGTGTCTGTCGGATGTTTTACATGCTAAGTTCTACACTCCCCCAATGGCCTGTTACCCCCATAGACTCTAACGGTTTCCCTGGGGACCCGCTCCTCCAGTAGAGAGCTAAACCATCACAGCTGCAACTCCATCATCCCCAGAGGTCCCACATAGCAGCAGCGATCCCTACCGGCCGCCTTCCACGGGTGGCGTCACGATAAAGTCTTTTTTTTATTATTTTACTTTTATTTTGCTTTTACCCCTTTTTACTGACTACCCAATAGGGGACCATGGACCGGGTCACGCCCACCGTGACAGCCCACAGCCCGACAACGTCGAGAGCGCTCAGTTCCGAGTACCTCACGGCCCCCACTGGGGCAAGTCATAAGCATGTGTAGCGCCCCGCTAGTCAGCGCGCTAGAAAAGGGTACTGCACTCCTAACAGAAGGTGCAGTATTCTTTGTCCTGGTAGGGGATAATAGAAGCCTGAAAGCTCCACAACCACACACATACACCTAGTGATAGGGGACCAATCATACGCCCGTTACCAGGGTAACCGAACCCGGTGGGAGGAGAGCTAGGTTATATAGTGAGTGGGAAAAGAGGAACAGTCAGAAAGAGCAAGAGCAAGAGTAAGAACAAGAACAGTACAGTGAACAGAACAGAGAAGAGGAAGTGAGAAGAGAGTGTAAAAGAGGAGAAGTAATGGAGAGGGCACCTCAAACTGGTGACCCAGAAGAGAAAGGGGCAGATAGAGGGTAAACAAGTACCCTGGCCCAGTCCGAAGTGGGGTACCGGCTCCAACGTGGATCAAAGGTCCATCCCTGAACCGCAAATCACCGACATGGTTGATAGCTTTTTACGAGCATGATCCAACCGCCCTACACCAAGCACGGTATCCACCAAAAGCACTAAACAGGGTTGGGTTCCCTTTGGAGAGATAAAGGGTTCTCATATCACCCAATGGGCCTGGTTCAAGAAGTGGGATTGTGCAGGGTACCACAGAGTAAGGACAGAGGAAGTAATGGAGAAGGAACACCAGTGGAGCTTCGGAGGTTCACTACCAGAACCACCAGCTCCACTACCTGCAAGAAAGAACTGCATTATCCTGTAAACCTGCAGATTACCGGAGTAAAGTACCTGTTCAGAGTGAACAACTGTGCTTCTTCTCAGAGAACTGTGATTTACCTGCTTTGCTCCACAGGGACTATGCTGCCCTTTTCCACTATTGCTACTTCCAATACTTCGAGGACTCAGTCCTACCTGTAGAGGGCTATGACATCTTGCTGCCGCACATCACCCCGGAGGTTCCAGCAGCGCCGGAGCTATCACCGGAGCTACAGGTGGCGTCACGAACAACTTTTATTTATTTTTCTTTTCCCTTTTTATTGTCTGCTCAAGGGCCCGGACTCGGGCACCGACCACCCGTGACATCCCCGTACCAGTGCGCACCATATCTGAGTTCCCCAACCCTTGGCACCAGACACATAGTGAAAGTGTTACTGGGAAAGTAAAGTAGTAGAGATAGTCAGCAGATGGGTGTAGCTCGTATCTTCTGTTTACTTCTTGATTATTTCCAAAATATTTCTGCCACACACTTAATGAAATCGCCCACAGACCTCAGTCATAGACCTTGCTCAGAAATTATATACCTCCTTAAGTGTGCAGAGAATAGACCAGATGAGCAGGAGGAAGAAATCACACAGAGAGACAGGACACTCACACCAGGGATGAATTAGCAGATTGCAGGTAATATGAACAATTGGAGGCCATTCAGCAGGAGGGGGAGACACACAGGATGAAAGAATATGGATATTTGTAATTTAGGAAGCAGCTGGATGAATTTTAGTTCTAGAAGAATGACGTACCAGAGAAAACATATATGCAGGTGTGAATTCAGTTCAAAGGTATGGTGATACCGTATTAGCAGCCAGGAGACTGATGTACCAGAGAAAACATATATATGCAGGTATGAATTCAGTTCAGTGGTATAGTAATATTAGCAGCCAAGAGAATGACATACCAGAGAAAACTCATATGCATGTGTGAATTCAGTTCAGAGTTATGGTGATATTAGCAGCCAGGAGAATGACGTACCTGTGGATGAAGCAGATAGATTGTCAGATCAGGACATGAAGACAGCATTGGGAATATATACCATGGATTACATTTCTGGAATATTTCTGCCACCAAACTTAATAAAATTGCACTTTGAGATATCGCCCACAGATGATTTTTATCTGCTTGTATAATATATATATATATATTTTATTGTTGCAAAACATATTGTAAGATGGTGACCCGCTACATTGTGAATGGGCAGTATGTATCACAGAGATTGCTGTCCTCTGGGATGTAAAACTGGAATATCTACCCTGGTATCTGTAGTGCCATGAGTATTGTTAAAGCATTTAAAGGCCAGGTTTACGGACAGCTCAAGAGATGGGCAGATCTGGCTATCCACATACCTTCACCCATGGGTGTGTCTCATCTTTTAATGGTGCTGCTTGTTAGGCACATTAAGTAGCAGCAGAACTCCAAAGTGTGGGTCTGACAAAGCACAGCCGAACTCCAATACTGAGCGGGCGTACTCGTGAGTTAAACGACTGTATAATCGAGTTTACCTTCTTGTAGAGCCAAAGGAAGGTTCATGTTTTTGCTACCAGAAGTGTGGTTGATGGAAATTGAATAAACTAACTACACATTTAAATGAGAAAGTGTTCCTGTGTCTGAGTAATACACATCACATTAAGTAAAGTATCACACATGATGCTAGAGTGTGTGCAGCTTTCCAGAAAGCACTTGTGTGGAATACAGTGTGCAGTTTGTAGTTGATCAGTAGGCCTACAAAGTTCTGGGTGGAGCTCTACGGAACTGTGGAAATGAATGGCCATGAGTATAGCCGTGCATTTGTTTGAATTACTGTTAAAGTGCTTGATGCAGGTTGGGATACATCAGGAGCAATAGCAGCAGTGGCAGGGCACAGGTTCACAAAGCAAACTGAGTAACCCCCATCGTATTAAGTGAGTGAACTGTCACAAAACTGATGGAATTAGTTACAGAATTTGTAAGCTATTGGAAGGCTGCAGATCCGGAAATGGAAAGAACATTTATTCACCATAAACTGGCCACAAGCAGGTGCTCCCCGCAAAATTTCAGACAGAAGAGTGAAAAAAATGATCAGAAGAGTTCTCCAAGAGCCAAGGCCCACCTGTGGAGAGCTGCAGAAATACCTGGAATGAGCAGGTACAATAGTTTCAAAGAAAACAATGAGTAATGCACTCAATCTTCAGGACCTGTATGCACGCTCACCATGCAAGAATATATTGCTGAACAAAATGCATGTTCAAGCACATTGAAAATGTGCTCAACAACATTTAGACAAGCTTGTGAAATACTGGGAGAATATAGTTTGGTCCCGTGTATCTACTGTTACGCCTGTGTAACTGGCTGCAGCCTTCTTTCTCATTTTTGTCATCAAAAACAATGTCCTGACTTTAACCATCAAAAAGATACAGATGCAAGGCCCAATCTCAGGTCTTACTGTTAAGTTGAAAATCCATGAGGAAAATAAGTCTTCAAGAGCTCCACAAATCACCGAGGAGCAACAGCTGTTCTCTTCGGCAACCAAATCACCACAAGCAGCCTTCTTAGGGTACCTTTACACGCCACAACCCGAATGGAAAGCTAGAAAGGAGGAGAGGGTCTCTCAGCTGAGGGACCAGGAGAGTGAGAGAAGGGACAGATCCCAGGAGCAGACAGCCGGAAGGCAGTTAGACGGAACCTGAGGAGGTTCAGCCCCCAAACCTTACCGGGCACCAGAGCCCGCACCTGTGGAATACTTCAGGACCTCAGAAAATCTGGAGACCCGCAGAGTTTACACTTCTCCCGGGTGCCTGAGCGACCAAAAGAGGGTACCAGGCACCGTTTGCTGCTTCGGCAGTCGGCCAGCAGAAGATTATCCGACGGGAGCAAAGGTAAGAGAAAGAAGGAGGTCAGGTTGGCTTTAAGGAACCAGACTTCACACTACAACTGGGAAGCAGCAAAGGCACACACCAAGGGGTTTCCATCATACCACCTAAGATCCGCCTGCAGCCACCCGCTCAGCTACCTGTCCTCACACCATCAGGAGTACAGCACTGTAACTTTGTATGCAACTAATACAAATGCTAGTAAAGTACCCGGAGGAACAGTGACTTTGGACTCAGTTTCCTTTCTTTTTAAGAACTTGTTTCCTTGCAGGAACTCTGCCCCGGAGGTCCAGTCCTACCTGTGGAGGACTTTACCATCCTAGCCATTTACCTTCGGCGGACTGTGGCAGCGCTGGTGCAAATCACCAGAAACTACAGGTGGCGTCACGACAACAAACTCTGTAAATAGTCCTCTGTAAATATCACCCCTTTTCAAAAGATACCTCAGGAAATGGGGTCAGGCGCAGGTGCCATTCCCCGTGACACAACAGTTAACCCTTGCCACCTGACACCCGAGTACCTCAAAGCCTGGGTGCTACAGTAGTTCATCCATAACTCCCAAGCAGGATGCTTGCAGTATTGGGTCATAGAACTTTCCTTTATTCCCTGTATCTAATCACTCACTGATGAACTTGTGTCATCTGCATCTTATTCCCTTCACACCCTAGCCCAGTGATGGCGAACCTATGACACGCGTGTCAGCACTGACACGCGTAGCCATTTTCAGTGACACGCGGCCGCCAGAGAAACTAGACTCGCTATTTGGATAAAAACCACAGACACAGACACAGCAGCAAAAAACTGTTGCGAGTCGGGTTTCCGACACGGCAATGCGAGCGCTTTCCGAGACATCTGCGATTTGTAAATCTCACACTACTCGCTATTACTCGCTTCCCCATTCATTAACATTGGACTCGCTAGACTAGCAACGAGTAGCGAGTCCCGGGCTCGGACTCGCTAGACTAGAGTCAAGCGATTCCGAGTTAGGACTCGCCCATCACTAACTACAGCTGAGGAAAAAAAAATGTGCTGGAGGTCTGTAGCCAGAACAGCAGAGCTCCGGCACAGAGCGTCTAGTCCTGGGACTTCCGGTAAGCGGAACTTCTGGCTGGCGCAGCAGGGAGCAGCGAACGCTGCAGGGGACGCATATCTGAGGCCCTGTGATCGCTGTCTGGAGGTCTGTCTGGAGGTCCAGTGATTACTACAGCAACCATCCTCCAGTGAAAGGTTCTGGGCAGAATCTGGGGTGTCATGAATGTGTGATTGGCCATTACTGAGATAACTGAGGGGGAGGCTGGAAGAGGCCTGTGCTATGGGTGCCGTTTCCCGCCATTAATTTACATAAGGAACGCCATCTTGCAGCATAGTACAGACTCCATTTCACCCTATTAATCCCTATTTCTGCTTATTAACTCTGCCCTTTCCTAAAAGACAGTTAACCCCTAATTGCCTGCAGGGCTGTCTATAAATCTTCTGTCACTGCCCCTCTGATGGAGAAGCCAAAAAAACCAAGGTTAAGTAAAGGAAGTGGTAGTAGCAGTAGCCAACCCTTTCAAGAGACATGGACTGAGATGTATGGCATTATAGAAAAAAATGGCAGATCATTTTGCGTTCTATGTAGTGAAACGGTAGTAAGCAGAACGTGGAATATAAATAGACATTTTGACAGATAACCTTAGTAGCGCTTGCTTGGCCTTGAAGTGTGCAAAATACCAACCTTCAATTGAAGATTTAGCCAATGAAATTCAGCAACAAAAAAGTCACTAAATCAGTGATGGTGAACCTGTGGCAGTGTGGCAGTCCAGCTGTTGCTGGACTGCCACAGGTTCGCCATCACTTGAAGAATTCCCCCTCCCTCTCACTTATCTTAGTTCATGACACCCCACACAGGTTAAATAACAGCAAGACCAACAAAAGAAACCAACTGACAGATTAACAAAGAAGTCACTAAGCAGGTAAGTTAAAGAATTATACATATTTGTTATTTAAACTATAAATATCGTAAAATTAGGTTTTTTTTTCTCAAGGTGACACACCTCGCGATTTATGCTCGGTTTTTTGGCGAATTTTGACACACCAAGCTCAAAAGGTTGCCCATCACTGCCCTAGCCCGTTTTCACTTTCCCATCCAGGCCAAATTTTTACAACCAGGACACCAGGCTGCAACCCTCAGGAAATGAGGGTGACAGGTTGTAAATGTGTCTTAGCCAATTTAATAAGAAAGAGGAGAACAGACAGGATGGTTAAAGGCATAAGGAAGGGGATATAAGAGAAAAAGAAGTAAATATCTGAAAATATGCAAAGGAGATCTCAGGCATATACCAAATAGTAACAAGACTGCCAAATAGTTATCCATCACAGTACATATTGAATACACAGTAAAAAATAGGCAATTCTAGTGTGTGGCTTGTCAATGCAGGAGGTCTTCAGGCTGGTAAATCCCTAATAGAACCATCCAAATACTCCATCGTGAGGTGAATCAGAGAGATATATCTCCAGAGAAAGGTGAGAGAGTGAACTGAAAAACATTTTTTTAACAAATGAGAATACACAAATTAAATCTGGCACAAAGAGCAATCATAGTATAATGCCAAGCAACAAAGTTGGCTTACATAATTCATGCAGGTTTTTCTTTCTTTACTCCCACCCCACAAAAACTGGGAACCCAGTCGGGGTGTGTGGAGATATATATATCTCCTATGGGCACAGAGGAAAACCCAGCACTCAAAGGTTCTAAACCTCCAGAAGAGTGTCAAATTAGTGATGGGCGAGTCCTAAATTACTCGGAATCGCTTGACTCTAGCGAGTCCGAGTCCGGGACTCGCTACTTGTTGCGAGTCTAGCGAGTCCAATGTTAATGAATGGGGAAGCGAGTAATAGCGAGTAGTGTGCGATTTACAAATCGCAGATGTGTCTCGGAAGCTTCAGCCTGAAGCAATCCTAGTTTTGTCAGAGACTCTGACAAAACTAGGATTGGCATTGATTTGCATTGGACTCGTTTACTGTGCAAGTAATCGCTGGGAAACTCGCACAGTAAGGAGTCAGGCTGTCTCCTCTGTGCTGGTTGCCGCAGCTCCAGGGTCCTAGAGCCCGCCTGCTGCCTGATGTAGCAGAGCTGATATTGTTCTCAGTCTGCTCATTCCCTGTGCATAGACATCTATATCTATGCAAAGGGATGTATCAGAGAGGACATCGCGTTTTGGACTGCGTCGGACGGAAGAGGATTTTTTTAATTAAAGATGGAGTCCCTAATGCAGTGATGGGCAACCTTTTGAGCTTGGTGTGTCAAAATTCGCCAAAAAACCGAGCATAAATCGCGAGGTGTGTCACCTTGAGAAAAAAACCCCTAATTTTACGATATTTATAGTTTAAATAACAAATATGTATAATTCTTTAACTTACCTGCTTAGTGACTTCTTTGTTAATCTGTCAGTTGGTTTCTTTTGTTGGTATTGCTGTTATTTAACCTGTGTGGGGTGTCATGAACTAAGATAAGTGAGAGGGAGGGGGAATTCTTCAAGTGATGGCGAACGTGTGGCAGTCCAGCAACAGCTGGACTGCCACACTGCCACAGGTTCACCATCACTGATTTAGTGACTTTTTTGTTGCTGAATTTCATTGGCTAAATCTTCAATTGAAGGTTGGTATTTTGCACACTTCAAGGCCAAGCAAGCGCTACTAAGGTTATCTGTCAAAATGTCTATTTATATTCCACGTTCTGCTTACTACCGTTTCACTACATAGAACGCAAAATGATCTGCCATTTTTTTCTATAATGCCATACATCTCAGTCCATGTCTCTTGAAAGGGTCGGCTACTGCTACTACCACTTCCTTTACTTAACCTTGGTTTTTTTGGCTTCTCCATCAGAGGGGCAGTGACAGAAGATTTATAGACAGCCCTGCAGGCAATTAGGGGTTAACTGTCTTTTAGGAAAGGGCAGAGTTAATAAGCAGAAATAGGGATTAATAGGGTGCGCAACAATAATAGTGGTGAAATGGAGTCTGTACTATGCTGCAAGATGGCGTTCCTTATGTAAATTAATGGCGGGAAACGGCACCCATAGCACAGGCCTCTTCCAGCCTCCCCCTCACTTATCTCAGTAATGGCCAATCACACATTCATGACACCCCAGATTCTGCCCAGAACCTTTCACTGGAGGATGGTTGCTGTAGTAATCACTGGACCTCCAGACAGACCTCCAGACAGCGATCACAGGGCCTCAGATATGCGTCCCCCGCAGCGTTCCGCTGCTCCCTGCTGCGCCAGCCAGAAGTTCCGCTTACCGGAAGTCCCAGGACTAGACGCTCTGTGCCGGAGCTCTGCTGTTCTGGCTACAGACCTCCAGCACATTTTTTTTTCCTCAGCTGTAGTTAGTGATGGGCGAGTCCTAACTCGGAATCGCTTGACTCTAGTCTAGCGAGTCCGAGCCCGGGACTCGCTACTCGTTGCTAGTCTAGCGAGTCCAATGTTAATGAATGGGGAAGCGAGTAATAGCGAGTAGTGTGAGATTTACAAATCGCAGATGTCTCGGAAAGCGCTCGCATTGCCGTGTCGGAAACCCGACTCGCAACAGTTTTTTGCTGCTGTGTCTGTGTCTGTGGTTTTTATCCAAATAGTGAGTCTAGTTTCTCCGGCGGCCGCGTGTCACTGAAAATGGCTACACGTGTCAGTGCTGACACGCGTGTCATAGGTTCGCCATCACTGCCCTAATGGCTTTTTTTTTTATTTCTAATAAAAAATTTTCTCTGTGTTGTGTTTTTTTTAAAACAATTTAATAGAAATTCATGGCGGTCATGTCTAATATTGGCGTGACCGCCATAAATTTCGGGCTTAGGGCCAGCTGATAATACAAAGCTGGCCCTAACCTCTTTATTACCCAGTGTGCCACCGCCACCAGGGCCGCTGGAAGAGCGGGGTTCAGCGCCAGAGGATGGCGCTTCAATGAACGTGCCATCTTCTAGGGCGGCTGCGGGCTTCAATTTGCAGCAGGGGGTGCCCAGAAAGCTTGGGCATCCCTGTGCTGTGGATTCCAGCCCCCAGCTGCTTAGCTGTACCTGGCTAGACATAGAAATTGCGCGGAGCCCCACGCATTTTTTTTTTATTATTTCATGAAATTCATGAAATAATAAAAAAAAAGGGCTCCCCTATATTCTTGTGTCTGGCCAGGTACAAATAGGCACCTGGGGGTTGGGGGCAGCCCGTCGCTGCCTGCTGGATCCGGCTGGTTCCAGAAATACGACGAAGCCCATGTAATTTTTTTTCTGAAAAATCAATAAAACAATCCTAAAAAAGGGACTGCATCTTTATTAACCCCTCGCCCATGGTCCAGGGGTTAATAGAGATGCAGTCCCTTTTATTTACATTGTTTTATGGATTTGTCAGAAAAAAATTTCGCGTGGGCTTCGCCGTATTTCTGGAACCAGTCGGATCCAGCAGGCAGCGACGGGCTGCCCCCAACCCCCAGGTGCCTATTTGTACCTGGCCAGACACAAGAATATAGGGGAGCCCTTTTTTTTAATTATTTCATGAATTTCATGAAATAATAAAAAAAAAATGCGTGGGGCTCCGCGCAATTTCTATGTCTAGCCAGGTACAGCTAAGCAGCTGGGGGCTGGAATCCGCAGCGCAGGGATGCCCAAGCATTCTGGGCACCCCCCGCTGCAAATTGCAGCCCGCAGCCGCCCCAGAAGATGGCGCGTTCATTGAAGCGCCATCCTCTGGCGCTGAACCCCGCTCTTCCAGCGGCCCTGGTGGCGGTGGCACGCTGGGTAATAAAGGGGTTAATACCAGCTTTGTTATACAAGCTGGTATTAAGCCCGAGATTCTTAATGTCAGGCCACGTTTGACCCAGCCACTAAGAATCTCCAATAAAGGGTTAAAAAAACACAACACAGAGAAAATTTTTTATTAGAAATAAAAAAAAAAAGCCATTAGGGACTCCATCTTTAATTAAAAAAATCCTCTTCCGTCCGACGTAGTCCAAAACGCGATGTCTTCTCTGTTACATCCCCTGTGCATAGATATAGATGTCTATGCAAAGGGATGAGCAGACTGAGAACAATCGCAGCTCTGCTACATCATCTCTGTGAGCAGGCGGGCTCTAGGACCCTGGAGCTGCGGCAGCCTGCACACAGAGCAGACAGCCGGACTCAGCTCGCAAAGTAACAGCAGTTACTTTGCGAGGTTCCCTGTGATTACTTGCACAGTAATCAGACCAATGCAAGTCAAAGGCAATCCTAGTTTTGTCAGAGTCTCTGACAAAACTAGGATTGCCATTGATTTGCATTGAAGAAAATGGTGTATCATGGTCCGCGCTGCCAAAAAACATCCACTCTGAAAGTAATGCACGTGAAGATGGAACTTCAAAGTAACTTCTTTATTGCCTCCTACGCGTTTCGGTGCCCTCCTGGCACCTTCCTCAGGGATCTGAGGAAGGTGCCAGGAGGGCACCGAAACGCGTAGGAGGCAATAAAGAAGTTACTTTGAAGTTCCATCTTCACGTGCATTACTTTCAGAGTGGATGTTTTTTGGCAGCGCGGACCATGATACACCATTTTCTTCCCCACGATTCGACATATTTCCGCACTTGAGTGGACGGTGGAAGTCCTGCAGCAGCCATCCAGAAATAAAGCATTAAGTACGCCTTCAAGCCAGTTGTGGGTGACACAACTGTCCCAGGTGAGTGAATCCTTTTTCACCACTTTATATCTGGTGCCACAGTGATAGGGCACTATTGCGCCTCTTGTTCCCCCTCCCTCTTTTATTTGATTGATTTGCATTGGACTCGTTGCTGTGCGAGTAATCGCTGGGAAACTCGCAGAGTACCGAGTCCTGCAAGTCCCTTACTACTCGCCGAGTAACGAGTCCTAGCGAGTAGATTCGCCCATCCCTATGTCAAATATAATAGATCTAAGGAAGGAGGGCAGATGCAAATCAGGGGTCAAATTAAAACACACCTACAACTCCGTTGACTCTTAAGGTACCTTCAAACACAGCAATTTTGCTAGGCAATTTACTGGCAATTTGCTGGTTGCAGTGAAATCATGGACACATTGTTACATTTGTACACAGCTTCAAAATAGAACAATGTGTCCATGATTTCACTGCAACCAGCAAATTGCCAGTGAAATTGCCTAGCAATATTGCCGTGTGTGAAGGTACCTATAATGTCTAAATTTTAGACTCAAGGGGCAATTAACGGGTTATTGACTATATACAACATAGTATACTCCTGCACAGAGATGCATAAAGCCTACCACCTCAAAAAGATCGACACCTCTACTGGAATATAAAACCGCAGGGATAAAAAATTAATAAAAACTGAAATGGCTGGGTCCCAAAGGGAAAAATCTCCTGGGTCAATGAGCAGAGAGCATGGGGCATGAAGATTAGAGGAACAGAGAGAAACTCAGCCTTTCATTAAGCCCCGCTGGACTCATCTTGCCATGCAACAGCATGCGAGCTTTACTAGGGGTTTCTTCAGGTTTCCCCGCCATATTCCTAGATGAACCTTGTTGATCCTGAAAGTTCCTCGAGTCACAATTATAGTGTTGTTTAAAATGATGGGGGAGGATTCTGAGAGTCTCTATCTCCTCTAACTTCCGTGCTGCCTGGATGTCCCTAACATGCTCTCTGGTATGTCACTTTAACTCCCTTGAGGTGAGCCCTACATATATGAGGCCACAGCCGCAGGATGCATAGTAAATTACACCCGTGGTGCTACATGAACTATAGTGTCTTATCTCGAACTCTTTAGACCCATCTGCTGTAGTAAATGACTTGGCCCGTATGATGTTCCGTAGGCCCGATTCACATCATGATTTTAAGGCATCCGAGTGTATCCGTTTCAAAACGGATACACTCGGATCTGAAATCGGATCCCATGTGTTCCTATGGGGCTCGGATCGGATCGGATGTGTGCCTTTTGACATTCAATTTTGGCACCATCCGATCCTGTCCGATTTCAGCATGGACACAAAAAGGCAGCCTGCTGCGTTTTTGTGTCCGAAAATGAAATCGGACAGCCTCGTATCAGAGGTGATCCGAGCCCCGATAGCATAGGAGCCTATGGACATCGGATCTGAGTTGAACTCGGATCTGATGTCAGCTCCGTGTTTATGTACTGAGCATGCCCAGAGGCTCTGTGACATCACCACAGGATCTTCAGCCAGCAGAAGATGAGGAGACTGTCACAGCCCTGCAGCAGCCGCCGGAAGGTAAAGTATCCTAAGGGAGGATTTTTTTATTTTATTTACACATTCCAGAGGGGAGAGGACAGGGGGAAGGACAGGGGGGTGGATATTAGAAGAGGGACAGATAGAGACAGACAGGGAGTGACAGGGACAGATAGAGAAGAAGCAGGGACAGGCAGGGAGAACAGGATCCACACGGATCCTGCATAGACATGGATCGGATGGCTATTTGCCATCCGAGTGCAGGGATCCGTATGGATCCGTGCCTGTCTGTGGGATCCTCCTTTTAACTCGGATCCCACGGACAGGCACAAAATCGTGATGTGAGCCAGGCCTTACAGGAGAGGCAGGAGCCACAAGGATAGCAACCCCACTTAGGACGTCTGGTGTTAAATAGAAAACTTGGGGTTTTAATGTAATAACTATGCACCAAGCTATATCTTAGGCTTCTGCCCCTTCTGGCCGTAATTAGTGGTCGTTTAGGCAAGAAGCTCGAGAGGGTGCGTTCGGTTTTTAAAATTTTCACAATGCCAATTTAGGACCCCCCTGATTGCCTGCCACTGATTGTTAGAGTTTGAAATAAATCTAACTATTGGTAGTCCCTCGTCTCCTTCCTGTTGCCTATGGTCCAAGAGCATTGAGCAAAGGTGGAATCCTCTGAGCAAATCCTCTGGAGGCATAAGAATTGGCCTACAGGGATTGCATTGATAGTAGAGGAAGTATGCGCCGAGGTAGCATAAAGAGGGAAGAAAAGACAGAGCTTTCTGGATCGGCGCTGCTGACCAATCAAATGAGTTGGAAAAACCACAGTTTTCAGTGCAATGATGGTTTTAATTCCTATGCATTTCAGAGCCACATCCAGGCTCCTTCCTTAGGAGCGAGTGTATTTTCTTCCAGCACCGCTTTGCAATCCTAGATGCTCACTGCAGATTTTTAGTGGTGTCTGTGTGCCAGGGTTGTCTGTTGATTTGTCGTGTTCTACATGACGAGAGGGGCATCTGCATCAATAGCTGTTGTGAGTGTAGAGTTGTAGAAAGCTATGGCATTATCTGTGTTGTGGAGTGAAGATATTGTAGATAGCGGTAAAATGGCGTTGGAGAGTGTGTGAGCATTAAGATGTGTGAAGTTTCTGCGAGGGTGTGCGAGTTTGTGGACATGGGTGGCAGGTGAGGAGGACAAGGATGAAAAAGTGAGTAGATGGTGGTCAGAGAGGGAGAGAGGGGAGGTTTTGGGTTGTTAGGGAGCAGAGGTGGGTGAAGATGAGGTCTAGTTAGTGTATATCCATCTATGTGAGTAGTTGTAGAGGACCATTGAGTGAGGCCAAAGGATGAGGCAATGGGGATGTTGAAGACGCCCATTATAATGGTGGGAATGTCAGCAGAGAGAAAGTATAGGAGCCTGATCGACAATTGGTCAAAGAAGGCAGTGGTCGGGCCCGGGGGTCGATAAATGATGGCAACTTGGAGGTTGAAAGAAGAGTAGATACAGACAGAGTGCGCATCAAAAGATGAGAGGATAAGGGAGGAGGAATTGGGTTGAGTTAAGCTCCCCCATAAATTCTTCGAGTTCGGCAATGGTTCCACCCCACACGACGAACACTTCATCGATATAGCTGAGTCAGCACTGCGCATGGGAAGATGCGCACTCACCCTTGCCGAACACCCTCGTCTCCCAGTAAGAGGTTGGCATATTGGCATATGGCAGGGCACACACTGCCCCCATAGCAGTGCCACCTCGCTCGAGTTAGAACCATTCCCCAAAAACAAAGAAGTTATGGGTTAAAACAAACTTGAGGAGTCAAAAATCATGGAACGCAAATGAATATCCCAATTGGAGATCTCCAAATAATGACCAACTGCCACCAGACCATGGCTGTGTCCAATACTGGTATATAGAGCCTCCAAGTCAATCATCACTAGCAATACCCCCTTCTCAAGATATAGACCATACCCATTCCAGAACATATGGGTACTTTAAAAGTCATGAAAATGATAAAGTAAACCTGTCATGTTGTTTTGTGACATTAAACCGCCGCCAATGTGTTTTAAATGATGCATTGTGCATCACTAACATGGTTTTCTAAAACAAAATTCCACATATTTATCTTAAAAAATACTTTATATGCTGAATGGGATGAATGCAGTAAATACCTTGGATCCAATCATGGGGGAGGCGCTTTTTGTTTGGTTCTCCCACTGTCACTTAAGTTCAGCCATGATATTTTTTGAACTTCATCACACCCTCTGCTTTGTAATTGATATTCTATACTAGCATATAGCTTTCACGCTGGGTGTAGGAAGACACCCAGCGCTGGATGACAACAGGGATGGTGACCTCTAGAACAACTAGCGCTGACACCTGGCTCCCCTAACGTCCCTATACAGTTTCCGCAACTGTAGCTGCCAGGATACCTATTCCTTAACTGTCCCTGGACTACCACTACATAGGGCTCAGAGCGGGTGAACACTAGTCAACCCGGCTAGCAACTAGAAAACACACAAGGGAAACATACAAATTGGGGAAGAGATACACTTAGCTTTAGCAGATTCAAGCAGCAAATCAGCAGGCTCCAAGAAACACTGCTTTGATCCAAGAATCAATCAGGAACAACTGAGGCTATCACCAGCAGTGCATCCTGGGAGTCAAGGGAAATATATAGGCAGCTCCAAGGTAAGGAATCAGCTGGGTCCTAGTGACCTCCAGCTTTAACTAAAAGGGAAATGCCTCTTAAAGCGACAGAGACATTTTTTCTTTAGGATTTGGACTGTTTGGCCAAACGCTGGGACCTTCCGCGAGTGATCTCTACAGTTTCATCCGTGCCTCCTGACACACCCGTGACAATAGTATTCTATCACTGATGTAGAGAAGAGCTGGGTTAAGGACCTGTGGGGATGTGATGACCATGTGACCATAATGGACAAAGCTAAGCAGGTCTGACATGTGGGCTTAGTCAGGACCCCTCTTTGTCTGCAGTACTGCTGAGTACGGATGCGCCCCTTGGCCACAGCCACCTTGCCAATTACTAAACTCCATTGCATAAAATGTATGATCAGTAGGAAATTTCCCTAGTCATTACAACTGATTCCTGCTGTCTTTACAGAAGGGGTTGTCCTAATAAGGAAACCCATGTACATTTTGTATCATTGTATAAACCATTTTAAGTTGTAAACAATTAGGAATGCTGTATCTATACTGAGGTCCTTCTCAAGCAGGTTTTATACTTCATTGCTAGTTATGATTCATTTATTAGCTGACATTTAGAAAGAAAACTATGTTTCATTTGTTCCCAAACAATAAGATTTTTCTTCTTTAAAGGCACTCCAATTTATTAAATCTGAGCTGTTGAAGACACAGAAATCCATACAGGACTTACAGAGCGAAAGAAGGTAGGGTACATATGTACGAGTTGCTCTTTTTTATATCTCTGCCATTTAGAAGAAGGTTGTCATACATCTATCACCAAATTTGCAAAATTGAAAATTTTTTAATAAGATGCGGGGTTGATAAATAATACTTAGATCGCCCAAAGCTTTGGTCTATGCATCTGTTCAAGGCTGACTAATTATATTTTATAGTGAGTTTTATGACGTTTATTTTGGCATGATCAACTGTTTTAAAATATAAAGCCACCCGTTAACAGGTCAAAAGTGGAAAAAAGTGGTCCATTTTTAAAATATTTTATTCCTGCTGCTCCACTGAGTATTCTGTGTTTTTTTTATGTAATCTGCTATATGGTCCAAGGGATGAGTGCCTTTTTCTTTAGTGTTAATATTTCTGGTCTTTACAAGGAGGTTTGTCTCAGAGATAATTCTGTGATTCACGCCCACTTGGTAAAAAAAAACCAGTATAATTAGCATTAAGTAAAAAAGCCCATCTCTCTTGAACCACATGGTGTGTTAAAAAAAAATCAAAAACAAAACAAAACAAAAGAATATTCAAGGGATCAGCAAGAATAAAATAAGGACAAAAAATTATCCGTTTCTACATTTGACCTGGTGCAGGTCCTCTTTATGAAGAACCATTGTTCATGCCAAGCTAAGTGTTTCTCTGGAAGTGTACTGCACTGGGTATAGGATCTGGTTAGGGTGCCTTCACACTGCGGTCAGGTCCGGTTCGGAGCTGTCAGGGGTGAACCTGACTGCCCTGGACCGAATCAGCACGCAATGCTGCCACATCGTGCCGCAGCTGCCGCTGCTGATTATTCAGGACCGCGGCTTGAAGGGAGCTAGCCGCGGTCCTGAATTATAACAGCGATGTGAAGCCGCCGGTATCCGGTTCCCGGATCCTCGCGGATCCTCCCGGATTGGGCAATCCGGCCCCATAGGCTCCCATGTTAAGGGAGGGCCGGATTGCCCGGGAGGATCTGGAAGAATCCGGAGGGTCCGGGAGACACCAATTAGGTGCAAATCGGACTCCCCGGACCCAAAAATGTTTGCATGCAACGTTTTTGGATCCGGGAGGAAAATCCCACTTCTTTTGGATTCTTCCGGCAAGATGGCAGCCAGATGGCAGATAACTGCCATCCGGCTCCATCCAGCCCCATAGTATCCTATGGGGCCAAAATCCGGTCCGGGGCTGTCACCCCTGACAGTCCCGGACCGGACCAGACCGCAGTGTGAAGCCACCCTTACAGGTCCTCTTTGGAAAAGCACTCCAGCATTTATTTACTTTACACATAAAAGGTTATGTGTGCACACTGCAGATTTGGTGCAGACATTTTCTGCACCAAGGTTGTACATTCTGGCATAAAAATGCACAAAAATTGTGGTTCACTTTGCTTCATTTTTTTGTGCAGATGTGTGCCATGTGTTTTTCTTAATGAAGTAAATGGCTTGAAGGGCTGAAAAATGCTGCAAAAATGCCCTAACAATTAACATATCACCCACATTATTGCTGTTTATTTTATCCCTTGTTTAAGTCTCTTTATTGTGATAATTAAACAACAAAGTAGTTAATCAAAGTAGTAATACATTCATTTACCATTAAAAAACAGGAATAACAATCAGTTGATAGTATGTCACTAGCGAGAAACACATAAAAGAGAAGAATAAAAAAAGGGGAGGAGAGGAAAAATAAAGGATGAGGATTAAAGGAGAGGAAAGGAGAAGGAAAAGTGCGGCATAAATTAAACCGAAAAGGGAAAAAGGCAGGAATAAAAAAAAGGGGGGGGTGGAGGGAGAAAGGAAGAAAGGGGTCAATAAAAGGTGTATCAACTCGAACTATATACACTGACACGGTGGGTTACATCTCTAAAGATCATAATAAAGAGCAATCTCCTTAATCAAGTACAATCAATAAAGAAGAATAAAGGTAGATAAAGTATGTTCAATGATACTCAATCATTATCAAATGTCAATGTCGGCGAAAACAAAGACACACACTTTTGTAAGTATCTACGATGCAAATTATTTCTAACCGCAAGAATATATTCAAACAAGTTATTCTAGGAAAGTTTATCTAATAAATCCTCTATAGTGGGCGGTTTTTTCATCTCTCCACAAAGAAGCAATAAGGTTTTTTGCTGCTATGAGGATATCTATTATATAATTGCCGTAGCGACTTCCGTCGGAGCGGCGCAACTTCCGGTGGCTTTGTTAGCGAGCGAGCTGCTTCTCCTGGACTCTCCCCGTGGCCGTGTAGCGGCCACGGCGACTCACGAAGCAATGCCCGCAAAGCGAGCATTGCGAGTCGTTGCAGTCTTGCGAAGCAATGCCCGCGAAGCGGGCATTGCGAGTCGCTTCGCTAACAAAGCCAGGGCTGGCTACGAGCATGGCGCTGTAGTGTACACCGCTATGGTATACTACAGTCCCATGGCCATACGCTTTACACCTGACAGGCGTATGGCCATGGGACTGTAGTATACCATAGCGGTGTACACTACAGCCCCATGCTCTTAGCCACCCCCTCAGTGTGCCGCCCCTACCCCTAAGTCGCCACCTGCTAAGCTCCGACCACCTAACCCCCGACCCGCAGCATCCTAACCCCCCGCCGATACCCCCTAAGCCCCGCCGCCCGGCGCTGTAGTGTACACCGCTATGGTATACTACAGTCCCATGGCCATACGCTTTACACCTGACAGGCGTATGGCCATGGGACTGTAGTATACCATAGCGGTCTACTCCCTAAGCCACCGCCGCCCTCAGTGCACCGCCCCTACCCCTAGGTCGCCACCCGCTAAGCCCCGACCACCTGCGCCAACCCTACCCCTAAGTCGCCACCCGCTAAGCCCCGACCACCTAACCCCCGACCCGCAGCATCCTAACCCCCGCCGATACTCCCTAAGCCCTGCCGTCTACCCCCTAAGCCACCGCCGCCCTCAGTGCGCCGCCCCTACCCCTAAGTCGCCACCCGCTAAGCCCCGAACACCTGCGCCGCCCCTACCCCTAAGTCGCCACCCGCTAAGCCCCGACCACCTAACCCCCGACCCGCAGCATCCTAACCCTTCGCCGATACCCCCTAAGCCCCTATCCCCTAAGCCGCGACCACCTAACCCCCCACCCGCAGCATCCTAAGCCCCCGCCGATACCCCCTAAGCCCCTATCCCCTAAGCCGCGACCACCTAACCCCCGACCCGCAGCATCCTAAGCCCCCGCCGTTTACCCCCTAAGCCACCGCCGCCCCGCAGCAGCCCCGACCACCTAACCCCCGACCCGCAGCATCCTAAGCCCCGCCGATACCCCCTAAGCCCCTATCCCCTAAGCCGCGACCACCTAAACCCCGGCCCGCAGCATCCTAAGCCCCCGCCGTTTACCCCTAAGCCACCGCCGCCCCGCAGCAGCCCCGACCACCTAACCCCCGACCCGCAGCATCCTAAGCCCCCGCCGTTTACCCCCTAAGCCACCGCTGCCCCTAAGGCCCTACCCCCTAAGCCCCGCAGCAGCCCCTAAGCTCCTACCCCCCGTAGCATCCTAGGCCCCCGCCGATACCCCCTAAGCCCCACCGCTTATCCCCTAAGCCCCCGCCGTCCCCTAACCTAACGCCGCTGTCACCTAAGGCCCTACACCCGAAGCCCCCGCTGTCCCCTAACCTAACGCCCCCGTCGATCACTTACATCCCTTCAAGTCATCTGATCGTCCGTCCGTCCGATCCTCAACTCCTCCGTCCGGCCAGGCGTCCTCTTCCTCCGGCCCCGGGGGTCTTCTCTCTTATTTTCGCCATCTTCGCCTCTTCGTCCGGGAGCGGGGATCTTCCACCTCCGACGTCCTCTTCCTTCTCATTAAGGTAGAATGGAAGAAAAATCCCCCATTCTACCTCAATGAGATCTCAGGCCCTCTTCTGATTGGTCGAGGTATACTGCCCTCAGCCAATCAGAAGAGCCCCTCAAAACTGAGACGCAGTTCTCATTCAGGTCCGCCTTTTTTTTCCCCCATTGACATACATTACCGGTGTGTCGGCGATTTTATGGCCGACCACCTGGTTCTATTTGTCGGCCCTAAAATCGCAGACACACCGCTAATGCATCTCTATGGGCAGTCAGCCCGATTTCGGATTGAACGCCGACCAATCAGAATTCGAGCTGACTGCCCATAGACATGCATTAGCGGTGTGTCCGCGATTTTAGGGCCGACAAATAGAACCAGGTGGCCGGCCATAAAATCGCCGACACACCGCTAATGTATGTCAATGGGGAAAAAAAAAGGCGGACCTGAATGAGAACTGCGTCTCACTCTCAGTTAAAAAAATAAATAAATTAAATAATAAAAATAATAATTTAAAAATAATTAAAAAATAATAAAAAAATAAATAAAAAATATTAAATAATTAAATAAAAAATAATAATAAAAAAAAAAAAAAATGCGGACCTGAATGAGAACTGTGTCTCACTCTCCCTTAAAAAAATAAATAAATTAAATAATAAAAAAAATAATTTAAAAATAATTAAAAAATAATAAAAAAATAAATAAAAAATATTAAATAATTAAATAAAAATAATAATAAAAAAAAAAAAAAATGCGGACCTGAATGAGAACTGTGTCTCACTCTCCCTTAAAAAAATAAATAAATTAAATAATAAAAAAAATAATTTAAAAATAATTAAAAAATAATAAAAAAATAAATAAAAAATATTAAATAATTCAATAAAAATAATAATAATAAAAAAAAAAAAAAATGCGGACCTGAATGAGAACTGTGTCTCACTCTCACTTAAAAAATAAATAAATAAAATAATAAAAAATAATAATTTAAAAATAATTAAAAAATAATAAAAAAATAAATAAAAAACATTAAATAATTCAATAAAAATAATAATAAAAAAATAAATAAAAAATAATAAATAATTAAATAATAATAATAATAAAATAAATAAATGCTAATAATAATGCTATTAATGCTATTAATAATGTTATTAATGCTAATAATGCTATTATTAATGCTATTTATGCTAATAATAATGCTATTAATGCTATTAATAATGCTATTAATTCTATTAATGCTAATATTTATCTTATTAATGCTATTATTAATGCTATTAATGCTAATAATAATGCTATTAATGCTAATAATAATGCTATTAATGCTATTAATAATGTTATTAATGCTATTATTCATGCTAATAATGCTATTATTAATGCTATTATTAATGCTATTAATGCTAATAATAATGCTATTAATGCTATTAATAATGTTATTAATGCTATTATTAATGCTAATAATGCTATTATTAATGCTATTTATGCTAATAATAATGCTATTAATGCTATTAATAATGCTATTAATGCTATTAATGCTAATATTTATCTTATTAATGGTATTATTAATGCTATTAATGCTAATAATAATGCTATTAATGCTATTAATGCTAATAATAATGCTATTAATGCTATTAATAATGTTATTAATGCTATTATTAATGCTAATAATGCTATTATTAATGCTATTAATGCTAATAATAATGCTATTAATGCTATTAATAATGTTATTAATGCTATTATTAATGCTAATAATGCTATTATTAATGCTATTTATGCTAATAATAATGCTATTAATGCTAATAATAATGCTATTAATGCTAATATTTATCCTATTAATGGTATTATTAATGCTATTAATGCTAATAATAATGCTATTAATGCTATTAATGCTAATAATAATGCTATTAATGCTATTAATAATGTTATTAATGCTATTATTAATGCTAATAATGCTATTATTAATGCTATTAATGCTAATAATAATGCTATTAATGCTATTAATAATGTTATTAATGCTATTATTAATGCTAATAATGCTATTATTAATGCTATTAATGCCAATAATAATGCTATTAATAATGCTATTAATGCTATTAATGCTAATATTTATCCTATTCATGCTATTAATGCTAATAATAATGCTATTAATGCTATTAATAATGCTATTAATGCTATTAATTATGCTATTAATGCTATCAATGCTAATATTTATCCTATTAATGGCATTATTAATGCTATTAATGCTAATAATAATGCTATTAATGCTATTAATAATGTTATTAATGCTATTATTAATGCTAATAATGCTATTATTAATGCTATTAATGCCAATAATAATGCTATTAATAATGCTATTAATGCTATTAATGCTAATATTTATCCTATTCATGCTATTAATGCTAATAATAATGCTATTAATGCTATTAATAATGCTATTAATTATGCTATTAATGCTATCAATGCTAATATTTATCCTATTAATGGCATTATTAATGCTATTAATGCTAATAATAATGCTATTAATAATGTTATTAATGCTATTATTAATGCTAATAATGCTATTATTAATGCTATTTATGCTAATAATAATGCTATTAATGCTATTAATAATGCTATTAATGCTATTAATGCTAATATTTATCTTATTAATGGTATTATTAATGCTATTAATGCTATTAATAATGTTATTAATGCTATTATTAATGCTAATAATGCTATTATTAATGCTATTTATGCTAATAATAATGCTATTAATGCTATTAATAATGCTATTAATGCTAATAATGCTAATCATTATCCTATTAATGGTATTATTAATGCTATTAATGCTAATAATAATGCTATTAATGCTATTAATAATGCTATTAATTCTGCTATTAATGCTAATATTTATCCTATTAATGCTATTAATGCTAATATTTATCCTATTAATGCTATTAATGCTATTATTAATGCTAATAATGCTATTATTAATGCTATTCATGCTAATAATAATGCTATTAATGCTATTACTAATGTTATGAATGCTATTATTAATGCTAATAATGCTATTATTAATGCTATTAATGCTAATAATAATGTTATTAATGCTATTAATAATGCTATTAATGCTATTAATTATGCTATTAATGCTAATATTTATCCTACTAATGCTATTAATGCTAATAATAATGCTATTAATGCTATTAATGCTAATATTTATCCTATTAATGGCATTATTAATGCTATTAATGCTAATAATAATGCTATTAATAATGTTATTAATGCTATTATTAATGCTAATAATGCCATTATTAATGCTATTAATGCTAATAATAATGCTATTAATGCTATTAATAATGCTATTAATGCTATTAGTTAGGCTATTAATGCTATTAATGCTAATATTTATCCTATTAATGCTATTAATAATGCTATTAATGCTAATAATAATGCTATTAATGCTATTAATAATGTTATTAATGCTAATAATGCTATTATTAATGCTATTAATGCTAATAATAATGCTATTAATGCTATTAATAATGTTATTAATGCTATTATTAATGCTAATAATGCTATTAATAATGCTATTAATGCTAATAATAATGCTATTAATGCTATTAATACTGTTATTAATGCTCATAATACTGCTAATAATGCTATTAATACTGCTATTACTGCTAATAATAATGCTATGGCTTATATTATTGCTATTGATGATGCGTTTATTATTTAAAAATCTTTAAAAAAACAATAAACATATTTTAGATACCCGATGCATTTGCATCAGGCTAACAGCTATAACTACTATAATCAAATTAATGCACGTTCTAGAATCCCGATGCATTTGCATCGGGCTCACAGCTAGTCTACTATATAATTGTCTAATGGCCACTTCCGTCTGAGGCCAAAATCGCACCGCGTGGCTCTCCTCACCGCTCCCCCACTCCTCCTGCCCGAGCTCCCTGCGGCCCCCCACTCCCCATGGCACCCCCACATCTTGTGTCCTCCACCCTCGCCCCCCTCCGGTGTCAACCCCACCTGGCATTACCAGGATGCATTGCTGGAGGCTTCAGAAAGAGACTGTGTGGAGCGGGTCATGTGACAGGGCGGGCTGATGTTACAAGGATGATAAGCGGTCTTTGTGGGAGCGCTCAAATAGCAGGCACCTGACCCGATTTCATTAACAGGCAACTTTATTTCCCCTAGCTGTTGTGGAGCTAAGGGGAAGTAAAGTTGCCTGTTAATGAAATCGGTTCAGGTGCCTGCCATTTGAGCGCTCCCACAAAGACTGCTTATCATCCTTGTAACATACAGTATATCTATCCCCATTATTGGGGGCGAGAGGCAGGAGCAGCCTAAGAGGCACGGAGCAAAAAGCAAAAAGGACCTGGCGTTACTAGGTAACCAGTGGATGCGGTGACGTAGTTCCGGAATTCGGGTGACCACGTGACCGGAAAGGTCCTGATGGAGCAGCTGGGAACGAGTGAGGAAAGAGGAAGGAACGAACATTCATTGCATCAAAGGGGATAATTAACGGAGGCTTACAAACCGGGTTGTGCAGGCAGCACAACCCTGTCAGGTGAGTGGCCACTGCCCCACGCCACTAATAAGAGTCTGGAGGATCCTACCCATTGCGCCCCATTTCTTTTCTCTTGTTTTTCAGGGCGAGCTGATGTGACTTCACACATGCCGTGTCACATGACTGGCTCCACAGAGTGAGAGTGTCTTCCTGGAGCCTTCAGCAGCTGCCATCGGTAATGCCAGGCGGGGGTGACACCGGAGGGGAGGTGAGGGGGGTGGACGCAGCACACGGGGGAGATGTAGAGAGGTGCAGGGGGACAGGCACAGATGTGGCACCCCTGCAGGGGATTGCAACAGGATCCACCAGTGCAAGGAGGGATTTACACCTTGGTACACACAGCACACAACACCTTCCACCCTAGACCTGACGGGGGAGCTCTACTGGCTGCCTTAAGCCAGATCCCCTTTAAAAGATACAGGCCTGAGGAGAGGGGTTGAGTAGTTCCAGTCAGGCAGTGAAGAGAGCAGGAGTGAGGAGCTGAGAGAGATCCAGGTCCAGGACCAGGGAACACTGACTCAGCTGTGCTGCACCCTTGGGAGAGGGTCGGAGGCCAGTGGAGAGTAGGAGAATTAAAGAAGGGAACAACACCTGTTTCCCTGAAGCACACCCGGACACCGGAGTCCAACGCTGCCAGCATCCACTGAAGCAGTAAAAGCCCGGGAGGACCATGAGGACCAAAATACCCTGAGGTAAATGAAAAAAGACACTCAAACTGACCAAACACAGGACCAGGGGCCAAAGGAGGAATAGGGACCCCAAAGAAGGACCTCATTCAGTGATAAAGTAAAGTCCTGAGAGGGAGAAGAAGCGGTGAGTTCAGTTACATGCAGGACTTAACCCAACCCACAGTACACGGTGACAGAGGAGACCTCACAACTCTCCAAGGTGAAAGTCCCAAATTGCATCGGGAACCTGGTTACTTCTCTGGACTGTACCTGTTACCCTGTCACCAGTAAAAGGTACCGAAACAAAGACCACTGTGTGTGTGTGCCTGCTTAACCGCCACTATTCACCGCATTGACTGCAGAGACGCGACTACGACTACCCTCATCCATCCCCGCTGCCCTGAGGTAAAGCTCCACCTGTGGGGAGCTGGACTACACTGAGCTGCACCTCCATCACCTCACGGCCGGCTGCAACACTGGTATACCCATTACCAAGTACCACAGGTGGCGTGACGTAACAATCCCCCTTCAACATCATCATCCATTCCCCGCCATTGAGGGTCCAGGGCACGGGACCGGGGACCGACCAGCGTGATTCCCCATCCAAGTCGCCATCAGCCCCGGTACCCGAGTACCCCCTACCCTGTCGACCGCCTCAACCTGGCGTCACGAACAGGATCCCGTGCCCGGTAAAACCGGGTACTGTGCGCCTAGAATTGAACTTTATTAACTGTTTGTGATCTGTAAAATCGAGGCCGCCATTACTCCGCCACAGAAATTGATCTGCGTCACAAAGCGGGCAGAAAAGAGCGGGAAGTAAACCCCACCCCTTCACTCTATCGGAGACCAGCGAAGCGCAGTTCCCAGTTCTAGAAATACCCGAGGTGCTCCACTTCCCCTGTAGAGCTGCCGCCGACCGGAAAAGTTTGTTTTACCTCACCAGCTGGCAGCGATTAACTAGGGGGGCCCCATCATGAGTGACTCGGACAACGCACAGGTCCCTGACAGAGGGGATGCCCGGAATGCAGCCCTAGGAGCAGCGGCCCCGATAATGCCAATAGCCTTGCCATACATACCGGGGCGCAAAATGGTTGCCAACAAATGAAGGTAAACCCGGTACCTTAATTAGCAGCCTTTAAGCAAAAGATGTATGCAGTGCTGGACATGTATACGATGACAGAAAAACAACTAGCGACTGTTGTGCTGGGACAATTAACAGGCGCAGCGGAGCTGGAGTGATGCAGACAGGGACTCTGCTGCAAAATGTTTGATAAGCTCAAAGTTGTTTTTGAAAAACCACACAGTCTGAATTGAGGATGCTGTTCTTCCAGTGCTATCAGAGACCGCAGGATACCATCAGAGACTTTGCCCTCCGTTTACAAGAGGCACTTCGGTCCTTAAAAAAGGTAGACCCGGCAAGTGTCCTAGAAGAAGATAAAATGCTTGCAGAGCAGTTTACAGAAGGATTGAGGTCTAAACTACCACCGCCAGCAGGTACACATGTGGGTATTGGATCATCCAACTGTCAACTTTAATGACTTAAAAGATTGTGTAATAATAGTGTTAAGGGATCCAGTGCCTGCAGAGCCTGCAATCCAATCCTGGCAGGTTAACACCTCTCCCATAGACTTTAAATCCGCTTACAAAGACCCTGCAAAAGTGGAAAGTCAAGCTGTAGCAAATAACTCAGATGATGACTTGCGCAACCAGGTGCTGCAGCTAACCAAAAATATGGACTATGTACTAAAACTCTTGCAAGCCATGCCTGGGGCACCACCACCAAGCCAAATCTAACTAGCTGATTGCCCTGAGGATGTCCCATGGATGAGGAAGAAGAACAAGTCGCCGTGTAGGGGACCAACGCACCATTCCAAGGTAGACCCATGTTGCCCGTGGAGGGGACCAACAAGTCACCCATTCAGGGGACTGACGCACCATTCCAACGCAGAGCCAGGGACTACACGGATTCTTCAGGACAACCCATTTGCCTACGATGCTACAAACCAGGCCACTTTGCAAGAGGATGTCCTTTAAACACGAGATTCCTGGGCCAGAGGGCCAGCCCCCAGGAGTAGGACAACTGGGCTCATATGACTGGAGTAACGGTACGTGGGAGGCTGACCGTACCACAACATTACGCTAGAAGGAATCCCCATGTTGGCCCTGCTGGACACCGGGTCGCAGGTTACCACTATCCCACATATCCTTTATAAACAATTTTGGTCTGACACTGATTTTAGACCCTCAGACCCTAATTTTGTCATTCTTTCAGCTAATGGGCAACCACAGAATCAGGTAGGGTTCAGAGAAGTGACAATAAAGTTGGGGAGGAGAGGAATTAAAAGGCCAAGGGTTATGTGTGGTAGAAGACAATACTGATGAAAAATACCCCTACATGGTAATTGGTACTAATGTGATTGAAAACTGCCTTGGAGAAGTGTTGTTTTTACTCCAACAGATTGCTGTGACTGCTGATTATGGGCGGACAAGAGTCATCCAAAGAGAATCCGTGCCCTCATCCACAAGCAACAGGTAAATCTGTCTGGGGGAGAGATTGGCAGTGTGCGGGTAACAGACCCGGATCCCATTGTGTTAGGTCTCAGAGGAAAGGAATACCAGGCAGTTGTAGAGCCGGTACATTCAGAGCATAGACCTACACTACTGACAGCCAGATGGGTGGTACGCAAGGGAAGAGTACCAATCCGTGTATTAAATTGTGGGGAAGATGAAGCAAAACTTCCCCGGTATGCTACTGTAGCAAAGTTGTATACTGTCTGTAACAACAATATACAGGCAGTAGAACCCGTTTCACCGTCTAGTCAGGCGGAGGATAACAACTCCAAAGGACAGCTAGAGGAGAGGTGTCAGCAGTTACATGTAGGAACTGATGCCACCACATTCTCATCAGAAGCGTGGAGACTACCGGGTCGCACAAGAGTTTGAACAGATATTTATTAAGCATCCATTAGATTTTGGGAGGATTAAAGGGGTACACCATCGTATACCCACAGGAGATCATCCCCCAATTAAATTAAGACACAGACCCATTCCACCAAATAACTACCAGCATGCCAAAGAGATGCTGCGGGACATGAAGGAAGCCAGGGTTATAAGAGATAGCTGTAGTCCCTGGGCAGCCCCCTTAGTCCTAGTCAGAAAGAAGGATGGCAAGATTAGGATGTGTTTGGATTACAGGGAGGTCAATAAGATCACTCACAAAGATGCTTACCCGTTTACCCCGAATAGAGGAGTCTCTTGCTGCATTTAAGACTGCTAATTATTTCTCCATGTTAGATCTCACTAGTGGGTATTGGCAGGTCTCTGTTGCAGAAGAAGACCAAGAGAAGATTGCATTCACAACACCAATGGGACTATGCGAATTCAACAGCATGCCATTTGGGTTATGCAATGCACCAGGAATGTTTCAAAGACTCATGGAATGTTGCCTGGGACATCGAAACTTCGAGACGGTACTCTTATACCTGGACGACGTCATTGTGGATTCCAAGACCTACGAAGAACATATGGAACACCTGGCGGAGGTATTGCAGCTTTAGCAAAGTACGGATGAAGCCCAAACCATCTAAATGTCACCTGCTAAAACCTAAAGTCCAATACCTCAGGCACGTGGTCAACGCAGATGGAGTAGCACCAGACCCGAAAAAGTAACAGCTATCCAGGATTGGCAGTGACCAACCACCGTCACCGAAGTACGTCAATTCTTAGGTTTGGTTGGGTACTACACAAGATTCATTAAGGGCTACACAAAGATGGCAGCGCCCCTACAAGATCTTCTGGTACGCCAATCTAAGAAGAGAAGATCTTCAGAGCCACCATTGGAATGGGGAGAAGAACAAGAAAATTCTTCCAACAGATGAAGCAGGCTTTAACCGGTGAGGAAATCCTGGCTTACCCTAGTTATAACCTACCATTCATCCTTTACACCGACGCAAGCAATGTAGGCCTGGGAGCAGTTCTTTCCCAGATTCAAGATGGTAGAGAGAGAGATTAATTGCCTATGCCAGCAGAAAACTTCGACCCACCGAGAGGAACCCGGAAAACTACAGTTCCTTTAAGTTGAGTTCCTGGCCTTGGTCTGGGCTGTAACAGAAAGGTTCAAGTATTACCTGGCAGCTTCGAAATTTGCTGTCTTCACGGATAATAACCCGTTAACACACCTGGACACCGCAAAGCTTGGTGCATTGGAGCAATGCTGGATGGGCCCGACTATCGAACTATGACTTTACCATCAAATACCGAGCAGGCCATAACAACGCAAATGCTGATGCCCTCTCCATAAATCCTCAAGTACTTCTACAAGGACTTGAAGAGGAAGAGGATGACTTGGAGGAAATAGAACTCCCAGCTTTCCATAAAAGTAGAAAATGGAAAATGGCTGAAGATCACATCTACCAGAACCGTAAGACTGTTGCACTAAACCCGTTGCCTCATTATGGATGGAAGGAGACTCAAGACAGTGATCCAACAGTGAACCTTGTAAAGAAGTTAATAACCCAACCGGATTCCCACTTGAAAAGAATGCTCCACCAGGGGCCCAGTACCTGTGGAAAGAAAGAAGCAAGTTATTCATCTATCAAGGTCAACTGTGCAGACAGTATATCAACCAAAAACACATGAAATGGTATGGAAGTTGTGGTTCCAAAGAGAGATGTCCAAATGGTATTGGAAGCGTAACTGATGACGGAGCAGGATCACTTTGGATGGATGAAAACTGGAAAATAATGTTGTTACGTGAGAGATTCTATTGGATCAGCATGAGAGCATCCATTGAGAGATGGTGTACAAATTCTGCCCATGCTCATTAAGAAGAAGAGACCGTAACCGCCAGAAAGCACCACTCCAGCCTATCCTCATCAAACAACCACTGGAACTGGTAGCCTTAGAGCATGTCAAACTCACACCCAGCAAATCAGGCTACACCTATGCTCTTACCATGGTAGACCACTATTCCAGTTTCCTTGTGGTAGCTCCGGTAAAAGACTTAACAGCTCTGACAGCAGTAAGAACATTCCAAGCCTATTTCTGCAGACCACATGGTTATCCAGAACTGGTATTGGCAGACCAAGGTCCTGCCTTTGAAGCTGAAATATTTCAAGAGTTCTGTCGCCTATACGGATGCAAGAAAATTCGCACCACGCCTTACCATTGCCAAACTAATGGAATGTGCAAAAAGATGAATCACTGGTAATTGAATTGCTGAAAACTCTGCCCTTAGAAGAACGAAAACCAGTGGCCAGAGAAATTACCAGATCTTGTGGACATCTACAACAACATCCCAGTAAGCTCAACAAATTGTACCCTTGCATACCTCATGAGAGCAAGACCAGGAAAATTGACAGTAGACTTTGAGATAGGCATAGTAGTTCCTGAAGAAGTTACTACAGATGCAGATTGGGATACTCGTAGAAAAGAACAATACCAGAAAATACAGGAATGCTTGTGAGAAGTCTGGAAAAATCTAGAGAAAAACAAGAAACCAACTTTAACAAAAGTGTGCAAGGAATGCCTTTAACAGCAGGTGTATTAGTTTTGAAAAGAAAAGGAAGAATGCACAAACTAGATGATCAATGGGAAAAAGAACCATACACTGTATTACCATTTAAATTTGATAACCAGAAAACCTGTGTCATCAGTAAAGACCATGGCGAAACAACAGCAACAGTGTTCAGGGATCATTTGAAGAAGTGCCCTCAACAGTTACAACGAGAAGATGTACCTTGTCCAGAACCTGAGAAAGAGAAGCCAAAGACAATCCAGACACTAATTGGAGAATTACCAGCGGATTGGCCTCAAATAGAAGGTACATACCTAATTCCAACTTTTATGTTCCCACCAGCAGTAGATACGTCAAGGTAGAAGAACCACCCGTTGTGTTGGAACCAGAGAATCCTGCAATCGGTGTACCTGCTATTCCTACTGTGAGATCAGGTAGTCGCAGATTGTTACCCAGTTTACCAGTGACACATAGACCCACTCTCACCAATCCTACACCAGAATTACGTAGGTCAACACGTGTCAATCCAGGACACCCACCACTAAGGTACAGAGAATAAGCCATAACATGTGGAAAATGTAAATATGTTTAAAATGTATATATGTTATTAATGCTAATGTACAGAAAAGGGTGAAGAGTAGTCAAAAATGACCCAAACCAGGTACACAACATCAGTAAGAGGGGTGAGTAGAGTTGGCGTAAGGAGCTGTCTAGGGAAAGCGAAATCTTGGCCAATAGGTGACCCCAGGGCCAGGAGGCCTACAGCGCTTATGACCCGGTAGAGGCCCCTGCAGTACCCAGGACTCCTACGCCGAGGCACCCGTAGTGTTTGTTGTTGTGTTTTGAACTTTAAGCCTACAAAGACTTTACTGTTGGACTTTTTGAATTTTCCTTTCCTACTTTCAAAAATGTACCATAGCCACAGGACTGGTAGTGGCAAACACCTGTTTAAACACCCTTTAAACAGCCTGCAGCAGATGGACTGGCGCTGTATGGACTGGTTACCCGTTTTCTTATTTATCCCTGTTTTTTGTAAATTTTTAATTTTGAGACTCTGTTCAAATTCAAATGTAGATAGTTAACTTATGTGATGTTTGTTGAAAAAAGTCGGGAGGACTGTATTTAACTTCTCGTACCTGCTCTTATTCCCCACTCTTGGCTTTTCTCCCTACAACCCAATCCTGTATTTTGTCAAACCTGTTGTGATCACCGATATTGTGTTATATCCTGCTTATATTTTGTCAGCATTGTATTTTGTGCATATGTTCAGTGGTGTGTTCTGTAGTGGCACCTTATGATTTTAAATGTTTTTAATCTTGTTTGGTCTATTGCACTAATAAAGTTATAATTCTCACTATTCTACTACTCGTGTGTGTTGCTCCCTCAATGTGCCATGTCTTCTCTCCGCCTTGGTGACTGGGTTTGAGGGCTGTCAGGGTGTTAGAGGCCCAACTAAAGTGTCTTTAGCCACCGGGTAGTGTCAATACCTGCGGCTATGGTCTCTCTGGTGCGGGGTCTGTCCTACTTCCAGATGTCCTCCTCTTATCTACTTTCTCCACCCACACTCTCTACCTAGTTCCCCCTCCAGCCTGTGATGAGGCCCTCCCTAAACAGGTTTCGGCCAGATCCCTGGCCTGGAGTGGTGTGGTGTTGGATGCTGGTGTGTGGGTACCGGGTAGTGTCTTCTCCTTACTGGGAGTGGGGTACCACACCTCTGGCTGAGGTGCAGTACCCTGTGACAACTAGACCCTCAAGGGCGCCAAATATATAATGTCTCACTTCTCTATATATTGTAAGCTTGCCCCCTTAAGTGCCTTTAATGTGGCACTAAAGGGTGTTTTAGCCTTAAATTTAGCTAATAACAATAAAAAAAGCATCATAGATTCCCACCATTTTGAAAAAACAGCCAAGTTAAAGCCAGCAGCTCGGTTTGGTATATTCATGGTTATTGGCCCTCCTCAGCCTAAAAATAGCAGGCTGCAGCTGCTCCAGAACTGGCATATCCCTTAGATATGTCTTCCCTCTGCCCTGTTATATTGACAAATGGGAACAAACTCGGACAAGTACAATGTGCATGGACAATCAAATCGTACAAGGTACAGGAGGGGAGAGGACCCTGTCCGCGTCGGCTCACAGTCTCCAAGGGATGGGTTGGGATACAGTAGGAGGGGGGAGTGCCTACGTGAGACAGTGTGGTGGACAGGTCTTATTGTAGGTTGTAGGCTTGTCGGAAGAGGTGGGTCTTCAGGGTTCTTTTGAAGGTTCGCAGGGTAGGTGAGTGTTGGATATGTTGGGGGAGAGAGAGTTCCAGAGTATAATGGATGCATGGGAGAATTCTTGTATGTGGTTGTGAGAAGAGGTAATGAGAGGGGAGTGGAGAAGGAGCTCTTGGGAGGATCGCAGGTTGCGTGAGGGTAGGTATCGGGAGACCATGTCAGAGATTTATGGAGGGGATAGGTTGTGGATGGCTTTGTATGTCATGGTTAGGGTTTTGAGCCGGGTTCTCTGAGAATTGGGGAGCCAGTGAGGGGCTTAGCGGAGGGGGGAGATATGGGAGTAGCGGGGAGATAAGTGGATTAGTCGAGCAGCGGAGTTTAGGATATATTGGAGAGGTGCGAAGGGAGGTAGCGGGGAGGCCGGTGAGCAGGAGGTTGCAGTAGTCATTGCGGGAGATGATGAGAGCATGAATTAGTGTTTTGGTAGTGTCGTGATCAAGGAAGGTGCAGATCCGAGAAATGTTTTTGAGCTGGAGGCAGCAGGAGCTGGCGAGGGCTTGGATGTGGGGCCTGAAGGAGAGTAAAGAGTCGAGGATTACCACAAGGCACTTGGCGTGGGGGACTGGGGAAAGTGAGCAGTCGTTGACAGTGATGGATAGGTCTGGTAGAGGAGGGGAGAGACTGGGGGGAAGGACAATGAACTTGGTTTTGTCCATGTTCAATTTTAGGAAGTGAGCAGAGAAGAAGGATGAGATGGCGGACAGGCATTGTGGAATTTTGGATAGTAGGGAGGTGATGTTGGGCCCAGACAGATAGATTTGGGTGTCGTCAGTGTAGAGGTGGTACTGAAGGCCATGGGACTCAATGAGTTGTCTTAGGCTGAGGGTGTAAATAGAGAAGAGTAGTGGCCCCAGAACTGAGCCTTGAGGGATACCGACAGATAGGGGGTAGGGTGAAGAGGAGGTGTGGGAGTGGGTGAAGCTGAAAGTCCGGTCTGTTAGGAATGTGTAAATCCAGGAGAGGGCTAGGTCAGTGATGCCAAGAGATTCCAGAATCTGAAGTAGGAGGGAATGGTCAATGGTGTCGAAGGCGGGTGATAGGGCAAGGAGGAGGACGGAGTAGTGTCGCTTGCTCTTGGCGGTCAGAAGGTTGTTGGTGACTTTGATTAAGGCTGTTTAGGTGGAGTGGTGGGATTGAAAACCAGATTGTAGGCTGTCAAAGAGGGAGCAGGAAGAGAGGTGGGAGGACAGTTTGGTATGGACGTGTTGTTCAAGACGTTTTGAGGCGAAAGGGAGAAGAGATATGGGGCGATAGTTAGAAACAGATGCAGGGTCAAGGGGAGTTTTTTTGAGGATGGATGAGATCAAGGCGTGTTTGAAGGATGAGGGGAAGACTCCAGTAGTGAGTGATAAGTTGAAGAGGTGGGTTAGGGCAGTGATGAGGACTGCGGTGAGGTTCGGGATGAGGTGGGACGGGAGTGGGTCAAGAGCACAGGTGGTGAGTAGAGATGAGCAGTGTTCAATTCAAATTGTTCGCCAATCTCAAATTCGAGTAGTTTTGAGCGGTGTTTGAATCATTCGCCGAATTCGAACAATTAGCTTCAAATTCGGCAGTTCTAGGCTATGTTCGATAATGCTTCGATCACCAAAAGCTTAACCCTAACCCTCTTAATGAATGTGAATATCCAGTTTCTGTGTATAGTGTGTGTGTGGGGGGGGCGAGGTTTAGATCAGTGCTGCAGAAATAAAGTCGATCACCATTTTTTTTTTCTCCTAACTGCATATACAGTGGGGCAGTGCAGGCTGTCACCCAATCACACTCACACATAGTAAAGTGCATTTTTTGCACACAAGCAAGGTCAGGCAACATTGGCTGTGTAAGTCAAATGACCAAGCCCTTTAAGACCCGGCCATTTTCCCCATCGCCACCATTTGCTTATTGCTGCAGCTCTGTATCAGACGGCACCACTGCTGCTGCGGGCGGTATACAGTTAAACAGTGTCACTTCACTTAGTGACCTAGTGAGCGAATATAAAGTTAGATAGATAGGTTTTGGGAGTAGGGACTGTAGGGAGGGTGCAAATTTTAGGAATATCAACCCTTTTGAGGGCTACTTCATAGGAGTATAGGGAGTAGGGACTAGTTGTGTATCAGCTCTTTTCAGGGCTACTTCATAGAAGTAGGGACTAGTTGTAATCTCAGCCCTATGGGCTAGGTTAGAGAGGTTCATAGCAGTTTTTTCCAGGCAGGTGTGTGCCAGTGCTGTGCAAGTGTTTTTCACAGCATCTAGCCACATCTAGCTCAGGGAATCCGTTAGGGCAGGTAGTGTAGCACTACTGTGAAGAAAGCTACACCACCTGTCTTAAAAGGATCCTGTCACCCCCAAAACACCTCTAAAGCTATTAAAAGCTGTCCCAAGAGCATAGTGACACTTACCCTACACTCCTTTTAGCTCCTAAATGCACCAAGTGAAATTGAAGATAAATGTTATTACAGTACCTCATTAGGGATGATAATGAGTGACTATGCTATTCATAGTCACCCTGGCAGGCGCTCCCTCTTCATGTTATCACGCCTCCATAGGCGTGATCTTCTAATCAGATTAAAATGCGCGCCTCCCGCCGCTCTGTGCATTCTCGTCCGGCCTGTAGTGGGGCTGGGTGACGCGAATTGCGTCATTTCCGGCGCCGGGTGACGTAGTACACCCGAGCCGCTTTGTTAGCTTCAAAACGCACACTGCGCATGCGCAGTGCGGGTCTTGAAGTTAACAGCGGCGCGGGTGTACTACGTCACCCGGCTCCGGAAATGACGCGATTCGCGTCACCTAGCCCCACTACAGGCCGGACGACAATGCACAGAGCGGCGGGGAGGCACGCATTTTAATCTGATTAGAAGATCACGCCTATGGAGGCGTGATAACATGAAGAGGGAGAGCGCCTGCAGGGTGACTATGAATAGCATAGTCACTCATTATCATCCCTAATGAGGTACTGTAATAACATTTATCTTCAATTTCACTTGGTGCATTTAGGAGCTAAAAGGAGTGTAGGGTAAGTGTTACTATGCTCTAGGGAGAGCTTTTAATAGCTTTAGAGGTGTTTTGGAGGTGCAGGATCCCTTTAAGTAGGCATTTTTTTGCTGCATGTAGTCTAGGCAATTTTTTCGGGCTAGTATCAGTGTCACTTACACAGTGGTGTAGCCTACTTGTGAAAGAAGCTACACCACCTCTGAAGTTCCTACTATTTTTAAGTGCACCTTGACCAGGTCTCACTTCAGGTCAAGTAGCAGTGTCACAAAAAGCAGTTGTGTAGGCCACTTCCAATACAAGCAACTACACTGCCTGTGTAGTTCCTACAAATTTTTTTTTTTTTTAACTTTCATTTTTATTAAAATTTTTAAACAAGCTTTAAACAGAACATCAATATAATGTTACATAGGTCTCTTTCAAAAGTAAGCTAACAAAGATCACTAGTTGTAGAATGGCAACCCATGTGTATGTTCAAATTACAAAGAGATTTAACCGCTATTTAGGTACGTCAGACCAATTATAGCAATAAACATTTCAACATTTGTGCCCCATTGCCTATAGTTTCCACACTTTGCAATTCTGTTTTTCCAACTTTGACCAACTTCCATTTAAGATGTTATAAGAAAAAGAAAAGTAAAAGAATAAAGAAAACCTGCAAATGTCAGCATTTTCACCTAATCATTACACTTTAATTTACCCAGAGTACCTCCCAAATCCTCCAGTGCATACCATTCTGTTTGTTTGTAGGGGGTCATGAACCTTGCTATTTCAGTAATCGAGAAAGTTTTCAAAATATATGGTCTCCATTTATTAAAGAATTTTTTTGTCATCTTTGAAGGGTTCCTAAGTGTTTCAATGGATTCGAGACCTAATGTTTTTCTGAGGGTGTTATGCATCATTTCCATTGAAGGAACAAAGTCTTTAATCCAATGCTGTAATAGTAGTCTCTTTGCTATTAGGGAGATTGTATGAAACAATCACCAATCGCCCCATTTGGGTAATGAAACAACCACAACATTGGATCCCTTTTGTTTTCATCGGGATAAAGTCCCGATGCCAAGTCTCCCACTTCCTTCCAGAAGTCCTGCGTTTTTGTACAGGACTAGATCCCATGTTCTAGGTCAGTCATGGAGGTCTTACATTTAGGACAATGGGTCCAACGTTCTCTATTGGTCGGGGATGGGGGTATGTTAAAGCCCTTAATGGTGCCGTGTAACAATCTATATTGGGAATCTCTCCACTTTTCGTTCATGATTGATTTTCTTACTGATCCCCACCCTTCCAATAGCTTTGGGATTAGCTCTGGGTCATCTATGTGTTTTCTCCATAGGGAGAATAATTTATGGGTAATAAGTGGTCTAAGGGAATTTTGGAGTTTACTGTATATGGAAGATATAGAAATATCCGTCAGAGGTAATTTTACCAGGTCATCCCATTCCTTCCCGTCTATTTCACCCGAAACATCCTGTAATCGTGACATAAGATGATGTTTAACTTGCAAATATTGCAACCAGTGAGAGACAGGGAGATTAAATTTATTTAGGATTTCCGTTCCAGTCAGCCATCTCCTTTCCCCGGTGTGTATGAGATCTCCCAGAGTCACCACCCCTCTCTCTTTCCACAAACGGAATAGCGAATTTTCCACCCCCTGTGGAAAAGCTGGGCTGGCCTAGGGATTCAGGTTTTTAGAAATTCTCCATGATAGGTTCAGTTTTTTTCTAACCGCCTTCCAAGTTATTACCGTGTCTCTATAAATAGATGTATTTTTTATCTTAGGAGGTAATTCAGACATTGAGGCGTGTAACATTGCAGATAATTCCCAGGGATACGCGTGTTCACTCTCTAATTCTAGATCCGAGAACTTAGTCATTTTGTTGATCCAATCTAATACGTTTCTCATGACGCACGCTAGGTTATACCCTCTGATGTCTGGGACTTTCAATCCACCTTTCTCCCTTGACTGCATCAAAGTCGTTAGTTTTATTCTAGCTCTCTTGCCTCCCCATAGGAATTTGGAAAATGCTTAGTTAATTCTTTTAATATCGGTGTGTTTTAGTAGCATAGGTATTGTCTGGAGCGGGTAGAGCAGTCTCGCAAAGCTTACCATTTTAATGAGATGACAACGGCCCAGCAGTGATAGCGGTAGATTCTTCCAGTTTTCCAATTCTTTAGTTATTTTTTCTATTATTGGAAGAAAGTTTAGTTTATAAATCAGATCTGGTGATCTGGCTAGTTGGACTCCAAGGTATTTTAAACTATTTTTTGCTACAGGGATCCCACAAAACAGGTCCCCCGGTCTAATATGAGGACCACCCTTAAGAAAAAGAATTTCACATTTGTCTCTTATTTAATTTAAATCCTGAGAGTTTACCTAGTTTTCCTATGTCATCTAGTACTGGCCTAAGATCTCTCTGAGGGTGTTGCAAGTATAGAATAATATCGTTGGCAAAGAGGGATATTTTTACCTCCTTCTCGCCAACCCTAAGGCCTTTATATTTGTTCCGACCAGCCAGATATAATGCTAATGGTTCGATCGCTAAATTGAAGAGGAGAGGCGACAACGGGCATCCCTGTCTTGTCCCTTTCTCTAGTTTAAATGTGTCCGACAAAAACCCTGGAATACTTATACAGGCTTTCGAGTTATTATAAAGGGAGATCAGAAACTGGCGAAACGGGCCCTCCATCCCAATAGAATTAAGGATCCAGTCCAGCCATGACCACCTCACATTATCAAATGCTTTCTCAGCGTCTAGGGTGATCATGGCTGTATCTCCCCCCCTTGTGCCCATTCTATGTCTCTCGACGTCAATAAGGAGCATTGCTTTTGTAATGTTTGTGACCGTCGATCTACCTCTAATAAAGCCCGCTTGGTGAGGTTGGATCAACCTGGGTAATATTGTCGCCAATCTGTCAGCAAGAAGTTTCGAAAGAAGTTTCAAGTCTTGGTTTATTAGAGAAATTGGTCTGTAGCTAGCTGGATCAGACAATGGTTTACCAGGCTTGGGGATCAGTTTGATATGGGCCATATTCATTCTCTCAGGGATTGGAGTACCTCTCAGGATTGAATTATATAATTCCATCAGGACTGGGGATATCTGTTCTCTCAATATTTAAAAAAAACTTCCATTAAAACCATCTGGACCTGGTGCTTTACCTGGGTTCAGAGATTTAATTGCCACGTCTATTTCGCCTATAGAGATGGGGTTGTTTAGAAAATTTTTCTCTTCTTCAGTTAGGCCAGGCAGTTTAATGTGATTCAACCACTCCTCCCCTTCTATTCTGTCTGGATCTTGTTCTTTGTACAGAGTGGCATAGTGTTTCCCCAATATCTGAGCAATTTTTTTAGGGTCAGACCAAAGCTTTCCGCTTTTATCGCTAATTGTTAAGATAGGGGTGAAAGGTCTCCTACCTTTCGCTAATCTTGCCAATAAACGTCCCGCCTTGTCACCAAATCTGTTCAATTCTATCTCTAGATGGCTTCTATACATATCCTCTCTTTTAGCTGCCCAGTCATCGAAGCATTTTTTGGCTGTCAACCAAGTCACTCTATTTGACTCTGACATGTTTTGTTTATATAAGAGGTATTTCTCTCGTACTGTAGCGCTGGCTAATAAATATTTTTCTTTGATTTTCTTTTTTAATTTTTTGCTATAGGCCATGATATTGCCACGCAAGACCGTCTTTGCCGCTTCCCAGAACAAACCCGGCGACGAGAGGTGTTCTGCATTGTTTGTAGCATAATCCACCCACCATTCTTTTAGAAGTTTGCCAAAATTTTCCTCTCTGATCAACATATCAGGGAACCTCCACAAGTAGTCGGTTCCCTTTGGAAACACATCTTTTGTTTCCAAAATCATTGGACTATGATCAGATATGACCATGTCCCCTAACTTTGAGTCAAGTACTCTTTGAAACAGTGAGGATGAGGTGAACATCATATCTAGTCTCGACCATGATCTATGTACATGGGAGAAATGGGTATATTCCCTTTCCAGTGGGTGTAGCGTGCGCCATGTATCAACTAAATCACAGTCATTTAATAGGTTTTCCAAAGGGTTTGGCCCAGGGGGGAGTAACACGTTTTTTGCCAAAGAACCCGCAAGGTCCCCACGTTTTCTATCTTCTAATTCGTTAAGTACCCAGTTAAAGACTCCTCCCATTATTTTATTGCATTCTTGGTCCATCAGGAGGCGGCATGTTAGATTCTGGAAAAAGTTTTTTTGTGATGAATTAGGGGCATAGATGTTATATAAACTATAGTTCACATTTTGAATTTCAATATTCATTTGAATCAACCGGCCCTCTCCATCTGAATTTGACGACCAAATCTTGTGGGCTAGTGATTTGCTGATGAGTATTACGACTCCTGCTTTTTTATCTACTGCACTTGAACCATATACCTCTCCCACCCACAATTTTTTAAGTCTGAAAAAATCGGAATGCTCAAGGTGTGTCTCCTGAAGCAAGGCTACGTCCGCTCCAAGTCTTTTGAGGTGCCGGAGAACCATCATTCGTTTCGCCGGGGAGCGGAGACCCTTAACATTCCATGAAACCCATTTTACCATTAGTATTTCCGGTAGAAAGATTTGATTGTAGACTTAGTGGTGTGTAGCTAACATTACAAGTATTCATAAAATTGTAAGCAATGCTTGGTTGAGTCAGAGTATAATAATACATCTTGAAAGATACTATTGGTAAGGCAATTTTCACTTTCCCTCCCCTCCCTCCCCCACCCCCCACCTTCACCTCCCTCCATCTCTTCAACTGTTGACTTCACTTTTTTCCTCCTCTGCAGAGGTGTAAAAGAGTAGGTCTCCTATCCCCCCCCAGCCCCACCTCCCAAATAGATATCTCTAATTTATCAGTAATATTCCCAGACCCCAAAATATATCTAAATATTTAACTATTAACTCCCTGTACCAGTATAACCATCTTCCCAGATCATATCCCAATAAAACTTCAAATTGCATCACAATTTTAACATGAGAGTTAAGTCCCTCATAACTTGATCTTAAAACATACAACATGTATTAGTATATACTTGTGTTCTTGTAAGTAATACTTCAAGGTTAATAACATTAATACCATCAACATCTCTTCCTACTCCTCATAAAAGGAAGAGCAGAAAAGAAGAAAAAGAAAAAAAAAAAAAAAAAGGGAAAAAAAAGGGGCGGGAGGGGGAAGAGGGGGTGGGGAAGAGGGGGGAGAAGGGTTTGAGGGGGGGAAGAGGAGAGGGGAGGGGGGTTTGGTGGGGGGGAGAGGGAGGGGGTTTGGGGTGAAGGGGGAAGGGGGGAGGGGGGCGGTTTTGGGGAGGGGGGGGGGGGAAAAGGGAAGGGGAAGGGAAAAAGGGACTGGGGAAGAGGGATCTTTTGCAACTCGGTGTATAGACATGGATGCAGTCTAAAATAGGGTAGCGCACCCCTGCAGCCGAACCGAACTAGAGCTCTCGACTTGATACAGGAGTAAAAATTCCATCAGTTGCGGTGTCCAGTCAAGTGGGTTGTCCTGCATTTTTCTTTTTGTTCCATCTAGGTGTTGTTTGACGTTGTTGTCTCGGTGTAAAATTTTTCTCCTGGGAGTGACGATCCATCAGGGACTCTGACCTCAGTCTGTACGATCTCAAAGGTGGCATTTGGTCTATTATATCCGTATCAGCTCCAGTGGCTCTAACCCTTTCCTGCTGGCTGGTTGGGCTCGATCTGTTGCCTTCAGAGGAAGTGTTCTTATTATTAATTAGTCTCATTGCTTCTGTAGGGTCAGTGAAAGCTACCAGTTCACCTACGTGTGACCTGAATCTTAGGGTGGCTGGATAGTTTAGTTGAAAACGAATGTTTCTTTTAACCAGAAGAGTACATACTTCGCTGAATGCCCATCTGCGTCTGGTTACCTCAATAGAATAGTCTGCAAATACGAGGGCTTTATACCCTAAGATCATAAGGGGCCGTTTCCTCGCTTTATAGGCACGCAATATTTCCTCTTTGTCCCTGTGGTTAAGATATTTGGCAATGGCATGCCTGGGTTTGCCTGGGTCAGTATTACGTGCAGAGCCCCCTTTAGGATCACTTTTGATGGGGGTCTTGGGGGGACCTATTCTATGAGTTCGTTCGGTCCTGCATTTGTGGGTAAGACCCAATTCTTTAGGAAATTCAACCTCAAAAATTTCATCCAGCTGGGTAGAAGAGACAGACTCAGGGAGACCTACAATTTTCAGATTGCTTCTTCTGGATCTGTTCTCTATATCATCAAGTTTGGTTATAGCATAGGAGGATTGCTTTTGTAGATCCTGCACCTGCTGCTCAAGTTCCAATATTCTGTCTTCTGCTTCTGCAGTTCTGGCTTCAGCCTCCTGCAGCCTGTGTGCATGTTGACCCATCTCAGAAATTATATCTTTTGTGCTGGATGCCACCAGCTCTGCAACTGTTTGTCTGAACTTTTCTGCAAGGTGGGTTGCCATTTCTTTAGCCAGTCTCTTATAATCTATTATCTGTGTCTCTGTAGTTGCCACTACATTCCTGATTTGCGGCCATGTTTCTCCCTCCTTCTGAATCAGACTGCAGTTTGTGCCATCCTCTTCCCTTTCAGGCGGTCCCTCATCTCTGGGGGCATACATCTCAGCCTGTGTCTCTGGTCTTTCTCCACTCTCTGTTATACTGGGAGCGGAGCAGTTCTGTTTTCCCTCCGGCGCCATTACTCGTTTCCCGCTCTTTTCCGCCGCTCCCTGCACCACCGCTCCTATCTCCACATCTCCCCCCTGGTCACGTACCGATCCATTGTGACTGCTGTCACCGGCTTTCCGCCGCTCATTTTGGGTATTTTTCTCGTCCTGGGGTCTGGGATGAGTCTGTAGGGTGAGGAGGGACGCGGAGCCTCTCTAGCCGCGTCTGCTCATGTCGGCGCCGGAACCGGAAGTGTTCCTACTAATTTTTAACTGCACCTTGCCCAGGCCTCACTTTGGGTCAAGTAGCAGTGTCACAAAAAGCAGTTGTGTAGGCCACTTCTAATACAAGTAACTACACCGCCTGTGTAGTTTCTACTAATTTTTAACTGCACCTTGCCCAGGTCTCACTTCGGGTCAAGTAGCAGTGTCACAAAAAGCAGTTGTGTAGGCCACTTCTAATACAAGCAACTACACCGCCTGTGTAGTTTCTACTAATTTTTACTGCACCTTGCCCAGGTCTCACTTTGGGCCTAATAGCAGTGTTGGTTCAGTCACCTCTGCTCGATTTACATCCAACTTTTTCTTGTCCAACAACTGCACAGTTGCCAATTTTGTCACATACAAAATGAGTGGCAAAAGGCCTGCTGCTGGTGGAAAGGGGAGTAGGCGTGGTGGAAACGGAAAAAAAGTTTGTGTCCGTGGGGTAGATGCTAAAGCTATATTAACATCTGCTGAAGAAAGACAATCTTCCAGCCAACGTAAGATGTCTACTTCTTTGCATGCCCAATCGGATGTGATCCCTTTCTTACAGACACGACCATCAATACCACTTGTAAATGAGGCACAAAAACAGCAGGTGCTTGAATGGATTGGGATTGTTAGGTGTACACTGGAGCAAACTATATTAATTGTGGATATGCTGCTTAAAAGCCTGCGGGGGATCTTCCGTGCAAATATCCCCTTGTACAAGGGGCAATAAATAAAAGGGTGTGTAGGCTCAGCCCAATTCCTTTATATCAATGGCTTATGTCTACTATATATCAATATAGCTAACAATATGTATACTAGAAAATTTTAAATAAAATCACAGATATATGGATTGCAAGTGCTCCATCAAGTGGCCTCTCCTCCACCTCAACTTCTACATTACAAACCCTCCAGTCATCTGAGGTGTCAGCCTAATCGTACTTGATTCCTCCCAGCTCCCACGTCTCGAGCCGTCCTACTGAGTCTGGGGTAACAGACATGGTTGAGTCTGCAGAGCTGTTCAGTCACACAATAGCCTGGGAATCAGAGGTCTGCTCCAAAGCTGCAGTGAGTCCAGACGAGTTAATGATCTGCCCTGATGCCCAGAAGCTTTGTGAGTCAGAACCAGGCCCAGATGAAGAAGATTCTGACCTTCATGTAGACCCACATTCCCTAACAGTAACTACTCTTGGTGGACACAAGGTGGATGATGCTGATGAGACTCAGATACCGGATTGGATTGACAAATTAAGTTTTCGGTCAAGGCAGGAAGAGGTTGTCTCCGAGGACGAGGGGTGTGAGAACACAGAGGATGATGATGAGGCCGGAGAACCCACTTACTGTCAACCTACAGTCAGCCAGTTCGATGAGGTCACCACAGGAGGTGGAGGAGGATGCTCCTGACGATGAAGTTGGGTTGTGCCTTCCTGGACATAGACGGAGTACTGGAAACACGTCAACAACTGCATCCGCAGCCACAACTCTGCCTTGAGCAGAAGTTGTGGTGGCTCTGCAGCTCGCATGGGCTCTAAGCCTTGCCTAGCCTGGGCCTTTTTTGACATCGCCAAGGATCTCCCAACTCATGTCATCTGCACGATTTGTCACCAATCTCTGGGTAGAGCCCAAAAACTCACTAGCTTGAGCTCTTCATGTATGAATCGCCACATGGACATGAAGCACAAGTCGCAGTGGGAAGCTCATTGTGCTACAATGCGGGCTATCGGGGCGGGCCTACCACCATCTGCCCCATCAAGTGCATCTGTATGCTTTCATCGTCAGTGACTGTGGGGAAAGCTGTCACACATGCTTTTGGACGCAGATCTTCCACCTCTTTACCTGCAACAGGCAGTGTGATTGGCAGGTCGTCACTTGGTTTTCAAGTGGACAATGCTGCTGGTGTTGAGCTCTTTCAGACATCGAGAGCACCACCTTTGGATGAAGGCAACATTACATCTTCGCCTGCACCTCCCTCACAGGCCAGAAGCTTGCCGAAGACACCCTACTTAACCCCGTCTCAGGACACCAGCCAACACTCCTTCATTCAGATGTGGACAAGTAAAAGACCATTTCCTCCTAGCCATGAGAAAGCTAAGCACTTGAATTTCACCATCTGCAAGCTGTTGGCTACAGAAAGTCTGCCTTTCCGCCTGGTGAACACAGAGGATTTTCAAGACCTTATGTCAATTGCAGTGCCCCAGTACAGATGCCCTGTCGCCACTACTTCTCCAAGAAAGGTGTGTGGAACCCACTGGGATGGGGTACTCGGTACCGGAACAGGGTACTGTTGGGGATATCACGGCGGTCTTGGTCTGGACTGTGTCTCGGGTTCTCACAAGTAAAGGGGTATTTACAAGGATTAGTTCGTCGTGACGCCACCCTCGGGTTGTGGTCAGTAACGGGAGCACCGCTGCAGCGCAGCTCTGCCAGTAGGATGGAGGGATGGATGGGCTGCACCTCGATGGATGAGCCCGTCGCGGGTCGGGCTGCTCCTGGCAGGTTAGAAGGTATGAAATGCACAGTTCAATATACCTGGAATCAGACACAGACACTGAAGCAGGGTTCACCAGGTTTATTCTCAAGTTCTTCAAAGTTACACAAGTCACGGTACAGTTCTCAACACAATTCACAGTTCAGTTAACTCCGGGAACACTCAACCCTTTGCAGCCAGGCTGTCGCTCTGTGACCCCTCACGCCTTCTATATGTCCTTTCAGGCTGTTCTCTCCCTCTCTCTATTCTCTCTGCAGATTGTATGGCGACAGCTCTTCCCCTTGTATGTAGCTTCCCCCTGTGTGTGTCGGCAGTAAGCCGGCCCTCGTGGTTGCTGATGTGCCTCCAACCCTGGTGTTAGGAACTCCAACCTGGAATTAAAGCTCCCTATCGGTTTGTCTGGGAAGCCGGTGTGAAACTTCTGTTCCCCTCAGAGCCTGTAGTTGGTCGGTGTTGCCGTGTTCCTCGGACCCGGTGTGATACTGGTCCAGTCTCTGTCCTCACACTCCTCTGGGATGCCGGCTATGGACGAGCTTTCTCTCCATGGATCTGTGTCTCTTTGGATTCTGCGTCTCCAGGGAGCCCAACCCCACCGGGATGTGTCACTTTCTGTCTGTTCTTGTCTTTACAGTTCAGCCTACTCCGTCCTACTAACTCCTTCCTCCTCTTTTACTCCTTTTGTACTAGTCTACCATCTGACCTTCTTCCAAGTTCCCACCCACTTTCCTCTAAACCCCACCACCCCTTGCTCGCCTAGAGTCCCGGGTTCCGGGTTGGGTGCTGTGCTCTAGTGGGTGTGTATGTGCTGTGAGGGTGTTTGATGCACAAACTGTCTATCTTCTTGCCTGACTGCAGTTCCCTATGTGGCCACCCTGGTCACAGGGGCGCCACAGGTGTGCCTGCGCTACACCAGCAGGTCGCAGACAACACCACCGCTTCCTTGAGAAACTCTGTGTGTGACAGGGTGCATTTCACCACAGACACTTGGACCAGTAAGCATGGACAAGGGGGTTACATGTCGCTGACTGGGCACTGGTTAACTATGGTGAGGGCTGGAGAAGGGTTTGCTGTCCAAGTCTTGCTGTCCCCACGAGTTGTGCGTCCATCCTCTGTAGGTTGAAGCTCCTTCACTGCTTCTGCCTCCTCAACCACGTCTCGGTCCTCCACCTCCGCCCAAAGCCTGTCTGGTAATGCCACCCACGTTGTAACTGCACAGAAGGAATCCTACACACCTCCTTATTATGCTGGCAGCAGGGTTCAACGCCATCAGGCGGTCTTTACCTTGAAATGCCTGGGAAATGTGAGTCACACAGCTGAAGAGTTGTGGTCAGCTCTGGCGACTGAGTTTCAGCAATGGTTGTCTCCACTCAACCTGCAGCCAGGTGCGACAATGCTGCAAACCTGGGTGCGACCCTTCGCCGGGGCACTGTCACATATGTGCCTTGTATGGCTCACGTGTTGAATCTGGTTGTCCAGCAATTTTTGACACACTATCCTGGCCTAGATGGGCTACTGCAGAGGACACGGTCGCTGTGTGCTCACTTCCAGTGTTCACATCCCGCAGCTCAACGACTTGCTTCGCTACAGAAGTCTTTCGGTTTGCCCGTTCACCGGCTGAAATGCGATGTGCCAACACGCTGGAATTCTACTCTGCACATGTTGCAGCGACTATGGCAGCACCGCCGAGCCCTGGTGCAATATCTTATGACGTATAGCCTGGGCCAACGAAACACAGAGGTGGGGCAGATCACGCTGCAGGAGTGGTCTCAGATCAAGGACCTATGCACCCTTCTGCACAGTTTTGAGATGGCGACGAAGATGTTTAGTGCTGACGATGCCATTATCAGCATGACTATTCCGGTCATCTACATGCTGGAGCACACTCTAAACAATATTCGGAGTCAGGTGGTGGGACAAGAGGAGGTGGAGGAAGTACACGAGGAGTCCTATGTGGAAGGGATGACATCTCCAAGGTCCTCACGGTTGGCAGCACCAAGACGGCAGGCATGGGAGGGTGGGGGAGAGGGATTAACGGGGGCGCATGGTAGCAACCAAACTCTTGAGGAACGTGCAGGAGCCCAGGAAGAAATGGAGGACAAACTGGCGATGGGCATGGAAGAGTCAGCAGATGAGAGAGACCTTGATGACATTTCTGTTGTGCGAGGTTGGGGGGAGAGGGCAGAGGAAGGAAGCATGATTCTCACCTCCCTACCACCAACACAACAAGGACTTCTCCTGGATGGGCAAGACACATCAGCGCCTTCTTGCTGAACTACCTGCAACATGACCCTCGGATTGTCCAAATTAGAACTACCGTATATACTCGTGTATAAGCCGACCCGTGAATAAGCCGACCCCCTACTTTTGCCCCCAAAACCTGGGAAAACCTATTGACTCGTGTATAAGCCGAGGGTGGACCCCAGCACAGGTATACAGCCCCCAGCAGTGTGGTATACAGCAGCCCCAGAGGTATATACAGCAGCCCCAGTGGTATATACAGCAGCAGCCCCAGTGGTTAGTATACAGCAGCCCCAGAGGTGTATACAGCAGCCCCAGTGGTAGTATACAGCAGCCCCAGAGGTATAAACAGCCCCAGTGGTAGTATACAGCAGCCCCAGTGGTAGTATACAGCAACCCCAGTGGTAGTATACAGCAACCCCAGTGGTAGTATACAGCAGCCCCAGTGGTAGTATACAGCAGCCCCAGAGGTATATACAGCCCCAGAGGTATATACAGCAGCCCTTAGGTAGTATACAGCAGCCCCAGTGGTGTATACAGTAGCAGCCCCAGGGGTGTATACAGCAGCAGCCCCAGGGCTGTATACAGCAGCAGCCCCAGGGGTGTATACAGCAGCAGCACCAGGGCTGTATACAGCAGCAGCCCCAGGGCTGTATACAGCAGCAGCCCCAGGGGTGAATACAGCAGCAGCCCCAGGGCTGTATACAGCAGCAGCCCCAGGGGTGTATACAGCAGCAGCCCCAGGACTGTATACAGCAACAGCCCCAGGGGTGTATACAGCAGCAGCCCCAGGGCTGTATACAGCAGCAGCCCCCGTAGGTATACAGGCCCCCCCATCATGATCCAGGGCCCCCCCCCTTGTGCGGCAAACCTGTAAAGCAAAATCATACTTATCATTGTCCTGCGCTGTCCCGCCGCTTGCCGACATCACGATCCCGGGCTTCATTCCGCGTCTTCCGGCTTCCGGCTTCCTGTGGTCGCGGGCAATGACGTCATTGCCCGCGACCACAGGAAGGCGGAAGACGCGGAATGAAGCCCGGGATCGTGATGTCGGCCAGCGGCGGGACAGCGCGCGACAGTGATAAGTATGATTTTACTTTACAGGTTTGCCGCGCAAGGGGGGGGGGCCCTGGATCATGATGGGGGGCCTGTATACCTCCGGGGGCTGCTGCTGTATACTGTATACTCGCGTATAAGCCGAGGGGGGACTTTTCAGCCCAAATTTTGGGCTGAAAAACTCGGCTTATACGCGAGTATATACGGTAATGCTGACTACTGGGTTGTCACACTCTTAGATCCCTGGTACAAGAGCAAATTTGCTGATATAATTCCTGCCATGCAAAGGGACGCACGCACGCAGGAGTATCAGCAGAAGCTGATACATAATCTCAGATTGGCTTTTCCACAAAACACCAGTGGTACACAGAGTGAATCTCACAGTCCTAACTTGTCAACCGTAAGACTGTCAAGTCCTCATCACTCACACCGTACCAGTAACACCGTATCTGATGGTGGTAACAGCAATTTTGTGGCCTCGTTTCACAATTTTTTAAACCATCATTTGCAAGGCCTGAAGACACAAGAAGTCTGACACATAGTCAACGCCTGGAGCGGATAGTACACGAGTATCTCCAACTTAACATCGATGCCATGACTGGGGAACTGGAGCCTTGCTCATTTTTGGCTTTCAATCTGGAAGAATCTCCTGAGCTCACCACTCACGCCTTGGAGATTTTGTCATGCCCTGCAGCCAGCGTTCTCTTGGAACGTGTCTTCAGCGCTGCTGGTGGTGTTGTGACAGAAAAGCGCACGCGTCTGTCCACCCAGAATGTGTACAGACTAACGTTCATAAAGATGAACAAGGCGTGGAGCCACAAGGACTTTTCTATCCCTGTGTCATCCTGGGGAGACTAAAGCCTTGTGGATTTTTGCCTAAAAGTAAGCATTTAAAGTTTGCAACTGTGGGGCAATTGATGCCACTTAAGTGGTGTCTGTGTCCAAAGTTTTGGAAAAAATGGAGACTCTTCTTGTAGTCCCCTAAATGTGACACAATATTCTTCGTCTGCACGAGGCCTTACAGATACTGAAGTAAAGCTCACCGAAGACTCATCGTCTGCACGAGGCCTTACAGATACTAAGGAAAAACATCATCAAATACTCATCGTCTACATGTAGCCTTACAGATACTGAGGAAAAATCTCATCAAATAGTCATCGTCTGCACGTGCCCTTACAGATACTGAGGAAAAACCTCACCAAATAGTCATCGTCTGCACGTGGCCTTACAGATACTGAAGTAAAGCTCACCAAAGACTCATCGTCTGCACGTGGCCTTACAGATGCTGAAGTAAAGCTCACCAAAGACTCATCGTCTGCACGTGGCCTTACAGATACTGAAGTAAAACTCACCAACAACTCATCGTCTGAACGAGACCTTACAGATACTAAGGAAAAGCATCACCAAATACTCATTGTCTACACGTGACCTTACAGATACTGAGGAAAAACCTCACCAAATACTCATCGTCTGAACGTGGCCTTACAGATACTGAAGTAAAGCTCACCAAAGACTCCTCTTCTGTACAAGGCCTTACAGATACTGAGGAAAAACATCACCAAAGACTCATCGTCTGCACAAGGCCTTACAGAAACTGAAGTAAAGCCCACCAAAGACTTATCGTCTGTACGTGGCCTAAAGGTACCTTTACACGCGGCAACTTTTCTAGGAATTTCACTGGCAATTTGCTGGTTGCAGTGAAATCATGGACACATTGTTCCATTTGTACACAGCAACAAGATAGAACAATGTGTCCATGATTTCACTGCAACCAGTAAGTTGCCAGTGAAATTCCTAGAAAAGTTGCCGGTTGTAAAGGTACCCTTACAGATACTGAAGTAAAGGTCATCAAAGACTCATCTTCTGCACGAGACCTTACAGATACTAAAGTAAAACTCACCAAAGACTCCTCTTCTTTGCGAGGCCTTACAGATACTGAGGAAAAACATCACCAAAGACTCATCGTTTGCACGTCGCCTTAGAGATACTGAAGTAAAACTCACCAAAGACTCATCATCTGCACGAGGCCTTACAGATACTGAAGTAAAACTCACCAAAGACTCATCGTGTGCATGATGCCTTACAAATACTGGAGTAAAAACAGATTTTAGAAGGGCATGACATGCATATATCTGTGTCTCCTCCTCCTTTTACTCGTTGATCTCTTTTCTTTTCGCGTTTTTATATGTACTTGTCATATTTCCATGTGTTTGTTGTATCTTCTGAGTAGTTTGTCACCTTTTGGACACCTTAGAAGGTGTTTTCTATGTGTTTTCTATGTAATTGTATGTGTTTGTGTTTGCCTGCCATTGTTTTCAATGGAGTTTGACGGTGTTCGACAAACATTCGACGAACACACCCCTAATTCATGGAATCGAATTTGAACACTAGGGTGGTGGCTCATCTCTAGTGGTGAGGTGTGATCGTGACAGAAGGGAGGAGAGTTTGTCTTCTGTCATGGCGGAGAAGCTTCCTTTGGACGGAGGGGGCTGTGCAGCAATAAGGAAAGGCCGAGGGGATAGAGGGTCAAAGCTTTCTCTGATTTTGTCGATCTTCAGTTTGAAGAAGGCAGCAAAGTAATCAGCAGAGATTAGGGGAGAGGGAGGAGGTGCAGGGGGATGGAGTAGAGAGTTGAAAGTTTTGAATAGTTGTTTGGGGTTGTGGGACAGGGCGGTTATTGGAGAAGAGTAGTAGACTTGCGGTGAGTGCTGTTTTGAAGTTAGTGAGGGACTGTTTGTACATGGCAAAGTGCACCGCAGAGTGGGATTTCTTCCATCTCCGCTGGGCTGCTCTGGACGTCCGATACAGTTCTTTAGTGAGGGTAGTGAGCCAGGGTTGCCTGTGTGTGCCGATTTTGTGGTATGTGAGAGGGCGGCCTGATCAAGGGCTGTAGGTAGTGTGGTGTTATAGAGGGTGGCATCAGTGTCAGCATCATGTGAGGAAGCTAAGTCTGTGAGAGGGAGAAGGGATTCAGAGAATGAGTGGAAATCAATAAGTTTGATGTTTCTGCGGGGATGAGCGAGTTTCCAGAGAGGGAGGAGCATGGTAGGAGGGAAGAGAGAGGAGAAAGGTTGTGGTCGGATAGGTGGAGAGGTAAGTTTGAGAGATCAGTGAGGGAGCAGAGGCAGGTGATGACAAGGTCGAGTATATGGTCATCCTTATGAGTGGCTGAGGAGGACCATTGGAAAAGCCCAAAGGAGGTGGTCAGTGATAGGAGTCTAGAGACAGCGGAGTGGGGGGTTCAGACAGATTGATAGTACATAGGGATGAGATGCAGCAGGGGGATGAGATGCAGCCAGGGACCAGATGCAGCGGGAGGATGTGCAATGTAGACGAAGCTGTACCGGTTCAGACAAATGTTCAGCACATAGGGGTGAGATGCAGCCAGGGGTCATAAGCAGTGAGAAAGTGAGGAGTGATGAAGAGGTCGTGCCAGGGTGCAGGCTGATGATTGTATTCGGCTGGTGGTGGCTGTTGGCAGGGGTCGGTGGTGGCGCGTGGCAGGCCCGCCAGCCTGGTTTTGCTTGGCCTTTCTATCGTCATACATCAGCGGTGGAGGCCGGTGATCTGAAGACGGGAGGGGTCCTGGTCGGTGATGAGGAGCACTGGGATGTAGGGTAGCAGATGGGAGACCCCGTTTGGTAGGCGGGGACAGGAGTGGAGGGAGCTACACGCCAGGTAGAGATTTTGACACGGAGCAGGGCCCCACAGGAGGCCAGAAGGGGCAGGCTGTGTGTGTGAACTCTGTGGCCTTGCTCCCACTGAGGTGACTGTTGACGGTGGACTGTGCTTCTGCAATCTCCTCCAAGCTCCCTGCCGCTGCTGCTGTAAACTGCAGGACCGGTCGTCAGGCTCCAGTGGGAGGCGGGGCTTCAAGAGCCACAGGGAGCCAGCAACTGGAGGATGCGACTCCGGCCTGCTCACTGGGCCCCAGAACACTGCACTCACAGCACACCTGCATGCCGGACCGCGGCGGGGGGTATGGCCTTGCTAGCATGGGTGGTTGCATACTGGAGGCTGAGGCTTGGGCCGATCACTGGGCCTTGGTGCTTTGGTGGCTGGGAGCAGTGGGGAAGCGAGCAGACGTAGCCTGAGGTTCCACGAGGTTGATGCTCTGGATGTGGGGGAGCATCTGGGTCAGGCAGCAGCCGCTGTGGGGGCCCACTCTGGCACTGAAGGTGTCAGACCGGGTCCGTAGGAGGCTTGTGTAACCACTTCACGGACCAGGCAGGATGAAGACTCCCACAGCAACCTTAGCCTCGCTGCCAGGATGGTCTGACCAATGATAGGGATCTGGGGCCAGTGAGCTGGGTTCCAGCTCTGAAGGTAAGCTGGGGGCCCTAGATATTGGTGGACAGTGAGGAGTGCACAGCAGCTGTATGGTGGCCATCTTACCAATAAATAAAACACATATAGACAAATCATTTATGTTAAATAAATCATCAGACACCCACTTCTTCCCTTTTATTGACACCAAACTTACCCATCTGTCTGTAAATTAATAACCATGTCCCTCGAAGCTTCTCAGCTCTGCTATGTTGCAATGATTGGTTACATTACAGTGACCGCTCACCGCAAGCAGCACTTACCTTAACTGCATGAAGAGCTGCGGTTCTGAGAGCAGTGACGTAAGAGAGTTCATCTTAAGTCACAGCTGATGCAGTTCCAATGGTATGTCAACTGTGACCATAGATGAACTGTCACTGCTCCCATAGCCGGCTCCAGAAACAGACAAAAATATTTTTAGATCCGCGCTGCTGTCTTCAATAACGAACTTCCTCTGAGCTTAAAGTGATCCTAAACCCAGAAACTGACCCCCCCGTATCTTTAGACCTGTCCCTGCACCCCCTCTTATAATTTCTAGCCATCCCTTTTGCAGAAAAAATCGCTTTTGTAAAGTAGAGAAAAAGTTATACTACTTTGTCCTGTGTGAGTTCTCTCTTTCTGAGGAAGCCGCAATAGACACACCTGTCTGCTGCTGCCTTGTAATTATGCACGCCCCTCTCTGCTTCTAAGAGCCTGGCCGCATCATGGAGGGGCGGGGCTAAATAGCGTCATGCCGGAGCCCGCCCCCTTTCATGACGTGGCTAGGCTCTTACCAAGGCATCAAGCAGAGAGGGGCGTGCATAATTACAAGGCAGCAGCAGACAGGCACGCCTATTTGCGGCTTCCTCAGAAAGAGAGAACTCACACAGGACAAAGTAAATATAACTTTTTCTCTACTTTACAAAAGCGATTTTTTCTGCAAAAGGGATGGCTAGAAATGATAAGAGGGGGTGCAGGAGACAGGTCTAAAGATGCAGGGTGTCAGTTTCTGGGTTTAGGATCACTTTAAAACATTGATTCTTTATTCCAGCGTGTTTCGAGATCATCTTGACTGCTTCATCTGGGATGCAACAACAGAGTGTGACTCTGTTGTTTGCATCCCTGATGAAGAGGTTAGGACAATTTCAAAACGTGTTGGAACAAAGAACCATTGTTTTAAGCACAGAGGAAGTTCGCTATTGAAGACAGCAGTGCGGATCTAAAAATCTTTTTAAAACAGTCCAGAAAAAAGAGGGCACTCACCCATTTGGTGCTTCTTAGGAATTTATTCCCTTTTCAGGATTCCGTTCAGGATTCCATACAGTACAATGGAGGGAGAGGGGGACATGGAGGGATGCCGGACAATGGCCCGTTTAGTGCCCTGAATGGCACTTCTGCTGGTCCAATAGCCTATGACGTCATTTCCCCTTATTTATAAGGGGGTTGATCCAATGATCGTCATAATAATAACATGTGATACAATAATTGTACAAAAACAACAATAATAAAACAATTGTAGATACAAATCCAGAATGCATTAAAAGACAATCAATAACAGTTTTGATTATACAAAAAAGTGTTTTCTATATAAAATGGGATGTTTAGTTTAGTTCATTATTTTTGATCTATGCAGCACTTCACTTTTGCTGGAATGAAAAGGCTAGGTCGATGCCCAGGTGAATTAATCAATAGCAGAAGGGAACAGTTTAGACAGCGGTAGTTTTAAACCGCAATAATGTCAAAGTAATGGCCACTTTACACGGCGTGATATCGTCGTCCAACTTCGATAAAAAGTCACGTGGTTCGTGCACTGGCCCCGCTATCATTCGTGCGTTGTATGGTGTAAATGTACAATGCGACGCAAGAACGATGCCAAAACGATATCTGGGGGAATTGTGCAGGCTCTCCAACTGCCCGATATTGGATGGATGATCTGGCAGGATCGTGCTGTGTGACAGCCCAACCCCGACTTAGAGAGCAACTTCCCCTATTCCCTCCCATGTTAAATGGTCATTCCTGGGTCACTTGTACAAGGGGGTGTACACACCGCAGTTGTGTTGCCTGCCGATATCTCCCTGTGTGACAGCTTCTATGCGATCTTGGATTTCAGCCAAAAAAGTGTGCGCTCCTGTGCCGTTATATCCAATATCAAAACGATGTTGGGACGTGTAAAGTGGCCATGAACTATAATCATGAGTCTTACACTTTGTCACGATTTAAGCTACTGTATGTTTGTTAGTTAATAGTTTGTACAGTGGATATTATTATGTTGTGAACTAATTTTCTTAATAAAATTTCTCAAAATTATTATACATTTTTTCTTATTAATTTTAATAAATATTTTGAATATTCCGGTCCAACATAATTCCATTTAGTAGCGATAAAAAATAATAACCTACCTATCCCACAACAAGAACCATAGCCAATAACAAGAATAAAAGGATATATATATATTATTATTATTATATTTATTGTTATTATGATCCTTATCTTTATTTATAATTAGCCATCTTGTTGTAAACTTGATAAAACCATTATTTCAAGGGACCTCTTTTAAGTAGTTATTAATATATCGATACTATAACTATTACATTTTAAATGCTTGCATTTTTTCTATTTATTTTTTGGAAGCTCATTTTTATACTTATTTCTGCTGTTTATTGATAACAAACTGATGGAAACAAGTGGAGGGACGAAGAGTAAAGAGAAGAAATGCGGGATACTTATTTATTAAAGAAACACTGCAAGATGCAGCTTGTCATTTAGACCTAGCGGTCCTTGTGCCTTTGTATCAAGGATCCACCTAGCTTCAGTTTTTAGCAGTGTTTTATGGATGTCTCCACCTCTTAGAGAGGGAAAAATCTGTTCAATACCTGCAAAGCTCAGTACTTGTGGGTTGGCCCCATGTGCTTCTGTGGCGCCCCTGCGTCCAGGGTGGTGACAGGGAGAAACTGCAGCCAGGCAGGGAGGGTAGACAGTTTGTTTAACAAACACCTCAACACACATATCCACTGTCATAGGGACCTAACCCTGAGCCTGGGACTCTAGGCAGACAAGGGGTAGTAGGCTAGATATGAGTGGATGGAGTGTAGTCATGGTAACGGATGGGTATAAAAGGGAGTGACAGGAAGCGGTTAGCCAGTAGGCAGGTGCAGAGTAGTAAAGACAGGACCAGTACCATCAGGTCCAGGGAAGATGTGAGGGCCGGCAGTTGACTGACAGGAGAGCCTCCCTTATTATACTAGGAAGTTACACAGGAAGGAAAGTACCCGGTGATCCCTTGAGAAACAGGGATACCTGTGGTTTGGCTAAAACCAGAGTGTCAGCTCTGAGGGGGGCTGAAGATATACCCAGCGCTCCAGACAACCTGACGGGGAACACAGACTCCATATCTGTATTCCCACCAGAGGATTGGGAGCACAGCAGCAACAGAGAGGACCCGGCTTATCACCCATAGAATTAGGGGGAAGCTGCTAATAGGGACCAAGCTGCCGCTCCGCAATTCACTTTAAGGAGAAAACACTGAGAATAAGCCTGAAAGGACACGTAGAGGGACTGAGGAGTCTAGGAAAGATAACCTGGCTGCAGTGGGTTCAGTGTACCGGATTCAATATAGCAAAGCTGTAAAGAGCTGTATTATACGTACCCTGTTTGACAGCAGAATAAGAACAGTAAACCTGGGTGAACCCTGCTACGTTGTCTGTGTCTGATTTAAGGTATGAAGAACTGTGAGTCCTCCATTTGACCCTGTCAGGAGCCATCTCCACATCATCCCCTTAGCCTGCATCAGCTATAACAACCATCACTGACTTTAACTATCACTGCCCCAGGGAACCAGCTCTACCTGCGGAGAGTCATTCCATCTAAGCTGCTAAAACATCATCCCCGGAGGTTCTGCAGCAGCGGTGGTCCCATTACTGACCACAACCCTTGGGTGGCGTCACAATTGACAAATCCCCTGTAAATAACCCCCATTTTATTGTGCGGGCCCGGGACACGGTCCGGACCAGGACTGCCGTGACATCCCCCAGCAGTACCCGGTCCGGTACCGAGTACCCGTCCCAGTGGGCTCCACACTTCCCTGACGTGTGCGAATCTAGGGGACCCCTGTCTAGATAAGATTGATAATGTTCTTTGAATCTGATATAATATGGTTGGATGGTCTCCCCTATATAGAAACGTTTACATGGGCAAAATAAAACGTAAACTACCCAGGAGGTTTTGCAGGTAATCAGGGTTTTAACCATTTTAGTTTTATCACTGATGGTAATTGGATTGTTGGTATCATGTTTGCAATACTTACAATTCTTACATTTATAATTGCCTATAGGTCTATTTGTTCTAACCAGGTAATTTTTTTGGGATTAGTGATGCGGTTTGTTACCAGGAGATCTTGCCGACTTTTTGTCCTCCTATAGGTAACAATAGGTCTGTCTATATGCAGTTGACGCAATTCTCTATCAGATTTAAGCACGTGCCATTGCTTCAAAATAATCGATTTAATAGTAGGGTGCATAGAGCTATACCTGAAATTAAAGAAGAATGTTTTGTCCTCATTTTCAACAGGATTCCTTGTGTTTTGATTAGGGGGCTCTGATTCTGCTAGCTTTTATTATTTTCTCTGGATAGCCTCTTTGCTTGAGACGTATTTCTAAATTATCTGCTTGCTGATTTAATAGATCTGTCTCATTATTAATTTGTCTCAGTCTGAGGAATTGTCTATATGGCATAGAATGTTTTGTAACTACAGGATGTGCACTATTATAATGCAGTAACATGTTGCTACTAGTAGGTTTTTTATAAAGTGATCTTGTCACATATTGTGACAGGGATTCGGTAATAGAACCAATCCCTGCCACAATAGGGCGTCCAGGCGGGTTTTCTAGAGACTTGTGTATCTTTGGAAGTGAGTACCAATGAAGTTTAAGAGGAAAATCATTAAACAATTTTTCTGCTTCTTTTTTAGATAAAGTATTATTAATTACATACTTCCGTAGGAAGGATTGTAATTTTAATGTTTGATGATGTGTAGGATCTGCAGATAATTTTTTGTATATCTCAGTATTATTTTATTGCCGGTAGGCCTCTTTTATATACGTATCTCTGTTTAATAATACTATATTGCCACCCTTGTCTGCTCTGCGTATGACAATGTCTTCCCATTGTCTCAAGATTTTCAATGCTTTTTTTTCTTTCTGATTAAGATTATCTGTAGGAATAGGATATAGAAGTGCTTCAATATCCTTTAAAACAAGTTCCTGAAACAAATCAATGCAATTGCCAGGTGACAAGGGTGGCATACATGTAGATTTAACGCCTCCTGTGAAGAAGATTCAGTATCAGTATCTAGTTCTGTTGGGATAGCACAATCTGCTTCATACTTATACTTGATACTTATACTTGATACTTAGCAGCAAATTCACATCACTTACCAAGCTGCGCATCGCCGTGTTTTGGCTGAAAAAACCTAGACTCCCTATAGTATGTGTGGTTGCTGGTGTTTTCACATCTTTTTTATTTTTTTGCGAATTAAAGTGTTTAAACAAGTGAATTTTCCGTGTTGCTTTAAACATATCGATCTTAAGGTCTGTTAGACTAAATTCTTCTGGTAGGCAAAAATTAAGACCTCTCTTTAGCAAAGTTACCATCTCATTGGTTAGGACTTTATCTGTCAGATTAATAATGTTGATGTCCTCTGTATTAAGATCGTTTAATCTCTCCATGAGAACTGTTTGCGTTTCCCAGCTGGTAGTTTGGCTCTTGATTCTTCTTCTTCCTCCTCTGCCTCTTCTGATTCTGTTCCTCCTAAAGGGTCTCCAGCTTTTTTATAATACTCCTCTGAGCTGCTGGATCTGTGTCGAATCTCTGTCCTTTCTTGCTTTTGGATAAGTTTTTTGGTGTTATGGGATTGTTAGGAAAGTGAGGCTTTTTGCGAGTTTTTTTCGGTGTATTAGCTGTTTTTTTTTTTGTATAATAAATGGTTTTCGTGTTGTTTTGGGAGTATTAGACTTTCCCCAATTAAAGATGTGGCCTGTATCATAATCTTCCTTATCTCTAAGGAATTTCTCCTTTTTCTTCATTTTAATATCGTTTTGCAGTGGTATTAGCTTTTTATCCAGTTTTTTTTAAAAAAGAAGACCATTGTGTATCAGTGATTTTTAATTTTAATTTTTCTCTCAAATTAATTAATTTTTTTCGTTACAGTGTCCAGATCTTTTTCATTCTGTTGTAATACTAGATGTAAAAGTTTCTCGGAGCAGTCTAATTGGATTTTCCCCTATTCCTGCACAAAATTTTTATCTTGTTGTGCAATAGCTACACTTTTATTGATCCTTAATCCTCGAGGGATCCTTTTACTTGCTACATATGATTTTAGAGAGAAAACCGTCCAGAAGACGCACTTCTCTTTCAGCGAGTGCAGTTTTGCTGCAAACCTTTTTGGCCCAACACTTGTTATGTCTTTAGTGTTGCATTCATGGAAAAACATCTCCACATCCTCCCTCCCTGCTAATAGACTAGATGCAGGATTTTCTTCTGCTTGATATGAAATCAGTAACGTCTTTGAAGACAGTGAAGTCTGCGAGACAGGGATGAGAGGGAAAAAGAAGGGGGGCCCAGATCTAAGTGCAGAATTATGATTATATTAGACAAAAATAGGAATTCTCCTCACCTTTTTGGTGTCTTGTTGTTCAGCATGTAACCCTGTGTTTGGGTAGTGGAGTAATCGTCTGGATCCTCTGGCCTGCAGCTCAAAACAGGTGAAATGAACCACCTTACAGTAGATTCATCAAGGAGAGTAGAGAAGGATTTCCAGGAGCGCTTCCAGATGGTTCATTAATTACTCCGATTATTTCAAGGAAATTCTGATTTATTATACATACAAACACAATGCGTTTCGGCTATACATAAAATTAGCCTTCATCAGGTAAAATCATATATATCTTAAAAAGACACATTTATATAGGCGAAAAAAGGTTTTAACCCTTCAATCAATTATCATCAAATGAAAACACATGCTCACCTCTCCAGAGTGTTGGGAGGCTAATTGTAGAGGGAGCCTATAGTACTTAGAATCTAGTATAAACCTCATTTTCTATGTGTTTCTCTTGTTTTCTTATAATTCTCATCTCTCTTAGGAAATTACAAAATCCCCGTATTCAAACAGGGAGATGATTATAAAAAAATACAATTCAATAAAATTGTGTTGTATTTTTGAGGTAAAAAGAATAAAATTGATAAAAATGCTAAAAAATCTGAGTTATTTATCCTATGGCATCAGTATTAAAAAAATTTATTTTTTTTGTCTTAGTTTATTCAATACATCTCTGGTAGGACAAAGCCATTTATTCAACCAGTAAATATATTAATTTCATCACTAGGGACCATAAGATCAACTAGTATCTGTCGGGACTAGAACTCATATATGCTTATTCCTATATCCTTATCATGCTTACTTACTTACTCTATAGAGCCACCCACAGGTCTGGTCTTTGTGTGCTTAATTTCTTTCAAAAGGGTTTCTAGTCAATTTATTAAAGGCCACGGATATTTGTGTTCAACATAAAACATGATCATATATATAAAAACAACCATCTCGTCAAAAATGACATATGATCACATTCTTAAGGGGGGATTCAAAGACTATCCAGCACAAAGCCGGTGATGACTATTTTAGACTTAGGACAGCAGTACTATATATTTTCTAGCTTATCATTGAGGCCATCTGGATACAGAGTCCTCAATCTGTATATCCAGAAAGCCTCTTTCTTAGGGCTGCTTCACACTGCGGCATGATCCGGTCCGGTTCTGTCCGGGAGGACCCAGACAGCTGCGGACCGGATCAGCACACAGGACTGGGGGGCTATTATGCCCTTCGGTCCTGTGTGCAGCACACGCAGCTCCCGCTGCTAAGTCAGGACTGCGGACACCGCGGTCCTGACCTGTCAGCGGCTGCAGCTCCGTGCGCTGCACACAGGACGGGAGGGAATAATAGCCCCCCAGTCTTGTGTGCTAATCCGGTCCGCAGCTGTCTGGGTCCTCCCGGACAGAACCGGACCGGATCATGCCGCAGTGTTAAGCGGCCCTTATTTAACTACTGTATTCTATTAGAAATATCTCCAGGAATCTGTTCAACCGGTGTCAGGGTTACATTGAATTCTTTCTTATGAGTTAGCAGGAGATGTCTTGATAGACTATGAGTAAGTAGACTGACTTTGGCATTATGCCTGTGGCCATTCAATCAAATTCAAACCATTTGTGTGGTCCTCCCCACATACTGGAGGCCACAGTCACAATTGATGACATATATTACAAACTCACTTGTACAAGTGAGAAATTGTTCAATTTGGCACACTTCACCTGTACTCTTGGAGACTATCTGTTGTTGTTAGTCTGCTATATTATAGCAGCATTGGCATTTTTTCTGTTTACATTTATATACCCCAATTTTATTAAAAGTGTTTTGGTGTATGATTCCATTAGTTTTTGTATAGTTTTTTTAAAGGAATTTTGATTTTTTGAAGGGTTTTTCAATCGGCTGGGAGCTACAATATTCCTTAAAAAAATATATATATATAGTACCCTATTGAAAGAAATTAAGCTCACAGAGACCAGACCTGTAGAGTAAGTAAGTAAGCATGATAAGGATATAGGAATAAGCATATATGAGTTCTAGCGCACGTTTTTGGCACCCCGCCAGCGTCGCCGTCCCCCATTTACATGGGGCGACACCTCCGGCGATGCCCCAGCGATCTGACAGGCAGCATCGCCGCTGGGGTTTCTAAAACCCCCAGCGGCAATGCCTTAACATGGGAGCCTATGGCTTCCATCGCCTGGCAGATCGCCGTCGGCCGTTTACATGGGGCGATCTGAAACCAGGCGACCACTAAAAGGTATTGCCATCGCCTATTTACATTAGGCGACGCAGGGGAGATAACGGTGCCGATAGGCCACGCCCCTGCATCGCCTAAGAAATCGGCGGTGCCGTCGCATCGTGTGACGGTACCCTTAAGGTCACTTCACACACACAGATATCTGAGTCCAATATCTGAACAGATCTCTGGTTGCAGTGAAATCATGGATACATTGCTCCATGTTGTACACAGCCACAAAATGGAACAATGTATCCATGATTTCACTGCAACCAGAGATCTGTTCAGATATTGGACTCAGATATCTGTGTGTGTGAAGTGGCCTTAAGAGTTATAAGTAGAGAATAACTTGGCATGCTGCAATTTATTGAATTTTTTCATTTTGTGCAGCTTAAACAAGTGTGCAACAGCAAATGTTTCAGCCATAACATCAGGTCTTCATCAGTGTGCAATACTTGTGTTCCGAAGCTGCCCTGAATAGCGATGTGTGGGTGCTGCAGTATCCACTGTTAGGTTGAGTGGCGCCGCACAAACTGCACAAAATAAAGAAGTAAAAAAATTATCCTCCACTGCTGTCCTATTCCAGAACTGCAAACACTTAGAGGGTGTTTAGTGCTCAGAGACATGTAAAACGTTTTTTGAGGGGCACAGTTGTGTGATCCACCAGTCACACGTAATTAGGTGAAAAAGTGTAAAAAACAAGAAAACGTGTATATATAGACCGGGATCAAGGATATAGATCTGAATAAAATATATCATGAATCAAAACTTTTTCTTGAAAAAATACACAAAAAGGTGGCACACTGCACAAACCCTTTAAAACAATTAAAAAAGTGTACAAAACACTCTGAGTACACAGATGCCCACTAGTGATGAGCGAGTATGCTTGTGACTACTCGGTACTCGCACGAGTATCACTGTACTCGGGCTACTCGGCGAGTACCGAGTAATCTCGCGATACTCGTGCTGTGCTCGTGGTCCTCATCCCTGCATGTTGGCGCTCTTTAGAGAGCCAGCCCACATGAAGGGATTGGCTGGCAGTCACTGCAATGCCACAGCCATGTTAGTTGTGGCATTGCAGTGATTGGCCGGCCCGCACAGCGTGACCGAGCCTCTATTAGACCCGGCCACGATGTGCTCTGCACACAGCCATCCAGACAGTGAGTGCAGGGAGAGTGTCTGCTGCTGCTTAGGGACAGATTTGCAGCCCTCATAGGTAGATCCGGAGTAGGGCTGCAAACTGCTGCTGACCACAACAGTCCTTCTCAGGACTAACCTAGGAGGATATAGGCAGGGTGATCCAGATCGGGATCCAAGCTTTTCTGTGACCATAACAGTCACCAGACTGTTGTACTTACTAGCTTGATACAGGTTAGGGACTAAAATCCTACTTTCCTGTGACCTGAACAGTCACCAGACTGTTGTACTTACTAGCTTGATACAGGTTAGGGACTAAAATCCTACTTTCCTGTGACCTGAACAGTCATCAGACTGTTGTACTTACTAGCTTGATACAGGTTAGGGACTAAAATCCTACTTTCCTGTGACCTGAGCAGTCACCAGACTGTTGTACTTACTAGCTTGATACAGGCAGGTTCTAAAATCCAACTTTCCTGTGACCTGAACAGTCACCAGACTGTTGTACTTACTAGCTTGATACAGGCAGGTTCTAAAATCCAGCTTTCCTGTGACCTGAACAGTCACCAGACTGTTGTACTTACTAGCTTGATACAGGTTAGGGACTAAAATCCTACTTTCCTGTGACCTGAACAGTCACCAGACTGTTGTACTTACTAGCTTGATACAGGTTAGGGACTAAAATCCTACTTTCCTGTGACCTGAACAATCACCAGACTGTTGTACTTACTAGCTTGATACAGGTTAGGGTTAGGGACTAAAATCCAACTTTCCTGTGACCTGAACAGTCACCAGACTGTTGTACTTACTAGCTTGATACAGGTTAGGGACTAAAATCCTACTTTCCTGTGACCTGAACAGTCACCAGACTGTTGTACTTACTAGCTTGATACAGGTTAGGGACTAAAATCCTACTTTCCTGTGACCTGAACAGTCACCAGACTGTTGTACTTACTAGCTTGATACAGGTTAGGAACTAAAATCCTACTTTCCTGTGACCTGAACAGTCACCAGACTGTTGTACTTACTAGCTTGATACAGGTTAGGGTTAGGGACTAAAATCCAACTTTCCTGTGACCTGAACAGTCACCAGACTGTTGTACTTACTAGCTTGATACAGGTTAGGGACTAAAATCCTACTTTCCTGTGACCTGAACAGTCACCAGACTGTTGTACTTACTAGCTTGATACAGGTTAGGGACTAAAATCCTACTTTCCTGTGACCTGAACAGTCACCAGACTGTTGTACTTACTAGCTTGATACAGGTTAGGGACTAAAATCCTACTTTCCTGTGACCTGAACAGTCACCAGACTGTTGTACTTACTAGCTTGATACAGGTTAGGGACTAAAATCCTACTTTCCTGTGACCTGAACAGTCACCAGACTGTTGTACTTACTAGCTTGATACAGGTTAGGGTTAGGGACTAAAATCCAACTTTCCTGTGACCTGAACAGTCACCAGACTGTTGTACTTACTAGCTTGATACAGGTTAGGGACTAAAATCCTACTTTCCTGTGACCTGAACAGTCACCAGACTGTTGTACTTACTAGCTTGATACAGGTTAGGGACTAAAATCCTACTTTCCTGTGACCTGAACAGTCACCAGACTTTTGTACTTACTAACTTGATACAAGTTAGGGACTAAAATCCTACTTGCCTGTGACGTGAACAGTCACCAGACTGTTGTACTTACTAGCTTGATACAGGCAGGTTCTAATATCCAACTTTCCTGTGACCTGAACAGTCACCAGAATGTTGTCGCTGTATACAGGCAAAATGCGCAAGGGCGTTGGCAAGGGCGTTGGCAAGGAACAAGGAAGTGATCGTGATGGTGGTGCAGGCAGAGGCCGAGGTCGTGTGCAAGCACTAATTTCGCAACAACAAAGGGGCACATCTACTCGCTCGCACGTCCTGTCCCAAATTCTTGGGGCCCGCAGCAGTACACCGCTCTTGAACCAAGACCAGTGTCAACAGGTTGTTACTTGGATAGCGGATAATGCTTCAAGTCAGATTGGCACCTCCACAAATACCCTGTCTTCCACACGGTCAAGTGTCAGTAGCCGTGATACTGCACCGCACATTTCCCAACCTGATCCTCCTTCTTACCACCAGGCCGAGTACACGTCCACAGACATTACTGATCCCACACTTGGACACTCGGAAGAGCTGTTCACGTATCCATTCGCAGAATCTGGCCTCTCGCCAGCTCCTGTTGAAGTGGGTGATGAGGAGATGGTATGTACAGATGCCCAAATATTTGAGCAGCCACATTCTCATGAACGGAACATTGGCAACGTGTCTCAACAAGGGGTGGACGATGATGAGACACAATTGCCAGGAAGTCAGGAGGAGGATCAGGGTGCGGAAGAGGAAGACGACGTGGTGGATGATCCAGTAGCTGACCCAACCTGGCAGGAGGATATGCAGAGCGAGGACAGCAGTGCACAGGGGGAGGGAGGCGTAGCATCCCAACAGGCAGTACGAAGCAGGGTCGTGTCCGCAGGCAGAAGGCAGGCAACCGTTCCCCCCTGAACAGCAACACGACTCAAGGTGCCTGTGCAAATGTTAGGTCTTCCCGAGTCTGGCAGCTTTTTAAGTTGGCACCAGATGACTCTAAAAAGGCCATTTGCAACACCTGCCATGCCAGCATCAGCAGGGGTACGAAAACTAGCAGCCTGACCACCACCAGCATGATCAGGCACATGTCAGCCAAGCACCCGACTTTGTGGGAAGTACAACAGAGTCGAGGAGCGGTGCTTGCTGATGTCACTGCTACGTCTTCGCGTGTTGTGCGTGCGAGCCAATCCTCTGTCCATGCTGGCCGCGAACAAGCCTCCGGCCCTGCACCTGAAGTTGCCCACGCACAAATAACACCACCATCAAGCACGTCCTTGTCCCAGCGCAGCGTTCAATTATCCATTCAGCAAACCTTTGAACGCAGGCGCAAATACGCTGCCAACGCCCCACATGCCACAGTCCTAAATTCTCAAATTTCGCGACTCATAGAGCTAGAAATGTTGCCTTTCCGGCTGGTGGAGACGGAAGCATTCCGCGACCTGATGGCGGCTGCTGTCCCACGTTACTCGGTCCCCAGCCGCCACTATTTCTCCAGATGTGCCGTCCCCGCATTGCATAACCACGTGTCCCAAAGCATCACACGTGCCCTGAACAACGCTGTTTCAGCCAAAGTCCACCTAACCACAGACACGTGGACAAGTGCTTGTGGGCAAGGCCGCTACATCTCCTTGACGGCACACTGGGTTAATATTGTGGAGGCTGGGACCCAGTCTGAGCGAGGAACGGAACAAGTCCTTCTCACACCAAGGATAGCAGGCCCTACCTCTGTCAGGGTTTCACCGACACTCTACAGCTCCGGAATGTCATGCTCCTCAGCCTCCTCCTCCTCCTCCTGCGCATCCTCATCCACTGTACCCTCCACATCAGTCCCAAGCTGGAAGCACTGCAGCACTGCCTCTGCGAAGTGGCAACATGCTGTGCTGAAGCTAGTCTGCATAGGAGACAAACCCCACAATGCAGAAGAGGTGTGGACAGCTCTGAAACAGCAGGCAGATCACTGGCTCACACCTCTGAACCTAAAGCCAGGAAAGGTCGTGTGTGACAATGGCCGGAACCTGGTGGCAGCTTTGAGGCGAGGCCAGCTGACGCATGTTCCATGCGTGGCCCATGTGCTCAACCTGGTGGTTCAGCGGTTTCTAAAATCATACCCAGAGCTGTCTGATCTGCTGGTAAAAGTTTGCCGCCTGTCTGAACATTTTCGCAAGTCACCTGCTGCTTCAGCCGGCCTTGCCGGCTTTCAGCGCCGTTTGCGTCTTCCGGCCCACAGACTGGTGTGTGATGTCCCCACGCGTTGGAATTCAACTCTGCACATGTTGGTCAGGATATGTGAGCAGAAGAGGGCAGTTGTTGACTACCTGCATCACCTAAGCCGTCGGGAAATGGGTCAAACTCCACACATAACACCTGAGGAGTGAAGATGGATGTCCGACCTATGTACGGTCCTCCAAAACTTTGAGGACTCCACCAAGATGGTGAGCGGCGATGACGCCATTATTAGCGTCACCATACCACTACTCTGTCTTCTAAAACGGTCTCTGCTGAAAAACAAAGAGGATGCATTGCAGGCGGAGCGCGATGACTTTGAGCAAGAAACAGTAGTGGGTGTGGGTGATAACACACAACCCAGCCTCATCTCATCACACCGTGCAGTGGACGACTATGACGAGGAGAAGGAGGATGAAGACATGGAGCAACTCTCTGGCCAAATTGAGGATATGACATGCACACCAGTCATACCCTCGATTCAGCGTGGCTGGCCAGAGGACAGGGGAGATGAGGAGGAGGAGGAGGAGGACAGCATGTTCAGTCATCGTGTTGGTCAGGATACGGAAGTGATGGCTGTTAAGAGTCTGGCGCACATGGCTGACTTTATGGTAAGCTGCCTGGCTCGTGACCCTCGCGTTCAGAACATCTTGGCCGACAATCAGTACTGGTTGGCAACACTCTTAGACCCACGCTACAAGGAGAACTTGATGTCTCTCATTCCTGAGGCGGCGAGGTCAGCCAAAATGCAGCAGTTCCAGAAGGCCATAGTCACGGAAGTAGGCAAAGCATTCCCCTCACAAAACGCTAGCGCATAGGTCAGGAATCGGTGGACAACCAAGGCGTACGGCCGAGAGGGGCACAAGTCCAATCCGCCAGAGGTAGGGGAACAGTCTTTACAATGTGGGACAGTTTTCTCAGCCCCTCACGTACCACAGCCCCTGAGGTGCGGGGTAGTGCCACAAGAAATACTATGTTTGGCCAGATGCTGAAGGAGTACCTTGCAGATCGAACAACTGTACTGCAAGATTCCTCTGTGCCTTACAATTATTGGGTCTCCAAGCTGGACACGTGGCATGAATTGGCTCTCTACGCCTTGGAAGTCCTGGCCTGCCCTGCTGCTAGCGTTTTGTCAGAGCGTGTTTTCAGTGCCGCAGGTGGAATCATTACTGATAAACGCACCCGCCTGTCAACTGAAAATGCTGACAGGCTGACTCTGATCAAGATGAACAAGGGTTGGATTGGGCCAGACTTCACCACACCACCAACAAATGACAGCGGAATTTAAATTTTGTTATGGGAATTTGCCATGTACCTCCACTCACCCATGGGTACACACTTCTGGACTTTGGCTAATCGCTGGACTGCTCTTCCTTCTCCTCATGTGCCACCATGATGACCGTTACAATAGTTAGGCTGTTGTTTCAGGTATACCCCCAGTGGTAAATTTTTTCGCCCATTCTTTTAGAATGGGCATTACAACGACAGGAGACCCACTCCTTTTCAATGGGAAAAATGTTTTGAGGCCCTCATGCATGTCTCTATCCAGGGACAATGTGGAGCCTCACAATTTTTGGCTGCCCTGCCAAAGGGCTATACTACAATACACCCAATTGAGGTTTACAGGCCCTCATGCATGTCTGTATGCATGGGTCATTGTGGAGCCTCCCAATTTTTGGCTGACCCTGCCAAAGGCCTATACTACAATACACCCACTTCAGGTTTACAGGCCCTCCTGCACGTCTCTATCCTGGGACAATGTGGAGACTCCCAATTTTTGGCTGCCCTGCCAAAGGGCTATACTACAATACACCCAATTGAGGTTTACCGGCCCTCATGCATGTCTGCATGCATGGGTCATTGTGGAGCCTCCCAATTTTTGGCTGCCCTGCCAAAGGGCTATACTACAATACACCCAATTGAGATTTACCGGCCCTCATGCATGTCTGTATGCATGGGTCATTGTAGAGCCTCCCAATTTTTGGCTGTCCTGCCAAAGGGCTATACTACAATAAACCCACTTCAGGTTTACAGGCCCTTCTGCACGTCTCTATCCTGGGACAATGTGGAGCCTCCCAATTTTTGGCTGCCCTGCCAAAGGGCTATACTACAATACACCCAATTGAGGTTTACAGGCCCTCATGCATGTCTGTATGCATGGGTCATTGTGGAGCCTCCCAATTTTTGGCTGACCCTGCCAAAGGGCTATACTACAATACATCCACTTCAGGTTTACAGGCCCTCATGCACGTCTCTATCCAGGGGCATTGGTGAACCTCCCAATTTTGGACTGCCGTGGCAAAGGAAAATACTACAATACACCCACTTCCTCAAAATGGGCACATTATGTCAAGATAGGGCTTCCTGTACGTCGCTTCTCAGGGACATCGGAGTGCCGCACAATGTTTTCACGTAAAATCTTTCATGTAATCACAAAAAGTAACATACACCAGCTGTATCTCACTATTGGGTATGTGCCCTTAACATTTCCACCCTAAATATTCATTTTGGTGTCATTTTGGAAGGTTTTCTGGTGACTCTGTAAAATTGGCTTGAAACTCGAACAAGATTGTTCACAGCTGTGACTTTTGAGTGAGAAATGCTTCCAGGGGTCTTCCCCATGGTGTTGCCATGTCATTTGAGCACTCTTCTGAGACTTTTGTGACATTTTTAGGGTTTTCTACATGCTGCCGGCGGTCATTTAAAAAAAATATTCGGGTCTCCCATAGGATAACATTGGGCTCGGTACTCGGACCGAGTCCACGAGTATCTCGGGATGCTTGGCCCGAGCTTCGAGCACCTGAGCATTTTAGTACTCACTCATCACTAATGCCCTTGTTCACACAATATATATCAAAAGGGTAAGTGAACATACCACATTACAGTAAGTAATCTTAAGGTATGAAAAGGGAATATAATATACCACTGCGGTAAATTACCTAAACAGAGCTCAATCAAGTCTCTCTAAAAAATATACACATTGTGTGGACTTGGGCATCTGTGTACTCAGAGTGTTTTGTATACTTTATTAATTGTTTTTAAAGTTTGTGCTGTGTGTCACCTTTTTGTGTATTTTTTCAATAAAAGTTTTGATTCATGATATATTCCATTCAGATCTATATCCTTGATCCCGGTCTATATATACATATTTTCTTGTTTTTTACACTAGTGCTCAGAGACATGACCAAGGTAAGCGAGGCTGAAACTGACCACCAGTAAATAAGACACACAGTAAGTTGAAACAGAAAGATAAGGCTAAGGTGGCCGTCACACGCTTCAATGTTCTGAGCGATATTGTTAGCGATCACATGCACGAGTGATCGCTAACAATATCATTCACATTGCTGGTGAGCTGTCACACAGGCAGACTCACCAGCGATGTGGACCAGCGAGATCGCTGGTAACTATGGTACACATTGGGTTACTAGGCACCGCACGGCGCTTAGTAACCCGACGTTTACCATAGATACCATCTCCCAGCATAGGCTCTGCCGCTGGGAGATCATTCATCGTGGTGTCACACACCACGATGATGCAGATTGATCAAGCGATTATCGCTTGATATGAGCTCCGGCTCACAAATCTGGGATCAAACAATCAAGCGATTTTACATTGTAAAATCGCTTGATTACACGCAGCGATGCACAAACGATATCGCTTAAGCGATATCGTGCATAACATTGAAGCGTGTGACGGCCGCCTAAGAAATATCTAATGACAGATTTTTTCGTATGTTTAATGAACTGATGACATGAGTGCCTCTTGATGCAGCAGAAGGATGGGCTAGTAGCTAGATGAGTAACAGGCACAGACTTTCACTTGGACTCAGACACCAGCAAGGTGGAGGTGGGGTACTGTTATTATTAAAATTGAGCTAACGAGTTAAAGATGGACCCAAAATTAACTCCAAAACATGTTGGCAGTTCTTCTGGTTTAAGTATACCTCCCTGAGCAGTGTGTGGGAGGCTGTGGTTGGTGCTGCCCGAAGTATTGATAGTTTACTCTGTAAACAGGACTTGTCCTGCTGAGAATACTAGCAGCGTTTGCACGTTGAACGATCTATTACAAATTGTTCAGGGAATCTGAAGCTTGCTTAGTCTGTGTAGATGGCTATTAAATGAACACTAATCAGCAAACATACATATAGTCAATGGTTATTTAGTGCCTAATGGAAACACTCTTAGGCACTATGTGTTCCACTGTATAGAGACTCCTTGGACAACCATATTATAATTGCCTAAGGTACAACTTCTACGTAAATTCTTTGGAACACTATTTCCAAAAGATTCTGTATGTAATCCATATAAAATCAATTTTCAGGCAGAATCATGTGTAACATTCATCAATAACATGGCCATTAAATGAGTGGATAAAGATCTATGGTAATCAATATCAGGTCTGACGCATGGCACTCTATCTGATCAGCTGTTTGCAGCTCTTGTGACAGCCAATATACATCGTGTACAGATTTGGAGCCGCTCTACTCTGTAGATTTAGAGGACATTTTCTGGTGCTGCAGCTCAGTTCTTACGTAAATGAATAGGAGAATTGTGCAGGACGGCAATCAGCTGTTTGTATGGTGCCAGGTATTGGATACCCAGCATCGGATATAGATAACCTATCCCAACAGAAGATCGTCAATATCCTGTCCTTCAGCCTCTTTGAGGAGAGAACTTATAGCAGTCTGCCATTATTCATTTATAAAGCTGTAGACCGGCGGCTGCATTTTTATTTGACAATTATGCCTGGATGGTGTAACATAAAAGTAAATGAAAGCCCAATGTCCTGATCTGAACTGTAATAATTACAATCACAACGTGTGATCAGACAACAACCTTTCTTATATACAGAACAGTGTGAAATCTCTTTCCTTTAAGCTGTGTGAGATGTTGGACAATGTTAATAACATTTCTCCCCTCAGATCACCCCCATAGACAATTTGTCATTGCAGAAATAAAATGCTATCTCAGGTTACATATTCTCCGCTCAATGTATTTTCTAACACTCAGGTTACTAAGGAAGCAGTTATGCCACTGGACTGGGGCAGTGAAAGTACTTCAGGAGTCTCAAGAAGACAATCATGGCAAAGTAGAGACCCAGATTCATATGTTAGCAGAGAGCAATGAATGCATGAAGAAGGAACTGAAGGAACTAAGGCACAACATGCAGGTGTGGTACTGTCATTTCCCAAGCCAATAATTTAGCAATTGTAACATAGACATAATCAGTAAAGGACCATTTCAGTCTGTAACATCATGTTGTCTACATTTCTTTTTCCCTTAATGCATCATGATATACTTGTTTGTTGTGTGATTATGGATTGCCTTGCCTAAAGCTTCCACGTTGCACATTTATGTCAAAGGATCGCCAGAATCATCATCAGTTGTTTAATATCTGGACAGTCAGCACACAATAGGTGACGTTTTTCAAGTTTGTGGAAAAAAAATTGATTTGCCTGTGAATTCTTGTGCTTTTGTAAATAATTGCAATCCTAATTAGCATTACTTTATATGTCATAATAAAAGCTAGTAATGTATTCATTTCAGTGTTTGAGATATATACCGAATTTTTATTATTTATATTCTTCATCATTCACTAATGATTTTTAATGTGTGCTTAAAAAGTGTATCAGTGTATATGGTGTTGAATGGTTAAATAGAAAGGGTCCTCAAAGAGCCACATGGTCTTCTATAAGATTAAGGAAAGAAAAGATTACTGGCTAGGAGTGCTGGGGAGCCCAAATAAAGAGATTACTTATGGGTTAACACGTTTATTTACTACAATGAATTTCCACAACGGATTGTTGTCTTCTTCAGGTGGATTTTTTACCTGAAGAAGACAACAATCCGTTGTGGAAATGCATTGTGGTAAATAAACGTGTTAACCCATAAGTAATCTCCTTATTTGCGCTCCCCAGCGCTCCTAGCCTGTAATCTTTTCTTTCCTTAATCTTGTACAAACCACCCATCCTGGAAGCTGCAGGGAGGCACAGATATTCATAGCAAAGCAGCTCTGAACTGATAGGACCTGTGGAGATGTCAGACCCTGGGACTCGTGAGTCACATGACTGCGATCCATCCAATCGCATCAATCCAGGAGTGGGCCAGGAAGCCAGCATGATCTGGGTCAGAGAGGAGCCGATGCCCGGAGGTCTTCTGAGCCATTTGCTGCATTTTACAGGTGACAGGCAACCCCTCATTCACCTTATAACTTGCCCCCATTAGACCACCAGGTTCTCTCTATGGGAGCGCTTTTATCTTTTGTGTGTTACATGGTCTTCTATAGGTACACATATTTCAAGCCATATTTAGTGTTCATATTTTTAAAAACGCACAGTAAAATACTTAACATAAACACATTAAAACAAAGAATTTAAAAATAAGAAATGTACATACTTCAGAAGCATATTATTGAAAAATACAAAGTATTCAATGCAAGAAAGTATGCCTGCCTCACCGTTACTCATGGAAATCCATGTCCAGCTATTTCCTGGGTCTCCAACCACAAGCCTTGACTCCTGGCTGACATCAATTAGAAAAGGATGTGAGTTCCATGTAGATTAAAAATCTTCAGTTTAATTGAAAAATATTAAAATCTATAACGACTGGTATAGTACAGTTCTCAATATTAAGTCTCAATGAATAAGTGCATATAGCCAAAAACACATTGTGAACTGTACTATACCAGTCGTTATGGATTTTAATATTTTTCAATAAATCTAAAGATTTTTGATCTACATGGGTCTCGTCTCCTTTTCTAATTGAAAAATACAAGTTGTCCTATAAATAAACTGCCATGAGGCCACAAAAATCGGTCCTTAGGGGAAGAAGAGGTATTTGGACATTAAATTGGGGATCTGCCCCTTAGGGCTCTTCATCTATTCGAAAGAGGAAAGAGCTGCTAACAAAGAGATGTATTACATGCTGGCCACTCATCTCCCCATACATTCCCCAGTTGATAAAGGGTTTTTTAATCAGGACCTGATGCAACCATCTAAAACTAGCTAACTAACTAACTACTCGTTCAATGCTTTTTCTCGCATTAAGCAGAAAACCTGAGCAATAACAAAGATAAAGTGAATTGTTAATGATGTATTTTAAACATAAACATAATTTTTTGAGACACTGTTTTATGCGCGAAGTTGAGAGCATGGGGTTCATATGCCTCTCTGTTGAGTTCTACAAATAAGTCTGTGCCTGGCCAAAAGAAGGTACATGGGGTAACAAGGCCCAATGCTTCTACCTATAAAATAATTTCACAATACAACAAAGTGTGGTAAAGTAATGGCCGAGGTTTTATTAAGAGATTACCAAAAACTAAATTTTTGATTTTTTATAACTCAAATAAATCCTTTTAAATCTTTTTTAATCTTTAATAACAACTAAAGGACCAATCGACCCAAATTCACTGGGGCGATTGTACCCACAAGGGGAGGGTATCGAAGATAGCCCCCCCTAACTAACACCTCAGCCATTCCTCAACAACACCTTGAAACCCTAAATTAAAGATATCCAAAGCCACTTCCGATAAATGAACACCGACCGGCCGGTAGAAACCAGAAAGAAAACCTTCTAGATCTAAATGTCTATACGAGAAACCCGAAATCATTGGCAAAAATGTATTCATATCTCTGTTTATTCGCTTGGGAATTTACTCACAAAAACTTAAATTAGAAGCTTGCCAGATCAACCGGGGGACTATCTCCGAAAAAACAATAGTCACATTGGGAAAATAACATTTCATCCAAGACAAATCTTTTTTCATGGAACTCAAAAGATCCAAGGTCTTCATTTTCCCCACGTCGTTTCCCCCTAAATGTATTATGATAAGATCTGGAGCTGGAAAAACACCTGAAAGCTCAATCAAAAAAGAACACAAATTACGCCATTGTAAACCCTTCCGTCCATGCCAAAGTACCTGAACTTTGTCAAGGGGGAAGGAAAGGTATTCAGTGTAATTCCTTCTCATAGCCCTGTTTCGAGCCCAGAAAATAAAAGAATGGCCAACTAACCATACTATCGCTGGGCCTAAAATAAAAACAAAAGAACACAAAGAAATAAATTAACTTATATATGTAAGAGTAATTGATGCCTAACATATAACTGAAACCTATTTGACTGCCAACGGCCAATACGTTTGATACTTTGTTCACCTAAACCAAAACGAAAAGCCTCAGTGGCAGCGCCAATGCGAAAAGAATGTGAAGATATATTCGCATCTTGTAAGCCCAATTCTGTCAAGCATTTTTTTAAAATAAAATTATACTGAAATTTCGGAAGAGGTGAGCCTCCCTCGTGAACCAACAATTAACCTTTACCCAGAAAACGTTTTTTGAGCCAGCGCTTAACAACAGAAACTGGACAAATAGCTTCCTGGCCAGAAGGGTAAAGAAGAACCGGTGCTCCTTTTCCTAACACATCCGTCTTAGATTTTCTAATATGAATCAAAACATACGAATCGTTCAAGGAAACATCTGACAACTTTAAACCAGAATCCTTCACCTTAGATTCAGATACTAATTCAGATATGCGCAGGGCTGCAAAATATGCCAACACAAAGGCTGTCCTAAAAAATACCGCTTCATACGCCGAAGAACAAACCTTCTCAAGAACCGAACAAATACGAATTAACAATTCAATTGAGATAGGGCGTCTCGAATCAGGCTGGCAACTACTCTTCTTCAAGCCTTTTAGAGCCTGCTTGACAGCAAACAGATTCGTTATTGATGGATAGCGTTGCAGTTTTAAGAAAAATGAAATACCTGCTAATGCTTTAGCCACTGAAGAATAACTATAGATATGAACACAAAGAAAGTCAATACAACACAATACTGATGAGACAGAGATATCTATACCATCAAAATCATGTATAGCACAAAAATTATTCCATTCTTTCCAAGCCGTCAAATATTCATTCCAAATTCTATGAGCTATACAACCCTGAATGTAATTAGGAACAAATTTCAAATGACGCTCCATAGACCGGATGGGCACATTAACCCCGAAGGACTGGCATCGGGAATCAACAGCCGAAATTGTTGAATGCACTGTAATGATAAAAAATCAATTGCAGTTGAGTCAGAATGCAACGAAAAACTACCTTTTAACCAAATGTTACATTTTAAACAAATCAAAACAACACGTCGGAGGATATGCGAAGCCGAAAAACACTTTGAAGTTAGAGTATTTAAGGCCATAACAACACCCTTATTCCTTGATTCAAAATAAATTTGAGAATTTTCCAATAAAGGGCCCCATAACTCCAAACAGACTAAAAGGGCGAAGAGCTCAATAACCATCACATTTTTTGTCACAAGATCCACTTTCCATCTCAAAGGCCATTGGTCATAAGCCTAATGGTTACCAAAGCATAATCCAAAACCAACCGAAATGACTAACACATACAATTCCAAGGCAGAAGATAAACAAAATTCTTCTTGCCAACAAGACGTGCCATTAAAAGAATGAAGAAATTCTGCCCATATTCTCAGGTCATTCTTTACTGAACTGTTCAATCTGACATGTGAATAAGGAGTTGATAAACCCTTCGTTAAATCATATAGGCTTCTCAAATATACCCTACCCATTGGGATAATTTTAGTCGCAAAGTTAAACAAACCTAAAGCTGACTGCAATACCTTCAGAGTCACTTTTTCCTTGTCTAACAACAATTCAATTATCATTTTCAAACACAAAATATTTTCTTCAGGTAAACTACAAAACATTCCGGAAGTATCAATCAAAATACCTAAAAATTCTATGCGGCGGCAAGGGAAAACCGTTTTTTCTGGAGCCAAAGGCACCCCAAAATAAGCCATCAAATCGATAAATTTTCATAAAAACTGGGAACAAATGTCAGAAGAATCTGGACCAATAAACAAAAAATCATAAAGGTAATGCAAAACCCAACCTTGCTGAACTTCAAACTCTACACACCATTGCAAAAAAGACGCAAGTGCTTCAAAATAAAAACACGATTTTGAAAATCCCATCGGGAGACACCGATCAAAAAAACATAAAATTGATCAAAAACAAAACCCAAAGAATTAAATCCCGAAGGATGTATTGGTAATAAGTGAAACGCCGACATAATGTCGGATTTCGCCAGAAAAGAATTAACTCCCGATTTTCGAAGCAAATCAACTGCTAAATCAAAAGACGTATATGTTACAGATGCTGAAGCTGCATCAATTTGATCATTCAATGAATCACCAACTGTTTGGGATAAATGGTGTATCAGGCGAAAAGAGCCTCTCTCTTTTTTAGGGACTCCCCCCAAAAGGCGATACACGAAAATCTACAAATGGCGGGTACTCAAAAGGTCCAGAAATTCTGCCTTCAGTCAATTCCTTCAAATTCTTTTCCCTAACAACATGGGGAAAAACGCCTGACCGGATGCAAATTATCAACTACATCACAACCTGTCCTATTAAAAAGGGGGGACCAGAAAACCCAAAGAAAAACCTTTAAATAACAATTCAGCTGTCTGTCAATCTGGATAGACTTCTAGCCAGGGCGACATTCTTTCCACCATCACTGGGGTCACTGCCCTTTGAAGAATTTTTTGTAATGCCAGATTGCTGGTTTGCGGAGTTGATTTTCTTATAACATTTGACCATGGGGTGAGATCCCCCGCAAAAAGAACATTTGTGTCGAAATTTATAGTTGGTTAACCATCGACACGAACGCTCATTAAAAGCATAACAAACTCCCTTTTAAACTACTTGTTGACCTTCCTTATTTTGCCTATTCATCACTGATCTTTGTGGAAGCATTAAATTCAACCAGAGGCCTACATTTTTGCATCCCCAACGCATTTTGGGGTGTACCGCGATCTTTTGACGGAAGGCCTCATCATAATACCACCATGCCATTCCACCAAAGCCACGGAAAGCCTCCAAAATTGTATCCATGTGCTGAAATAAACCACTACATAAATCAGCTTTTGTTTTTTTTTTCCCAGCACAGAAGCGTATACACAAAACGCTTGTAACCAATTATTAAAAGACTTAGGAATCTGTTTTTCCTCTTTTTTATCACTTGAAGCACGAGGCTCCCAAATTTTTTCTTTAACTGTATCCATTAAATGAAAGCCAAGTGGCGACACAGTGCAAGTTAATGCCTCTTTAAGGTGCACCTCAGCTACACCACTTTGACATACTGGCTGATTGTATCCATCCTCCAGTAGCGGCGTGTAAAGGTACCCTCAGGGTACCTTTACACGCCGCTACTGGAGGATGGATACAACCCGCTACAGGCTACAAATGTAGCTTGTAGCGTCAATATAGCCCGTACTAGCGGCGTGTGAAGACGGGACGAGACAGCCGGCAACAGATACATCTGTTTCCGAGCACTGCTCGAAAACAGATGGCTACAAAGCCGATTGTAGCGAGCTGTATCGGCGTGTAAAGAAGGAACAGAAGGGTTGTTTCTACACCATGCTATGTAGCTGGGGCGTGACACAGGGTCCGGGTTTCCGCGCCCCCTTCAGCAATCATTGGAGGAAGCTCCTGCGTTATGATTGGTTGTCGCCGCACAGGGCGGCATATTTAAGGAGCTGACGAGTCACACTACACAATTGCTCGAGCGTCAAGTATTAATCAGCCTCCTGCGATGCCTGCTCAATCATGGTATTATTGCTTTGTCCTATCAGCGTACGGACGTCTCGTAATCCACAATTGTAGCACGCCTATGTGCTGTCCCTGCTGCACCAGGAACGCCCATAGTAGCTGGTTGTAGCGGTGTGTAAATGAGCTAAGATGAGCTACAGATGGCTACTTGAGACACCCGGCGATGTATCTAGCTATAGATGTTGCGTAGCGTAGCGCACCTTGTGGCGGCATGTAAAGGAGGTGCGTTTACCGTTTGTAACTGTTTGAGCGTGCTCGTGCACGTGAAGTAGCGGGTTGTATCCATCCTCCGGTAGCGGCGTGTAAAGGTACCCTTACAGTACCTATTAAGATATATGTTGACATTAATTATGACTTAAAGAAGAAGTGAAGAAGGGTACATTTAAGGTTGCGTAACTAACCTAAACCATGTGAAGAATATAAGTAGCAGGGGTTCCGAGAGACAACCAGAGGATCATATAATGTGTCAATTATAAGCTAGAAGCAACGTCAACAGCCCTAGTTAGGTATTTGAGTGGCTGTGTAGACATCCAGGGTTCCCATTTATTGAAGTACTAGCTGTGAGCCCGATGCAAATGCATCGGGATTCTAGAATGTGCATTAATTTGATTATAGTAGTTATAGCTGTTAGCCTGATGCAAATGCATCGGGTATCTAAAATATGTTTATTGTTTTTTTAAAGATTTTAAATAATAATCGCATCATCAATAGCAATAATATAAGCCATAGCATTATTATTAGCAGTAATAGCAGTATTAATAGCATTATTAGCAGTATTATGAGCATAAATAACAGTATTAATAGCATTAATAGCATTATTATTAGCATTAATAGCATTATTAATAGCATTATTAGCATTAATAATAGCATTAATAACATTATTAATAGCATTAATAGCATTATTATTAGCATTAATAGCATTAATAATAGCATTATTAGCATTAATAATAGCATTAATAACATTATGAATAGCATTAATAGCATTATTATTAGCATTAATAGCATTAATAATAGCATTATTAGCATTAATAATAGCATTAATAACATTATTAATAGCATTAATAGCATTATTATTAGCATTAATAGCATTATTAATAGCATTAATAGGATACATATTAGCATTAATAGCATTAATAGCATAATTAATAGCATTAATAGCATTATTCATAGCATTAATAGCATTATTATTAGCATTAATAGCATTAACAATGGCATTATTAGCATTAATAATAGCATTAATAACATTATTAATAGCATTAATAGCATTATTATTAACATTAATAGCATTATTATTAGCATTAAAAGCATTAATAATGCCATTAATAGGATAAATATTAGCATTAATAGCATTAATAGCATAATTAATAGCATTAATAGCATTATTAATAGCATTAATAGCATTATTATTAGCATTAATAGCATTAATAGGATAAATATTAGCATTAATAGCATAATTAATAGCATTAATAGCATTATTAATAGCATTAATAACATTATTATTAGCATTAATAGCATTAATAATAGCACTATTAGCATTAATAATAAAATTAATAACATTATTAATAGCATTAATAGCATTATTATTAGCATTAATAGCATTAATAGCATTATTATTAGCATTAATAGCATTAATAATACCATGAATAGGATAAATATTAGCATTAATAGCAATAATAGCATAATTAATAGAATTAATAGCATTATTAAGAGCATTAATAGGATAAATATTAGCATTAATAGCATTATTAATAGTATTAATAGCATTAATAGGATACATATTAGCATTAATAGCATAATTAATAGCATTAATAGCATTATTAATAGCATTAATAGCATTATTATTAGCATTAATAGCATTAATAATAGCATTATTAGCATTAATAATAGCATTAATAACATTATTAATAGCATTATAGCATTCTTATTAGCATTAATAGCATTAATAATGGCATTAATAGGATAAATATTAGCATTAATAGCATTAATAGCATAATTAATAGCATTAATAGCATTATTAATAGCATTATTATTAGCATTAATAGCATTAATAGGATAAATATTAGCATTAATAGCATTAATAGCATAATTAATAGCATTAATAGCTTTATTAATAGCATTAATCGCATTATTATTAGCATTAATAGCATTAATAATAGCATTATTAGCATTAATAATAGCATTACTAACATTATTAATAGCATTAATAGCATTATTATTAGCATTAATAGCATTAATAACATTATTATTAGCATTAATAGCATTAATAATACCATGAATAGGATAAATATTAGCATTAATAGCATTAATAGCATAATTAATAGCATTAATAGCATTATTATTAGCATTAATAGCATTAATAGGAGAAATATTAGCATTAATAGCATAAGTAATATCATTAATAGCATTATTTATATAGTCAACTTATTAAATTATTATTAGATTTAATTAGCATTAATATTGCATATTAGCATTAATATAGCATTATACATTATTATTTGCATTAATAGCATTTAGCATATTAATAGCATTAATTAGCATATAAAGCATTATTAGCATTAATTAATAGCATTAAATACATTATTAATTAATAATAGCATTTAATAGCATTATTAGCATTAATAATAGCATTAATAACATTAATTAATAGCATTAATAGCTATTAATTAGCATTAATATAATGATAGCTTAATAAGCATTATAGCATTAATAATAATTAGCATTAAACATTATGATAGCATTAATAGCATTATTATTAGCATTAATAGCATTAATAATAGCATTAATTAGCATTAATAATAGCATTATAATAAACATATATTAATAGCATTAATAGCATTATTATTATAGCATTAATAGCATTATAATAGCTTTAATAGATAATAATAGCATTAATAGCATTAATAGCATAATTAATAGCATTAATAGCATTATTATTAGCATTAATAGCATTATATTAATTAGCATTAATAGCATTAAATAATGCATTATAGCATTAATAATAGCATTAATAACATTATTAATAGCATTAATTAGCATTATATTACATTAATAGCATTATTATAGCATTAAAGCATTAATAATACATATAGATAATAATTTTCATTAATAGCATTAATTAATAGCATTATTAATAGCATTAATAGCATATATAGCATTAATAGCATTATATTAATTAATAGCATTAATAATTAAATTAGCATTAATAGCATATTAATAGCATTAATAGCATTATTAATAGCATTAATACATTATTATTAGCATTAATAGCATTAATAATAGCATTAAGCATTAAAATATAATTAATAACATTAATATAATAGCATTATTAGCATTAATATATAGCATTATTATAGCATTATAATAGCATTATTATATTAGCATTAATAGCATAATAGATAATAATAATTAATAGCATTATAAAGCATTAATAGATAATATACATTATAGCATTAAGATTAAGCATTAATTAATAGCATTAATACATTAATTAAAGCATTAATAGCATTATAGCATTATTAGCATTAAAATAGCATTAATAATAGCATTAATAACATTATTATAGCATTAATAGCATTATTAGCATATAGCATATTTAATAGCATTAATAGCATTATTATAGATTATTAATAGCATTATTAATTATATACTACATAATAGATAATATTAGCATTAATAGCATTAATAGCATAATTAATAGCATTAATAGCATTATTAATAGCATTAATAGCATTATTATTAGCATTAATAGCATTAATAATAGCATTATTAGCATTAATAATAGCATTAATAACATTATTAATAGCATTAATAGCATTATTATTAGAATTAATAGCATTAATAATAGCATTAATAACATTATTATTAGCATTAATAGCATAATTATTAGCATTAATAGCATTATTATTAGCAGTAATATCATTATTATTAGCATTTTTTTTTTAATTATTATTTTTTATTTAATTATTTATTATTTTTTATTAATTTTTTTATTATATTTTAATTATTTTTATTATTATTAAATTTATTATTTAGGCTGAGACCCAGTTCTCTTTCAGGTCCGCTAAAGGGCTGATATAATTAGCATATATTTAATTTTTTTATTATTATTTTTATTGAATTATTTATTATTTTTAATTTATTTTTTTATTATTTTGTAATTATTTTTTAATTATTTTTTTTATTATTTAATTTATTTATTTTTTTAAGTGAGAGTGAGACACAGTTCTCATTCAGGTCCGCCTTTTTTTTTTTTATTATTATTATTTTTATTAAATTATTTAATATTTTTTATTTATTTTTTTATTATTTTTTAATTATTTTTAAATTATTTTTTTTATTATTTAATTTATTTATTTTTTTAAGTGAGAGTGAGACACAGTTCTCATTCAGGTCCGCATTTATTTTTTTTTTTTGATTATTATTTTTATTTAATTATTTAATATTTTTTATTTATTTTTTTATTATTTTTTAATTATTTTTAAATAATTTTTTTTATTATTTAATTTATTTTTTTTTTTTAAGTCAGACTGAGACACAGTTCTCATTCAGGTCCGCCTTTTTTTTTTTTTTTAATTATTATTTTTATTTAATTATTTATTATTTTTTAATTATTTTTTTATTATTTTTAAATTATTTTAAAATTATTTTTTTTATTATTAAATTTATTTATTTTTTTACTTGCGAGAGGGAGACACAGTTCTCATTGCGGTCCGCCTTTTTTTTTCCCATTGACATACATTACCGGTCTGTCGGCGATTTTATGGCCGGCCACCTGGTTCTATTTGTCGGCCTTAAAATCGCGGACACACCGCTAATGCATGTCTATGGGCAGTGAGCTCGAATTCTGATTGGTCGGCGTTCAATCCGAAATCGGGCTGACTGCCCATAGAGATGCATTAGCGGTGTGTCCGCGATTTTAGGGCCGACAAATAGAACCAGGTGGGCGGCCATAAAATCGCCGACACACCGGTAATGTATTTCAATGGGGAAAAAAAGGCGGACCTGAATGAGAACTGCGTCTCAGTTTTGAGGGGCTCTTCTGATTGGCTGAGGGCAGTATAGAGCGACCAATCAGAAGAGGGCCTCAGATCTCATTAAGGTACAATGGCGGATTTTTCGTCCATTGTATCTTAATGAGAAGGAAGAGGACGTCGAAGATGGAAGTTAGCGAAAAGAAGAGAGAAGACCCCCGGGGCCGGAGGAAGAGGACGCCTGGCCGGACGGAGGATCAGATGACAAAGAAGACATGTAAGTATGTGCGGACATGAGGTCGGGCTGTGCGGACATGGGTCGGGCTGTGCGGACATGGGGTCGGCTGTGCGGACATGGGGTCGGGCTGTGCGGACATGGGGTCGGGCTGTGCGGACATGGGGTCGGGCTGTGCGGACATGGGGTCGGGCTGTGCGGACATGGGGTCGGGCTGTGCGGACATGGGGTCGGGCTGTGCGGACATAGGGGGCGGGCTGTGCGGACATAGGGGTCGGGCTGTGCGGACATGGGGTCGGGCTGTGCGGACATAGGGGTCGGGCTGTGCGGACATAGGGGGCGGGCTGTGCGGACATAGGGGTCGGGCTGTGCGGACATGGGGTCGGGCTGTGCGGACATAGGGGGCGGGCTGTGCGGACATAGGGGGTGGGCTGTGCGGACATAGTGGGCGGGCTGTGCGGACATAGGGGGCGGGCTGTGCGGACATAGGGATCGGGCTGTGCGGACATAAGGGTCGGGCTGTGCGGACATAGGGGTCGGGCTGTGCAGACATAGGGGTCGGGCTGTGCGGACATAGGGGTCGGGCTGTGCGGACATAGGGGGCGGGCTGTGCGGACATAGGGGGCGGGCTGTGCGGACATAGGGGGCGGGCTGTGCGGACATAGGGGGCTGTGCGGACATAGGGGGCGGGCTGTGCGGACATAGGGGTCGGGCTGTGCGGAGGCGGGTAGCGATTTGCGGCTCAGGCAGCGACTCGCAATGGCCTCGCGGCCATTGCTCGCGCTACCTGAGCGGTAAATCGCTAAGGTTGTAGCCGAGGCTGTGGATGGATTTTGGACCAGCGGCTCGCAATGGCCGCTTCGCGGCCATTGCTCGCCCTGGGCCAGCGATCGCAATGGCCTCGCGGCCATTGCTCGCGCAGCATTGGGCGCTTCGCGCCCAATGTTAAATTCGTATCCACATGACCACGCCGGAAGTAGCGCACGGAGGGGCGCTTTTCCGATTCGCGATTATATAATAGATTTATTATAGGAATTATTTCTGACTGCATAGTTGAATTTGAAAGTACAGTGAGAAGAGATTCTGTCGATTAGTTCTGATATAGTAGGTAACTCTGTAGTTTTCCACTTGGCAGCGAAGAGTATTTTATAAGTAAGTAATATTTGGGAAATTATACATCTGATATTATGGGGAACATTTGCTATGCCTAATGAAATGAGGACCACTTGTGAAGTAAGAGTTAGTCTAAAATTGGTAGTTTTGAAAATTAGGTAATTTACTCCTAACTAGAAGTTGACAATTTTCAGGCATTTCCAAAAAATATGAGATAATGACCCAATCTGTGAACATTCCTTCCAGCAGTTCGGGGAAATTTGAGAATTTATGTAGTTTAGTTTAGAAGCCGTCCAATACCATCTAGCCAGCACCTTAAAATAAGATTCCTGTATGGAGGCACATGAGGTATTGGCGTAGGAGGTTTCTATTGCTGTAGCTAGTTCTTCTAAGTTTATGGTGATATCTAGTTCTTTTTCCCAGACGCTTATAAACGGTAGTTTCTGAAGTATCAAGTCTTCATTCAAAACTCCATAAATACAGCTAGTCATCCAATTTGAGGGTTTAAGTTGGTTCTCAATTAAGTCTATTATAGGTTTTGGGAAGGAGAAAGCAGAATTTAGATCAATCGAGGGAGATATGATTAGTCTCCAGGCTGTTCTATTGTTCCATGTTAGATTATATTTTTCTTCTAGAAGTTGGAACTGGACTAGATTTCTGTAGAGAAACAAATCATTTAGATAAGGAATCTCTCGTTCAATCCAAGTAGATAAGTTCAGACCTGGGATAATATGTTCTAGAGTCTCCAGAGAATATTGTTAAGAGTCGAGTAAGGTAAAAGATGGCTAGTTTTCTTAAGGAGTAGTCTCCACGCTAAAATTGCGGCCCTAACAGTTGGACATGAAGGAAGAATTTTAGTCAGTCTACTTAAGTGGGCCACGATTAAGGCTAGGAGGTTTTGTTGGATCTTGTTAATTCCTTTTCAATTGTTACCCATGAAATTGAATTATTTCTACCCTTAAACCAGCTCCGAGACAACTTTAAAATGGAGGAAAGGTAATAATTATATAAATTAGGGACCCCCAAACCACCTCTCCTTTTATGTTTTTCCATGGCAGTACTAGAGACACTTGATCTTCCATTGATCCAGATGAATTTTCTCAGTTGTGAATGAAAATTAATTTAGCCAATTTTTAGAAATGTGGAAGGGGATTGCTCAAATCAAGTGAATGAATTTCGGAAGGATTTTTATTTTAAAAGCAACTATCCTGCCAGTCCAGGATAAATGAAGTTTGAAAAGATTAGATAAATCTAATTTTAAAGAGTTGAGTAGGTTAGAAAGATTCACTTTGACTAGGTCTGTGAGGGGCTTTATCAATTGGATACCCAAATATAAGATTCAATCTTTTTTCCATGAGTACTGAAATTGTTGCTTTAGATAATCTAGAAAGGTTCTATCAATGTTGTAGTCTAGAATTTGGGATTTATTCATATTGATTTTGTAGTGCAATATTTTCGAAAAATTATGAATAGTAAAAGAAAGGTGGTGCAGAGACTTCAATGGGTTAGTAAAGGATAATAGGATATCGTCAGCAAACACAGTAATTTTATGTTGTTGTAATTTCAAGGGGATACCTCTAATATTCACATTCTTTCTAATTGATTCTGCTACAGGCTCGATGAAAAGAACGAAAAGAAGGGGGGGTAGTGGACAACCCTGTCTGGTGCCATTAGAGAGCATTATTTTCTGGGAGAGAGTATTATTGAGTATATTTTTGCAGTGGGATTTGAATACATGGCCGAAATTGAATTAATTATGCTCCCTCTAAATCCAGATTTGTTAAGGGTTAGGAAAAGGTAAGTCCAGTTGACCCTATTGAATGCCTTCTCAGCATCAAGAGCCAAGAAGGCTGTAGGAGTTTTTGAGGATTCAGTTATCAAATCTATGGTTCTTCTGGTGGCGTCGGAAGCATTTCTATTTGGAATGAACCCTACCTGGTCACTCTTGACTAGTTTATTGATGTATTTTTGTAGCCTATTTGCTGTTAATTTAGCTAAGATTTTGGTGTCACTATTAAGAAGCAAGATAGGTCTATAGTTTTTAGTGTCAGTGATGTCTCCTTTGTCTTTAGAGATCACCACAACAACAGCTTCCAACATCTCTGGGGGAAGGTGACCCAGTGATGCAGTAGAATTCACCAGCCTGAGAATGAAAGGGGACAACAACTTAGAAAAGGTCTTATAGAGCTCATTCTGTAGACCATCGGATCAGGGGGATTTTTCATTTTTTAGTGTGGAGATTAAGGAAGAGATTTCTGGGAGAGAGTAGGGAGTGTTAAGATCTTCAATCTCTGTTTCCGAAAGCGTAAGGAGGTGTAAGGGGTTTAAGAATTCCATAATGTTATCATGGGAAGGAATGAGTATTTAGGTCATTTTTTAAGGTTGTAGAGAGATTCATAATAGTTAGCGAATGCGTTTACTATGTCTTTGGGGTGGAATTTACTTTGTCCCGATGGATCTTTAATTTCATTAATACTATTTTTTGTTCTGAGTGTTCTGATTCTGGATGCAAAGAATTTAGTGGGTTTGTTGTCTGATATGTAGAATTTAGAGGTAGAGCGTTGAATCATCTTATGTAAGTCTGAAGTCATTAAGGTTCTTAATTCTGATCTAAGTTTGAATATCTCTTCAGAGTTGTTGTTAGAAGGGTTACTAATTTGGGCTTTTTCTAAATTTTGTATTTTTTTCAATTAAGTTTTGTGTTTTTTCTCGGTTTTGTTTATTGAGTCGGGAGTTTAACTGAATCAGTTTTCCCCTCAATACTGCTTTGAATGCCAGCCAAAGGGTGGTAATGGAAATATCATCTCTGTTGTTTTCCGCGAAATAAAATGTAATAGTTTCTTCAATTTCTGTCTTAAATTGGTGGTGATTGCAAAGGAAACTAAATTAATATAATTCAAAAAATAAGGGAGAATGATCAGACCATGTTCTAGGGCCTATGGTGATCTTTCTGAATTTATGAAGTGAGAATATATTTGTAAGCACCAGATCTATTCTAGCATAAGAGTTAAATCTACCAGAGTAATAAGTGAATCCAATGGAATTGGCATGATGACATCTAAAGACATCATAGAGTTCTGTCAGTAGCAACCATGGATTCAAGGGCCGGGTGAAGTGACGAGATTTAGTGGATGAGTCTAGTATGGGGTCAGGAACTACATTAAAATCTCCTGTTATAATTAATTCACCTTTTTATGTTCATTTAAAAGGTTCATGGTCCTATTTAAGAAGGGGATGTGGCTTTTGTTTGGAAGATATTTGTTAACTATTGTATAGGAGACATTATTGAGTTTACATATTAAAATTAAGTACCTGCCATTAAGATCATCGATTTTCAACTGTTCTTCAAAAGTAACAGATTTTTTAATTAGAATAGCTACCCCAGCCTTTTTCTTGGTGTTTGAAGAAAAATAATACCTTTGGAAATTTTTGTTATCAAATTTGGGAGGTTTGCTTGAAGAAATTCGAGTTTCTTGAAGACAAACAATCTCTGAATTATTTTCTTTGATCAGCTTCCATACGTCATATCTACGCTAGGGAGAGTTGAGGCCAATGACGTTGAGGGATAGGAATTTAAGTGACATGGTATGTCCAGATCTGAGTGGGTATGTGTCTCGGAACAGAAAGGAATTTAGGGATCATCATCTTTAGAGTTTAAAGACAAGAATATTGAAATAGATCTCTCTGAGTTAGGGTTTAGAAGGTGAAGTAGAGTTAGAGAGGAAAAGAGACTAACATGGTTAAGTCTCAATCTAATACAGAAGAAGGTTTTAAACTTGTATTATGTCTTAAAATAGTCAACAGACTATTTAACTGAGATATTACTCAAAAAGCACGCAAACTGCCCCAATTCACAGCCTAGAGTGCCTTACAACTGTTTAACTATTTATGCATCAGATAACTAGAAAAAAGTTCTCTGCAGCACTCAGCTACTACCAATTATGTACAAATGCTAACAAGCTATATATATTTGAGAAAAAAGTTTAAAAACTTACGTTTTTTTTTTCCAAAAACTCAAAATCTTATTTTTTTATTTCTGAAGAAAAAAAAATTAAGATTTTGAGTTTTTTAAAAAAAAACACGTAAGTTTTTAAACTTTTTTCTCAAATATATATAGCTTGTTAGCATTTGTACATCATTAGTAGTAGCTGAGTGCTGCAGAGAACTTTCTTCTAGTTATTTGACCCAGCGTCCCTGCTGGCACCAGTTCACATTTTGTCTGTGAGTGCTGTGCAGTTTTTTTTCTGTTATTTATGGATTAAGAGATAATAATGTTGAGTAGTCGGAGAGTTCTCATTCCCTCCCCAGAATCGTCTGTTGCTATGGTTTTGCTTTAATGGGTAAACAGAACTTTGGCAGGATTGAAGCCCCATCTGTAAAGAATATTTTTCTTGCTAAGAGCTTCAGTGATTTCAGAAAGATTTTTCCTCTGGGTTAGAGTTTCTTTTGAGAGGTCAATAAGGATTTTTATCAATTCAAAGGGCTTGGGAAGGGTTTTGTGGGCCTTTATGTAGTTTAGAAAACGTTCTTTTGTATGGTAAAAGTGAAATCTGACAATAATGTCTCTAGGGACTTCCGGTTTAAAAAAAGTGGGTTTGACTAATCTGTGGGCTCGTGCGATAATCATTTATAGATAGGATAAATCCGAGAGAGCCGTCTTGAGGATCTTTTTAATGTGTGGTTGAATTTGTACAGTTTTTATATTTTCAGACACTCCTCTAAATTTCAAGTTTAACCTCTTGTCTCTGTCCTCCATGTCTGTGATCTTTGCTCTCACGGAGGAGAGATTTTCTTTAATGGATTTTTGATCTTTAGAAGTCTTTTGGACAGAAGCAAAGAGGATTTTGATATCCAGTTAATTTTTGTCAGTCCTTTTGGCAATAGACGATACTGCACTTTCCAATGTGTCAAAGCGTCTGTCTGAGGCGGCCGTCACACGCAAAGATATCTATAGCGATATTGTAAGCGATCACGTGCACGCGCAATCGCTTACAATATCGCTCACATCGCTGGTGAGATGTCACACAGACAGACTCACCAGCGATGTGGATCCGCGATCTCGCAGGTAACTATGGTACACATCGGGTTGCTAGGCGCCGCGTGTGCTTAGTTACCCGACGTGTATCATAGTTACCATCTCCCAGCATAGGCTCTGCCGCTGGGAGATCGCTCATCGTGGTGTTATACACCACGATGAGACAGATCGTCAAATCGCTCATCGCTAGATCTGAGAACCGGACCTCAGATCAGCGATGTCACGATCAAGCGATTTCAAATCGTAAATCGCTTGATTACATGCAACGATTTCTTGCCCGATATCGCTTAAGCGATCAAAAAGGAGATCGCTTAAACGATATCGGGCAAGAAATCTTTGCGTGTGACGGCCGCCTAAATCTGACCAAATATTTAAATAAAGAAATCTTTGTTTAGGGGTTTATCCCTATCTGCATCATGATGCAGTTCGGGATTAGAGTCTGCCCTCAAGCGTCTTCTTAGTGGACTAGCTGATGGTGTATTAGTCTCCTCATAATCTCAAAATAATTTAGAACTGGAGGTACCAAGTTGGGAGTTAGTGGTCAGCTCCAGTTCCTTCCTCCTTCTCCCACCTTGGGTGGTATCAAGCATTGGTGATTCCTCCATAGGGTTTTCATGTTCATTGGATCAATGATCAGATTTCCCGGAAATGTTAGGGAATCTTGATCTGTCTCGTCTAGAGGTTTTTTTAATATTTTTTTCTGAATCGGGATTTGAAAAACTCATTTTTTCTTTAGAATTTTTTGCTTTTGAGTTTGGCATTGTATCAGAGTTTTGTACGATGATTAGACAATATAGAAGTCTAAGGAAATATGATATTTCCTCTGTTCGTTATTATATCTTGACCTGGTATTAGCTATAACTAAGAGTTTGATATTTAGTATAAGAAAATGAAAGAAACATGACTCTTATTTCAGATGGCAATGGTTGGTGAGGCCAAGAATAATACGCCAAACAGGGATGAATATATGATACAGATAAACACAAATCAGTTGGGAATATATATCAAAACAAAACAACTTACTAGAGAAATCTACCAGATACCTTGAGAAGATAGTAAAGGGAGGAGGATAGAAAAATAAGAGATAGAAAGTTGTAGGTATTAAGCTGAGGATACCATCCCCAGTGAAATGTAGGAGTGAGATTGCAACAAAGAAAGAAGGAGGGTGAAAAGGGAAAAGAGGAAAGACTAGGGAGAACTAGAATAAATATAGAATTAGGGAGTAAGGATGGAGGAATTAGAGGAGGTAGAAGAAGTAGAGATTAGCAGAGATAGGTAGAGAAAGTTATGGTAAGAAAAAGCACATTTGGAGAACAAATATTCAGGTAAAACGTTACGTCGATACAGGATCTAATGTTGATAAGTCCAATGCTCTTCTGTCCACTTAGAGGCCAAACATCTGTTCCAGTGTCTCTAGATCTTCATGTTCAAGGATGGGTGGAAAAGACAAAGTCCAGAAAGTAGAGACAAGAACAAGTCTGGGGTGTCAGGTATTATGCTGCAGAAGTATTGGCTGACACCAGGGTCTAAACGTTCCGGGCAACATCCACAGGGATTATGGACTCAGAAGTCAGCGAGTTAATAAGTCCACAAAACAGATCAAATAAGTATCATGGGTAGAAGTTGTTTGTTTGTAACAAACTGAGGAGTTAGATCTCCATTAGATGATGATCTTGGAGTATGGGTGAAAGTAAGGGACTTCACATATGCTTCTGAGAAATATACACACTGGCTCAATAGTTTGTCAAGAAGGGCAGAGGGCTATGGTGTGCAGTGATGGAGAAGAAAGTTCCACCAATTTAACTCTCTCTCCTTCACTTTGGCTGGGAAATCAGATTAAAGTGACAACTAAAGAGGGGGCCCACAGGTATAATATTGGGGCCAGGACTTTGATGTTGGGGTATTTTTTTTAGTTTGCCATAACTGACACAGCCACAGCTCTCCAGCGGACAGGGGAGCAAGAAAGTTGTGAAGTCCCACTGAAGCCGGTCTATGCCTCCTGAGAAGAGGCCCTTCTAGTGACTCACTGATTCTGCCGCTGTTGTACTTGTAGGGACCAGCGGTGTATTGGCCCAGTCCTCCGTAGGTTATCTCTGTCTGATGGGATATTGTGTGGGGACTTTAGTGACCCTTCAACAGCAGAGATATGGCGGCAGGCGAGCGGTGAATCACCTCACATCACTGAACAGTGACGCAGCGATCGGGTGTGTGGGAACTCCCGGAGGTTCTCAGTTGGCTGTATGCCGGAATCAACGGCGGTCCGGATCCAGACCCATGGGAATGCACTTCTGGGAAGCTGAGTTCAATTTCCATATCCATACCCAGTCCTGATTACTGCCACACCTGTTCTCATTTAAGGAATCACTTAAATAGGACCTGCTTGGCAAAGTGAAGTAGACCAAAAGAGCCTCAAAAGCAGATATCATGACATAATACAAATAAATTCAGGAACACATGAGAAACAAAGTAATTGAGATCTAATAATCTGGAAAAGGTCTTAAAGGCATTCTAAAGCTTTGGAACTCCAGCAAACTATAGTGAAAGCCAATATCCACAAATGGTGAAAACATGGAAGAGTGGCGAATCTTCCCAGTAGTGGTCAGCTGACCAAAATTACCTCGAGCACAACAATGGCTCATTCAAGAGGTCACAAATGACCCCACAACAAAATCTAAAAATCTGCAGGCCTCACTTACCTCAGTTAAGGTCAGTGTTCATGACTCCACGATAAGCATAAAAAAGAGACTCGGAAAAAATTACCTGCATGACACAGTTCCAAGACAAATACCACTGCTGAGCAAAATGTACATAAAGGCTCATATTAGTTTTTCCAGAAAACATCTTGACGATCCCGAAGACTTTTGGAAGAATACTCTGTAGATTGACGAGACAAAAGTTTATCTTTTTAGAAAGTGCAGCATCACCTTAAAAAGACAGTTCATGCTCAGTAACCCTCCAATGTGGCTGATTACAAAAATTCTGCAAAGATGAGTGGCCAAAATTCCTCCAGAGTGTTGTAAAAGACTCATTGCCAGTTATTGCAAATGCTTGACTGCAGTTATTGCTGCTAAGGGTTACCCAACCAGTTATTAGATTTAGGGGGGGCAAACACTTTTTCACACAGGGCCCTTGAGGTTTGAATTTCTTTTTCCCTTAATAATAAAGACCTACATTCGTAAACTGGATTCTGTAGTTACTTGTGTTATCTTTGTCCAATATTTACATTTGTTTGGTGATCTGAAACATTTAAGTGTAACAAACATGGTAACGAATAAGAAATGAGGAAGGTGAAACTCTTTTACACCACTTTATATACAAAGTGTATGTAGCTTTTACACGATAAAAGGACAAACCAATGAAAAAATTGCACAAAAGAAGTATTTTCGGCAATTAGCTCAAACTGTGTAGATAACCTATATAATGGTTTGACTTCAATTTCTTGATCAAATCTTCATGCATAAACTGGCAGCACATGGTTTAAACATATTAAAGGATACAGTGATAATATGATAATACAGAACATCGTTGAGTGGTGAAGGAAAGAATCATAGAATTTATCTAATGCTATAAATATACTGCTTTTTAGCACTAAAAATGACTGTAACAGAGTTTAGTGACTGACAGATCCCAGTATATATGGATCAGGTAGGGATCACCATGCAGTCTTAGGGTACCTTTACACGCGGCTACATTTCTAGGGTGGCTACAGGTAACTTACTGGTTGCAGTGAAATCATGGAGAGATTATTCCATTTGTACACAGCAACAAGATAGAACCTTGTCTCCATGATTTCACTGCAACCAGTAAGTTACCTGTAGCCACCCTAGAAATGTAGCCGCGTGTAAAGGTACCCTTAGGGTACCTTTACACGCCGCTACTGGCGGGTGGATACAACCAGCTACTTCACGTGCATGAGCACGCACAAACGGTTGCAAACGGTAATCGCACCATCTTTACACACCGCAACAAGGTGCGCTACAGTAGGTTACATCTATCTCTAGATACACCGCCGGGTGTCTCAAGTTACCTTCTGCCGAGCACCTTACCTCATTTACACACCGCTACAACAAGCTAATATGGGCGGACCTGGTGCAGCAGGGACAACACATAGGCGTGCCACAATTGTGGATTACGAGACGTCCGTACGCTGATAGGACAAAGCAAGAACATCATGATTGGGCAGGCATCGCAGGAGGCTGTTTAATACATGACGCTCGAGCAATTGTGTAGTGTGACTGGTCAGCTCCTTACATATGCCTCCCTATGCAGCGTCTACCAATCGTAATGCAGGAGCTTCCTCCAATGATCGCTGATGGGGCGCGGTAACCCGGAGCCTGTGTCACGCCCCAGCTATATACCAGGTACATAGGCTGGTGTCCAGACATCCCTTCTGTTGCTTCTTTACACGCCGATACAGGTCGCTACAATCGGCTGTGTAGCCACCTGTTTCAGGGCAGTGCTCGGAAACAGGTGCCGCTACTGCCGGGTGGCTACTACCGTCTTCACACGCCGCTACTACGGGGTATATTGCCGATGCAAGATACATTTCTCGCATGTATCCGGTTATATCCACCCGCCAGTAGCGGCGTGTAAAGGTACCCTTAGGGTGTTTGCTCCAATCTGGAGTCACTGCATGCTGCATGCAGTGCCTCAGTCCTGAGGGAAGATGCGGGTGAACGCAGAGAGAATGCATTCGCCCTGTGTCCATGATCACTGTTTGGACAAGGTGGCTTTTCTCTGCATTTACCTACTGGAGATCACTTCCGACTCCGCAGCATTAAATTTGCATGCTGTGGAGATGTGGAGGCAGAGAAACCCGCAGCGGTGGGGAAATAATGCTATGGTGGGGAGAAGCACAGTGAGCATGGGATTTCTAGAAATGCCATCCTTTGTGCTTGTACTGTACACAGCATTTTGGACACAATGTCTAAAATACTGCTATTCCAGATTGTGTGCATACACCCATAACCTGTCAAAAGACAGGCCTCACAGTAATGTCACACTATCACTTTGAAGTGCTTTGTTAACGTTACATTGCCAATTTACACCATGTGGTCACTTAAGTCAGGAGCATTTTTAACGCAAACGCAGTGTAATCAGTGTCTTAAGGCCATTTACACACACAGATAATTGTGCAGAGATTGTTCGCAGATCTCTGGTTGCAGTGAAATCATGAACACACTGTTCCATTTTGTGGCCGTGTACAAATGTAACAATGTGTCCATGATTTCACTGCAACCAGAGATCTGCGAACAATATCTGCACAGATATCTGTGTGTGTAAAAGGGCCTTTAAATGCACTGGAATCATGTAATTACACTTCTGAATATAAATTAGTAAGTGTTTCTCCCAGGGGTGTAACTACCACAGGTGCAGGGGTTGCGATCGCACCCGGGCCCTGCTGCCTAGGGGGCCCCAAAAGTCTCTTTGGCCTATAGAAAAAGACTAATACTATTAAAAATTTGCAATAATTGGGGGCCCATTGGAGCTTTCGCATCAGGGCCCCTGGGCCTGAAGTTACGCCACTGGGCCTTCTCCAATTCCTGTCATGAACTATGTATAGTCTAGATTGTAGAATATATATAAATTCTCCCATCTATTGCCGGTATTCCAGAACCAAACAATCACAGTTAATGTCTTTAGAAGTGTCATAGATACTGCAATCCTATAATAACGATCAAGGAATAACCAAATATTTACCCGCAGATGAGCCACTGATTAAGTAGATATCTCGCATAAGCGGGGGGTGCCCTTAGTGTTGACAATGTGGTCACCAGGTCTGGGTAATGGTCCAGGAGAACATGCTGATAAATATGCATGCTAGGTAGCGGTAATACTAACTGCTAAGTCTAGCATCCCAGTGTAATGTATGTTGTCCTTATAGGTGCTCCAGTGCTCCTATAAGGACAACATATATTACACTGAATTGATTCCCACTTGCTGTGGATTGTATTGGAGCTGCAGAGCCGATCGGTAATTTTTTTACAGGAGCCAGGAGGAAGTGAAGGACCTGTCGTGACGCCACGGTCACACGACCACTCGCACCACGTGATTGAGGAGACGCGGGAGCGGACCCGGACAGTGAAACAGAGCAGAGCTGGAGAGCGTACACTCTGGTTGTGCAGAGACAGCACAACCAGATTAGGTGAGAGTCCATCTATATACCCCCACCCTAGTGTTCCTGTGAAATATTCATCAGGTTTTTCACAGGGAGCGCTTGCTCTGTTTTCTCTTTTTTCTATTATAAGTCTAGCATCCCAGCCTCTGGCTGCACACTCATCAAGTCCTCACTTGCTCCAACCCCATACATCTTGTAGAAATCCGCTCCGAGAGATGGTTGGGGCTGTCCAGGTCCATGCTAATATCCAGGGTACACACAATAGGAGAATCAGTGGCAAGACCGAAGCTGTACACTGGCTAACATTCCTATGGTTCATTTTTTGCCTTCTGTTGACTCTTCTAACCAACTACATGTAGGCCTTTTTTATAGACAAAGCCCCACCCACCAAGAGCAACAATCATTGTTATTATGAACCCGCAGAAACTGGAGATAGCCTTCACTCTGGCCACAAGAGTGTTGCCTACACATGGTTATACTTATTTACTATACATAATTATGCATCTCTACAACTCCCATGAGTACAGAGAATTCTTCATAGTAAGGGGGAGACAAACAATTTCCACACCCCTTTACAGTTAGACACACTGTGAACAGCCTATCATCCAGGCAGGGCTGGCTCCAGGTTTTCATGGGCCCCGGGCGAAAAACCCTCAGCGGGCCTCTTTATCACAAACTACAGTACAATTCATGATTATAATATAGAGGCTGCAAGCTGAATATATTTAATATAGAGGCTGCTGTCTGCATATAGATAATATAAAGGCTGTGGGATATTGAATGTAACAAATTTACCACTGAATCTGGAAGCTCTCCAGCACTTCAATTATAGTCAGGACAGTCAGGGAACTGTCTGGGGATAAGGGAGGGACCGCAGCAGCCCTGTAAGTTCTGGTTTATTAAGGCACCCTCATTGCGTTTGGTATATGCCTTCCAGTTCCAGGCCAGAAGAACATATAATAATCGCCACCCCATCACAGATAGAGGTTCTGAATAACGCAAGCACCAAATGCTGCCACCAGTTCCTCATTCAGATACAAGCCTGGCCCTTCTGTGGGGTTATATCAGGGTCAGAAACCAACCCAGGTAGCATTTAATGTTAAACGCGCAGAAGGACGAGGGAATTTTGTGATCGAGATAAAAGAACAACCCAAGATTAAATTATATATTTAATCACCGTTAGGGCACACTAGTGTAATATATACAAATACGTTATACAGATATTACAGTCAGTTTACAAATAAAAGATAAATGGAGTACACACAGATATACATACAAATGTAATCAGTTACGGGTTACTTGATGCTTGTGACCACACAGGGGCAGTGTAGAGCCACAGGTCCTGCTTCAGGAAAATCCCCAAACTGTGATGTGACGAGTCCCCCTTGGAAAATGACAAAGAGGGAGGGGTGGGATCAAAGAGATATACCCTAGGCTGTTACTCCCAAGTTGCTCTGTTCCACTTCTGGGTGGTCTTGGATACTCCTCCCCTGTATCTTTGCTCTAATATATTATTAAAACACATGAATGGCCATAGATATCCCCCAGAGGGTCCAGGGAGACCTATATTTATATATATATAGAGGTTGGGGGGCTGCGTATATAAAGCCAGGGGCCGCAACCAAGCCGCAGGGTTGCACCACCACTTATATAATGGATCCCTGGCTGTGTGTGTCTCTCCCTCCACTGTCATCTCACCCTGTGAGCTATCTCTTCCCCTGTGTGCTGTTTCTATCCCATGTGTCCTGTCTTCTCCTCCTGTGCACTGTCTCTCACATTATGAGCTGTCTCTCCCCCTCATGCCCCATGTCCCCCTTGTGTGTGTGCTGTCCCTCCCCCTTTACAGTGTGTCTCTCCCTCCTGTGTGCTGTGTCTATCCCATGTGTCCTGTCTTCTCCCCCTGTGCAATGTCTCTCACATTATGAGGTGTCTCTCCCTCTCATGCCCCATGTCCCCCTTGTGTGTGTGCTGTCCCTCCCCCTTTACAGTGTGTCTCTCCCTCCTGTGTACTGTGTCTATCCCATGTGTCCTGTCTTCTCCTCCTATGCACTGTCTCTCACCTTATGAGCTGTCTCCCTTCCCCCCATGCTCCATGTCCCCCTTGTGTGTGCACTGTCCCTCCCCCCTTTACAGTGTGTCTCTCCCTCCTGTGTACTGTGTCTATCCCATGTGTCCTGTCTTCTCCTCCTATGCACTGTCTCTCACCTTATGAGCTGTCTCCCTTCCCCATGCTCCATGTCCCCCTTGTGTGCACTGTCCTCCCCTTACAGTGTCTCCCCTCTGTGACTGTGTCTATCCCATGTCCTGTCTTCTCTCTTGCACTGTCCACTTACTCCCCTTCCCCTCCCATTCCCTGTGTGTGCACTCCCTCTTACAGTGTGTCTCCCTCGTGTACTGTGTCTATCCCATGTGTCCTGTCTTCTCCTCCTATGCACTGTCTCTCACCTTATGAGCTGTCTCCCTTCCCCCCCATGCTCCATGTCCCCCTTGTGTGTGACTGTCCCTCCCCCTTTACAGTGTGTCTCTCCCTCCTGTGTGCTGTGTCTCTCCTCTTGTGAGATGTTTCTCCTTCCTCCATGCACTGTGTCTCTCTCCTCCATGCGCTGTGTCTCTTCCATCTGTGCACTGTCTTTTCCCCTTGTGCACTGTCTCTTCACCCACACTCATGTGCGATGACCGCAGTGTCCAACTGTTGGCGACTTATGAATAGTAGTAAACTGGCAGCAGACCGATTCACAACCTCCTGCAAGGGCCAGTGACATCACATGCAGGGCAGCTCTGATCTCCTGCACTTGTCAGGCATAGTGACATCGCTGCCGCTTCATTACTATTCATAAACTGCCAACAGTCAGAGACTGCATTTGTTGCACAGGATGCAGGTGGAGAGACAGCGCATGGAAGCCATGAAGGGCTTGGAACACCATTCCACAGGCTGCGCAGATGGTGTCCTGACGGGGAGTGGGTCCCCACCCCATGTATCTAGGGCCCCACACCTGCCTGGGTGCACCAGGTGCTGATGCCGGATCTGCATCCAGGGAGCAATTCTATGTAAAAAAAGAGATAGTTCTAATCTGACATCAACTTTATATCCATATGTATATGCATTGTTAACAGGTGCTAGAAGAATGCTGCAGGCAATGGCTTTAATTTCTGGGTATAGGAAATCTAGTATGATTACAAGGATGGCCATTTTCATGCCTGATCTCTAGTTCAATAAGGAAAGAATAGCAGCCTGGGATTTTACATTTTCCACTGAGTTGAAGTTTAAGGAACAAGGAAGTTATAATATGAAATCTGAAATCTTTTTATCTGATTTTCCTGACAGTAGATAATTAACAGACTGGTTATATATCTTACTAGAAATATCTATATTTTACTACCAGTAATAAGGATTTCAGCTAAATACATAATCATTTCTGCTATTCCCAATCCCCATTATGCATTTAATGGTGAATAAAGTAATTTCAGTTATGTATTATTGGTTGACATTTTTGCTTGCTATGTCATATATCTTAAAAGTAATCTTGTTCCATAGGGTGAAAGGGTTCCAATTGTGCTGCCAGCACAACAGAGGATTCAAGTGGATATCCAGAGGTTCAAAATAAAGTAGACTTTATTTCTCTACTTGTTCCATGTAAACCTAGGACCAGTATTTATAGCAAAAAAAAGGGGCAGAAAGAGTCGGCCAAAGGCTGCAGGTGCGGTCTATTTAGAACACTTACAATGGGGGAAAAGAACTGCACACTTCCTCAGGAGACAACAAAGGTTACAAAGGATATATAACAATGTATTGAGATGAACTTTTGTTATTGACCAAATACTTATTTTCCACCAAAATTGAAAAAAAAAAATATTCTAAGTCAGACAATGTGATTTTCAGGATTTGTTTTCTCATTTTGTCTCTCCTAGTTGAGGTCTACCTATGATGTCAACTACAGGCTTCTCTCATCTTTTTAGGTGGGAGAACTTGCACAATTGGTGGCTGACTAAATACTTTTTTTCCCCACTGTAAAATTATAATTGATAAGCAAAATAAATTACATCAAAATGCCTCAAACATAAAGACAAAATCACAATAAAACATGTCTTAAAACTTCCTCTATAAATATAACTGAATAAAAGAGCTCAAAAGTCATGAAAAAATGTAAAAATACAATATATATAACCCAGTTGTCGATCTCATGTCAGGATTGAAGGATTCTGTGACTGTTGTAACTCAGAATCTTTAGCTTATTGAACTGCCCTTGGGACTCCTAGTTTCATTTAGTTTCATTAACCCCTTGTTCCAATTGGAAATCTTACAACATTACCACAGTCTTTCACTCCATGATAGAACTGTTTCAATTATTTAACTGTATTGAGTTTGGGACTAAAGGATATACAGTGCAAAAAGCATCCCCAGGGGATTCTGATTAGGGGTATCCTTTTTACCACGAGACCTGATCAAGCCTCACTATACTTCACTAGAGTGCTAAAAACAGAAAATCAAGTGATTATGAATCATAGAAAAAAGAATAAAAATATATCTGTAAGGAACGACAGAGAGTGTTTCATGACACATGGATAGTAATAGTCCCACTTAAAAGGGGTGAAACTGTAAAAGATGGACTGGAATTTAACAATTAACCAGAACGATCGCAGGACATAAAAATATGCAATTAATAGATCATATCATGACATTTACTAGTGTCAGGGGTTGCTCAATTGAACATGTCTGTCGTCTCATTGATTCAATTTGGCTTTAATGTTTTCAGTTTGTGAATCTAATAAGTGTGTTTTCTATTAGAAACCTATGCTCGGTTTGGGATTGTAGTGTGACATGATCAAGAGGGATCACTCTGAATGCGGGTCTTTTATTATGGTGTAAAGCATATTGTCTTGACAGGCCATGTAGTAGGAACCTTTCTTTAAATTCGTTATACCTATGGGAATTTATCCTTTTGTGCAGGGGTTGTGTAGTTCTGACGACATATAGTTTAACTGCGTTCACATATTATCACAGATTGCAAAACTGGATTGGCAATTTAAGTCATGCTTGATTTCAATTTTGATTATATCATCATTTCCAGCATAGGCACTTTGATGTAATTTATTTTGCTTTCAATTGTAATTGTATGTGTCCTAAATAGACCGCACCTGCAGCCATTGGCCGGCTTTTTTCCCAAAAAAAAAAGAAAAAAAAAAAAAAAGGCAGCTCCCTGTCCCTTTCTTTTGCAATAAATACCGGTCCTAGGTTGACACGTGTATAGACTCTTCTGAGTAAGTGGTATGAACAGCATGAAGTGCATAGAGAAATAATGTCTATTTTTATTTTCAACCTCTGGATATCCTCTTGAATCCTATGTTGGGCTGGCAGCATAATTGGAACCCTTTTTGACCTATGGAACATGATTAATTACCCTGGGTTTATGGCAGCCGCCAATGCTGATACCAGTGGTTGTGTCTCACACAACCACAATGCGCAAATCTACCTAACCTAAATTCTTAATCTGTCACCAGGTAAGGTCCTATTCTGCGCTCTTATTCCTTCTATAATACCGATGCCTATATATCTTAAGAGAACTGAATTGAGGTTAGAGTAAGGTGAATATATAAGAAAATGTATGTATTTATGTATTATGACCTTTCTTTTGACCTCTACTTAACAAATTTAAATAGATATATCTATTTCGATTCTTCATCTTCCAGGAGCTGATAAACTGAACTACCATTGCGCTACGTGGGTTCCAAGAATAGGTTTAGTCTAAGTTTCTTCAGTAATAACCTGTCATTAGTTATTACACATAGAAAATTGGCTAAAGGGAATGTATAATCAGAAATATATATTGTTTAAAGAGGACCTGTCACCAAACCAGGCATGGTGATCTAATTACAGCACTGGATGCAGCATGTCTGCAGCATGCAGACAAGGGGTCCCCCAGCACTTGAGCAGCCCTGTACCCCGAGATAATACAGTTAGAAAACTTACATGCTCCAGCCACTAAAGAGGTGGCTAGGGGCTGCAGCCAAGGGCAGATTCACACCCCCTGCATATGTAATCTGCCCACCGCTGCCAATCATTCTTTCCCTGTCTGCAGCATTTAAATCGTTTTTTTTTTCTCTCCCGTTTAACGGACTTTCTGGGAGAGAGAAAAAAAAACTCTGTTTAAATGCTGCAGACAGGGGGAGAATGATTGGCAGCTGTGGGCAGATCACACAGGCAGGGGGTGTGAATCTGCCCTTAACTGCAGCCCCTAGCCATCACCTTAGTGGCTGGAGCATGTAAGTTTCTAACTGTATTATCTCGGGGTACAGGGCTGCTCAAGTGCTGGGGGACCCCTTGTCTGCATGCTGCAGACATGCTGTATTCAGTGCTGTAATTAGATCACCATGCCTGGTTTGGCGACAGGTCCTCTTTAAATCAGGTTTTATGTAAAATGTATTTGTAAAACATATTTAATACCGTATATACTCGCGTATAAGCCGAGTTTTTCAGCCCAAAAATTGGGCTGAAAAGTACCCCCTCGGCTTATACGCGAGTCAGTGCTGTATACCGATGTATACATCGGTACATACCGATGTATACATCGGTATACAGCAGCCCCCGCATCCCCAGTAATGCAGGGCCCCCCCAGCGTCTCTCCGGTCACCTGTAAAGCAAGCTATACTTATCAGTGTCCCGCTCGCACCCGCCGCTGCCGACATCCACGATCCTCCATCTTCATGCGACTCCTCTTCCTGTTTCTGTGCGCGTCGCCGGCAATGACGTCATTCCCGGCGATGCGCACAGGAAACAGGAAGAGGAGTCGCATGAAGATGGAGGATCGTGGATGTCGGCAGCGGCGGGTGCGAGCGGGACACTGATAAGTATAGCTTGCTTTACAGGTGACCGGAGAGACGCTGGGGGGGGCCTGCATTACTGGGGCTGCCTGTATACTACCGCTGGGGCTGCTATATACCTCTGGGGCACTGTATACTACCACTGGGGCTGCTATATACCTCTGGGGCCCTGTATACTACCACTGGGGCTGCTATATACCTCTGGGGCACTGTATACTACCACTGGGGCTGCTATATACCTCTTGGGCCCTGTATACTACCACTGGGGCTGCTATATACCTCTGGGGCCCTGTATACTACCACTGGGGCTGCTATATACCTCTGGGGCACTGTATACTACCACTGGGGCTGCTATATACCTCTGGGGCCCTGTATACTACCACTGGGGCTGCTATATACCTCTGGGGCACTGTATACTACCACTGGGGCTGCTATATACCTCTGGGGCCCTGTATACTACCACTGGGGCTGCTATATACCTCTGGGGCCCTGTATACTACCACTGGGCTGCTATATACCTCTGGGGCACTGTATACTACCACTGGGGCTGCTATATACCTCTGGGGCCCTGTATACTACCACTGGGGCTGCTATATACCTCTGGGGCACTGTATACTACCACTGGGGCTGCTATATACCTCTGGGGCACTGTATACTACCACTGGGGCTGCTATATACCTCTGGGGCCCTGTATACTACCACTGGGGCTGTATATACTACCACTGGGGCTGTATATACTACTGGGGCTGCGTGTATACTACCACTGGGGCTGCTGTATCTACCTCTGGGACTGGTGTATACCACACTGCTGGGGGCTGTATACTTGTGCTAGGGTCCACCCTCGGCTTATACACGAGTCAATAGATTTTCCCAGGTTTTGGGGGCAAAAGTAGGGGGGTCGGCTTATACACGGGTCGGCTTATACACGAGTATATACGGTAATTGGTTTTTGAATTTCAATCCATGATGACAAAAAAAATCAGAAATGTTACAGGTTTCCCACTGACCAGTCAGCTTATTATTAGACTCTCACTTCCTATCAGATGACTTTTCAGCAGTCTCATTATTATTACAGTGTCAGATAACACAAAATTCACTATTCACAATAGGTGATGGTCATAGCTCACCTCTTTCCCCTTCCTTTGCTATAATCCAAATCAGTGGCGTACATCCATAGAGGCAGACTACACCACTGTTCTGGGACCTGGAACTTCAGAGGGCCCGGCTTTGTACATAAACATACCTCCCTGAATCAGTACATGTGGTGCCCCACCGGGCAGGCCACCACCAGAGGTACTGTACTCCTCCATTAGAGGGAGAGTTGTGCCTCTGCTCTCCAGGTGCTGGGATGGCGCAGTTGAGCTTCACATACACACACACACACAACACTTAGGACCCCAGGACAGTGGGAGGACCCTAGTGTAGCCTGGAGGGGAAAAGAGAAGTGCAGCAGTTAGTAAGTGAGAAGCAGAAGAGAAGAGAAGAAGTAAGGAGGAGGAGATGTTAGCTCCCGTGGGCTGGAGCATCGTCACGTGCCGCAGAACTTTCCAAATCAGAGGGGACTTGAACAGACAATACGGAATAGCACAATACAGCAGTTGCCAAGAGAAGTGAAGGCCCTGCTGACAAGCCACAATCTGCGAGAACTTTAAAGGGATTGTTCACTACAAGGACAACCCCTTCTCATTCCCCTTGTTAGCCCCCTTAAAATAAAAAAAGCCTATACTCACAGCTGATGTCGGCATATTTCCAGTGGTGTCAGCAGTCGCTCTCCTGAGGCTCACATGAGGTTGTGACGTCACATGAGCCCTGTGCTCAATCACCACCGGCTTCACTCTAGAAGGCAAGAGTCAGTGAGCAGCCGCAGCTCTCACTTCCTCATCATTTCTTATTAGTTTGAAGATGGAGAGTGAAGCCGGTGGTGATTGAGCACGGGGCTCATGTGACGTCACCATCTCATGTGAGCCCCAGGAGAGCGAGTGCCAACACCACTGGAAATATGCCGACACCACCGGTGAGTATAGGCTTTTTTATTTTATGGGGGTATGAGAAGGGGTCGTCCTAGTAGTGGACAATCCCTTTAAACCTTTGTCTAGGTGTGGAATAAAAGTCTGCAATTACTCTATATGACTTGAGATTTATTACTCCTTTCAAGTACACACATCACACTGTCAGCATTCTCCTGTGCCAGCTGCAAGAGCAGAAGTAAGCAATTTGCATGCTCCTGGCACATTTCGACTGAACTTGTTCAGCCATGATCAATGCAAGCAAACTGAGTTAGGCAGCAAATCGCATACTTACCGTCACACCAGTCACGTGACCGGCTACTGTTAAACTGGCACCGGAGAATCCTGACAGTGTATGATGTGAGCATTCACAACCACAGTCATATAAAGTGACAGCAGAGTTTCACCCCTCTGATTATATATATATATATATATATATAGTGCCTTGTGAAAGTATTTGGCCCCCTTGAACTTTTCAACCTTTTGCAACATTTCAGGCTTCAAGCATAAGGATATAAATTTAAATTTTTTTGTGAAGAATCAACAAGTGGGACACAATCGTGAAGTGGAACGAAATTTATTGCATATTTTAAACTTTTTTAACAAATTAAAATCTGAAAAGTGGGGCGTGCAATATTATTCAGCCCCCTTGAGTTAATACTTTGTAGCGCCACCTTTTGCTGCGATTACAGCTGTAAGTTGTTTGGGGTATGTCTCTGTCAGTTTTGCACATCGACAGACTGAAATTTTTGTCCATTCTTCCTTGCAAAACAGCTGGAGCTCAGTGAGGTTGGATGAAGAGCGTTTGTGAACAGCAGTTTTCAGCTCTTTCCACAGATTCTCGATTGGATTCAGGTCTGGACTGTGACTTGGCCATTTTAACACCTGGATATGTTTATTTTTGAACCATTCCATTGTAGATTTTGCTTTATGTTTGGGATCATTGTCTTGTTGAAAGATAAATCTCCGTCCCAGTCTTTTGCAGACTCCAACAGGTTTTCTTCCAGAATGGTCCTGTATTTAGCTCCGTCCATTTTCAATCAATTTTAACCATCTTCGTGTCCTGCTGAAGAAAAGCAGGCCCAAACCATGATGCTGCCACCACCATGTTTGACAGTGGGGATGGTGTTTTGAGGGTGATGAGCTGTGTTGCTTTTATGCCAAACATATTGTTTGGTATTGTGGCCAAAAAGTTTGGTTTCATCTGACCAGAGCACCTTATTCCACATGTTTGCTGTGTCTCCCAGGTGGCTTGTGGCAAGCATCAAACGAGACTTTTTATGGATATCTTTGAGAAATGACTTTCTTTTTGCCACTTTTCCATAAAGGCCAGACTTGTGCAGTGTACGACTGATTGTTGTCCTATGGACAGACTCCCCCAACTCAGCTGTAGATCTCTGCAGTTCATCCAGAGTGATCATGGGCCTTTTGGCTGCATCTCTGATCAGTCTTCTCCTTGTTCGAGAGGAAAGTTTAGAGGGATGGCCTGGTCTTGGTAGATTTGCAATGGTCTGATACTCCTTCCATTCCAATATGATCGCTTGCACAGTGCTCCTTGAGATGTTTAAAACTTGGGAAAACTTTTTGTATCCAAATCCGGCTTTAAACTTCGCCACAACAGTATCTCGGACCTGCCTGGTGTGTTTCCTGGTCTTCATGATGCTCTCTGCACTTGAAAAAGAACTCTGAGACTATCACAGAGCAGGTGCATTAATACGGATACTTGATTACACACAGGTGGATTCTATTTATCATTACCAGACATTTAGGACTACATTGGATCTTTCAGAGATCCTCACTGAACCTCTGGAGTGAGTTTGCTACACTGAAAGTAAAGGGGCCGAATAATATTGCACACCCCACTTTTCAGTTTTTTATTTGCTAAAAAAGTTTAAAATATCCAATAAATTTCGTTCCTCTTCACGATTGGATTTATATCTTCATGTTTGAAGCCTGAAATGTGGCAAAAGGTTAAAAAGTTCAAGGGGACCGAATATTTTCACAAGGCACTGTATATATATATATATATATATATATATATATATATATATATATATATATATATATGTGTATGTATATATATATATATATATATATATATATACCGTATATACTCGTGTATAAGCCGACCCGTGTATAAGCCGACCCCCCTACTTTTGCCCCCAAAACCTGGGAAAACCTATTGACTCGTGTATAAGCCGAGGGTGGACCCCAGCACAGGAATACAGCCCCCAGCAGTGTGGTATACAGGCCTCCCCAGTGGTAGTATACAGCAGCCTCCCCAGTGGTAGTATACAGCAGCCCTAAAAGGTATATACAGCAGCCCTAAAAGGTATATACAGCAGCCCTAAAGGGTATATACAGCAGCCCTAAAGGGTATATACAGCAGCCCCAGGGGTGTACACAGCAGCCCCAGGGGTGTACACAGCAGCCCCAGGGGTATATACACAGCAGCCCCAGGGGTATATACACAGCAGCCCCAGGGGTATATACACAGCAGCCCCAGGGGTATATACACAGCAGCCCCAGGGGTATATACACAGCAGCCCCAGGGGTATATACACAGCAGCCCCAGGGGTAGTACACAGCAGCCCCAGGGGTAGTACACAGCAGCCCCAGGGGTAGTACACAGCAGCCCCAGGGGTAGTACACAGCAGCCCCAGGGGTATGTACACAGCAGCCCCAGGGGTATATACACAGCAGCCCCAGGGGTATATACACAGCAGCCCCAGGGGTATATACACAGCATCCCCAGGGGTATATACACAGCAGCCCCAGGGGTATATACACAGCAGCCCCAGGGGTATATACACAGCAGCCCCAGGGGTATATACACAGCAGCCCCAGGGGTATATACACAGCAGCCCCAGGGGTATATACACAGCAGCCCCAGGGGTATATACACAGCAGCCCCAGGGGTATTACACAGCAGCCCCAGGGGTAGTACACAGCAGCCCCAGGGGTAGTACACAGCAGCCCCAGGGGTAGTACACAGCAGCCCCAGGGGTAGTACACAGCAGCCCCAGGGGTATGTACACAGCAGCCCAGGGGTATGTACACAGCAGCCCCAGGGGTATATACACAGCAGCCCCAGGGGTATATACACAGCAGCCCCAGGGGTATATACACAGCATCCCCAGGGGTATATACACAGCATCCCCAGGGGTATATACACAGCAGCCCCAGGGGTATATACACAGCAGCCCCAGGGGTATATACACAGCAGCCCCAGGGGTATATACACAGCAGCCCCAGGGGTATATACACAGCAGCCCCAGGGGTATATACACAGCATCCCCAGGGGTATATACACAGCAGCCCCAGGGGTATATACACAGCAGCCCCAGGGGTATATACACAGCAGCCCCAGGTGTATATACACAGCAGCCCCAGGGGTATATACACAGCAGCCCCAGGGGTATATACACAGCAGCCCCAGGGGTATATACACAGCAGCCCCAGGGGTGTATACAGCAGCCCCAGGGGTAGTACACAGCAGTCCCAGGCCCCCTCACTTTTTGGCGCCCCCACCTCAGGATGCCCCCCCCCGCACGCAGCGCTGCGCTCATACATTACCAGCCTGTCAGCTGTCATCCTCCGGTGGCGAATCGCGGCTCCCGGCTCCGGCTTCCATCTTCTTCTGTGTCTTCCTGCATTGTGACCGGGGCTCATAGCGATGACGTCATCGCGACGCCGGCCGGTCATGTGACATGCAGGAAGACACAGAAGAAGATGGAAGCCGGAGCCGGGAGCCGCGATCCGCCACCGGAGGATGACAGCTGACAGGCTGGTAATGTATGAGCGCAGCGCTGCGTGCGGGGGGGGGGCATCCTGAGGTGGGGGCGCCAAAAAGTGAGGGGGGCCTGGGGCTGCTGTATACTACCCCTTGAGATTTTTTTTTTTTTAATTACCGTATATACTCGCGTATAAGCCGAGGGGAGACTTTTCAGCCCAATTTTTGGGCTGAAAAACTCGGCTTATACGCGAGTATATACGGTATATATATATATATATAATGTGTGTATATAAACAAAAAATTGACAATCACGTCTGAACAGAATAAGGCAGGTGTTAACAGATGTTGCTGCTGTGACTATTTATTATACCAAAAAAAGACTTCAGCAGCCTCTGTAAGCACTGAGATATGCAAAACTGAGTACCGTATATACTCGTGTATAAGCCGACCCGTGTATAGGCCGACCCCCCTACTTTTGCCCCCAAAACCTGGGAAAACCTATTGACTCGTGTATAAGCCGAGAGTGGACCCCAGCACAGGTATACAGCCCCCAGCAGTGTGGTATATAGGCCCCCCCAGTGGTAGTATACAGCAGCCTCCCCAGTGGTATGCAGGCCCCAGCAGTATATACAGCAGCCCCAGTGGTATACAGCAGCCCTTAGGTAGTACACAGCAGCCCCAGAGGTATACACAGCAGCCCCAGGGGTATACACAGCAGCCCCAGGGTATACACAGCAGCCCCAGGGGTATACACAGCAGCCCCAGGGGTGTACACAGCAGCCCCAGGGGTGTACACAGCAGCCCCAGGGGTATACACAGCAGCCCCAGGGGTATACACAGCAGCCCCAGGGGTATACACAGCAGCCCCAGGGGTATACACAGCAGCCCCAGGGGTATATACAGCAGCCCCAGGGGTATACACAGCAGCCCCAGGGTTATACACAGCAGCCCCAGGGGTGTACACAGCAGCCCCAGGGGTAGTACACAGCAGCCCCAGGGGTATATACAGCAGCCCCAGGGGTGTACACAGCAGCCCCAGGGGTAGGACACAGCAGTCCCAGGGGTAGTACACAGCAGCCCCAGGGGTAGTACACAGCAGCCCCAGGGGTATATACAGCAGCCCCAGGGGTGTACACAGCAGCCCCAGGGGTAGTACACAGCAGCCCCAGGGGTGTACACAGCAGCCCCAGGGGTATACACAGCAGCCCCAGGGGTAGTACACAGCAGCCCCAGGGGTATACACAGCAGCCCCAGGGGTAGTACACAGCAGCCCCAGGGGTAGTACACAGCAGCCCCAGGGGTAGTACATAGCAGCCCCAGGGGTATATACAGCAGCCCCAGGGGTAGTACACAGCAGCCCCAGGCCCCCCTCACTGTTTGGCGCCCCCACCTCAGGATGGCCCCCCCCGCATGCAGCGCTGCGCTCATACATTACCAGCCTGTCAGCTGACATTGCCTGGAATTTCCATATATGGATCATGGACATCTTAAGCAGCGGTATGTTAATAGGAGGATGATGTTAAGATGGGGTAATTTTATCCTTAGATACATTAATGTATAATGTTGATTGTTTGTTATATCACACGATTGGTGGAATATTATTGAGGGGAGGAGTGTTGGACTATATAAAGCAAATTGTATATGTGTATGTGGTTGCTTGATAAAGGACATAGTCCGAAACGTCGCACTGGGGTGCTGGAATAAAGATACTGCAAAAGGATCCCATTGGTATGTGGTGCTGCTCCTCCTTTTATTAATTTACTGCTTGTTGACTAGGATGACTCCCTAGTAGTAGACAGGCACCACAATGGAGGTTTAAGTTTTCCTAAATGGCTGTGGGTGCTGCAGGCTCTTGTTGATTTTGTCTGCTGTGCACAACCCAGGGAAGGGGCCGGAGGCAAGTAGAGGAGACAGGGAACAAGAATATAGATATACCCCTTTAGCACAACCGGACACTGGAGTCCGATGCTGCCAGCCTGCATAGCCGCAGCAGAAAGCCCAGTAAACTCAGGAGGAATTCAGCCCTGAGGAGATAGGGAACAGGACACTAAACTGACCAAGCACAGGACCAGGGGCCACAGGAGTAACCGGGACCCCGCAGGAGGACCTCATTGTCAGTTTAAGATAATAATGAAGTGGAGGGTTCGGGCTCAGGCAGGACTCATCTCACAACGCAGAGCACAGAGACAGAGGAGGCCTCATAACTTTCCAAGGTGATTGTCCTAAATTGCACCAGGGACCAGGTTAGTAGTCTGGACTGTACCTGTTATGTGACCATCAGTAAAAGATACTGAAACAACCATCCCTGTGTGCCTGTTTAACGGCTGTAATTCACGATTGTGCCTGAAAGGACCTCATCACTGCCCTCCCTCACCATCATCCTTCATCACTGCCCTCCCCCACCATCTTCCTTCATCACTACCCTCCCCCACCATCTTCCTTCATCACTGCCCTGAGGTAAAGCTCCTGTGGGGAGCTGTACCACACTTTGCTGCCCCAACCATCACCTCAGCGGCCGGCTGGCAGCGCTGGTACCATATTACCGGACACTACAGGTGGCGTCACGTTCCCCTGTAAATAGCCCCTTCTCCCATCATCAACATCTCCCTTCAAATGATCCCCAGGGCACGGCACCGGGATCCCGTCCACCCGTGACACCCTACTCAACAGACGCGGTGGCCGAGTACCCCCTTAGTCCTGGCCGCATCATATGCTTATATATAAAGCAGAAATTCTTGAGAGGACAATTTGTTCATTACTGCCACTGGGTGTTTGGGGGCCACTATTTGTATGTTGAATATGCAAATAGAGTCTGTGGAGCCTCGTTTAGGAGTCTCAACACAGGACTAGCCAGATCTTCCTCCAGGGAAGGACCTAGCCATGATAACCACCATATTAAGTGGCCCTTTGAGTCTATATCCAGCTATTTACAAGCTTAAAGATATGACAAGGGAATACCAAGGCCAGATATCCATCCACAGACAGCTGTTTCGGGGTGTTGCCCCTCATCAGTGTGGAGTAGGATTCTGGCTAGGTGGGAGCAATGCCTAAAGACCAACAAAATAAAGTATTGACTGATCTCAGGGAGACCAGTTCAAGAAAACACTGTGGGCAGCCGGCTAAAGCGCTCAACACAGTGAATTCCTAGGCCCATTGCCCCCTGGGAATTTTGAATATGCAAATAGAGTCTGTGGAGCCTCGTTTAGGAGTCTCAACACAGGACTAGCCAAATCTTCCTCCAGGGAAGGACCTAGCCATCATAACCACCATATTAAGTGGCCCTTTGAGTCTATATCCAGCTCTTTATAAGCTTAAAGATATGACAAGGGAATACCAAAGGCCAGGTATCCATCCACAGACAGCTGTTTCGGGGGGTTGCCCCTCATCAGTGTGGAGTAGGATTCTGGCTAGGTGGGAGCAATGCCTAGTAGACCAACAAAACAAAGTATTCACTGATCTCAGGGAGACCAGTTCAAGAAAACACTGCGGGCAGCCGGCTAAGGCGCTCAACACAGTGAATTCCTAGGCCCATTGCCCCCTGGGAATTTTGACTATGCAAATAGAGTCTGTGGAGCCCCGTTTAGGAGTCTCAACACAGGACTAGCCAGATCTTCCTCCAGGGAAGGAAATAGCCATGATAACCACCATATTAAGTGGCCCTTTGAGTCTATATCCAGCTCTTTACAAGCTTAAAGATATGACAAGGGAATACCAAGGCTAGATATCCATCCACAGACAGCTGTTTCGGGGTGTTGCCCCTCATCAGTGTGAAGTAGGATTCTGGCTAGGTGGGAGCAATGCCTAGTAGACCAACAAAACAAAGTATTGACTGATCTCAGGACGACCAGTTCAAGAAAACACTGAGGGCAGCCGGCTAAAGCGCTCAACACAAAGAATTCCTAGGGCCATTGCCCCCTGGGAATTTTGAATATGCAAATAGAGTCTGTGGAGCCTCGTTTAGGAGTCTAAACACAGGACTAGCCAGATCTTCCTCCAGGGAAGGACCTAGCCATGATAACCACCATATTAAGTGGCCCTTTGAGTCTATATCCAGCTCTTTACAAGCTTAAAGATATGACAAGGGAATACCAAGGCCAGATATCCATCCACAGACAGCTGTTTCGGGGTGTTGTCCCTCATCAGTGTGGAGTAGGATTCTGGCTAGGTGGGAGCAATGCCTAGTAGACCAACAAAACAAAGTATTCACTGATCTCAGGGAGACCAGTTCAAGAAAACACTGCGGGCAGCCGGCTAAAGCGCTCAACACAGTGAATTCCTAGGGCCATTGCCCCCTGGGAATTTTGAATATACAAATAGAGTCTGTGGAGCCTCGTTTAGGAGTCTCAACACAGGACTAGCCAGATCTTCCTCAAGCAGGAAGGAGACGAGGACGCGCGGTAACAGTGAGGAGGGTAAGTATGAAAGCTATTCTTTTACAGGTGTGTGGCAACAACTGGGGGCCTGTAAACCACTGGGGGGGAGCGGGGGGCCTGTATATACCACTGGGGTGGGAGCGAGGGGCTGTATATACCACTGGGGGGGGAGCGGGGACCTGTATATACCACTGGGTGGGAAGCGGGGGGCCTGTATATACCACTGGGGGAGTGGGGGGCCTGTATATACCACTGGGGGGGAGCGCAATGTAATATGCTCAGCTCCCCCTGCCGCTGATGGACAGGGGGATGCAGTGCATATTGCATTGCACTAATGAGCGGCCCCACGTGACCGGCCGCTCATATTAGAGCCTCCCCTGCCTGCTCCAGCCCCCGAACACTGCCCCCCCCACTCAGCTGTATACTGACTCGAGTATAAGCCAAGGGGGGCACTTTTCAGCACAATTTTTGTGCTGAAAAACTCGGCTTATACTCGAGTATATACGGTAGTGGCAAATGTAAAAATTGCAAGAATATTGTTAACTTATAAACTTGATTTCAACAAAATATTTTATTCACGTGACACATTCCTTTTAAGCTAAGAAAATGTTATGCAAATAGTACGATAGAAATGATGTGCAAAACGTTTTTTAAAACCTATCATCAGAGCTTTGCACGTGTTTTGGCAAATTCTGCAAGCAAATATTATATGAAAATATACTTTAGGAAAGATGATCTTCTATGCTAAAATTTTGTTTCATTTATGCCCATGACAAATATCTCTAAGGCTGGGGTCACACTTGGAAGTGCCATTTCGTTGACCACATCCAGATCTGGATGAGGTAAACGCAATTGCCTTCACACACATTCTTTTGCAAAAATGTGTTCTATAAACCGCAATGCGGTAACCGAATTGCTCTGGATGTGTAATCTTGAGCAATGCGGTTGCCGTCTACTTTGTTCATCCCTGCCGCAGCAGGGATGAACAAAGTGTTAAATGTTATTGAAACATTAAATATTAATAGTAGCTGTGGGCAACATGTCTCTATGGGGTGCCCCCCTCCCTAGAGACATGCTGTCCATTTCTGTGGGCATGTGAAGGGTTAATGCGGCAGTTATACTATTGCCGGCTTTTGTCGGCTTTGTACAAATTTCTGAATGGAGCCGCACCTGCTGACAGTACAGGAGATACTGTACGTAATGTACGTATGGTATCAGCCGCAGTCCTTGGTCCTGTAACCATTAACATTAGGTCTATGGGGTTGCCCATACACCTAATGTTAATGGTTACAGGACCCTGGACAGCGGCTGATACTATACGTACATTATGTACAGTATCTCCTCTACTGTCAGGAGCTGCGGCTTCATTCAGAAATTTGTACAAAGCCGACAAAAGCCGGCAATAGTATAACTGACGCATTAACCCCTCACATGTCCACAGGAGTGGACAGCATGTGTCTAGGGAGGATGAGCACCCCTTAGAGACATGTTGCCCACAGCTACTATTAATATTTAATGTTTTAATAACATTTAACACTTTGTTCATTCCTTGGGGCAGCAGGGATGAACAAAGGCTAGGGTCACACTTTAAAATAGAATTGCGTTCACGGCATCCAGATCCGGATGTGTAATCCTGAGCAATCCGGCTACCGTACAGTTTGCTCATCCCTGCTGCCGCAGGGATGAGCAAACTGTTATCAGTGGTTTAAAATATGATATTTTATTAATAAATGTGGCTATAATGTCTCTAGGGGGTGCCCACCCCCCCCTAGAGACATACCACCCACTCAGGTGGGCAATATATGATTTAATTCCTGATGTATAGTAGCCAGCTCCTGTCAGCTCCTGTACATTTTTATGAATGAACACGCCGGCTCCCCTGTGCGCAGCGCTCATACTATACCTAATGTATGTATAGTATGTGCGCTGTCTGAAGTCCAGCAGACTCATACAGTACATCTATGGGCTGCGCAGCCCATAGATCTACTGTATAAGCCTGCAGGACCCTGGACAGCGCACATACTATACATACATTAGGTAAAGTCTGAGCGCTGCGGACAGAGGAGCCGGCGTGTTCATTCATAAAAATGTACAGGAGCCGCCAGGATCCGGCTACTGGACATCAGGAATTAAATCATTATATGCCCACCTGAGTGGGTGGTATGTCTCTATGGGAGGTGGGCACCCCCTAGAGACATGTTGCCACATCCATTAATAACATTTAACCCTTTGTTCATCCCTGCTGCTGCATGGATGAACAAAGGGTTAAATAATGAGAATGCATGTGGACAGCATGTCTCTAGGGGGTGTCCACCCCCCTAGAGACATGCTGTCCACTCAGGATGGCATGTCAGGGGTTAACTTAACTGTTAACCCCTGAGCCGCAATTGTCGGCTTGCTTCTATTCTTTCTATTACAAGCCGCCGGCTGCAGCATCAGGACCACTATATGATAGGTACTTTGCCTAAGCATTTTACAGTACAGCATCCTCAGATCCTTTGAAATTACTTTTCAGGCCACCAATAGTTTGAACAGTCATTCAGTGTAAATTGTTATTTAAAGTCACTAATCTTTTTGGAAAACGTTTTGTCCTATTAGGGAACATTGACATCATGACTACTACATCCCATTATGAGTGTTAAATGGAAAGCTGCTGACACAAAATTTCCTGGGATGTTGCTGTGCAGAGCAGGAAGGTCGCGCAATACTATGCAGCAATGACCAGATCTTTCCCATAACCTGTGGAAAAATAATTGGTAATAGCAAAGGAGTTGTCTCCATCAGTTGTGGCTGTTGAATGAATTACAACTGACATCCAATGTAAAAGGCTGGAACTAGAGAACTCCAAGCCTAGCTCCTTAATGCTTTGGTTGTGTAGTCAATAGCAAATGTTTCACTTAGGCTAGCTTCACACCACGGTTTTGGACTGTCAGGGTGGATCCTGTTTTTTGCAGAATTCGTTTTTCTGCTGCTGTCCACAGTGCTGAAGTCAGCCTGTGTTTGCAGTGCTGCTGTCCATGGTGTTGAAATCTCAGCCGTGTGTGTAGTGCTGCTGTCCATAGTGCTGAATGAGCACGGCAGCATTTCAGAGCCTGCGCTGTGATTTACATTGGATTCAGGAAATGATCCGATTTTTTAACAGATACTGCACCCATAGACTCCCATGTTATGGGCGCCGGATCGCCTCGGATCCAGGAGGATCCGATTTTGTCTGATTTTTACACCAGAGCAAAAAAATGATGCTTACTACGATTTTGTGCCTGGTGACAAACCGGACAAAATCGAATCAGGGACAAAACCCACAAAACTGAATGGCCAAATAGGACCAATCAGGCACCAAAGGGACCCATGGGGGCAAAACCTGATCAGGTTCTGTCCGGTTCAAACCGGACAGAACCTGACAGCTAAAAACCGTGTGAAGTTGGCCTTAAGGGGGCTGTCTAGGCTAAAATGACAAGTCTGCAATCACTTTATCTGACATTACAACTAGTCAAGCGTGGCCTTGCTCAAAGCAAGTGTCATATTTGTCAATTTACTCCAGACAACCCTTTAAGTGGTTTTACAGTTGCAAAATGTAACCTTTATAAGCACATTGGCACCTGCCAGAGCAGCTGGGGCCTAGCAATGACAATCAGGTCTGTTATGTCCCTAAGTATGTTAGGTCTAGCTAGACATAGAACCCTAGAGGATGCCTGTAGGTGTAACACTCACTAGTGATACAGAAGCAGTGATTAGATGATTGCATGTGGAAAACCACTACTGGGTGTAAAAAAAAAAAACAATAAAGTCAGAATAAAAATAAAAAAATGAAATCAAAACATACAAACTTTTTTCCTTACAAAGTCATTTATTATGGCAAAAATACTAAAATTAATGAAAATAGAAAACTGCATTGCTACATGAAAACTTAAAAGTTGTGAGTTGTATAGGATCGGCCATTTATATGGATGCGCCTAAATAAAATGGAAATGCTTTGTGATATTTACTTTCTGTTTGTGGCACATTAGTGTATCTGGAGGGGGAAAATTTTTCGAGATGGGTGGTGACCATGGCGGCCATTTTGAAATCAGCCATTTGGGTCCAACTTTATTGTTTTCAAAGGAAAGTGGGTCATGTGACACATCAAACATATTGAGAATGTTATAAGAAAAGCAATGGTGTGGCTTGGTGTTAACGTTATTTTATTCTTTCATGAGTTATTTACAAGTTTATGATCACTTAAAAATGTGTTCAAAGTGCTGCCCATTGTGTTGGATTGTCAATGCAACCCTCTTCTCCTGCTCTTGACACACTGATAGCAACACCGCAGAAGAAATACTAGCACAGG